>OY728159.1:352883371-354256122 GCA_963277665.1 Viscum album
TAAGGTAATAAAATTACTATTTAAAATAATAAAAACAAAATTTAATTAAATTTAATATTCATTTTCATTTCAGGTATTGATTTTCCAACTGACTCTATCTCTGAGGAAATAAGATCTTTGGATTTTGGTCCAAATATCATGGTTCATGATTGTAAATCAATTGTTATAAATTAGTATAGATTTATTATCACTGGATGAGAAAAGAAAATGAGAACAAAACATGATGGTGTTATGGTTACTACCACAACAGATTGTTATTCTAGTGAATCAGATAGTAGACCACGATTTGAAAATGTAGGTTATTATGGAGGCATTGAAAAAATAATAATACTGGATTATTATTCTCATGGACGAGTAACGATAATGAAATGTTAGTGGTTTGATTCGATGATGTGGCATGGAACATTTATTGATGATTGTGGATTTTGAGTAATTGATATGACTCGTGCTCTTCCTATCGATTAACCATATGTATTGGCATCAATGGAGAAACAAGTTTTTTTATGTCAAAGACCATCTTTGACCTGAATTTGGTTCATTATTGAGGTAATTCCAATACATATTTTTAATGATGTTGATGATGGAATTGACACCATCCATACTGACATTAGAAATGATCCATTTATTACTTTTGATTACTCCAATAGTAAAATTGTCATAGTTGACTATGAACCTGATGTTGTGGTGGGAAATATATAAATCATCCACTCGTGTTCTCAATTCTTTTGGATTACCTCGACTTGGGTTTTTAAGGTTTGTACAATTCAAATTAATTTAATATTTACTAAAAATATGTTTTATTTGACTTGACTATTATGTGAATTTTCAATGTTTATTAGTTGGAATTTTATGTGAATTTCATTTTCTAATTTGGAATTGAACTATATTCAAACCTACAAAACCAACATTTCTAACTTGGTGAACATTTCAATGCTTCACCTGTGATTTGTATAAAATTAGTATAACTCTTAGACCTTTCATTAAAATTTTACTAGGTAATGATCATGATGGTTTGTATTCTTCTACAAAACATGTATAGAATCCTTCATCATCTACCTGGGCTAAAGAAATAAAATTTTTCCTTAATTTCAACAACTGCTTTACCCCTTATGAATCTGGTAGGAATCAATGTTCCATGATTTTAATGGACTCATGAAACTTAGTAAATAAACATCCTACTAAAAATTAAATTTCTTTATTAAATCTTGTATGATTTATTAAAATCATTATATATCTATTCAAGCTCACCTAAAATAATGGATAGTTAAATTATCCATAAATCCCCCATTCCCTCTCATTTATTTTGTTTTATGGGTTACACATTAGTTATCCTTTTCTAATTACTTCCGTTTTTTTCAAATTTAGGAATGAAACCAATTTAAGAGAGGTGATGGAAACAGATGATGGACAATAATAATCACATGATTGAGATGGGAATTCCACAACTAGTTCCTATAGTCAGTATTTATTTGAAATATATATATTTAAATAATATATAATATCATGTGATTAATTTTGTTTTAAATATTTTTTTAAGATCCATAAATTAGGCGAAAATTATTTGATGAGTAGCCTAGTAGTGGTCCCAGTACTCAGGGTGTTCGTACGGGGGGGGGGGGGTGGATGAGAGCTAGATGATCTGGTTGACATACCCGATTAGACCCTACCCCTCCAACTGACATACCATCCATCCCACATTTTCATCTCGGTGTGTCGTTAAGGACACATGGGATATTTAACCCTCCCATGTTTTCACCACCCTTTACATCTGATCCATCTCACCCATCGATACCATATCTGATCATGATTCCCACACTCCCCATCCAGCGATCGGCCAGTTATCCATGTAATATTCTTTTACTTCTGCTTCCTTCTCTCCAGGCTTTTATATTGCATATTTTTGACTCCTTCTCCACCATATTCTGTCCCTGCCAGAGCATATATTGGGACACACTCCACCTGTACTCGGTGTTCCTTCAATTTTTGTGGATCTAGAGGGTCCCCTTGATCATTCTACCGCAGGTATACTTATACAACCCAAAAAAAATTTAAACCATTGTTTATTTTCATTATAACATGTATTGATTAATTTTTTGTTTTCTTTCATAAAAAATACATATACTAATAGGTGGTGGGGGAGGGGGATTAAATGCATGTGTGTGGTGTGTAACTGTCGTACACAGTTGATGGTGGACTACCATAAATATAGTCAAATGATTGAAAAATCTGGGTAGCAATGTCAGAGTTTTTTTGCGACGCTTTCCAAATACTCTGACATCATTCATGTCAGCCCACTCTCATTGAGACAGTTTCCAATTGAAGTCAACGATAAATCTTGGGCAGATATATGAGTAAAAGAATCTGTTGTATTTAATGAAATATATTATTTTTTTATTTATATGAATTAAAATTTTGGGGTCAGCTTCTGTTTAATTTCCCCGATGGTGAGGGTGCATGACCAGCACATCTAAAGTATTTCAGGTGAGCTTTAGGGAGACTATAAGAACGAGTTGTATATTGGATGGCTTTCTAGAGTTGGCACAGAGTTAGAGGTGGTCCTTGTCAGGTATTATTGTCCATTAGAACAGTATCGATAGATGATTACTCATTGGACGACTAGCCATATTGAGGTATTAATAACATTAGAGATATGAAATGAAAATTTTTGTGTTTTTTGTTAATACTAATTATTGAATTTTATTTAGGAATCATCTAGAAGAAATAAAATAAATTGATGCTAAAAAATACCTCCACACATTGGGACGTACTATGATTATAGATCATTAGAGGTAGTAGGTATGATAGTTTATAATTTTTCTTTATGACTTGCACTTTCTATTACTTCCTCCATAATTTATTCGATTTTTAAAGTTGTTATATAATTTTAGTTATGAAATTAATTATTGGTATCCTATTTTTAGTTATGGTTTTCTATATTCACTGTAATTTTAGAGGCATAAAGCGAATATATAAGAACGTGTTCCTCAAGTAAAACTATTTTTCCTCGAGTAGAAGGAAGAATGATGGAAGTGCAGTTAATGAACTAACTCAACACCAGATTGTAAGTTTTAATTTGTAGATTTAAATTTTTAATCTCTATTTTGTAAATTAATAATATATTTATATTTGTAACAGGTTGCTTTAGAGTCCCTTGATTCCTGTAACCTAACAATTTGGTCCAAACAATCACTTACATTATTTGTTTGGGAGATGATCACCTTGGTAGAGTACGCTACCGACCTCAGAAGAGTATACTTCTGAAAAGGTATTGGGCCTACCCAGGTATGAGTTATAGTGCCATCGAGTTCCATCAAGTTAATGCACATATAGAACAGGCTGAAAAAAGGGCCACATAGATGGTAGAATAGTCTACTAGGGAAAACACTGCAATTATAATGCTGATGGAAGTTTTACATCCAACACTTCCACCAAAGGCCAGCACAACTAGTGATTAATATATTTCATTGATGTGTTCTATATATGGTTCATATAGTGGTATTTATAGTGGGTTTCAAGACGATGGTTAGGAGGAGGCCGAGGTGGGGGAGGAGGTTGAGGAGGAGGCCAAGGCAGAGGAGGAGGAAGATGACGTGGTCGAGGTTGATTATGAGGGTGAGGAGGAGGCATTGAGGAGGGCATGTATGATAATGGGGGACAATGATAAGGATTAGGGCGAGACGGATGATGATGGTGATGAGGGACATATTGATCCGTTACATTTTTGACTGATATTATTAACCTTTTATATTTATTGATTTGCTTGTGCCTAAATATGTGTGATTAGGTAGGTCACATTATCTTTATTTTTTATCTATAAAAATAAAATTTGACTTGATGATTTGTTGTGACTGATTCACCCCCCTGGATAGCCCCTAACCACGTGGATAGCCCTCCCACCACCCTAGACCCCTCGTACACCCTGGACAACCCCACCACCCCCATGGGACAGCCCTCCCACCCCCTAGACAGCCCCATGTGGGACAGCCTGCCCACCCCAACCCCCCCTCTACACCCCTTACCCCCAGATAGCCTCACCACCCCCATGGACGGCCCGGACCACCCCCTGTACACCCTATACCCCCCTGGACATCCCCACCCACCACCCTGGATCAGCCCTCCCACCCCCTACACACCTCGTACCCCCTGGATATCCCCCCATGGAAAGCCTCCCTGAACATCCCAATCCCCCTGGACAGCCCTGTCACCCCCCTGGATAGCCCACCCACCCCTGGACAGCCCCTCCCCACATGGACATAACCCCACCTTCGTGGACAGTATGTCCATCCCCTGGACAGCCCCGCCCACTTCATGGATAGCCCGCCCAACCCCTGGACACCTCGTACACCAATATAAAGCACCCCACCCACTAGACACCCTTCCCCCCTTGGATAGTCCCGCCACCCCCGTGGACAGCCCGCCCACACCCCTGGATAGCCCCTCCACACAAGGATAGGCCCCAACCCCCCTTGGATAGCCCATCCACCCCCCCCCCCCCCCCCGACACGGCTTACCCCTTGGATAGCCCCGCCAACCCCCGTGGATACCCAGTACCCCCTGGACAGCCCCACCCACCCCCCCTGGGCAGCCCGTTCCACCCCCAAGACACCTTGTACCCCCTGGACGTCCCCCACCCCTTGGAAAGCCCCCTAGACACCCCTAACCCCCTAGATGGCCACGCCACCCCCATGGAAACCCCCCACCCACCTCGTGGATAGCCCACCCACCCCTGAAAACCCCTATCCCCTGCACAACCCCTCTACTATTGTGGAAATCCCCGACCCCCCCCCCCCCAGGACACCCTGCCCACCCCCTTGATACCTCGTACCCCCTGGACAGCCCCACCACCCCTAGAAAGCCCCACCCCCCCTACGCCCACCCTTGGACACCCCTGAACCTCTGGATAGCCCCTCCACCCCTGTGGACAGACCACCCACTCCCTTGGATAGCCCCTACCCCCGTGGAAAACCCCACCCCCATTAACAGTATGCCCACCTCCCTGAACACCCCTACCCCTTGAACCGCCCTACCACCCTTGTGGATAGCCTGCCCACCCCTAGACACCTTGTACCCCCTGGATAGCCCCACCCACCCCCTGGACACCCCGTACCACCTAGACACCCCCCCCCCCATGGACATCACACCCACCCCCTTGGAAACCCCATACCCCCTGGACAGCCCCTCCACCCTCGTGGACCGCCCACCCACCCCCTAGCCACCCTATACCCCCTTGACTGCCCTGTCACCCTCATGGACACTACCTCCCCCCACCAACCCTGTGGATATTCCTCTCACCCCCATGGACAGCCCACCCACCCCCGTGGATAGCCCTCCCACCCCCAATACACCCCCTACCCCCTCAACAGCCCCTCCACCCCCGTGGATAGCCTGGCCACCCCCCACCCCACCCCACCCATGTGGGCAGCTCTCCCACCCCCCGTTGACACCCATTACCCCCTCGATATCCCCTCTACCCACGCGGACATCCCACCCACCACCTGAACACCCTGTACCCCCTGGACAGCCCCACCCATCCCCCAGGACACCTCATACCTCTTGGATGCCCCCCCACCCCCACCCTTGTGGACAGCTTCGCCCACCCCCTAGACACCCCCTACCCCCGTTGACTACGCCACCACCCCCGTGGAAATCCATCACACCCCCTAAAAACCCCCTCCCACCCACCCCCACTACGGTAGATTATATGGTTTCTAACAACTCGAATATACCATTAATCATAGCTACCACTACTACAAAAATGACCTATATAAGTGCTCAAAACGGGATTTAACAGCGCTAAAAAATCACTGTAAAGCTCAGCACTAATATAGAGGGTCCCTTTTATCAGTGCTCTGAAAAGCGCTCATAAAGGCACCGTTTATCAAAGCTAAAAAATGTTCTAATAAAATACCCATCTATCAGCTCTTTTTTTAGAGCTGATAAAAGTCAAAAAATAAAAAAAACTAAATAAATCATGGAGAGCTTTTTAACAGTGCTTGACCCCTCCACCCCCCCTCCCCCCCATTGTCAGCATTAGGAGGTCTTCCACATGCTTCCCTTTTCGCGCATCCTCACATGCGATAACCCCTTTGCTTCCACCCAAAATTGAACCTGCAACCTCCCCCTTTCACGGTTGCACCTTTACCACTAAGCTATTTCGTTTTTTCTCTATTTAATGATATATCTATATATATATATATATAGTTATATTCATTCATATATTGATTGAGATTCATATTAATATAAATATAGTTATTCATATATTATTATATATATATATTCATTCATATATTAATATATATTTATATTTATATATATATATATATTTAGTTATAATTTTTTATCTGTATATTTATTTGTATATTAATATCTATTTATAAGATTAGTTTTAAATACATCTATGAAATATGTTTTTTATATGTGTTTATAATTAAATAAATAAATACATACATACATATATACAACACACACACACAGAGACACACACACACATACACATATATATTTACGAATAAATACATATATATGTGTATTTGAAAATCCATAGAATGTTGAAACAAACATAACATATAATCCAGAAGCCCATTTCAACTAAACATCTAGTTAAGTCGAATAAAATGAAATAATATTCAATATAATATGTGGTATATTGAAAACGGACATCCGGATCAGAAGTTATACCAGCTTGAATGTTAACAAATTGGTGTATCCCGACTAAAAACATAGTTTTAGAGGACTTATGGGCCTTTTTGGCCTCATAGAATTTAAAAAAAATCTTTTCTTGGGTCACCAATGTGTAGATCTCGTCGTAGGATTCGATTTGATATACTGTAGAGCTCCAACGGATACCCGGATAAAAAGTTATGTTCGTTTGAAATTTTAGTTACATTTTTTACTTATTTTAGATATTTTATTAATTTTTTTGATTTTTTGTGTCTTCAAATTGTTATTAAATGATATGTAATCAATAATAATTATCAAATTATTAATTGATAATATTTTTTAAATATTTTAAAGCTATTTTCACTAAATTTCTTATATATTAAATTTAATAGTCTATTTATATGTATCTAAAACATATTTAATATATATATATATATATTATAGTTATATCAATATTTATATAATTATATAACAATAATTTGTTTTTCATGATTTTTCTGAAACAAAAAATTTATCACCGGTAGGAAAAAGTGATGATAAATCCCCCCTTTATCTGCACTACTAAAAAAGAGCTGATAAAGGGGAAATTTATGAGCACTTTTTTAGCGCTGATAAAAGTGCCCCTTTATCAGTGACTTTTTTAGCACTGATAAAGGCCCCCTTTATCAGCCCTTTTTTT
The DNA here is from genome assembly GCA_963277665.1 of Viscum album. Classification (NCBI taxonomy): domain Eukaryota; kingdom Viridiplantae; phylum Streptophyta; class Magnoliopsida; order Santalales; family Viscaceae; genus Viscum; species Viscum album. Next base: position 352,890,711 of record OY728159.1, read on the forward strand.
AGCACTGATAAAAGGGTACTGCTTCCCTTGCCTGTTTTTATAGTATTTTACCCACTTCATTGCCTCCTGGGATGCTTGATCACTAATAAAAAGTGGATTTTATTTTAGAAACTCCCATGCATAATCAATGATCTGCGAAGAACATGTCTATTCCACTTCCACAGGAATTTGAGTAGAGACCAAGACTAAGAAAAAATAGTTGGATCACAAGAATGACTACCTGAGATATCCCCTTATTGACTTTTTTATTCAGTTATAGTGGTAACATTCTAAAGAATTATTAAAAACAAAACCTTTTGTAAAATAATCTGATGTTCTAAAATAAGGGACACTAAATCACAAATCCCATAAAGATACAACATAAATAATTCTTCATAAAACCATTTCAAAATCACATAATACAGAATTTTTTCTATTTAAAACTCCCCAATGGTTTATCAAAATCCCTTTTAAGGTTCCATTTCAAAAATCATATAATATTTTTGTCCTGTAATAAAAATGTAATCCATTTCTTAATAACCAAATCCCCCTTCCTACCAAACTCACCAAAAGCATTCATCTTTTTCTGAAGAAACACATACAATTTAAATAAAAACTATTCCAGAAACATTTTAAAAATTCCAATGATCTGAATATCCATGAAATTCATTCCATTAAAATCATAACATCCCCCCTACCCATCCTATACACCACACCACCACTAAGACACCGCCCCCACCCCTTGGACACCCCCACACCTAGATAACCCCCCCCCCCACCCCCTAGACACCACCCCACCCCCCTTGGACAACCCTCTGGACCCTCCCCCCCCCACCCACAACCCTCCTAGACACCCCCACACCTATGGACAACCCCCCCAACCCCCTAGACATCCCCCAACCCCCTAAACCCCCCACTCTTCCTAGACACCACCCAACCATCTGGACACCCCCACCCCCATGGACACCCCCCTGGACACCACCACACACCCATGGACACCCCCCCAACCCCCAAGACCACCCCACCCCCTGGACCCCACCCCACCCCTGTACACCCCACCCCTAGAAATCCCCCCCAAGACCCTAGACACCACCCCATCCCCTAAACAGCCCTAGGGAAAACCCACCCCTACCCACCACCCTAGACACCCCCACCCCCTTAGACACCCTCCATCCCCTCGGACACCCCCACACCCTAAACACCACCTACCCCCTTGGATAGCCACCCCAACCCCGTGAACAGCCCCCCCCTAAATTCTATATTAAATTATTTATGTATTTAATTTATTTATTAATTATGTTTCTATTGTGTATGGGTATACTTTTTGTATATGTATACTTGTTGTAATTACCTAATGAATTATGTGTTAATTTTGTATGAGTGAAGAGGGTAATTAAATACAGTATTAGAGGTATTTATAATTCTGTATGAATTATGTGTTGTATGAATTCATACGGAATTATGTATGTCTTATGCAGGTATTGAGAATGGTGCACATATTCAGAATTATGTATGAATTGTGTAGTTTTTCATAATTATGCAGGTATTCTATATGGACCACCCACCCAACAAACTATATGTATTATAAAGGTATTTAGAATTTTGTATGAATGCTGCAGGCCTACTGGTGGAAGCTGGTGGAATTGATGCAGGTGCACAAGGGGAGACCATGTCCGGCTTACTGCAGGTACATAAAGGCTATTCCAACAGCTTACGACCATTGGAATATCTGTAAAAGCAGAACTTATACCAACGGTTTTATGTAAACCATTGGTATAAGTATATTCCAATGGTTTATAAATTGATGGAATAGATATTTTTACTTGATATTTACCAATAGTTTGTGGGAACCTGTTGGTAAAATTCTATACCAACTGTTTACAAAACCATTTGTATAGAGATGATTTTTCATATTAAGAACAGTTTTAAAACTTTTGTAAACATTTATACAAATGGTTTCAATAAACTGTTCGTATATACTAAATTTTTCAGACATATCTCAATGGTTCTCATAGAAATGTTTGGATATGTCAATCCATACAGCTCAAGACCCAAAATTTTGGACCACCTTAGGTATAGTTTATACCAATAGTTATCCATCCTTTACCAACGATTTTAAAATATTGGTAAATATGAAGTTTTCAGTAGTGAATACATATTATTAATTTAATTATATCTATGATTTTGGATGATGAATGATATATTTGGAAGAGAATATCCTATGAGATTATGCAAAGAAGATATCATGCATCTAGTATATTTTTAAGAGCTCGGACTGAATGTGGTGTAGTTGTATACTATGTTTGTAAATTGAAATTTGAATTTTTATTTATTTAATAAAATATTATTTTAAATTTACTAACTATATATTATTTTTAAATTAGGTATCTAGACACACTTATACAAAATGAAAGTACATACATTTATGGTTTTATAGATCTAGAATTCATTTCCACATAAGTGAAACATGTGAAGAATTCTTATAGAGTTGCATATATTTGGGAGAGGTTATCACATACAAAGAGTTAGTGTTGGTTTATGCAATTTTTTGATAAGTTATAACATAAAAATAATTATGAAAAAATGATTATTATAATTTCATTAAATGTGAACATTTTGTATTGTAGGGGCATTGGATGTTAGGCATATTGTGCCCAAGTGAATTCATCGTATGTTGGTTTTTCTCCTTATTCGGGAATGCTTGTAAAAAATCCACCTTATTAGAAACTTTTGTTTTTTTTGTTTTTTATAAGTTCATTATGTTTTATTATCATTATTTAGATATGTATTATTATTTCATACATATTAAAATGTAGTTCATGGAAAAAATTTAACAAGGAATACAAATTGATAAATACACCGAATAAAATCAAATATGTGGAAGTACATTTAATTAGTATTTATTCTATTTTTGAGAACTATTTGTTTAGTCTGATTAAATTTTCAGGTATGTATATTCCCATATTTAAAAATAATATTACATATGGGTTCAAAAAAATAACACTTTTGATATATTTGGTGTTTGAACCTAATAATAATAAAATGAATACTTCACAAATAAAAAAAATGAGCTTGATGTAAATTTCAGGTACGTGTATTTTAATTATACTTTATTTTGAATGTTTAATATTCTGAATTTTATAAATTTTATTTTTGTAACTTTTGGTATAGGTTTTTTTGTTTATTCTTGGTATATGAAAGAATAAATAATCAATAAACCATGTGTTGAGAGGCTATGTACTATCCCATATGAGATTAACCCATGTCGTATCTGCTACAACTCTATGCCAAAAGGATAAAAAAGACATTAGAAGTGACCAAGAACAATCCAAAAGTGCATTAAACATATTACATGGTATCCTTAAGGCATTGAGTATTGATTCATGCCACAATGATGACGAGTGAACATGTACTTGATATCCACATTGCATAAATTTATTACATGGAACTTGGTATCCATAATGAATTGAATTTTAGGTCTAGCCACTTTCTTATCATAGGTACATCGTAGTCATTGTCTTGTGTCAGGCCAACCACACTTGTATAATCATATCATGATGGTTCAACTGTTCCAAATACCAAAGATGTCGCATTTCCTATAACGACATATTCTTCCGACATTCGACACTAGAATTCATTAAGTTATCCCATCAGCCTCTGCAATGTATTTGTATAATTTTTTTAAGATATATTAATGCATTGATCTTTAACTAGAAACCAAGTTAATTTTTCAGTGGCTCAAATTTATTATCTTTCATATCAATGAATTGTTGTGTGGTGTGAGAATTGAAAATGTTAGAGTCGTGGGACTTGTAAAGGTCACAAACATTTTGAAATAAGTTATTGTTTACTTCTACGTGTATTTTAATTCTACTTTATAATACAAATGCGTAGATAATTTTTTCATTAACTAGATAAAAGTATGTACATAATATATTTTTATTTAATGATAAATAATATTTTATTATGGTATATTGTATTTTTTAACGGGTTTTCTATTTTACTAGAAATTCTCTTTTTCTGATTTCTCCAAAAAAATTAACTTATGGTGTCGGTTATTTTAAAAATTGACCTCAAAAACTGGTTTACGGTGCCAATTTTATCAATAACTGATGTCGTAAACCGGATCCTATTTGATTTTTAGCATCCGTTTCTAGAAATCCAATGCTAAAAATAGTATTATATACATCACCTTTATAGACTTTGGTTAAAAAATGACATCAAAAATAAAAATACAACGTTAAAATGTGTTTTTGCACTAGTGTCCCCAATCACAGAAACATATAGATGATGCATTATTATTTCACATTGGCGTGATTATAATGAATAAAATTCCAAAGGATGGATCAGTTTATAAAATTTTGAAAACAAAATTACATATATCATACCCATAATTCATTGTAAAATAAAATAAATCATAACATAAGTAAAAACTTGGAATCCTTGAAACTCTTTCAAAGGATTCTTCTTCATAGTCTGGGGGAATGAAAACATAATAAGGGTGAGCTCAAATTATCAGTAAGGGTAAGTAAAGTGGAATAAATAATATAATTATAATAATAATAAACATATAAATGTAAATAACTAATAACATTTTCCATTAGAATAACTATATAAGGTAATATCAATATGGAAAGGTAAGAAACATAAACAAATGACATTTAATCAATAAATTGAGAATAAAATGTATCCATATATATGTCTATGAAAAAATATCATGGATGAATAATAACTAAAACTGAATAAGGGAAATTCTTAATTTTTGGATTTCAAGTCTGAGGCACGTGAAACAAATACCATTAATACCTTTCACAAGATTATTTAAACAATTCTGATTTGGCTAACTTATTTTTATTATAAGAACGTGTCAATGCATCGAGGGGATATATAAATTATGATTCCCACCCATCATTATATGTCTAAATAATTATTCATAACAAATAATCAATTTAATTAATATAAAATATTTATTATCAAATATCTTTATTTAATAAAGAATAAATATTTATCAATATTTCCCTAGATTGTCAAATAACTTCCAAAGTAAACATTTTATGTAAAATGATATATGTTTTAAGAAATGATAATATACCTCATATTAGAATATGTATATTCAAGGAAATTTTCATTGAAAAAATGATTACAATAAAGTTATTTATTAAATAGAAATTTAATGATGAAAAAATAAAGTGAGATTGTATAGGTAATCATTAAATACATTCTTGGAGAAAATAGTCTTTAACCATTCCAAAATCTCCCATACCGCATTGAATCATTTATATCATAATTCACATCAGGGAATAAAATTAAATGAATGTTTTGTATACCATAAAGATAAAAGGCTTCATTATATAATATATCAAAATGGGTTGTATAAGAACCACATAAAAGAAGTTTTGAATATGAAATTTATCTCACATATGTAAAAAAGATAGATTAAAATCCCTTACCATATCCTTACATTTTTGTTTTGTGGTATTTAACCTATTTTATAGTGGTTTAAAACATGTTACTAACATATAATATAACCATAGTCATATTTATGATATCATATATTATCTTCTTATAATATATTATTATCTGTTTTTAGTAATCATTCATTATTTTAACTATTTCAAGTGTTAATTTCCTAGTTTCTTGAGTCTATTTTGACTTGTTACTTGTTATAAATATTAATTAAATCATGGTTTAATCATGTTCAGAATGTAAAAAAATATTTAAATATAATATATATTCAGTATATATATATAATAATACATAATATTTAGAGATAAGAAATGAAATATGTCGTTCATGGAGATGGTTGGTCGTACGTATGTATGAACGCTACTTGCATTTATTTTATATGTTAAAATAAGGAAAATTAAATGATATATATGTATATTATAATTTTAGTGTTATATTTATTTCATATATGTCTCATAGGTTTAGCGAGATCATCATTTATATGTTTCATTTAATGTGTGAACGAATCGCATTGCTTTGAGGGGCTGATAGTCCACACTTCCACAAATGATGTTATCGTATTTACACAAAATGGAAATAATAAGGGTACCTGTTATATAAAAATAAAATAAGAATAAAGAAATTATAAATATCATATATATCATATATAAACATATTTTCCATCATAATTCCCACCATGAGATGAGATAAATAAAAAATAAATAATCATTGTTTTCTTGACGGAGTAGTTCGCGTACACATAAACGATAGGTTTATTACCCATTAGATGTATTTGTTTGTAAGTGAAGGTAAAAACATAACATAAAGGAATAAAAATGTATTTATGATAATTATTTTATTATATAATTTTTTAACAATAATGTTTTTTGGGGTATAGAATGAAAATAAAACTAAAGAGATTGAGGAAGGATGTTGCCTCTTCTTTGGTAACTCCTTTTGGTTTCCACCAAAGGGATTCCATGGATGGATTTCATCCAATCTTAAGTCTTATAAGTTTATTGTAGTGATTTTTAGGTTCTATTTTTGGTATATATTAGTCGATCCAAAGTGTGTTGATAGGTGTGATGAAGTGGGAAGAGTGAGTTCCTTTTTATAGTAGAGGGTTTGTGGTATTCTTGTAAATTTGGGAAAAGGGAATTCCACCCATGTATTCTCTATTACAAGTGGATAAAATAATGTTCCAAAATTTATTCAAGGTATTATATAGTCTAAATATTTCTAGACAATTTATTTTTAAAATGTTTATAGGTTATTTTGGGCCTTAAGTTTGACATTTAGTCTCTTGTTAAGCTAATATTCCTCTTAATCATTATAATTAGTTTTAATCACATTCAATAATATTTTTTAGAAAATAAAAACTAAGTTGGAATAATTTTAAATTATAAATTGTTATTATTTCTAATATTTAATCCAGTTTACAAATTCCAATCAAAGAAGTGTTAGAAATTAAATTAAATTTAATCCCTCAGACGGTATGATAATCCAGGATTTTAAAGTAAAAATGTTCAAAAATTTGCTATCTTTTTTGTCCAATTTGAAATTTAAATTCATTCCAATGACATAAATTTGATTAATAAATAAAAAAAGTATCTAATTAAAATTTAAAACCAATTTAAAATACCATTTAACTTCATAAAAAATTATATATATAGTGATTTTGAATTAAAACTCAGTATTTTCCCTTATTCATTAAAAAACTTCAAAGAAAAATACCAAAATTTCACCCTAAACATATTTTAAGGTTTTAATTTCAAAGAATATATTTATTTTTACATATAAAATATATAAAAGTTCCAAAATTAATATTTATAATAGGTTCACCATTAAGAGGTGGAAAAACTATCTTTATAAAAATATAGTATTTTATGCGTAAAATTGTGTTTGTTTTTATCTTATTCCCAAAAAAAATATTAAATGAATTTTAAAAAATATGATTTGATATATAAACTCTCTAAAATTTTTATATTTTAATTTATTGTGAAAATCATGACTAAATTGTGTTTTGTTTAAATCTAGTGTTGTTTATATTGAAGTGATATCAAAAAAATTAAATTTATTCTAAAATTAAAATATATTAAAGTTTTTGGGTGCTATATTTTATCCAATATAATATATATTTAACCCATATTAGGTTAATATAATGTCAATTTCATTAAACTACCCATAACTAAGGGAGGATATTACTAGATAGTGATGAACTGATTGATATAGATGGCTCTAACTTCTCATGTACTTCTTGATATGATGGAACTCTTAGAGTAATTTTAATAATGGTGGGACCTTCTTGTCTATGTGAAATTTTATGAGAGGTGTTCGCATGGTTAATTTATTTAATGTTTTTGTGACGATATTCATGAAAATTTATCTGGGGTGATATTCCATAACAATCGATAGTAGTATCACAGTATATAGGTAATGTTACCTTCTTCTCTTTATGAAAAGTTAGTAGTCCCATGGGCTTCCATAGAGAAATGTTTTAGGTCCTCGGGTATGATAACATTTTTCAGGGAAAATTTGGGTTTGTTCCTAAGTTATCACTAGAGTATGCTAACAGATTTCTTTGGGGTTTTTAAGAATATATGCTTTCTTATTAGCTACCATTGGTGTATTCCATCAATTCATTGTAGATTTTGGAGAGAAAGAATAAAGGCCTAATTATGGACTCTTTACAAAGTTCACTATTAAATACTTTTTATGGGTAAAGATATATGATTATTCTCTTATGTTCCTATCAGAATATACATATGGCCTTTATAACTAGGAGGGGGAATACAGTCCCACTTATGAGTGGATGATAGGATATGTTGATTATCTTGTCTACTGGAAGTAACATGAATATGTATCTATCCCTGATGAGATATCATAACATGCAGATGATTTTCCTTATATTATGCTTATATAATTCATTGATAACATGACACTATATGTGTAAGAATATGCATTAGCTTCTCCATTGCTTCTGGAATATACTAACAGGACATCACTATTGTAATGGGAGTATAATCCCATTCTTGGTCTATTTTTTCAATCAAGGTATTCTAATTAACATTAAATGAAGATTCCTGGATAAGTGCTTATCCCTTTATAGATTTAAAATTATGTTGGCACTCTCCTCTTGATGCTTTCAGGATTCACTGCCTAGCTTGATGGGTGTGATCAAGAATATGGATCTACCCCCTACGAAATGATGGGATATACTGACATGCTTTATCCATAGTTTCCATAGTATTCTAATAAACATTATAAGAGTGAATAGGAATTTGGTAATACTCATCAACTTCCACCGAAGTATGTTGGTAGACTTATTTTATGAAAACATATATATGGTCCCTCTATATATGTTCAATATCTAACCTCCCCTAGTGATAACTCCAAGGTTCCCTAGTCTATGTGGCTGAGTCTGGGTCATTTTGGGTGATATAATAAAAAACATTATAAGTATTTAACTCTATATGGTGATAGATACATTGAAAATTTAAGGGAACCACTATTATTTACTCCTACAAATCATTAGAGGTGTTTGTAAAATCCTCAACCTACCTAAGGTAAGGGAGGATAGCATTATCATGCTTCTAGGACAATATCCCCAAATAGTTTGAGGTGTAAGTGGGTTCCACTAACTTCTTTACACCTCTTTACTAGTGCGGTGTACTATAGGGATTTAATTTTGGTAGGCTCCTCTATAATTCCTCTAGTGTTGGGATAGTTTCATGGAAATAGAACTCCCACAGCCGTGCATCTATTACTTGTTATTAAAGGTACTATGTACAAGTTAATTTTATGAAAATAATCAGGGTAACTGAATTTGTGGTGGATAACACATAAGATTTATTTCCGCATGGTGATTGCATAAAATTGGATCAAAGGGGGCTCTTGAAAGGGGTACTTATTTCACATGAAACCCAAAAAAATAAAACTAAACAATATAATATCACAAGTAACCACATGTTCAACCAGTTTTCTTAAAATTTAAAATATTCACACTAGCCTCACCATCATGTTCCTAATGAAAACTCATTTTCACTCCCTCTTCCATGAAATCTCAATGGGAACATCATTTTGGTCCTCCCTTCCAAATGCAATAGTTTATTATGGTCTCTTAGTAGAGATGATTTAGAATTCACATTAATCAATAGAATGGGAGTTTGGGATCATCTCACCTACTTTGTCACTCTCTTATAAATTTAATACATCTTTATGAATCCTTTGAAAATCCCAGAGAAAGGATAATTAACCCTATACTAATAATTAATTGTTGACATGTATCAAAGTGAACATATATACATATCAGAGCTCCTCCATAATTATACACATATTGAATGTATTAATGGTTCTCTATCAATGATACCATATATGTTTATTATTATCTCTCCATATTTAACTTATTAATTGGTGTAAATGGTTATTAAACTATAGCTTAAATCCACTTATTTGTAAACTCTAGATTTTTCTCTATATTAAAATATAGTAGGTGTTTATGAGTAACTACTTTGGGGATTTTCTATAAGCATGCTTATCTCGTTCTTATGGAGATGAATATATCTTGTTCACACTAAGATATGGTATATTAGGGGTTATTACCTTATTAAAATGGATGTAGTAACATGAAGTATTTATCTTGAATGAGAAATATATAGAGAAAAATGAAAGAAATGTGTCCCTTCCAGTGAGAGGTATGATTTCCCCTTTGATATTGATTTTAAAAAGGATTATATCCCACTGGTAATAATATTTAAGGTATTGTTTTTAATCCTGATAGATTCATCATATATTTCCTAATTAATAATAATAAAATCAAATGTAGTTTGAGTTAAATAGTTCATGGTGAAGTGGTAGGACTGTATCATGTAATTTAACATTACACGATGAGGATTGCTTTGACCTAAAACATGTGTAAACTGATGATTGAGTGGGTAATATACATTGAGTATTCATATATATATATATATATTAAGTAATATGTCCCTTTTAGGGATTACTCATATAGAATATGACCCTTAGAGTTTGATTCATGGAGGATATGGCCTTGTGAGGATGATTTGGGACTTACACATGGGCTACCCATTTCTTTTCACTGATGAATATTTGGGATGAAATCATTAATGATGGAATGATTTATTGGGTCTAATACCTAAAGAGTAGGCATATTTGTGGGTGTCTTCTTCCTAACTCTTGATGCTTTGGAGAGTTAAGGGAGACTGGACTCATGGGGGATTTGTCCATATGTTGAAGATATGTTGGGGGTTATGCATTGTGACTACCCATATGGGGGAATGGCTCATTGAGTGTAAAAAAATGTTTTTCCTTGATAATTCCATTATTGATTCTTGTTCCCATGAAGTGTCATGGAAAAATACTCATGAACTATGTTATCATAAGTGAGGATTACAAATGAATATATGTTTCCTTTATGTGGGTGTTCCTAGTTAATTGATGTCTCATGGGTGTGAAATCATCAATGTAAACATGGTAGGTTCTTACACCATGGATTTAATCCTATCTCTGCATGACTCATTGATTGAAATCACACATTACCCAATAACCCAAACTAATCAGGACTAGACCTACATCCTCTAAGATTAGGTGCATGTCCTAGGGGAGGCTTCAACATTGTCCTTATAATGACAACCATCATTATCAAGGGAATAAATTATTATAAATCCCTTGAGGTCCTTATCAGTTATGGGTTATAATAAAGAAATACCTTTAATAAAGGTAAATCCTGATTGGAAGGGGTTAACACTAGTCTACATGCCCGGATTATGTGAATCCAATAGTTTTGTAATTGTCCAAGATAATTAGATTCCCCATATAGAACTCTAGGTAAAAAATTTATCTATTATTGAAATTATGGTATACATGGTTTTCGAATATAATCTCTAAGGAGGATGATTCACCATATTGGATCTCAAAGGATTATTCATCATATTTGAGTGATATAAGGATTCTCCTCCCATGTTGATGGAAAGAAGGATTGTTAACCCTAGTAGAGGGATAAAATGTTGATTCTCACTAGTATAGGACTAGAAGGATTATTCACCCTAGTGGAGGGGTAGAAGGATTGGTCTCCCTTATATGGGTAAGGGAAAATTGGTTTCCCGTGTTTGGGTCTGGGTAGTGTGGTCACCCTTATATGGTCTAGGGAGAAGTGGTCACCCTTATATAGGTGATGGTGAAGTGGTAACCCTTATACGGGTTAAGAAAAAGTGCAATCCCTTATACGGTTAAGGTAGGATTGATTTACCTTTTATGTTTAATAGTAAATTAGTCACCATTATACAGTCCAAGGAAAATTGTTCACCTCTAGATGGGTCAATGTGAAATGGTCGACCATATATGGGTAAAGGTGTTAGTCTCCCCTATATAAGTAAGGGTGGATTGGTCACCCTTTTATGGGTAAGGATCGATTCATTTCACTTATAAATAATATGGAAAAGTGGTCCCCTGTATATTTATAAGGTCATATTGGTCACCCTAGTATGGTATTCCTTAAAGAGGTTTGGTGCACCATGATCTTTTATGGTTACCCTAGGATTCCTTTTCCCAATATAGTAAAACTAGGGAATAAGTAGCTTCCCATAAAGTTTTTAACTTTATTGGACTCAAACACCCCTCATTTTATTTAATTCTATATGATTTTAAGCTATATAGGGGTACTTGAGTAGAAAGGGGGTGCCCAGTGAAGATATATTTGAGAATCTATTCAACTTAAAAAGTGTTTAAAATTAGGACCCATGGGGTAATATTTATAATATAAATTTATAACTCAGGAGAATAAGAGATGCGAATGGGAGGCATTGTCCATTGATTATATTTGGGTCTATGAATAGGGACCATGGTGTGGGAACTACAGTGATGGAGGAAAACTGCTAATTCCTAGTCCTGATTACTAGGGTGAATGAGGGCTGAGAATAAGGTCCAAGGGGCTTGAGGATTGACTTCCATAACATGGGTTCCAAGGTTAAGGTTCCAAATATTTTTATTATCCATGTTTCTGTGAAAATGGAGATCCAATTAAGTTTAAATCCAAAATAATCCTGTTTGAAACCACAAAAACTATCTACCCATCTAAACTTAAATACTTCTACATGAAATTTAATGTAATAAAATTCACATTTTTTGAGTGACAGTTAAGTATTTTATATTTATGAAAGAGGATAAAATAAAAATAAGGAAAAAATTAATGGGTTGAGAAGTGGTGATGACCAAGGTAATCCCCTAAAATAATGTCAATACTATCAAATGAAAATGAGCTCAAATCTTAAAAAATTACCAGTATCTATGACTCGTCATCTTTGGAAGAAAAACAAATTTTATAATGTCACCCTCCTTCTAAGTATGTATTATTTATATATTTAGATAAATAATTTTCATAACGGTTCTGATAGAGTAAATAATGATCCAAGGGGTTATATTTTTCACCAATAAATCATTTATCACTTCAGTCATGTCCAACTTGATAGTGGTGAGGTGAATATTGTTTTTTGCGCACAGGTAAATCTTGGTATTAAATGAATGGTTTTCATCCTATAAAGAATATCCCTTCTCATATAATGTTGATAGTTCTAAAATTATATACACCTGAGATTCCAAAAAAATATCCCCTACTAAACATGAAACCTTTCAATTAGGTTCCATAAGTATTCTATTTGAACCCAGGAACTGGAAGATTCCCACACACCCGGTGTACATGAACTATTGTATGGACACCTTCAACCGTACAAATGATATATGAAGTAAAACCCTACCTAAGATGTGGAGCCTCCACCTTCTTGTATAGTGAAGTAAGAGGTGTGTAAAGAAATATATTTTAGATTTTCATAAATGAGTAGGAATCTATTCAACCTTGATGAAATGTATCATTTCATACTTCCCAAAGAACCAAGAAGCCAGTAGTAAGAATAATCAGTGTCCCCTTAGTATTATGAATCCTTAACCCGTGAATTCCATGATAGTCCTATAAGAAATCATTAACTTTTGAAAACTGAATATTAGTTCTTGAGGTAATCCCCAAGGAACCCCATATAATCCTCCCCCAATAGCTTTACGAAAATAAAGGAATCACCAATTCAATATTCACATCCACAGAATACATGCATTTAGAGTAAAGAGGGGTGAAAATTCATTAGATGTTAACATATGTGGAAATGTATTGATAATTAATTATTCATAATAAGAAATTTATTTTGGGTAGGATTGTTTTATCCAAGATCTAGGGGCCCAATTTGTACATATGGTTAGTCGGGTGAAACAACTTATTGAAGTTCAAGCAACTAAACCAGCCTAGGGTAAGTGAAGAACAGTTGATCAAGAATATCCTCAATATAGATTCTATGATAAAGGGTCTTATGGTCATCCCTATGAACAACATCGATAAAGTATTAGTGGGAAGAATAATTCCTAAGGATAATATCATGGATTAAGAAACTTAGGAAGAAGAGGGGATATCCCACCATGTTTTTATTCCAAAATATATCTCTCCCCTCTGAATAATCCCATTAGAGTTTTCAAGAATTGTAGTCATTCAAACCTAGATAATTTACCATAATTAGGAACCAAAATAAATGTTAGTATATTCATTTTGAAAATATCCTTGCTTCATCTTAAAATATTTATCCTAGAGAAAACATCCCATAACGGATTCCTATAAAATTATTTCCTACATACACCTCATGATGTTCACTATACTTAAAATTCCAATTCCCCCTCCCTCCTCTGGTTTTTCCATGTGAGCCCAACCATCCCTTTGGTGAAACAATTCCTAGTAAGAGTGACATATGAAATTATTGAATATTTTCTCAATTATCTTAATGAAAATTTTATGGATTTTAAAAACTGACAGAATATGCATAGTGATAGAGGATAAAACAATATTTACTATAGTGATTCTATCACTGAATGATAAAAATGTATCCTTAAATTTTGTATCTTTCACACGATTCATTTTATAATACCATAAATGTGTTCGATGTGTACTCTCCCATTTTAAAGTGGATAAAATTGGAAAAAATATTATTGGGATACTGATTCTCTCTTAAATAAGTTTAAAATATCTGATAATACACTTATAGAAGATGTAAATACTAATTTTTTCCATATTTCATACATTTTCCCCTTTTACTTTTGTACTAATTTAATATAATAATGAAATATTAATATAATTATAACCATTAGTAATGATAAAAATAATATAATCAGCAAAAAATAAATGAGAGATTCCAAATTAACATACTTGACTCTAAAAGGGTGTATCAAACCATCCAAGATGAACTTTTATGATTTCTTCTAAAATAATATTGAGAAATCAAAAAAATGGTTAGAAATAGGGGGTCCCCTTTATAGAGTACTTTTAAATACATGAAGAACCAAAATATCCCTCCCATGAGGATAATAGTAAACCCTAGTAAAGAGAAGTATAGAAAAAATGTCACAGACCCATTTAGAGAAGATACAATTTCAAAGGACTTTGAGGATTAATCCCAACTCTATTCTATCATAGTATTTCTCAATATGAACTTTAATAGTAATATTAGAACCCACCACCCTTTTTTCAAAGTTACAAATTGTTATACCAACTAGGTTAAATACCCTAAGATGGAGAGTGAATCATGGTATAATAGATTAAAAACCCACTCCTTTGGATCTTGTTTCATTTTGAAACAAAAAGTTTTTATCTCCCTTTCACATAGAAACATGTGAATAAAAATTAATTCATGAATATTTCACAATAATTTTATATGGTTCACCCTCACTGGGCTATATTTAAGGAATATACAATGTCAATGTCCTGATGTACCAAATCCACTAAGGATCACTACCAAAAATAAGTTCTGAGCTAGATCACTTCTATTCCCAAGCTCACAATCCTTAAAATGTTTACAGAAGACTCATTGTCCCTCTTGGTTTATAACCAATAAAAATTTTAAAGTTCACTGCCCTCTTAACTTAAGTGAGATCACTACTCCTCCAAAATAATCTCTTGTTGTTCTGAATCACCTCATAATTTTTTTACATATAAAGAGTGTTCCTTGAAGTTTTGTATTCACTAAGTATATGAAATCCAATTTTTTTTTTTACTTTGAGTTTGTGGAAATTTATTTTGTGAACTATTTTGGTCTCTTTGTGAACTTCCTTTCACCCTCTATGAACTATATTGCATCTTCTGTTAAGTACCATGTACCGTGTGGTGGTATTCCATCATAGACATATTTTTCTTCATGGGATACCTTTGATTAATGGGTTTTTGATGCCTTAGAAACCACTAATACTTCATGAAATTTCTTTACTATGTGGATGGACTATACTTCGTGATATGTCATCACTCTATGAATTATGTCTTCATTGAATCCTCCCTCAGGAAACTCTTTCTCCTTCATGAAATTCTACCTCATGAACCAATTTATTCTTTGCAGAATCACTCCCTTGTGAACCACTTCCATCATGGATTTTTTTCCTCCAAATAAACTTCTCACTTCACCAATTTCATTGAGTGATGTTATTATCTAATTAGTTTTTATCTACCTAATTATCTCATTATGGCTATTTATATAGTAAAATAGATCTAAAAAACCTAATATTCAAAATTACTGAAAACCACATTGTGGTATTGCCTTCACTGAAAATTGACATGTGGTCCACATAGAACATTAATTTCCCATATATCACCTTAAAATACATCCTTTATAAAATGACACACCTCTCATGAAATGATCCCATTGTGTCATAAAATCACCGCCCTCATTGAAAAAACATCAAGCTGGGATGACACCTTGAGGGATTTTTTCTCAACAAAAACATCCCATGGGAAAGTGCAATAGCTCCCTATATATTTATACCCATGATAAAAATGATGTTTTTATCTGATATCATGAGGGGGATATGTTCTTCCATCCTTATGTTCACATGTATCCTTAAAAACTCAAAAAAAAATTATCGATTAATAAACTGGGTTTTTATCATTTTCACTTGAAAAATATATTGCTTTAGTGATAACCTTTATTCTTCTATTTTGTTTCATCAAATTATTGTCAAAATTTTTAAAATAAAATATATAACTATTAATTTAAAAACCAAACCATGTGGTAACGTTAACACATGGCCCCCTATTTGACAATTTCAATATTTCATATGTAGATGAATCAATACTAACAATCTCCTCAAACCATGAGATAAATGCCTTTTTAATATCCTTCATCAACCATGGGTCATTTCTTTTGGGATACTGTATTTTCAGTCCAACAATATGTAATTATATAGATGGTATTACATCACCTATGTTTTTGAAAATTTATAATTGTGCTTCCATTATTTCATTATGGGATATCATTTTTAATTTTAAACCAACAATCCCCTAACCTTTAATGTTGAATACTAAATACTGATATAGGGAGACCTACTTTCTCTTCTTTGTAAAATTAGTGAGTAAGAAACTAAACCACATCCTCAAATATATATTTCTAAAAAATGAAGGCCTCTGGTCAATTTGGATTCCTAACATATCCTTTAATTAATCGCATATATCATTAAAAAGTGTACATCCAATATAAAGATATAAGTCTGAATAATCCTACCACTCAAACCAAAGGAATCATTAGATATACTACTATATTGAAAAAAAGATGGTTTAGTATATATCTAGTTGTAAAGGTATAATAATATCATCATTATACAACATATTTAATAAATTTGTATCTATGAATTTACTTAATGGAATTGAGAAAGAAACAAAACTTGATGATATCCTTTCAAAACGGCATCGATAGATTGACATACATTGCAATGGGTAGTAGTTACTGCATCAATACATTATAGTTATGGAATTTCATGAATTTTTACTTCAAATAATTTTTATAAAACCAAATTCTTCAATTTTTAAGAATGTTGATTAGTTACTTTAATACCTTGTAAATATTGACAAAAAAAATTAATTTTTTCACTTTGATAATGTGTTATATGCCATAAGAAAGTACTCCCATTTCTTTTTATATTGGGAGCTAACTATATATGATTTCCAATAGTTATTAATTCTAATATTCAATGAAATTAATCTTTAATATTTTATTTTATATTTGAAAGTTTTCATATCAAGTTTTCACACATGTTTATCTTAAAATGACTAACATTAATATTATTTTTACCTATGAAAATCTCAGATAAGGAATATCAAATAAGATGGATCATTTCTCACATGAATTATTTTCATTACTCAATCATTGGGTCTTCTGAGATGTAGCATCAGTTTTTCTAACATTATCATAATATTAATTTGTTTTCAAATGTTGTGGGGGAGATTAATACATCAATATACTAATAAATTATTTTTTTATCATAGTGATCCATTAATAAAAACATCAATCTACCTACACATATTTTCTTTCTCCCATATTTAATTTTTTGATATAAATACTTTTATTCACAAATTATTTACAATCCATTCCCATTAACATTGTATCCAAATTAATTTACATATATAAAAAGTAATTTGTTATAAACATTATCATAGAATTCAGAAGAAAATATTTTTTTATATTCATCGAACACATTAACACCTTCCTCCAATAACAAGTTCAAATTATCAATAAATGGTGAATGGTAAGCATTTATGTAAATTCAAGGGATTTTATCTCCAATAATCAAAATATTTCCACAAAATAATTCCACTTCATACAGATCTTTAGGGATATATTTTAAACTACCAACATAAAAAACTATATACAATATCGCATATTAAGGTTTTGATATAAATTTATTCCATTTGATTAAAGTCAAAATCTTATTTTTCAAAATTTGTTTCCAAAATTATAAAATTAATTATCAAATCACTTATATTATGGTGAATATACTAAGAGAATTTAAATTCCATTAGTTATTTTATATATGAACCTATCTTATCCTCTTTGAATCATTTGAATTTTCAAAAAAATTATTTAAATGGGGAATTATCAGAAGATTCTAAATTACCGTAGTTGGAGGTTTGGTATATGGTCATGGATATAAATCAAAATTTGATCTTCCATCCATTTTATTTGATTAAGTCTCATTATTAAGACACTTTTTCAACCATTAATATTCTTTCCTATACAACACATAATTATTGGGTAAATCATGTATCTTATTATACCTCAGTCCCATAGAATATAATATGTTTTTAGTATCATGACTAGAATATAGAACATTTCTTTCTCGTTGAAATATATCTTTCAAAATATCAAGCAATTCAATGAAATTATTTTCTCTCCAACCAATCCTTACTCTTAATATAATCAACTTCATTTTCATTTATGAAACTATAAATTTATTAAAACCTGAGTATAATTGTATTTCAAAATATCCGTATAGTCTTTCAAACATGACTGTTTTTTTATTGGTCTCATTTTTTATAACATGAATTAATTCATCAATAAAATATCTTTCCTCATACTTGGATTTTTCATCATCAATAGATCTTGAATTTTATGTTATTTCACCATGCTAGATCTAATGGCTATAACTCAAATTAATACCATAGAATTTCAAGTGATATTTAATTTCAATACATCATAAATTTCATATATTCAAAAACTTCATGCATGGATGTTAAAACATGTATATGTTTTAAACATTCTATTTGGAAAATTACAAGAAATCATCTACCCATATCTCTATACATTTATCTAATTTTAATCCACTAATTAACCAAAAAAAATAAATAACAAGAATATATTTAAAAACATTTTATGGAAAACATACATTTTTTTAATATTTATATCATTAAAATATAAAATGAAATTTTTATATTATGTTTAAATAAAAAAATATATCATAATATAATAATATATTAAAATTACAAATAGAACCATACATATATATATATATATATATAATTATATATGATAGATATGTGTATATATATGTATATATGCACAATAAAAAATATAGCTACACACACTAAATAAAACATATATATTGTTTGTATTTTATAAATCTATATATATATATATATTTTTTTAAACATATAATATATATTAATGTATAATATTATAAATATTTAGGCATAATTAAATTTATATAAAAACTTATAAACATATATATAAATATATAAACATTAAATCATATATATATGCAATAGATTATCTATAGAAAATCAAATGAACATCATCTAAATCCAATTATAACAGTGAATAAAATGATTTATAGTTAAACTTATAAATTAAACCAATATAATATTTATGTTTTATAATAAATAAAATATAAAAATAAAAAATAAAAATAAAAAAACAATAATTAAAATGATTCATAAAAATTATAAACTTATAAATCCAACTAATCTAATAATAAATGTAATAATAAATATAACAATAAATTTAAGAAAAATCAAAATAATGTTGCCTAAATAACTAAGAATCATCTATTATCAAAAGAATTACAAAAATCCATATTAAATACATTTATTTTTAAATGATATTAGGATTCCCAAAGAAATCACTTATCAAAATAAAAAAATCAAAACATCCATAGAAATTATAGTTTAATACTTATAAGGATTAAGATACAGGATGGGGAACCATGAAACAAGAGTAGACAAATGAAGGAAGAACGGAGGTGGAGTGATTAGACAATGGTTGAAGGTGGAGGAATGATGGGAAAAGGTGATATAATGGTTTCCATAGAAAATATATAAGGAGGTAGAGATTCTTAGATAATATAGTTCAAAATTACTTAATAGACAAATTACACAGGAAGTTGGGATATATGAATATTAATTTTTAAAAAATGGTCCAAATTTGGGATAATATAAAAAAACTAATGTTATATACTAAACTTTAATGCAAGTTTTATAGTTTCTGACCTAAAAAATCATCAGAATGTGTTTTAAATTTAGTTATATAATAACTGACATGAAAACTCATTTTAACATTGGTTATTATATATCTAATGTTAAAACCCAAATATGAATTCTATTTATTTTACTAGTGATATTTTGTACAAATTTAGTTCATTGAATAAACTATAAAGGCTTAGCCGTCTATATCGAGGGATCACAAATATTTTCTTCCACCTCTTCTATGACCACCCATATCTTGAATACACCTTAATTTTTGATTTATTACACAAAGATACACTTAATAAAATCCAAAAATATTTTGAGGCCTATTTTATTGGATTAATTATATGCATAGAAAAATAACTTGAATAATTGTTACAATGTAATTATTTAAAAACTCCAAAACATGCCATTATATTCTCTTGGTCTTATAATACTGCACGGGATAACCTGGAGAAATACATAAAAAATGGTGATCTATAAATCCTAGTAAGGAAATAATCAAATAATAACATGATAAAATAAATAAATACGATTAAAGAGGTGTATTATGGTGATATAAAAGAGTTGAAAATCATAAACTTGAACATCGAAGCATGATATAATATGATAACATCATGGAAACATAGGAATGTGGAAATAATATAAAATATGACATTATAAGAAAAATTGAAGGATAACCACTAAGACATCATAAAATAGTGTTATTATTATAATGAATCATGTACCATGCATGGTATCTAATATAATAAAAATATTACACAATTAATTGGAGGGATATATAATTTCAAGACCACCCTTCACATTCTTATCGTGTATGTGCATTTCTGTGCCACATAGATCATACAATATAAATATGTATTTCATGAATTTTAATAAAATTATTTAGGATTATTGGTATTAATTATATTTTAAATGTAGTATATGTACATCTAGGTGAATTCTTGTGAGTAGAAATTGGGATGGGTAATCACTAAAAAAATTTCATGAAAAAATTCATGATAATTTCAATAGCATAATGGGTGAACATAAAGATTCATGGAAGGGTTTCATGATAGAGAAAGGTAGTCTCTAATTACTTGGAAATAATATGTAACGTATTAGTTATTTTTAAGAATACATTACAATATGAATAATTGGAAATAAAATTACATAATACAAAGATAGTTCTTGAACCAAGAAAAGGAGAAGAGAATCCTCAAACCTTGATAGGGTGCTTTTAAAAGCTTGTGAGGAGTTTCTTAAAAGATTGGGAACAACTTAAGAGGTATTTAGATATGTATAGGATGAGTAAAATCATTATAAATATGTATTTTTTTTAAATGAGTAGGTAGGTGGTGGGTATTTATAGAAAAATAGAGGGGAATTATTTATTAATTTCTAAAATTATGTTTTTGACTCTATATGATAAAATAAACAAAACCAAAAACCTTACCATTGTTTTCACCTTGATTTCTACCAAATATAAATGTTTTTAAGTATTTGATAAGGAAAATAACTGAACATATTAAACTAATACCAATGGTGATATGGAAGTTATCCATGTTCATATAGAATTTATTTTAAAACATTAAAATATAATATAGTATTTTGAGGATTCATTAAAGGTTAATAAAATTAAAAAATAACTTTAAAAATGAATTATATTAAATATATATATATATATATATATTTTTTATTTATTTATTCATTTTATAGAATTTTTTACATCACTTTTGGATCATTATAATGTCATAATGAAAATGTATATTTATACCATATTAAATTTTTACCCCAAAAATCAGCTTTCTAAGAAAATAATGAAAAATATATGATTACATAATTTTTATGTAATGATTTTAAAAATAATATTTTTTTATCAAAATAATTATTTGAATATAAAAGTATATAATTTTAAATAAAAATCTTAATTTACTATAAAATACTAATTTCTATGAAAATAAAATTTTCAGACCCTTACAATGATTATATTGGAATTTATTAAATTATATTATAAAGTTTATATAAATAAAAATTATTTAATAATATTATTAAATTAAATTATTATTTATTTCAAAATTTTGGAATTTATCAAAAATATTGATAAAACCATATATTTTCCAAAAAATAAAATTTTGGTTTCTTCATATCAAAATATAATTTTAATCAACTCATATATAATATTATATATAAAGTAATAATGAAAAGTGATCAATATAATCATAATTTGTTTAAAATAAATAAATAAAAATTCATACTTCTAGGGTCTAAATACATAACCCCTTATTTCACCAATGTATGACCTTAGGATAAACTATTTGATGGTGGTACTTTCTTAGGGTGGTCTGGAAAACATTGTTTGGGCCATGATCTTAATAAGATTGAAATTATCCTATAAATGGTTTCGTTCATGTTTTAGTTGTTAAATATCATCTTTGTCATGGTCAGGGGAATATCCCCATGATTCCATCCCCATAAAAATCTCTAATAATTTGGCTTCATAGGTTATTATCCTATAGGACAAGGTCATCTCTTCTTTTGATTATGTCAATTAGACTTTATCATATCCCTTAACATATACTAATCTTAATGGTCATTGTACTACAACTATTTTATCAATGTTTAATATTCTTATTGGTCTTTTATATCTAACAAGCTATATTTTATAATGACCCAAAATAACCAAATTAGTGCATGAATTTTCTATAAATACATTAATAAATAAAAAATTTATTCTTTCAAAATGAGAATTTCATTTATAAAATTGTTTTCCATTAAATTATTCCCCCTTCAAAAAATCCACCATCAAAACTTCATTTCATACACTCAAACAGATAAGGGTACTTCTATTTCATCACCAATTCTAGTTCCTATGTCACCTCCTAAAACATGTGGTTCTACCATGGTACTTTAACCATGTGAGTTGTCTTTTTTAATAGAGCTTTGCCTTTATGATCTATGACCATCACCAGATCCTCTTAGTATAAAATATCTTTATCCAAGGTAACCTCCTCTATATTTAGTGCATGTGAGGAGTCTGTTATGTGCTTCTTTAAGACAGATATGTGGAACACATCTTATACATGTGATATGCTTCATGGGTCTGATAGTCGATAGGCTAAAGCTCTAATGTGATCAAGGATATCAATGGGACTGATGTATCTATGACTAATATTTCTTTAGTTATGAAACCTCATGAATTTATTCTATGGTGATATATAAAGGAACACCTTATATTCAATGTCAAATTCCAGGTATCCTTGATGATTTTCTACATACCCTTTCTATTTAATTTATATAGATTTCATATGATGTTGAATATTTTGAACCTTATCTTCCATATCTCGAATAAGATCAGGTCCCATAATCTAATTGTCTCTAAGTTTATCATAGTATGTTGGATTCTAACACCTCTTCCCATATCAAGTCTTATAATTTATTATTTGAATGCTAAAATGGAAATTTTTATTATATGAGAACTCCATTAGGGGAAGGTGTTATCCAAAAAATCCTTGGAAATCAATTGAACATGATCTCAGTATATCCTCTAGTGTTTGGATGGGTCTTTTATACTGACCATATATCTGAAGGTGATAAGAATTATTGAAACTCATCATTTTATCTAATTATTGTTTAAGGATTCTCCATAATCTCATGGTAAACATAAGATATTGATTAGATGCAGTGAAGAGAAAATCTCCATGTAGTTTTACCACACACTTTATATATATCTTGGTGATTTGATCAAGATATAATTTTTCCTTTATAGTAATGAAATGTGCTGAATTTTTAAGGTGATAGACTACAACCTAGGTAACATTATTTCCATAAGATGACTTAGGGATTCCTATAAAAAATATATAGTTATGTTTTCCCATTTTCATACTGGTATGAGAAATGTTTTCATCATACCCTTATATTTTTTTGTTCATTCTTAACTTGGTATCTTTCCAAGCATCTAGATAAAAAAATTAATCTCCCTCTCCATGTTACATCACCAGATATCTTTCTTCAGATATCTATACATCTTAGTGTTTATTTTATGAATAAAGAATTATGAGCTATAATCATCATCCCTAATTTCCCTTTTTAGTTCTAGTTTTTATGAGACTCATATATTGGATCCAGACCTTATAACTCCATATTTTTCTAAGTTAAACTTAGAAATATTCTCAAACATTCCCTATAGCTCCTAATAATCTTTTTAGGCCTCCTTGAACAACTCATGAATGGTTGGTTGATCAGTTATTTGATAAAGTAAGGATTACTTTAATTTTATTATTCTCATGACCATCATTTGAATGTCCATGAATATTAGATCCCTTTCAATCATAAACATGGATAGTGTTATAGGATCCCTTCTACTCAGAGCATCTTCTACTTTGTTGTCCATTCCATGATGGAAACGGATTGAATAATCATAATCCTTATTCAGATATAACCACCATTGTTTGTGAATATTGAGATTCTTTTGTGTGAATATATAAATGAATTTTTTTTATTTTTATATATGTCACACTTCTCCTTATAAAGATACTATTTCCAAATCTTCAATGTAAAGATCAATATAGCCAATTATAGATCATGTATTGGGTAGTTCGGCCCATGGATATTTAATTGATTGGAGGAATAGGATATCACTTTTTTATCATTCTTGATCACATAACCTAATACCATTTTAATTAATCCTTTTATATCAAAAACCTTTCCTCACTAGTGGGTGATCATTAGTGCACTGATTAGCCTCCTCTTTAACCCTTTAAATCCATCCTCACATTCATCCAATTAGAAAATATTCACTCCCTTTGGAGTTAGCATGGTTATTGGGATTTAGTATTTTTAGAAGTTTCTCAGAAGATGAATATAGTACCAATATAATCCAAGACAATTATGGCTATCCATCATAGATATTGGTCTTATCCATATTTCAATTTCCATCATCATTGAAGGATCCACGAATATCCTTTGACAGATAAAAAAATCCCCATAAATGTAACTTGCTCCATAAAAAACTCACATTTACTATAATTTTCATATATCTTTCCCTTTTTTAAGACCTTAAGTATATAATTATAATGTTCCTCAAAGCCCTCATTACATTTGGATTTGATAAGAATATCATCTATAATGACTACCACAAATCTTTTCAGGTAATCCCAAAAGAATATATTCATTAAGTCCATGAACATATATGGATTATTAGTGAGTCCAAATGGAATCACTATAAACTCATAATGCCCATAACATTTAAAAAATAGTCTTTGGAATATCCACCTTCTTTTCCTTTACTTGATAATATCGTGACTAAAAATATTCCTATAGAAGTACTGGGCTCCACGTAGCTGATTGAACAAGGATAAAATCTACCATAGAGGATGAATGTTCTTTATCATTATATTTTTCAGCTCATGATAATGAATGTAGAGGCTCATTGACCCATACATATTTTGGATGAAGACGATGGGTGCACCCCATGGTGAACCACTTGGGAATATAAACCCTTTATCTATATTGTACTATAGTTTCTTCTTCAACTCATTATGTGAAATAGTATTTATTCCATATAGAGTCATGGATATTTTCAAAACATCTAGTTATAAGTTATATTGACATCTCAAAATCTTGGATAGAATTAATCCCATTAAAATATTCAAGAAAAGAATTAGTGTATTCCCTCACAATGGGCATGTCATCAAGGATGATCTTTTCCTTAGTCTCAATCATTTTAGATAGATATAATTTCTCATAAGGAAATAATATCAATGTTTGAGATGATGATTCCAAATGAGATCCATACTCCTCCTTTCACTTTTACATAATTTAAGTTTGATTCATTATATAAAGGGTTATTTCCTTTTCATTGAAATTTATGTTGGTTATATGTTTGAGAATATTATTTGTACCCATAATTTCATTGAAATCCACTAAAGGGGGTATAAAAGGGTTAGTTGGGTAGTTCATCATGACAATATGGATATGGGAGGAGTAATATATGTGGGATTCGTTAATTTATTCTTTTTTCCATTTTCAATGATATATCCACTTCTATATTTTGTGGTGTTTTTTAGTAGTTCTACTAAACATGTGTGATATAAAAGAATGTGTAAAACCCAAATCAAATAGTATATTCTCTATTCTTGAATGAATAACTATAGTACCTATCAACATGTTGTTTTTAGGATCCACCTAAGTAGTTGTGATATCATAATCTAACCATTTCTCTCTAGGCCCTGAATTTTTTGTTTTTAATTATTATAGATAAATATTGGCTTAGTGGAATGATTCTTATAGTATCAATATTCATTGATGTTGAAACATTGGATAATAGGTTGAGGGTTAACTAAATAATTCATTTATTTCATCATATTTTTGAGTTTATCCCACTAATATTTTCTATCTAGGTGCCCTTACTTTCCCAACTTGAATCATTTCTTTATCCTCTTTATGGAGTTTTTTTATGCTTCTTCCCAAACATTTTACAAGTGGTATGTTGGAATTTTTTACCACTGGTAGATTTCTCCAGCACTCCCCTAGAATTAAGGTCTATTATCTATTTCATATCTCTATACCTATTAAAAACTTGAGATTCTCTAATATCCATTTTTCATTTGAGGGAACATAGGATGATTTCCTTATTGTTTTTTAAATTAGGAATAATCAGATATTTCTGTAAACTCAGCTTTATCCCATCAAAGAAGTGTTAAAATTTAATTTTCAGGTCAATGATAAAGCTATAGGTGTATCTTTACAATCTTTTAATGTTTAACGCATACACCCTGATGGATTTATCATCCTATTATATGAGGCTAAAGAAATCTATCTCTATTTTAAGTCGTAGTGTATAAGGAAAATACTTATCAAAAAACATTTTCTATAATTTTTTATACTATGTCACTTTGATATTCTCCTCCAAATTTGTATTCTTCATAATCATCCACCATTTATATTCTTGTCCTTTCATATGATTAAAAAATAGCATGATTTTCTCTTTCTCAAAACAATAAAGGAAATATAAAAACATTTCAATGTAGTTGATCCATTGTTCCACAATTAAAGGATCATAATATCCATTAAAATTCATAGGTAATTATCACATAAAGGTCTCAATTTCAATTTTCTCTTTCTTAGGGGGGTGTGTGTTTTCCACCAAATTCTAGTTTCTCTTTAAAACATTAGTTAATTTATAAAGTATTATCTTGAATTTCATAACTCTTCTCTAATCGGATTGAGAATCTCATTTGGGGAGTCATTATATATACCCTCACATTGGTTGTTTCCTCGATTCATCCTTTTTTCCAACCATTGTCTAAAATTAATGAAATATTGTGAATGAAAATTTTAAAAATATTAAGAATATAAAATAAAATCTGTGAAAATTGAATAGATAACTCATAAATAATATATATTCCTTACCCTGTTAATTTATATGTTTTAGTATATGTTGTCTATAGTCTATTTCCTAAAAATATTATGGGCATATTTGTTTCATTCATGGTGGTTCGTAAGGAGATTGTGAATCTATCAAATCATATACCCTGGGTGTTTTAAACAAGGTGTATAGTATAGACTATTTTTTTACACCAGGATATGGTAGAGTTAATACCTAATGATCTCTTTTGGGGTTATTACCCTTGGGTACAACTATGAAAGAGCCACATCCACTTATTGTGTCTATATACGGACATTATTATTGGAAACAAATTAATATATACTTTTTCTTTATTTAGGGATGTTTTACTATGTTTATTATTATCCATAATGTTTTCAATAAAATATTCTAATCCTAATACATAAAAATAACTAGACCTTTCTATGGAACCAACTTTGTCAACCCATACCTTTAACACACCTTAATTCATGATTTATTATATAAATATTCACTCAATAAAATCCCCAATATCTTTAGGCATGGTGTATTTGTGTAATTAGATACACATTATAAACAATTGAAACATATATAAAACAACATTATTTAAAAACTCCAAAACATTCCCTTATATTTCAATGATCTTCAAATACTGCATGGTATAACCTAAGGATGTATATGAGAAAAGGGTGAGCTATAAAGATCATTTGAGTAATAATTAGACCATAACATGATGAAATTAATACATTTAAGTAAATATTAATATCAAGGTGACATAAAAGTGGTCATAATAATAAACATGAACATCAAATCATGGTGTAAAATGATAACATCAAGGAAGCATTAGAATTTGAAAACAATATTAAACATGAAATCATAAGCATAAGTCAAGTGTAAATATAGAGAATTAATAACATAGTATTATTATTATAACTTCTAATGTGCCATACATGGTATCTCATGAGATCAAAACCTTACCCATTGCATTGGAGGGCTATATATTTATGGGCCCACCCATCACATTTATATCATGTACATTCATTTTCATACCACATTGATCAGACAACAAAAGGGTGAATTTAATTATATATAATCCCATGATTAAATTGTATGAGTTACACATATTGAATTATAAAATCAATGAATTGTAGGTACATCAAGGTAAATACCCTTGATTAAAAATGATGATGGGCATTCAATACAAAAAAAAATTTGGCCTGGAAAATCATAGGATAATTTTGATTGCATGATGGGTGTACATAAAGACTCATGGAAGTATTTAATGAGATTTAAAAGAGGTAAATAATTACTCAAAAATCATATTGATAGTAAAAGTGATGGGTAAAATAATTTTCTAACATGAAAAATTGTGAATCAAAGTGGAATAATACAAAAAAAGTGCTTGAATAAATAGGATGATGAGAGAATACCCTAACCATGAGTGGGTTCTTATAAAATATTGGGACGAGATTCTCGAGATATTTTTAACATCTTGGGAGGGTTTTAGAGAGTGATACAGAGATTAAATTCATTCTTAATGTGTTTTAAGTGATGAGGAGTGGGAGACTGGGTTGGAATTTATATCAAAAGAGATGGGGTTCTTCATTAACTTTAAAACATGTGTTTTTTAATCTATATGATAAAATAATCAAAACCAAAAACCTTACCATATTTTATACCAAATATGAGTGTATTAAATATTTTATATGCTTAATGACCAAAAATATTAAAAAAAATATCAATGGTGATGGTAATTAATTCATGCTCATAATGATTTTTTTTTAAACCATAAAATACAATATAGGTTTTGGAGGATTCAATAATGGTTTATAAAATTAATCATAAAAAATTAAGAAAATTAACTTATAAATATATATTTTCTAGTTTATTACTTTTTTATCATTTATTACAACACTTTTGGGATAATATTATGTCATAATATAGATTTTATATTTATATGATATTTAATTTTTACCAAAAAATTCAACTCTATTAAACAATTATGAAAAATTAACCATTGGATAATTTCAAAATTATAATTACAAAAATAATATTTATTTTATCAAAAAATTATATAAATATTGTAATTTACACTTTTAAATCGAACAATTTTATTTACTGGAAAACACTTAGTTTTACAATAATAACAATTTTCTGACCCTTATAAATATCACATTGGACTTCATGAAATTATATTAAAAATTTTATATAATTAAATTTTATTTTTTTGTAAATTTATATAAAATTTATATTCATTTCATAATTTTTGATTTTTTAAAAAAATAGTGTTTAAACCATATATTTTCTAAAAATAGAATTTGGGATTCTTTGTATCAAAATATAATTTTCATAAAATCATATATAATTGTATATAAAAAGTAATAATGAAAGGGAATAAACAAAAAAATCCTTTTATTACAAATAAAAATTAAAAATTTATAATACTATGGTCAAGAAACATAACCCCTTATTACACCAGCATATGGCCTAAGTGTAAAGTGGATGATAATTTTACTTTCTTGTGATGGTTCGGAAAACATGGTTTGGGACTTGATGATGATAATCTTTAACCTCTCCCATAAATGGTTTCATTCATTTTTCTATTTTTGAATTACATCTTGGGTATGGTTAAGGATAAATCCATGTGACACCATCTCCCTCATAAGATTTTTAAATTATGCTTTATCAGGTAGGATCCTACTGTTCGAGGTCATATCTTCTTCAATCTATGTCATATAGACTTTATTATAACCCTTAAAATTTACTAATCATAACAATCATTGTATAATGTCTATTTTATCGATGGCGGATATGCTTAACAGTCTTTTAAATTTCACCAGACGTATTTAATAACAGTCCAAAATAAAAAAAAGCAGCTCATGTGTTTTCTATAACTACAACAATTAATAATCTATTTCTTCTAAAAATAGTTATAATTTTTAACAGATAACACAAGATTATTTCTCTAACATGAAAATGCTTTACAAGGAAGACAATTCCATTTTTATTTAGACAATTCCTTTTCAAGAAAATAATTATTGAGACCTAATTATAAAACCATGTCATTATTTCACCATAATTCATCATGTTTATATTTTATAAATCTCATTCCCATTCTAACCATGGGGGTTTTTTATAGGATTCTTGGTGAATCATAAGGTTTTGGGTCCAGTATTTTCAAAATTTTTTACTATATCTATGTCATATCCCATGATCCAATAGGCCAATGATCAGATTCCTAAAATGATCATGTAAAAAAATATTTCAATACAGAAAAATGTAATACCACATTTTTTTGTGTGATTACAACATTATCTACTTGATATTATATCATCATAACTCAAAGGATCCTTAGTATAATCCTTCTTTATCATCCACACGTGCACTGAATTTCCTTGTTTTATTGAGTTATACTCTTTATGTTATATCATTAAATAAATGAGCAATTTTTATGCATTTAAAATCAAAAAAAACAAGACAAATATGATTCAAGGGGAAAAAATCATATCATTTATGTTGCTTATTTCACTTTCAATCTCTAAAATTTGTGAAAATGAGAAAAAGGTTACTGAATTTTTCATGGGATTAATCTTTAGTTTTTGGGATAAAATAATTTTCAATACTTATGTTTAAGTTTTTATAAATTTCTTTTTAATCCATATGGAAACGTAAAAAATAGAAATTCGAAAAAAAAATTGGATAATTTAACTTATTATAAATTTCTTGAAAAATTCATCTCTATATTAGAACAATCTAAAATTTATTGTAATTAAATAAAAAAATTAATTTGAGTTATTCTTCCTAAATATGTTTAACAAACTCCAAATAATAAATATTCAATTGAAAAACTATTTTCTCATATTCACTTATTTAAACTTAAACAACTTTTAAATACATTGAGAAATAAATTCAATTCTAATTATTATAAAATTGAATAAAATATAATTAAATTGATTTATTAGTTTAATTATGATCGTTCACACTCAAACATTCACTTACCAATGAACATAGGAATCACTTTATCCTTAAAATAAAATTCTTTTGAATTGGTGGAATGTCTGGGTATAATTTTTGTTTGGCCCTCTAAACACTTCTCCTGATATCATTGATTGCTTAAAATAGACCAAGATTGGTATCTAGAAACAAATCATAGACTCTAAAGTGATAATGATAATCATATCCATGGAAACCTCATATCAACATATACTATGTAATGTAATCTAATTTCATAGTGTTATCTTATGAAGTAACATATATATTTTATGTCACCATCCTTCTTGATTTATTTATTCTTTCTTTTAACTATCTTGGATGCACTTTACTTCTTATATAATGGCCATGGATTTAATCAAGGTTTTTTCATATAATTTAAATTTTTATAGATATATTATTCCAATACTTATATTTGAGAAATCATTTATTGGTCATTAAATCAATGTCATATCACTATGGACACACATGAGGCAATTTACCTCAACAGAAATTTAAAATATCATAGTTATCATAATTCATAAAAGAATGTGATTGATGATATACATTAACAAAGATCTCAAGTCAATAGACCAATACACATGCTTATATATTGGAACATATAATCATACTCAAAACATATGGTGTTCCTATTCAAAATTCTGTCCTCATAATCTACTATAATTGATATTACAAAGTTAAAACTTAATAATAATAAGTCTCAATTCTTATAATCCATTGTCACCTGATGTTTATACATCATTTAGGATCTATTGGATTGATGAATCTATACTATATGACATATGTTTAATATTTTAATCATAGTATCATGGGGATCCTCCAAATAATTTTTTTGTTATTTTCATAAAAACCACTTTGAGGATAGAGTGGGAACCGCACATCACATTAAAAATTCAAAAACAAGGTGCAATAAAAAAACATTCAAAAATGAAGGCATCACCGCGGGACCATCACGTCAACTAAAAATCCCTCCAATCACGCATCTGTATGAGAAATATTGCATATTAAAGGCTACTGTGTCATCATAACACTACCATCATCATCACAAAACCATCGTCATCATCACAACACTACCATCTCCATATGAAAAAAAAACATCGCTGGCATATATAGTGTATGTCGGCAAGTTCAAACATCCACATCCGTCGGATTAATACATCACCCCCAGAAAACCAAACCACCATTACAGAGAAACCAAACTAAACCAACTAAACAAATCATCCTAGCTGAACACAAACATGAAAATGAATCCATCACGAGAGACACCTCCTAAAACGCAAACAACCGCCCATACTCACATCCCAAAACACCTTAAAACCACAACGCAGTTCCAACTAAGAGAAGACCAGTGGAGTACTGGATCAAGATAAGAGTGTGTAATGGACTAAGGCCTCGATAAAGAGCTTGTATCCATGGCCTCCCAACTCCGAAGGCCGCCACCACATCCCAAAAAGAACACAGATCAACATCCACCAAACATTATTTTCGAGATTTCACAGGAAAAAAACAAAATTTAAACATGACTTGAGGAAGAAATATCTATAAATCCGTCTGAAAAGAGCCCAAATTAAAAAAAAGAAATCTGAATCCAACAAAAGAGTGCCTGGAAATCCAAAGACCTCCAAAATTTGTAACCTATAACCCCTGTGTAACCAATGCTCCAGATCTGACATGGAGTGTCGCAGAGGAATGAGGGGTTATAGCCATGGTTTGGGAGGCCAAGGGCTTTGAAAGGGAAACTTACATTGGGAACTAGCAGTGAAAATGCCGAATTAAACCCACCTTCATCATCTGTGTCCGAACACCACACCATTTTCAAGGAAATCTAGAACAAACCCATACTAGATGAGAAAGACAAATACATCACTAAACCAACCTTTTACAAATTCACTGCTGAAGAAGGAACACACACATCATCACCAAATCTAGGAGAAACAAGTTAAGTGAGAAAAAAACTGCCTCCATATCCCACCTCCCAAAACCATTGAGGATTCACTACTCTAGCTCCAACTCAGAGAGAAGAAAAGGGCCTTAGGGGCAGTGTAGGCATAAGAGCAGTTGGTGCCTCCAAGAAACAAACTCTCACCTGAACTAATAATGAAAGAAAAAACCATTATCGTGCTAACATAGGAGCATTTGGAAATCCCTCGACCATCATTACACTTGTCCCACCACCGTTTAGTAACCATAACTCCAAATTTGGCTAGGATAGAAGTGAAGGAACACATTGTCAGAGAGGGGATGAACCGGTTTAGGGATGCAGCACCACCATCGTCGGGATTGAAATTCACCCAAAAAACATCAAAACAACACCTATAATAATAAATTAATGGAAAAAATAGGAAAGGAGGAGAGTATGGGTGAGAAGAAGAGATAAGTAAGGAATATTGGAGGAGGATTGGAATCGACACTCAAATACGCTGCCATACCCGAAGACAAGGGTTCCAGGAGAAACTCTAGTAGAATCCGAGAGAGGGAGTGGGAGAGTCAGGGGAGAAGGGAGCCATAGGTTTGATTCCTCTGTATCATGGGGTTATAATTATACCATATGACATATATTTAAGAGAACTAGTCAATGTTATATTTTTATCAGGAACTATATAATTCTTATGGATACTAGACTGGTTATACAACACACCTAACATGGAGAAAATATAGGTGTATACATTTTGACCTCCAAAGGGAGATTGGATGATTATCATTTATTTTTTCAAAGAATTTTTAATCTATACACTTTTTTTATTATTATGGTTTATGGAGATTCATGTGGACTCCATTATTTTAGACCTAATTCAAAACATTAAGATTTTAATAAATTTTTAATTTGGTTATTAATCTATGAACATTACCATATATAGTACATACAAAAGTTATTATAATATCATGGTAAGTATAAATTAGGTATATATAATATTTTATACATTATATGGTAATAAAAATTATATGTTTGTGTTAGGTCTAGGTACCCCACTATCACAACACTCGAACTTCCACTAGAGCCAACTTTAAAATTTTTTATAACTTGTTATCTCTCACATGAAAATCACGTGTCTACTAATTTATTTTTTTAGTCA
Organism: Viscum album; assembly: GCA_963277665.1. NCBI lineage: Eukaryota > Viridiplantae > Streptophyta > Magnoliopsida > Santalales > Viscaceae > Viscum > Viscum album. Next base: position 352,925,368 of record OY728159.1, read on the forward strand.
TTAGGTATTCTAAATTATCATTTATTTATACTCTACTTATTATGAATTCTACTCTCTAAGTAAAACCCTAAAGAGATTATATTTTAATTATATAATTTTTATCCTTTATTATAACCTTGAATTCATGAAAATTACCATGGTTATAATATAATTATAATATATATTGTGATAATACTACACTTAATATGTAAAATACAAATATATATAAAAAATATAGATTTTTATACTACTTATTTTTATTCATAAGAATTTGTAACATATATAGATTTTATAGAATTAGATACCGCTTTATTCAATAAATGTTCCTTTCTCATTTACATAGATAAACTATAATACTATATAGAAATGATCTTATTTTAATATGAGTATTATATTCCCATTACAACTTGTAGGTTGTAAAATATATTGGATACATTTAATTCAAAAAACCCTTATGGATATATCATATAGATATTTTTTAGGTTTTTATTTCAGAATTTATTTTTTCTACATTCCACATAAAACTATAATGATGATGGTAAGCTTCTATGCAATTTAGAATTCAAATGGATTTCAACATATATATTGGTGAAAAGGTTTCACCATAATCAATGTATTAACTTATCTTAAAATATTTAATAAAAAATCATTATTTTTTAGAATTAATTTTACCATCCATTCCCATATCTTTCTTGAATTCCCATTTTTTCCAATTGTTTTACATTGAGTGGAATTTCTTCAAAAATACAGACTCTATTTTGGTACATGTAAATAATTTTATAAATTCATAGTTACTTTATATTTAAATGATTATTTGTAATTTACTTATTAATTGTGGGATAATGATTTATTATTCTCAATTAATAATATAAATTCTAAATTAGTGATGAGAAAACCATAACTTTTTTTTATTATATCTTTTCTATATATTATATATCTCTAGAAAGTTTTCATTTTAATAGAGACAAAGTTCAATACAAGGATAATATTTTTATTCTAGAAAAAAATAAGTATCACAACGATTGTTCAAAATAGAATGGCCCATGAATTTGGGAATCCAAATTGTCATTGGATCTCAACTCATAAGGAATGAATTATACACATGGAAGGGGAATATAATTTGGGGGATTTATTTCCTAAGAGAATAATTTCTTGGAAAATGGAATTTTAATGGTGATTTTATCTATTTAAGAGTAGTATCATTAACATACATGTAATAGTGTGTTTTTATGATTTTTTTGTGACTTTTGAGTACTCCCATTCCATTTATCTTTTGTAGGGTCATTTCACTATCTTTATTTTTTATTTTTTATTTTTTAACACATTATAATGGTTGGACTTGAATCCTAGTTTTTTTGGATCATTCACTTGAATATAACTTTTTTATTTAGTCTTTTCCATTATCAAGCTATTTTTTTCTTCTCCATTATGGGTTTCATATTCTTTAATCATGGAGAAACCTTAAAATGTAAGTTTTTATTTATGAATTGGTCGATTACATACTATCACAACAATGTTCACATTCATCAGTTTATTCACTCTATTCTTCTATTGATTCATCTCTTTTCCATTATCCCTTGTGTAGCTTGTTCCTTTACTAACCCCTTTTTCATATTGGGACTCAACTTTACCAAATTATTTCTTACTCCCACTATCTAAATTAGATATGTAATCCCCTCTTATATAAATGTATTCATTCACTTTACTATTACTTTCTATCTTTGGGATGGTATATGTAATATACTTTGTAGCTTTAATATAATTTACAAAGATTCAATTCATGTAAATGGATGCATATTTGTTGTTAAAACAACCTTAACACATATTTTTTATCTTTATATAATAATTTTTGACATAATATATTTGTTTCATATTAAAACTAATATGAGATCTCATCTTTAATTTTAATGGGTGTATAATTAAGTATCAATTATATTATTTATAAAGAATATCCCAAAAAGAAAATGGGAGAATTGTAATAGTCATTATCAATATCACCATGAAAATAAAGTTCCAATTCCTCATTTTACTTACACCATTAATCTAATCAATATAATTATTAGTTATTCAATAAATAATATATACTCCTCCTTTAATAAATGATTAATTATTTATTAAGATATTATTCAACTTAGTCTGACTAAAGCATATTTTATCTTGTAATCAATTTCATTATTTACATTAATTCTATATTTCATATATGTCTTAAAGGAACCTCATTTATTATTAATCAATTACATTTTTCTATATATATTAATGATATTTAGATTATAGAGTATGAGAAATTACCACTAGATTCTACTTTAAATGGTTCACATTCACCTATGTGGAGTAATTCTAGGATATTTGGGTCTATATAACCTTTAATATCAAAAGGTGGCCTAGTAATTATACCTTATAAGAAATCATGTCAAATTTCTATGATTTTTAGATAAAAATATACAAAACTCTTATTTGTATACATTCAAGATTTTCTTTTGGATTTATTTATCCAAGTATTATATTACCACAACTAGGTATAATTTGAATTTTATTTGTTATATAAATCATTTATTTCTAATATAGGATATCTTTTTTTAACCTATAATTAAACTATTATTCAAGTATGGAATACCATAAAAACATTTTATTTATAAAATTTAAATAATATCACATTATGATAAAACTTATCTGTGAGATTGTGTTTTTTATTAGACACAATACATAAAAATATTTTTCAAATATGATAACCTTTCCCCTAGGAAATGTGGGAATGTGATATTATCTAGAAAACATATGAATCAAGATCCAAAATTAACTTTAATATCCACTTTAAATCTAGTAATATAAAAAATTACTTGTTTCTTATATTTGGACACAAATGTGTGAGACACAAATTGTATCTAATACCCAAGAGGCAAAAAAATAAATATTATATATAATTATGAATATACCTATAATAAAATATTTTACCTACTTATTATTCAATTAATTGAAATTTATCTTCTAATGGATTTTCTTTCCATTAGAAAATAAAATTACCTCATATTAAATGATCTCTCTATTGATCATTGATTTCAAAAAAGGTTCTTGTAAAGGTTCTTTTAGAACTTTACTTTACATTTTCTTTTTCACATTTCTTTTCTTCTTGATCACTATAGTATTTAGGAAATGTATTTATTTTTTCTTAAAATATTTCCTACAACCAAATCATCCACGACCAACACATAAGACCTATTGAGATTCCATCCTAAATAAAATTAGTGATAGGATATTTTTATTATCTCAGCTTATATTTTATCTACTAATAATTTAATAAACTGATTTGTGATTACATTTACATCCAAAAAGTTTCTTGCAAAACCAAATAACACACATTTCGGCCTCCCCATCAATGATAATCTACCTAATACCAACATATTGCACCACTGTTTTCATCACCAAGCCACATTTCCAGACTGTTTCCATCATGATGACTATCAACACAAGACACCACCATGGATCCACATGATCTAGTTGATCCATTACTATCATTAAAAGTTAAAATCAGTGTATCTTATATAAATCACAACTGGGTTACCCCATGGTTATTATAAAACTTTTTGGGATCATTTATTATATACAAGACCTTAAAATCCCAAAAAATAATCTTTTCTAGGGGTATATACTAGAAATAAATTTTGATTAATGGAGTATACCATCCATTCCTATATGTTAGCCACCACTTTTTTTGGAAACTATTGTGGTATTAGGTTTGAACAAAAAAATTTAAATCTTTATCAACTTATAAAATATTATAAAATATATATTTAAGTGATTTATCTATATTTTTCATGTTATAATATACAATGAAACTAGAGTAACAAGGTGATAAGGATAAAAATATGAGATATATATATATAGATCATTTTTTAACATGAATCTAAAAAATTATAATTGATTAGTAAACTCTATCATATTGAGTACATTTGGGAAAACCAAGATTCTTTCTTCTCATTTACATGTGTTAAGTATATTGTAAATATCATTATTTATTTATTGACTTTCTCCTCATAAATTCTTGGATATTTTAAAAAATGTTGTAACTATCCAAGTACTCAAGTTATATTCATAAATAACTATACATTGATGATAACATAATTATTTAATCATCAAATTAATCATCCATGTATATTTTATATTTATACTTATTTCCCTAAAATTCTTCTTGAGGTGTCCCATCAAGTAGAGGTGGATCCAACAAATTAAATTGCCTTTTATATCATGGTAATATATAAAAATTCCTAAACAACTACTAGAAATTTGTATCGATGAGTACATTTTTATTTACCAAATTTGATCACAGTGATTCTATGGTATTACTTTTCACTTTCTAAAAAATAAAATTTAGTAATTTAGTAATTTTTTCTTCACAAACAAATTAATTAGAAGTTATTGATTTATTATTTTAAATATGACCCACTATTTTTTGAAATTCCAGCATCCATTAATTATTAGGTTCAGAATTCTGAGTTACATGCATATTATAGTGTGAAAGGAACCTTAAATATCTCTTAATAGTCTAAGATATATCTATAATTCTACTTATAATGTTTATGGTAAGATTTTGGTAATAAAATTTTATTAACTCATGGATCCTTATTCTGTTGAGTGGATTCTGACCTCCTCCAAATCCTAAGCATGTATTTTCTAGAAACATGCCTCAAAATTAAACTAAGATAGTAATAGATACTTATTTAATGAAAATTTTAAATAATTTATTCCATGAATCTTATTATAACTCCGCTAAAGAGGGAATCACCCTCAACTATTATCATGAACTAACCTAGATTACCAAATCTATATGTAACTCAAATCAGTCCTGACATAGTCCAAAGGGTATTCCTGATCCCCATGGGCAAGAAATAAGATCCTAAGAATCAATAAATTCCTTTCAGAAAACGTTTTCCATAGGAACCTATAACAAGGTAAAATCATACATAATTTTTTTTCTATTCCTAGGATAATACAACAACAAAAAATCTATAAACATATAGAAAAACCAGTTCCAAGATACATATAAAAAACAAAGCCCTCAAAAACTACTACGTCCCAACTCTATGAGAAAATATTTCACCTCTAGATTCCCACACCCTACTAATAATCAAAAATTATTCCACCCTACAAAACCTTTCCCTTACCTATATTAGATAAAATGATATCTACATACACCAAAGTTGTATATAGGGTGTAAGATAAAGAACCCAGTAGGATCCTACAAAGTGTTTCATAAGAATCCGTTATACAATAAAAAAATTATTCTCAAGTATAAATAAATAAGTAACGAGATACAATTCTACACAATTTAATGAAATTCATGTATTAATTACCCCATTTCACAATTTATGAAACATTCAAAAAAGAGTTTTTTAAAAGAAATTTGTTAAACATCCCAAAAAATAATTTCAAATATAATCACTAGAGTAAACAAGCATGTGGGTATCAATCACTCTATCAATGAGGATACTTATAACAATATCATGATCCGTTGGAAACCTAGTGTGTTCATTTCCCTTGTCGAACTAGTCAATGGGTTAAAATTTTACTCTTAGGAGTGGATCATTTCCACAACATAGGAAACATGGTGCACACATTACCCTGGAAAAATATGTCTAGGGGGAAGGGTTAATCTCCAAGGATGTACCCCTACCTTATCTTCAATCACATTTTATTTTACCACATAAAAATAATTCAAGGTATTTTAATCTTTTAAATAAAAAAAATCATGCTTTAAAACCATTTATGTATAAAACACTGAGAAAAAAAATTTCAAAAACATTTCCAAAACCAAAAAATGTTATCAAAAAAATTATCATTAATTTTAGAACCATTTAAATAAAAATTCTGAAAATAAATTCATAAACTACATTTTCCAACAATTTCAATAACTCATTCAAGGAGAAATAAAAAAAGTATAGTAAAAAACACAATTCTTCAAACCACCTTCCTTGAGACACTTAGAATAATAATGTCCCTAGGTAAATAAGAATCCATGATGAGCCAATAGTATTAGGAATCATGAAGGGATCCTATATTAAGAATTAAAAACCATAAATATCTATCTCATAATTTCTAGAATATGAGAGATAGGGATATAAATAAATCCCTTACCATAATGGTTACTAAATAATGCACAATGATCAATGAAGATTAAGACAATGAAACTCAAATCCATGATATATTTATAAGCATACCAATTAGATCATGTCAAAAACCTTAGTTATGGAATGAAAATTCTTAATCTAAGGTTTTATTCATGGATAAAAGATTGGGATAAGAGTAACAATGAAGAATGAACATGTCATGACCCACCTTCACCAAGATAAGAGAAGGGACAGAAAACTGCCAGACCCTTCCTTCTTTAAGTTGAAGAAGAGATAATGACCCCCAAGCCCCACCTTTAATAGGCCCTAGAGTAGATACTTGAACCAAGGGTATAGAATCACACACAATATGGAAGGAATTACCCTTTTTAAAGAAAATGATCGGGAGATAAGACATTAAATCTCAAACAACTCCAATTTTAGAAAGTAAAAGTAAAACAAAAATACCTTTTTCCACATGCATGTTCAATATAAAATACTAAAATGTACAAGAAAACTCCAAAGGGAATAAAATACCAAAATAAAATAAAATCAGCAATGTCAACTCCTAAAGCCTAAGCTAGAAATGTCTAGAACGGTCCTCAAAGTCCTCCTAGAAACCTGAATGTAGTTTTATATACGTAGGGTGAGTATACTGGTATACTCAGTAGGGATAAATGAAAGATCTTGTGTGCATGTGGGGAGGCATTCTAATGTTCTGTGAGAAAAGGAGATAACCAGACCACCTAGCAATGAAACTATCCACCCAAATCTCACCACGACACACTCCCCAAATAATGAAATTCTTGTAAAGTAGTAATAATAACACATTGATGTTTGGGTAACCTAAACCACATCCCTAGTTATTGAAGACATCATACACATCTAACCCCCCCCCCCCCCAATTTTTAACTGCAGCCTCACTAACGCCTCAATGACAACCTTTTGGTTCACCACAACCACACATCCTGCCCGCAAACACCAAGGCCACAACATCCATACACATCCCCACCCATAGACACCATGTCCACAACAACCAATAACATCCCCACCTGCAGAAACTTGGTCCACAACAACCACTTCCAAGCTCGAAGACACATGGGCCTCATCTCGGAGACATTTTGGATGCAATCATTCCCGCACACACTTGGGACAACCACCACAACATACCCTACCCAAATAATATTGGGATATAATGAACCTCAGTCCATCACATCCTGTATAAAGAGTTTTGTACTACTGAGGAGAGAGAGAAAAAAAGGAAGTAATAACCAGCCACTCATAGGAGTGTTGGAATAAACACCCTCCCCCATGAGATGGGGGTGTTCGGCATAAAGTGATCAATGTGGGTGGGGTGTGAAAAAGAAACAAAAGGAAAAAAATTATACACATAGTTATACTAGAACTCATCCCATCCTAAGGGTTTCAAAGCCATATCATACACAAACACCCTTGTTACTATTCATTCATACAAAAGCACAATAGCCACAACCAGGGAAAAACTCATTCCTATAAAACAATTCTCCATTGAACCCATTCTTGTTATCATATTCAAGTGAATCCATTTAAATAATTCTTCACTACCGAGAAACTAACAGGCATATCCATATGCCAAGGAAGGAAAAATAGCCAAGTAGTAATTTAATCATTCACACCCAGTTCTCCTGTAAAATCACAACAACAAAAGTGATTTGTGAGGTACCTAGAAGTACTGGAACCAATCCAAGCTCCAAAATACTTCCCCACACGTCCCAAAATCTACAACCATTAACTGTTCCATAGGGGATCACATCCCCAACCCTATTACCTCATAATAATCAATAAAGACAACCCTACTCATCACTAGAAAAGGGAAAGGGAGTTTTTAGATTTAATTACACCATTCAATAAGTTCTTTCTTTCTATTTGGTTAACCAGGGTGATCACACAAGGATTCTTGTTCATCGGGAATCCATTTAATCAACCGAGTTTACGTGCTTAGCCATTTTCTATGTTACATCCATTCAATCACAAGATTATCCAAAAAAACATAGGTTCATTAATGTGAAATAAAGGACCGCCAACATCCACGATTTTCAGTGGACATAAGCCCATAAAATTCACAACATGTAAAGTAAGACAAAAGAGTATACCATTATCATCAAACACAACCCTTCATTATTTAAAAAATATTTATTATCTTCATTATGGTTTGTTTTCATCCATACCCAAAAGTACAATATCATACCCACCCCACATGTTATACAGTAAAGAGAGAAAAAGGAGAACCCTACCTAGATGATCAACGATCGAAGCTTTCTCCTCGCATCAAGAACTGGGGATGTGGGACCTTCAAGGGAGGTACTCCAAGGACTCTAAGAGTGAGTAGGAAAGGCTCCAGCACGGGCACACATCTTTCCTAGGGAAGAGGGACTCCAAACAAACAAAGAAAAGGAAAAGATACCATCCTAGAAAAATAAATAAACCCTGTGAGATAAAAGGAGAGATCCTGGAGTTACAGGATACAAAATCTTGAATGACTTTAAAGGAGGATCATGGTTTCACAACGTGATTGGACAGTTACAAATGATGTAATTAATTATTATTTAATAATTGTCATCAAATAGGTGGCGATAACATCTATGAGTTAAAGGGTTCCTTTAAATTAAGAAAAACCACGTAATATGGGCAAAACTAGAAACACAGGAAAGGGTGTGACACCATGGAAAAAGCCACATGTTTTGGTAAGTCAAGGTTTTCCCGGATCTTGGGGGATTTTAGATATCATTTATGGGATTTAAATGGATTTTAAAGGGGTATTAAAATACTTTTATGTCAAAAGATACGTTACAACAGCATAACTGGAAAAAGCTAGAAATTGGAAAAAAACAATTGGTGGGACACCATTTGGTGAGACACCATAATAGTGCCACCATTTTGGTGGAACACCATAAGTGGTGCCACTGTTTCAGTGTGTCATTGGGATGGTGCGACTGCTATGGTGCCATCGTCTCGGTGCCACTGGTTTGGAGGAACTCTATAAGAGGTGCCACCATTTCGGTTTGCGATTGTAATGGTGTGACTGCTATAGTGCCACCATCATAGTGCCATCACCACGTTGCCACCATCATGGTGCTGCCGTGATCAGTTCCACCATCCCAATACCATCGTGACTAGTTCCACCATTTCAATGGAACCATTTGGTGGAACTAAGTTTTTGGAGTACTCATTAATGAGTCACTGATGGTCCTCAGGACACCCTAAACATTAGATGTTTGGATAAGTAATAGACCATGAGGGTCTAGTCCATTACATCAGATACCCATCAAAATATTCTCATCCTTGAGAATCCATAATTAAACCCAAAGAAAAGAGGGGGTCCGAAGGACCACCTCGTAAGATACCTCTCAAGAGTAAACCTTCTTGACATATAGGAACACCTCTACCTCGTACTGATCAATAGTAGAGGCACTGTCGCTCCCCTTCCTTAAGAAACAACACAAAAATGTAAAGTTCTTACCATCCAGTCACATGGATTTGGGATTCACTTCTTCCATTTCAAGATTCCTTCCTCTTTGGGTAGCACTGACTCTCTTGCACGGGTTTAATCACATCAACTTTATTGTGTCTTGGTTAGGGATCAGGTCCTCCCCTCCCCATAGTTCGGACTCTTCACACATTCAGAGAAAAAAGGAAATATCCCATCTCGTAGTTAATAAGGTCAATAATTACATCATAGTCAAGAATAAAAAAAATGGAGAAAAAAACTCAAAACATCTCTGGGTACTGGATGCGCATCAGTGCCTCCCGTTCCTAGGTACTCTACTCGTGGCCACCATGCCTCCATAACACACAAACCAAGGGAATGGTTCATCGATGAATAACCTTTTCCTAACAATCTTTGATCCTCATCGGTCGTTGCACAAACGTTGCATCTCCCTTGATATCCATCTCTTCCTAGTTGAGGATGTGTGAATCATCATGTAGATGGCGACGGAGCTGAGACACATGGAATATTTCATCCACCCTCAATATCGGTAGAGGCTATACCAGCTGATAATCCACTTTGCTAACTCGCTGCAACACCTCAAAGTGTCCAATGAACCTAGGATGAAGCTTACTCCCCCTGTCGAACCTTCATTGCCCACGTCGAAGGGAGACCTTTAAGAACACATGTTCCCAGACCTTGGACTCCAAGGGTCTCCTCCTATGATTGGTATATGAATTATGACGGTCCTGATCCGCCTTCATTCTCTCCCTTAAAAGATAAACCCTCTCAATCGTTCTCTAGACTACCTCAAGGCCCAGATCACTTGTTTCCCCAACCTCTGTCCAGCACATGGGTGATCGACATGGTCCTCCGTACAAGTCTTTAAATAGATCAATGCTAATGGTAGAGTGATAAATATTGTTGTAGGAAACTCTATTAGGGGAAAGTGTCATACCCAAGATCCTATATTGTCTAGAACACATGCCCATAGCATATCATCCATTGTATAGATGGTCCTCTCTCTCTACCCATCCGTTTGAGGATAGAAGGCAGTGTTGAGGCGTAGCTGGGTTCCAAACGCATGTTGCAATCCCTTCCAGAATCGTGAGGTAAACCATGTATCTCAATTTGATAATACGGACCTCAAAACTCCATGAAATGCTCTACATCATCCATGTGCCTATGTGCTAAGGCATCCACCGCACTTGACTCCTTGACTGGCAAGAAGTGAGCTAATTTTGTCAGTCGGTCCACTACTCCCTAGATATCATTAATGCCTCCATTATCCATGTGTAGTCCCATCACGAAATCCGTTGATATGTCATTCCACTCCCACTTTGAGACATCTAAAGGCTACAACATACCACCTGAAACATGGTGTTTATCCTTCACCTACTAACACATGAGGCAATTTTCCACGGACCTTGTCACTGCCTGTTTCACCCTGGGCCACCAAACCTGACTCCTCATGCCTTGATACATCTTCGAAACTCAGGGGTGTACTAACATGTGTGAGTTATAGAACCCACCAAGAAATTTCCCATGCATCATCTCTGGAACAAATAGATTCCCATAGAAAAACATCTGATTTTGATCATCTTCTGACCATCCGTTCAGAGAATTTTTTAGCTAACATGATCACGCATCACTTCAGCCTCTAAGACCCCCCACTGAGAATCTTCCACCTACTATACCAAGGAATATTTCATCTTCATCTAGAACAGGCATCCCCTGTCATCCTCTACCCTTGAATCCATGTGTAAGGTAGATAACTCCTCCACCACCTTCCAAGCATCTGCTGATTCTCGAACCACATCCTTCTACGACTTCTTACTCAGGGCATCTGCCACCATGTTCCCTTTCCATGAGGTGTAACAAATCTTGAATTCATATTCTTAAATAAACTCCATACAACTCTATTGTCGCAAGTTCAGTTCCCACTAGGAGAAGATATACCTTAATTTCTTGTGATCTGTGAAGACCACGAAGTGTTCCTGGTCAGGTAATGTCACCTCAACTTTAGTGAGAACACAATCACTACAAGTTCAATATCGTGGGTGGCATAGTTATGATCATGGGGATGTAACTTACTAGACCCATAAGAGATCACCCCTAGTGTTGCAGCAGTACACACCCCAAACCCTGGCCCAAAACATCATAGAACACCTCAAACATCACCCCTTCTTCTGGAAATATCAACACCAGGGCACTAACCAACTTACCCTTCAGATAACTGATGGTTACCTTGCACTAATCACTCCATAGAAAAATCATAGACTTTCTTGGTCAAGGTTTTCAAAGGTGCTTCAACTCAAGAGAAGTTGGCAATGAATCATCGGTAGTTTCATCCTAGACCCAGGAAACTACAAATCTCTACCACATTCTTGGGTGATACTTAAGAAACAACTGCTTTGACATTCAACGGGTCCATTTTTATTCCTTACTCAGACAACACGTGTCCAAGGAATTGCAACATCCTGTAGAGTCGGTGCTATTAGTGGACCTCTAAAGCCATCCTCATATACTCAGTGTGATCCTCCTCTAATCTTGAGTAGATCAGAATGTCATCAATAAACATGACTATAAACTGGTCCAGATACTCATAGAAAACTATTTCCATGAGCCCCGTGAACACGATTAGTGCATTTGTAATGCCGAACGGCATGACCACGAACTCAAAGTGCCCATATTTTTTACCTGAAAGTAGCCTTTGAGATGTCACCCTCTTTTAACCTCAATTGGTGATATCCTGATCATGGTCTGATCTTAGAGAACTAACCTTCTCCCTTCAACTGGTCAAAAATTTCATAGATCCTCTAGAGGGGGTAACCATTCTTATTTGTTGCCTGATTCAGCCTTTGGTAGTCTATACATAGCCTAAGACCTCTATCTGCCTTCTTTGAGAACAAGAACGGATCATCCCACGGTGACATGCTTGGTCATATAAAAACCGTATTCATAAGATCATCAATCTGAATCTGTAACTCCCACAACATAGAGGGAGCCATTTTATAGGGAGCCATCGAAATTGGACAGGCATCGGGTTTCAAGTATATCCTAAACTCGACATCTAGTCGAGGGGGTAGAGTCACCACCTCTCCATGGAAGACGTCTAAGAAATCACTGACGACCCACAAGGCTTCCACCATCTATGAATCTGTCAACTCCACTGACAGCTTATCCAATAAAAAAATAAGGAGCTCCACTCTTTGGCTTCCCTCTTGGAAACCCCACCCACCGACAAAAATCACACATTGGCTGCCCATATCTGAATACACGTCCCTTATCTTAAATTAGTTGATAATGGAACACATAGAGAATAGACATTTGATGCCTAAGAGGACATCATATAGTTGTATCTGTAGTAAAAGAAGGTCCCCACTGAACTGATGTGGCCCAACCATCATTCTAAAACACAAAAAACATAAGAAAACTAGTATGACCTTTGACTAGTGTACTCAAAACTAGGGGCATGGTAAGTCTCTCTGAGTCGAGTCCAAGATAATGGTCTAGACAGGGTGCAACAAATGAGTGAGAAGCTCTTGAATCAAAAAGGAATAGGCAAGAGTGCTAAACAAGCTGATCATATCTCAAACGACTTCTGGACCTGCAGGAACTGCTGCCTCTACAGCGTACAACAACCCACACCCATCTCCTATGCCCCTAGACTGTCAGCCGCCTCCCTGGTAATTCCCTGTTCGAGGTCCCTAAGGATTTCCCTTAGGTCGGCATCCTCCTGCAATGTCTTCCCTTGGAGGAGTAGGATCTCGTTGTCCCTGTTGCTGCTGCTGGATGGGCCTGGCTAAAAACTACTGTTGTTGAATGGGCCTGGCTGGATACTGTTGCTGCTTATGTGGGCACTAAATCTGCCCACCCCCACTATACTATACTCAATTTGATAATTGATTCCAAAGGATCCCACAGATTCCAAATATGAAGCACCTCAATCATAGAATAGTGGATAAAGGGAGAGGACTATGAGATCGAAACTAGAACTGCTGGGGCCTTCTCCCCACTAGTTGAAACCTGGATGGCCCTGATGTTGAAGGTCTGTTGCTGAAGACCTTCCCCTTTGATTAGACCAACTAGATCCCCTCCCTCGGAATGCCTCCCAGTGTGTGCATCTTCTCCACCACTTCAGCCTTCTTCTAAACGTCTGAGTTCATCAGTAGAGTGAAGGGAGTAATAGCATATTGACGAGAAGGTCGGAGTGATTCGTCTAAACATCTCTCTCGAGACTCCTCATCTGGAAATAGTTCCAGAGAAAAGTGAATGAGATCCTTGAACTTGATCTCCAAATCCCTCACTGACATACTTCTCTGTTGAAGGGAGAGTAACTCCTACCTCTTCATCCTTGGTTGTGTAAGAATTGAATTTTGCCCGAAACTCCCTCTTAAAGTCAGTCTACGAAACCTCAGCCACTGAATTCTCCCCAAGATAGAACATCCACCACTGATGTGCCGCTCTCTACATTTGGCATATAGCTAGAGGAACCTAGTCCTCTATCGGATCCTGGATCAAGTTAAAATCTATCACCAGCTCCTGAAGAGAACTTTCTATCTCCGTGTCTGAGATGCTGCCCTCATACATCCTGAGGGTCTATTGTAGAATGTAATGAAACATCTTTTGTACATGTTCATCCTCTTCATCTTGATCAGTCCTCTTCTGATCATCCAAATCATCCGCTTGGTCCATGATTATCCACAATACTCATGGTCATCATCTGGGTTCCATATCTTTAGGGTAAACAAAGAAATTCCTAATCCAGAGTAGTGTAAAAGATCTATTTTAAATTTTTCTTTAACTTTTTATTTATTTTAAACTCCCCAAACACCTATAAAACACAAGAAAAAAAGTCATTATGATGAATTTACCTTTCCTAGGGTCTCTACTCTTCAATAAATGTTGCCTCACCTGGTCATTCAGTTGGTCCAGAGTCATTTCATCGAGTCACGGGGGGCCCTAAAATCCCATTTCCTAGCCTGTCTTCCCTGGCCTATTTTTCACACCAAGATTTACAACATTGTTTCCCTACCATACCATACAATTATCACAGTTCCTAACTCCAAACTCCATCTTATCTCTCAACCATCACCTTTGATACCATTCTGTCATGACCCACCTACACCAAGATTAGAGAAGGGCTAAAAAACTTCCAGACCCTTCCTTTTTCAAGTTGAAGGATAGATAATGACTCCCTGAGTCCCAACTTCAATATGCCCTGAAGTGGTGACTATAACCAAGGGTATAGAATGAAATGAAATATGGAAGGCATTAACCTTTTTATAGAAAATTATAGGGAGATAAGATGGTAAATCTCAAACAATTCTAAACGTAGAAGGTAAATGTAAAACCAAAAAACATTTTTCCACATGCATATTCAATGTAAAATTCTACAAAGTACAAGAAAACTGAAAAGGGAAAAATACCAAAAGAAAAGAAAAGCAGCAACGTCACCTCATGAAGCCTGAGCTAGTAATATCCATCATGGTACTCAAAGTACTATTGGAAACCTGAAGGAAGTTTTATATATGTATGGTGAGTATATAGGTATACTCAGTAGGAAAAACCAAAAGCTGTCGTCTTCAAGTGGGGAGGCATTCTAATACACCATGAGTAAGGGAGATAACCAGAGCACCTATCAAGGAAACAATCCAACCAAAACTCACCAAGTCACACTCCCCAAATAATGTAATTCATGTAAAGTAGTGGTAATAACGCATCGATGTTTGGGTACCCCACACCACTTCCTCACTGGTTATTGGAGACATCTTATGCATTAGACCTCCCTTTCCATTTTTCATTGTAGTCCCACTACCACCACTACTATAAATTTAGCCTATAGCCACAGTTTAAAATGGTGGATATAAGTCTAAAAATAGTAGTTAGAGGATATAGCCTTGGTTTTATGAACCATGGATAGTATTGGCATGGCTATATGAAAAGACCTATAGCCACGGTTGGAACCATGGCTAAATACATAAAGCCATGGTTTGAAACCATGGCATCATCTTAAGGCATATATGGTTATAGCCACGGTTTTAAACTATTTCTACATAACTATAACCACAGTTCAAACTGTGGTTATAGGTTTTTCCATTTAATAAAAAAACATCCCCCCTGCAGCATCTCTTCCCCCATACAGAGCCCCCCCCCCCAAGACCCTGGACACCCCCCAGAAAGACCCTGTACAGACCCCCCCCCCCCCCAGGACCAACCCTGGACAGACCCCCCCCCCCCCCAAAGACCCGGGACACCCCCTAGACAGACCCTAGAAACCCCCCCCCCCCAGTCAAACCCATGACAGACCCCCCCCCCCAAGGACAGACCCAAACCTCCACTCCCATGGACACCCCCAGACCTTGGATAGTCCCCCTGAAAAGCCTAGACCTCCACTCCCCTTGACAACCCCCCCCCCCCCCTCGGACACCCCCCCAAACCCTGGACAACCCCTAGACAGACCCCCCCCCCCCCCCCCCTCCAGACAGACCCAGACCTCCACACCCCTAGACAACACCCCCCTGGGCAGACCCTAGACCCCCCCCCCCCCAGAAAGACCCCCCTAGACCATGGAAACCCCCCAAGACAGACCCCCCCCCAAAGACAGACCCTAGACACCCCTCACCCTACCCCATACCCCTACCCCTGCTAGTCCCCCTAACATCCCCCCCCACCCCCTGCTAGCCCCCCATGTTTAAACTATAGATCTTGGTCCCTAATAACACGTTCAAAACCTTGGAAAATAGACCCTACATCCACAGTTAATAACCATGTATATTGATTCCTTCCCAACTATACTTAATCACAAAATGATTCCATAATAGTTGTACCTTGTAACAGTACTCACACTTTCTATCTACGTGAAAAAAAAAACACCAGCTTCCAAATAAAACTGAACTCAAGCATAATAAAATATATATCCTAAGAATTCAAACTCTCTCCAATATAAAAAATATAAAATTTCAATATTAATATCATCATAATAAAAAGAAATATTTTATAAAATTAAATTTATGTACCAAGAATAAAATTTACATCTGAAATGTACCTCAATATCAACATCACCAAAACCATCATGACCCTCATCATCTCCTATAGAAACACCAACATCATTATCACCTCCTCTCAAACCACTGCCTCCACCACCACCACCATCATGATCATAGAAATATTCATTGGTTTATGCACCAAAATAAGTGTACAGAGTGAAGAATCCAGATAAACATAAAGCATACAAATGATAACACATTTAATTAATGAAAAAATTCAATTTTTATATGGTGATTCATATAATATCATTATGTTGACAATAAAATACTATGATATACATAATGAATAAAAATGAGAACACATATAACTAATGAAAATATTGAAAAATTCTTTTTTATGATGATTTTTGAACATAAAATTGGAGAGAAATAAGAAGGATGTTTAGAATATAAGGAAATAGTAAGAGTATTATGGTCTAAATTGAAAAAGATAAAAATGAGATATTAATTAATTTTGGAGATGGTTAAAATATTAAATCATATTTTTATAATGATATCCCACCCCCATTGCACCCGCACCCAACCCCCCGTTAACCCCACCAACACCTTCCACATTTCCCTTCAGACCACCCCCCCCCCCCCCGCACCCCACCTGCACCCTCCCCACAACCATGTAGACCCCCCCCCCCTTCCCCCCTCCCCCACCCCACATGCACCCTCCCCACTACCCTACAGACCCCCCCTCCCCCCACTTCCCCCATTTCACCCCACCTACAACCTCCCCACTACCCTGTAGACCCCCTTCCCCCCTCCCCCCACTGCCCCTTGCACCCCACCTGCACCCACCCCACTGCCTGCAGACCCCCCCCCCCATCCCCACTTCACCCTCCCCTACCCTATAGACCCCCACCCCCTCCCCCCTGCACCCTCCCCCCACTGCCCCCTTTTCACCCCACCTGCACCCTCCCCACTGCCCTACAGACCCCCTTCCCTCCCCCCCTCCCTCCTCCCCCTATCCCATAACCCCCTTTCACCCCACCTGAACCCTCCCCATTTCGTGGGGAGTTTATAATCACCTATATCATTATGAGTTAGAGAACTCAAATGAAATTGAATATTTAGTCTCTAAGTATCGAGAGTTTCAAGAAGTGGTATTTAGAAAAACAATATGAGTGTTGGGATGTGTCTTGAGGAGTTTTTATGCCTATTTAGGTGTTCAGGTGGTTCATTGGGTAATCAAGTAGTAGTTAGTGGGTTTCTAGTCTGTTCCACTTAATTTTGAGACCCATCAATTACCATGTCTAGGTACACGAGGTACAAAGTCTAATAAAGAAAAAAATAGTTAATTATGAGTTTTATAATGGTGTATCCTCTAGTAGGAAACTAGTTATGTCTTACTGGATAGCCATGTTCTAGTTTTATGGTTGTGCTCTCTATGTATTTCATACTCCCTTACTGTATTCATGTAGTAAATGTCTTGAATGAGATAGTGGTGGTACATGATATGATAAGAGACTTGACCTAAAGAATAGATTGGTGATATGTGATGAGATATGGTAACTAAACCTATGTTAGTGGGTGATATAAGGATATGGGAAGAAATACTTGTCCCTAAGTGAGATGTTTGTGGTATAAGATAAGATGCAAGACCACACCCAATGTGAGATGGTTTCCATTTGGGAGGGTTTAGGTCAAGTCATTTTGAGTGAGTGGGAGGTGTTATTAGATAAGATATGAGATCTCACCTTGAGTGGGAGGGTGGAAGTATTAAATAAAATATGAGATCATAACTTGTTAAGGTATCCCTCCTTGAGTGAGAGGGTTCTGGCACGAATGATTAGTGGAAACTATGTAACCATGGCCGCATGGTTTGTTTAAACAATGCAGCTGTAGATAGGGGAACCTAAAAGTCCGCACAGTTTTTCTACAACCGTTCAGGATTCGGTGTATAGCCATGTGGCCTATTGCAGATGGTGGGAATATCCATTTATCATAGCTTCCACACATTTTGTGAACCATGTGCATAAATTGTGGGTAGTGTGGTTTTTGGGAAAAATAGCATTTACCCTTCTTTAATTCTAAAAAATATTTATCATTTACCTTACCAAAAGTGGATATTCAAGGGTTTTCTACTCCCATAGAGACTACTCTTCTTCTATTCTTGGATCTTCTACTACTCCTTCTAGTATCTATTTTCAAATCCTTTAGAAGCATTGGATAACACAACCTCAACCTCAATATAGATTCTGAAATATATTTTATTTAAAATATCTAATGATATATTAAAAAAATATTAGAATTCAGATATTCAATCCATGATGGAAGAAAATAAATAAATATATTTTCATAAGTGTAATATATATTTTTGAGAATTAAATATGTGGTGGTGTTTAAAATTTTTGGTAAAACCCTATGGTTGTTTCAAGAAAGGATGAGTTTAATGGTCTACAGGTGATAGATAGCTCATCTGCTGCAAAAGAGAATTCATCAAAATGAAAAGAATGTAAAAGAAAGAAGATAAAGTAGGGATAGATGTACCATTTGAAGAATGAAAAGTATTGAGGAAACACCTATCAAAATTCTATACACAACCCACTTGGAAGTTGTAACAATCTCCTTTTATTTTTCACAGATTGAAACCCAAAATAAATAAAACACTGAAATGTTTAAAGATTGTTTTTTTGTTACAATTCCTAACCTGGAAAAGAAGGCATGTTTTTCAAAATCTCCCATCTATGTAATCTTTTCATGTCTCCACAAAAGACCATCAAACTGTCATATTGAGAATCTCTCTTCTAAAGAACCTGTTCATGAACAGTAAGGAAGCAGAAAGAGAGAGTCCTGAAGATAGAGAATTAATGAATTATAAAAAGGAAATCTGCAATCCACAAATAGCATATACAACATCTAAATTAGTTAGTCAACTCCTGATATTCAGATCATATACCAATTAGTTCAAGAGGAATGTTAACCTCACTGAGCTCTAAATAATCCTAAAGTCCAACTTGACCACTCTTTCTCTTCAGTTCATTCTTATCTGAGAACCTCTCTATGTCAACTTCTTGTTCAACTGAAGAGTCAAGGAGATTGTCATATTGAGGAGAACATTTTTTATAAAAGAAAACCTAAGATAATACATATATATTTCACTATCAATACACTATAAAGAAAATAAACATAAATAAAGTAATACCTGTAGACCTTCTTCTCTAAGGATATCATTTCAAGCTTGTAACATTTCTGTATACATTGAATTTCCATAAAAACATCTACCAAGGAGAACCCATGAAGAAGTAGCATGTAATTGAAATTATGAATGAGTGAAACAAAAACATGTGAAATCATTTTTAGTAAGCTTTAATATGAAAACACTTTTATATATGCAATCTCTAAACATGTATGTTTATGAAATATGTAAATAATTTCAATTGATATCCAATTGAAAAAAAAATGAACTGTATGTTTTAGCTATAAACAAAATGGAAATGAGCACAAAAAATGCATATTTTTCAGTAATAATATATTAATAAAAATAATAGTCAATAAAAAGTACAATTATATACCTGAGTGAATGATTATTTAATATACCCAATGTTTGTGAGTCTACTATGCATGTAATCGAATACATTTATAAAAAAATGAGAATGACAAGAAATATGCATGATTGAAACTGTAAAAAATGTGTATTGAACCAAATTAGTTTGGCATACCTAAAATGGGTAATGAGTTGATACGATGGAGAAAATCTATATCCACAATGGAAGAAATTTTAGATGAAGAAATATTCACCATTAAAATGAAGTACAAGTAGTAATTGGGGAATCAAAACAGAAGATGTATTTTATTGATGTTTAAAAAATCCATATGTAGCTGGAAAAACTAAATCTTGGAGAGAACAATAAAAATTTCCAAAAACATTTGAGAACCCTCCATTTTTTAAGCCCTATATTGTATTAGAGCTTGAAAAATTAGTATAAACATAATGAAATGTGGAATAATAGAGCAAGGAAAAATGATACTGAGATTCTACAGATGAGAAAATACCATATTCCTGATTCATCAAGAGTTGGATGAATCGGCACTTAGGGAATATTTATACCCTCTCGTCTATTTATATGAAGAAATGGTAAGATAGATTTTTGAATAAAGTAGCAGGTTTCAGTGATGGTTAATAGAAACACCATGTGGGTACAGGGCATGCTTCGTGGAGGTAGATCTCATAGGATAAATATAATACCTAGAACCCATAGAAGACTATAGGGGAACTCGGTGATGGAGGGAGATGTCAACTGGGGTAGGCGGGAAACCTATCTCGATTGGAGGTGATAATCGACTAGGAGGAGAAACCAAGAGAAATAGATAGTCGGCATTGATGTGAGCAAATTCTAGAGCCAGAATAGGAGGGAGACGTCACAGTCAATGCACGGAATTAGGGTGGATTGATGTGAAAGATGGTATCAGAGTAGGACGGTGGAAATAGTGCATGGGAATCTGAGGAAGAGTGGACAAGAACTGACATTTGGAGGAAGACGATGATTGGGGTCTGCGGGGACCATAGGTTTACAAGAGAAGAAGCATGAGCATAGGGAGAAATCGAGGGAAACCGCATGCAGAAGAGGGAGTGAGGGCAAAGATATGGAATGAAGTGATGGAAGACGATGAACCCTAGGTCGATAAGAGATGAACCCCGAGATGGAGGAGAATCAAAGGGAAACATTGTGCAGAAGAGGGCGGGAGGGAGAGGAAGGAATGACGTGGGGAAGGTATGTAGAAGTCAAGCAGAGAAGAAACGATGGTTTCTGAATGTTGGAAATATGAAATAGAGAGGAACCCAGAATTAGTATAGTTAGTAGATATCATGTCTCCACTATGTTTTCTTTCAGTTCTATTTATAAAAGTAGTAAATCAAACATGTTGAAGAACCTCAATTCACTCTAACATGTTTAGAGGTTTAGTTTTAGAATTATGAAATTACTTATTGTGTTTAGAAAAAAATATATTATTCTGGATAACTAGAGGTAAAGAGGAAGATGTAACATTTAAAATTTTCCTAGTGGGAGGAATATCATTGGGACCATGTCATCACATATTAGCTTCAATGATGGTAACTTCATTATCACTATTGAGAATTTTAAATCTAATAATGATGAACCACCAAATAATAATCAGTGGTTAAATATTCAATTTTATCACTATAGAATAGATCTGTAAATTCCATGAGCTCACCTTTAGCTTGGGGATGATTCTGAAACATCTATATTTTTAAATATAACACCAAAATCTGATCATGATACATATTGATCATCTTTTATCATACTAGAATCCATGAAATTTTAGAATTTTATTATTATATAATCTATAAGAAACACTATTGTGGGAATATTTATGCAGGGAATCAACCATGATAAATAATAATCCTTCTAGTAAACATATACTATATCAATTGGTAAATTTTTTTGGGTAAAGATATCAAAATATAATAAAGAATAATATCACATGAAATCTTGGTTAAAAATGAGAATTTGGAAGTTCAATGTCATTGCACCACATTCTACGAGGGAATGGTGCCAATTTAATGATTTCATCAAGGATAAATTAAATAAATAAGAAATATTTGGAGTATCTAACATAATGGGAAAAATAAAACAATGTTTCCATGTGCCAAAATATTTCTAACACGTGAATGGATAAATAAATCTTAGAAACATCACCTTATTGGGTGATGGAAAACCTTTGGAATTCAGGGAGGCCCGTCTAAGTTTGAAGTGACTAATCCTCTGATCTAGGCATTGCTTCATTACTATGGTCTGGGGGAGGATGTTAAAAAAATCACACTTATGCCACCACTCTTTGAAGCCCCATAATAATGGTCCAATTTCACCAAGTCTTGGTTAAATCTAACATAAAACATACCCTAAAAAACTAAAATTAAAAGATATGAATAATAAATAATAATGGAGGTTGAAGAGGAATATTTAACTCTATCTATTTAAAGTATAAGAACCCCATAAGGCATTTTTAATGGTGGTATCCAGAATAACTATTTTCTTATCCTTGAAAAACAACACTCATCCATACTAGGTAACCAGTCCACCTCCACTCTATACCTGATGGCTCTTATAAAAGGTCCACTACACTTTCCATCCCACCAAGTACTTGGTACCCCTCTATCAGGTACCTTATAAAGTCTATAATTTTTTACAAACCCATTAAGACGAACCAACTGCTTTCCCATCGAATACCCAATGACTACTGTAGTTTTTTGCAGTTAGCCACCGCCCTAAGATTGGGAAACTAACCCTATAAATAACCAGTATCCTCATGTGAAAAAACATCCCAAAGATTTACTAACTCTTGAAATTCCAATTCATATCCCAATTCTCAAAAATCTCCCTGATTCAGAAAAAAACAAATTTCCTCTGAGTTTACAGACCCTTTAATTGTGTGGGTCCTTAAAAACACCCAACCATAAGAATTACAATCCTTGATAAGCATCTAGGATTATCCCCTGATTCCCAATTTATATATAAAATTTGAAACCATCACTTTTTATCGACTCCAAATGTCCACAACTCCACCATTCAGATTCCCAATCTAGACTAATTGGATCTTCACTGAAAACTACTTGTCCCTCACTCCACGCATTTCAATTATAATTAGAATAATGTATCTAATTCAAAAACCTCTTTACCATAATCAAACATGTGACACTATTCCAGTTTACTTCTACACACACTGATAAAAAAATAATGAACACATAATTGTTCATAACAAGGAGGAGGAGGATCACATGGATGGGATTGGCCATGTCAGAGGAACACTAGAGGAGGTGGGGAGGCCACCTAGGAGCAGTGTCGGTGGGGGAGGTGAGGTTTCCCACATTCGTTGGAAGTATCTCATGGTGGGGTTTCCTTGTTTAGTGTTAGCGAGGGGCACCATCAGTGGTGGATGATCAGGGAGAGGAGAAGTTGTGATGGTTTGGGGAAGGAGGGTCGCGCACACAGGGTATCAGGGAGAAGGGCACCGCCGTGAGAGACATCGAGTGTTTAGAGGGTCACGAGGGGAACCGTCGGTGGAGGAGGATCAGGGAGAGGTGATGACGTGATGGGTTGGGGAAGTAGGGTCGCGCACAAAGGGTATCAAGGAGGTGGGTGCTACTGTTTGAGACGTTGAGTGTTCGGAGGGTCACGATCAGGGGAAGATGAAAGAGGAGCCCGACGTGATTAGGAAAAAAACAACAGAAATTTTTAGCCATGGTAGTATATAATAAATTGTGGCTATAAATAAGCTATATCCACGAGTCTATTAAACCGTGGCTATAGATTTGTAGATATAGATTAAATTTCTAGTAGTGCATCCCAATGACAACCTTTTGGACCACCACAAGCACGCATCCCACCCGCAGACACCTAGGCCACAACAACGACACACATTGTCTCCCGCAGACACCTGGTCTACAAAAACCACTGACATACTCACCCACAGACACATGGGCTACAAAAACCACAACCATGCATAAAGACACTTGGGTTGCATCCTGAAGACACATGGGAAAGAAATCCTACCCGCACACACCTAGGCCAACCACCACAATGTACCCTGCCTAAAGAATCTTGGGATATAATGCGCCTTAGGCTATCACAACCTACCCAAAGAGTCTTTGGCTACTTCGGAGAGTGAGTATAAAAGGATCTAATAACTATCCACTCATATGAGAGATATAAAAAACACCCTCTCCCATGTGATGGGGGTGTTAGGCACGAGCTTCTCAGTGTGGGTGGGGTGGTAATAAGAAACATAAGAACTAAATTTATACACATAGGTAGACCGGAACTAATTCAAACCTAAGGATTCCAAAACCATCCCATACACAAACACCTCATTAATATTAATTCATACAAAAGCACAACAGCTACAACTAGGGAGAAACACATTCTTGGAAAATAATTCCCCATTGAATCCATTCTTGTTATTATATTCAAGTGATTCCATTTAAATAATTCTTCACTATCTGGAAATAAGAGGCATATCCACAAGACAAGGAAGGAAAAAAAAGCCAGGAAGTAATTTAAGAATTCACACCTAGTTCTCTTGTGAAGTCACAATAACCAAAGGGATATGTGAGATCCTTCAAAGTACTAGAACCCAACCAAGACCCAACATACAAACCTACATAGCCTCAAATCTACAACTATTGATTTCACAAAATGTGATCCCATCCCCATCCATGTCACCTAAGAAGCATTAAGAAGAACAACCCTACTCATTACCAGAATAGAGTAAGGGAGTATTTAGATTTAATCAAACCATTCATTAAGTTCATTCTTTCTGTTTGGTTAACTAGGGTGATCACACGAGGATTCTTGTTCATTGGGAATCCATTTAGTCAATCGAGTTTACGTTATTAGATAGTTTTCATGTTACAACCATTCATTCATATGATTATCCAAAAAATATAGGTTCATTAATGCATAAGAAACGAGCACCTACGACCTGGATTTTCAGTGGAAATAATCCCATACAATTCACAACATGTAAAGGAAGATAAAATAATACAGCATCATACTCAAGAACACCACTTCATTATTTAAAAACCATTTACTATCTTCGTTAGTGTTTGGTTTCTTCCATCCCATAAGTAACATTATTGTACCCACCTCGCATCATACATAGTAAAGAGAGATAAAGTAGAACCCTACCTGGATGATCAATGATCATAGCTTCCTCCTTACACCAAGAACTGGGGATGTGTGACTTGCAGGGGAGGAACTCCAAGGAATCCAAGAGTCATTACTAAAGGATCCATCATGGGAACACATCTAGCCTTGGGAAGAAGAATCCAAACACACCATATAAAATAAAAAATACCAGCCAAGAAGAAGAAATAAATTGCATGTGATAAAAGGTGAGATCCTAGAGTTACAGAAATGAAATTGTGAAGGGGTTTAAAGGTGGATCATGGTTTCACCATGTGATTGGATTGTCACACATGATGGAATTAATTTTTATTTAATAATTCTCATCAGATAGGTGGTGATAATGGCTATGAGTTAAAGGGTTTCCTTTAAATAGGGAAGAACCGTGTAATAGGGGAGAAGACGGAAACATGGGAAAGGGTGTGACACTGGGGAAAGAACCACATGTTTTGGTAATTCAAGGGTCTCCTGGATCTTGGGGGGGTTTAGATATCATTTATGGGATTTAAATGGCTTTTAAAGGGGATTAAAAAAAACTTTTATATCAAAAGATGCGTTATAGGAGAAGAACTGGAAAAATTCGGAAACTGGAAAAAAAAGGGAAGAGCATCGTAAGTAGTGCCATCATTTCGGTTTGTGACCTTGATGGTGCGATCGCTATGGTACCACCGTCATAGTGAAACAAGTTCAGTAGAACACCATAGCGGTGCCACTGGTGTGAGACCATGATGGTGCGACCACTGTGGTTCCACCTTCACAGTGCCATTTCCATAGTGTCGTCATGACCAGTGCCACTATCATGGTGCTGCTGTGATCGGTGCCACCATTTCCGTGCAACTGTTTGGTGGAACCATGTTTCTAGAAAATGCTTTAATGAGTCACTTATGGTCCCTAGGACACCCAAAACACCAGCAATTTGGCAAAGTAATGGACCAAGAGGGTTTAGTCCATTACAGACCAAGAATGGGTACATTCCATTTAAAAACTAGATCTAACACCCAATAATCCATAAAAAATCATTTAGAGGAAAGTAATATCCCAAACATTTTTTTAATATCTCCTCTTCTCTCTCCAAAGTGTTTCCCACACTAGGGGACCATTTTAGGTGACCTCTTCTATATTGATCTTATTTCATATTTGGAATGCTTACAGCTTGGGAGCCTAGGTTAAGACTGAATAACTCTCAAGATAATTCTATCATAACAATTTTTTGTTGTTGTGGTGATCGATCCAAAGAAAATGGTGGCTAATATTGTTATCTTCGCTCATAGATTCAGCTTGAAATTTTTCATGTAAAGAGATCCCTCAAATCATCACATCTGGATTTTTTGGCATAGATCAGTCTGAGTGGAAAAATAGATGGTTCATTTTAGTATATGACTAATAAGGTTAGCTATGGTAATTTCTATTTTCTATTATATTCATTGTACCAGGTGTGAAGATCAGTCAAGGGATCAACTCTGACATGATATTGAATCATTTCATGCAAGGAACCTATCTTGGTTTGTGGATGGAGACTTCAATGCCATCATGGATGCCTTAGACAAGTCGGTAAGATGAGTATACCCATAGATGGACCACCATGATTTCATATCCTTCTTATCTTGGAGAAGGCTTAGGGATATCGGGTATGTCGGGGATCAGTTTACGTGGTACAACAATCAGAAAGGTGTCTATAGGATATGTGTAGGTTCTGGGTGTAGTGGAAGCATGCGATGGGTGGTGTCCAACATTTATTATTTCTATAATCGATGATCTATATGAGATATATATGATGATGAATTTTTTGATCCAAAAAATTGAGTGAAAGAAATACACAATGAATAATTTCATTGAAACCAAGAAAGGGGATCATCACGTAATGTTTATAATTAATTTAATTATATCTATAATTACCTTTGTTGGAATTATTACTTTGTCGATGAATCTAGTGATAGATTTTAGAACCACCATCATTTTTCTATAAAAACAATTTGTATATTTTCTCTAGTAGTGATCCACATTAGTTCCTAAAATCTCAAGACATCGTTAAAGGAATCTTCGGGTGCTAGCACAACAAATCCTTGTTTTTATGTCAACCATCTTTGATCGCTTTGAGAACCGCTTCCAAAGTGATCTCCTTGATTTATTCAAGGGATTACCCTTAATTCTTGGGAGCATTATTTGAGAAGGTGGGTCTGTACGCTTGAGAGGATTCTCCAAATCCATTGTGCACAACCAAGACAAATGAATTGGCCTAATGAGAAAATAACATAATTGGGTATTTATATTTCTAGGGTTAAAAGTAAATAATTTCACAAGTTCCCTTGATTATGTTTTTTAATCCTAGAAAAATCCCATGTCAAATAATAATAATATTTTTATTATTTCTCAAAATATGATTAACTTGTTAATAATAATTAATAATATTTAATTAAATATTATTATTTTATTATTTCTTTCCAGACCATTAAAATTAGTTTTTCCTTCATCCACAATATTTATTGGGCCTTGAATAATTTATATTTATTTATTAAATAAATATCACTACATTATTCACCAATTAATAAGTAAATATTATATTCGCCAAATAGAAAATAAATATTTATTAAATATTCTGATCACAATATATTCTCTCAAATAACCAGTGACAGAATAAATGTGATCAAGTATACATGAGTAATTATAAAACCACATGTGGGAATAATATTTATTCAACCTATTAAATAGTAAATATATTAAATAAATGAGATTATAGATACACTTAGTGTTTGGCCCTCTAGGCCTCTTCCTCATTGGAATTAGGTAAAGCAGCCTAAAGTCCAAGATTAACATCTAACAACATACCCAGGAACCCATAGTGAAAGAATTTAATTCCACAAATACATGTCACCTCATACTTATTCTTACCATGTAATATAATACCTTTTTCACAATATCAAAAATCAAGTAGCTTTCATGCTAGTTCTATCAACCTATATGGTTGATTATCTCTTTCTTTGAATTTTTGGAAATTTACCTTTCTAATAGAAAACCATGTACATGGATTTATTTAGGATATATCATTTCCATAAAAGGGCCTACGATAGTAACTTATTTTAAAGAAAAGAAGGAATAAATCATTTCTCTCATTTTTCATTAATTCAATATTACTCGTGATGCACCCAACTTATCCTACCACACCGCAAACATCTATCATCATAGTTTTCATCAATACATCAAATTACATGACTCATAATATTCAATAATAATAATATTATAGTATAAGGACCAATAAAAACATCCTTACATAGAAAAATCAAATGATAGGTATAAATATGGTTCTTTTCTGGCGAGTCTCGTTCTCATAATACCCTACTATTGGACATTATCAAGGGAGTACACTGGGAGAAGGTACCTCATAGTCCTATGAGTCACCACCACTAATAGCCTTTATCATTTGGGTCCCTAAAATTATATCATATAGATATAGAACATATATTCAAGAATAGTGTTGTAGCACTTACAGGTTCTCATCATAGCAGGGAACTACTATGACAGTTTACAGCGACAGCTATTCTTAAGACATTATCACATACTATCTCACACAGAAGAACAATCATGATGTGATAAGTAGTTTATTAATATTAAAAATAATTAATGCATATTTATCATAAAGTAAAAAAGAAGTTGTTTCTAGGGAACCAACTCCAAAAATATGAAGTCACATTAATCTCTACATTTCCAACCTATATGGTATTTCTCTCTTCCCATCATCCAAGGTCTTTCACCTAGTTTGGCTCATCTCATATCACTCCTATATTCTCTTCAACTTGGGATCAAGTAAATAAGGAAGATATCAATTCTTATTTTCCAAATGGTGGACCTCAAAACCAAACTATTATTCAGTGTCTCCCAGCTCATGTAACAAAACCACCCAAGGGAACATTTAGGGGAAATTTCACTAAAAGCTTTGACATCTCAAAGGGGTATTCTTTAACAGTGGGTAGTGATCCACAATCGGATCTAGGTCCATTCCCCTTAAAAAATAGTTCTATGAAATAAACACTAGGATTGAGGATGGTAGGGATGATGACCTTTTTTGTTTCTTTATCCATAAGAATAATCAACTCATTAAATTTCTCTTATAATATGGAAGAATAGTGCATAAAAGGTCCTAGGTCACCTGGATTAAGGAAGGAGATATGAACACAGGTTTCATAAATTATTTACTCAAAGAAAATAAATGTGGTATGGCTATGAAAATTCAAATGGAATATACTTCATATAAATCATACTCTATGGTGATTGGTGGCATGGATGTTTCCTTCTTTAAATCGCTTTTGACTGAGGTGAATATAAGAATGCAAGTGGGGTACCCTAGTGACTCAACTGACTTGTTTGATGGAATCCCCATTGATTTTTTCAACCATAATAATGTGTCATTTGAAATTCCTCCAAATGAAAAATATAATTTGGAAGTGTTATCCTCCCTTAACTCGGAGAGCTCACTGGGCCTGGATGGGTTCTCATGGGGAATTTTATGTTTCCTCCTGAAATATGATTAAATATGATCTTATCGATTATATCAATGATTACTTCAGGGGAGGTTACCTTCCTTTTGTGGTTTTTACTATGACCCTCATCCACATTACAAAACTAAAAACACCTCCTCCATAAGTCATCTAATACAAATCATCATGTTCAATTTTACATAATAAATATGTTGTTCCCAAGTAGGATCGAGACAACTAATAGGGGTTGAATCATTGGTTCCATTTTATTTTATAAAAAAATTTCTTATCTTATATAGTAAAATTTCTAAACCTCAAAAACCTATAAAATTTATGATCCACTCAATTGTATCTTCTCAACATCACCTTTTATATGAAACAACTATGAAGAGAAGGAAACATATAATATTTAAAAGGTTCGGTATAATGACCTTCATTCTTCCATGTTTGATAGTCCCACCAACATGTACTCTTTCACAGTCTTCTTTCTAGAATATAAAGGAAATAAGCAGTGAATAACTATACAATCCCAGTATCCAATTTCTTGTTATAGTTTTTTATACATCACAACTATCCTTTTCAGTATCCAACTACCCATAACTGTCTATACACCCCAAAAAAGAAATCAATCCTTTTCAATAACTATTAAGTATCTATAGTTATGAGATTTACTTTACTTATTCTTTTCTAATCCACTTAATAAAGTCTTAAATTCCTCCACAAGTAAGCTGAATCAAAATTTACCAGTGTACAATAATAAAGAACTTCAATAATTATATAAGGAACATTTTTGTCTCAAAACAGTCTCTAGGAACTATATCCAAAAAACTTCATCATCAAAATTCAATATGATCATCCTCCATCCAGCAACCTCTATCTGATGTTCTCCATCTGATTGGCCTCAATCAGATTCTCCTTATGCTCTTCCTTCTTAAAATAAGTATAAATTCAATTGTAAAATCATGCTTCCTTTATCTGATGGGACTTAATATGATGAAACATGCTTGGAATTATGTCACTCTAATGGGATCACTCTGATAGACTTTTTCTGATGGTACATCATCCATTGGAACCTACTCTGATGATTGGATTGAACCTCACGATGATCAATCTTTTTCTATTAGAACTTCCTCAACATTAACCTAGAAATGATGTCTGTTTGGAAACTCAATACCCATTCGACAATTTTCATAGCTATAGCACACATTAATAGTTCAAGTTAGAAAAGTTAAAATTTACCGATCTCTCCTTTTATAGGAACCCCATAATTGAAAATGTGGGAAAATTAATTTACTTTTCCAACTTAATGAAATTCACAATTCACATATTTCTAATGCATTTAAGTCATTATTTTTGACTTATTCAACTCTTTTTAATCCTTTTTGAAAACTTTTATGATCGATTTAATAATATTTTGGAATTTATTGATATGTATCATAACTTCCCAAACTTTCTAGTAACTTCTTTCTTTCCATCTCCCCCTTTCTTTCATAAGGTTTCCATCACATGTTTCTTAGAAAACATAGGATTTTTATGAAATATGTAGCGAAAAAGAATCTGCAGGTTTGATCATCAAATCCATTCAAACTTTAGAATACATCCTCATTATTATCACAACTTTCATTATAGACATAATATTATTTCCATAAGTTTCTACCTCTCTATCAAAATCCCAATCTGATGGATCATATTCAATGACTTATACTGATGATCTAAGTCTAATTATTCATACCAATGGCTTGGGTAAGAAAACCAAAAACTTATTCTTTTATCATCTTCAAACGTACATAATCTATTGAAAAAAAATATAACCAAAAAACCAATTTGGCATAATAAACTACCCTTTGTGTTTTTGTCAACACCCACTTCAACCACTTCAAATAATAAAACGTTTTTTATTTTCTCACTTTTTCTTCTTCCCATTTTTTTCTTTCTCCCTCTATTTTTTTATCTCCCCCTTAATCTTATATCTCCACTTATTGAAAATAAAATTCAAATGGTCCATCATGATAAGTTCCCCCCTTGTTGACAAATGATCTCATTTCCAAGGTTGGAACTGTTTATAAAAAATCTTGAAATTCTTCTTCAAGAGGAAATAAGTATCACATGAGTTTCTTAACAAATATACTCTAACTAAAAAAATATAAGACTACATGGGAAAAATGATATATAAAAAAAGAGTTTATAATCAAGGTTATCAATGTTTTCTATAAAAAAATCATGTGATATATTTTCATGTTTTCATTAACATTTTCATTTCTAGAGAAATCTTGAAAGGATTTGTTTCGAATAAAAGTAACCCACACCCATTCCAAAAAACATATCAAAAAGTTCATATGTATAAAAATAAATTCAAAAAATAAATTTTTTTAACCTCGTTACTTTATTTTTCAATAATAGTAACAAAATCAACATTAACTTTTTTATTTTAACTTATTCAATTCCCTAAATGATAATTCAAATACATAATTATTTTGGGAATAAGGAGGGAGATTTTTTGTTTCTTAGAAGAATATTTTGGACTAAGAGTACTATCATAGTATTAGAATATTATTCTTCTTCTTGGATATTTCATTATATGTATTATATTCCTTTTTTTATCCATCTCTGATTTTGTAACAATTTTATTATCATTTATATATTTTTCCGATAAGGATATCAAAATATTTTCATATTTCTCACCCTTTTTATTATAATGAGTTTGTAATAAATCTTTCACGAATCCCTCTTATTATAGAAGGATAGTCAAAAAAATTAGTAACACTCCCATCTTTCTCACACATTTTTCACTTTTTTATAATTTTCAAATCACATTTTGTTAACAAAATTTTATCAACTTTGTTCTAAACTTCAAAAAAATTATTTACCTTGATTCAGATGATTTTTTTTCTTTTTCTAACATTCAATCTATGTAAAAATACACTATCCGAATAATTAATCACTCTTTTTTAGACCCATCATGTTTTTTTCTCCACTTTCAAAACATAATGCCATGACCTGTCCCCCGGGGCCCATGTCGTGACTACCCCAAGCCCACCTTCCATAGGCCAGTGGCTGGCGACTAGAACCAAAGGCGTAAATCCCTAAAACTGAGAAGGCATTGCCTTTATAACTTGAAGACGCACACAAAAGAGTACAAGCTGAAAAAACACTAAGTAAAAACTGCATAACAAATTTTACTGAAAGTAAAAGGTGCTGGAAATAAAATCTCAACAATAAAGTACAAGTAACTGGAAATACAAGTACAACTGAAAAAGGAAAAATAGTTGATGGGTTGTCCTCTGGGATTCCTACCTGAAGGGTAGGTATATATAGCCTCCTCAAAACTCCACGTCTGTCAGTCTCATTCATGTACCAACTCTTCATAAGGTCCACCTCTGGGTACCATCTAGTCCTATCACTCTCAGCCTCAATCAGTGTTGTATGTCGTCTACAACTAACACAACGAGGTGTGGGTATAGTCCGTGTATGTGTGAGTATAATGATACTCAGTAGGGACCCCGAGACCCTCAAATTCTCACAAAATCCCACAATGATAAACCAGAAGGTATGAAATCACAAATAACCCCACCTAGGTATATGCTCATACATATACCTAAGTCATCATGTAATCCATGTGAATCATGAGGTAAACACATAAGTTACTGACTCAGCTCACACAGGCATAGAACTTTTGTAGAGAGTTAGAGATGATTAGATAGAGCCACTAAATCATCTATTCTATCAATCAAATGTAGGATCCTGGTACAAAAATCAGAGCTGTCGAACCCACACAAGATCCAGGAATAGTAGTCAGAGCTCTCGAACCCACATAGGAACTAGGAATAGTAGTCAGAGCTGTCGAACCCACACAGGATCCCGAAATATTCTTCAGAGCTATCAAACCCACATAGGATCCCGGAATAGTAGTCAAAGTTGTCAAGCCCACACAAGATCCAGGAACAGTCGTCAGATAGCAACCAGTCATGGGGTTCCCAGACAAGGCACGCTTGATTCCAGGAGATTCAGCTCCCCAAGCCAAGTGTTGATACATCAACTTTGATTAAGTCCTAATTTTATGTATCCAAAAGATCCGTCAGGCCATAATATACCCAATGTAACAGATGGTGCGTCAATCGGACGCCCGGTCTAAGAGATATTGGCATCTCTATTCTGAGGGCCCGGTTGGATTTATGTTCGACCAAACTCGGCCATACCCCAACTGTGTCCAAACCTCGATTGGGGTATACTAAAAGAACAGTCTTCCTACAAGGTTTTTGTCTCCATAGACGGTTCGTCAACTGGACTCAAGTAGCTCAAGTTACGAGCAAAAGAGTGGAAATAGGTCAAATGGGTCTGTATCTGGTCCGGCCTAGTCAGACCGACCCGGCCCGCGGGGGCGGCCTGGCCCACGGGGGCGGCCCGGTCTGTGGGGGTGGTGTGGGCCGTGGGGGTGTCCCGACCCACGCTAGGTATGGCCCGTGATGGGTCCAGCCCACGCTAGGTTCGGCCTGCGTGAGGCCGGCGGGGACGGCCCGGCCTGCGTTGGGTCCGACACGTGCTGGGTCCAGCCCATATTGGGTTTGGCCCGCGCTGGGCTCAGCCCGCGTGAGGCCCACGACGGGCAGCTCGTGGGGTTCGTCCTAGCCGCGTCCAGGGGGGAGGCCATGCCCCCTGGATTCCCGAATGTCTTAGCCATTCGGGGGATTTCAAACCTTGCGCCATGTGGTTCCGGTCCATGTCATGCGGGACCCATGTGATGGGTCCTACTCCTCCCGGCTGGCCGAACATCTAGCCGCCTCCCGCGTGGCACGGTTGTGTCACACCTCCTCTAGTGACTGGCATAGACATCCACCCTTCCTCAAACGCCACGACCCCCTTTTTCTCCACCGCATCGCGTGGTTGCGTCGTGCCTTCCCCGGCGGCCCGAGCCGCTGGTTTTCTTCACGGTCGGCCTTGTACCGGCCGATGCTGCACCGCTACGGCCCGTCTGCCATGACATACTCCTCCGGCGGTACGGTTTTTCTTCTTTCATCCATGTGGTCGGCCAGAGTGTCGACCGCCCTTCCTTTAATCCCTTCGGTGATGTTCATCGGTTCTGAGTGCTGATGAACCTTCTACGGGTCACCAGACCAGTTCTGGTGTCCCGAATCTTGTTCCAAAAGTAACTGCACACTCCTCGAGACATCTCCTTCAATCCACTACCATCGTTGATGAAAAACGCTCATCCCGGACTCGTAGCACGTTTAGTGTCAAATTCCACAAAGCAAGGCGGAGGGGTCGGGCCGTGTTCATTCGGCCCACACCCTCCGCGTTAGAGTGATAACATGCATCTTCGAATAATAAACCTCGACAGAAAATGAATAATAATAAATAAAAACAAATTTTGAACCCCTAACTTATTTGATTCATTAATAGAGGTCGCGCGGAAGGAGACGATGTCGTTGGGGATAGACGGACGTCGATGAGAAGGGTAGGACGGTCGTCGATTGAAGACTTACTACATTAGTTGCATCTACAAGTGGCTTCCGATCTGGTTCGGGGTCGGTTTCTTCATTCTTCAATCTCCAGTGGTCGTTCTTCATTGGGAGGATCATTCTTCATTGGAGAGAATAATTTTCTCTAAGTTCTTTTCCAACCCCTCTCTCAACAAAGGAATGGCCAATATAAATTAAATTGTGTTTTATTAATTTAATTTGAATTTCACCATTAATTCAAGAGGTGTTGGTATAATAAATTAAAAAGGGGGGTGGCACCATTAATGTGGGGGAGTTTAAGAGGCTTCCCCCACACTTAAGTGGGGAGTTCAAGAGGTTTAATCCTCGGGTGGTCCCCAACTCAATAAACAAGAAGAGGGGTTTAGACCTCGGGTGGGCCCCACCACCCTAACCTATCATGGGAGGTTAAGGTGTGGTGGTCCCCACCTCCAAATTCCACATGTATTTTTTAACCAACAAATAAAAATAATTTTTACACAACCTTTTTTTTAATTCAATCTCTAAAAACCCAAATACTATCTTTCACTCTCGACCCATTGTCGTCGAGAAGAATGTCTCTTTAAGATAATATCGGTGTTGTGAGTACAAATGTACCCTCAAATTTAAATTTTGAGCACCGGTTCAAAATTTATAAAAAACATCTCGTACATTCACTAAACATACCCGAACAAAACATCAGAAATTGATTCTGGGCACACCGGGCCTCGGAATCATGTGCTGTAAATTTTCACAGGCTCGTAAAATTCCCATTTAATTAGAAAAATTCATGGAAATTATAGGTCATTAAATTATCCCCACCTCAGGGATCTACATCCTCATAATCCACAACTCACAACTAAGGGAGAAAGTGGGGGTACTGATCACGCATCTGAGCCCCCCGCTCTCATGTGCTCTCCTGGAGGATCGCATGCTGCCAGTGAACATGCACCAGAGGTATCTACCATCCACGAATGACCCACTCCTATCGATCCTCAATATTTACTAGAACCTTTTTGAATGTCTCGCCATCGTCAAAGTCCAACTCTCCATGGTCGATGATGTGAGAAGGGTCGTGCACGTATCTCCTCAACTTGGATACATGGAAGACTTCATGCACTCAGTGCAACTGAGGTGGAAGAGATAAGTGGTATGCCACCTCGCCCACTCTGATGAGGACCTGAAAAGGTCTGATGAATCTGGGAGATAACTTATTGCCTCATCCAAATCTACGTAAACCATGTCAAGGTGAGACTAGTAGAAAGATATGGTCTCCATCCTTGAACTCTAGAGGTCTCCGTCTCCTATAATAATAAGAATTCTACCTACTCTATGCAGTCTTCATCCGCTCCTAGATGATATGTACCTTCTCTGTGGTAGCTCATACCATCTTTGGTCCCACCTGTGCTGACTCCCCTGGGTCTGTCCAGCACAAGGGTGATCTGCAAGGTCACCCGTATAACACCTCAAATGGTGCCATCCCTATGGTGGAGTGATAGATGTTGTTGTATGAAAACTCCACCAATGGTAAGTTGTCCTCCTAGCTGTGATTGAAGTCAAGGAAGCATGCACGGAGCATTTCCTTGAGAGTCTGAATGGTCCTCTCAGTTTGGTCATCCGTCTAAGGATGGAAGGTGGTTCTCAGACAAAGCTGCGTCCCAAAAGCCTCCTACAACCCCTTCCATAGCTGGGAAGTAATCTATGCATCACGATCAGAGACAATAAACTAAGGTACTCCATGTATCCACACAATCTCATACACATAGTGGCATCCCAAGCTCTATACGGAACCCTGATCTCTGATTGGTAGGAAGTGGGAAGACATGGTGATTCATTCCACGATCACCCAAATCGAATCATGACCATTGTATGTACTTGGAAGTCACATCATGAAGTCCATGGATATCCCATCCCACTTCCACTATGGGACCTCTAAAGGTTGAACCAAGACTGGTGGTATCTAATGATCTTCCTTCACTTGCTGACAAGTGAGGCATCGAGAGACAAAATTTGCAACTGCCTTCTTCATTCTCGACCACCAGTGTTGCCTCTGGAGATCCTGGTATGTCTTTTCCACCCCCTGGATGTACTGCTAGAGGGGATGTGTGTAACTCCATCAATAATTCCTCCTGATGTTCTACTGGTACCAAGATATGTCCTCTGAAGAGGATGTAGTGCTCCCCACCTTCAAGAAATCCATCAGGTTCCTTCCCTATGGATATCTAATCACGTCATGTCACACAGTTAGTGTCCCCATACTGCACCTCCCGGACTCACAAAATAAGTGGGGGAGTGACTATAAGATACTGAAGAAATGATTATCCATCTCTATCCACAAAGGATATCTGTAAATCAGCCAGCTGCTCTGTCACCTCTCCTAGTAGTTGTATACCAGATATCCTACTGAGCGTATCTGCAACAACATTCTCCTTCCCAGGAGTATAGACTAACTCAAAGTCATAGTCCTAGAGGAACTCAAGACATTATCAATGTCTCAGGTTCAGGTCATTCTAGGATAGGATATACCTGAGACTTTGGTGTTCAGAGTAGACTGTGAAACACTCGCCCATCAGATAGTGCTTCCACATATTCAAGGCGAAGGCCACTACTGCTAACTCCAGTTCATGGGTGGAATAGTTCTACTCATGTTTTCTCAACTGAAGAGAACCATAAGCGATCACTACTTGCTCCTGCATCAAGACACATCTGATTCTGGTCTCTGATGTGCTGCAGTAGACTACGTACCCTACACCTTCCTCTAGAAGCCCCAAGATGGGGGCACTAGTCAGCCTCTGCCTCAGCTCCTGAAATCTCTATAGGCATCTCTCCGACCACACGAAGGGTTTCATCTTCTTTGTCAAGGATGATAGTGGTGCTGAAACTCTACAGAAGTCTGTAATGAATCTTCGGTAGTAACCAGCCAAACCCAAGAAACTACGTACCTCTATCACACTCTTGGGTGGATCCCAAGAATGTATCACCTCAATCTTCACTGGATCCACTACAACTCCAGCCTCTGAGATGACATGTCCCAAAAAGAGAACCTCTCGGATCCAAAACTGGCACTTCGAGAGCTTACCATAAAGCTGGTTCTCTCAGAGTGTGTCCAGTACTACATGAAAATAGTAGGCATGCTCCTCCTTTGTAGTCTAGTGGATCAGAATGTCGTTGATGAAGACTTAGACAAAGAGATCAAGGTATGGTAGGAAAATCCTTTTCATGAGTCCCGTGAACACTACTGGAGCGTTGGTTACACTAAAAGGCATAACCAAGCACTCTTAGTGTTCATACCGACATCTAAAGGTCGTCCATTGCACATCCTCATCTCGAACTCTGAGCTGGTGATAGCCTGATCTAAGGTCTATCTTCGAGAACCATCGTGATCCCTTCAACTAGTCAAAGAGTTCATCAATCCTTGGGAGTGGGTAATTTTTCTTCGCAGTCACCTGGTTCAAGTGACTGTAGTGGACACAAAGCCTCAAGCTCCAATCCTTCTTCTTGGCGAACAGAATCGGGGATGCCTAGGGAGAAACACTAGGCCGGATGAATCACTTCCCCGGTAAGTCCTCTAGCTGTACCTGTAGCTTGTGAAGCTCTGCGGGAGCCATCCGATATGATGGTGTAGATATCGGTGTTGTCCCGAGGTACAAGACATTGTAGAATTGAATCTCTCTTTGAGGATGTAGACCTCGGACATCATCAGGGAAAACATCAGTGTACTAGTCCACCACTATAGGATAAGTTGGACTCTCCACATCAACTGCTCCGAGGGTAAAGTAAGCCAACTGATGAGTGATTAGTTGTACTATCCTTCGGGAAAGTTCATCATGCGCTGCAAAGTCTCCCTTCTCACTGGTGAAGGTGAAACTAGTCCCATCTGTGTGGACACACCCCACTTTCTGCCTAATACAGTCGATATAAGAATGGACTGTAGATAACCAGTCCATACACAAGATGACATTGTAAGGCCTCGACGCCACTACTAGGAGATCCTAGCCAATGCTCTCACCACCTTGAGTAAGCTCACCCTGCCAGAACCAGTGGGTAATTGTCAAATCTTCTCTCATAGGAGTCTCTTGACGTAAGGATAAAGTTAATGGCTCTGTTGGAATCTCTGAGCTCCGAACGAGGGCAGTGGTAATGAAAGAGTGATTGTCACCTGTGTCTATAAGAACTATAGCTAAGGTGAAGTAGAAAAATATCATACCTCAAATCATCTTCGGAGCACCATGATTATAAGCCTTAACTGTTTGGACCTGATCTCTCGCCTCTCTACCTGCTCCCTGCAGTCGGGGTGGACCTCCTGGTGGTGGTGGTAGTAACACCTCAAGATGTCGTCCACCGCCAGCTGCACAGATAGCTCCTATGCCACGTCCAGCTACTCCCTGTGGACCACCTCAATCAAACCTCTTCCTCTGCCTAAGAGGTCCCTCAACTATCTTCTGATCATCTGAATGGAGGGCCGGACAGTCACAAGCCATGTGACCCTGCCCGCTGCATTTGTGACACTGTTTGCTCCTCGTATAACTAGAACTGTCTCGTGTTACTCACCCAACTGAACCCGTGTTATGAGGTCATCCAATTGATGGTTTGGTCCGCTTGGATCTCCGTTAAATCTGTCTACTTCCAACTGCAGAAGACTCCGCTAGGTGATGCCCGGTGGCGGTCCTCATTGCTTGTGACTGCTCAGCAAGAAAACACTCCAATAAGAGGGCTCGCTCCAACACCCCTGCCTGCGTCGAGATGTTGAGGGAGATCATCGAAGACCTAGTCTCTAGACTGAGCCCCTACTTGAAGGTTCGGGCCCTGAATAATGGGTCTTTCACCCTATTTGTGCAGTAGCACGAGAAGTCAGTGAACCTCTCTGAGTACTATGCCACCATCATGTTTCCCTGCTGCAGATGAAGTATCTTATGTATTCGTACTGCATGTAGGGTGGATGGGACAAACTCCGCCCAAAACAGGCTCTCAAAGTCTTCCTAGAGAAGTATCGCTTCTTCATTCACCTGTAGAATCAGGCTCCACCGCCTTCTTGCTGATTCCTGATGGAGACTCGCGGAAAGGATCACCATAAGGTCGGCTGGTGTCCCTATAAGTCTGAAGACTCTCAACACAGTCTCCATCCAATCCTTAACTACCTGTGGGTTCGTCTTACCCCTGAACCTAGGAGGCCTCTGGCATAGGAACTCATGGAATATTTTCAAGCGGCATGCACTCTCTGCTACTGGGGCTGGTGGCATCAGTCTCCCAACGGTTAGTGGTACTGCTGGTGCCTCCGCTGTGATAGGGCCCTACACCGAGGCCTCGTCACTCGGTGGGCTGCCATCTTGTACAACTCTTGAAACCCTAGATAGCTATCTATGTGAAGGAATCTTGAAAAAAATAGGTGTTCCATGGTCGAGAAGTTATAACTGGTGAGTTGACTCAAATAATTCAAAGAAAACTCTTCAAAACACACATGCAATCTGTGTTTTCGTGCACTAAGTTGGAAATCAGAATTCAGGGTCCTGGTGTATGGATACGTCGGCTGCCGCACTAACAATGGACTCCCTGAACTAAAAACCACACTCATTACCATTAACACTATTGCTTCATAGAAAAGATCAGAGTCTTAAGTTATGCGGTAGAACTGAATCCTTTGATTCCAATTTGTCACGACCCCTCCCCCGGGGCCTCTACCATGACTACCCCAAGATCGCCTTCCATAGGCCATGGGCTGGCGACTAGCACCAAAGGCGTAAATCCATAAAACTAGGAAGGTGTTTCCTTTATAACCTAAAAATGCCCCCAACAGAGTACAAGCTGGAAAAAAAACACTAAGTAAAAACTATAAAACAATGTGTACTGAAAGTAAAAGGGGCCGAAAATACAAGCCCAACTGTAAAGTACAAGGAAATGAAAATACAAGTACAGATGAATAAAGGAAAAATAGTTGTTGGGTCATCCTCCAGGATTCCTACCTGAAGGGTAGGTACAGATAGCCTCCTCATCACTCCACGTCTGTCAGTCTCCTCCATGTACCAACTCTTCGTAAGGTCCTCCTCCGGGTACCATCCAGTCCGGGCACTCTCAGCCTCAGTCAGTGATGTTTGTCATCTACAACCAACACAATGAGGTGCGGGCATATCCCATGAAGGGGTTAGTATAACGATACTCAGTAGAGACCCCGAGACCCTCAAGGTCCAACAAAATCCCACAAGGATAAACCACAAGGTATGAAATCACTAGATAACCCCACCTAGGTATATGCCCATACATATACATAAGTTATCAAGTAATCCATCTCAATCATTAGAAAAACACATAAGTTACCAACTCTGCTCACACAGGTATAAAAATTTTGTAGAGAGTAAGAGATGATTTTATGTATCCACTAAATCTTCTATTCTATCGAACCCACGTAGGATCCTGGTACAGAAATTAGAGTTGTCAAACCCACACATGATCTAGGAATAGTATTCAGAGCTGTCGAACCCACACAAGATCTACGAACAGTAGTCATAGTTGTTGAACTCACACAGGATCTAGGAACAGTCGTCAGAGCTATCGAACCCACACATGATCCAAGAACAGTAGTCAGAGCAGTCGAACCCACATAAAATCTAGGAACAGTCGTTAGAGAGCAGCTAGCCACATGGTTTCCACATAAGGCACGCATGATTCTGAGAGGGTCTTCTTATCAAGACAAGTTTCAATACATCAAATTCCACAAATTCCCAAGTTGATGTATCCAAAAGATCTTTCCTTCCATACGATACCCAATGCAATAGACATTGTGTTAATCAGACTCCCGGTCTGAGAGTTATTGGCATTTC
Source organism: Viscum album (assembly GCA_963277665.1). Lineage (NCBI taxonomy): Eukaryota > Viridiplantae > Streptophyta > Magnoliopsida > Santalales > Viscaceae > Viscum > Viscum album. Next base: position 352,967,342 of record OY728159.1, read on the forward strand.
TGTTCTGAGGGCCCGGTTGGATTTATGTTCGATCAAACCCGGTCGTACCCCAACTATGTCCAAACCTCGAGTGGGGTATACCACAATTATCATCTTACACCAATGTTTTCATCATCGCATATGGTTCATTAATCAGACGCTCGTAAATCAAGTTACGAGAAAAAGAGTGGAAATAGGTCAAATGGGTCTTAGTCCGATCAGGACCAGTCGGCCCGACCCGGCCCGACCCGAGTCCAGACTGGGGATGACCCAGTCCGCAGATCCGACCGCGCCCGTGCGGGTGGCCCAGCCTGCGCTGGGTCCGGCTCATGCTGGGTTTGGCCCGCACTGGGCTCAGCCCGCACGAGGCCTGCCGAGGCGGCCTAGCCCATGCTGGGTCCGGCCCGCGCTGGGTCCGGCCCACGCTAGGCCCATGGCTAGCAGCCCGTGGGGTCCTCCCTAGCCTCATTCATGGGGGAGGTCGTGCCCCCTAGATTCCCAAATATCTTATCCATTCAGGGGATTGCAAAAATGGTGCCACGTGGAGCTGGTCCGTGTCACGCAGGACCCACGTGATGGGTCCTGCTCCTCCCAGCTAGTCGAGTAGCTGGCCAACTGCCGCATGGCACGGTTGCACCAAGCCTCCTCTAGCGATTGGCATAGCTGGCCTCCCATCCTCAAATACTGTAGCTAAATTTGGAACCCCCCTTTTCTCCACCGCACAGCACAGTTTCTCCGCGCCTTCCCTGCCAACCCAGGGGCACGACCCGGCGGTTTTCTTCATGGCCCGCCTTGTGCCAGCCGCATCTGCACCGTCACGGCCCTTCGGCCATGGCCTAATCCTCTGGTGGTGCGATTGTGCCACCACTTTCTACATAGCTGGATAGAGTTCCAGCCGCTCTTTCCATCATCCCTTCGGTGATGTTTGTTGGTTCCGAGCATCGACGAACCTTCCGCAGGTCACAGGACGGGTTCTGGTGGCCCGATTCTTGTTCCAGAAGTAGCCACACACTCCTCAGGAATTTCCCTTCAATCATCTACCATTGTTGATGAAAAACACTCATCCCAAACTAGTACAACATTTAGCATTAAATTTTACAAATCAAATCGGATGGGTCAGGCCGTGTTCCTTCGGTCTGCACCCACTACGTTAGAGTGATAGCATGTGGCTTCGATTAATAAACCTCGATGGAAAAGGAAGAATGAGAAATAAAAAAAAAGTTCAAACCCATACCTTATTTGATTCGTTGACGGAGGTCGCGAGGAAGGAGACAATGTTGTTGGGGATAGACAGGCGTCAATGAGAAGGGTAGGATGGTTGTTGATTAAAGACATCCTACATTAGTTTCCTCTATAAGGTGCTTCCAATCCGGATCGGGGTCAGTTTCCTCATTCTTTGATCTCTGGTGGTCGTTCTTCATTGGTATTAGCATTCTTCATTGGAGAGAATATGTTTCTCTAAGTTATCCTCCAACCCCTCTCCCAAAAAAAGAATGACCAATATAAATTAAATTATGTTTTATTAATTTAATTTGAATTGCACCATTAATTCAAGAGGTGTTGGCATAATAAATTAAAAAGGGGGTTGCACCATTAAAGTGGGGGAGTTTAAGAGGCTCCCCCCACAATTACGAGGGGAGTTCAAGAGGTTTAAGTCTCGGGTGGTCCCCACCTCAACAAACAAAAGAGGGGTTTAGACCTCGAGTGGGCCCCACCACCATAACCTCTCATGGGAGGTTATGGTGTGGTGGTCCCCACCTCCAACTTCAACATGGATTCTTTAACCCAAAAATAAAAATAATGTTTACACAACCTTATATTTATTTAATTCATTCTCTCAATATCAAAAAACTATCTTTCACTCTCGACCCATTGTCGTCGAGGTAAAATTCTCTTTATGCGAATATCGATGTTGCGAGTTCAACGGTGCCCTCAGATTTCAATTATCAGCACCGGTTCAAAAGTTTCAAAAACCTGCTCATATGTTCACTGAACATAACCAAAAAACTTCAGAAATTGATTCTGGGTACACTGGGCCTCGAAATCATGCGCCATAAATTTTTGAGGACTCGTAAAATTACTATTTAAATAAAAAAAATTACATGGAAATTCCGGGTGTTTACACATAATCACCTTAATTTATATTTTGAGTTTCCATTTTTGGTTAAATAATATTTTTAGAAACATTAGATCATATTTTCTCATCATATCTTACCCTTGATTTATACATGTTTCTTTTTAGAGACATGTTATACCAGTATGAATAAGCTCTTTGTTTGGAAACTCCACAACACCAACAGTGAACTCTAAATATTTACTTTTCAAACTGGTTGTGAACATTTTTATAACATTATTATTGATTTTTCTTCACAAATCATGGACTTAATTTCTCATAGATATTATTCACACACAAAAATATTTTATCTCTTGATGAAATATGTTTTCTCACAAACCATCTTTTGTAAGACTTTCTTTTCACCTACTTTAGAAGTTTCAAATAAAATATCAACTGCTTTGTTGAATTTTTTATCACCTTTCTTGTCTCAATTTTTTTCAACAAGCATTGATTGTCTTTAAAACAAATCCTCTTTTTTATGAGCCAAACTATCTTTTATAACATCTATCATCTTTTTGTATTCATCTATCTTTAAATTATTATGCTCATTTTCTTCAACAAGTGTAGATTATTTCATGTTGAGATTCTCATTTCAAGTTGATATTTTTCATATATGTTTATTATTCTTTCAATATTGTCAATATTTACATTATGAGATACTATAAAATTCATATATTTCTCTTATTTCTTCATCTGGTCATTTTTCTAAAAAGTTATTCTTTTAACATCTTTCTTTAGCATCTTTCTTTCTATCTTGAGTTGAGTATTCTGATCAAATTTTTTTTCAAAATTATATTTTAGAATCTATTCCATTCCCAAAATTTATTAATAATTATCATCTCTATCTAAAGAATTAATTTTGTCTCTAACTTGAGAAATGAATTTAAGTTGATGATCAGATTTATCACTGGAAGGGGAATCATTCTTCTTTCTTCTTCTCGAATAAATTTTTTCTTCTTGTCATATGGAAATTTTTTTTTATATTTCTTCCACTTTTGTTTTGAAGGTTTCTCATCATCTTCCACTAACTCATATTCTAAAACTTTTTTCCTAGGAAGATTTTGTAAAAAAAAATTCATTACCTTTATAATTCCATAATTGGAGTGTTTTTCCCATTTTCTATTATTGTATTTCCTATAAAGAAGGGAAATGATTATGTTTAAATATTTATCTTATTCCCCAACTTCTGAATCGTTAGATTCTAATTTAATTTGTTTATCTTTTTTCCCTTTTCAAAAATATTTGAATTACATTTCCTGATCAACATTTTATTTAATTTTCATAAAATTCTCTCTTATCATTTCATAAGTAACAAGAGTACTATTTAGATCATCCAAAGATGGAGTTTCAAGATCTATATCTTCCAATGATGAATATTTCGTTTCAAACTTATTAGAAATAATTATCAATATCTTTTCAATAATAGTTTAGCCTTCCAATTTCTCTCCAAGACATCTTATGGTGCTAACAATATCATTTACCCTTGTAAATAAGTCTCTATTAAATTCTGTAATGCCCCAACCCCAGTTACCTAGAGTCGGTGTATTATTTTAATACATTGACATGATTAAAAGGAATCAAGTCCCGAAGGACTGATCGGTTTAGCCGTCTTGTAAAATATATTACATACATGAATGTTAAGTTACACTTTATAAAATACAAAACAACAAAAATAATCCTTTATGAACGCCATTATTCTCTTGTCTTAACCTTGCATATAAATCACAATACACTTCTTGAAATCTTGGGGAAAATAAAACATAGAAATGGGTGATCTCAGATTCTCAATAAGGATAACAATACAGCAGAAACATTCATAAATAAGCATAAACATTTAAGGCAATGTCTAACTAAATCAAAAGCCTTTTAAACTAGAACTTCAGCATAATATGGAAAAAATAAAATGAAGTAATGTCATTTAATTATTGACATGGATATTCTACTAGTCAAATAATCACATGCAATATCATTAACCACTTTCATAATGATGGAATTCATAATGCCAGACTATCATAACCACGTAGCCAAGGCCTCGTTCCAAGACTACAAATAAGATTTTGTCAAGGCCTCGTGCCAAGAGACTAGTTTGTCTCATGAGACCTACCGATGCATTGAGGAGCTATAGCGGGCTCTACCCATCACTTACTAAGTCCAATGCATTCCCATATGAAAAGGTTTAAACATAACATAAACATTCGTATTAAAACTAGAATAGGAAATGTCAATAATTTATCCATAAACCATGAATGGTATAAAAATAACACATCCACAATAAAACATATCACAAAACCTTCAATACAGTACAAAAGTTTTGTATCATAATAAATCATCTTCAACGAATTTTAAAATCCATCAAATAATGTTTACATAGATTAAAATGATTTGTAAAACTCTTTGAGGGAAATATCACTTTATCATGAAAACATTTGAATGTCACACAATTTATAAAGGAAGACATTTAAATAAATCTTTGAATCAAATTGTCCCATACCACTTTTAAACTTTTGAAAGGAATTAACATTTTAAAAACATTCATGTCCATATAAATAAATCCTTAAAACCCATTTTGAAGACATGAAAATTAATGAGAATGATTTAGAAGAATAAATATTTAAAACATTTGAAATAATGTTTTTGTAAAAAGTTCCTTAAATTAATCTATTTGAAAAATCTTTCAGGAAACATGGACATTGATAATAAATATGTCCCATTAGATACATACGTAAAAAGAACCTCAGATTATAAAGAGATTGTGAAATTAACCCTTCCCAATTTGGCAACTTACGAAACATACACCCCATGAAAGTGGTATCATACAATGAATATGTAAATACACATAAATTAAAGTTTATTACACAAAGAATACAATTATGGGCCGTAAATACACCACACAATAGGTAATAGTGGCAATATGGTACGAATCTCACGAGAATAAGGAGTGAGATGAAAACCCCTTTCTTTCACTTTCCTTTAGTCGAGGGTATGTTTAACCTCTTGTATAAATACCTTAGTATGTTATTAAAGTATACCACAACCATATTAATATTTATGATGTCATAAATTATTCATTTATGACTTTATATTACCCATTTAATAATAATTTCCTTGTTAAATAAATATTTTGGGTAATAATCGCTTTATTTATCATACGTGTTTTAACTTGTTACTCTTGATTGTATAACTTAGATCATGATATAAGTACTTCCAGAATATAAAACATCGTATATATTTAGAATATAAATATGTATAATAGACATATATATGAAATGGAAAACACCATTTATGGAGACGGTACTCCATACGTACGTTGTTTCCGTTTTCATAACGTATTGAACGGAACTAAGTGAATATGATATATGTAAGTACATATGTATATATATATATATATCCAGTAGCATTATTATGTCATATATTACAAACATATTAGTAATATATATTTTTATAATTGACGATGAATGGTGAATATAAAAATGAATCTCATCGTGTCGTGGAGACGATAATCTGTACGCACGCATGAGAGACAATATCATTTCCTTAAAGGTGTGGAATTAGATGGTATATTAATTTTACAGAGACATTATCATGTTATTTTCATTATTTATATACATATTACTCATCATTATATTCATCCAAATGACATAGTGTTGAATAAAAAATTGCACCACGGCGTGGAGACGGTAAGTTGTACGTACGCACGCATGGTGACATTATCATTCATAAGATGGATAGAATAATGAATATAGTTGTGAAATATTTATAATAACATCACATTATATATAAGATACTAGATTTATTATTTTAGAATGTAAATAAAAAAGAAAGAAGAAGTGGAAGAAGAAAGGAACTTGAAAGAGGGTGGTGAAATCATTACCTCTTCTTCGGGTTCTTCCTTTTGATTTGATCAAAAGGGATCATTAGGTTGAATTGAGGGAGGTTTAGAGGATATTTGGGGAGGGTTTGGCCGAATCAAAAGGCTTTTAAGGTATGAATATTTGGTTATAAGTGGTGTCCTTTTATAAGGTGGAGGAGGGGCTCTTTAGGAAAAAATTAAAGTATTATTTTATAATTAATTCATATTCAGTTGTTAATGGATACAAAGTGGATTATTAAAATTATAAGGTAAGTATGGGTTGAAATCCTTTCATCCAATATATTTTATACAAGTTTTAGTCACTATAGTAACCTTATCTTTTAGTTTTAACTCTTAGTTAATTAGTTTGACACTTACCATGTCACTTTGTATTTTTATATTATATAGTCAATAAACTTACTATAAACTTCCATGAGACCCCCAAGTGGTCCATTAATGATACACCTATCATTATATAAGTTCTTTAGACTAACCTTACATTTTTAGTAATATTATATCAATTAATAATATAATATTTGTTTTAAAAACTCTTTTATGTTAATTTTGACACTATTTAATAATTGATTTTGGTAAAATTCATAACAACTTTATTAATTAAAAATAAATTTATTTAATAAATAATAATATTCCATATTAACCTATAAAATTCGGGTATGGAATCCAATATTCAAATGTAATTTATTTTAACATTTATAATACCATTTATTTGATTCTTTCATTAATAAGAAAAATATTGCATCATCATTGTGTCATAAATAAATTTAATTATTTAATCTCTAAAAAGTATAAATAAAATATCATTATGTATGAAATCTGTTTATATTTATAATTAATATTTATAGTTGAATTTATCTTATCTATAACCCTATGTAAAAATTGTTTTTCTAAAAGATATATGCTTATGTCATTTTTGTATTTACTTTAACTTAATTAATATAAAGTTTCATTATAACTTAAAAGTGGCTTCATGGGGTCCCAAAATCGACCCAAATATGCCCATGGTAGTCCATTAATCATCCAATAAGGTTAGGATATGTGTTAAGGTAATTTTTAATTATTTCAATATTCTTTTTACCTTGAACTGCCTTATTTACCTTTAACTGCGGTAAATAAAAGTCAAAAGTTACTATTCACAAAAAAATTATTTTTATCTTATTGAATTAAATTTTACTCGTTTATATTAACTGTGTCTCTCAGATTTTCAAAATTCCACTCACAGAAGCTGTAAAATTAAGTTTTATGTGAATTTTCAAATTCTCCTAGGAGATGGGTAAAAGACTGTGAAAAGTTCAATAAAATTTTTATGTGTCTAACATTATTATAAACTGACTCCAATGAATTACATTGAACTTATATTGGTATTATGTATCTATTTTTACCTAAAATAAGTTTAAATAAAATAAATAATTATTTAAACAAAAAGTCGGTTTTAACCAATAACTCAGTGTTTTCACTATTCATCAAAAATTGAAAGTTTTCAGAAAAGTACCAAAATTTAACCCTAACCTAATGTTGATATTCCAAATATAAAAATGAAGTATATTTTACCAAATTAAAAACATAAAAGTTTCATTTATTAATTTAAAATTAATTTCCGCTGTCAAAACCAAACGGCGTATTTTTACGAAATAATATTTATCAAATGTTTGACACTTGTTTATGTCCAATTTCAAAGTGAAATTACTTAAAATTACCATCATTGGATTAATTGGTAAAAATATAATCTATTTATACTTCCAAACCATTAAAATTTATAATTTATCAATATAAATTATTTTTATTGAAAAAGTTGTTTTCAGTTAAAATATAGTATTTTTCACTATTCACCCAAATATGAAAGTTATCATAAAAACAGCAAAACATTATTGAAAATAAATTCTAATGTCCTGATTCTAAAGAGTAAGTTCATTTTTTCAAATTGAATAAATAAAATTTTCAAATATTGGATTTAAAAAGGCTTCACCATTAAAAGGAGGTAAATTTGTATTTTTTGAAAAATACTTCTTTTCTCTGAAAAAAATGATTTTGTTCTTAAATTATGTCTTATAAACTCATAATATGGAGTCTAAAATTATATAAAATTTAAAAATCAATTAATACTATTAATAAACACTTTTTAAAGGCTAGTTTGGTAAGTTGTGGTGCGCTTGAACTCTATGTTGCGTACAACACGCGCTATTGTATTATTCAAAGAGAAGCGTATCGTGGAAGCTGGGGGTGTTACATTCTTCCCTCCTTCAATAAATTGTGTCCTCGCAATTTTAAATTTTTCTTTGAAAAAAAAGGTTGAAAAAATAAAATACCTTTTTGGAAAACCCACATCAGAAATTGGGTTAATAAAAATATAACTTTAAAAGAAATAAAGAGAAGTACAAATATCACCTGAGATAGCCCATACTAGAATTCTATGAAAACATGGATATGGAGGAGAAACAAACCATCAAGCTCTGATGGAGATTTGTAGAAAACAGGATTAGGATAAAGTTAACTACAATAAAATTACAAACTTGTGATTGGTTAAACGATCTTTGATTGCCTAGTAGGAAAAGTTAACCGACAACATTTTTGTTTTAAGTTACCATTCATAAAGTTGAATAATTTTTTATGAGATTTACTAAGAACCTAAGGAAATATAATTACTTGTCATGTAGAAATTCATTCCTTACTAAATTTTTACCACAAACCCATCTTTCACTCCAAAAGGTAATAGAACTCAAAAATATTCTATTTATCCTAACCTTATAAGGTTACAAAATAAATTTATAATTCATCTATAAGAACTTAAAAAAACTACATTATACATTCTAGGGACTTCACATAGTCCAGTGGTAGGCGATAAATCCCAATCGCACTATAGTTGTGGGTTCGATTCCCACATCTTTGTCCGACGCGATGGGTTGTCACACGGTCTGCGTGTTGTCCTTTTTATAAATATCCAAAAATAATCTTAACAATAGTATCTAATGTAAAATATAATCCATTCCAACCTTTATACTTATCCAAAATACTTCTGTCCAAACACTCATTGAAAAATTTATATGGAAGGTAAACATAATGTAGATCCTTTTTACCGCGTAATAACATATGAATACCTTCATCATGAATTATTTTAAAACACTGAAACATCCTGAATTACCATAAAACCTTATTTATTACATTCATGCTCCCTTATTCCTTATAGAATACTAGATATACTTCATCCATCCAAAAATATTGTAAATTCCAACAATGATGGAATATACAAATCATTAATCAGTTTCAAGTTAGTCAAGAATATCTAATATAATTTATCCAAATCAATCGTGTATTATTCCAAAATCACTACCTCGGTATCAGAACTATATTATGGTTTATTTTTCTCTCAACCATATATTTTCCAAAAATTTAACCTACTATTGAGTGACTTTTCTTGGTTCCACACAATCTCAAGTACTTAATTAAGTAGTGCTGCAGTACAATCCTTATATACTCCATAATTATTATAACCAGTACATTGTTGATACAACACTAAAAAGACATAATTCTTTAATAACAACATAAGAACTCTAATCATTCCTCCTCATATGTGGTAGTATCATAAGTTGATTATTATCCAATAGCACCATTTGGGGCATACTCTGATGATTTGGACATTGGTTCATGTAGTGTTCCAACTCCTTTCAAATGAAGCATTGTACATTTGAAACCTTTCTCTTACCCTTGTAGTCACGTACATGATGTCCTTTTTCTCCACACATATAACAAACTCCCATTCTCTTTAGGCAAGTTCCAGGGTGTTTCTTCCCCCAGTTATCACATATGGGAAAATTATTTTTTCCCTCTTCCCTTTATCCATATTTCTCTCTTTCATCCTTCTCGTCTCTTTCTTCTCTTCAAATCCATAGGAGTCAAAGAATTGTTTACTTATCTTATTAACACATGATACAATTTCTTCATATGTTGAGAATACATGGGAGATAATTTCACTTCTAAATGATGTCTTAATACCATGAAAGATATGATCCTTCTTATTCTTTGTATCATACGTATTACTGGAGTTCACATTCTTTCTACTGGGGGACATTTATATACAATAGCATAAACTAGGTCAGTTTATGAATTGAAATAAATAATTCCAAACTTGCAAAATACCTAACGTAAATTGAATCGTTTATGGATATACTCCATAATCATAAATATGTTTTCATTGAGGAAGTCTATACTCATAAACCCTACATAATGGTTTGTAAAGAAAATTAGAATTATCCTAAGTGTATCCCCCAGGAGTGTCGTAACCAAGAGTGCAGTAAGGCTCGTTGTCTTGCACCAGTTCTCGTTCGAGTATACCTTAAAGCGGTGTTTTCGGGTTTTACCCCTAGGTACATATGTGCCAGAGCCGCCTCTACCTGCTCGTATCCAAACAGGGAAGTATTGCTCAGAAAACTCACAAAATATCTACAATACCAAAATTCTATGAAATTATTCTATACTAATCATAAATGTCTATCTTAGGTCTACGTGATCTAATTAGAGCTTATCGAAATCTATCTTCCATGGTTATTTCTAAACTTCCTCTAATACAAACTATAATTCCCCGACCCCAGTTACCTAGAGTCGGTGCATTATTTTAATACATTGGAATGATTACAAGGAATCATGTCCCGAAGGACCGATCGATTTAGCAGTCTTGGAAAATATATTACATACATGAATGTTACATTACACTTTATAACATACAAAAATAAATAAATAATCCTTTATGAATGCCATTATTCCCTTGGCTTAACCTTTGATATCAATCACAATACACTTCTTGAAATCCTGGGAAAAATAAAACATATAAAGGGGTGAGCTCAGATGCCAAGTAAGGATAACAATACAGCAGAAACATTCATAAAAAATAATAAACATTTAAGGCAATGTATAACTAAAACAAAAGCCTTTTAAAGTTGAACTTCAGCATAATATGGAAAAAATAAAATGAAGTAATTCCATTTACTTATTCAAATGGATATTCTACTAGTCGAATAATCACATGCAATATCACTAACCACTTTTATAATGATGGAATGAATAATGCAAGACTATCGTAACCACGTGGCCAATTCCTCATGCCAAGACAACAAATAATATTTTGTTAAGGCCTCGTGCCAAGACACTAGTTTGTCTCATGAGACCTACCGATGCATCGAGGAGCTATAGCGGGCTCCACCCGTCACTTAACAAGTCCAATGCATTCCCATATGAAAAGGTTTAAATATAACATAAACATTCATATTAAAACTAGCATACAAAATGTCAATACATTCTCTATAAACCATTAATGGTATAAAAATAACACATCCACAGTCAAACATATCACAAAACCTTCAATACAATACTAAAGTTTTTTATCATAATAAATCATCTTCATACAAGATTAAAATCCATAAAAGGATGTTGTCATAGATTAAATTGATTTGTAAAACTCATTGAGAGAAATATCCCTTTATCATGAAAACATTTGAAAGTCACACAATTTAGAAAGGAATACATTTAAAGAAATTTTTGAATCAAAGTGTCCCATACCACTTTGAAATTTTTTAAAGGAATTAACATTTTAAAAACATTCATGTCCATATAAATAAATCCTTAAAAACATTTTGAATACATGAAAATTAATGAGAATGATTTAGAAGAATAAATATTTAAAACATTTGAAATGATGTTTTTGTAAAAAGTTCCTTAAAATAATCTCTTTGAAAAAAAATTCATGAAACATGGGCATGGATAATAAATAAGTCCCATTAGATACTTACGTAACAATAACCTCGGATAAAAAAGAGATTGTGAAATTAACCGTTACCAATTTGGGAACTTACGAAACATACACCCTATGAAAGAGGTATCATATAATGAATATGTAAATACACATAAATTAAAGTGTATTACATAAAGAATACAATTATGGGCAGTACATACACCACACAAAAAGTAATAGTGGCAATATGGTATGAATATCACGGGAATAAGGAGTGAGATGAAAACCCCTTACCTTGCACTTTCCTTTAGTCGAGGGTATGTTTAACCTCTTGTATAAAGACCGTAGTATGTTATTAAATTATATCTGAACAATGTTAATATTTTTTATGTCATTAATTACTTTATACTACCCATTTAATAATAATTTCCATGTTAAATTAACATTTTGGGTAATAATTTCTTTCTTTATCGTACGTATTTTAACTTGTTAATCTTGATTGTATCACTTAGATCATGATTTAAATACTTCCATAATATAAAAAATCATATATATTTAGAATATAAATATGTATAATAGACATATATTTGAAATGGAAAACACAGTTTATGGAGACGGTACTCCGTACGTACGATGTTTCCGTTTTCATAACGTATTGAACGGAACTAAGTGAATATTATATATGTAAGTACATATATATATATATCCAGTAGAATTATTTTGTCATATATTAAAAACATATTAGTATAATATATTTTTATAATCATCGATGAATGGTGAATATGAAAATGATTCTCATCGCGTCGTGGAGACGGTAATCCATACGTACGCATGAGCGACAGTATCATTTCCTTAAAGGTGTGGAATTGGATGGTATATTAATTTTACAGAGAAATTTTCATGTTATTTTCATTATTTATATACATATTACTTATCATTATATCCATCCAAATAACATAGTTTTGAATAACAAATTACACCATGGCGTGGAGACAGTAAACCGTACGCACGCACACATTGTGACATTATCATTCATAAGATGAATAGAATAATGAATATAGTTGTGAAATATTTATAATAATATCACATTATATAGAAGATACTAGATTTATAATTTTATAATGGGAATAACAAAGAAAGAAGAAGTGGAGGAAGAATGGAACTTGAAAGAGGGTGGTGAAATCATTACCTCTTCTTCGGGTTCTTCCTTTTGATTTGATAATAAGGGCTCCTTAGGTTGGCTTTAGGAAAAAAATAAGGCCACTATGTTGACGTGATGGAAGTTTAGAGGTTATTTGGGCAGGTTTTGGAAGAACCAAAAGGATTTGAATGTATGAAGATTTGGTTGGAAGTGGTGTCCATTTATAAGGGGGAGGAGGGGCTCTTTAGGAAAAACTTAAAGTATTATTTTATAATAAATTCATATTCGGTTTCTAATGGCTCCAAAGTTGATTATTCAAAGTATAAGGTAATTATGGGATAAAACCCTTTCATCCAATAGATTTTATACAGGTTTGGGTCACTATAGTAACATTATCTTTTAGTTTTAACTCTAAGTTAATTAGTTTGACACTTACAATGTCACTTTGTATTTTTATATTATATAGTCAATAAACTTGCTATAAACGTCCAAGAGACTCCCAAGTGGTCCATTAATGATACACCTATCATTATATAAGTTCTTTGGCCGAACCATAGATTTTTTAGAAATATTATATCAATTAATAATATAATATTTTTTTTAAAAACTCTTTTATGTCAATTTTGACACTATATAATAATTGATTTTTGTAAAATTTATAAAAACTTTATTAATTCAAAATAAATTTATTTAATCAATCCTATCATTCCATAGTAACCTATAAATTACGTTTATGGCATCAAATATTCAAATTTTATTTATTTTAACATTTATAATACCATTTATTTGATTCTTTCTTCAATAAGAAAAATATTGCATCATCATTGTGTCATAAATAAATTTAATTATTTAATATCTAAAAATTCTAAATAAAATACCATTATGTATGAAATATTTTTATATTTCTAATGAATATTTATAGTCGAATTTATATTTTGTATAACCCCATGTAAAAATTGATTTTCTAAATATATATGCTTATGTCATTTTTGTATTTACTTTAACTTATTTAATATAAAGTGTCATTATCACTTACAAGTGGCTCCATGGGGTCCCAAAATCGACACAAAGAAGCCAATGGTCGGCCATTAATCATCCAATAAGCTAGGATATGTGTTAAGGTAATTTTTGAATTATTAAAATATTCTTTTTACCTTGAACTACCCTATTTATCTTTAATCACAGTAAATAAAAGTCAAAAGTTACTATTCACCAAAAATTATTTTTATCTTATTGAACCACATTTTACTCCTTGATATTAATCGTGTCTCTTGGATTTTTGAAATTCCACTCACAGAAGTGGTAAAATTACGTTTTATGTGAATTTGCAAATTCTCCTATGAGATGGGTAAAAGACGGTGAAAAGTTCAATAAAATTTTTATATGCCTAAAATTATTATAAACTGACTCCAATTAATTACATTGAACATATATAGGTATTAAGTATCTATTTTTACCTAAAATAAATTTAAATAAAATAAATAACTATTTAAATAAAACGTCGGTTTTAACCAATAACTCAGTGTTTTTCACTATTCATCAAAAATTGAAAGTTTTCAAAAAAGTACCAAAATTTTACCCGAAGATAATTTCGATATTAAGAATCGAAAAATGAAGTCTATTTTTTCAAATTCAAAACATAAAAGTTTCATTTTTTAATTTAAAATTAATTTCCGCTATCAAAACCAAAAGGCGTGCTTTTAAGAAATAATAACTATCAAAAGTTTGACACTTGTTTGTGTCCAATTTCAAAGTGAAATTACTTAAAATGACCATAATTGGGTTAAATGTTAAAAATATAATCTATTTAAACTTCCAATCTATTAAAATATATAATTTAACAATATAAATTATTTTGATTAAAAAAAAATTCAGTTAAAATATAGTATTTTTCACTATTCACCCAAATATGAAAGTTATCAAAAAAACACCAAAAACTTATTTAAAAAGAATTATAATGTACTGATTCTAAAGAAGAAGTTCATTTTGTCAAATTGAATATATAAAAGTTTCAAATATTGGATTTAAAAATGCTTCACCATTAAAAGGCGGTAAAATTGCATTTTTTGAAAAATACTTCTTTTATCTGAAAAAAAAGAATTTTTTCTTAAATTATGTCTTAGAAACTCATAATATGGATTTTAAAATTAAATAAAATTTAAAATTCATTTAATACTATTCATAACAACTTTTGAATGGCTAGTGTGGTAAGTCGTGATGCACTTGAACTCAGTGTTGCGTACAACACACACTATTGTATTATTCAAAGAGAAGCGTACTATGGAAGCATGGGGTGTTACAAATTCATACTCATCCATTTTCAAATATTCATAACTTAGCCTCTATATTTGTAACTTTTACTTCTTCAGATTTTTATTTCCTTAATATATGTTCTTTATCTTATCTCATATTCTGTTGGTAGTTCTGACTCCCTTTACTCTAAGAAACTCACTTTTAGTTAGGGATGATAGTAAAGTATTTTTAACTATTCCATAATTCTTCATATTTCTCTATTCAATAGCAGTGAGTGGATCATGCTTAATATGATGAGTTAATCCGTCTTTAGAAACTTCAAAAACATCATACCCAAGAGACATAAGATATGGAAGCATTATATATTTATAGATATGATAGTTCTTACTATTAAAAATTGGAATCCAATTTTGGTTCATGGAATTTAAATTATCCATTTTCCAAAATAAATATTTCTTAGGGAACCTAGTCTCTAATACCAATTTTTTCCCAATTAAGATCAAGACCACTAAGATATGGGTGAATTACTTTTTCTTTTATATTTTAAAATAATTTTTTTTAACTTCTTTAGTGAATATTCTTATCCTCTGAAACCTATTAAAGTTACAATACACTCATGTGTATCTTATCAACCTCAAATTTTTTATGAGAAACATATAAAGAGAAATTAGAACAAGATATTTACAAGGTTCATCACGGATACTTACTACTTTCCATGTTAGATAGTCAAACCAGCATGGATTATTTCGCTATCTTTTTTCAAGAATCCAAAGTCATAATCAGGGAAAAATTCAACAATATCAATAACAAAATTCTTACTATAGTTGGTTATAACACCCCCCCCATAACCTTTTTAGTTTCTACCTTACCATGATGGGTTATACACCCTAGAAAAATAGTCAATATGTTTTAGCAACTGGTATGTATCGGTAGTTACAAGATTCGCATTACTTCTTCTTTTCTAATCCACTTTAGAAAGTATTAACTTCCTCTAGAGGTAACCTAAATCAAATTTTACATGCCTAAAATCTTCAATATCATCAACAATTCTCTAAGGAATTTTTTGATCTTAAAATATTCTCTAGAAAATTTATTTGGAAAACTTCCTCAAGAAAACCCAGTTTGATCATACTTAATCTGGTAACTTATGTCTTATGGTCTCCATTTTATTGGACTTGGTCTGATTCTCCTTATGATATTACTTCTTCAACTGAGTAGAAACTCAATTGGAATCTTACATTTCCTCTATCTGATTGAACTCAGTCTAATAAACATTGCTCTGATGGCTTTCTCTTTGATGGGCTCACTCCTAGAGACTTGTTCTAATGGAACATCATCCATTAGAACATTCTCCAATGATCGGATTGAACCTGACTTCAATTGGTCTCATTCCGATTTAAATTCCTTAGCTTCACCCTGAAAAAAAATATGTTTTAAAATACAATACCTATTCCAAAAATTTTGGAGCTCTAGTGCATGTGAATAGTCCAATTTGGATAAGTACAGATATACTGATCTCTCCTTTTATAGGCACCCAATAATGGAAAAGGTGTGAAAATGAATTCCTTTTCCCTCTTAATTAAATTCAAAAAAATTTAATTTCTCATTTATTTACTTCTTCAAAATTTACTTCTTCAAATATTCTCAATCCTTTTGGGCGCTTCTCAAATCTACTCAAATATTTATACTTCTTCAAGTTTACAAAACATTTCTTTAGTCCGATTATTCAATACAATTCTTAATTCTAATCATTCATTAAGATGAAGGAATACAAGAGGTTCTTCTTTACATTTATCCATAAAAAATGATCAAATATGAAAACTAGATAACTTCTCATTATGATTCAATACTAAATACATCTCATTATGATGATCTCTTGAAAACACTAAAAGTATTCTCATACAGATGCTTTGTGTCATCTCTTAATCAGTACATATGAAGTATCCTCAATGTATTTATATTTTTTCTTTTATTCCTCAAACTGATGATCCCGGTTGGATGACTTTATCATTGTCATTCTATGCCTAATGAATCATTCTCTATCTTTGTCTAATGGATCAGTGTCACATCCAAACCAATATTCAGCTCCACTCTTAAGAGATAATCAATAATTTGGTTCTTTTTCTTTTGACACAATTGCAATAGAAAAATGTATGACTACTTGTTTTCTTGGAACTATTGAAATAAAATTCAATATTTCTATCTATAATAAAACTGTGAATCTGATATACAAAGGGTACCAGATATTTATAACCTGAATCAGTTTCAGAATCAATTATGATGGATCGGTGTCATACTGCATCCAATGGAACAGTGTCAATAGCTTCAACTTTAGTAACTTATTTTCCTTTTCTAATAGTGATTCACATCAACTTAATTCTTTAATTTTTTATATCTTAAGGATTATTGGTCTAACTAAAAAAAGAATCTTCATCTTCAGATGTTCCAATCAACATTCTCATCCAACAAACAAATTTGTGTCTGGTGATATCACACCGATGAACAGAAAATGGAAAGCTTTATCTTTAGAATCTTTTTTATTCTACAATATACTTATTATATCATTACTTTATTATGAATTTGAAAACATTTAATATTTGTTTAACATTGTCTAACTTTCATTGGTAAGTATCGTAACTTCCTATCCTTTCAAGTATCATCTTTCTTTTCTGCTCCCCCATTAAATCATAAGGATTTCATCACATTTTTATTAGAAAACTTATGGATTTTTTAAAATATGAAATAACAAATCATAATTAGGTTTAATGAAATAATCCATTAAGAATATATAATAATTCCTCATTATGATCACCACTTTCATACCATACTTAAAATGATTTCCAGTAGTTTCTATCATTCTATAAAAATCCTTGTTTGATAGATCATATTCAATGACATACAGTGATGATCTTAGTCTGATTCTTTATACCGATGGCATGGGCCCCAAAACCAAAAACTTATTCTTTTCTCAACTTCAAAGATACATCATATATTGAAAAAAATTCAAAAAAAAACCAAACTTGGGTAAAAAAAATCACTTCAAGTGTCCCCAATAGAAGACTGAACAATTACCTCCATGAATGGAATTCATAGGAGAGATATGGTTTTGTTAAAGGAATGTAATCCCATGCCACCAATGGAATAGCTAACGAAATGATCAGTGGCTTGGAAAAAATAAAAATGGGTTCCAACATGGTGATAAAAATTGGTATGGATAAAGATTATGATAAAATAGAATTGGTTTTTATCAATACTTTATTAGGATGCATGGGTTTTTCTCAGTGGGTTCAAGACCTCTTCTTCAGATTCAATATTTCCCCATGGATTTAGGTCTCTTTAATGGGTAATAACCATGGTTCCTTAAAATTAGTCCATGTATATAGGTAGGGAGATCCCATTTCCATAAGTTTTTTTATTCTAATCCAACACTCCTTGAGTATACACCTTGACAAGGCCATAAAAATGATTATATTAATCCTTATTTATGTATATTGAATTTAAAAGGTGTATCTCATATCCTTTTCATGGATGAAATAATATTATTTATCAAAAGGTGTAGAAAATATATCACAAGATTTGATAATTTCATTAAATAATATTGAAAATGGATAAAATTGTAAATATACTCAGAGAATATAAATATACATGTCTCCAAACATCGCTTGAACATGCATTGTAAAAAAATTGTAAATATTCTAGAATACCATATGAAATCATTTCCCATATATTAATTGGAATTACCGCTATCCCCAAGAAAGTTTTGGATTCATAACTCTAAGGGTTTGTTTTGTAAATTGTCATCTATATTAATAACTAGAAAACAAAACTCATTTCTTTTGCTAAAAGGATCACAATGGTGAACTCAGTCCTGTCATTGATTCTCAAACACATATAGCCTGTGACCAGGTTCCCAAAAAAAATTCTAAGAAATATTGAAAGGGTTATCACCTCTTTTATATTGTATGTACAATGATAGGGTAAATTTCATTGGACTTATTGGACTCATATGGAAAAACTTGAGGCCAATGGGTTGATTAACCTATTATTTATTGAGGATCCTATAAATATTCTTCAAGACAAACTTTCCTAGGAGGTGCTGGAAGGGTGCTCCCTCTGGGGTAAGTTTATCGCAAACAATTATGGCCCTATTCTTGACACCTTAAAGGGTAAAGAATCCCACCTTTGTAAATATTTATGGATCCACATCCCAATCCTTAAATTCCACTCCTAGTGTATTATTGGCATAGGTGAGATTAACTACTGGTTCCATAACTAGGTAGGGGAATAGATCGGCATTGTTGGGTGTCCATCCCCCGAACTCATCTTCAACCATAAAGGATAACACCCTTACCTCATCCATTATACCCTCAATCTCCATCAACAAGTGATTTTTGAAGAGATCAATATCTCTCAGGACTGTGATCTCCATGTCTATATTGCCTCGTCTATGAGAGATTTCTCAGCCAAATATTAAAGTTATTCTCACCATGGAGATATTAAACTCTCTAAGTATGGATTGATGGTGTGGTGTAAAAACATCCCAATAATGTTCATTTTCCTTATTTGGAGAATTATTAATAAATACATCCCAATATATGAGGTGATGAAGAATAAAGGCATCATGATGTCCTCCTAGTGCATGTGCTACTGAATTCTGGTCAAGGAGTCATCTAACCACCTTGTCTTTTGGAGTGACTGGTATTTTATCATTTGGAATGAGAAGGTAAATATCACTATCCTCAACCCTGATAGTTTTTTCTCTATTTAATTCCTTCAGAACCAGTTTCATGATGTGGGTACCAATAACCAGAAATGAGAGGCTAGATCCACTCCCTTGGATATAGTTTTTCCAGTTCATTATAGTGCCATAAATAAGATTCATCATGAATAAAACACCATATCGAGGGTGTTCTTAATTGTCTGGTCCAAGTTATTGGTAGTTGAATTGGTCTCCTTGGTGCACAAGTGGGAAAATATCAACTCTATAAGATGTATTATGGTAGGAAGAGTGGACTCTCCACCTATTATAGGTTATGTATCCCTGGGTCAATGGGTCAGATGGTTTCATCCCATAAGCGACCTCATGATCAACACGGATGGTTCATGTCTCCATAGTTTTATGAGAGGTGGATTTTTGGTTCATGACATATATATATCTATTGTGGTTGCCTTTAGTAGATATTATGGGTCGGGTGATTCTATTTCTATTGAAGTTTATTCCCTCTTTAATGGCCTGGAAATCCACCACTCCCTGAATATCAAAGTGTGGGAAATTTAAACAAAATCCTATACTATTCAATCTTCCCTGACTGACAACTCCCCCACACCCTAGTCTTTTTCCTATATTATTTACAGGTTTAAAACATAGTTCCCAATAAAGTGACTCTCCTTCATACTCAGTGGGAAGGAAATAAAGTGGCTTAATTTTTTTAGAAAGGTGCATTCAGTACAATCCTTGAATGGTCTTCACTAGCTTAGGTTCCTTCCCTCTAAGTGTGTTGACCTTGTTTTCATGGAATCCGTTGGTCTCGAATATTTTTGACCCCCTTAAACATTGGTTTGTTGTCTTTTTATGATTATTTTTATTATATTTGATCATATGTTGCTCGGCATGTCCTTTTAATAAATATTTAATCTTTTAGTTCTAATATTATTCTTATTTTTTTTATTCTATTCCACCAGAAGGTAAATGAGGAAAAATGGATGAGTTTTTGGTCTTGAAATGAGAATTTAGAAAAATTAATATGCATCCCATGGTTTATTCACATGGTTTAAAAACATTATTCTCCCTTCTTGATTACTAGATAAGCCATATGGTTTGGCCACATAGTTTCAAAACTCATTCACTTACTATGTGGAATTCAAGTGCCTCATGTTTCACATTTTAAGGGAAATGGAAAATAGTTTTTACTAAGTGTGAACTTAACCATGAACCCACTTCTAGAACCCCAAATATAGGTAAAAATTTTACTAGAAAGATTATAATGGTTATCCATAACTGTGTTTCGTTCATGAACAATCCCAAAAAATATAAAAACCTCAAAAGTTCACCCAAGAAGACCCGTGAGAAGACCCAAATGAAATATGGTAAAAAAATAAAGTTCCTAAAAGAATAATTGGGATGTGACAATTATCCAAAATATATTACTTTCATCCCCCATAAATCTATGTCAAAGAAGGATGCCCCCCAAAGGGATGAACCCACTTATCCATAATAAAAGACTCCCAATCCTAGGTATTATGAAATTAAAAACCATGTTTACAAAGAAATAAAACCAATGGTATAGAATTATCATGTTGAAACTTAACTTGAAAATAAAAATCTCAAGGTGGTTTCTCATTCATAGACATATCATGTTTTATGTCAAGGTCTTCATAATTAAAAACATGAGATGGGTCTAGTTAATACTTTTTGAGTTAATACACATGTAAAACATTGGGTATTTAAGAAAATTGTGGTGGTAAATTCAAGTGATATTTCATATTTCTAATCTATTTAATGATCCCAAATAGTCCCACACATATAGGATAGATGTTCCCTTTATTTTTGAACTATTAGTGACCCAATAAAGGAGATACTTTCAAGAACATATTATCACCAACTAAAAACTTTAGAGGACGATGACATTGATACATACTAGACTTTTATGGGCTCTGATATATTATCAAACTCTTTAAAACCAATTAGATATTCACCATTTATTCCAAAACAAAACTTGGTCCTAGAAAGAAAGCTTCCCCAACCACAGATTAATAGAGATGAGAGCTGAAAATATTTCCATACAAAGCTTTAAAATATTCCATTCTAAAGGAATACTATTAATTGATATTGTAATTAAATTCAACCATCCTCAAATGGATATCCTAAGAACCTATTAACTCAAATACATGTGCATGAATAATATCATCAAAAATATTATTATCCATTTCTATTTACCCATCCTTCTGAGGATGATATGTTGTGCCCAACCTAACCTAGGTTTCCATTGCCTCCTAGAGGACCTTCTAAAACTATGAGTTAAATGAGGGTCCCTATTTGAGATAATTTCCCTAGGGATTCCATGTGTCCTTAAAATATTATGCACATATAACTTTTCCAAGTCTGCCACTTTAGTGTTTTCTTGGATCAATATAAAGTGAGATGACTTGTTCAACCAATTGATCACCACCAAGATGGAATTTATAGCTATATTAGTTTTAGGTAAAGTATGAATGAAATAAATATAAATATCATTCTATTTTATCATTGTAATAGGAAGATGTTGAAGAAAATATGATGGACTTTGGTTCTTATCATTAATATTTTAGCATGTATAACATCGAGACATAATGTCAGATATGTCTCGTTTATACAAATCCAGCAAAACAAATGCTTAATTTCATAAAATATATTTTTGGTTCCAAGGAGTAAAAACCTTGAATAATTGTGAGAATATCCCCAAACATTATTTCTCATAGACGAATGGACAACTTATCGGTTCATGATGCAAAGAATACCCTCTGAGGAAGGACACCAGTCATCAATGGTCTTCCCACTATATAAATAGTTCCTAAAAATCAAAAACTATTTATCTTATAATTTTACCTAAATAATAATCTTAAGGAGAAAAGATGTTACATGAACACTTTATAAAAAATTACCATAATCCTCTTCCCTAACTCCCAAGTGAATCTGAGAAATGGTCGCCAATAACATCTATTCACCCTTGACTCCCTTCAAATCCTATAAAGTAATATTTCTATTAATAGAATCTACTATAAAATTACCCTTTCTGAGAGTGTAGTAAATTTCATAGTAAAATGACTATAGGTATTTAACCCAGTGCCAATGTTAAAGGTAAAATTATTTTTTAGAAAATAAAACCCAAAACATTTATGGTTATATTAAATAGTAATCATTTCTATTAAAATATAGTGGTGCAAACTTTTCAAATCATGTACAACTACTTCGTGTTCCAAATCAGGAGCATGATAATTCATCTCGTGAGTTAAAATCATACATAATCCATAAGACAATACATGATATTCCTATATATGGATGCCTACCAAACTAACACTTTAAGAATCACAATAAACCATGTAGCCCTAATAAGTATATAGTAATGTTAGAAGAAATGTTGAGGTAAAAAACTAATTTAACTCATCAAAAGATTCCAAACTCTTAGAATCACACCAGAACATTACCCTCTTATGAGTAATATCGATCAGAAGGGATGCATGATTTGAGAAATCCTTTATAAACTTCTGATAGTATCCTTCCAAACCTAAGAAGATATGTATCTCAAATATATTTTGTAGTTATTCCAATGAAATAACATTCATTAATTTTTTATGATCAATAAAGATATCGTGTAATGAGTTCATGTTACCCAAGAACATAAATTCTCATATCCATAAATGGGACTTAGATAATTTAGCATAAAGATTGTGATACCTCAAAATTCCCAAAATATAGATTAAGTGACACACATGATATTATTCAGTATTAGAGTACATTGATACTTCATCCAGAAACACCACAAAAGGTGTCAACATACTTGTGGGAAATATATTTTATCAATTTCATAAAGATAGTAGGAGTATTAGTTAATAAAAACATCATCATAAGGTACTCAAAATGGCTATACCAACTCCTAAAGGTAGTCTTGTGGGTATCTAACTCTTTGATTCCGTTTGAGTGATATCTAGATCGAAGATAAATTTTTTAAAACCAATTTTCCTTCTTCAACCGATTGAATAAATCATCAATGAAAATGTAGGGATATTTTTTTCATATTGTTACTCGATTAATATTCTAATAATCAATTCATAATCAATGAGTTTTATCGACCTTAATGGAAAAAAGCATTGGTAATTACCATGATGATACAATTGGACATTTAAATCCCTTGGATCTCAAATCATCAAAAAATATTTACACATATTTCAACTTATGTAGAGTCATATGAAAAGAAAAAATTGATATTGGCTATGTTTTTTGAACCAAGTCAATCGAGAACCCCCCCCCCTCCCACTCTAGAGGAAACCCCAAGAATTCATTTGTGAAAGCTTCGTGATACTCATTGACTACCTAAGAAAGGATAACACTACTAGATACATGTTCCATATCAGCAGTAGACTTGACCATGGATTTTATTCTCCCAGAAACACGTGGTAGATTCAATTAGAAGTAGTGAAAAACACCCTCTAATATTAACATTTGATCTGATACTTGTGAGAGATCAACTAATATATATTGATTTTCAAATCAAAGAGTTATAAGTTGAGAACAAATAAATTCCAAACCATATCTATTTCACATAGAAATAATGAGCATTAGGGGCATCAAAAACTATTCTCCCTCTACTTTCCAAGAGGAATCCCAATTTAATAAATGAATGGGATGATTCCATTGGAATTTTTAGAAGATCCATAAAATTATTAAATTCAAAGGAGTGATCAGAAATGGTATTAAATAAATTGTTCACTAAGGTATAATCAATAGAAATGGAACCTTTATCAATATTATAACATGCATCAACTTTCACTCATTAAGTACATGTAACAGCTTTCTCCAAGAGTCCTATGGATGAAACCCTATAGTCTGTGAATTATATAGTTTCAAAGCATATCCCCTAGTTGTACAAGATTTTGTACCAAAGTAATGGAAATATATATCTTAAATAACTATTACAAGTGACCCTAATTCCTACACGAGTTTAAAACCATTAGTGGCATGGGGAAAAAGAACTTTTTCTGTCATGTCTGGCAACACTGGTAACATTTCAAACCACTACCCATGGGTGATGGTGTGCAGAGAGACCTATGATAAGAACCACCATTTTTTCAACTAAAAACTCTCTCTTTTATATATTTTCCTTATAATATCCACTAATTATAATACTAAAAGAAAATATAACTCTATCCAAACCTAAATTTCTTACTACATCCAATTCTTCTATCAACACCGTATCCGCTGCCTCAGAATAGGTGGTAAACATTAACAAAATGACTTGTGAATGGATATGAGATCCAAATCCCATTTAACAATTTTTATCCTTAATATTCTTATTATATACCACTATATATAACGATGCAATGATCTCATAGAAGTGATTATCATAATCAATCACTGACAAATTTCCTTTCTCATGTTTGAGGAACTCCATGGATTTCACCATGGTCATGTATTTTAGGTATAATTCCACAATAAAAATGGCCTTTAATTACTTCTACTATATTCCCTCATACTCTTTAGAAAATATAACTAAGTCCCACCACCTTCTACTCATACCTTTAGTCTTGAAGATGGTGCACTTATATTTGAAGGATTCGGGAATCTTTAGGAATTCAAAAATCCTCTCGAGATTTCCCAACAAATCATCTCCCTCTAGAGGATCATTCATACCTTGCAATGATAGTGGTTTCTGATGAATAAATACTTAAGAATAATTCATGTCCTTGAAATTTCAAGGTTTTTCCTCCCTATCCTGAATAGGGGTTGGTGTTACACCTTGGTTCATATATTGGATAGTGCACACCACTACTTCAATCATATTTTGATCAACTTGAGGGATTTCTAAATATAGTTCATAATCAATACACTCATAAGGAATCTCTTGAATTATCATAAGGGGAACCGATACTACCCATAAAAATACAAAGAGACAAAAAAACATGATTTCTATGAATTGGTTGTAATTTAAAAAAAATTAATCAGAATTTTAAGGAGATAAGAAAAAATAACATCTCGGATTAAAACACCCTAAATACTAGAGACATAATTCCAAAAAACCAATGGTAAATTAAGGATTTTCATGATGAGAGATATCCAAGTACTCACTCACAACCTACCCCTTATGTACCTAGATTCTTATCTCTTATCTTCAAACACATCCCAAAATTTATACCAATAACTAAAATATAAATACCATTTTTTATTCCAATTGGTCACAAACCAACCTAGATAACCTGATCTATCTATAACCTAAGCCAGTCCAAACATATCCAAAAGGTTTTCCTAGTCCCCATGAGGTAGAGAAAAGAACCTTGGCATAGAGAAATAACTTTGGGAAACTTTTTCACAGGAACCAGTAATAAGGTTAAAAGATATAGAAAAAAAATCTATGAAAAAATAGACAGTAGAAAAAAATACAAATATTAAGAAACACTAGTGCAATGATATATATAAAATCAAAATTACTCAAAAACAACTAATTACCAACTCAATGTGACAATATTCCACCTCAGGACTCCCACACACTACTAAAAACAATTCACTTCCACCTTATGGTGCTTTTTCCTTAACTCCATCAGATTAAGAAAGACCAATATACACCCAAAGGTGTATACAGGGTGTGAGAGAAAGACCTCAGAAGGGTCTTACCAAGTGTTTCATAAGAAAAATTTATAAAATAAACCAATTATTAAAAAGTATAAAAAAATAATGCATGTTATATGATTCATCATAGTTTCATAAAAATAATGTATTAATCACAACATTTCACAATTTAGAAAACATACCAATAAGTCAATTTTCAAATAATTTTGTTAAACATTCCATTTAAGAATTTCAAAGATATTAACAAGTAAAAAAGATCATGGGTATCAATAGATATTGGTCTATTAGGATCCTCATAAAAATATCATGATTAGTAGGCCACCTACCTATTAAACCCATTGAAATCCATTTTCAAAATAAAAACATAGCACATTTTTTCCAACCATTTATAAATAAATTCAAGGAGTGATCAAACAATATTTTTAGAATAAATCAAATTCATGAAACCACCTACCTCAAAACACATTGAATTTAAAAATCCACATGTAATAAAAATGCCAAGATGATATAAGGGTCTTAGTAATTGATAAGGGGTCTTGGATCAAGACATTAAAATCATAAAACTCTATTTAATCATTTCTATAATAATGTGAGAGAGAGAAATCACTTATCACAATGATTTTTGAATAACCCGCAGTGATATATGTTGATCCATAAAATGAAACCCAAATTTGTGAAAAATATACAAGGAACACAATTATATAATTTCAAAAAACATAGATTCAGCATAAATAGCCTCTATTTAGAGTTTCTTTCAATGAGACAAAGTTAGATCTAGGATAATAATGAATAATATCCTAAAATGGACCCATAACATTCGAAAACTAGATCCAACACACAAATATCTATCACAAATGATCAACAACTGAAAATTAATCTCTAATATCTCTAAGAGGAGTCTCCTTTTTCAAGATCCTATTCTACCATAAGGAAAATGAGGTGAAACAGAAGAGTTTCATGTCTTTAAATAATAGTCAGATAAATTAAAATTCATTTTGTGGTTTAGTCACATGTTTTAAAAAAACCTTACACCAACTATATTACTTTTAATGGGATACTAGGGAAGTATCATGTTTTGAAAAACAATGCACTAATTTTGAAAAATTCCTCTGCCTCATATTGTATGGTTTGAGGAAAAATGCATATGGCTTGTACAAATTGTGTACCCACCTCTAGAACCCCAAATCAAGGTGTACGGTTTCCTTGGTAGACCTACATGGTTTTCCTTAATCATATTCTGGCCATGCATAGTCCTAGAAAACTCAAAAATCCTCCAAAATTCATCAAGAATAACCCTAGAGAAGATGAAAATGAAAGATGGTTAAAATAAAGTAAAGTAATTACTTAAAAGAAAAAACAAGATGTGAAAACTATGGATGCTAAGAACCATGTACTATGGTTCTAATTTAATTTGAGTGATAAAATTAATTAGTTACTTGATATTTTTCTAGGTGATTTTGAATATTGTATTTTCAATGAAAATAAAATCAAATTCTATTTATCGTGCTACTTAATTAAACTTTGTGAAAACTTTCACAAAATTAAGCATGTATGAATAGATATCATTCATCAATGATTTATTCATTTTTATCTTTTAAATCTTGTTCACTTTCCCATTATACCATATATCACACATGTATTCACATAATAAATAATTAACCATCAATAATACAAATAAATTAATAATGGCTTGATCTTGAGTTTTATTATTTTGGTTGATCATCAATTGAATGATGGAACAAACGAGACTCTAGGGGAATTCCATAAGAAATCCACATATCTAGAGTTATAGTGTACTCATTCTTCCATTTATTTTTATTTGTTTGGATTTATGTCAAATATTTTCTAAAATTGTATCATTATGACAACCACTTCTATTAGGGTAACATATTAAAACATAGATGACGAGAACTCGAGATGAACAAGTTATATTTAATAATTAAATCAGTCCAAGAATCCCTTTATATAATATAAATAGGGAATAAAAATATTCAAATTATAAAAAAACTAATATTTAATAATTAACTATTATAAAATATGAGTTATTTTAATAAATAAAAGTAACTGAATAATTAAGCAAACAAACAATGGTCAATCATATCTCATGATCAAAACATGCACAAAAAATTATAACTATTAAATAAGCTAAAATTATACTTAATAAAATTTTTATTGTATTAAAATGGAATTAAAATAATCTAAATTCATTAATGATATATCCCAAAGTCCTATAAATGATTTTATTAAATTAAAAATAATTTATATAATTTATATAATTTTTATGAATCCGTGTTTCCTTTTGGGCCTTAAACATGGTCTGAGAGGGAAGAAATGGGCTGAAATGGGCCAAGAGAGTCAGGCAGGATCCAACAAAAGTTAGGATATTTGGATTGGTCAATGAAGTGGTGGCCCATCCCTAATTTTTAAAAATTAAAAATTTTCCCATTCCATTTGATCATTGGTCTTGGAAGAACCCCCCCCCCCCCCCGGAATAATAAGCATGGTAGGATTGGTCATAGGTCAAGCGTCATGAGTGGAATGTTTTTCTCATATATGTGCACACACACAAACATATATGTTTACATATACATATATATTATTTCTTTATCATGAACGGTGTGACCTACCTCCACATCGGTGTGTTAGGTACATGTGTTGGTCTTCCATCACCTCTAAGGATTTCCTAGCAAATTCTATATGGCTATAACTCAGCTATCCAAACTCTGATTGGTGAACCATTTGAAATTTTTTGACTATGAAATTTCTCTATTTGAATTCAAGTGGACTTAATTGTAATTTTTGACTTAAATGTAATGAGGCCCCTATGAATCCACTTGTAGGGATTTGGGCTTAACGAAAGGGTTCATGTTTGGTATTTTCATAAAAAATCAATTTAATCTATGATATAACACAAAATTAGTTGTATCAATGCTTATATTACTAAAATAATAATCTAAAAATATTAAAATATAAAGAAATTATGTAAAATAATAACTCATTAATTCTTGTGATCCCAATGTTATCTGATTAATTATAAATTATCATACGTCAATGGATCTAAGCTATAATCCCTTTAAATCATGAATGTATTCACAAAAGTTCTATAGTTCATTGATATTCATTATTTTTATTCTTTAATAAAAGAAAATAATTATTTTTTATGTTTTTACAATCACCAAAACAAGAAGACATGATTTTTGAAAAGTGAATAAGGTCATTAATGTTGTTCATTTAACATTATATCCCTAGAACTCAAGATAATGAGAGGTAGGATTTGTAATTTTTTCCATGGGATTCATATCTGCTTTTCGGATAAAATATATTTGTATACATAGGATTAAGATTTCTTAAATTGTACATATGTCCCTAAGGAAAATTAACTTTTATAAAAGTCAAAAAAACAAACTTATAACTAATTTAACTTATCATAAATGTCGCAAAAATTTAATCACTCACTTTTAACACTCTCAAATATCATGCGATGAAGTATGAACTATTAAATTTTCTCATTCCTCCAAAATATGTTTAAATAAAACTGACTAATAAATATTATCACATTAATTTATTTTTAAAAAACAAACTTTTTAATACCTCTAGAAATAAATTCAATAGACATTATTTGAATCCTAAATAACATATAATTTTGTTTATTTAATTATTTACTTGAGATTATTCACACTCATATGTTCACTGACCAAAGGATGTGAGACCCACTTCACCCTTCAAATATAATTCATCTAAATTAGTGAAGAATCTAGATACATTTTGTGTTTAACCTTTTGGAAGATTATCTAAATTATATTGAGTCTTACTCATAATCTGATATTGGTATCTAGTTACATATCATGTCCCCTAAACAGATAATGATAATTCAATTTTTTGAAAAATACCTATAAAAACTTATTATTTGATATAATTTATGTGTATAATGATCTTTTATAAGGCACGATGCATACTTTTTGTCACCATACTTCCATGATTTATTTATTTTTTTACAGATCATATAAGAAGGAGTTAACTTCATCTACCTTGGGTGTGGATTTAATCAAGCCACTACCATCTAAATTTTAAAAGGATATAGATATCTCGTTTCTATACTAGTAAATAAATGTCATATATTGATTATTAAATCAATGTTATATCACTAATGACGCACCTGAGGCATGCTACATATCTAAAAATAAAAATTGTTATAGATTTCATCATGTATCAAAGTACATGGTCAAGAATATAAATTAACAATTATCCCATTTTGAGATACCAATAAATATTGTCCTAGATAGAAACATCCAATGACACCTAAAATATTTTGTATTTCTATTTTTCAGTTTTTTATTATGATCTCATATAATTAAGTTCCCCAAGAAAAAAATTCATGAGAAGAAGCCATGATTTTTATAATCCCTTAACAACTTATAGTAATACATCATTTTTGTCTCTTTATATTAATTTATCTTGGTTATTTGAAATATTTTTATTATTACTATCATGGTTTTGTTAGTTTCCCATTATAGTTGGTAACTATTTTATCCTTTTTAAGTGATCTATAGTCAAATAGAATTACACTTTATAGTTCATTTACAAATCATTTTACTATATTAGTAAGCATAATTCATCCATGTATCATACTATATATATGATATGGTATTCAAAAGTTACAAGTCCGAGTTGGTTCTGGAGAGCCCACACTTAAGATATTTTTTTCAGCTAATCGCTGTTTAAAATTAGCATTTTATGATGCATTATTTTTTAAAAACCATTCCAAAAACATTTTTATTAAGATATGATATTTTTTTTATAAATTTTAATAAAAACATTCTCATTATTTCTATAAATATTTAATGGTTATAAAAAAATTATGAACCAAAATCTTTTTCATAAAAATTTTGTGGTATTAGGAAAACTCATTTTCCCAATTTCCCAATCCATCAAAAGAAACAATCAAAACATCATCAAAGAGAATATGATTCCACTAAAAATTAGATTAAATATATTATATAAACCTATTAGATCACATCATTTCCCAAAATAGATGGGTTATATAACACTTTTCATCAAAAATGATTCCCCTTGGTAGAGACCCACACTTATTCACCATTTATGCCTAAGAGTATCTAGTATTTTTTAACACTTTAACATTTGTTCTAATAGCACTGAAGGGTTTTAGAGGTGATAACACATGTCCAAACATAGTGGAAACAATCAACCAAAAACCCTTTCTCCTAATATTCTACTATTTATTATGGATTAAATAAATTTAAATAAATAATTTCTAACTTTTATTTGATGAACTAATCTATTCAATATCCTTTCACACAATCTTGATAGGGATCACTAATAGGTATCCAATAATATCCTACCTCCTTGGTTATCTGTAGGCTATAATGAAAACCCAAATAATTTATAACATTATTCTCATAATATTGATCAATGTTTAACATTAAAATAATATATTAAATAATTTAAACTCCTAAAATCATCATCACACAATTATAAAACTAAAAATGGTAACATATGTGGGAGAGATGTAGAAATGTAACACTACATGATTTTAGTATATATTTCCCAATTAGTAAATCATATGTGTTTAGGAGATTATGATACACCCAACACTGAATAAAAGTGAACATTTATCTATTATGGTAGAATATTAACATAGAAATTGAAATACATTACTTGATAACTAAATAAAATACAATTTGTAAAATTATCTAAGGAATGAAACCACAAGTATAAAAATAATACAAAGTTGAAATTCTCATCATCACTATATTCCATTAAGACCATACCATTTATAATAACTATAGAAATAATAAAAAACGTTATAAATATTATAAACATCATGATAATAAAATTTGAGAATATTATGAATGATTTTATAGATGTATTTAAAGTTATATATATGAATATAACATGACTGTTTTATATACAGTAATTGGTTTTATAATTTTTGAACATATGGCCATTGGATATATTGTCATCACATATAATTTTATTCAAAATATACATTTAATTTGTTTAAATATTAGTAGCAAATTAAGAATAGTACAATTTACAAATAAAAAATAATTCTAAAATGAAATAAAGAGATAATACCTTACTATAGAAATATTTATTTTTCTATTATTGTTATTATTTTTAATGATCAATTTAATGTTCTATTAAAAGAAATATTCTAATAAAAACGTATTAATATAATTTAATGTTTATAATATAAATAATTAATTATAATATGATTTGATTAAAATCATTTAATTTTAAAAGGGATAATTTTTAAAGAATTTTGTTTTTAAAGTATTTCAATATTTTTATTTTAATAAATTAAATTTACCACTTTTACAGGATGGTTCTTGTAAAATTTAATATAAAATATTATAAAATAAATAAAAAAAATTATTAAGTAGTTGATATGGGATAATTTTAATAAAAATTAATGCTTAAAAATTCATTTATCTATAAAAACATATTTTTCTATATAGTTTAGTTTTTCATTAAAAAGTAGAATTTCTTTCATTAAAGAATGAAATTATGTTAAATGAATTCAAAAAATTTAATCATCATGTAAAAAATGATTAATGAGTTCAATTTCATTATTATTCCAAAAAATAAGTCACCAATGTATAAGTTAGTCACCATAGTAAAGGAAAAAATAAGATAAAATGGTTAAATTAAGGGGTAAAGACCTAAAATATCATAAAAACATATCTATAAATGAATTTATGCATTAATTATTAACCTAACCAAATAATATATCCTTTTTTTTCATCTTTCGATTCACTTTCTTTGTAAAATGACATTTTTTATACATTAAGAAATGTGTATTTACGAAAATAACACTCGATCTCACCAATAAAAGGTCCCCTTCCATCCAAAATTAAACTCGCACCTTTACATGCGTATTATATTGAATATATACCAAAATTATCTCCATAAAAATCCTCTAAAATTTTTGTGGAACTAATTTCTTAAGAATAAATCCCATATCCATCATTTGTAAGATGCTCTCTCAGGGGATATTCAAGTATTCAACGTAAGTGTTACCCCCTCCTTAATTATTATTATTTATCTTATTCATCAAAATATTATTAAATATTGTTTATCACAATAGTATAATGTTTTTTAAATAATTATCCTCTAATAAATGTGATATTATTACTATTTAATAACATGTTCTTACTCATTCAATTATAATAACATTTTCATGTTTGGTCCGGTTTTACCCCATTTATGAACAATATTCTAATATTTACATCATTAATTCCTAATAAAACATAAATAATTTTAATATAAAATAATAATTATTAATTTAATATGTTTTTATAATTCTGTAATGGTGATATTCCAAACTATATTCACCAATTATCTCAAATATTTAATAAATTCAATAATCATCAAAAGGATATTTTTATGATTTCCATGAAAACTATCACCATAAGTTCCAGTAAATGACATTTATAATCAATAAATGTATTAAATATATGTATTAAATATTCCAAAAATATATATATATGATGAAACCATGATAAAGTAGAAAAGACTAGAATCACTAAACCTAAGCATGCATGGAAAATGGAACTGTTAACACCTGAGTATTAATTTTAATAATAAATAATTAATATTTGAGTAATAAATAATTATAAATGAATGTTAGTAAGTAAAATCTATAGGAATAATGTTTTTAAACATATTAATAATAAATCTAAATTTATTATATAGTTAGTTGGACCATGCTTGGCCAAGTGAAATCCCTAGGTAAGGATTTATTTTCTATTCTCACTATAAAATTGAGATTTCCCATATTTAAATGCTTAATAAGGAAATATGAATGTTATTTATTACTAAGACCTCTTATATTTTATTCTCCTATAGTTATTTATAATTTTTACTTTTATTCTTACAATTTCACCTCCCTTCGGTTCATAGCTCAATCGAAATGATTTCTATATGTGGATCCAAACATATATCATCTTTATGGTCTTGAATATTTATCATCCATGTATGTATAATTTATATTGTTTTATGGATATAAATATTTAAAATTCCATTATTTTTTAAGTTAATTTTTTATTATCTTAGTCTTTATCTATAAAATTTTAAAAGTAATATATTTTTTAATTTTTCTACAAGGGTTATTTTTTATTGACATTAATTTTTTTTATAATAGTTTTAAAAGAATCTATATTTTAAAACTTTCTACATGGTCGATTTCTCTAAATATTTTCTTCAGTTTTCTCAACAAATTTTTCTTTTCAATATTTCATAGTTTTCTAATGTAATATTTGTTCACATTTATTTATAAATTATTTATTTTTAGAAATAAAAAAATATCAAAGAATAAAGTATATTTATTCTAATTTTTAAAAAAAATCCAATGCACTTATAAAGTGTTTTTTATATTTTTCAATATCATTTAACATTTTTTAGTCTTCACTGGGTATATTATCAAAAAATTTCATCCGCATTCTTTCTCTAGATATCTTATGATCATGTTTTATGTAAATCTTCATGAAAAACATTTAATTTTTATGGGTAAATTGATTTGTGATGAGATTATGAATGTTTCCATCTTTATTTGGCATATATATATATATAGTTTATTATTACATGGTGGTTGGGTCCAATATATCCCTCTAATGTATTGGTTAAATCTCTCTATGTAGTGATATTAGGATAGTATATCGGTGGGTATCCCAGATCTAAAATGTTATAGGGCATGTGTGGTTTGCCAAAGTCAAATATGTTATTTGCATGTTACTTGCCTAGTCCATTATGATATGAATGTTTTGGTTATTAACATTGAAATATATTATGATTTATATTATTATGTTCATTCCAAGTTATTTTTTAGGAAACAAAGTTATGTGATATTCTCATGGATCATGATTATAGACTCATGTTTCCAAACTCCCATGACTCATGTCCTATGTTATGCTCAAATCCTTATGTGATGGTTCTGAATTTTTTATCCATGTTTTTGTTGGTACAATATAAAAAACATGCTAAAATGTATTTTGAATATGGGTTTAAGTTCCCACCCATGGATTTCATGGGTATATGTTAGGATCTAGATCACAATTCCTGCATTAGAGTGTGAGAGGATTACTGTTCACCTGATAACAATGGTGATATCCTCACTATACCATGAGGCCTTTTTCAGATAGGGTTGGATGCCCAAAAAAATAAGTTCAAGAGGTGGGATGTAGATAGTATTCTGAAACATTGAGATCTCAATGGACATAATAAACTATAAAAAAGTAAATCTATGGGAATGAAAAAGGGACAGGTTTAACAAAGATCATTTCTAAGAAACCATGTTGAAGTTCCAAGAAATCCAACCATGATATTAGATAATGCATGATACTTTGGATAGCCAAATTAGAAATGGAAATAAAAATGAAGGAATCAAAATAAAGTGAAACTCTTAAATAAAAAAGGATTTCATATAAAATAGAAATTGAAATTATTTTGAGGTTGTTAAGATAAGATAACCCAAGAACTCATAATTTTATGTATGGGATGTGTAAGACAGATGGATATATCTCAAAGAACTATTTGATCATACTATCATCCCAATTTTATATTTTAAATAATTTTAATTCTTTAGCTAGATATTCAAGTGTTTTGATGGCTCATGTTAATAAAAATATCCCACATAAATATGAATTTGTAAGAATCAAGGGAACCATACTGCCTATAACGACTTAAAAATTTATTAATGAAAATCCATCTTGATCTAATTAAATGTGTTATTATGTAAAATTATTATATAAAATTTATAAAATTCCTTGGTTTTATGTTTTTGGATTTTAAAATACCATTAAGAATTTTTATCATTGCTAATATATCCATTGAACAGTGATCACATGATTAGTATAAATATAGGTCTTTAACAAATCTAATTTACTCAGACGAAGGAAGAAATGGCTTCACCCAGTAGAATTTCTCCATATGAAACCCATTTTTTAGTGCTCAGAAATGAGGTAGTGTCACTGGGATTCATTTCTTGACCAATCCCAAGTAGAGCTTCAACACATTAAGCTTGAATTGAATCACCTACGAGAGAAGTGGAAGTCAATAGAGATTACCACCCGACTGAAGTTATATGAACTACCCCAAGAGTATATCACCATCTCAAACCTTACCATTAGGTCATATACAGGTGTTATAAGTGGTTATGTAACAAGACCATATAACTATGATTATTTTCATTATTTTTGAATAAATAATAAACATTCATTTTATTATTGTTACTTTGTAAAAGGTTTTTAAAGAAAAAATAGTATTTTTAATTAATATTAAATTAAGAAATGTATTTTGGTGAATTAATGGATTTCATAATTAAATAAAATTTTAATAAAATTTTATTACTAAATTACTTTTTATTAAATATTAATTATCGTATATTATTTATGAATACAATTATAATTTTTATTAAGGTTTGAAAGCTATTTTTGTCAAAACCCATGAATTTTTTATAAATATAAGATTTTATTTTAAAAGTAAAAATTCACAAATTTGAAAATTTATTTATATGAACTGAATATTATTTATGGATTCAGGACATCAAAATTATCAAACGGTGAATTTTTCATAATTTTTTGAGACCGTCAAATTTTTGGGTAAAAATTAAATACCGTTTAAATATATAATGTGTTTTATGACATCATAATGACCCAATAGTGATGTAATAAAATATTTTAAAAAATATGTTCGGCCAATTTATGTTTTATATTTAGAATATTTTGATTATAGATTTTTTTGATTAATTTTATGGTGCCTTAGTGGACACTCCAGGACTTATAAATTAATTTAACTTTTTAAAATTTTTTCCTTAAGAGTGTGACTCACCTTCATATAAGCAAGCCAAATATTTTAATAAGTTCAGAAATTTTCCATAAAAAATATTTTTTTTTAATCCATGTTGGATAAAAACATTGGAAAAAATCATGGTATGGTGTGTGGTTCTGATTATTTTAATGTGTGGTGTCCAAAACCTAAATAATAAATAATTTTCTCTCCTTTCCTATATAAACCCACTCAATATCCTATTTCTCTTCACCAAAAACCTTTGGAACTCTACCAAACTCTTTCCCATTCTCTCTATAATCATCCCAAGGCACCCCAATCTCCCTATAATTCTCTCTCAAGCCTCTCTCAATCCTTTGGGATCACACTTCCAAGTAAGGGATTTCATCCATTCTCATTTTTTTCCAAATTTCTTTATGTTGTTATGCCCTTTTATTTTCAATTAAAAATGTTGGGGAATTATTCTTCACCTCCCCCATACATCCCTCCTTATTATTGAATGATTAGATACCCATTTCTCTCTAATTAACGCCTCTCATGTACACCTGTTACCATGCTAAAATTCCATAAGGAATTTCTCTCTTCTCATTTACATTCAAGAAATTCTGTTATCTTATGCATCTAAATTCCATTTCATGTATTTGGATATTATTTTTCCATGAACCCTTACTTTCCATTTCATTTATAAATTATGATATACCCCTTTTTATCTCAATAACCTATTTTATGATTCCTATTTGACATTGTTATGCTGCTGAAGTTACACCAAAATTTCCCATTCCAAAATCATTGTGTAAGTGAATACCATACTCATTTCTCCATCAAGG
This sequence comes from Viscum album, assembly GCA_963277665.1. Classification (NCBI taxonomy): domain Eukaryota; kingdom Viridiplantae; phylum Streptophyta; class Magnoliopsida; order Santalales; family Viscaceae; genus Viscum; species Viscum album. The sequence continues at coordinate 353,005,374 of OY728159.1, forward strand.
TTATTCACCATTATGCACATGTACTTGTTGATTGATGGATTAAATTTATGTATTCCACAAATCTTATTTGTGTAATAAATTATTATGTTTAATGAATCCATGTTGAATGATCCATGTGACACATTTATGTAGGAAATGAAATGTTTATAAAGGGTGTGCCCTGATAGCGCTCCAATGTATTGGGTAAAGATTAATATCATGATATGTCAAGTTCAATGAGGGTTTACTCAAGATAATTTAAGTTCAATGAGGTTTAAATAATGCTAATTCATGTGAAATTAAGGTTTACTCAAGATCCATGTGCAATGATCCCTGTCTCAAGTAATATCATGTTAAATGTTGTTACCAAATTTCCATGTTATGATAACCATTCTATATCATGCCTTTTTGTTCATGTTTCTCTTATTCCCCCATTGATAAGCTTATTTCCTAACATGTACTATATTATTCATGTTATTCCTTTTTACTCCCTTACTGGGTTTATAGCCCGCCTTTTTCTTATACTTGTCCTCAAGTTATCTAATGCAATGCTAATTACAAAGGAATGTTGTGGTCATGTAAAATAAGTTTTCAATAAAGATGTTATGTTTTATGTTGAAATTTGTTATATAATGTTCATAATTTCTGAATACACTAGACCTATCCGTCCTCAGAGTTGTCTTAAGTTCCAATTTATGTAATAAATCATGTTTAAGTGTGTAATAAAGAGTATGGTTGTTATAGATGGTATAAAAGGATAGGTTTAGTTATTTTTGGGATTATGATTATAAAACCCTATTAAAATCTTTAGGGATAATAGTATGTATAATAAAAACATCTCTATATTTTGGTGAGTATAGAGTTGATATTTTATCAGTGAAATACATCCTTGTCTGGATTGAAATAAGTAAAGGTGTCTCTGGCACAGATGTATCTAGGGATAAAACCCAAAAACACCACATTGAGCTAAACTCGAATGGGAACTAGTGCACAAAAATGGGTCTTGATTTATTCTTGGTTACGACACTCCCAGGGTATATGCTTTGGTAAATTCATAATCCTAGTATGAACCATTATTGATGGAATAAATAAATTCCCTTAAGAATATATATTTGGAATTAGATCATATATAACATAGATTAAAGCCTATAAATTCATAAGATAAGTAAATAAATTTAATTTATAAGTTATCCCTTTTTATATTTGGATACCCCTTTATGTGTTACCCCTAATTTTCCTTTTATTCTATCCAATTTCCAGTAATAGGAAGAATCAGGCTAACAGTCGATGTAAAGATCAATGTGATGACTGTTCTAATGAGATGTCCAATATGATGGGAGAGGGAATTTCAAACATTATCCCGAAACTCTCTTAGTTGACTCAAATTTTGAATAGAAACATGTGTCTAGATGAACATACAACCCCCCTAAGAAAGAACAAGATGTAATCAAGAGATTCCTGAGACAAAGGCCACATACTTTTAATGGATCATCTAATCCCTCATTCTCCGAAAAATGGATCAGCTCCCTTGAGAATATCTTCTCCATCCTTCAATGTTCTGATCAATAGAATGTTTTTATGGATGCTTATTATATGGAGGGTGAAGCTGACCAATGGTGGAAATTGATCAAAAATATAAAGCCTAAGGAAGATATGGAGGAGTTGGAATGGAAGGATTTTCAGGAAAAAAATTGATAAATATTTTACTTGCACCATCCAACATAAGATGGAAAGGGACTTCCATGCCCTCAATAAAAAAGATGAAGAATCCATCAGAGCGTACAAGTAAAACTTCACAAGGCATGAATGATACACCTCTGACTTTGTCGTTACCCTTAAATTCAATGATGATCGCTTCTTTGGTGGCCTAAAACCAAGCCTATGGAAATCCTTATCGATCTGTGACTTTGATATCTATGAGGAAATTGTTCGATATACCCTCCATGTTGAAATGGAGATCGGTGAATCTCAAGGGTTTCATGGGGATATGAAGCGTAAGGTGTAATTTAATTCTGGAAGACTGGTGGATAAATCTAATGGTGCTAAGAAATTCCATCACCCCACTTGCCAAATGTGTGGAAGGAAACACCCCAGAAATTTTCTGAAGAGGAGGAGAAAATGCTTTAGGTGTGGAAGAGAAGGGAACCTAGACATTAACTACCAACATGAAAAACCCAATGTTGTAATTGAGGGGAGTAAATCTCTATTTGACCCTCAATGCATTATTCATTATTTATCCTACAAATAACTAGGGAACTTGGCAAATCATTTCCCTAAGACAAGGGTTTTCAGCAGCAACCAACAACCTCCAAGGCAGAAAGGGAATGCTTTTTCCATCATTACTATCAAAGAGAACCCTGATAATGAATTAGTGAAAGGTACGCTAGTTATTTATTCAAGAATAGAGAACATAATTTTGGATTCTGGTTCTATGAATTCTTTTATATCCCGAAATTTTAGTAGAACAATTTCAACACCACCATAAATCATGTAAGTTGGGATGTCGGTGAGAACATAAAATGGATTAATCATTACATCCCAAAAATATAACCCCTCCCATATCACAATTTTTTTATGAACTTCCTGGAGAACCTCATTATACTCCCTCTGGTGTAATTTGATGCAATGCTTGTCATGGATTGTCTTTCCCTATATAGAGCCAATATAAATTTCCATGAGAGGTAAATCACTCTCTATATGGAAAATCGACCCCCAATTTAGTACAAGTGAAAGGAGGATGATGAATCTTATTTAGCACCATCATCTCAAGTGTGGATATTAATTCCCTATAAGAATTCATATCTTTCTTAGATGATTGATTCTAAATAAGAAACCATCCTTGAAGACATGCCTATTGTGATGGAATTTTCTGAAGTGTTTCCTAAGGAATTGTCTAGTCTTCTTCCTAGAAGAGATGTTTAATTCTTGATTGATCTTATACCTAGTGAATTTCGACTATCCAAGACTCCATATAGACTATTTGTTATAGAGATTTAGGAGCTAAAGAAATAACTATAGAAGAATCTAGATAAATGTTTTAAACTCCCAGGTTCTTCACCATGGGGTGCACCAGTCCTCTTCATCAAGAAGAAAGATGGCTCAATGTGCCTTTTAATTGATTATCTTGAGATCAAAAAATCATGATAAAGAACAAGTATCCTCTTCCCTGAAATGATTACTTGTTTTATAAGCATTGTGGATCACAATAATTCTCTAAGGTGGATCTGTGGCTGGGATATTACCAAGTAAGGGTGAAGAAAGAGGATATCCCAAAGACTTCTTTTCATACAACATACGGGCCTAATGATTTCATTTTAATTCCTTTGAGACTCACTAATTCTCAAAAAATATTAAAGGAATTGATAAATATAGTCTTTATATATTACCTTTTCACAATTTTGGTAGCCTTTATAGATGATATTTTAATGTACTCCAAAAAAAGGAAGCTCATGATGAGCATCTAAGCATTGTACTAAAGACCCTGCGAAAGGAGAAGCTCTATGAAAAGTATAGAAAGTGTGAGTTCTGGTACAAATAAGTCTCATTATTGTGTCATATAATCACAAACAATAGGATATATATAGATCCCTCCAAAACAGCTACAATTGATTGATGGTCGAGGCTAACATCGGTGATGGATATTCATAGCATTATGGGGTTATTTGGATATTATCTCCAATTTTTTAGATTTTTATCATGATTTTCAAACCCACTTACCAAGCTAACTTGAAAGATATTAAAGTTTTCTTAGAGTGATAAATGAGAATATAGATTCAAGGAGTTGAAAAGGAGGAATATCACTATGCCCATACTCACACTACCCACAAGTGAAAAAATATTTTTGGTATTCAGTGATGCTTTGAAGAGGGGAATGGGTTGTGTGTTGATACAAAATGAAATTCTCATTACCTTTGATTCATTTCAATTGTAATTTCATGAGTAAAAATGTCCAACAAATTATCTGGAGTTGGCTTCAGTAATCTTGTCTTTGAAAATTTAGTGGAATTACCTCTTTGGGGAGAAGTGTGAAATATATACAGATCATAAAAGCCTCAAGTATATATTCACACATAAAGAGTTGAACATTCTCCAACAAATATGATTAGATATAATCAAAGACTATGACTAGTCAATCCATTACCACCCTCGGAATGAGACAAAGGTGAAGAATGCTCTAAGTAGAAAGGACCCAACAATTCTACCATTGATAAGAATTGAAAAGGATCCAATCTTCCTATATTTAATTAATATGTACATGGGAATCATAAAGAAGGGAACATCATCAATCCTTTCACAAATTATTTCTCAACCTTCTCTTTTGGAAAGGTTAATGGATGATCAAAAGGATGATGCGGTAATTCATAATAAAGTGGAAAATATCATAAAATGGAAATTATTAGAGTTAAATGTTAATGAAGAAGGAATTGGGAGATTTGGGTCAATACTATGTGTTCTATCAAATATGAAGTTAAAGAAATAACTTTTGGATGATGCACATAGTTCGAATTTCTCCATTAACCTAGTAAACACAAAGATGTATTGAGATCTTAGAGATCATTATTGGTGGGATAACATGAAGAAGGATATCACTGCGTATACGTCAAATTTCATAGTATGTTAGCAAGTGAAGGCTGAGAAGAAGAATTTTAAAGGGATGATGCTACCATTACCCATACCAACATGTAAATGGGAGAACATCACCATGGACTATTTCACTATACTTCAGAATACATCTAAATGAAAAAAATGCAATCTTGGTTGTTGTGGATCATCTTAAAAATATTATACACTTCATTTCAATTTGAGATGATTTATCATTTGATGAACTAGAATGGATATAAATAGTGGTAAGGCTTCATGTGGTACCACTATCTATTTTATTCAATCGTGATCAAAGATTAACCTCTATGTTTTGGAAGAGTCTCCAAAACACTCTAAATACTGAGATGAACTTCAGTATAGATTATCATCCTAAAACTGATGGCCAATTTTAGTGGACTATCCAAACACTTGAGTACATATTGAGAGCATTCTCAATGGACTTAAAAGGAGGATGGGATCAACATCTTCATATGTTTGAGTTCTCTTACAATAATAGTTTCCAATCAAGAATCCAAATGGCTCATTATGAAGCCTTTTATGGGAAGAGGTGTAGAACATCAGCATGTTGGGATGAAGTTGGGGAGCGAAAATTCCTTGGTCTAGAAATGGTCAAAGAAATGGTGGAGAAGGCTAAGACCATCTAGCATCACATTAAAGCTGCTCAAAGTCGACTAAAGAGATATGATGTTAATCATAAATGAGACCTAGATTTTGATGTTTGAGACATGGTATTCCTCTCCATATCACCATGGAAGATATTTATAAGATTTGGGAATAAGGGAAAGCTTAGGCCAAGGTACATTGTCCCTTTTGAGATCCTTAATTTCATTGGAGTAGTGGCCTATCGACTAGGACTCCCACTAAACCTATCTCAAGTACATTATGTATTTCATGTATCAATCTGAAGTAAGTACATATTTTTCACATCACATGTAATCAATCCAGATGTGGTTCCGTTGGATAATTACCTCTCCTATGAAGAGAATATTGTGAAGATCTTAGATCATAGGGAAACAGTTCTACGAAATAAGATAATTCCCCTTGTCAAGGTGTTGCGGTGAAACCACAAGTTTGAAGAGGCAGCGTGGGAATCAAAGGAAGTGGTGGAGCAGATTTACCCTCATCTATTTTAGTGTGGGAAAATGAAATTTTGAGGGAGAAATTTCTTAAGGGGGAGATTGTAACAACACAAAAATTTATTATTGACAATCCATCATGTTCTAATTAATTGTCTTATTATGTAAAATGGTTATATAAAATTTATTCACTTCCTTGGTTTTATGTTTTTGGATTTTAAAATACCGTTATGAATATTTACCATTTTCAATATAGCTATTCAATAATAATCACATGATTTTTATAAATATGGGGCTTTAACAAATCCAATTTACTCATACAAAGGAAGCAATGGCCTTATCCATTAGAATTATTACATACAAATCTCATTTTTCAGAGCTTAGAAAGGTGGTAGCATCACTGGGATTTGCTCTTGACCAAGCCCAAGATGAGCTTCAACACGTCAAGCTTGAACAGAATCACCTATGGGAGAAGTGAAAGTTAATAGAGATTAGAACCTGAGTGATGTTATCTAAACCACCCCAAGAGTCTATCACCATCACACACCTTACCCTTAGGTCTTAAGTAGGTGTAATAAGGGCTTATGTAACAAGACCCTAGCATTGTGATTATGTGCATTATTTCTTAATAAATAATATACAATCATTTTATTATTATTACTTTGTAAATGGTTTTCAAATAAAAAATAGTATTTTTAATTAATGTTCAATTAAAAAAATTATTTTGTTGAATTAATGGATTTTTGAATTAAATAATATTTTAATAAAATGTTATTACAAAATTACTTTATATTAAATATAAATAATCGTATAATTTTTTGTAATAAAATTTCAATTTTTATTAAGTTTTGAAAGCTATTTTTTTCAAAACCCATGATTTCTCGATAAATATCAGTTTTTATTTCAAATTTTAAAATTTACATATAAATAATGTTATTTAGATAAAATTTTTATTATTTTTTGATTCATTATATCAAAATTATCTAATTGGTAATTTTTCATAATTTTCTAAGACAGTAAAAGTTTTGGGTAAAAATTTAATAGATTTTAAATATATAATGTGTTTTATGACATCATAATGACCCAATAGTGATGTAATAAAATAATATAAAAAGAATTTTTGGCCAATATATTTTTTATCTTTAAAATAATGTGATTTTATATTTTTTTTATTAATTTTATGGTGCCTTAGTTGACCCTCCAAGACTTATAAAATATTTAATGTTTTTAAAATGATTTCCTTGAGATTGTGACTCACCTCTACATAAAAAAGCCTAATATTTTAATAATTTAAGACATTATCCTTATAAAATAATGTTTTACACTCCACACTGGAAAAACCCATGGGAGAAAAACATGGAATACTTTGTATTTTTTATTAGTTTAATGTGTAGTGTCCAAAACCAAAATAATAAAGAATTCCCTCTTTTTCCTATATAAACCCACTCAATATCCCATTCCACTTTACTAAGAACCTTTGGATCATGACAAACCTCTTCCCTACTCTATCTATAATCCTCCCAAGGCACCGAAAGCTCTCTAGAATCCTCTCTAAAGCCTCTCCCAAGCCTTTGGGATCACACTTCCAAGTAAGGGATTTCTTCCTTTCTCATTTTTGTCCAAATTTCTTAATATTTTTATAACCTTTTATTTAAATTAAAAATGTTGGGGAATGATTTATCACCTCCCGAATAATCCCCTACTTATTTTTTAATTATTAGATACCTCTGTATCTTCCATTAATTCATCCCATGTACAGTCGTTACCATGCCGAAATTATGTAAGGAATTTCTCTCTTCTCATTTACATTCAAGAAATTATTTTATATTATGCATCTGAATTTCATTTTATATGTTGGGATATTATGTTTAATGTCCCCATTAATTTCCATTTCATTTATAAAAGATGAGATACTCTTTTATCTCTGATCAATCCATTTTATTATTTCTCTTTGGCATTTTTATGCTGCCGAAGTTACACCAAAATTTTCCATGTTAGAATCGTCATGTAAGTGAATACCATATCCTTCTCTCTATCAAGGGTATTCAACTTTATGAACATGTACGTTTTTATTGAGGTATTGCATTTATGTATTCTACATCTCTTATTTTTGTTATAAATTATTCTATTTAATGAATCCATGTTCTATGATCCATGTGCCACACTTATGCATGAAATGACATGTTTATAAAGGGTGCGCCTAGATAGTGCTCCAATGCATTGGGTAAAGATTAGTATCATGATATGTCAAGTGAAATGAGGGTTTAATAATTCTAATTTAAGGTAAATGAGGTTCTACTCATGATAATTCATTTTCAATGAGGGTTTACTCATTATCTATGTGCAATGAGACTTGGATCATGCAAATATCATGTTAAATGTTGTTGCCACATTTCCATGTTTTGATACCCATGAAATATCATGCCTTTATGTTCATGTTTATCTTTTTCTCTATTGATATGCTTATTGCCTAACATGTACTTTATTATTCATGTTATTCCTTGTTTACTCCCTTATTGGGCTTTATAGCTTACCATTTTTATATTCATGTCCTTAGGATATTTAATGCAATTCTAAGTATGAAGGAATTTTGTAGTCATGTAGAAGAAGTTTTCAATAATGATGTTGTGTTTTATGTCCTAAGTTGTTATGAAATGTTACTAATATTCCCAATACACTAGACCTCTCGATACTCAGAGTTTTATTAAGTGATAGTTTATGTAATAAATCATGTGTAATTGTGTAATAAATAGAGGGGTTATTATACTAACCAAGAATTTTACTTGGAAAATAAAAACAAATGCATGCATGAAGAGTTCACACAACATGGAACTAGAAAAAAAAATAAGGATCATAGTTAGGAATTAATTCTCAACCTTTATAATATCATTAATAATCCATGAAGTTCCACCATATTCCCATATATGTTATGTTTGGTATTTTTATACAAGGAATTAAATGTGGCAAATGATTAAGGTGGGAGAACAGAAGAGATAAGCATGTTGTGAAATCTATACATCCAATAATAAGGCACCCTATTGGAATTGATGTAACATTTTAGGTACATTTTATGAAGAGATCATCCTTGATGTAGAAGATATTGTAGTATCTCATTAGTGGAGGTTCATCTTCATAAATTGAGAAGCAATCAAAGTTAATATTATATAAAAATATTAAATTTCTAGTAACTGATTTAAAATTATCAATGAAAAGGTATTTATATATATTCTTACATTTATTTCTTGAAAAATAATTATTAAGGTAAGAAAATAAATTAATAAATTATATAAAAGTGATAAAATTAAGGGTTGATATTAAATTTAAATCTTATTTTTTAATGTTTTTTAAAATTTTTGTGTTAACATAAGTGTAGGAATTCAGGTAGAAATATTTCTAATAATATTTGTTAAAAAAATTATTAATAAATTACATTAGATGTAGAATATATAAACAACCACTATAAAATGAATTTTGAGTTGTTATCACATTCTGGTGTAATTAATGGATGGATTTGTGATCAATAATAAACCCTCTTACTTTCTACCCCATGCATGGATTGCATATAATTAATGTTAAATAATTGATGGAATATTACATTAATTGAATTTATACCATCCCTAATAAATATAATTTTATTTACTATCTGTAAGTTGGGGAGAGAAGGAGATATATAAGAAAATTTATAACTTATATTGACATGTATTTTCTGTAAGTATGTATTCATGATAGATACAAAGGAAGAGATTATTGAACACAATTTGTGTTTTTGTTGTATTTTTTTCATTGATAATGAAGTATATATGCATGATGAAAATATGTGATAAATAAAAACAAATTATAATAGATTTATATTACCTGATCATGTTGAGAAAAATCATGAAATTCCCAATCTAGGTTATCTATATACACTGGATTGAGAAGATTGAAGAATTTCCTGATGAATGATATTTTTAGAGGTAACTGAGATATTTTCATTAGGTTTTATATTGAAAATACATTCACATGGAAAATGATTAATAATTTTTTTCTACTATGATTATATGAAATTTAAATTCTTATTCTAGTTTCTAAAAAATCATGTAATAGTGAAGAATCTACTTGATATCTCATGATAAGAATATTCTTGAGAAGATCTAATGAATTTGAGAAATATTTTTTAGTTGTCCATGTAAAAAATTGAGTTAATAAAATATAAAAAAGTTAAATAAGAATTTAATTTTATGTATTGTGAATATTGATAAATATTTTATCTCTGTGATAAAGTTGTGAAAGAAAGTTATGGAGTTCCATCCCTATATTTATCAAGTTTAAAGAGTGATGGAACTTATGGAAACATATATAGATGATGTTTGAGGATTAAAATCTAGTTAAGGAAGTGAAAACTCATTGAAATACTCTATGGATTATTTTTTAGGATTAGGAATTGTTTTTAGAATGATTTACATTTATTTGAAGCTTTTTATAACGAAATTTATAGTGTTTGAATGATTTTGATTTTAGGTGTATGGAGATAAATCCAGTAATTATGAGATAAAAGTTATTGGAAATCGGATAAAGTCCACTGGTGCATAATATTTTTATCCATATTCATAGATTTAGAAAAGTACCAGATCATTGAGATATGTATAACATTCTTAATAATGGGTAATATATTTCTCTGAGTTGAGATAATGAATGTTAATAAATTCAAGGAATTCATATGTTTTTTGAAGCATTTATATGTTTTTTTAGTACATGAAAAATAATCAAAGGAAAGGAATGTGTATTTTTTTTATCATGCATAATTTTTTATTGGGATACATGACATATTTCATTATATGTAAATTTTTTAGAGGATTTGGTAAAAATATGGGAAAGGGAAGTATCTTACATATTACATATGATTTATAAAATCTTATATATGAGTTATTATATTGTGAAAATTTATTAATGGGAAGTTGAAAATTAATAATTCATAAGGGTCATCCAGTATAATAAAAATGGAAATTTTTTGATGTATTACCTATCCATGTAATGGTTATTTACCCTTATGAATATGTTTTTAACCAAAAATGGAAAATAGAAGATACTCCATGATAATTGTAAGATTCATCATAATTTTCATAGGAGTTATATTGAAAAAATAAAAAAAAATTAAAAATTTCAAAAGAGTTTTCAAATATCCAAAGATGTGAGTTTATTGGAAATTAAAAATGAGATACATAAGTTAAACTTTTGGATAAAGAATTATTTTTGAAGATGATTGAACTGGTAATTATCATTTTAAATATCGTTATAAAGGTTACTATCATGTGAAAATAAATTCATGTTAAGGTAGTTAAAACCCTATTGCAAATCCATTTTTTAATAAACTATATAGGGTCCCAAAAATATCCCCTTTAATACATAACCTAACATATCTGAACCTCTGACCATGCACTCTAATAACACCTTTATTGTTTTATTTTTCTTCTAAAAACACCTAAAAATGTGTAATTTATGAAAAAATACATTTTCCCCCTTTTCATCATAGAAAACACTACTTCTTTTACATGAATCATTCTTCTTTCCCTTCTTAGGTGTGCTTCGTTTAACTTTTTCTAGTTATTTAAGCCTAAGAAGACTCAATTTTATTATTTCTTTACTTTTTATTTAGCTCTTTTAGTATTATTTTTCTAAAAAAATTGATAAATTCTTGGTGTAATTATACCTGTATGATTTTTCTTTATGACTACTCATGTAAATTTCCACAGATACGTGCCAAGCTTTCAAACCTACTCAAGATGAATAGTTTTTTTACCTTTCTCCTATGTAATTAAAGTCATATAAAATTTCCCACCTTTGATATAATCTTTATTTATACTTAATGGGTTTACATATTATTCCAGAAATTAAAATTTGTGTTCTTAAACCTTCTAAGACACCTACAATAGACAAAAAACCTTGTTTTCTTTTTCTTTTCTATAATTTGGATATAATTGAACGATTACTATTTTTTATGTATCTATATCTAGTTGGGATTTCTTTAGGAAAAAAAAATTCTTCCATAGTTTCTCACATCTATAAAATAAGTATTAGTGGGTTCCTCATCAATTCTCTTCACCCATTTTTGTATGAATTTTGTTTTAAAACATCCACCATACAAGAACAAAAAATGGTAAAAACAAAACTTTCTAGAATTGATGGTAATTGAAAGTATCAAATGATTCTTCTTGTAAATACTCATAATTTATATCTTCACATTTTTTCCTTGGTTATTCTAAAGGATATTTTTACACCATAATTTTATAACTTCATCGCCATGTTAAATTTTTAAATAGTTTGAGGTAGAATGGTTTTTCATCTTTTTATTAGTGTATTCAGCTACTAAATTTTCTTATTTTATACTATATTTTTTTCATTAGTATTACAACATAAGGAAACTATTTTTTCCATTAGTGTAAGAGGGATTATTTCTCACTACAGTTTCCTCTATATAGTGGATTATAAATAAATATGAAAGGATAAACTATAATTTTATTACATTCAATTAGTAAAGAGACATGCTTATTTTCCTTCATTAATGAGGCTTTTATTAATTTATTTGCTTCTATTTTTTCTATATTCTCAAATGTCTTGGCATACATATCTTTACTGGTTGATTTGATATGGAAATCACAAGCTTAATCAAATATATACTTCATAAATTAGTTTTAAAGAGAATGAATGACATTTATATCTATATATAGTTGAGTGTCTAATCATAGGTGGAACCTATGATCTAATGGAAATTCGTAGGATCACATGGGGTATGAATAATGAATATAGGGGGGAATTAGTTTTGTATGTCTTATTACAAATTAAAACATTTTTAAATTATTACCGCTACACCTATTTCATGAATGGATCTATCACTCTTTTTCTCACCTTCTGTTAGCATGTATAAAGAATAAATAAGAAAGAATAATAATAAGGGGAACTAGGATTTGTCAATGAGGTTCACTTCTATGATGGATAATTATGTACCTAGTGTATGGTGGTTATTATCCCACTCACACACACCTCTCCTTTTATTATCAAGAGAGATCTCAGGCAAGGGTATATCCTTCGACCCATATTTCTGGCACTAACCAGGTATAATAAAAGCACCAAATTACATCTCTTCAAATAAAATGTTTAGATTTTTTAACCTATAATTGGATCAATTGTAAAGGATTTATGTCCCTCTTAGAAAAAAACTGATCACTTTCCTTAATGTTTAGTGATCTCTATCACTTCCTAGAACACAAAAATCAATGAGTTATATCACAAATGCAGTAATCAATATTTCATTTCATCTTATCCAAAACATAAAATATAGAGATATTATAGGTTGATATCCTCATAATTACTCTTAGGCCTTAATTTATATCTATATATGATAGGTTGATCTCTCACAACTATTCTATAATATTTTGACACGTAGAATATGGAATTTTATTTTAGGTTCATTTTTCTCTATCTATTAAATACTCAAGCTCTATAATAGGATACTATATCAGATCTATTTCTTTATTCTTATTAAATTTTAACATCTGAATATTGCTCTTAGATTCTAGAGAACAAACATATTTGGATATATAATAACTTATATAAACTATCTAGAAAACTCTTACATTTATCAACATAACTCTTACAAAAATTGGGATGACTCTAATGAATCTTTGGTGGTCAATCACCTTTTCCATTTTTGGTTAGCAATATAATCATAAAGATAAGTAAACCTTATGTGCACAAGTAATGCATCCAACCTTTTCCATTTTTCATAGACTAGATGACCCTTGTAAAATATAATTGGAAAATTTCTCCTTTCGATGTTTTCATAATCTAATAACTCATATATAAGATTTTTTAAATCTTACATATTATGTATGTTTCTTACATTTTTTATATTTCTGAAAATTGTCCAATAAAAAATTTATATGTTATAAAATATGTAATTTATGACCAAAAAAGTTACACATTCTTGAAAAAACATACAAATTCCTTGCCCTTAATAATTATTCATGAACATAAAAAATCCTTGGGTATGCTTTAAAAACATAAATATGCCTTTACTTTTCCCTTTACAATATCTCAATTCATGTAAATATATTACATATCAACAAAACTGTTACACATATCTCAAATATATACTTGTTTTATAAATTTCTAAATCTTTAAAATATATTATACCCCAATGGAATTTATCGGATTTCTAATAACCTTCAACTAAGAATTATAAAATTCATATCCATATTACAGAACTCAAAATTATTCAAACACAGTAAACTTATTTAGAAGAACTTCAAATCAACTACAATCATCATAGAAATAATTCCAAATCATGCATACCAAATAAATACTACTTAGATTATTTCAATGATCCTTCACAACCTCAATTATATTTAACTCCTCAAACTTCATCCATTTTTTCTTCCTTGAGTTATATCACTCTTAAAAATTTATAAATATAGGGATATAACTCCAAAAATTTATTTCATAAATTGATAATAGAGATACAATATTTATCAATATTCACACTCCACGAAACTCAACTATTTTTTAACTTTTTCAAAAAAACCTAATTCTACACATTAAATAATAATTAATCTTATTAACATTCATTTAATCTTATCAAGAATATTTAACACATAATATATCAAGAAAATTATTCATTCTTACAAGATCTCTTCCAACCATCGATATGAAAATAAAATTCATACAATGTTGGAATAAACTCAAGAACTAATTCATCCTAATCCATGTGAATGGATCTGAATTGAAAACCCCAGTGGAAACATCTTTGTTACCTATTCCAATACCATTAATCAAGGAATATTCCAATATTCTCAATTCAATGTATGTAGACAATATGGACTGTGAAATTCATGATTCTTCTCAACATGATTGGGTACTCAAACTCACTTATAATTTATTATTCATAGACACATAATTAAATCAGGAATATAGGCTTCATGATCATTAAAAAAATAAAACACAAACATAAAGTGAGTTTAATAATTTTATTATGTCTGAATTATTTATGTCCTATTCTTGTTACTTGATTTTTTCTCATTCCCACATGTTCATATTATGCACACTTGTGATATTTGAAAGATATCTCTTATGTTCACATCTTACTTGGTATCTGAGTGCATCCGTTATTATGTTCTTATTTCCCCAGGCTATGGAGAACAGTATTATGTATGATGTATGAATGAGGGAATCATGTGGGAATAATTTTTATGGATGATGTTAAAAAATACATGTAAAATAATATGGTTATGTATCTAGTATCCAAATACACTAAACCTATAGGTTTTGGTGTGTGTTTTATAATGATATTTATTGAATAATAATATAATAGGGTGTATTATGTGTGTATTAAATGGTTGGGTAAATTTAATTTGTATCATTTTGGGGTTAAGTTAATGTTTGGAAAAGATTATGAAGAATAAGAGAATGGAGCTTAAAAACCTTTGTTTAACCAAAAGTAATATAGGATAAACATACAATATCATATGATGAAATGAAGGTTTAACAATTTAGGACATATTAGGATTTATTTTCTTTATCATATGATCACTTTCAATGATCATTATCGCTTGATCCTCACACTATATATCACCCTGGCCTAATTTTCCACCCGAACAGTGTAATGTGACAAGTGCCACTAGGCCTTAAGTGAACCTCCAAGAATTCCAAACAATACTAAATAGTATTAAGGGTGTAAATGGGTGATAATGGGTGGACTATACCCTCTAGTGATGATAATAATAATGATCAAATACATATATAAGGATTAGAAATGAAATATCAACAAAAACCAGACGAATAACCCACCCATAATGGAAGCAAAAATAAAGAAAAATAACTTAATTTTAAGCTTAGATTAACCATTTGCTGAATTAAACATAACAAAATACCATTTTTATATGTCAAAACATAACATAAATACATATCAATTTATAAAATACAATAAGTATAAGGGTCATTAATGGTCGACTGTAGTACGTACATATTATATCATGATGATATAGAAACAAAAACTCCAAAAGGTTACTCTAGATGATGCATAAAGCGCAAGGCCCTGTTCCATCCATACCATGATGAACAACCCAATAGTAAGCTCCCTCTCTATAACCTGACCCTTTACCTGATCTCAATGCCATAAAATCTACATGCATCCTGAAGGGCTCATGTAATGTGTGAGAATTAATCTCAGTAGGCCACCACCAACATTTTTCTATATAAAATATATGATTTAGTAGGTTTTTACTAAAAAAATAGTATGTGATAATCACATAATTAAATGTGCTTCCCATATGCTAAAAATCCACAATGGAATAATTCACCTACTTCTCCAAAAGAACAGAATCTTTAGAGGAGAGGACCCTTAGAGTATAGCCCAACACATCCCCTAATGTAAATTATTCAAGGTGAACCCTCAATTTCCACCTTGAAATGTCAATCATAACCTTGTGACATCAAACAAGTAATTTATGTATTGATGGAATTCCAAAACAATTTGATCCTAGTCCCTTATACCTATCTCAAAAGAAAACATGTCGAACCTTGGCCCGATGTCTGAGGCCCAGTGATGTTTCTCCTTCAAAATTATAACATCACCGAATAAAAAGTTAATATATCAAGGAATGGTGATGTTTATTTTCCCAAATAATTCATGGCCTAATGGACTCGTGTACGGTGAACCTCATCCCCCAACTGATAGTCTCATCACCATCATCTGATGTCTTCTCTCCATCCCCATAACCTCCATAAATTTCCCTAATCCATAACTAATGGAAGCATTTACCCACAAAAGTGGTCAATACCACCTCATCATCTAAGTCTTACTGTGTTTAAAAAATCCAAATGGTGTGTTTGTTAACACAGGTGAGTGGAAATCACCAAAATACATCTTAAGTTGCACCCTATAGAACCTCATTCACCTATAACCATGTCTCTCAACCTAATGGGCAGCACCATGTCATGTCACACAAGCCTCAACTATATCCTGACAACCTTGTCACCTCAATCGATGACAATTTCACCCAACCAGTGATCAGAATTACTTATAACACACACACAGATATATATATATATATATATATATATATATATATATTAGGACACACCTATCCTAACTATCACATCACCTCAAATCAGATATGCAACACTATTTCAATCCACGGGTTGATCCCGTCACATTCCCATAGAACTCGGTAAAGCATAGAAGTAGTGTAATATAATTTAATTTAACAATAAAATTAAATTTAATATAAATAGACACACACGTCTCAACTTCCCTAGTGGTTGTAATACTCATACCTAGCTCATTCATGGAAGCAATGGATCGGGAATTCCTAAACTCATCCCATATAGTCAAATAATTAATTTAAAAGTAAGGAGTTAATTATTTTGGGTCTTGACCAATCAACCCAATTTATTTATCAAATATCCACCCCCAAAAAAATGAAAATTCACCAAGAAAGATGAAAACTGCATACCTTATGTTGGTAGATGTCCACTCATCTGATCTTAACCTTTAACTAGAGCTGGTTTGGAATAAATCTTCATTTTATATGAACGCCATTAAAATTGGGTAAATAGGCTCACAAGGATTTAGCACTCTCTATAGAGAAATAGAAGAAGAAAAGTGTCTAGAGGAGTTAGATCCTTGCTGATATGCATCCAATACCATAGATGGATTGAGAAATAGAGTTTAGATAGAGAAGATAGCTCACACCCGAGAGGAGGACGAAAAGGAGGGGATCTCCCTACTATGTGTGACCATATGAATAATAAAACTAAAATAAGGAAAAATTGTAGTTGTTAAAATGGTAATTTTTCATCTTTAATGTTATACTTGTTTAGATCGCATGATTTGGCTAATCGTGTGCAACCCGTGTGGTAGCCCCTTTTCAAAGATTGAGCTCGAGTGGTTGTCCTGCATGGTTTATCAAACCATGATAAAACTATGAAAATCACCTCTTTGAAAAAATAAAAACGTTATTCATGGATGTGTTCCCCCTCCTGAATGGTTTGGAAAACTATACACAATGAACCTGGAGGACCAAAAGGTTTCTCCTTGGAGGTCGCACGGTTTGTCCAAACCGTGCGTCTCTATCTATACACCCTAGAAAGTTTTAGTTTCAGCCATCAACGCATCTGAAACCCAACCAATACCCCTAGAAAATTTACAATAATTTATAATAATCCAAAATAAAGGTCTTAGGCAAAATTTAAACTCATAATTAGTTTTTGATAAACAAGGAAAGAGTTTTCTACCCACCAAATTCTGAAAATTCAAAATAGGCAAGGAATTCGACCAACTCCAAAAAAAACCCAAGATGTTATAATCTCTCTAACTTAATGTAGCTCAACCCCAATCTATAAATAATAAATATGAGATGGTACCAAACATACCCATTTCAATAAATTATAACCTAGACTACTCCGATCAAAAATGGTACTAGTCAACAACCTCAACGGCTCCCCACCATAAGAGTTACCTACCTCAGTCACATACCAACCCCAAAACTCAAATAAAACTGATGGTCCATCAACCATTCCTAGAATCAAGATCCTTCATTTGACACATCATCACTCTCTCACCTCATCAGGTGTTCATGTGTCATACCTAACATCCATCATGTCTTGCATCTCATCAGATGATCACCTCGTGTACATGCCGCACATGACACCTATGATGACCCGCATCACATCATATGCTTAAAATCAATCATGGTGGCTCACACCTCAAACCAATCCCACATAAAAAAAATTCCTAGACTCATACGCACCCCAAATGATCCACATTGCATCAATGTCTGTATGCCAACGCACATCATGGAATCCACACATCCTTCGATGCACCCATATAAATCCTAGTGCCACACACCTCATATATATATATATATATATATATATATATATATAATTGCATATAATGCATCTAAACCAATAAAAATCTACTAACCAATGTCTGGTTAGTCCATAGATACATCTCATGCACGTAGGGAACCCAAAATAGACATGACTCTAAAAATTCCATGTCAAAATAAAAAAACATGGATATGCCCATAGTGTACCTCTAACCAAAAACATATCATCATCCTACTTAGAACCTAGAAGATCAACTACATGAACATGTCTTGATGCTATACTACCTAAATCATGGCCTCCTTATAGTGCTTCACCAGCCACCAGCGATTGAACCCACTACTGGGTCCTGCTATCTCTTCCACAACCTCTATGTGAAGCTGACCCTCGACTACTAGATCCGAGTACCACTCCAATTATGATCTCATAACCCTAAGTTTTCCCTAGTACCTTATTTACGGCTTCTTAAGAAGTCCTCCTATTGAACCTATTGAGATTTTTGACCTAATTGTTTTCTTATCACTCCTTCGACACCCAATTGTACTCTGTACACACATGATTTGATAACATGTACTGAAATCACAGCATCAGCCACCCGCTCTGAGGTGGTCTTCCGGTGTCCTAGGTCTGACTGCCCTGCTAGAACTTCTCTTGGACTCACTTCCTACTATCTGAATCATCATCGCTATAATCACCTGAAGCCATCACTTGGCTGAAGTAAGACCGATTTTCTATTTTTCCCTCAGCTATGAGAGCATAATTTTCCACCTTTAAGAATGAGGCCAACCTAAAGATTTTTACCTACACCTGAATGGAGTTCTATAAACCATACTCAAAAAACCACACCCTCAAGGTGTCATCACCCACCATATCAATTTCAAAGAAAGAAAAATATGTGAAATTTAATTCATAGTCCTTAATAAACAAGTCTCCCTAATGTAGGCTCGAGAACTTTTGATCGCTCTCTAACCTCAGTGTCTCTGGGAAGAAGTTCTCAAAGTACCTAGCCTCAAAGTCCTTCCAGGTTAGTCCTTCGTGCCTGTATGCCTGAACATGCACATCCCAACAATTCTTAGCCAATCCTCTAACCATGTAGGTAGTCAACTTCACCGTCCACCCCAGATGTGTCTCTAGCTTCCCAAAGATCATATGCATCAACTATAACTAATTCTTAGACATGTGTGGTCCTCCCTCACCTTGAAATAGCGGTGAGTAATGGGATTGGGACTCCTAATTCAAGTATTCCATGGAAGTATCTTCTACCTAAGCTCCCTTATCAATCCATTGGATGTCATGTATCAAGATTTCTTTGAGCTACTCATTAATACAAAACTCAAAATCTATCAAATCTGGTGGCTGGCCCAGCTGCAATGGAACCTATACCTATAGTGCATGCTCTACCTGACCCTCTGAGGCCTCATCCCAACCCCTAGGGATCTCAACCTAAGAACCCTCTAATGGAATCATATCACTACCTAATTGATGCTCTATTGGAGCATGTCTAGGTGGTATCCCACTAAATACCAATACCATGGGGAGGCATCCTAGATAACATATATATATAATGTATATAAAGAAAATAGTAATAGGTAGTGCAATATCACTAACCTTACCCTCCCCCATCACAACCATATAACACAAAATCTAGCCCCTTGGACCCTTACCCTTCCATATTAGATCCAAGTATCACATATATGTCAGGCCATTCCCATCTCAATAAACAATTTCACCTTGATCTAACGACCTCTTCACCCAACATGGTGATCAACATCACCCCACATGATCATCTACGCATGATCCTATAAGATCTGGGACCTTATATACAGATATATATATATATATATATATATCACACATCACAAGGAATTTTAATCACTGAACATTCATAAATATATAAAATATCCTATGTTCCTATCAAAATCACAAAAAAGCATAAAAATACCCCTTTCTATTCTAGGAAACTTGTCCAAAATCTCCTCCCTTACCATACTAGGTCAAGGGTCACATATGAAAAAATATAATAAGTCACGTCCAAGTGCACCACTCATGTTGGAAATGACATCAACTGTAAAATGAGGAAAATGGAACAACAATTCTCACCCAGGGAGACTTGGTCTTCACATCATGCATGGGGCTTCAGGCACCCAAACTCAAGCTATAAACCCAGTTTTGACAACATCCTAATATATGGTATACCATATCCAATATATTATAACCAAATAATAGGAAAAGAAACTCCCTTTATTCCATTTTTTAGTTCCCCATCTGAATTTTCCACCCAAATAGTGCAACATGTTGAGTTCCACTAGGCCTTAATCATGCCTCCTCAAATGACAATGGTTGTTGGATATAATTGATGGTGTAAAGGGGTGATAGTGGGGAGAATAAAATTTATTTTGATGATAATAATAATGTTTCAATACATAAATATGTAACGTAAAATAAATACCAATAGACACTGGACCAATAACCCACTCATGGAAGAATCATAGATAAACAACACTGACTAAATATAAAGTTCAAATTTACCATTTTCATAATTAAACATAACAACATAACTTATTTAGATGCTAAAATATAACATTATTACATATCAAATCATACAATACAATAAGTATAAGGGTCTTAAATGGCCACCTCAGTATGTATATATAATAACATGCTGATATAGAAATAAAAACTCAAAATGGAAACATTATCTAATATAGAAATATCAATGTCCCTTTTCATCCATCCTATGATAAACATCCCAAAATAAGATCCATATTCTGAGTCCAAACCTTTACCTTATATCAAAGCCATTAAATCTACACACGTACTGTAGGGCCCATGTAGGGTGTGAGAAATAATCTCAGTAGACCACCACCAACGTCTTCCTATCTGACATCTATGATTTAGTAGGTGACTACTAAAATAAATAAATAAAATAATACATGTGATTAAAATAATTAAACATGATTTCATTATGCTCAAAATAAACAAGGAATTAATTCACCTGCTTCATCCAATACTGGAAATCTATAGAGGATAGGATCCTTAACATATATCCCAAGCCATCCCCTAATTTAAATTAGTCCAGATAAACCCTTAGGTTCCATCTCCAAATGTCACTCGGTGCCCTGTGTCATTAACCAAGTAACTGAAATTCTAAATGCATGCCCAAAAAAATATTATCATAGTCCCTCCGACCTCATCTCTAAAGAAACCACATAATCCCTTGACCTGTCATCCGAGGAACAACGATGTCTACCTCCAAAATAATAACATCATCAGTTCAATAGCTGACATCTTAAAGAATGGTTATTCCTTTCCTCCCAAAACATTCCTCACCCAATGAACTTGAGTACGGTGAGACTCATCTCCCAAATGATAGTTTAATTCCTATCATCTAATGGATACTCATCATTCCTATGGTTTTCTATGGAAAGAACATCAAACCATTTCAATAATTTGTAACTAACAGAGGCCTCTACCCACACAAGTGTTTAATACCGCCTCATCACCTGAGTCTTAATGTGTTCACACAACTCCAAATGGAAATTTTTCAACACTGGTGAGTGGAAATCACCAAAATAGAACCTAATACATGCCATCTGGCACCTCATACCCCTACGACCATGTCACTCCACCTGATGGTCATCACCATCTCATATCACACGAGCCTCTCCCTAACCTGATGACCATGTCACCTTAATCAATGACCATGTCACCCAACCAGTGATGAACATCACTTAGAATATATATATATATATATATATATATATATATATATATATCTTGGTCTTCACCCATCGTGATAATCACATCACCTCAAATTAGATATCCAACGTTATCTCAATCCTTGGGCCTTAGGTTGATCCCATCACATTACTATGGAACTCATCAACACATAGAATCATCATAATACAATTAAATTTAATAAAAAAATAGTTTAGTATAAATAAACACCCTTGGAACAAATGACCAAGTGCTCACAAGACCCATACCCACCTTAGTCATGGATGAAATGCCTCGGGCATTCCTAGAGGCATCCCATATGGTCTCACTGTTAATTTAAAATCAATAAATTAATTAATTTGGGCCTCTCTCAATTTACCCAATAGAGATCTCAAATAATCACCCCAAAAACAACAAAAAATCACAAATAAAAATGAGTACCACCTACCTCTTGTCGGTAGAAATCCACTAGTCTGATCTTAGCCTCTAGCTCGAGATTCTTTGGAAGAAATTGGTGTTTTATAAGAACAGCCGGAAAATTTGGTAAATAAAATTACATGGATTTAGTTTTCTATATGGTGAGATAAAATAAAAAAAGATGTAAGAGGATTTGGATCCTTACTGATATGCATCCAACACTGCAGATGGGTTGAGAAATAGAGTCCAGATAGAGTAGTTATCTCACACCATAGATGATGAGAAAAATGAGGAGGACCTCCCTATTGTGATCCAATAAATGAGAAAGAAGGAGTATGAAGTAAGAAAAAAAATTAGGTGGTGAAATGGTAATTTTTTCTCCTTAACAGGATGCATTTTTAGCTCACATGGTTTGGCTAACCGTTAAAAGCCCATTTGGAAGCCCCTACCCAAATCTCTATCTCGTACGGTTGTCCCACACAGTTCTCTGAATCTTGAAAAAACCATATGAATAACCTATAATAAAATATTCAATGGTTTCTCATGACCATGTTCCCCCTCTTACATGGTTTTGAAAACCATGCACATAAAAACTAGTGGTTTTCACAGTTTCTCCTTAGAGGTCACAAAATTTATTCAAACCATGGACCTCAGTCTGTGCACCCTGAAAAGTTTAGGTTTTAGATTTTAAAGCATATAAAACCCCAAGAAATATTTTTATAATAAATAATCATAAAAAATCAAGGTCTTGGGTCAAAATAAAATTTGGAACTATGTTTTGATAAACAAGTAAGGTGTCGGTCTACCCACCAAACTCTAAAAAATCAAAACTGACAAGGAATTTGACCCACTCCAAAAAACCTAAGATGTTACAAACTAACCATTTTCGTTTTAGTAAATGATTGGTAAAAGGAGAAACCAAGTAAATAATGAGTTCAATGGGTAAGATAATTATTGATCCCAATAAGAAACAAAATAATATAAGGGCTATATCATAAAATCTCATTGTGATGCTCACCCAACTTTCTCAAGCTATAAACAATAACATGGACCATCGAACTCCTAAATACCCAATGACAGGAAAAAATACCCATTGAATTCATGTGAAAATTTTTAACCTCCATTAATTGGTCTTCTAATCCACTAATTATGGAGTATTGGATTAACACAATAGAAAATAAATTTTTTATTCTCCAGTGATCAGAGTACGAAAATATTGTTTTAGTCATTTATAATTTGGATCAGGAGGCATATCAATAGTGGAAACTAATCATGAAAAATATCAAGATATTTAAACTAAATTCATGGAATTGGATTAATTTAATAATATATTTTTCAATAACTATTTTCCTAAATGCTTTTCACTAAAATAGAAAGAGAATTATTGGAGCTGAAACAAAATGAGGATGAATCCACTGGTACCTATGACGTAAACTTCACAATACATCAAAGGTATTCTTGTTGTTATATCATTTACCCTAAAATAAAATTTAATAATTTATTTAGTGGATTAAAACTAATTTTTAAAGGTGTGATAACTATAATAGGATTTTTTATCTATTAATAAATTGGTTTATGTACTCTCAAAGTGGTGATGAAAATTAGAGTCTCACATTATTATTAAGGTTTTGGGGATAAGAAGAAGAAAATAGTGATTCATGGAAAATAAATTGATAAATAATTTAGAGGTAATAATATAAATATTTTTATATTAAAGAAATGGGGGAATAATTATGGGGGAATTTTCTCAAATGAATATGTAAATGTTTCAAGTGTAAATTAGAAGGATATCTAGCACATGAATGATAATGTGATGTGAAGTAGAAAACTAATTAAATAGATAGAAATAAATATCAACCAAATACACCAATAACACACTAATGCTATAATTATGAGGATTATGGAAATTATTCCAACTTTTTCACTAATCAGGGGGTAATTATGATAATCAACATCAGTAACCTTTATATTCAAAGGAGAAAAGTAAATTCTATACAGTCATAACTATGGAACTGGGACACAAAAACATAGTGGTGAAAGGTATAATCATCCTTCACTAAAGAACTGAAATTTTTTTAGTTGATTCTATTTCAACCCACTTGTTTATATTTTAAAAGATTTATAATAGTATCAAATAACCACCCCAATGTCTATATATTGAATTGTCAATAAAAATCTCAATTTGGTGATGATTACAACCCAGGTCTATAAATATTATCTTATTAAAGTTTTTGGGAATTGAATTCCTAAAAATCTTATTATTATCCCTTTAGTCAAATTTTATGTGATTTTAGTCTAGGATTTGATATCTCTACAAAGCCCATATCAATTGTTGAAATAAGTAAATCACATTTAATTTCATGAGTAAACTCATGATTGTCTATCATTGAGGTCTGAGTATGAACTCCCAATAGAATTTACATACCTTTTATGGATCTTTTTAATGGTTGGGGTAAAACTAAATATAAAAGACATATATATTTTTCAAGAATATATCAGTGTATTTCTAGAATAGTTTTCTGGTCTTCCACTAGATCATTCAAGGGTATTATTAATATTTTCTTTATAGACTACCTCAATCAATCATTATTAGTCTTTATAGAAGATAAAAATATATATACCATGATCAGGTAAGGTCATGAATATCAATTAAAGGTTAATATGAAGACCTTGATAAAGGATAAATCGTATTACAAATTTAGTAAGTGTGAATTCTGTTTAAAAAAAGTATAAATATTGGGTTATGTAATCATAATAGAGGGTATATATATGGATCTTTCAAAGATATAGGTAATTGAATAACATCACTAACCAATCACTATAATAGATATCCATATTTTCCTTGGATTTCCAAGTTTTCACTTATTCTTTTTTTAGAAAGTTATCCCAATTATCAAATCCACTAACCAAGTTATTTTAGAAGGGAGTCGAGTTTCTTTGGACAAATGAATATGGATAAAATTTCATGTAGCATAAGATGAGGTTTATCACTACAACAATACTCAAACTACCTTATATTGGAGAATAGTTTTTTTTATAAATTGATTAATTAAAGAAGGGATTTGGGTGTGTCCTCATGAAAAATAACATTGTGGAGGATTACACCTTTTTTCAAATTAAGGCTCTTGAAAAAAATAACATGACTCGTGATTTGGAGTTATCAATGGTAATATTTTAATTAAATATATGGATACATTATATCTATAGTGAAATGTTTGAAATATATATTGAAGGAGTAGATCAAAGAAGATAACTAGAGTAGATCAAGGACTATGATTTCTCCATACAATACCAACTTAAGAATGAAAACCATGTGGTTAATACTCAAATTAATAAGTATCATGCTACCTTATCTATGATGAGGATTGAAAGAGACCCATTACTCATGTATTTGAAAAGAGTGGAACTTAAAATCCTAAAGTAAGGAGAGAAATCCTATATTTATCAAGTGATATCACTACCATACATCTAAGTGAAGATTTAGAAAGATTATAATGAGTATATAGGGATATATAATATGGTAAGAAATTTTATAGAGTTCAACTTTGACAATGATGGAATTATAAGATTCAGGATACAAATATATGTCCCTTTAATAACATAATCAATGGAGTTGTTTTATAACACACATAGCTCATCATTCTCTATTCATCCTATTAAAAAAATATTGTTATCTCAAAGAGAATTTTTATGGGAAAAACATGAATAGATAGGATTCATAATATATATCCTGGTGTTAGTGTACCAGAAATTTAAGGTGGAATGAAATAAATCTAAGGGGATAATAAAACCATTTCCCACACCAATATGAAAATGGGAGAACAATATTATGGATTTTTGTGTGGGTACTCTAAAGGATTCAAAAGGTTATACTACCATTTGGATTTTAGTTTATTAATACACACCTATAATGGGGTGTTAAAAAACAATTTTTATTACCTTGGTGAATTCTATTAGTTAACCCTAGGTTCTCTCCTAGAGAGAAGTGCATAAAAATGGGTTTTATCGATTTTAGTTAATTTGATAAAAAATGATTTATGATTTTGGTTGTGAATTTCATAAAATATAAAGTAGTTTAAAATGATTAGTTTTAAAAAAAATTGATAAAATATTGTGAATGGAATGGGTTTGGATAAACCTTGTTCTATGCTATCATTTTTTCCAATTTTCACCAATTTGAATTCTGCTAGATAGTAAGAGAGTTATTCCTCTATTGATACACCCCCCCATTTTTAAAATGGTAATGGTAATGGAATCTCTAATAATGTCTCAATTAGTATACTCTCTTTCCTATTTGTGGGGTGATGTAATGGGTTATTTTGATAAATTACATAAATTCCCAATTGGTAATTGTTATTCCCTAATTAACAACAATTTCCATCATAGTTCCTTACACATGCTGTGGATTTTTGAGAACTCACCACACAACCGTAATATTATCCATAGAAAAAAAGGTAATTGAGAGGAGGTAGATATAGATCATCAAATAAGGTTATCGAAATAAAAATAATCTAACGCCACTGTATATATATTCGAAATTAAACCATAATTAACAATTAAAACCAATTGGTTGAATAAATATAAAAGGTTTTAATCCATTTAATGTAAAAACTCAAATAAAGTAGTTTTTAAAGCCTCCCCCTTTCCTTACCACTCATAGGAACTACACATACATGTATGGGGAAGTAAAGCTTATTTCATAGAAGGAAGAAATCAAAGAATAAAGAAATTAAAATAAATTAAAATTTTGAAAATAAAGAAATAGTAGGCCATTGTACAGAGAAACTCACACCAATTTATCCCATTAGATTCAATAATAAACTCTTATTAAATTATATGGAAGATCCTTTGGAGAATCATAATTAGGTCAAAATAAATTACCCCAGTCAATCCCAGTGTGCATGGGTCAAAAATGAGCGATGTTCTTATTAAGTCCCATCAAACTTCTTTTTTTGAGTTTGTATCGAGTGTTTCACATTGTTTAAATATTATCCATGAGGTTTAATTTTTGATATTGGGACACTAATTTATAAAATATTTCACATTGTGAATAGTTGATTTAGGATGTGCAATGTGAGGGGTCATACTTTTCACATCTTGTTGTACGACTTGTTGCATGACTTGTTTCACCTCAAGTTACATTATATGAATATCAATTACATGAAGTGTAAAGTTTTTTTCCATTTATTTTCCCTCCAACTCATCCTATTTATTCATTTTTGAGTTATGGGGTCATCCCTTGCATTATAATTGGCTTCACTTAAGTTTAAATACTTTTTCACAAATCTGGTGTCGTGTTGCGCTATGTTTTCAACTCTATATTATTCAACCCTTTTGTTTCATTTTTATTAAACTCAATATCCTGAGAATGGTCATAAATAAAATTAAATAATAGCCATATTAATCATTTAATGTGAATAAAACAAATTTTTTATAATAAAATAAACATGTAAAATATGAAACTATCAATGTTCCCACACTAAGAACATTATTTTCCTCAAGCATGTTATATTAATATAAATAAAAGATAAACAACATGTTACCAACATTCCATTTCCCAAGAAACTAAATCAAATAATTATCAATGGTGGTCCACCTTTTGAGATTTAAAAAACATAAATTCATCCTCACACTCTTAAAACTAACTAATCAAACCAAGTATTTTAATTTTTTCCATTTATAACCGGTTGGTTTTCTCCTCTCATTCATTCATATATCACAATTCATTATTATTGCACATTAAAAGTCATGATTTAACTCACAATGGTTTACTTTCTCTCATCAATCATTATAAAAATTATAGTAGGGGTATTCACTTATCATGAGTACATGATCTTTTTCTCTATGCTTGAAAAGGAACTACTTTATCCACTATGTAAACAAAAACTTCACATAAAATAATAGGTTATTTGATATAAATTTTCTAATGAAAATGTGACTTGAGTTTGGTAAGATTTATATTTATTAAGGTTAAAATAGGATGGTCATCTATAAATCATACTGCATGATATCAAAAGTAATGTGTAATGAAAATATTCTCTATAAAATTACAACTCCCAATCCCCAAAATATAAAGTAAGTTTATGATCAGTGTAAGTATAATGAAAGTGTTTCGCCTTCTTTATTTTTTTTCAAAAATTATTCTTAGAAAAAATCTCACATCCACCACCTACCCACATGTGATCTATAGATCATCTGTCTAGTAATTGTTATTTTTGATATTACCAAAACATTAACCATTTTTTTCATTTTTTTAATAATGGAAAACAATAAGTATAATGGATGAAACTCGATACCTTCCCAATCCCCAAAATATAACCCCCTTACTTTTTCTATATAATGAAATAAATCCCTTCGTCCAAGACTTCCTGCATCCCCCACACTTAAACGTTTTAATATCATGTAATATAAATAAAGCATGGTATGAATGGATAAAAATGGATTATAATGTTGATAATTCCTTGTGAGTTAATTCATGGATTCAATGGGATAAATAAGGATTAATTTCATGGTGGGTATAAAGATAAGGGATTAACAAAACAATTCCTCAATAATTTATATATGGATAAGCACAGCCATAGATTTTACAAGTTCCAATTCATGTTCTATAAGATGGAATGACCCAATATAACTCAAGAAATACTATAAATATATAAATCAGAAGTATTAGGTCTAGAAATCCTCTTAGGAATAGAGAATGTATTTTCAGAAAATCACGCATGGAATAAAATAAAAATAAAAAAAATCACTCCAAATAAATTTCAACAATTCAAAGTGTAAAAATTATAAGGAAACTTCATTTACCCAAATAACTTATTTCCATAAAATAATGAGGCATTAATTTAATGTAAATTATTTAATCTAATTAGTGGATTACACATTTTATGCATTAAATATCTTTAACATAAAAATCTAAAACATGGAATCAGAGAATTCCTAATAAATTCATGTCTCATATATCAGTCAAGTAAATAAAGAAACATAATTATGAGCATGCATATTTATTATAAATTTTAGTAGAAAAAATTCAACAAAAAATATAGTGACATCAAAAGATAATGATTTTAAATGAAAACTCCATCTATCAATGATTCATGACTCAAGTGGATCATGTCTTGTCCCTTCAGTTCTGTTATGAATTATCGCAGGGCATGTAAACTATATAGTTCCTCCAGTCTTGTGTCAACATCATAATGGATCAAAAAAATAACAAAAAAAATAAATGATAGTGTAGTTATATTCAATAATTCTCAAAAAGGACTAAGTTGAATAATGGAATAAGTTAAAAACCCCGAGTTTCCTCCCAAAATAACTTTTTTTTAACATTGTTGTCTCAGCTCAAAAAAAACTTTCTTAAGAAAGCTTAGAAAACAAGATTATATCCACCACACTTAATTGATAAAGTTTAATAAATGTATTTAAAATAAAATTTCAAGTTTATAGATTAAAAATTAAAATAATTTATTTAATAAAGTGTAAAGGAAAGATGAAACCTAGTGGGTATCCACTGGTAATCAGGGTAAATGAGGGAAATATCCTCCACTGGTTATTGAGGTATGGACCTATGGTACTTATTTAACCTTTACCCATTTATAGTCAATCGGTTCCCTCCTACTTCCATTGTAATCTACGTGTCACCAAAAGGGTATAAATGAATAACATTAAAAGGTCCTTCCCATTTTTAATGAATTTTATATAGAATTAGTTTGATTATAGGGTTATATAAAAGCACATTATCTCAATGGTTGATGTTTATTTGTTGAATTAGCTTATAATGGGATATAATTGTTCTTTATTTTTAAATATTTGAATTTTCATAATATTCTCTCTTTATTTCTTCAAGCCCATACAGCTATAATCGTTTCTCTTTATCAGCTCTGTTAAGGTCCAGATTCATTTTCTCATAGCCTAGTATGTATTGTGTTTCAATTCAATATGGTAGTGCTATCTCTTTCCATAAATAAATTGGTAAGGTTTCCTTTTTATGGGAATCTTATAAAAATTCCTATAATACCCTAGGTTATTATCCAACTTTTGGTTTCAGTCCTTCCTATTGGGTTTTGAAAAATTTTCTTGAATTCCCTTGATTGTTCTATCAAAAATATCTTCTTATCCATTTATTTATGGACTATATGGGGTTGATATTTTACGGTTCATGCCATATTATTTATTAATTCTTTATTTTCATTTTTAAAAAGTGATTTCCATGGTCTCTAATGATTTCCCTTGGTACTCCAAACCTATAGAATTTTTTAGTCTTGACAAAATCACTAATACATTTAGCATCATCAGTCTAGGTGGATTTTTCTTCCACCCATTTTGAAACACGATATACAACGAGTAGAATATAATAATAACAAAATGACACTAGGAATGGTACCTTTAATTATGTTTTTGGTAAATTTATTTTATTTTTGAGATGTTTCTGAAAACTAAATTTTTCACATTTTTTATAAAACTCATGTGAAACTTCAAATAATGTGGTAGAATAAATTCCAGATTCTAAGACGTTCCCAGCAATCCATTGGGAACTAAAATGACTCCCACAAACTAATTTATGGAAAAAAATTTAAAACTGATATGATTTCACTTTTATGGAGATATCTTATAATTACTTGATTAGTGCATATCTTCTAGAGTAATGGGTCATACAAAATATAAGACTTGAGTTGGATTTAAGGTTTTTATACTAGTGATAATCTAAACTAGATTTTACCTGAGAATTATCTATATATTTTACCATTCTGGAATTCCATGGTACATTTCAATGTATGATATAAATTTTTCCTCCTATAAGTTGACCATTGAGTGGGTTCTAAAATGGAATACCCACTTCAGTGGTGTTAGGTCATCAACTGAAATAATATGCCATATTATTTTCAGTTCCCTTTTATTCCTTGTTCTCCTATTAGAACTCCTTTAATAGAGGTATCCATATCAATAGTCATTGATTAGTATCAACCTTATTCATTAGATATTTGATAGATATATGATCAGAAAAAACAACAACTTTAGTTCTTAGTAGGTATGATCTGAATTTATGTAGATAGAAGATGACTACAAAAAACTCTTTTTTTGTATACATGTAATTGATCTACATGGAATAAAATTCCCTTGATAAATTGGATATAACTTTAGGATTATATTAAGTTCTTTATAAGAGGGCGGCTCCCATAGTATGATTTGATGAATTATAGAGATGCGTAAAAGGATGGTCCCAGATGGGTGTTTGTATTATTGGTGGTGTAATGATCCATTTCATTAATACATTAAATGACTTCCTACAAAAAAGATTATGATATTATCTAGAATGAAAATCATGTTGTTAATACTCAAATTAATAAGTATCATGCTACCTTATCTATGATGAGGATTGAAAGAGAACCATTACTCATGTATCTGAAAAGTGTGGAACTTAAAATCCTAAAGTAAGGAGAGAAATCCTATATTAATCAAGTGATATCACAACCATACATCTAAGTAAAGATTAATAAAGATTATAATGAGTATATAGGGATATATAATATGGTAATAAATTTTATAGAGTTCAACATTGACAATGATGGAATTATAAGATTCAGGATACAAATATATGTCCCTTTAATAACATAATTAATGGAGTTGTTTGATAACACACATAGCTCAACATTCTCTATTCATCCTATAAAAAAAAATATTGTTATCTCAAAGAGAATTTTTATGGGGAAACATGAATAGATAGGATTCATAATATATATCCTGATGTTAGTGTACCAGAAATTTAAGGTGGAATGAAATAAATCTAAGAGGATAATAAAACCATTTCCCACACCTATATGAAAATGGGAGAACAATATTACGGATTTTTGTGTGGGTACTCTAAGGGATTCAAAAGATTATACTACCATTTGGATTTTAGTTTATTAATACACACCTATAATGGGGTGTTAAAAAAAATTTATTACCTTAGTGAGTTCTATTAGTTAACCCTAGGTTGTCTCCTAGAGAGAAGTGCATAAAAAATGGGTTTTATCGCTTTTAGTTAATTTGATAAAAAAATGATTTATGATTTTGGTTGTGAATTTCATAAAATATAAATTATTTTAAATTGATTAGTTTTAAAAAAAAATTGATAAAATATTGTGAATGGAATGGGTTTGGATAAACCTTGTTCTATGCTATCATTTTTTCCAATTTTCAACAATTTGAATTCTGCTGGATAGTAAGAGAGTTATTCCTCTATTGATACACCCCCACCCATTTTTCAAATGGTAATGGTTATGGAATCTCTAATAATGTCTTAATTAGTCTACTCTCTTTCCTATTTGTGGGGTGTTGTAATGGGTTATTTTGATAAATTACATAAATTCCCAATTGGTAATTGTTATTCCCTAATTAACAACAATTTCCATCATAGTTCCTTACACATGCTGTGGATTTTTGAGAACTCACCACACAACCGTAATACTCTCCATAGAAAAAAAGGTAATTGAGAGGAGGTAGATATAGATCATCAAACAAGGTTATTTAAATAAAAATAATCTAACACCAGTGTATATGTATTCGAAATTAAACCATAAATAACAATTAAAACCAATTGGTTGAATAAATATAAAAGGTTTTCATCAATTTAATGTAAAAAATCAAATAAAGTAGTTGTTAAAGCCTCCCCCTTTCCTTAACACTCATAGGAACTACACATACATTTATGGGGAAGTCAAGTTGATTTCATAGAAGGAAGAAATCAAAGAATAAAGAAAATAAAATAAATTAAAATTTTGAAAATAAAGAAATAGTAGGACATTGTACATAGAAAAGCACACCAATTTATACCATTAAATTCACTAATAAAATCTTATTAAAATATATGGAAGATCCTTTGGAGCATCATAATTAGGTCAAAAGGAATTACTCCAGTCAATCCCAGTGTGCATGGGTCAAAAATGAGTGATGTTCGTATTAAGTCCCATCAAACTTATTTTTCTGCGTTTGTATCGATTGTTTCACATTGTGTAAATATTATCCATGAGGTTTAATTTTTTATATTGGGACACTAATTTATAAAATATTTCACATTGTGAATAGTTGATTTAGGATGTGCTATGTGATGGGTCATACTTTTCACATCTTATTGCACGACTTGTTGCATGACTTGTTTCACCTCAAGTTACATGATGTGAATATCAATTACACGAAGTGTAATGTTTTTTCCATTTATTTTCCCTCCAACTCATCCAATTTATTCATTTTTGAGTTATGGGGTCATCCCTTGCATTATAATTGGCTTCACTTAAGTTTAAATCATTTTTCACAAATCTGGTGTCGTGTTGCCCCATGTTTTCAACTCTCTATTGTTCAACCCTTTTGTTTCATTTTTATCAAACTCAATATCCTGAAAATGATCATAAATAAAATTAAATAAAATCCATATTAATCATTTAATGTGAATAAAAAAAATTTATAACAAAATAAACTTGTAAAATATGAAACTATCAATTTTACCACACTTATAACATTATTTTCCTCAAGCATGTTATATTAATATAAATAAAAGATAAACAACATGTTACCAATATTCAATTTCCCAAGAAACTAAATCAAATAATTATCAATGGTGGTCAACCTTTTGAGATTTAAAAAACATAAATTTATCCT
This sequence comes from Viscum album, assembly GCA_963277665.1. Taxonomy (NCBI): domain Eukaryota; kingdom Viridiplantae; phylum Streptophyta; class Magnoliopsida; order Santalales; family Viscaceae; genus Viscum; species Viscum album. The sequence goes on from OY728159.1 coordinate 353,039,663, forward strand.
CACACTCTTAAAATTAACTAATCAAACCAAGTATTTTAATTTTTTCCATTGATAACTGGTTGGTCTTCTCCTCTCATTCATTCATATATCACAATTCATTATTATTGCACATTAAAAGTCATGATTTAACTCACAACAGTTTACTTTCTCTCATTAATCATTATAAAAATTATAGTAGGGGTATTCACTTATCATGAGTACATGATCTTTTTCTCTATTCTTGAAAAGGAACTACTTTATCCACTATGTAAAGAAAAACTTCACATAAAATAATAAGTTATTTGATATAAATTTTCTAATGAAAATGTGACTTGAGTTTGGTAGGATTTATATTTATTATGGTTAAAATAGGATGGTCATCTATAAATCATACTGCATGATATCAAAAGTAATGTGTAATGAAAATATTCTCTATAAAATTACAACTAACAATCCCTAAAATATAAAGTAAGTTCATGATCAGTGTAATTATAATGAAAGTGTTTCACCTTCTTTGTTTTTTTTCTTTTTCAAAAATTATTCTTAGAAAAAATCTCACATCCACCACCTACCCACATGTGATCGATAGATCATCTGTCTAGTAATTGTTATTTTTGATATTACCAAAACATAAACCATTTTTTTCATTTTTTTAAATAATGGAAAACAATAAGTATAATGGATGAAACTCGATACCTTCCCAATACCCAAAATATAACCCCCTTACTTTTTCTATATAATGAAATAAATTCCTTCCTCCAAGACTTCCGCATCCCCCACAGTTAAACGTTGTAATATCATGTAATATAAATAAAACATGGTATGAATGGATAAAAATGGATTCTAATGTTGATAATTCCTTGTGAGTTAATTCATGGATTCAATGAGATAAATAAGGATTAATTTCATGGTGGGTATAAAGATAAGGGATTAACAAAACAATTCCACAATAATTTATATATGGTTATGCACAGCCATAGATTTTACAAGTTCCAATTCATGTTCTATAAGATGGAATAACCCAATATAACTCAAGAAATACTATAAATATATAAATCAGAAGTATTGGGTCTAGAAATCCTCTTAGGAATAGAGAATGTATTTTCAGAAAATCACTCATGGAATAAAATAAAAATAAAAAAATCAATCCAAATAAATTTCAAAAATTGAAAGTGTAAAAATTATAAGGAAACTTCATTTACCCAAATCACTTATTTCCATAAAATAATGAGTCATTAATTCAATGTAAATTCTTTAATCTAATTAGTGGATTCCACATTTTACGCATTAAATATCTTTAACATAAAAATATAAAACATGGAATTAGAGAATTCCTAATAAATTCATGTCTCATATATCAGTCAAGTAAATAAAGAAAGATAATTATGAGAATGAATATTTATTATAAATTTTAGTAGAAAAAATTCAAAAAAAAAATAGTGACATCAAAATATAATGATTTTAAATGAAAACTGTCTCTATCAATGATTCATGACTCAAGTGGATCATGCCTTGTTCCTTCAGCTCTGTTGTGAATTATTGCAGGGCATGTAAACTATATAGTTCCTCCAGTCTTGTGTAAACATCATAATGGATCAAAAAAATAACAAAACAAATAAATGATAGTGTAGTTATATTCAATAATTCTCAAAAAGGACTGAGTTGAATAATGGAATAAGTTAAAAAACCCGAGTTTCCTCCCAAAATAACTTTTGTATAAAATTGTTGTCTCAGCTCAAAAAAATGTTTTTCTTAAGAAAGCTTAGAAAACAATATTATATCCACCACACTTAATTGATAAAGTTTAATAAATGTATTTAAAATAAAATTTCAAGTATATAGATTAAAAATTAAATTAATTTATTTAATAAAGTGTAAAAGAAAGATGAAACCTAGTGGGTATCCACTGGTAATCAGGGTAAATGAGGGAAATATCTTCCACTGGTTATTGAGGTATGGACCTATGGTACTTATTTAACCTTTACCCATTTATAGTCAATCAGTTCCCTCCTACTTCCATTGTAATCTACGTGTCACCAAAAGGGTATAAATGAATAACATTAAAAGGTCCTTCTCATTTCTAATGAATTTTAAATAGCATTAGTTTGATTATAGAGTTGTATAAAAGCACATTATCTCAATGGTTGAAGTTTATTGGTTGAATTAGCTTATAATGGGATATAATTGTTCTTTATTTTTAAATATTTGAATTTCAAAATATTCTCTCTTTATTTCTTCCAGCTCATACAGCTGTAATCTTTTCTCTTTCTCAGCTCTATTAAGGTCCAGATTCATTTTCTCATAGCCCAGTATGTATTGTGTTTCAATTCAATATGGTAGTGCTATCTCTTTCCATAAATAAATCGGTAAGGTTTCCTTTTTATGGTTATCTTATAAAAATTCCTATAAGACCCTAGGTTATTATCCAACTTTTGGTTTCAGTCTTTCCTATTGGGTTTTAACAAATTTTCTTGAATTCCCTTGATTTTTCTATCAAAAACATCTTCTTCTCCATTTATTTATGGACTATATGGGGTTGATATTTTACGGTTCACACCATACTATTTAGTAATTCTTTATTTTCATTTTTAAAAAGTGTTTTCAATGGTCTCTAAAGATTTACCTTGGAACTCCAAACCTATAGAATTTTTTAGTCTTGATAAAATCACTAATACATTTAACATCATCAGTCTAGGTGTATTTTTCTTCCACCCATTTTGAAACATGATCTACAACGAGTAGAATATAAGAATAACAAAATGACACTAGGAATGGTACCATTAATTATGTTTTTGGTCAATTTATTTTATTTTTGAGATATTTCTGAAAACTAACTTTTTCACATTTTTTATAAAACTCATGTGAGACTTCAAATAATGTGGTCAATAAATTCTAGATTCTAAGACTTTCCTAGCTATCCATTGGGAACCAAAACGACTCCCACAAACTAATTTATGGAAAGAAATTTAAAAACTGATATGATTTCACTTTTAGGGAGATATCTTCTAATTACTTTATTAGTGCATATCTTCTAGAGTAATGGGTCATACAAAATATAAGACTTGAGTCGGATTTAAGGTTTTTATACTAGTGATAATCTAAACTAGATTTTACCTGATAATTATCTATATATTTTACCATGCTGGAATACCATGGTACATTTTAATGTATGATATAAAGTTTTAATCCTATAAGTTGATCATTGAATGGGTTCTATAATGGAATACCCACTTCAGTGGTGTTAGGTCATCAACTGAGATAATATGCCATATTATTTTCAATTCCCTTTTATTCCTTTTTCTCATAGTAGAACTCCTTTAATAGAGGTATCCATCTCACTAGTCATTTATTAGTATCAACCTTATTCATTAGATATTTGATAGATATATTATTATAAAAAACAACAACTTTAGTTCCTAGTAGGTATGATCTGAATTTATGTAGATAGAAGATGACTACAAAAAACTCTTTTTTTGTATTCATGTAATTGATCTACATGGAATAAAATTATCTTGATCAATTGGATATAACTTTAGGATTATATTAAGTTCTTTGTAAGAGGGCGGTTCCCATAGTATGGTTTGATGAATTATATAGATGCATAAAAGGATGGTCCCAGATGGGTGTTTGTATTATTGGTGGTGTAATGATCCATTTCATTAATTCATTAAATGAATTCCTACACAAAATATAAATACTAAACTCAATTTCTTTTAATAGTAACCTTAACCGAGCTATATAAATATTAATAAAATATTTGAAAAATCTTCATTAGAAACCTGAATGGCCAAAAAATGATCTAATATTCATAAGACAAGTTAGATATGGAAAAGATTTTATTACTTAAACCTTTGAATTATCTTCCACAATGCCTTTTTATGATATTTTTTGGATTAACTATATTTATTTTTCAAACATGAAATGATATTTTTCTATGTTTAAAACAATATTTTTCTCAATGAACTTTTTTTTTAAAACCCAATTTCAAAGAAATGATTGAGATAATTACCAAAAATAGTGAAATTATCAAGAAATACCTCCAGGTAGTTCTCAAAATGATCTAATAAAATACTCATCATACACCATTGAAATGTATATGGGGAATTAAATATCCTAAATGGAATATTATTATAGGATAAGTTTCTAAAATTACTAGTGAAGTTCCTCTTCTCCTAGTCTTTTGGTGAATTTGGTACCTAGAAGTATCTTGAGAAACAATCTAAAAAGAAATAATGAGATTTTCTAGCTAATATATCTAGAATTAGAGATTATATTAAGTTCTTTTGGAAATAATGATATTTCCTTTATTCTCGTTATATTTATTTTTTACAGTGGTCAGAATAGTTTTCTTTGGGAAAAAGTGGATGGGGTTGACCCATTATGAATTAGATATTGGGTAAATAATGTCAGTTGTTAGTATTTTTTTATCTCTTTCTTATAAACCTCTATTGTAGTAGGATTAAGTCTTATTTTTTATTTTATAACTATTTGGGATTCACTTGATAAAAATATTCAATGAGAGTATAATTCAGGTTTAATTTTAGGTATATCATTTAAAATCCATTCTATTTTTTGGAAATTTATTTTAAGAAGTTAAATCATAGTTTTTCCCTAGAAATGGGATAGGTTATTAGAAATTATCACCAGTCATTTCTTTCCTTTTATAAGGTCAACATGTGTTAAATCACATGGTATTTTCTTTAACACTATATTTGGGGGTTGTTTTAGGGATGTGGTTGAGTTGAGATTATTTACTTATAATGATTGGGTCCCTTCTATCATGTCAGTGACTTTAAGTAAATTATCAAAAAAATAATAAGTATCATATTATTATAGCATGAACTTGGGATTATCAGGTTTTTGGTTTTTGGTATTTTTAAATAAAAACTTCTCTCATAATGCGAAGAAGTAATGAAGCATACCTGAGTCTTCAATTGGTTCTATACCTACTTAATGGGATATTAAATAAATTGAGTGACTTATTAAAGGATGTTTCATCACATTAAGAATGTTAAAGTGCATTATTCTATCTCCCAGTTCTATTATAATTGTTTTTCATGGGAATTGATGATATTTTCCCCCCTTCAAGAAATATCTCCCTGATATGATGGGAGAGGGGCATAGTGCTGAATTTTCTTCCAAGGAAAGGATATAGGAGTTCATTGAAAAAATCAATCATCTTACTCATATGAGTACATCATCTACAAATCCTACTAAGAAAATAGAGGATCTATTTTATAATTGTTCTACCACTCATGTGGGAATCAATTCTCAGATCTCTAAGGATAAAAATACCGAGTGAGTCATAAATATTTTTTGGACCACCCAGATCAAATAATACATCAATAAAATTTAAAGATATAATAGTGTAGGGAATAGAAAATATCTCTAAATATTTACATTTTTATTGTATCAGTGGTGTAATAACTGATGAGACCCTTCTACCTAAGTTGATTCATTCAATTTTATCCATTTTTATTCAGTTTGTGTATAGTTTCTTCATAAATATTTCGTACTTCTTGATTTTTTTGATTTATTATAAAATACGGATATTTATTTCAAGCTTCTAGAAGGTTTCATAAATTTTCCATTCAAGTTCCTCTACTTCTCTCTTCTTTAACAAAACCAATAAAAAATGGAATTGTTCTTGGATGTCATTTTTCTCCATTTATTTCTAAAAAGGTGTTTCTATCCATACCTTCCTAAACCTAGTTCATGTTCCTTCATTGTTTTGGTCCCCTTCTTTTGGAGGGATGGGTTGAGCTTCAAAAATTTTGCTCAGAATCATCATACTTACATTGTTCATATGAAAAAATATATTTTACACTTCTTGATATAATAAAAATTATTCTTTCCTTGGGATTTTAAATTTTCTATGATGAAGTTTTTCCAGGATTCTTGGTCATAATATCCATAAGGATATCAAATTTATTTTAAAAATTCTTTACTATATTATTTAAATATTTAATCTATGTTCTTTGGTGGTTCTTATAAGACCTTTTTAATGCTTGTTCATATGACTTCTACTATTTTGACTATTTGTTGATTTGTTGAAATTGTAGGGGGTCTAGTATTAATGCCCCTATAATGGAGTTGATTTTGGTACAAATTATGAAAAATAGGTACATCTTGGTTCTTTTGGAATCTATATCTTGGTTGGGTTGATGTGGAAGATTCAGGTAGAATTTCCTTTCTGGTAGGCTTCATCAAAACTTTTTGTCCCCTGGTCTTCTAGAAATTGGTCAGTATAATAATATGTAGAAGAGCATAAACCACATATATGAGTTCTGCCTTATTTTTCTTTTACCTTATTCAAAACCATTTATCTTATTAACATGGTGATTTATTCCATTTGGTTTCTGAATAAGGATGTTGGATCATATGTTCTTTCCTCATATATTCCGCTTGGTCTTGTACATTTAGTTCCAAATTCTTATGAGTTCTAAATAATATTTTCAATAATAACTCTATATTTTTATGGATATTTTTCAATCAGGGATCCTCAATATGACGCATTTAGTAGGTTAAAATCATTTTCTAATAGTACTTGATATAAGAAAATATGGAAGTGGTGTTCCCCCATAGTATGATGTGGTCATCTTGCATAGAACTTCTTGAATTGTTCCTAATAATCAAAAAGTGTCTCTTTAATTGACTGGTGAATAGCATAGATCTCTTTTAAGATAGTTATTCTCTTAGATGTGGAAAAAATATTTATATGAAGATTCTTTTGAGATCTTACTATTTATTGACCACTCCTAGTTTTAGACTGTTCAATCATTTCGTTTCCACTCACTCAAGTGATAATGGTAATGGACTTAACTTTACTTATTCTTTCATGATTCTTTGAGGTCTGTAACTGAATCATACATTTTTTAATTCCTAAATAACTATGTTTGGTTCTTCTACTAAAATAAAATTGAATTTAGGAAGAATTTTAATAATATTTATTTTTACTTCAAAAAAAATTAAAGAAGGGATAGCTGGTAGATATTTTTGGTTGATAAATTATGGTGCATTGAGATTTTACAAAGTTTGGTTGGGATTTCCAACCGTTATATTATTTTTAGAGTAAATACTCATAGATTCACTTGAATATGTGAATATTATTTCTTCAAAGTCTATTTTTAAATAATTTTTCTCAATTGGGTTATTGTTCGTTCCATTTCAAGATCAAATTCAATTAAAAGTTCATTTGAATTACAGGTCTTTAAAATTTAATTATTTTATTTTTTTAGTGTTTTTAGGCACTTCCTACCTAGAAATTGAACCATATTATATGCACTCCTTTCATTTAAAATGGAAAAAAAATTATTAACTAGGTGACGTATAGTGGTTAACCCTAGGTTTTCTCCTAAATATGAGGGCACACAAAATGGGTTTGTCACTTTTAGTTGATTATAGGAAAACATGATTTTTTTAATTTGGTTATATATTAAAAAAATATATAGAATCATAAATTAACTTCATTAAAACAATTTATAATATATGGTGATTAGAATGGGTTTGGCTAAACTTAGTGCAATACTATCATTGTTTCCAAATTTTATCTATTTGAATTATATTGGCTGGTAAGAGGGAGATTCATCTATTAATTCATATCTCTCTCATGGTAAAATAGTGATGGTAATGGAATCCATAATCATGTATCAATAATTATACCCTCCTTCATGTGTGTGTGGAATTTTAATGGTTTCTTTTGATAAATTAGGGAAATTCTCAATTGGGTATTGTTATTCCCAAATTAACAACAATCCCTATCACAATTCTTCACACATAGGAAGAAAAGGTCATAAATTAGTGGTGGTCGTATAATTCTCATCTAAATTCTATTTCTGTGTCAGTGCTGAGGGTTTCATTTCATGTAAATGTATTTCACGATGAGTAATTTATGGTATTGGACCACCGATTTTTGAAATATTTTATACTTTGAATAGTTTATTTACAATGTTTCATGTGTGGGGTTGGACTTTTCACAGATTGTTGCGTGGCTTGTTTCACCTAAAGTTACACATCCTTAATATAAGTTACATGAAGTTTAAAGTCATTTTCCAATTATTTTCTCTTTGAATTATCCTTGTTCGTAATTTTTTAGTTGTGATTTTGGTCCATTTCTTATACATGTATTCACTAAAGCATTAATCTTTTTAAAAAATTCCTATATCACATTGGTCGTGTTTTTGACTCACTATATCCATCTCTTTTTTTATTTTTTACCAAACTCTATATCCTACCATAAATCATAAATACAGTTAAATAATAGAAATATTAATTATTTAATGTGAATAAACCATATTATTTATATAAAAACATTCAAAATAATAATCTTTCATTTATATCCTTAAAAAGGCGGCACATTTCATATATATTAAAGAATATTTATAACTCAATAAAATTTCCAAGATATATATAAATGAAGTTGTAAGGCTATATGAAATACCACATTCTTTTATATTGGATCTGGATATGAGGATTTTCAAAAAAATTGGAGAAGACTTTAATAAGAATTGAATACTAAGTTGATATTTTGCACCACTTATCATCCAAAAACTTATGGTCAATCTAAAAGGAACATTAAAACTATGAATGATATACGGGTATCCTATTCAATAGATTTGAAAGGAGTTTGAGATCAAAACCATCCCCAAGTAAAGTTATCATATAATAAAATGTTTCATTCTACACTATATGAGGATTTGTATAGAGATACATGTAAAACTCAAACATATTGGGATAAATTAAGTGATTTTATACTCATGGAACTAAAATTTGATCAAGAAATAATAAAGATGACTCAAACCATTCAGATTTACATCAAAATTCAGAAATATTAATACAAGAACTACACTAATAATCTTTGATGAGATTTTGAGATTAATTTTGGAGAAAATATATTCCTTTTAATATCACCATAGAATTGGATCATGAGATTTAGGAAGAGGGTAATGTTTATCCCTAGATATATTCGCCCTTTTAAAATCTTAGATCATGTATGGTTGATAACTTATCATCTTTAACTACCACTAGACCTCTCCCAAGTGCATGATGTGTTTTGTGTATTTCCTTTTAGGAAGTAAACACGTGATTGATCAAATGCACTAAACTCGAAGGTTGTAAAATTGGAACATGATCTCTCTTATGAGGAAAAACTTGTATATTCCTTTAATGGTATAGATAAAGTATAACAAAACAATACCACTTTCCCGTTTAATGTTCTATAGAGGATTCCTTTGTTTGAGGAAAAAATTTGGGAATATAAAGATGCAATGAGGTATAATTAACAACATTTTTTCACTAAAGTAATGAAATTCCATGGGTGAAAGTATTTTAAGGGGGTATAATATAACACTCCATCATTTTAGAATGTATTTCCTACTAAATAAATCTTATGTATTTGATGTCTTGGGATACATGAAACAACAAACTAAATTGAAACTTTATTATGGTAGGATACTACAATACATAATGAAATACATTATGACATAACTAAATGAAATAGAATTAGTAAAATTATTAAATCAATGAAACCACAAGTAAGTAAAAATACTATAAGGTGGAAATTTTCATCAGCATGGTCTTCCATCATACTATAAATGATAACTATATAAATAATACAACATATTAAAAATATAATAAATATCTTAAAAATGAAATTGGATAATGAAAGGAATAATCTTAGATATGTATGTAAGTCTATATATAGGAACATAATATGACCATTATATATATATATATATATATATATATATATTACCATCGTTTATATAGTTATTGGTAATATGTTCATTGGATATATTATTTTTTGATATACTTGTATACATAAAGTACATTGAAGTTGTGTACTTGTTATTCAAAAATTTAGAATAATATAATTCACACAAAATACTTAATTATGGAATGAAATAAAAATATAATTATTTGTTATAAAAATATATATTTTTCTTGCTATTATTATTTTTAATGAGTGATTTAATGTTTTATGTGAATAAAAAATTTAATACCAATGGATTAATATCACTTAATGTTTAAAAGATAAATAAAAAATTTTAATAGAATGTGATTAAAATAATTTAATATTAAAAAGGATATTTTTCAATGAAGTTTTTTTAAAGTATTGTGTATTTTATTTTAATAATTTAAAATGATCACTTTTAAAAGGATGATTCCCATAAAATTAAATGTTTAAATGTTTAAATGTTTAAATCTATAAAATTAACACTCATTTAAATAATTACTTTATTTGAGATAAGATTAAGAACATTTAGTTCTTGAAAAAACAATTTCTTACAAAAACGATTTTCTCAATATAATTTATGTTTTCATTTAAAAGTTAAATTTTCTATATTTAAAAATTTATCTAGATTAAATGGAGTTAAATTTTTTAATCAACTCATCTAAATTATTTTAGTAGATTAATTTCATATTTTTATATAAAAATAAGTTTTCAAGGTGAAATTTAGTTTCCATGGTAAAGGATAAAATGAGATAAAAGGGTTTAAATAAGATGTAAAAACCTAAAATATCATAAAATGTTATCTCTAAATAAATGTATGAGGGTATGATCAACCTCCCATTATCTAAACTTCATTATTTTTCCATGTTGGATCCACTTTATATATTAAAAATGTATTCTTTATACATTAAGGGATGAGTTTCTATGAAATTGCAACTCGATCTAACCTATAAAAGGACCCCCCCCCCCCCCCCCAAATCTTCCCACTTAAACCTACACCTATTGACAAGCCTATGATAAGGACCTCAAAACCCAATTACTTGAACCCCAATTAATGTGGTACTAGAGGGACTCATGTTATATCCCAGGAGGAGGGTGTTTTAGTTGTGCTTTACTTTTTTTTGGGTTCAATGAATTTGATTGAGCTTAAATTGAGTTTGAATTAAACTCTTAAAAATAGTGGTATAACCTTGGATCATCCCCACACTTACAAGTTAAATCATAATTCCATTTTTTTCTCCTGGATTCTCTAACCAGATGAAATATCAAATGCTTACCCACAACCAATGATTTTAGATCAAGAAGTGAGATTCAATTATCATTGTATCAACTACTCTTACATTTTCTATTTATTAGAAAACTACTATGAATCATGGATCAACCCAAAACTCACCATCATAGGAAGTGAAGTAATTTTATACATCTTTTTTGTGAAAACAAATATTGAGAGAAAAAGGTTTCATGTGCGTATAAAAAAGCATAACTCCCACTTCCTATAACAATCAAACACCTATAGAAAGATAACAAGAATAAAATTATCATTAAAGAAATGTATCCATTAATAGGGGTGGGAGATTCTCTATGTATAAACCATTAATTTCCTATTATTCCATCATTAAATAAATTATAGTAGAACAAAAAAAAGAAATAGGAAGTAAATTAGAAACTACTCTTAACTCGCGGTCTAACTGCTTTCTCAGTGAATAGTGGTGATCTAATAGGAGTTGATCAGGGTTCCTTTCTTGGTTTAGAATCTACATATCCCATGTGATTATAATGGACCTCATATTCCACATACAAAATTTCATAAACCTTGAAGAAAGTTTTTTAATTCTATGCCCGGGTCCTTCTTCTATTTCTGATATGTTCACAGCTCAAGGGTCATGATGGCTTCCACTAGGCCCCTCTTGATTCATATTTTTAGAATGTATTCAATATATTATACATGAATTAAAATTTAAATTGATGATTTCTATATGTTTTATCTATTATAGAACTTCATAATTTCTAGGAATAGGGGTAACTTATTTTATTGAAACTTTCCATTTTGGGAATTTTTTATTTTAATCCTTATAGTCTACCAGGAAAGTGATAGTTGATCAAGAGGTGTGCTCAATTGAGGGATGTGGTCATTTGAGTAAAACACAGTCACTTGAGCCTCACACAACCAATAAATATAATCAATTATGACTTGAGAAGAAGTTTTTTATCTTCATATGATCATATTATCCCCATGGTTTATTAGAATCAACATGTGGTTGATCTGGGATATCATCAATCTAGGAAAGGTACAGTCAATAAGATATTAACTTGTAGTCACTTCAGAATCATGGTTGATTTTCTACCACATTTGAGTGGATGTAATGGTCAATAAAAAAGTATGGTCAGTCAAAATAAACATTTGGTCTCTTGATTCTCATGGCTGATATATGGATTTATAATCGATCTTCTGAGTATATTCATATGAAATGACCCTTCTCCATTATTTTAACTCATGCCTCCAATCATGAAAATAAAACTTTTAGTGTAGGATTTATTATAGTTAAGATAAAAATGGAGGAGAACAATTATGAATAGAATTAAAAGTATTTAAATAATGAAATTATCAATCTCCAAATCAATGTATAGCTCCTCAATTAATTCCTAAGTTAATGACACATATAAAAACCATGTTAAAATAAATTTATTTTAATAATTAAAATTTTCAAAAAGTATCAAAATAAATTAACTACCCATGATTAAAATTAATTATGGTTTTAATTTCTAATGAGAAATGATTAATAATTGGGAAATATTTGTTAACATCACTCCCCCACACTTACACTATTTCACTCATGGGAAAGAAAAATAATTCTACTTATTAAAAAGATTGTTCATACTTCTAATTAAGTACTTAAACCAAGGAAAATAAAATCACATACTCATCCATCATATGAATTATTTTGCCTCTTTTATTTATTTAATCAACTATTCTCACATTAATTTAATCTATAGTTTTTTTTCATTTTTTTTAAATAGAATAGATCTTAGTGGAGTTAAGATTAAAACAAGTGGTACCTTCTTAAATCCCACTCCCTTAATATTCCTTTATTAAATTTACTTTTCACACATCCTTGAAACCTACTAAATGAAATTAACATACATCATCTACCCCTTCATCATCCAAATTCATAATCTCTCAAATATATCCATCCCCATTTTAATTAGTAATTATTGAATTTTTTCCATCCATATTTTTCCAAATAACTAATTGAATGAGTGAAGATAAACCCATAAGTAAATCATCCCAAGATAGAAATTATCCCATTAGAATAATTTTAATAGTTATGGAATAAAATTAATGTTGGGAAACCAACTCTCAAGTCACTCTAACTCTTATATGATGGAAAACACACACACACACACATACATTTGAATATTTTTACTTGGTAGGACTTATAGACCGTTTCTCATGTTTTTATTTTACTCTAGTTCATATAATATATCTAAATATATTTTACTGAGGATTTATGAGGTGTTAATAAATCATTAATTTCAAGTTACCTTGGTTTTATTTTATCATTATATTTTCCCCATGCTATGATTTTTGTTCCACTAAGTTATTTTGGGTTTAAAAATATTTTCCCAGTTCTAAAGAAGAGACTTCCATGAAATAAGTGGTAATATTCACATGGAAATAATTTAAATCAAAAATTTATTTATTAATAATATACATCTATTATATTATGGTACTTCATTCTAGGAAATAAAACATTAACCTTGATTTTTTTAATTTCTAAAAACACTCAAAAAAATAAAAAAAATAAAGAAATTGATACTTGTTTATAGTACAAAGTATTTACCACTTAATATACCTTTTCCTCTCACCCACACTTATCTTAGACATAGTTGTAATTAGTTATAGTATAAAATTATCAAGGTAAATAATTTTCAGATAGAGATTCCTAGACCAGTGTTAAGGAAAGAGGCAGCTTGGGGTTCCTTATTCAAAAAAAGAAAGGTAGAACTTTAACTCGTCCATTGGTTCCTTCCAAAAACTTTCATGATATTGTATCATCTATTTTATTTTTTCCTCAAATGGGTTGTTTTATTTAGCACCTTTTATCTCCACTACACCAAAAATATTTATTATTCAATATGAATGTTTAATTCCATTTGGAATAATGCTTACCTGTTATGAGATTGATTCAAGATAAGAATAGTAAAAATTTTCTCCCACTTAAAATATTGTTTTATAAATAAATATTTAATGGATAGATCTAGATTTATCTTTGTATGGTAGGGAGTTCTCTTGATCTTCCCCCTATCAAATCTTCTAGTTCTATAATTTAGATTTTTTCTCTCTCTAGGCTTTCCAAAATCAAAGTTCACATTCTTCAAAACCTAGTATCCTTTGTATTTCATCTCAACATGAAGATAGAAATTTTTTATAAAATTTTTTGATAAACAATTATATAAATTTAAATAACTAATGGGGTTTCTTATGTAGTCATGTATGTAAAAAAATTCATATTTTTTATTCTTACCCTGACCTTCTTGGTTGTGTTTCACTGTCTTCTCTAGAATCTTTTTAACATCTCTGTTAGAGACCTCAACCTACAAATTTTTTTGTGGGTGGTATATATTTTAAGTCGTGTGGTTAACTCAATGTTTATTCTTCAATGATTCCATATTATTGTTAGAAAATTGTGTACTTGGGTCACAAAATATGTCTCAAGGTTCTCCAAACCTATAATAAATTTTTGATCTTAGAAGCTCAATCACAATTTTTTCTCCATTGGTTTGGGTTGACCTTTATTCAGCTCACTTAGGGACATAATATATTGATTATAGGATATATGATAAATTTGAGGAGTTATTAAATGGTTCTATTTAATCTAATCCCCATACATAAAATATTTTATAAAAAACAAAGGTTGTTGTGGAATTTCCAATTTTTTTAAAATTCCATAATTATGATGATAGTTTTGATATGATTTAAAAAAATCATGCGAGCCTTAGAAAATGAGGGTTAAAATAAACCTACTTCTAACATATTCATGTCTATAATTTTTTATGTAAACTAGCCTCCACATTCTAGTTTATGAAAATATAAAATTATATATTTAACTTCTTCTTCAAAGATACACCTCATAATTAATTGATCACTACATATCTTTAATAAATAAGAATATTATCGAATATAAATCATTGATTAAGATTTCAATATAAGATTTTTATTCTTAATAAGTATGGGGGTTAAATTTTATGTGACCACAAAATTCCCCAAGTCAACATATATGTCACCTGGGTAACATTTTGTAGCTTCTCACTAGGGAATGAATCATCTAGGTTTATTTTAATTTGTGGATGAACCTTGGAAGTGTGAGGTAACTTACTCATTTTTTATAATACAAAATTTTAATATCATGTAATATAATTAACATTTATGTCAAATTATTTTAATCTAAATGTCCTTCTTACCGACATTTTCTTTACTTCACCTTTCCTTATCAAATACCTAGATATAGCATAGTCAGAAAATAATAGTGAACTTGCTTCCTTATAAATAATATTGAAACTTCAATCAAGTAATAAAAATTGAAAAAAAAACTCATATTTTGTTGTACTTTCATTTATTTGGGTTATTTACAGGGTATTATAAGTTTATTTTATAACTTTTTAATGCCCATTAATTTTTTGGGACATCACTGCTCTCATATCCTTTTCTAATGCATTACACAGTATCTCAAATGGGTTTTTCCACTCATGTGAACAAAACAAAGGGGGTGAAGTTATACTTTCATTAAGTTTTTCAAATGTTTCCATATATAAATCATTAAACATAATCTCATATTCCTTTTCTAAAAAGATAGTGAAGTGTGGAGATATTTTACTACAATATTTAATAAATATTTTTTAAAATCCAACATGACCCAAAAAATATTGAACGTGTCTCACAATGGTGGGGTAAGTTAGTGTAAAAATAATTTCAAATTTGTCATTATCCACTTCAATATCATCTTTATAAATCATGAATCCCAATAAATTTTATTTTTCCACCATGAAATGGAATTTTTCAATGTTTAAAACTAAGCTTTTATCAATGCATTATTTTATAAAAAAACAAGAAATTAAATATAGGTTTTAAATCACATACCATAAATGGTAAAATAATCAAGAAACATCTACAAAAATATATAACTATATTATAAAAATATACTTACCATGAATAATTAAAAAGTACCTAGGGTATTTCATAATCTAAAGGGAATACTTGGGTCATAAAGAATACAAAAGGGATAGGTGAATGTGGTCTTGTATTATTCTTCTAGAGAAATTGGGGCCTAAAAATACTATAAAATTCATTAATGAAATAGTATTGACCCTTATAATACAGCCTTAATAACATTTAGAATACAAATTTAATTGGTAATTGGTATTTTTGAGTCTCATGATTCATTTACCTATAATAAATATAAACCCTCCAACAAATTAAAATCTTAGTGGGAACTAACTCATTATTCTAATTTTTTAACAATAGTGAATCTAGGTTTTTAGGTATTCTCTAAATGGGACTTACCCATTGGGATTCCAATATAGGGTATATCATTCTAAATCCTAAAATTATCTAAAATTATTTTTTAAAAACTTTTATAAGTTTTGGTTTGATACTAATTTGGGGATTCCTCACTAGTTTTAATTATCCTTTTATAGAAAATATTGTAAACATATATTATAGTAATAATTCAAAAAATTTATCCTAAGGACCCACCTATGACTCTAGAAATTTTTTTAAATATTTTTTGTAGTTGGTACTGTTGACTAAGTGTAAAACTATTCAAAAATATCACTAGATTTTTTTTATGGAAATCATAATTGAAATTGGATGGTATAAACGTAAGTTTCAATTTAGTGATTTTTCTAAATATTTTTTTATGATTATTTTTATCCATGATTGAAACCTACACATGTAAGGCATAATTATTAGTATAAGTTTATTAAATCATCAAAATATCCTTCACATATTTCCCCTATATATTCAACACACAAAAAAACTTCTATGTTAATTATTTTTTCAAAAACAGAATCATCAAAGAAAATTAGGTGATTCCAAATATTTTACCAATTTTATTTTCTCATAAAACATTTCAATTTATTCCATAGAGAAATAATGAATTTTATAATAGTTATTATAAAAACATATTGCCCATCGTGAGGGTATTTCATTGTATCTAAAATATTATAGTTCACTATATGTTCCCCAAAGTCCATGGAAACTATTCATCATTTAACATATATTATGGTTTTAAGAGTTTTAAGAAAGGTACTACCTATAACAATGGGTAAACTATCTTTTAACTTTCTTATTACAAGTTTAAGATGTAAGAATCAAGTGGGAACCAAAATACCTTCAATTTGTCTAGAACATCTTCTATAACTC
The DNA here is from genome assembly GCA_963277665.1 of Viscum album. Lineage (NCBI taxonomy): Eukaryota > Viridiplantae > Streptophyta > Magnoliopsida > Santalales > Viscaceae > Viscum > Viscum album. Next base: position 353,056,798 of record OY728159.1, read on the forward strand.
CAACTAGGTAGGCAGTGGTTCAGTTAGAAAGTTAGACAACCACATGGGTTGGTTTGATCTCTCCTATAAGAAATTAATAATAAACATAATAAGTTATTAAACAAATTGTTTCTCTAATGTCAAAAAATGAATTAAAAAATTAATTTCCCATATATTGTAAGGCATAGTGAATAAAACTAGGTCTTGAAATTTCTTAGGTAATTGTAGGGTAATATGAGATAAGGATTTATACATAAACTAAGATTATCATGTCCTTGAATTTTCCTCTTATTAGTGCACATAGTCTGAATGTCCTGAAGGCCTTCTTTTTTTATTCATTTTTGATAACCCCCCTATCAAGGGAAGAAGGGGAACCCTTACAAGGCCCATAGGCTTAGATATTACAAGACCCATAGGTTTTAATAAATATATAAACTATACTTGAAACTCATCCTCTCAACTTATTTATCGTTATATCAGCTCTCCACCTTTTCATGTTTGTTCGGCTAAGCTTCTCGTGCAAGCATAGGTTGGTCCCGATGGCAATGTCATACCCTCTCTTTCTAAGAAATTTTTTTAGATTCCATTATGGGGAATCTTCCTACACTAAATACCCATCTAGATCCTTATTCTTGTAGAGTATTTCTTATTATTTAAGAAAAATAATTGGTGGCCTGAAGGCCTTGAGGTGGCCCAAAGGCATTGAGGTGGCCTGAAAGTCTTACTAACCCAAAGGAAATGGGTGGCCTGAATGCCTTAAAGGACCTGAGGCACAAAATAGTGGCCCGAAATCCCAAATGGATGAATAGTTCTAGCTACTATAGTATGGAATAGTGCCTTATATAGTAGTTTTACAGTAACCCAGAAATATATCTTCACCAAATTTTGAACTCGGGTCTCTTGGATGTACTTGTCGAGTCCTCACCAACTAAGATGAGGCTCTTATGCTTATTGGTGCATTTCACTTTGAGAAACCATGTATACCTTGGTATTTGGTAGATGGCGTCCAAAAAAATAATGTTGATCTTCACTCTTTTTAATGTCTCCAAGACCTCTTGTTGTAATGATTCTTCACTAGTTTGTTTGGTTGGATTTTCTCTTCAACGTAATTGAGGTTTGGGTTGATGTTGGTCTTCCATTTTGGATTTTCCCTTCTCTTTCTTCACTGGTTGTGATTCTTAAATGACTTACTCTTCAAATTTATTTTTAGGAATATTTTTATTAGGTTCCTAGGGCCTTCCACTACTAGATTCAGTCTCTAGTGGTGATTATTAATTTATTTTTAACTCATTTCCACTACTTAAAGTAATATAGTTAGTATTTCCCTTAGTTTTAGGAATTAACTAAGTAGGGTTACTACCTAAAACTTTTTTAAGTCATTTAGGGTAGATATGATCTGGTATATTTGTCCCTTCAACTACTTAAGTTTTTAACCATGAGTACTGATAGTAGTCTATTTTTTGGTTTCTGATTCTAAAAGTTGTTTTAGTAGGCCCTTCAATGAGGGTTCTTGAGAATATCTATATTGGTAGCTTGTATAAGATTTTGAAATTTGTCTCTGAAATAGTAGTGGATAGAAATGTGGTTGAAAATTATTTTAAAAATGGGGTTTTTGGGGATGTTGGTTTCCAAATCTATATTATATAGTTGAGTATTCCTTGAATCCTTTGTTGTGGGTTGGTTGATACTGGTATTTCCTATAGAACATGGAATCACAACTCTCTTTTATTTGAGGACATCCATCGGTTTAGTACTCCAAATAATAGTTAAGTTGGTTGACCTGAGAGGGTGAAGTAGGTGTGGTTTTCTAAACTTTATTCAGTGCTAACTTTTTTATAAGAGGGGTTATATCTGAAATTTTATTTTCAAGTATAGGAGAGTTAAAAAAATTACCTCATAAACTCCTCTAGTTTTGGTTTTTGTTCTGAATTTTTGGGAGTTTTGGGGAATTATCTCTATCATATTTGTAAATTCGGAATAGAAGTTATTAATTAGTTCTCCTTTAGAGGAATCATCCAAAAAAATTATTAATTTTCCATTAATACATGGAAAAATAATACCAAGAAATGATGTTATTTGAATGGTTTATGTGGTAATTATTCTTATAACTTCTTAAATATATCCCAAAACATGTAAAGGATTTCTATAATTTATAATTTTGTATCATATATTTTCTTCCTCAACTGGGTACTCCTTGAGGTGGGGAAAAATTATAGAAGAAAACTTTATGATGTTTATCGCAGTTAGTGAATTCTCCAAGTTGAAGGTTATAGAACCACTATTTGGACGATCCTTCAAGGAAAAATGGAATCACATTCTAGTTTATTTGATCTTCTGAGAACCCTTTAAGCTTTAATTTACTAAAAAAAATAATAAATTTTATTAACTATCGGTTAGGATGCTCCCCTTACAATCCACAAAACATTGGTAGGAGTTGGGTAATTCTAGTTCTAAGCTTAAAATCTTATTAAGTTTTTGTTTTTTGAAGCTGATTATTATTATATAAGTTAGATGTAGAAAATTATCTCAAATTTCAATTTAGTTGAGCTAGATTTTCATCCTTGTTTTCACATCCTAAGGTGACTCTGGTGAAATAAGATTATAGGGATGGGGAATTTGATAATAAGATAGTGAAAAATTAATTTTACATCTATTTAATGATTCTTAGACATCTATTTTTTACTAGCATTGTTCGGTCAAACTATGGATCAAAATCATCAAGGTGATCTGAACTAGAACTGATAATGTTATAAAAACATTTCAAATGAAACAGGATAAAATAAAATAAAATACACAACATTGTATATCCTCCCTGGAAATAATGCCAAGTTGATGAGAGGCCCAGTTCAAGGAAATCAACAAGTAAAATTTAAGAACCTGAATTAATATAATACTAGTGGGACTTAGGTTGTCTCTATAGAGAAGGGTATTTTTGGTGTGCTTTTATTTTTTTTATTCAGTGGATGATACTGAGAATAAATTGGGTTTAATTTAAATTCTTAAAAATGTTTTATAAACTCAAATTATTCCCTTTCTTGTTAAATAAAAATTCTATTTTATTCTCACAATCTCACTATAGTGATATGAAATCTCAACTAATTACCCTCACCTAGTGATTTTATTCTATACAGTGAGATGTGATGATCATGTATCTACTAATCACACTTATCCTATTGATTTGAAAAGGAGAATCAATACTATATCAACACACTTCTCATTATCATAAGTATTGAAGTAGTTTCAGGTAGATTATGTGTGAAAAACGAATATTGAGAGAAAAAAGGTTCAAGATCATATAATGATAGAGATATCCTATTATCTATCACAATCAAACACCTCTCTAAAGATAAGTAGAAGAAAAATATCATTGAATAAATGAGTTCATTAAAAAGGTGTATGGGATTCTTCTTGGTACAAACACTACAGGCCTAGTGTGACATCAAAGAATAAATTATAGTAAATTGAAGAGTAAATGTGAAATAAATTAACTGAAGCTCTCAACTCATGGTATAGCCACTTTTTTAATGAATAGTCGCGCTCTTATATTATTGGTTCGAGGTAAATTTCTTTTTTTAGTATATTCCTCCCTCAAGTGAGTAGGATTGGATTCCTATTCATTCTCTAATGATTCCATAACATTTTAGAAATTTATTTTTCTATTCCCAAAACCTTCTTCGATTTCCATCGTGTGCATAACTCAAGGGTTGTGATGGATTCAATTGGGATTCTCTTGAATCATCCTATTATTTCAAATTCTTATAATGATACTCATATTAAAATTTATCTTAATAATATCCATGTGGTTTTCTTTTAGATTCTTTTTTAAATTTTCTAAATAGTGGGAATTGATTTTAGGTCAAATTTTCCATTTTTGTATTTTTATACTATAATCCCTATAACTGACCAAGAAATACATGGTTGATTGAGAGGTGTGGCTGATTGATGGATGAAATCACTAAACACAATCAATTAAGCTTCCCATAGTTGATCGAGAGGAGTAATAGTCGATCAATATGCATGTTCAATCTTCACATGATCTCTTTATCCTCGCCATCAATTAGAATCAACATATGATCAGTCCAGAACTTGGTAGAATTTTCAGTCACGGTCAATCGAGGAAAGGCATGGTCAATTGAATCTTAACTTGTGGTCACTTAATTCTCATGATATATTTTATTCCATAGTCTATATGATTACTTGTTTGATGGGATGGCATGTTTGGTCAGAATCTATATGCATATACTCAAGCCTCATGATTTATTAAGGGATGTGTGGTCAATCTTCTATAAAAATTCATATAAAACATTCCTTTTCCATTTCTCATCTTAGATATTAAAATAATAAAATCACAATTTTAGTGTTGGATTTAATTTATTTGCGATCAAAATGAATGAAAAAATTTAATAATAGTATTAAAATACCTTAAATAGTGAAATTTCTATTCTTCAAATCAACACATAGCCCCTAAATTAATTCAAAAATTAATGAAACCTAAAAAACAAGTTTAAATCCATTTATAAAAATAATTTAAAATTTATAAATGTAAAAATCAATTAATTACCCAAGATTCAAATTAATTATGGAATTTATTTCCAATGAAAAGAAATTAAAAAATGGGAAATATTAGCACACATAAACTACTTTACATTTATTTTATCTAGAATCCCTCCCTGAATTCTCTATATATTAGGTCTCTTCCAAATTTTATAACCATTATCCATAATAATAAGTCTCAAATCATTCATTTCCAAGAGTCTCTCTAAGAGGAGATTCAATTCTTCAACATACGTTTTATTCTCTCCTTAATAATTATTATTTATGTAATTTATCCATATCTAATTAAATATGATTTATCTCATTAATAACATTTTTTTTAAATCATTAACTTTATATATAATTTCCATTATTAGTAAACAATAACATGTTCTTACTCACTCAATCATTAGAATATTTTCTAGTTTAGGTCTGTTTTACTACCTATGTGAATGATATCATAAGGTTTACATCATGAATAACTAATAAACATTAAATAATTGTAATATTTTGTAATAAAAATTAATTTAATATTTTTTCATAATTATTTTATGGTAAAATTCTAAATAATATTCACCATATACTTTAACTCTTTTATAAATTCAATCATCAATGAAAAATATATTTTTAAGAATTTTATGAGAATAATCATCATAGGTTCCATGAAATAATAATGGTAATAAAAAACTATATCAATTATTTATTAAATCACCATAAAAATTCTATATATGATGAAACCATGATCAATAAGAAAGGATTTCAACTTCCAAACCAAAGAATGCATAGAAAATAGAAAGGTTAACTCTCGAATACTAATTTTAACAATAAATAATTAATATATGGGAAATAATTAATTATAAATGAATGGTATTAAGTAAAATATATATGACTAAGTTTATTATATAAATAAATAATAAACCTCAATTTATTATACATGGAGATAGATCACATCCGACCAAGAAAAATTCTAAGGTAAGGGTTTCTTTTCTAATCTCACTTTGAAATGGAGATTCTTCACGTCTAAATTCATATTTTGGAAAATTTAATTTTATTTATCTCTAAAATCCTATATATTTTCTTATATTATATTTATTTCTAGGTTTTACAAGTATTTTTACCATTTATCCTCCCTTTGGTTAAGAATTCAACTGAAAGGTTACTTGTAAATGGAGCCGAACTTATCTCATCTTTTCTATTGGGAATATTTCTTCCCCATGTTCATTTTGTTTATATTATTTTATGGATGTACTTATCTAAAATTATATTATTTTTTAAGGTCATTTTATATTTACTTTTACTTTATTTACAAGAGTGTGTAGGAATCTATTTTTAATGTTTTTCACATGGGTCATTTTTTATTGACATTATATTATTTATAAAAGTTTTAAAGGAAAATATTTTTTAAAATATTCCACAAAATAACTTTTTATTTCAATGTTACTAAATTTTATCTATGAATATTCCATTTTATTTTTTCAGGTTTTTCTGAAGTAATTTTTTCTCATTGATTTATAAATTATTTCCTTTTAAAATTAAATTTTATCAAAAGGTAAAGGATATTTCTTCTTAAAATTAAAATAAAATTTCTAATGATATTTTTTAATTTATATAAATATAATTTATTATTTATTATGATTTATTGGGAATTTTATTTAAATATAATACCCAAAAAAGTCTATAGATGTTTTATGGTCATGGTATATGGAAATATTTATGAAACCCATTGATTTCCCATTAGTTAATTAAACTAAGATAGAATTATGAATTTTTTCATGATCATGTAATACATATATATGTGGTTCATAATTATATGATTGGTGAGTCTGACATGTCCATCCATCTCATTGGGTAAATTTTTACAATTTCTGATATCAGGATGGGACATGGGTGGTTAGACTAAGTCTAAAATGTCATGGAACATAAGAGGTTATCTTGAGTCTACTATATTATGGGAAAGTTATTAGCCTATTTCATTAGGATAGGAATGTCTTGGTGATTTACCTTAACTTATGTTAAGATTTATATGCTTATGTTTATTCCACATTCTTATGTTATGTAACATAGATATTTCACATTCTCATGGATCATGATTACTGACTCATGTTTCCACACTCTCATGACTCATGTCTAATGTTATAACCAAATACTTATTTTGTTATTCAATATTTATGATCCATGTTTTAATGGTAATTATTTCCTTATTTTACATTCATGTAATTTTATTGTTTTATCATGATAACATTTTCATCTTATGCTCACTTATGATCTTCTATTAATATATATTATTTTCACCCCTTATTGAAGATTCTGAGTTAATACTTTCCTTCTATTTCCATTTCCCAAAGTTATAAAGAATGATATTATGTAATATTTTTCTATAATTATGTCATGTGTGAAAAATATTTGTAGTAAATTCTGATTAATGTTCATAAAATAATTTGGATATGTATCTATTCTTTAAATACACTAAACATATAGGTTCTGGGGTGTGTTTTATTATGAGATGTAATGAATAATCATATAATATGTTGTATTATATATGTATTATATGGTTATGTTTCTTTAATAAAAGTCGATCATTATATCATAATGTGTGCATTTCTATATATTAATCCATGATATTGTGATAGTCATTATGATATAGTTTACACTGGCATAAATAATGACATAGTTTTTACCACGACACCATGGTTTAGATATAGTTTATATTTCAAAACAATAGTGGTTGTGTATCCTATATGAGAACCATGATATATAAGTTGTCATCATAGGAACTGGTAGGTGTATTATGGATGTGATTGGATAGTTTCTTAGGTAATAAATCATATCATGTTTTTGAGAGATTGAATTTTGAGTTATCGAGTCCTCAAAATTTTGTTCATCCCTATTTGGAACTCCTAACAATTTTCCTTCCTTGATATCCTCTTTGAAAGTAGTGGGAGAAGATAATAAAAAATACAATTAATCCTAATAATTTTTTATCTCTACCAAACTTCATATGACATTTTTTATCTAATCTTTAAAAAAATTGGATTTCATGTCCCAAAAACTCATTATATAAATAGTAAATTACTTAATTACTCGGTTATACTTCTTTTAGTTTCTTGATTTATGAAATCTTGATAAAAATAGTTTTCTTAGCACATATGGTATACCATGGAATCTATTTCAGCTACAAAGAAGAAACCAATACCTTTTAGAACTTAATATCCTAAAATCTTTGGTTCTTATACCTATTGTTTACAAGTGGGTTAATATATTCACAAGGATGATAAGTTTATAGTGGATAAACAACCAAAGGATTGATATAGTGAGGGTAGGAGCTGACATAACTACTACCGAATTCAATTTTCTAGGTTTCCTCATTTTTTTTGAGGTGGAATTGTATGAATGTTTTTCATATCCTAATATAGGTAATCTTCTAAAAAATTTACATCTGAGTAAACTCTCAAAATATTCCATGATTATTATAGGTAATCAATGTCAAATTCATATTCATATGAATATTCAACACATAGATTTCTAAAAACTACTCCCACATGAGTTGAATATCAAGGCAATATGTTAAATCCTTTAATAAGGTGATAAATCCAATTGAATTTGTATTCTATTACTATTTAAAATTGCATAGATCTTTAATAGACATCTTTCTTACCTTAGAGATTAACTATTAGAGTAGTTTTCAATGAAGATCTGACCAACTAGTGATATATCTACATGTTATGTTACTATACTAGAAAAATATAAAACCTTGTAGATTATAGTTGAAACATTTGATCTTGATTATTTCTAGTTTTTAGGGGTACCATGTAGTGGGCCACATAGAGAGGGAAAGTTATTGAGATGTTGATTTGGGTCTCTCATAACGTTCTAGGATGTAAAGGTAGGATTTCCAAAGCTTGACAGTGGAGGGATAAAATCTACCCACTCAAGATATGTATTCCTATTAGACTATAATAATGTAAATTGATCCTTTATGGTTTCCAATAAAACTTTTAGGTCATTTATTATTTAAATTTTTTATGAAAATCCATATAATTATAATTATATTAGGTAACTTTCCAAAAATTATGGTTCATTTTGGGCTATATGAAGGATGTATTGATGATCCATAGGGTTTCTTATTAATTTCATGACCTAATCATACCTTGTGTCAATTAAATGGATTAGTTTAACTGTAGAAAATAGAATAAAAATATTTGTTAGGTAGTTTTGTAAAAGTGAGCATTATATCAATCTAAACATAATTACCATTAGTGACATGACCAGAGAGAAACTCAATGTTTAGTATCTTAAAGTACCTAATCTCCCACATGAGAATAATAAACCACTCATCCATAGAGATATACTCAATGGGTTTGAGTAAATGTGGAAACATAGATGTATCGATCCATTTTTTCTTTATCCATAGTGCATTAGGATGGTGGAGATGATAATTTTAGTAGAGTCACTAGTGCTTGAGTTTTCCTTTAACATCAAGTGTGTACACCATCCTTATGTGTCTTGGGTCTAGAGGATTCTTCCAATAATAATCCATATTCCTCTATCTCATTTCAATCATTATCCCCAAGAGGATATATAGTTAAGATTATGATTGAATTTATTAATATAGTATATAGGGGTCTTAGGTCATCATAATATTCAAATTAGAGGATACTAATAATTTTATAGTCATAATAAAGTCATTTACCCATAATTATTAATGTGATAAAAGCCTAAGTAGGGTATATAACCTTTTATATTCTATTACATCTCATAATATAGCCTCTTCAACTTTATCATGGGTAAAAATGTGCAAATAATAGAAAGTTTATCTATGCATAAATAGATTGTGATAGAATCACCTTAGGTGGAAACTAACCATTTATTGAAAGGATATAGATAATGAATAATCATCTATGGGAATAACAAGGACTAAAAACACTAATTTTTATGATGACTATGTGGTGGACATTAGGGATAAATTATATTTATAAAAAAATGAAGTTGGTTTGGATATAAAAATTGCATCATCCTAGTGGGATAGGTTTTCCTTAGGATGTGGCTGAGGAACAGTTTAGGTAAAAAGGGTGCCAATGACAGGTTTTAATCACTTTTATGCACTTATCTGAAGTCATTCTAGGGATATTTATGGGTTTCCTTAAAATTATTTGCAGCTTTAATTTTGTATTCTTTATTATCCCTTCATTTTCTTTTAGTTTTCCTTTTCACAAGGGAGATGAATCTTTCAATGTTGCCTCTTATAATTCTTGGTGAAGCCTTATCTATGTTTATTCCCTTTTCCCCTAAAATTAGTATTTTTTAGTTAAAAACTTGTAATATTTTTCAGTGAGATCTAATAAGTTTTGGGTTGACTAAGAGTTTTTTGTTTTCAGTTTCATATAATGATGGTTAGGGTGATTCTTTGTCTTTATAGGATAAGTAATGGATGCATCTTGGAGTAATGGATCTAGCATGTGGTACTTTTGTACTCTAGTTATCCCATCCTATATGTGTATATGGTGTTAGAGGATACTAATTTGGATATGGTATATTTCTTACCCCATTCATGTCTAATTTATAGTCCGCCCATTATCTTGGATTTGGATCTAAGTCATTTTTTATTCTATTTTTGGGGATCTTGGTGAGTTTCACTTCTTTATTGTTTTTTTTCTTATTATGTATTTTTTTAGTTTATCTTTTGATTGTATTTGGAAAATATAGTGATGCATGAGTTATTTTTCTACTTACAAGATGAGTGAGAATATTAGAGATTGTTTTATTTATTTTGGGTCACACATTCACGTTTAAATTGAGCAGAAAACATCTAACAGGGGTCTTGGGGAGGTTGTGTTGGCCGCTGGATAAAAATATAATTGCATATGAAACTGATTTTTATTTTGTTTTGGTGTTCTTTTTAACATGATCTATTTTTTCTGACTAATTTTATCTATTTCATATCATTGTTGTTTACTTATTCTTCTTTGTCATGGATCGTTGTATATTATCCAGTGATGTGGGTTAGTGGTTACCATTTTTCTTGCCATTGGAATCTAAACATGTACTAAAGTAGATGATATATTCTATTGGTTACAAAATTTTCTAATATTGGTGCTCATTGGTGGTTTAAGTTTATTTATCGGCATTGTCATCAACCAACTTTCATGATTATATAAGGGTGATAGGAGGAGGTTGGTGTCGGTGATGATTGTAGTTCAGGTTCTGAGAGTCATGATAAGGACGGTGTGTGTCCTATGGTTGATGAGAATATTTGTGGCATCTCATGTGGGATATAGTGTATCCCAATGTAGATATATTGGTTCCAGAATCTTCATGAGGTTCTCATGTTTTTTGGGTTATATGGCTGGATTTTCATGGTGATTCCCAACATCTATAATTATTTGTATGGGATATCCTATGGATATGTTTCTCATCATATTAGGTGGTGGTTATTTCTCATGACAGTTTAGTTCATGATTAATTTTTTGGCACAAGGGTTATTTTTTTATTGGTTTAGATACCTAATATTCTATTATCAAGCCTCTTTGGTTTTTCCATGGGTCATTGCTACTTATTTTTTATAGAAAAAAAAATATTGAAAATCTATTACAAAAAAAATAAGTTTTCTTTAAGAATATCATCATGGTGGTTTCTTGGGATGCATGTATCTTGGTGAGAATCTAGTGTTGTGGAGATCAATATAAAAATTTACCCATTCTAATGGGTTAGCATTTTCTTATAAGTGGTGAAGTGGTGGTTTCAGGGTATGAATAAGTGTTTTAATATAATTTTATGGAAATAAATTCAATAATACACAATGAAACCTATGAGAGTGGGGATTTGAAATGTGGTATAATTTCTCTATATTTAGATGCACATATGAGGGGAAATTTCCTCAAAAATATTTTATATTTAATAGAGATAGTATATACATGTGTTTTACAAGCATTCAAGGTGATTCTCAAATTTAATTTCTCATTGTATTGGGAGCATGATAAGGTATGTTTTCTAACACTTATCGGTTATTTAATAAATTTTTGTATCTATCATACATCATAGGTCAATAACTAAAGTGGTTGAATATTTCCCATGAGTTATCCCAAAAGTTTTGGATGGATTACTTATCATGTAACCTAGGAACATAATGGTGAAGGGTGGTATAGGGTTAGTAATTTAGGGATATTAGATCATTGGATGAAACTTTACATATCTCATCATTACTAGATTTATCATTGATATTTAGTATACATATATGTGTTGGCATAACAAAAATCTTTTTAGTGGTCTTATCAAAAAATTGGTTCAACTTTGGCATTTTCAACCCCACCCAGGCTCAAGAAGTGGATATATACTGGATGGTAAAATGATGATATTCTCTATAGTACATCCAATGGAATAAAAAATACATCATTATCCAATGATAAGAAATCTGATTAAATAGACACTGGTTTAAATAATACCTCTTTATAGGAGGGAAATTGAGAATCGAATGGGATGTTTAAAGGATATAAACTATAATACATCTTATAATATTGTGTATGTAGCCTCTATAGATTCTATTTAGTCATTTTTTGTAATCGATAAAACCATATAAAATCCCAACCTTTTAGTCTTTTAGGAATATAGAGTGGAATATGATCATCATACCACTTTGTAAATGTATTTACAAATTCCTTCATGGACCATGTGTGTCTCCATATTTAGTATCATAAATCACATAAATATTGTGACTTTATCTAAAGAGTAGGTTGTATTAGAATTAGTGTAATTCTATTGGATCTTATATAATTATGATATCGAAGAAATTATGGTAAATCGTCATTGGTGTCTCTTAAAGGTGGATCGCATTTGGTTGGATAATAAATCTAGCTAGGGTTATTCTTCAACATAGGGAATAATTCCTGTCAAAAATAGAAGCATTATTATGGATATAATCTATATTATAATCGATGGTTATACTAACATGGGGGTACCTCCATGATAGATTCTTTTTTCTATATTATGAGGGCCTCTATGTAGTTTTGGTGCATCATCCTAGGGAAGAACTTCACATTTGTTAGTGATTTCATTATAGGGAAGACCTTTTAGTGAATTTATAATTTTTTATAATGGGAGACTCTATGACATTGACCTTTTTTGGGGGTAGAGGAGTTGGGTGGTGGGGCCACTAAATCAAGTTGGGGAGATGACTAGGGCCTCTGTTCAAACATGAATAGGAAATATTATTATCTTACCACCCCAATGTGATGATGGAACTCAAGGGTCTTGGTAGTAATGAGGGAATCATCTTCCCTCAATAAATTAGGGATACCTCCCTCCCCCCACCCTTAATTTTTCAAAATTGGATAGTATGGACAGTAACCAATTGAATAAGTTTCTAAATAAGTGGGGTTATACATTGGCAGTGATGACCAAAATTGGGGGGAGCACTCTTAGGAAACCATCACATAGGAACTTGGATATTTTGGACATCCTCTTCCTCCAATAGATATAGAAAGATCATATTATTATATATATAATAGATACTCACAAAATGGATTGATTTAGATATGGATCTTATGTTACCCATATTTTACTTCTATTGTAGACCTAATTTTCTTGGATTGAGTGCCTACAAGACTAATATTCTATGTTTGGATAAAACCTCAATCGTATATATTGACTGTGGTATTAACCATCTTTCATTACAGAAATTATTTCGAAGAGAATGGTTTGGGTACCCAAAAGTTGTTGGAGGAGTGACGATAGTGGCATAGCTAGGTGATTTTCCACATGAATAGTGGAAATTCTAGGAACATTCAACTAATCCCCACATTAATTATGGGATACCACAATACTTGTCACTAAATATCCATTCATTTCCATTTATATTATACATAATAAGAGTAGAAAATCAAAACATATATTTCATATGAAATGGTGATATAAGAATTATCATTAAATCCCTTTAATGGAAGGAAAATGAATTCATATCAGGTTCACTATTTTTTGTTTCTAAAGTTTCCTATATCCCATAACCATTTCTTTTTATTAGTAATAAATATGAAATTTATGAATGTACTTATAGAAATAGAGAGTATGGGAGGTAAAATCATCCCCTAAAAGTGTTTTTTATAGTTATAAACTATCTTATATATTTAAGAGTATTCATTATATACATACCAAATACATCATTATGGATTTCTATTAATTTTATCTCTTTCCTCTTGAGATGAGATAATAACATTGAAAGGTTGAATGATAGTTTTTCACATATTAAGCTACTAAGAATGAAATATTCTTGTTTTTATCACACATGGTATCTTATGATTATTTAATAATTGGGATTATATAATCTATAGATTATAGTTATGAAATAATTAACTCTATGATTTGTATCCCCATAAAAAGGAAATAAATGGTTTTAATTCCTAGGAATAAACTCTATAATTTAAATATTTATAGAGGAACTTGGGTAATTTAAATCCATATAGAGGGAACACAATAGTTGAAAAACTCATTGAAATATTTTAAACGTAATTTTTTATTTAAAAGATATATAATGACTATGAAAATCACTTTGGATTGAAAATGAATCCAAATATTATCAAAAAAAACATTGACGAAAAAATGTTATGAAAAACATTAAAAATCACATTGGAGAATAATTTCATCCAAGAAGTTTATGAAAGTCATGTTAGAGTTTAATTTTATCACAGACGTTTGTTAAAGTCACTTTGAATTGAAAATTTATCCAAGAAGACACTTTTTGTTTTAAAATACAATAGAAAAAATTTGAAGGTGATCTTGGATATAAAATCTATCTAAGAATAATATTTGTGATTTAAATAAACATAGGAAATTTGTGAAGTTCACCTTAGAGATTAAATTAATTCAATAAGGGAGTGGTTGTTAATCCCATATGTGAATTATGAATATCACTTTAGAGTTTAAATTTTCCCATGAATTCACTATATAGTTGGAAATTTCTTAAAAGAATTTTAGAGATCATTTTGGAGTTTATACCTATCAAATAATTCTCCCTATTATTTGAAATTCCATATGATAATTTTAAATATTAGTTTAGAGTTCAAAGATATCTAGGAATATAATTTATGATTTTAAACCCTATAATAGAATTTTGAAGGCCACCTCAGATTTTAAATATATTTGAGAGGGTGATATGTTTCCTTTTAGGTGTAATAGATAAAAATTAAATACTTTTTGTATCACTACTAAAAAAATATTACATTTATTGAATAATCAAAAAATATATAGGGGAATATTTTTAATAATAATTGTTAGAATGAACTTATGGGAGGATTCTTATATATCCTAGTTAATGTAATAAAAACTCAAGTAGTTCAAAAGGGTGTGTATTTTATTTAAATATAAGTAAAAAATCCATAACACCCATCCATGTGAAATAATACTTGTACTTTTAATCCATAAAATAAGATCATAACATGTAGTTTGATTTTTTTGAGTAATTAATCTCACTCATAATTGAGAAACAATTCTTGTACTTGAGATCCATTTTAGGATGCATGTCATGTTTTTTAATTTCATATTAAAAGGAAGATCAAATTCATTTCTTTTATGTGGAATGTAGAACATTTTTATATAGTTTAAGGTCATGTGGAAATGAACATGGTCATTGGAGACTACCTAGGGTTGATTATAATGGTACATTCTCATAAGTGTTTTATATTGTACCTAAATCCATGTATGATAACACATGGGGATATGGGAAGGAATGAAAATGCAAGTTAATTGATTGGGGTTTATTCATAAGAAACCTAGAATGTACATGAATACTTTTAAGAACAAACAATCATAAAACATAAATAAATACGAATTTTTGAAACGAGACTTTTGATAAGCGGAAAGATTTTTATAATGATGGACCTATATGAGTCTTCACTTGATGAATATTTTATTTTGCAAAAAAACATCACGAGATGGAATCATTGTGACTGATAATTTATTTTTGAATATATAGAAATATTTCTAAAATATTTTATGTTATTTGAGTGATTAGATTTCTAGGATTGTGAAATACCTATAGTATATGCATTCTAACTTAAGGGGCTCCATGAAAAGGTTTGTGTCATGAAAGACACAAAGAATTGACTAAATTAAGTGACCTTTTCATAGGTTAAAATTTCAACATATGAAAGGGGTATTCTAACATAATTTCATGTTATGGGACTTGTATAAATAATTTATACATATATATGGCTTCATTTTTCAATAAAGAAATTCAATTGTGTGATTTTGTCTTTTCTAAAGGGAAAAAAATTTCTAATTTAAGTTTCTATCTCTCTAGATTCCTTTAAGTTTCCATCTAGAATTATTTATAATTATACTATTTATAGGTAAATTATAGCAGTGCATGAGTTTTTTACCTATAAATAACCATCATAAGAACTATTACACAAGTATGTACACATTTATGTAATTTGGTGGGGTTTTATACATCATTAAAGATAAAACATTTGTGTAAAAATTCATTTACATACAAACTTATTTAAAGTTAATTATTATTTTTATGTTTATGTGTTGGAAAAAATTTGTTTCTACACCTTCTTTATTTAAATATCATAATATATCTTATTCCCTAAGTGTGATAATATTTTACTTTCATTGAAACCATAGTGGATAAATATCACTTAGTCACTTAATCAATGTTATTATCCTAGTTGCGGTGGTCAAAATTTTAATTAATTCATGTACACATGGATTATATAAAAAGTATCTCAAAATTATATATTAAATATATAATAGATTCCTAGGCTAGATAAAAATACCTTTTTGGAATGAGTTGACCTCTCATCCTCTAGTTTTTTATAGGATGGAACCACACTCATCAAAAACCATTGAATTGAAATATATTGAAGTAATAACTTAGATTAAACTTATTTAAAGAAAATAGGATCATAGAACACATGAATCAGTACAATACATAAATATAATACACAAAACATGTGTTGTATACATTCTAGTAGTTTTAGACACTTTGATATAATGGTGAATTGAATAAATTTTAATAGAATTTTTTTCATAAGTTAAATAAAACAAAAGGAATTTAATATTCATCAAAGACATATAGAAATTTTTTTCAGACAATATATTAAACATTCTTCATGCATAAAAAATATATCAAAAAATATAAGCATCACAATAAAATTATAAATAATAATAATTCTTGAAGGGACGAAATGTCATTGAAAAAATATAATGGTAAGAATCCTTGAAGTTGAGTTTGTTGAGTCATTTTACTAAAATGATATATGTAGGATATGTTGTTTTGATGGATCAAAATAAAATTTATTTTTTATTATACATACTTAATGTTATTATTAGTTCTATTTATATATAATTTTTAACTTTTGAATCACATGTTCTAGATGAGTTGATTTTAATCCACGTACTTTCCAAAACATTTTGAATTAACCATAATTACTTATAATGGAAATTCATGATCAAGATTACAAGTTTATTACAAGTAACAGTTCTACCTAAATATTTTTGGAGTTTACCATTTCATGTTTGTTACACCCAGGGCCTGTAATATTGGGGATTTAAGTAATAAATTTTGGTCAAGATGACTACATATTGATGTAACTTTATTTAATGAGTACTTTCTCAATTATTGTGTGCTTATATTTGTGTGTGATTTTTAGAGTTTCTTCTTTGCTTATAATTTTGATTAATTTCATTATAAATTCCCTAAGTTGATCATTATAATCATTTTCTTTTGATACTATGTGATATAAGAGTTATGAGGATATAAACTATGCTTAAAAACTTCTTGTTCTAAGAATTCATGGGGTTAAGGACTTGTTTTTTATTTTCTAATCAAAGAGAATATTAGGGACATATATTATGTTTGTTGATTCATATAGAATAAAATTGGGGTGAATAATTTTCATTTTGATCTTTTAGATCGAGAAAGTTCTATAATTTCATAACTCGATTCATTTTGATTAGGGAATTCATCCTTCTGATACTTTGGATTAAAAGTGAGGTGTTCTATTTATTGAAACTATTTACGTCCTTACTTTGAATGGCCCGAAGGCCTTATTTTTTATTTTATTATAGAAAATCCCCCTTTTAATGGTTTAAGGGGAACTCGTACATGACCTGTAGGCCCAAGGAACAAGGCCCTACATGACCCGTAATACATGACCCGAAGGCCCAGTGGCATACCATGCCCACAACATGACCCGTAGGACCAGTCCACTAGAATTGTCCCTCCCCAGCTTCTGCATCATTGATCACCTTTATCTCCCCTCCTGCATTACTAATTGTGTAGCATTTCCCCGTACAAAGCTACACAGTGCATGTTCCCAATGGCGGTTGTCATATCCTCTCATTCTTCCAATCTGGTTAGCTCTGCTTCTAGTGACTACTACTGGTGCTTTGATCCTCTTTTAGGGTCTACTCTGTGTGAACTGGGCTACTTCATGGTCTTCAATGGCCTGAAGTGCCTGTGGCCCAAAGGGCTTTGATGGTCCGAAGGCCCTTGAGACCCGTAGGCCCAAATCGGTGGCCCAAAATCCCAAATCAGGTGAATAGTTCCGGTTGCACTAGTACTGAATAGTTCCTACTACAGTGCCTGCTACAGTACTTCCACAGTACTGCTACAGCACCCTGGAAATTCACCTCCACCCGGTTTTGAACCTGGGTCTCTTGGATGCCAATCAGGAGCCCTTACCACTCGGTTACGGGCTCATATGCAAGTATTTATGTCCATTAATAATATTATTTAAAAGGTTTTATGGATTACCATTAATAAATCTATTTAATTGTTATATTTTGTATTATTTCTCAATATGTTTGGTTCATTTACCTAAGTTAATTGTTAACTTCCAAGTCACTTATTTCTTCTCCATTTTTTAACTTTTGTACTCTGAAATTCTAAAATTTATATATTTATAACTATACTTTATATTGTGTTTAAAAAAATACTTTTATATAATCATAAATTCATCCCCACTCCCACCCCCTCTTTTGCTATCATATTGGGACAATGGAGTTGATTTGATGGTCGGTATATGAATAAAATATTTTATACATAACATTTAGTGGGAAAAAACATTCTGTAAATAACATAGGTGGAAGAATTTGAGAATAATATTAATAATATATGTGGAATCAAATTTAAGAATTATCGAATTATCGAATTATAAGGAGATTATATAAAATTATTTACATTATTTTATGACAAAACATGTTATGTTTTACAATTTCTATGCACAATAAATTTGATAGAATAGTTTCTTGATATATTATGAAAAACTATACTACATAATTAAAGATATATCTATTTTACTTTTATATTTTTATGTTTATATTGAATTTATAGAGTCTTAAGATGTTTTAAAATTATATTTAGTCTCTCATATTTGGTTAATAATAAGTTTTAGTAAGAATACACCATGTCATTTTTGTATGTAGTATATATGGAGTTATATTGGATATAAAAGAGTTGTGGTTGAAATATTTGAAGATCTACCCAATTCATTGAGTTTGCATGATAAAAATGATAGTTTTACCAAATGAAAGTTAGTTTATACAAACTTAGGTAAACTTTCAAATAGAATAATATTTTACTTTCGTATTTTAGGTGTGAGGGATCTATCAAATTTATAGTTGGGACACAGTAATTTAGACTAAAAATATATTATTCATGTGTATCTAAGAATTTATACCTATGCTCTATATATAATTAAATTGAATTTTTTTTATTTTAATAAACACATATTCATTTAATTAAATCATGTTTATTTGAGTCATTTTGAGCTTTAAAAATAAATAAGAAATAAATTTATATATGGAAGGAAATGATTCATTGAGAAGATGTTAATTGTGTATAATTTGAATATTTGTGATTATGAGAAATTATTTTGGTTTGTAGGATAGTTTGAAGTTGATTAAAATAAATAATATACTATATTATG
This sequence comes from Viscum album, assembly GCA_963277665.1. NCBI lineage: Eukaryota > Viridiplantae > Streptophyta > Magnoliopsida > Santalales > Viscaceae > Viscum > Viscum album. Next base: position 353,076,234 of record OY728159.1, read on the forward strand.
TGAAATATTATAATAATACCTCCCTTATAAGAGCTTATGGTAGTAATTATGTATAGGTTTATCCTATTATAAAAACAAAGCCACATCCACAATGGTAAAAAATTTGAGTGTAACACAAACTCAAAAAAAATTAGAGGATGAGATAAAATGAGAAAGAATATTACATCCAAGTCACAAGAAGATTTAGAAGGTTCATAATATGAATCATTCACTCCTATAATCATTATATCATGTGATATTTCATGAAAGACTTGTAGAATATAAGGTTGATATATATTCACACAGTGGTTAAGTTATCAACACTTTACATAAAATATTCTGATGCATTACTAGTATGAAATTTATAGGTCATTAGTATGTTATTTATATTCCTAATTATTTATTTTATAGACTATATTCTTTAGTAGAAATATAGGAAATTTTGGACGTGTTGGTTGTATGTATAAATATTCAGGAGTCATTAATACTTTTAAGTATGGAATCTACCCTATTTTAATTTATTTTATGATATGTGTAAAATATTTTCGACTTGAATAATGTATCTTAGGGTAAGAATTTAGAAACATACATTTGAGGAAAACTTTATAAAAAAATATGTAATTATTCTTGATTTACATTATGTATAAAACTGAGGTTGTGAGTAAATGATAAAGATTGAAAATTTAATAGGTGTTTGTGGTTGAGTTAATTGAAAACTCAAAATAGTATATGATGTTTAAAAATAAATATTGATCACCCCTCCCCTCATTATTCATTAGAGCCTCAATGGGTTTTTGCATGATTTTAATTATATTTCTCTTTTATACTAACTAGTTTTTATAAAACAGTACAAATCAATGATATACATTCAATATAGCTTTTAAATAAAAAATTTAACATTAAATAGAAAAACATTACTATGAATTGGAAATATGTTGACACATATTCTAAAATAAGAAACATAACTATAATAATAAGATTAAAAATAAAGAACAATTTTATCATTAGAATTGATATATTATATATATATATATATATGTCTATATTTGGGAAGAATTTATAAAAATAAAAATTGTGAATTTGATATTAAAATTGATAGAATTTATATGAATCTATACGAGTAAAATGTTTATTAAATGGACATTATAAGAAAATATTTTATTTTTTGGGGTGGATGTTATGTGATCATTGGAGTTAATCATTGTTTTTCCCTTAAAAGAAACTATTCACTATTTAAATAATCTTTTCAATATACAAAAATAAAATTTATTATTATAAAAATCGTAATGGAATTTTTTTGGTACCTCATATTAATAATTAACTCTTTTAATGATATGATAATGTATGTTACTAAGATAACTTTGTATAAATTCACTTAGTGTTTTATTTAATAATTAATATTATCATATATAAAATTTGATTTTTATTTTTAATAAATAATATCATCATTCTCTCTCTCCAAATAATGACCTCCCCACCTCAATTATCCTAAAACATATTTATTATTTCACTTTTATATTTATCAAAATAAATATATCCCCTAATTACCTCAAAAATTTTAATAATTTTTAATGTTTCAAATTTAATTTTATGAAGCTAAAAATACAAACTAATGTAATAATTTATCTCGTTTTAAAAAAAATAATTGATTTTTTTATACTTCATATTCATTTTTTATTTATAACTATTAATTATTATAATATAATTCATATATATATATATATTATGTCTATATTATTATGATATGAACCTTTATCTAAGAAAATTATGTCAATTATACCTAGTTTAACAGTTACTAAGACCCATATAAGTACTCTCGATATTGAATATAAGTAAACTTTGTTATATAAATAGTTTGCATGGGAGTTCATCCTTGATTATTTTATATATATAACAATTTTTTAGTATATATGGTATACATACCCTTAATTTTGATAAGATTTGTTTATTTTTTTCTTGAAAAATATTTATACATTCCTTTGAAACAACACACTTTTTGAGGTATACTTCCTTCGAGTACCCTTAATTATGTATAGCTTATTTTTTAATTTTATTAAATTATATTTATATATATATCAATAATATTCCATTGATTGGGAAAATATTTTACATGTTTATAAATTATTTGGTCTCATACAAGGATTAATTTAAAGGGAGTGATGATTCCATATGAAAAAAAGATACTTATTGAAGGTAAGTGACATAAGTCATCTATTATTAACACATGAACATTATGCCAAACATGGTGATAATATTTATATTGATATTATGCTCTAGTTTTAGACTAAATATGTAATTTATGAGGTCTATAATTATATATATCATTAATTCAATGATAGATATAATTAGATAATTAAGATATAGTAATGGGATCACCCTTACCTTTTATGTATGTTGTCTTGGAAAAAACAATAACTAAAATCTTATGACACCCAATATTTAATACTATATAATTATGTAATATTATATGTAATTTTCATATGGTATTATATTCATTATGTATTATTTACATATATGTATATAATGATTATTCCATTGATATACTAAATTATATTTTATATTATAATCCATTATGAGGAAGAGGTATTGGGTGTTGATCAATCAAGTGCTATTGTCATGTACCTCACTTATGTGAATTTGGGAATAATATTTTCATGATATTTTATGAAAAATATAACACTTTATGTAACACCCTCATATTTTAATATATGACCAACTTTAAATAATTCAATTTTTTTATTTCTTTCTCCACATGAAACACATAATATAAACACACTCGTGATATATTTGGATAAAATATAAACATTTAAGTATGACTATTAAACATAATCATTGAATTATAGGGAATGAATAGAAGTAATTGATTTATGAAATATTTAAAGAAAGAAATTAAAGGATACTTATAATATGAATGAAATGTAATTGGTATAGGTAAAAAGTCTAATAAGATCATTTTAAGCTTATAATTGTATTTTTATAAAAATTTACTTTTATTTGCTATGTGTTTTATTATAATAAACTTATCGTTAATTTATGTTAATATATATTAATATGAATAATTGGTTAAAACAAATTATTAATTGATACAAAATATGAATAAGACTTGATTGTTCTCTAAAGAGTTATTTTATCTATAAAAATAATTTCTTGTTATAATTTTAATTAAAATTATTAGAACATGAATTTTAAAAGATGAAAATTGTTTTTTGATTCATAATTGTAATATTTTCTTAAGTTTATTATTTTAAATTTTTTTGAAAAGTTTGATTTTGAGGTGAATAGTTCAATATACCATTTTTAGAAATAGCATGATTTAATGATATATTAGTATGTAAGTAAGTCGTAAATATTTTTGAAACATTTTTCTACACAAAATATTTATCTTATAAGAGAAATTATAAATATAAAAATATCTATTATATTTTACAAACCTATTTCCATTATTTTAGAACTTAAGTAATATTTTCCTCAAAATATTGTTTTTAATAGATTATAAATTTATTGTTTTAATAAATTTAATCATTGAATATTATAAAATTGATTTTAAATTTTTAATCAGTATGTCAAAATTATTTAATAATTACCATTTTATTTTTATGAATAGATGATAAATTACTTACATAAAAAACTAGTTGTCGTTATAAGAGAAAATTATGGTTAAAAGTGTCTAACCAAGTGATAAAGGATAACAAAATAAAAAACATGTGTGATAAAATGTTGTTGAGGCCTTTTTAAAACTTATCTATTTATCACTCAATTATTTCTAAATTTTTTATCCACTTTCCTTGAGAGTGACTTCCCATTATTTATAAGTGATGGGTATTTACAAAAATTCCAACCCTTCTCACTTATAAAGGGGGCCACTAGTACCCCTTAAATACCGCTCCTAATACATGGGTTTCAACTGAAAACCTAAAATTTTTAGTTCCACTAAAATCCACTTACTCATACTTGAGATTCTGGTCATAATATATTATCCTAGTCCCTCCTTTTCCAAGGAATTATCCAAGGAAAACGCAAAGTTCTTAATGTGAGTAATCATTTTTCCATAACTTATTTCTTTTATATATTACCTTTATAGTTATAATTATTAAATACATATGTAATGAAATAATTTTTTATTATATATTTAATTTTATTATTCTAAGGTAATTACCATTAACCACCTTTATCCTTTTCCCTTAAGAAAAATAAAAACAATATACGTGCATGTGCACGGTTACCACCTACATGAAGCATCAGGTTTTGTTTTCCTTAAAAACCTTACACAGATGATCCTAATGTTTAATTTTATAAATAATTATTATATTTATAACATATTTTAAATTAATAAATAATAAAACTTTTTATAAATTTCTCTCACTCAAGGGAAAATGAAATCATCATCCATATGTATGTGTAGGCTACCGCGTCCATGGAAGGATTTATATCCATTTTTATTTTCAGCACCTCATTACATGGATGGTCATGAGAATGAGTTTAATGAATTAATATTATTTTTTTGATATCAAAATTTTTCTTTTATTACAAATTATATGACCTAAAAATGATACGATCAACAAGCGATCATTGTTATTTCAATCATTTAAAACAAGCATACTAAGAGGAAAATATTTTTATTCATATTATGTAATATTTTCATATCCATTAATTATTATTACAATTCCTTAAAATTATGATATATATTTATAATAAATACTAAATAATATAATTATACATTTTTTATAATGATATCACAATAAAATCACCACATATTCATCCATTAATCATGGTATATTCATTTTTGGGTCAGTTTAGCCGCCTACTTGAACAAATATATGAATATATATAATTGATTAATATAGGAAATAAATTAATAGTATAATATGATATAAAAATTTCAATAATAATTATTTTTTATTTTAATGGTAACATTATTATTAAACTCGTTAATCAATAAGACACCTTTCATTAATTAAGAATCACAAAAACATTATCATTATTGATTTCATCTTCATGGATTGTGAGAAAAAATAACATAGAATGAAATTATTTATTTATAATTATATTTTAAAATATATTATAATAAATTTAATGATATCAATTTGATAAAATATTTAATCATAATGATTAACAACACTATTATTAAGAAACTAGTTCAAAACAATCAAAGATTACTACATCATGGTATCAAAAATAGATAATAACTAACTAATATAAATGTAGAGAATATTTGAAGAATAAATTTATAAAATATTATATATATATATATATAATATTTTATAATAGGTTATTAATATAATTAATTTTTTATACAATTGGTTAGAGTGCATTTTGACTAAGCAAGAAATAAGGTAAGGGTTTCTTGTCTCAATTTTCACCCCTTGAGTTAAATTTCTTATTATACACAATGTTTTATTTGGAATGGTGTATATCATATTAATATTTTTCAAAATTATCCTATCATTATTCATGAAATCTAAAGTTTCATTTTAAATTATATTCTTCATGGTGTTTTTTATTCAAAATCTTCTAATGACACGGGTTTTAAGGGTCTCAATTCTAATTTTTTGAGACATAATACATTTTGTGCATCGTGTTTTCATTTTATAGTTTATTTATTTACCATGAAATTAATTTTACCATAATGTTTTTATTTAATTATATATAGCAATAAAAATAACATTCCTATATTTAAATGTATGGTGATTCAATTTTTTACCCCAGTTGTAAGTATTTATGGTAACTCAACTTTCATTGAATAAGTTATTATCATTCTATTGAAATTATTTGATATAATTTGGGTAAATTATAACCTTGATTTCATTATTTGGTGTTCTATAAGTTTTTTATATATATTTAAATTCCTACCATGTATATCCTTGTTCAATATTTCTTACCTTATGGAGTATGTTTTCTATAATGGATTTTAATAGGTCAAATCTCCTTTCTTTGAGTTTTAAAGTTTTATCTTGAACTTTTTTATTCAATTATTGGTTTATCCAACCATAATATTTTATTATATGGTATTTTATAATCCTTTTTAAAAAAAATTAATATAAATTTTATTTTATTACTCTTTTTACAATTTTTGTTTTCAATAATGGTAATCTCAAATTATTAAAAATATTCCTTAATTAATCAAAAGTTTCATATTTGGATATAAATTTTCTATAGAAAACATTATTTAATTTTCAAGGATACATCATTAGATAATATTTTTAAAATTAATAGTCTTAAAATTATTTTACGTCACCTTTTAAAAAGTTAATTTTTAAAGTGACATGTAAGTTTATATTTTATGTCAATGTAAAAAAATTATAAAATATATTTTGAGTTTTCAAATCCATTTTCCTTTACATATTAAAAAACAATTTATGATCATGGGATTTATGTTACATGATTTATCCTATAATAAATATATTTATTTATAATTTGGTGGCTTGAACACTCAGTATCAAACAATGTGATTCTTGATCCCCTCTTATGTGATATCATTCGAATCATTCTCTTACAATGATTTTTTCCATATATGTCAACATACATCTGAGTTTTTTTGACACATTAAGGATATTATCTTTTTAAACTATCCACATAATTTATTTAGATGAATTATAAAATGTTTATTTCTATCATAATATATGATCCATCACTACCATTGTCTTTTCTAACCATCCACAGGGAATAGGCATAATTTGTTATCCCATGCATTTTATTTTTCAATACCTTGTTTCTCATTTCTTTTATTTAATGTTTTTCACCTAAATTTCATAAATTTATTAATTGGGGAAATTATTGACTTAACCATACACCCCTTTCTCTATATGGTGTTATTTTGAGGGATCCTCACATAGAAAATTGTTTCATTTCTTGATTGGGGAACTATTAAAAAACAATATATTTTTTATTATAATATGGATGTTTATTGATTACTTAGGTAAGTTTATTGTGTTTTTTTAACCATGTATCTTCTTTCCTTAGATGGGTTATGATCATATTATCTCTTTTATTTATATGGAGAAAAGTATTGGTGCTCCATATATTGTTATTACAATATGGATGATTATTGGTCAAGTTGATTATGTTTTATTTACTCAATATATCATATAATGAATGCATTGAAATTAAAAAAGTGATAGGTGGGGCCAAGATTATATATCCCCTTTTTGCATTGGTAGGTCTTATGAGATAAACATGTTTAGGGATTTGGTGTTTTCCTACCCAATTCATCCAAATATCTTAACTATGATCTTGATGATAAGAATGATGTATTTGATAAATCTATAATGGTAAGAATGATATCTTGGATGAGGTATCAATGTTAAGATCAAGATATCCATAATTTTCCATTTCACAACCATGAGTTCAGTTATTGTTATCTATGTGATCTATTTATTTTCATTATTATCCATGGAGATATTATGCTATTATATTTGATTGATTATGACATTATTTTTTATTATATAACACTACCATAATTTTTATGCTCACTTATGATCTTTGATTTTCATCGCTTAGGTTTACACTTAATAAGAGTTTGAGGTCACCCCTTACTATATTTCCATTTCCCCAGATTATGAATAAATATATTACACATGATATGTCTAATGGGATAGATTGTGTGGAGAATTTGTGGGAGATATTGAATAATTCTTACCAATTAAATGGTTTCTTATATAGAATAAAAAATTTCATTGGCTGAGAAATACATGAGCTTGTTAGTTTATTATTATTCTAAATTCTATAAAGCCCAAAACCTAAAAGTTCTTGGGAATATGTGTAATATAGTATTTTATTTAAGCCATGTAATTATAGTATAATTATGTTTTGAATATATAGTTGGTATCGAATCTAGTATATAAATTATTTGTTTTATTTACTGACCTCAGGAGTGTGGGTTTAGGGCACTATTCTTTAAGTGTGAAAGAGGTGTAATGAGAGATATAGAGGAGTTTTTTAGAGATAATGTTTCAAAACTCAATTTTTTAGATGTAGAATATTTTTTAGGTCATTAAATTATGATAAAAAGATATAATATGGTGTGAATTTTTAATATTAAAATGATAAAAGTAATTAAAATATTAATGTTGATTATGGTGGTTAGATAGGTTTAATATCTAAAACACAACTAATTGTCAATATTCAATCAGTGAACAATGTGGGAAATAAAACATGAAAGAATAAAAAATAAATATAAACATATAAAGGAAGAATACATTTATAGTATTTTAGATCAAAATGATCTTATATAAACTCTTTACACCCTCAACCCAAGGCTATGAATATAAACTATATATTTTTATTCATAATGGGTATAGACCAAACCTAGACTTTTCACAAGACCAGTCCCAACCTAATCATTTAAATTATTTTATATAGATAAATTTTTTAATTTTAATACTTTTTAATAAATTAAAGAATGTTTTTGGAGCCAGGAGTTGAGACAACACGACATTCTGAGGCTTGGTGATCTAGGAATTAATTTTATAAAAATATTAACTATTTTTATATCATGTATGTATAGTTTTTCATAAATAATAGAATATATCTTGAAAAGAGTCTCAAATTTTAAATCTAAGGACACTATTCAATTCGGAGTGCAGGTTTCACCATGGGCATGAGATAAGGTTGGTTAGTTCTAGACTTTTGGTTGAGGTAGTCATGGGTGGATACATTTAATTAAAATAAATAAATAAATAAGTTATTTGTTTTATTAAACAACCCAATTAAAAACATATAAAAACAACCTCTTATGGTGGTTTTATAAGGGTTATCCACCTAAACCTTTCTAGATTTGAGAGGAGTGTGATAGTGTTCTTCATTTGTGGATCAACATCAAATAATGAAAGACAACCAGATTGAGGTAGATCAAGAGGCAGTGAACACAATGGGTCATCTTCATAACTAGTGAATGCATTATTTACCAATGATTGATCCTAAATATATGTAAGGATAATAAATTGTGGATTTCTACCATTTTATTAAAATATTTATCATGTATTAATTATCTACTTTTTAATATGTGATTTATTTATTCCTTCTCCTGAGCCCATTCAATAATTTTATTTTTTAAAATAAATTATTTATTCTATTATACAATTTTATCACTTGTTACTCTATTCCTACAGATTGTTGGTTCGGATATCATTAGTCAATTATGAATATAACCTTTTTTTATCCCCCCTGTTATTTTAATTCTTTAACATTAGCTCATTGGGCTATGATTTGATGTTGTTGGGGTGGGTTTGAGCGTGATCAAATCCCTAAAATCATAAAAATTGTGAAAAAATGAGTGGGATAGTGATTTTTTAATGGATAATATTGGTATCATGGGTGAGGGTTTATTATTTAGGATGTGATCTATGTATAATGATAATGACGAGTGATTGGAGGTGGTTCGGGATTGGGTCGATAATTCCTTTTTCCTAGTTGACGTGCAATAAAGACGTGCAGTGCGACGAGATTAGTTCTGAGCAGAGATCATGCACGGGGACTCATGAAGAAGTTTGATTAGTTTCAAAGTGTTTTATCAAGGAATTATTGAATATATCTTCTTGAATGGGGTAAATTAATTGAATAATTTTAAGTATTAAATTAAATTTAGTAAAAAACATATAACATCAATGTTTCTTCTGGAAATGGGGATGACCTTGTTTGTTTAAGGTTCAAACTTTCCAATCGGTTTCTAATGGGTTTATTTATAGAACTGGAAACATCCAATGATTCTATATCCATTTGGACCTACTTTTCAAAGGTAGGTGCTCATTAGTTGTGGACCAATGAGGCTTAAGAATTTGCATTGGTCGCGAGGATGGGAGGTCAGGATCATCACACCTTTTTGGGGGGGAATTATTGCCTACTCTAGGACTCTCTCATAGATTTAAGTTATGTTCACGAATCCTTATTAATTCACCAAGTATGAAAATGAGTTTTCCTTTAGATTTAGCAATCAATGATTGATATGTATGGGATTTAGAGAATATTTTATATGTATTTGAGGTTCTTCATTGATGTAGAATCATCTGTATGTATTAGAGATTATTAGTCAATGGTATCCTTCAATACATTATATAGAAATATCTTGGTCATTATGATGACTTTTCTAGTTTTAAAGCCACTCAGTGGGGCACTTGAATTTTATTTTCATTCAGAAAGATAGGGATTATTTCAGAGTTGGGATCGTACCCGCAGATGGGATACCTATGTATCCTTGTTAAAAAGGAATCAGAACCCACGTAGTTCGATAATAAGGATATATTTTAACTTCATATGGGATGGAAACGAATTAATGAAACATGGGATTGAACCTTCTAAAGGATTCCTACATACTCTACTTTTAAGGCAGAGATCAAAGTCTGCATAGTTAGAGAAAAGAAATATGGGTTTTATGCATGGTTAATGGCCCAAAAAGAGATGCCGTGATTACTTTCACACTCTAAACTCACGTGATTCATACTTGGTGTGAGAAACAAGAGGTATCAGAAAATTTGAAGATGGTTCCATGAAATATGCAGTCACGAGAAATGATGTGGGGCTTAGGTATATATGACTGCCCGGGTAGATGAAGACGAGGACTCACTTTAGGAAAGAATCCTAGGATCAGGGTCCATAAAGGTATTTGTACTTTATGGAGATTTGGAGTTTTAACATAGGGCTTACTCCTGATAAGGGGGCCTAAATTAAAAGGGACTTGTGATAGTGTTTTATTCATGATAAAGAGGCCCAAATAAAAAGAAATTAAGATTGGGGATTACTCTTGAGGAGGATGCCCAATGTTTAAGGAAACTATGACTGGGGCTTATTTCTGAAAAGTAGGCCCAGGTTAAGGGAACTTGAGACTGGGTCTTACTCCTGAGAAGGAGGCCCAAACCAAAAGATCTTCTCATCTTTAAAGGATGAGGTTATAGGGAACCTCTAACCATGGTGACATAAATCTTGTAAGTCACGAGGTTTTGGGAGAGGGTCTCACATAATTTCTTTCAAATAAAGAATACAACAAAGGAACCATGCCATAAATGGCATTGAAGAGGGTTTTGAAGGATATTTCTTGAAGAGGAGAGGTGGATTTTAGGAAAGGAGGTGACTAGGAAGGAGGCGTGCAAGTATTGTTCTGGTGCGCAAGTCTTGGTCACACAAGTAGACTTGTGCGACATGAGTCACCCTGGGCGATGAAGAATCTGTAGGGTAATACTTGGGAAACTTTGAACTCAATCCCTTAGTATCATCCTTAGAGGCTTCCAAAAGGGTGGTGCGCAAGTTATCTTGAGAGGGCAAGGCATTGCGCAATTTTCTTTATTTCCCTTAAGGGTTGGACCCTTATGCGCAGAAGTATTGATAAGTTCTAACACTTAGGCATTATTCTTCCTCTTTAGAGCTTCTATTCTAGGTAAATATATTACTTTAGAAGTGTTCGATAGACGTCAGACAAATACTTGGGCGACCAGATCTTGAATATGAGTTTTGGAAAATTCGTCCTTGAAATGGGGGGCCCACAGGTGCTATTTATAGGCCTCGTGATATTAGGGTGAAATTTCAATGTGGGCGCACAAGTGACCTGCGCACCTCCGTCTAGCGTGCAAGTCACATGCACTCCCAAGGTTGGCAGGCAAGTGACTTGCGCACCGTAATGCCTTTGCAGCATTTGATGCTTATTCCCTCTCTCTTTTTCTTTTTGTTTTCTTTAATTTCTTGAGGTACTCCCCTTTTTCATTCCTTGGACTTTGTGACGGAACAAAGTGTCAAAAAAAGTCCCCCCTCAGAGTTGGATTTGAAAAAGGAAAGAGGATTTAAAACTGAGGAAAACTAGAAACCAAGGTTCAGTGGCATGCAGGTTTTAGGCGTGCAGGTTTTAGGCATGCAGGTTGCAGCGTGCAGGTTCTGGCATGAAGGGTTGTGGGATCGCCTATATATATGGGTGTCACTTTGCGCAAACCATCCTGCCTACAATGATTTTGAGCTCTCTTCGCGCAAGTGTGTTTCTTTTCTTGGTTGATCTCTATACTTTTTGTCGCGCTTCTTCAGTAAATATTTTTACTTGCGTGACATCATTAGCGCAATATTACATGCACGACAAAACTTGCACGGCAACACTACGCGGAAAAACTTGCACGAAAAAAATTGCGCGCCTTAATTCCTTAGATATGTTTTTTGTTTTCTTCACAAATATTTCATAAAAATAGACTTATTTAGAAGTAAACTATTTGATCTTTGTGAAGATTCAATGGCTCCCAAAAGAATTGGATCAGCTGATGAGTTGGCCAGCAAGAGAATAGATGAAATGATGAACGTCGTTGGCTATGATTCTTATGATATATGTGACAACACTCTCTCGGATTTGGATAAGTACTTGAAAAAATATCATGCTACTTTTCCACAGATCATTTACTTGACTTTATATGGCCATAGTCATCTGCAAGGAGTCAATGTTTCAGAGGAAAAGAATTATATTCCTCATTCCTGGTTTCAGACTTACACCAATTTCTCTTCAACAAATGTCTCAATTCAAGGATCATTTTTCAATGCTGGAACAGTGGATAAGGCATTCATAATGTATCATAGCCCATGTGCTCAAGATCTGAAGCCTCACAAGCCTGAGCTGCAGCCATATTGCTATCCCTCTATTTTCCAAAATTCTCAGATGGACCAATCCAAGGGATGGAAAAAGAGTTGGGATTTCCATCCTGGAGGAGGTGTGAAGCCAACTTGAATGTTGGCATATTGGGTGCGACAAACCTGTGAAGAGTTTTTCGATGATCTAAAAGGAGGTACAATATATGAAGTTGCCTGGGCTGGGCAGACATATGTTTACAGGAATGAAAATTTCGTGCAGGAGTTAATCAGTTGTTGGATCCCAGAAATGAATTATTTCCATCTGACTCATGGAGTACTAGGCATCAGTTTTTGGGATGTCTACAGGATCTATGGGCTCCAATTCTGGGAGACATGTATGACGAGTTCATCCCTCCAAAGGTTACGTGGAATGATTCTGAGAAGACTCTGGCTCTTGCTCAGGAGTTATTGAAAATTTTTTATAGGCTTAAGAATACCAAAACCATGAAAACCCACTAGAGAAAAGATATCCATATAGAGGAGTGGGTGGACATGTTTCTCATCAAGAAGAAGGAGAAGAGGCCCACATGTACTCGTCCTACCAGCTGCCCTAGAGCAGAGAAGAGGGGTTCTCTTGGCACATTTTGGCCGACTCTGGAAGCATGAGAGTTTGAAAAGTGGGGGTATGAAGTGGATCAAATAATCCCAGAGAAGACCCATATTATGGGATTCTTTGCCTTGTGGCTCAGCATTTATCTTTTTCCAATTAGGGAATCGAAGGGAGGTTTCAGTCCAGGGACCTTCTTTGTTGCAGCCAAGTTTGCTGAGAGAAAAATGGTTGGGTTGGCCACCCCGGTTTTGGCGAAGATTCACAAGATCTTACTCCATGTCAATATGGGTAAGTCTCCTTTGATAATAGTGGGACCATTCCAAGTTTTGTGGGGATGGATCACCACTCACTTCATGACATATGTTGTACAGAGCGGATTATAGGTTCCTAGAATTTCTTTTAGGCCATAGCTGTAGGAATTTTCTATAATTTCTTCATTGTCCCTCAATTCCTATGATCTGAAGGTGAGGTTGAGCATGTTCAAGGAATTTCATTTATTTCCTTATGGAAACCTGCCAACCGGGTGGTTTGTTGACGATGGAAGAGCTAGGCTGGAATTGAGGTCATATATGTTGTTTTGCAGAGATGGTGTATTGGCCACCAGAACTGATAGAGAGATTATATGTGAGTCCTATGCTCCATATAGATTTGCACGCCAATTCAAGTGTCTGTAGAAGATTGTTGTATCCCCTCTCATGCACATCATGTTAGAGCATCATCCAATGGTTTCCTGACAGATATGGTTGCTGACAGTTGTGGACAAGATCGGGGCAGTGTTTGATCTACCAGTTGCTGAAGCGGCGAGTCAATTGACTACATGGTATGCTGAGAACTGGGTAGCATCATATCTGGAAGGGGTATTGAATATTCTTGTCTTCCGGGTGGGGAGTAAAAAGAGAAGTGTCAGGAAAGAAACCATTCATATGGAAGGTGACTCTTCCTCACCCGGAGCTGATTCACCGGGTTCTTCACCCGGGGCTGATTCACTGGATTCCCAATATAGGGATGATGAGGCACGACATGCATCAAAATGGCCTCACACCAGATATAATTCTCCTTCCAGGGTCAAGATACCTACTCCATCGACTCATGGAAAGTTATATCATTTAGGTAATTTAGTCACCATTATTTTATAGAGCAATAAGTTTCATTTTCTTATCCTTTATCTGTGGTTGCAGGAGCTAGGAAGAAGTTGAATTCCTAGATTGTAGGACCCTCCTCGCGGCCTTCTAGTGCACATTCTGAATATTTACGACCAGAGGCTATCCAGAAATGGCGGAGTTTATATTGTGATGCTGAAACTGCCTATATGGACTCATGCGAATGGATACATATCCCATGAGTGGGGGATCTATGGGCTTCTGTTGATATCCTCTTCAAGGATAATCCCAATGAAATGAGGGCTTGCATTAGAGAGATGAAAATGCTCATATATTTCACTGATTATTCCATTACTATCACCAAGCCGGTGAAGGAAATGATGGATCGTGGCACCACTGAGGGGATTGGTTCTTTAGTAGACGAGGAGTGGCACGATTACGTGGATCCTTAAGATATAAATTTCTTTCCTTATTTTCTTTGCAACTTGATTTCATTCAAAGCTTTGTTACTCAAGAAAATTACTTTCTTCATCCTGCATCTTGTTAAGGAAGGAACTACTGAGGTCCCTTCATTGCAGTACAGCCCTAGTGGCACTACTCTTGGAGTATCTAAATCTCCCCATGAGCCAGGTGAAGTATCTCCAGGCTAGAAAGTCATGGACAAGGAGTTAGACTTGCCTTTACACTCTCTGATACCTATATTTGGAGGTGACGATGTCAAGACACCCAAAAAGTCAAATAAGCAGAGGCATCAAAGGAAGAAGTCCACAGCTAGATGCTTCATTAGTATTGGTAAGTCCTTTGGATAGTCATGAATCCTAACTCATGAAATGGTTTCTCATACTTCTTGGGATTGTATGGGTTTCTTCGATTTCCCCTTTGAGGGAGAGGGCTGACCCTCCTCTGAGGATGACAGAGGGTGCTGGTGAACAGTCACAAATTCATGCTGACCTGGATGCTCATGTTGCTGCTACAAGGAGAGAAGAGCCTGCTTATAGTAAATTAACAATACTTCATAGAACATTGAATGAAAACATAAACTGACTTCTATTCTATGATGATTTAGGTTCAACACCTACACCAGAACATTTGGCGACCATTGCAACTGACTCCGCAATTTTCTCTGAGGAAGTTATCCAGGGTCCAAGGTTGCAGGAGGAGGGTCACCAAGAGGACATGTCAAATGCTCCCACTGGTGAGACTAACCAGGAATCTAGGATATCACTGTATGAAATGATGAAACTTGGTGTGTCTTTTGAAGAAATTTTAGATCATGTTAAATTACCATGTGATTTAGAAGATTTTGGATGTGAGTGTTATCCTTTTTCCTGTTAAATTTTTTTTATTACATCTCTGACAATGATTGGTTGAAATGTGCAGTTCCTTCTGATCAAGTTGTTGATCTATTAATGCCTGAAGGGGGTAGAGACAACCCTATCATTGTAGAGATGCTACCTCAAGTGGAGCTTAACCCGATAGAGCTTCCTGAAACCCGTACTAAAAATCATATTGAATCTAGGAAATATGGGGAGGAGCATTCTCATGATGTTGATCTACTGTTGGGTAAAAGATGATAATATTTGTGGTTGTACTTAATTTTCAAGACAGCTAATCAACTTTTTTTATCCTTTGAAACTAACCAAAGCTTTCAATTGACTATGCAGGACTGTCAACTTCAGTGGATAGATCTATAGGTGAAGCCTCAGCTTCAGCCCCAACGAGAGTAGAAAGTGAAGTACCAAGGGTTAGGGGGAAGGAGCAGAACAGGGAACTTCCTTAAGTGCATTAATCCCAGACTATATTCTCCCCTATGATAGCGATGTTGAATCAGACCCAGAGGTGCAAAAGGAACTCCAATTCTCATGTCGCAAGGCATGGCAGAATATATAGAAGATCATATATGAAGTGCCTTTTGAAGAGCTATCTTCGAAGATCCCGCGACTGTCATCCTTGTTTGTCATGCTGGGACTTAGCGGTTTTGGATATCAAGCAATCCATACCATGGTGAAACTAGTCATCTTAAGGAGGGAGAAGGAGAAAAAGTGTCATCAAGATCTGGCCAGAGCAAGGATGTTGACCAATATAAACGAATTTGAGGCTACGGTGTCCCGATCTGAGGCTGATCATGCTGCAAAGCTGAAGGATCTGAAGCATAAGATCCCAGAGAAATTTTTCCAGCAGATACACCTTCATCAACAGCTAGATGTTGTTACTGGGTAACTTGACCAGCTTAACAATTCATTAGAAGGAGTCCAAATGGATGTTATAAAATCCATCACAGATTCCAAGAAAGCACTCCATCAAGCTAAAAAGAGTGAATTTGGTTGAGTGAATGAACTTCAAGTGGCTGTTGATGAAGCTTGGGATGTCATTAATCAAATAAAAAGTTATGTTTAAAGCCACTTGTAATTCTTGAAAAAGATAAGATACTCCAATATGTGGATGTTATTCTAATCTTGGGAATCAATGAAAAAGTCATTTCATCTTCAATCATTTGTACCTACATTTTCTTGCTAACAAACTTAATTAAAAAAAATTACCTAAGCCAATTGTCTTAGTTAGAATAGTTTAATTTTTTCTAGGATTATACAAACTACCCCACAAATTTTGCATCTTTTTGTTGCTCAATATTTCCTAAATCATACAAAATGTACGTTTAACAAGCTGGGACTCGACTTTTGTTCATAGTTCCTTTTATAGGTTCCCAATTTAATGAGTACCTGATCTCTTGTTGGCAGTTTAAATTCATTCATGTCGGACATAAAAAAGGATAATGTTTAAGGTCGAATAACTTTGACCAAATGGATTAAAATTGACTCAATTCCTTGATAATTTGTTTGAGAACATATTACCACATTCAAGTATGGGGTAAAACATGTAAACAATGACTTATGAAATTTTGAATCTGAGGGATGATATGAAAAAAGGGCTAAAAGGAATTATAGTAAGTATTTCCTAAGAGTGAAGTTACCAATATTTTATAAACCTGTTAGGGGGTTGAATTATGTAGGGCCACTTAAGGGAATTGGTTGCATAGTCAAATAATAGCATCTTTTGGCTGACAAGTCCGTTATGTAGACTACTTATGCAAGTCCACCTAAGGTAACGTGCTTCATATTCAGGAAAAAGAACTCTCAGAAATTTTACTTTTCTATTGCTAAAAGCCAGTGAATGTTTATGGAAATTCAAATTTCCCAAATCATAGAGTGTTCTGTATGGAGAGAGGTACTTGAATATGGAGAGGATATCCCCAATCAAGATTTTCAAATAATTGGATTAATGTCACTCCTGCGAAGGTCTGACCCAAACATAAGGAAGGGAAATATAAACCATAGACTTGAGTACTTTCAGATCATGAAAAAGAGTATGGGAAAAATATGTTAAGGATGGATATTTTTGCAGATCCTTACATATCGTTGTTAAAACCAATAAGGACAAAAGAGTTTTTCCCTCCAAGAATGAAGTTACCACTATTTTACAAACCCGTTAGGGGGGTTGAATTATGCAGGGCCACCTAAGGGCATTGGATGCATAGTCAAATAATATCATCTTTTGGATGATAGGCCCGTTATGTAAACTATTTATGCAAGGCCACCTAAGGGCATGTGTTGTATGGTCAGGAAAAATAATTCTCAGGTATCAGACATTTTGTGACCAGAAGTCAAGAAAAGGGTTATAGATATCGAGAAGTATTTAAGGTTACGAGTATGACACATGAAAATGGGTATTGTCCACTACATGAAGAAGATACATAGACCAATTTTGACCATAATCATGTTGTGGCTGGGTCCTAAATTGAGATGATGGAATTCACTACATATCTCATTAGTATGAGAATCAAGCCATACGTAGTTCTTAAAATACAGTTTAACGTCATCTAGGATGAGAGCGTAAGAGATATTAGTTTAGGGTCATAGAGCTTGGACCATAATAAGGTAGACACATTGTGTGTTTGTTATAAACCTGATGTGAATAAAGATCAGGGTTTTCATACCACATTCATGTGCTCGCAGGGGGACTTTTCAGCCAAGGGACTGAAATTGGAGTTTGGGGTTAGGCCCAAAGACTTGGGGCTGGATTCTAGGGATGCTTGAATGTTCTTAAGTATCCCATAGGGATGGGAATCAATCCATACATAGTTCTTCAAATATCCTCTATACAGATTTGGTTCGTACATGTGAAGGGTGAAAGGGGACTTTAGTGCAATGATAGTTAGACCCAAGATTAAAGGTTCGGGCATTGCCATGTATACACGTAGTCCTTGGAATATAACATGACTGGAGATCAATGTCAATAATGATTCCCCCTCAGGTGAGGGTGTCAGAGACTGTTGTAGTTTATTGTCATACAGGACAAAAGTGTAAATATGTTAAGGTCATATGTATAGACCGGCACTGCACAGTTTAGCGTCATGTAGCTAGGACGTATTGCTAAGCAGTTTAATGTCTTGTGGAAAAAACAATGGGGGACTGTATAGTTTAACGTCATATTGAAATGAAGATGGTGAACCAATGTGAAATATTGGTTTTGGGGGGGCTTCACGGATCAACATCATATGATATGGAGGTGAACTGACGTGAAGATATTGGTTTTGGGCTTGAACCATGGGAGGTTGCCTACATACCCATCCTAGAAGGCAAGGATCAAAGTCTGCATAGTTCGATTGAGAACGAATTGGTGATCGAATTATACTTGAGGAAAACGACCCGAATATGGTGTTGGGACTTATGAGTGGTTAGCGGCCCAGAGAGGGTGTTATGGTTGAAGCTTACTCTAAGATCGCGTGATTCATGCTCGGAGTAAGAAACAAGAGGTAGCAACAGCCCTAATGATTCACTGTTTAACGTCATGTGGGACAAAGGGTGCTGTACAGTTTAGTGTCATGTAGAAGGGACGTATTGTTTTGTAGTTTAAGGTATTGCAGGACATGTGCACAGTTTAACATCATGTAGGATGTATTAAGGGACTTTTTTCACAGTTTAAAAATAATGTAGGATGAACATGTGCAGTTTAATGTCATGTAGGACGTATAAAGGATTGTTTATAGTTTAACCTCATGCAGGATGAACATGTACAGTTTAATGTCTTGTAGGACATATAAAGGAATTGATATGAATAAGATGGTTGACGGGGACTTCACATATCAACATCATATGGGATGAAGGTGAATCGATGTGAATAAAGTGGTTTTGGGCTTAAACCTCATGAGGTTTCCTACGTACCCGACCTAGGAGGAAAGGATCAAAGTCTGCGTAGTCCAATTGAAAGGGATTTGGTGATCAGGGTGTACCTAAGGACAGCGACTCGAAGATGATGTTGGGACTTAAGTGTGGTTAGTGTCCCAGAGAAGATGTCATGGTCGAAACATACTCTAAGCTCACGTGATTCATACTCGGCGTGAGAAACAACAAGCAGCAATGGACCTGACGATCGTGCCACGAAAGATGCGATCCTGAAGGATGGTGTGGGGATTATGCATGGTTAGTTGCCCAAGGCATGCATGGTAGAAGAGTTTAAAAGACAATTGTGCATGTGGGGATCACAGTTTAATGTCATGTGTCACAGACATGGGGTGCTTGGAAGTTTAATATCTTACAGCTCGGACGATGCACAGTTTAATGTCATGTTGGACGAAAAATGGGACACAGTTGAACGTCCAGTTAGATGACAAGGGGGACACATTTTAATGTCTTTTTGGATCAAAAAGGGGACACAGTTTAATATAATGTTGGACGACAAAGGGGACACAGTTTAACATCATGTTGGACGACAAAGGGGACACAGTTTAATGTCATGTTGGACGAATGAGGGGACACAGTTTAACATCATGTTGGATGAATGAGGGGATATGCAGTTTAATTTCTTGAAATATGGACAAAATGTTGTATTTGTGTTACACAAAATATTTCTTCAAGAATCATGCATTATTTGGAGTTGTAATGAGTTCTCCATCCATTGATATTAAATAATAAGCTCCATTAGAGTAGACCCTATGTATTGATTATGGTCTTTCCCACTTTTGTTCAAGCTTTGGAGGCTTATTTCCTGGTATCATAGGAGTTCTGTGGACCAATACCAATTCTCCTTGAATTAATGAACGAAGACAAACATTTTTATTGAAATTCCATGCTATTCGATTCTGATAGACTCCCAAGTGGTGCAGGGTGCACAATATTTTTTCATCTAATCATTCCAATTCATCAAATTTCTTATGATATTTTCCATCTATGGATGACTAATCACAAATGGATACTCTGAGAAAAGGTAATTGAACCTCAATGGGAAAAACTACTTCTGTTCCATATACCAATGAATATGGATTTGACTGTGTAGCAATGGGGGTGGTGGTCTGATAAGCCCATAAAGCATGAAAATGTTTATCAGGCCATTATTTCTTATCTTTATCCACCATCTTTTGCAGTATGTTTGAAAGAGTCTTATTGAAGGCCTCTATTTGGCCATTGGCCACTTCATGATACTGAGAAGAATGGTTGGATTTTATGTTGTATTCTTGATACAACTATCTCATCTCGGATGAACGGAAGTTGGTGCCATTGTTCGTCAATATGGTATGAGGGACACCAAATCTGGTATTGATGTTAGACTTGAAAATTCTAACAATGCTTTTAGAAATAACTTCTTTGAGAGTTATTTCCTCTGCCCATTTGGAAAAGAAGTCAATAACAGTAAGAATATACTTAAACTGGTTAACTTTCGCCGGAGGATAAGTTCCTACTACATCCATTCCCCATGTAGAAAACGGCCCGGATTATTTAGCTGTATGAAGCAACTCCAGAGGTTGATGAATGAAGTTGGCACATATTTGGCAATAATAACACTTTTTAGTGAAATCAGAACAATCTTGCACCATTGAAGGACAGAAGTTTCCAAGCCTTCAAATTTGACCAGAAATTCTATGTCCAGACTAGTGTGAACCACAAACTCTTTCATGTACTTCATTCATGATAGCCATTGTTTCTTCACCATCAATACATATGAAGAGAATTCCATTGAAACCTCACTTTTAGATAATTTCTTGTTGATCTGGGCTATCATAACTAGTAAAATTGACAACACATCTCCGGACTTGTTCTTTCCCAGATCTATAAGGTGGGAGTGTTCCATTTTGAAGGCATTCCCTTATAGGTGTCAAACATCATATAGTATGACCATATGGTTCCGAAATGGGACTGATTTCATTGATTTACTCTATTATGATTTGAACAAAAGGTGAAACTACACGATGGTGGGAAATACTGATGATTGTTTCATCTCGGTTTGGATCTGCCAGGGTTGTGGCTACATTAACCAGTGCATCAGCTTCGGCATTTTGTGATCGCAGGATATAAGAAAATGTCAGTTCCAAAGGAAATTCTGCCATTAACTATCTAACATAATCACACAAAGGGATTAACTCTTCCTTTCTGATGGCATAATCCCCATTGATTTGTTTGATTACCAAATATAAATCACCTTTTACCTTCAAGTTATTCACATGTTCCTGAAGCGCCAATTCCAATCCTGCAATGAGAGCTCGATATTCTGCTTCATTGTTTGTACTGCCTTCCAACAATAATAGGGAATAGGGTAGCACGGCCTTTTTTAGGGAAATAAGAACAATTCCTAACCCAACTTTTTTGAATTTAGCATCTTCCATTTTCTTCCATGTTGGACTTCTGGAGGCACTGTCAAAGTACATTTCCCATGTTTGAGGATTATCTTGAATAGAGAAGACTTTCTCATCAAGAAGTTCAATATTTAAAGATTTATCTTTTACAGATGGGTGTTCAATAATGAAATCGGCCAAAGCTTGGCCCTTTATTTCCTTTTGAGACATATACTAGATATCAAACTGCTTCAAAATAACTGCCCACCTTTCTAGACGTCCTATAATCATTGGATGACTAAGGATAAATTTGAGTAGGTTATTGCAAGATAACAATTGGACCTCATGATGTTGAAGGTAGTGTCTCAATTTTTGAACTACAAAGATTAATGCTAGTCGAAACTTTTCAATACTTGAATATCGAGTTTCTACCTCAAGAATAGTTTGACTGAGATAGTAAAGGCTATTTTCATTCCCAGCATCATTCTTTTGGGAAAGGAAGGTACCCAATGATCTCTCTAAAGTTGTCACATAGAGAATAAGTGGTCTTCCTTCAACAGGTGGCATTAATACCGGTGGAATCGAGAGATATTTCTTGAGGATATCGAATCCTTCTTGAAATTCTTCAGTCCACTGGTAGGTGACTCTCTTCTTCATTAATCTAGTGAAGGGTAAACACTTTCCTTCCAAATTGGCAATGAAACAGCAAATATAGGCCAAGTGTCCTTGAATTCCTCTTAATTCATTCATATTTCTAGGATGTTACATGTCAAGGATTGATTTTGTCTTCTCAGGATCAACTCTGATACCACTATGGCATACAACAAAGCCGAGAAATTTTCCTGAGGTTTCCCCGAAAGCACATTTGAATGGGTTCATCTTCAAATTGTGTTGTTGAAGTTTGTTGAATATGATTTCCAAATAATCCAAGTTATCAGAACGTTGTCTTGATTTAACCACCAAATCATCCTCATAACATTCAACAAATTTTCCGAAAAATGGTTTAAATATATGGTGCATGGCACGTTGATATGTTGCACTTGCATTCCTTAGGCCAAAGGGGATTACCCGATAGCAAAACACACCTTGAGGAGCTCTGAAGGCTATAGACTCTTCATCTTCTAGGGCCATTTGTATTTGATTGTACCCAGAGTAACCATACATGAAGGAGAGATCTTCATATCCAACTGTTTCATCAATTAAGAGTTCTGTGATCAGAACTGGAAAATCATCCTTAGGACAATGACAATGAAGATCTCTGAAGTCAATGCAAACTCTAATTTGTCCATTCTTCTTTTTCACAGGGACAATATTAGCCATCCATTTGGGATATTGAAATTCTATGAGGAATTTAGCCTTGATAATCTTGTCAACTTTAGCTGCAATTTTGGAGACATCAGTTGGGTGTATTCTTCTTGTTGCTTTCTTGAATCCTCAATGTTCTTCTGGAAAACCCAAATGATGAGTGGAAACATCAGGATCAAGACCTAGAATTTCTATATAATTCCAAGAAAATACATCTCAATTTTTCTTTAGAAATGAAGTATACATTTATTTCTCTTCAAGATTCATGGCTACGCTAATTAAAGTGGGGCATGGATCTTCTTTTGTACCGAGATTTATTTCTTTGAGTTCATCCATAGTTGTAGAGATACCCACTTAAAATGTTGGAGGATCATTTCTGAGATCTTCCTCCTCTTATTTAATTTGTGTTACTTCTGACCCTATTGATGATGAAGGGTATTCCTGGGGTGATAAAGAGGAGATGATGGATTGGGAATCGACATCATTGTTTTCCTCTGACATTGTTTTAACTAATTCTGACCTAGTTGATGAAGTATAGAATTACTTAATTTAAGTGGATGAAATGAAGACATCTCCATCTAAGATTTCATCATTTCTTAGTGAATCAACAATTTCTCCCATGCTGTCTGGCTTGATTTCCATAATTGACATTATGGAAGTTTCCATAAGAGTGTTTGGATTTAGGTTTATTCTATCAATCTGGCTGAAAGAAAACACATAATCTATACTCACATGTATGAATGGGTTTACTGGAATCTTTTCCAAACCATTTGGAGCATTAATTTTGGTGACCTTCTTCACTATGGATTTTTTCTTTCCTTACATGTGATAGAATTATGCCTCAATGTATTGAGATTCACATGTTTTGAATGGGGCCTTGTCATCATACAATGTCCCAATTTGACCATTGAAACAATATTTGAGACATTTATGGTATGACGAAGGCATGACCGCATGTTGATGTAGCCAAGGTCTTCCAAGAAAAATGTTGAAGGCTCTGTCCTAACGAACAACCATGAAATATGAATTAGAGACATGGTATCTGAACTGAATTCTGAGTGTAATTTCGCCCAGAGGTTCTTGTTCATTCTTATCATATCCTTAAAAAATCAAAGTAGAAGGAGATAAATCTGATTCTGTGAGGCCCAATTAACGAAGTGTATGAATAGGAATGAGATTGACTCTTGATCCATTATCAATGAAAGCTTATCTAATGTCTATATCATTGACATTTCCAGATAGATACAAAGCTCTGATATGTCCATGTAAAACTTCATCTTAATCTTCATCTGTAAAAGATATCACTACATAGTATTCTGCAGGATCATTCTCTATATGGTAGACCTCAGCCGCAGCAATTTTAGTTTTTAATTCTTGAGGACTTGACAAAGCCTCAATAAGCACCTCCCGAAGATCTTTTGATAGATTCAAAGCGTCCAGAATTGATAACTTGTCCGGTACTTGGGCCAAATTTTTCAATACATCATACTTTTGGTCCAAAGGTCTTTGTTTCCCTTCATGAAAATGTTGTTTTTTAGGTGCCTTGGAAGTTGATGCTTTGGAATAAGATACATCTCGTATCTGGGTAGGAGTTGGAAAAACTCCTGGCTTCGGTAGATTAGACTGACTAGGTCTATCTATTTTCTGAGAGGAAGAAGGGGTGACCTCTAACCGGTCTTCCAAAATAACTGTATCTGGACTGAATCTACCATGTGTGGAAGAACATTCTTGTTCCTTTTGAGCCCTCTAATGGGATTTTCCACAAGTTTCTGCCGCATATACAGTTATAGAAGGGGTAGGATTGAAATAGTGGCTTCTGGAATATCCACGTCTTCCCATGTATCCTAAACCTCTGTCTCTTCCTCTAATTCCTCTGTTAGATGCAGAGAACTTAGTCTCATCATAATCGAAACTTTCATTGGCATAAGTATCTGTTAAATAAATCTTGTTAATAGAAACCGAGATCAATTCTTCAACTGAAGAAGATTCTTCCTGATAAATCAATTCAAAATGTGTCGTTTGGCGGGGAGGTGCTCGTGCTTTTGAAGCAAATGGCATAAAATCTTCCAGAGTCAAAGAGAACTTAGGCTTTGACATGAGCTCTTATTCTTCTAACTGCTCTTCTTTCTTCAAATTACGCTGCTTCTTTGAGGATTTTCCTTCTGATAAAGGGGGTTTTGCTGTGGCATTCATATAAGAAGACACAATTGGTTGATTCAATTCTGTTCATAAAATGGCATGAGTTCGGTTGATCATTTTACTGACCATCCAATCACCATATTTCTACTCATTTTTACTTTTGACTTCATGTCACTCGCCTTCTTCCTCTGGATCAGTAGCAGTAACACATGCTACTTGAGATGAAGAACCTTTCAGTTTTACTTGTCCAGATTCCAACATATTTTTTAGGAGGTCTTTGAATACAAAACACTCATGAATATGATGCCTCAACATGTGATAAAAAGGGAAATAGTTGGGGAGGTCTTCATCTCTTTCCTTGTTCGGCCTTTTGGGCCTTTGCAACTGAACCAGATTGTATTCCAGAGTTGAGATGAAGTATCCAGGAACTTGTTCATTCTGAAAAGAATAAACTTTCTTCTTAAAATCTTCAAAGTGTTTCTGCCTTTGATCTCTTTTATAATCTTGATGAGGCGGCCATTGTTGTTGATGCTCAGGTGGTGGAGCCCTTCGATATGATGAAGGTTTTGAAGTGGAAGTAGGTACAGGTGCTTGTTTAAGTGTAACTATAGAAGTCTCTGCTTTCCCTATTATCCTTCTTGGAACTGATGTAATTACACAAGTTTTAGCCTTAGTCTTTGTAAGAGAGTCTTATATCTGCTGAGTGATTGAAGTAAGGTCTCAAAACCCTCCTTTGTATTTCATAGGGATCAACGGTGTGTGTACTTAATCATGCAGATTTTCCACACAGATTGGCAACAATTCTTCTTGAGGGAGTCCTAAAATTCAAGAATTTGGTAATCCCTTCCAGTGAGCAATGAAATCTGAAACTCTTTCATTTTCCCTTTTCTTAAAATTGGTAAGATCAAAAATTGTCGTCTTTGGAAACGTTGAGCTAAATTAAAGAATAAACCTTTGACGAAGATCTTCCCACCTAGTAATTGACCGAGATTGCAAACTTTTATACTAAACAAAAGTAGGTCCTTGTAATGTTTTCACAAAACACCTGAGCTTAACTGCTTATTTTTTTTAGGAGTTCTCATCATAGGATCAAAATGAGAAACAAAATTTGTTAAGTGTTTTTCTGGATCTCCCGAACCATTAAAAATTGGGAATGTAGTACTCGAAAAATTTGATGGGGGAGAGATATCATCCACCCATTTAGGGTAAGATCTCTTTTCTGGTTGAACTTGTGCACGTTTTCCTTCCATAGATGCCAACCGAGCTATTAATGACTCAATGGTAGTCACTCATTTTTGAGAAACATCTGGTTGAGCTTGGACCTGAGCAGGTGCAACAAATTTAGTTTGGACAGGTGTGGCGACCTGTACTTCCACTGATGATATTATTGTCAGTTTCTGCCACATATGACCCATAGGATTGGACCTGTGAGGGTGTACTTGTAAAGGTAGATATTCTTGATCCATCCTAGTAGCTGCAACAAATTATCTTGATTGATTAACTCTATTATGCTTAGGAGGAAGACTACCTTGAAGTAGTTTTGCATTTAACCTCCTTAATTCCTTCATTTCTTTTTCTTGTTGTGCGAACCTTTCCTCTAATGAGAGTGATTTTCCTTATACAGAGGTAGGGTGGAATGTAACCTGACTTTTAACCTTTTTTGGAATTTTTCTTTTCTGGAGTATGGAAGGGCATTACCCAAAGGAATGTCTTTCCCCTGGGTAACCCTCTGTCTTCTGGTACGCAAACCTCCTTCATTCGTTTCAGTGTGTATAACTTCTTGAACAGGAACTTCTTCATCTGATTCCTCTGAGTGAGCCTCATGTTATGGGGGATTAGTGATAATAGAATTGATGACATTTATCAATGCATAACACATTTCATCCCTTCTGTCAGCACTTTTGCGATACTTTCTTCTTCAATGTCCTTTATGAGACATTGCCTTTTGTTTGGTTTATCCCTTAGGAACTTCTTGATGAACCATAATTTGGAGGTAATCTCCTGATAATTCATCCATGTGTTCCCCTTTTCTCTTCTTACCTAATCGAGTGAAGACTAACTTTCACTGAGGAAGATATTGAGAATTTGAAAAAGTCCCCAATCCGGTGGACTGGGGTTATTCCTGTTTTTTCTGCTCAACTCCTCAAATCATGTCTTTTGATCCCAAGGGTTGGATTAAAAGAGTCCCCAGTCTGGAAAACTGAGGTGGATCTTGAGCTGGTACATCTAAAACTTCCTTAAAAGCTCTCTTGATTTTGCGGACTTTTGTCCGGAAATTATCCAGATGAATCATCTGACATCCACTCAAATCATCTGGCTCAGATGACCGTTGGATTATTTCTAACACCTCTGTCACCTGATGATGTGCATTCTCCAAACAAGAAGCCTGTTCGATATTCTCATTTACTTGATGCAGGAGTAATTCGACAACTTGTTCTTTATAGGCCTAACTTTGGGAATCACTAGGTGAGGCTTGTTCTTGGGAAAACCATTGATTAAACACAAAACTAGTTAGATGTGGCCAGCCATGGGCAATAACATTGCATGATACCACTTTTGGCGGTCTTTGTTTACTGGAGAGCACAATGAAATTCAATGCTCCATGAATACCCTATCCCCTGATATGAATACCAGGTGTGGCATTGGTAATTAATTGGCACAACCTTTTTAATGCACCAAGGCATGAATGCTGAAGGGCTCTCTACTGCTTTTCAACCTTTAGAAGTCGGGAAACTGAGAGAGATGCCAAGTCAATTTGGCATTGAAAACCTTTTATTATCTTAACATGATTTTGATATTTATCATAAGATAATATTTTCTCTTTTAAGTGATAGAGAGTTTTCCATATGTTGATAAGAATATTTTGAATACAATCTTCTGTCAATGTTTTTGGAATATCATACTGAGATTCATCCAAAATCCAAAACATGATTGGTATTTCACCTTTCCCCAGTTGGTTTCTCATATTCATCACTTCCTCTTTGTCATTTGATAAAGATTCTTCTACCTGATTGGACCAAATATGGTGCTTCTTTGTTGCTTCATCAGATTCAACAAGATTGGTAGAGAATTCATTTGTCAAATTAGAAGATGAATGAACTAGGGGTGGTTCAAAGAATGACCTACACCCCGGGATATCTTCTGATTAATAAAGTATTTCACCTTCTAGTGGTAAGGCATCAGACATGACTGGCTTCGCATTTGAAAGTGCCTCAAGATAAGAGGGATTTCTCATTACTGCATTGTCCATTGAAGAATTTTCCAGTCAATGCGAATTACTACTGTGGAGAGGACTTTTGCAACTAAATTCATCATCATGGGGAGGACCACCATGATGGGTTACAACAAAAGATGAAATCTCTTGCTCTTTGGTCTTCTGGCCACGCATAGGTTTATCGTGGCTCTCATCTGAAGATAATACTTCGAGATTGACCGAATTGTCATGAAGTAACCTTCGTGAGGAAGTTTCTAATGAAGACCTCCATAATTATTGTTGTTACTTCTTGAATCTGTAAATGAGAGAGTAGAATCTTGAGTTGCAATAGACAATTGTCTGAGGGCTTCAAGAACTCCATCATTGAGTAAGGCCTTATTACAGATTGGCTCTTGATTTTTCAAATGTGCAGGATGGATCTTTTTCTTGGACGCCTTCTTACTCACTTTAGAAACCACTTGTTGAAAAATTGGTTATTATTGGTGTAACACCCCAAGCATCCATGGTACGCTTCTCTTTAAATAATACAGTAGTGTGTGTTGTACCCAACTTCGAGTTCTAACACACACCACAACCAATCAAACTAGTCGTTATGAATAGTAATACCCACTTTTTAAAATTTTATAAGTTTTATCTTTCAAAATATACTTCATTTTTGGATTCGTAATATCGAAATTAGGCTAGGGTGAATTTTTTGTATTTTTCTGAAAACTTTCAATTTTTGATGAATAGTGAAAAAACACTGAGTTATAGTTTAAAACCGAATTTTTATTTAAATAATTATTTTTTTTAATTTAATTAAGGTCAAAATAGATACATAATACATATATAAGTTCAATTTAATTCATTGGAGTTAGTCTAGAATAATTTTAGATATATAAAAATTTTATTGAACTTTTCACTGACTTTTACCCACCTCCTAGGAAAATTTGAAAATTCATGTAAAACATATTTTTACTGCTTTTGTGAGTGGAATTTTGAAAATTAGAGAAACACGGTTAATATCAAGGAGTAAAATTTGGTTCAATGAGATGAAAATAATTTTTGGTGAGTAGTAACTTTTTAATTTTATTTACCACGGTTAAAAGTAAATAGGGTAATTAAGGGTAAAAATGATATTAATATTACCCTAACACATGTCCTAATTCTATTGTAAAAGTTTATCTCGACCAAAAACAACCTTAGGAATAAAATATTATCATTTAGGTCCACATGGATTAGATTAGGACATTAATTATTATTTAATTCAAAGAAGAGTTAAAAGAGTTAAAATCAAAGTTTAATTACTAAAACATTTTTAATATAGGGTTATATATAAGATAAATTATATTGTAAATATTAATTATAAATATAAAACTATTTCATACATAACGGTATTTTATTTATAATTTTTATACATTAAATAATTTAATTTATTTACGACACAATAGTGATGCAGTAATTACATAATTAATGAAATATTAAAACAATTGATATTATAAATATCAAAATAAATGTAATTTCAGACTTTTTATGAATTCCACTAATTTTACAGGATAATATGACATATTATTATTGGTTATATAAATTTCTTTCGAAGTAATAATGTTGTTATGAAATTATCAAATACAAAATACCCAATAGTGTCAAAATTGACATAAAAGTGTTTTTAAAAACAATATTATATTATTAATTTATATTCTATTCCTAAAAATATAAGGTTAGGCCTAAGGAATTATATAATGATATTTGTATCATTAATGGACCACTTGGGGGTCTCTTGGATGTATATAGTAAGTTTATTAACAATATAATATAAAAATACAAAGTGACATGGTAAATGTCAAACTAATTAACTAAGAGTTAAAACTAAAAGATAAGGTTAATATAATGACCCAAACCTGTATAAAATATATTGGTTGAAATTATTTTGACCCATCCCCACCTTATACTTTGAATCATCCACTTTTGAGCCATTGGAAACCGAAAATTAATTTATTATAAAATAATACGTTAATTTTTTCCTAAAGAGCCCCTCCTCCCCCTTATAAAAGGACACCACTTCTAACCAATTATTCACACCTTCAAAGATTTTTGGTTCGGCCAACCCCTGCCCAATTATTCTCTCAACTTCCATCACTTCAACCTAGAGGTCTTAGTTTGATCAGAAATCCATCCTAAGGAGCCATTTTGATCAAATCAAAAGGAAGAACCAGAAGAAGAGGTAATGTTTTCACCACCCTCTTTCAAGTTCCTTTCTTCTCCAAATTCTTCTTTATTTGTTATTTCTATTCTAAAATAATAAATCTAGTATATTCTATATACTTTGATTTTATTATAAATATGGTACAGCCATATTCAGTATTCTATCCATCCTTTGAATGACATGTCACCATACGTGTGTATGTACGGCCTACCGACTCCACGTCGTGGTGTAAATGTTATTCAATAAATTATTATATGGATGGGTATAATAATGACGTGTAATTAATGTAAATAATATACATAACATTATAATTATTCTTTATATATGATATACAATCCAATTATATATTATTTTAATATCAACAGAATGATATTATCGCTCGTGCGTACGTACGGACTACCGTCTCCACGAACGTGATGAGATTCACTCTCCATCGTATCCATTCAAGTCTAATTCTCATTTGATGATTAAAAATAATTTTTAAGGACTTGATATAATTATAGATATTAATAGGATACAACCTATTCATAACAAACACGGCTTATGTAACAAAACATATAAAAGAAAATGAGTAAGTTAAAACCCGAAACAACGATAATACTAAGATATTATTAACAAAGCAATTTTAAAAGATCATATATGATATCATACTAATTTAAATTATTCTTGTATAATTTAATAACAATTATTTAACCATTATAAAGGAGGTTAACCTAACCTCGACCAAGGAAAAGTACAGAGTAAGGGTTTATTTCACAATCTCTTCATTATCCGAGGTTGTTTATACGTAATTATCTACTGGGACCTCTTTATCATCAACATCCATGTTTCCTAAAAATGTATTTCAAAAAATTCTTACTATTTTACAGAATATGGGTTAAATTCATTTATACCCTTGTTTTACTTTTTATAAGAATTTTATAAAGGAATCTTTCTGTCGTTTTCCAAACAAGGTCCTTTTTAACATTTTCGACAGAATTAAGGTAAGAATGTCTTTTTTAACTTATACGGAGGGTGCGGCTATTTTACACCATTATAAAATATTCAAAGATTCCCTTACAAGCTTATAAGGATATTTTTAAATTAAATGTTTTATTTCATAATTATGTGACTTTTAAATGATTTCAAAAAAAGAGATATTTCTCCCAAATAGTTTTGATTTCATCTATGTCAACATCCTTTGATGGATTTTAAGCTTATTTAAAGTTGATTTATTATGATACAAAACTTCCTTATTTTATTGATGGTTTTTTGATATGTTTGACTCTGGATGTGTTATTTTTATAACATCCATGGTTTATGGATAAAGTATTGACATTTAATATGCTATTTTTAATAAGAATGGTTATGTTATATTCAAACCTTTTCATATGGGAATGCATTGGACTTAATATGTGATGGGTGGAGCCCGCTATAGCTCCTGTATGCATTGGTAGGTCTCATGAGACAAACAAGTGTCTTGGCACAAGGACTTGACAAAATATTATTTGTAGTCTTGGAACAAGGCCTTGGCTATGTGTTTATGATAGTCTAGAATTATGCAATCCATCATTATGAAAGTAGTTATTGATATTTCATGTGATTATTTGACTATTAGAATATCCATGTGAATAATTAAATGGATTTATTTCATTTTTTATTTTCCATATTATGATGAATTTAAATTTTAAAAGTCTTTGGTTTTAGTTATACATTGCCTTAAATGTTTATGCTTATTTATGAAAGTTTCTGCTATATTGCTATCCTTACTGAGCATCTGAGCTCACCCCTTTCAATGTTTTATTTTTCCAAGGATGTGAAGAAGTAATTTATGAATGACCTACAAGAATAGTATGAGGGGATATGAAGACAATATGTTGTAGTAGTTTTTTACTTTATGATGTAATGTAAGAATTATGAATATATCTAGAGTTTCCCAGACTACTAAACTAATCGGTCATTCGAGACTTGATCTTTTGTGATCATGCCCATGTTATGTAATAATGTACCGACTCTGGGTAACTGGGGTCAGGGCATTACAGTTGGTATTAGAGGAAGTTTATTACAAACCTTGGGAGCTAAATTTAGATAAAATCTGATTATAGAACATAGACCTAAGATGGACTTTGAGGATTAGTATAGAATAACTTCCTAGAATTTTGGTATTGTAGAGATTTTGTGAGTTTTCCGATCAATACATCTCTGTCTGGATATGATCAGGTAGAGGCGGCTCTTGCATAAATGTACCTAGGGGTAAAACCCAAAAACACTACTTTGAGCTAGACTTGAACAGGAACTGGTGCACGACAACAGGCCTTGTTGCACTCTTGGTTACGTCACTCCTGGGGGATATGCTTAGGATAATTATCATTTTCTTTACAAACCATTATGAAGGGTTTATGAGTATATACCTCCTCAAAGAAAATATTTTTATTATTATGGATTATATCCATAAACTGTTCAGTTTATGTTAAGTGTTTTACAAGTTTGAAATTATGTATTTTGATTCATAAACTAATCTAGTTTGTGCCCTTGTTTTGAAATGGTGCCTAGTGGAAGGAATGGAAATTGTATCAATGCACGCACTCCATGTAGGTATTTCACTCCTGATCAATATAATTATAGTGGAGCTGGTGATGCAACCGGTGCTGATCAGCTAATCACCATACTGGGACAACTCACTCAGGTTATGAATAATAACTTTACCCATATGGAGCACCCTGATCCAAATCTTGGAGGATCAATGTTAGATTGCTTCATGAGGCAACAACCACCAACATTCAATGGGAGTACAAATCCATTGGTAGATGAGCAATGGATAAGTTCCCTAGAAAAAATATTTCAGGCTTTGGGGAGTAGTGAAAGGGAGAAATGTATCATGGAAGTTTATCGCCTCACTGGAGATGATGATAAATGGCGGTCATTGATACAAAACACAAAGAAATATGATGAAGTATCAAATATGGAATGGGGAGATTTCAAAGATCTTTTCTTAGAAAAATAATTTCTTTGTGACCATCGAGTAGATATGGAAAGGCAATTTCTGAGTCTGAGAAAAAAGGAGGTTGAGAATGTCGCAAAGTATGATGTTAACTTTACAAGGTTAGAAAGGTATGCTGGAGATTATATACATAACCCAAGAAGTAAGATTTATTATTTCTTTGATGGGTTAAAACCATTTCTTCATCGAGCATTAGTGTCACAATCCTTCTCATCGTACAAAGATATTGTCTCATTAGCTATCAAGACCTAAAAAAGAATTTTCTAAGTCTTATGACTTTAAAGAAAAGCAAGAGAAGAAGAGATCTCCTGATCACTCTGGGAATGGAAATAGGGGGAATAATAAAAAGGTTGAATATTCATCCTGCAGTAAATGTGGGAAGAATCACCCTGGTACTTGCTTGAAGGGAATGGGAGTCTGTTAAAAGTGTGGTGAAAAAGGCCACCAAGCTTGTGATTTCAAGGGGAAGAAAGAAGCTATCTATGTTCAATGCTACAAATTTAGAGAGATGGGACATTATACAAATGAATGTCCTAAGTGTCAGGGAAACTTACCTCAAAAAAGGCCAAGGGATCAAGGCCAAGATTATACTATCACTACTGCTGATGTAGAAGCTCCGAAAGATATGGTGGTAGGTAATTTAATGGTTTCCTCAAGTTTAGAAAATGCATTATTTGATTTTGGATCATCGAATTGTTTCATATCTTCCCAGTTTTCTAAAAAAATTAGATATTTGCAATTTGATTTAAGAAGTGAGTTGTCAGTTAAAACTCGTAAGGGAAGTATCATTGCAACAAAGTTCTGTGAATCAGTTCCCATTAGAGCATATAAATGTTCTTTATCCGCTGATCTCATCGTCATACCTATGATTGAGTTTGATATAATCCTCAGTATGGATTGTCTTTCGGACCATGATGAGAATATTTATTGTAATAAGAAGTAGGTTACAATTTTATATGATGATGATGATAAAGAACGCCTTATCTTTAGATCAGAATCGTCACCACCTAATTCTTATCTAGATCCACCCCCAGTAGCTCAACTAAATTCAATTATTGGGGAGGAAGAGAATGAAATGACTGTGGGTAAGGAAAGGAATGTTCAAATAGAGTATGTACCTATTGTGAAAGAATATGTAGATGTGTTTCTGGAAGATTTACCTGGATATCCTCCAGAACGAGAAATTGTGTTTTCCATTGATTTAATTTCGGGTTCAAGGCCCATATCGAAGACCCCTTATAAAATGGACACTATGGAATTAGTTTAACTAAAGAAAAAACTAGAGTAATTGAGTAATAAGGGATTTATTCACCCTAGTGTTTCCCCATGGGGAGACCCTATCCTTTTTGTTAAGAAGAAAGATGGATCTATGAGGTTATGTATCGACTACAGGGAGATCAATGCTATAAAAATAAAGAACAAGTATCCTCTACCTCGCATTGATGATTTGTTTGACCAACTACATGGAGCTCAATAATTTTCAAAGATTGACCTTCGATCGGGATACCATCAGTTGTGTGTGAAGAAGGAATACATTCTGAAGACAACATTTCAAACCAGGTACGGGCATTACGAGTTTACAGTAATGC
This sequence comes from Viscum album, assembly GCA_963277665.1. NCBI lineage: Eukaryota > Viridiplantae > Streptophyta > Magnoliopsida > Santalales > Viscaceae > Viscum > Viscum album. The sequence continues at coordinate 353,111,469 of OY728159.1, forward strand.
CTTTTGGATTGACTAATTCACCCTATGTATTCATGGATCTAATGAATATATTTTTCAAGGATTATCTCGATGATTTTGTGGTGGTATTTATTGATGATATCTTGGTATATTACAAAGTCTAAAAAGATCATCAAAATTACTTGATCGTTATATTGAAGACTCTGAGAAGACATGAATAATATGGGAAGTTTAGAAAGTGTGAATTCTGGATTCAGGAGATTTCTTTTCTTGGCCATATTGTCTATAAGGATGGAATCTTGGTTGATCCTTCTAAGACCAAGGCAATCCAAGAATTTCCAGCACCAACGAGTACCACCGAGGTATGCAGTTTTATTGGTTTAGCAGGTTATTATCGACGTTTCATCCAGAATTTTGCTCGATTGGATAACCCATTAATGAAGCTCACACGTAAAGGGGTTAAATTTGTTTGGACAAAAGAGTGTGGAAAATGTTTTGAAGAACTGAAGAGAAGATTAGTCAATGACCCTATTTTGACTCTACCATCAGGGAATGACGGGTTAGTTATTTATAGTGATGCATCAATAAAAGGACTTGGTTGTGTCCTTATGAAGAATTATAGGGTTATTGCCTATGCATCATGATAGCTAAGAATTCATGAGAAAAACTTTCCTATTAATGATCTTGAGTTAGAAGCTATAATCTTGGCTTTGAAGATACGAATACATTATCTCTATGGTGAAAAATGTGAGATTTATACTGATCAAAAGAGTTTGAAGTACATTTTCTCACAGAAAGAATCCAACATGAGGAAAAGGAGATGGCTTGAACTACTCAAGGATTATTATTGCATGATACACTACCACCCGGGGAAGGTAAATAAGGTGGCAGATTATTTGAGTAGAAAATATCATAGAGTTTTGAACATGATGATAATTGAAAGGGATCCTATTGTCATTGATCTAGAGAAGATGGATATGGGAATTACCATGGAAAGTGAAACATCGCTACTTTTTCAAATGGTTTCCAAACCATCTTTACTTGAATAGATAAAGAGTTCTCAAACCGGTGATGAAGAGTTTCAAAAGTAGATTAAAGCTGTGAATGATTGGATATTGAGAGACTTTGTGTATGAAGATGGAATTTTAAAATTTGGTAAGAGACTTGGTGTTCCTGATATACCAGATCTAAAAAGGTAATTGTTGGACGATGCTCATAGTTCGAATTTCTCTATACACCCTGGGAGCACCAAAATGTATAGAGATTTGTAGAAACATTTTTGGTGGGACAAAATGAAAAGGGAGATTTCTAATTTTGTTTCAAGATGTATGGTTTGTCAACAATTGAAAGTTGGAAGGCAATATCCTAGAGAAGTATTGCAACCTCTTCCCATACCGGAGTGGAAATAGGATAATATTATGATGGAATTTGTCATGGGGATACCAAAGACTCCTAGAAGGAATGATGAAATATGGGTTATTGTTGATCATCTTACCAAGTCAGCACATTTTCTTGTTATAAGAGAATATCTACCACTGGAATGTCTAGAAAGACTATATATTAATGAAGTTGTGAGACTTCATGGAGTACCCCTATCAATTGTTTCTGATTGTGATCCCCATTTTATTTCAAGATTCTGGAAGAGTCTTCAGAAGGCCTTGGATACTGAACTTCGATTGACCGCTGCCTACCACCCTCAAACAGATGGACAATCAAAACAGACTATTCAAACCTTAGAAGACATGTTGAGATCATGCTAACATGACTTTCAGGGTATGTGGAATCAATATTTACCTCTGTTTGAATTTTCCTATAACAATAGCTTCCATTCAAGTATTCAGATGGCACCATATGAAGCGTTATATGAAAAGATATGTCGCACACCAACCTGTTGGGATGGTATTGGTGAAAGAAAACTTGTAGGCCCAGTACTGGAGGAGGAAATGATAGAAAAGGTAAAGGTAATCTAAAACCACCTCAAAGAAGCTCAAAGTAGGAAGAAGATCTATGTTGATAATCGAAGGAAGGATTTGGAATTTCAGGTAGGAGATCATGTTTTCTTGAAGGTATCTCCAAGGAAGGGTGTTATACATTTTGGTAAGAAGGTAAAATTGAGTCCCAGGTACATCAGACCATTAGAAATTCTAGAACGACTTAGGGCTGTAGCTTACTGTTTGGCAATGCGCCAAATCTCTCCAAAGTTTACGATGTGTTCCACGTATCACTATTGAGAAAATACATGCCTGACCCAACGCATGTACTCACTTATGAGAAATTAGAACTGGAACCCGGTCTTTCCTATTGTAAAGAGCCCATCAGGATTATTGATACCAGAGAACAAGTGCTGAGAAACCGGATGACTCATTTGGTAAAAGTTCTATGGAGAAACCATAAGATGGAAGAGGCAACGTGGGAACCCGCGGAACTTATAATGAAGAATCACCCGAGTCTTTTCATGCGGTAGTATTCTAGAAATTTCGAGGAAGAAATTATTTGAAGGAGGGGATAATGTAACACCCCAAACTTCCACGATATGCTTCTCTTTAAATAATACAGTAGTGTGTGTTGTACGCAACTTCGAGTTATAACACACACCACAACCAATCAAACTAGCTGTTATGAATATTAATACCCACTTCTTGAAATTTTATCAGTTTTATCTTTCAAAATTGACTTCATTTTTGGATTTGGAATATCGAAATTAGCCTAGGTTGAAATTTTGGTATTTTTCTGAAAACTTTCAATTTTTGATGAATAGTGAAAAAATACTAAGTTGTAGTTTAAAACCGAATTTTTATTTAAATAATTATTTATTTTATTTAGATTTAATTAAGGTCAAAATAGATACATAATACCTATATAAGTTCAACATAATTCATTGGAGTTAGTTTAGAATAATTTTAGATATATAAAAAATTTATTGAACTTTTCACCGTCTTTTACCCACCTCCTTGGAGAATTTGGAAATTCACGTAAAACTTAATTTTACCAATTCTGTTAGTTGAATTTATAAAATTCAATATACATGGTTAATATCAAGGAGAAAAATGTGGTTCAATGAGATGAAAATAATTCTTGATGAATAGTAACTTTTTACTTTTATTTTTCATGGTTAAAAGTAAATAAGGTAATTAAGGGTAAAAATGATATTAATATTACCCTAACATATGTCCTAATTCTATTGGACTAGTGTATATCGACCAAAAACAACCTTAGTAATAAAATATTATCATTTAGGTCCACTTGGATTAGATTAGGACATTAATTATTATTTAATTCAAAGAAGAGTTAAAAGAGTTAAAATCAAAGTTTAATTACTAAAACGTTTTTAATATTGGATTATGCATAAGATAAATTCTATTTTAAATATTAATTATAAAGATACAAAGCTTTAATACATAATGGTATTTTATTTATAAATTTTATACATTAAATAATTTAATTTATTTATGACAAAATGGCGATGTAGTAGTTACCTAATTAATGAACTATTAAAATAATTGATATTATAAAAATAAAAATAAATGTAATTTGAGACTTTTTATGAATTCCACTAATTTTATAGGTTAATATGACATATTAGAATTGGTTATATAATTTTTTTTATAATTAATAATTCTTTTATGAAATTATCAAAAACAAAATACCCAATAGTGTCAAAATTGACATAAAAGAGTTTTTAAAACAAATATTATATTATTAATCGATATTCTATTCCTAAAAATATAAGGTTCAGCCAAAGGACTTATATGATGATATTTTTAAGATTAATGGACCACTTTGAGGTCACCTGGATGTATATAGTATGTTTATTAACTATATAATATAAAAATACAAAGTGACATGGTAAATGTCAAACTCATTTACTAAGAGTTAAAACTAAAATATAAGGTTAATATAATGACCCAAACCTGTCTAAAATATATTGGTTGAAAGGATTTAGACCCATCCCCGCATTATACTTTTAATAATACACTTTGGAGCCATTAGAAATCGAATATGAATTTATTATAAAATAATACTTTAAGTTTTTTCTAAAGAGACCCTCCTCCCCCTTATAAAAGGACACCACTTATAACCAATTCTTCACACCTTGAAAGCCTTCTGGTTCAGCCAACCCCTTCCCAGTTATTCTCTCAAATTCCCTCACTTCAACCTAGAGGCCTTAGTTTGATCAGAAAGCCAACCTATGGAGCCCTTTTGATCAAATCAAAAGGAAGAACCCGAAGAAGAGGTAATGTTTTCACCACCCTCTTTCAAGTTCCTTTCTTCTTCAACTTCTTCTTTATTTGTTATTTCCTTTCTAAAATAATAACTCCAATATATTCTATATAATATGATGTCATTATAAATATGGTACAACCATATTCAGTATTCTATCCATCCTTTGAATGACATGTCACTATATGTGTGTACGTACGACCTACCGTCTCCATGTCATGGTGTAATTGTTATTCAATACATTATTATTTGGATGGGTATAATAATGATGTGTAATAAATGTAAATAATAGATATAATATTATAATTATTCTGTATATATGATATACCATCCAATTATATATTATTTTAATATCAAAAGAATGATATTATCTCTCGTGCGTACGTACGGACTACCGTCTCCACGAACACGATGAGATTCACTCATCATCGTATCCATTCAAGTATAATTCTCATTTTTATGATTAAAAATAATGTTTATGGACTTTATATCCTTCTATATATGAATAAGATATAACCTATTCATAACAAACACGGATTATGTAACAAAACAAATAAAATAAAATGAGTAATTTAACACCCGAAACAACGATGATACTAAGATATTATTAACAAAGAAATGTTAAAAGATCATATATGATATAATATTAATTTAAATGATTCTTGTATAATTTAATAACAATTATTTTACCATTATACAGGATGTTAACCTACCCTCGACCAATTAAAAGTACAAAGTAAGGGTTTATTTCACAATCTCTTCATTATCCGAGGTTGTTTATACGTAATTATCTACTGGGACCTCTTTATCATCCACATCCATGTTTTTTTAAAATATATTTCAAAACATTCTTACTATTTTACAGAATATGGGTTAAATTCATTTATACCCTTGTTTGACTTTTTATAAGAAGTTTATAAAGGAATCTTTCCGTCATTTTCCAAACAAGGTCCTTTTTATCCTTTTTGACAGAATTAAGGTAAGAATGTCTTTTCTAACTTATACGGCTAGTACGTATATTTTCCACCAATATAAAATCTTTGAAGCTTACCTTACAAGATTATAAGGATGTTTTCAAAGTAAATGTTTTATTTTATAATTAGGTGACTTTTAAATGATTTCAAAAAAATGATATTCCTCCAAAATAGTTTTGATTTCATCTATGTTGACATCCTTTGATGGATTTTAAGATTATTTGAAGTTGATTTATTATGATACAAAACTTCCATATTATATTGAATGTTTTGTGATATGTTTGACTGTGGATGTGTTATTGTTATACCATCCATGGTTTATGGAGAATGTATTAACATTTCGTATGCTAGTTTTAATACGAATGTTTATGTTATGTTCAAACCGTTTCATATGGGAATGCATTGGACTTAATATGTGATGGGTGGATCCCGCTATAGCTCCTCGACGCATCGGTAGGTCTCATGAGACAAAATAGTGTCTTGGAAAAAGGCCTTGACAAAATCTTATTTGTAGTCTTGGCACGAGGCCTTGGCTATGTGGTTATGATATTCTGGCATTATGCATTCCATCATTATGAAAGTGGTTATTGATATTGCATGTGATTATTCGACTAGTAGAGTATCGATGTGAATAATTAAAATGAATTATTTCATTTTTTTCATTGCCATATTATGCTGAAGTTAAGTTTAAAAGTATTTTGTTTTATTTATACATTTACTTTAATTTTTATACTTATCTATGAAAGTTTCCTCTATATTGTTATCCTTATTGAGCATCTGAGCTCACCCCTTTCAAAGTTTTATTTTTTCCAGGATGTGAAGAAGTAATTTATGAATGACCTGCAAGAATAGTATGATGGGATATAAAGATAAGATGTTGTTGTAGTTTTTTTTACTTTATGATGTAATGTAAGACTTATGAATATATCTAGTGTTTCCAAGACTACTAAACTAATTGGTCTTTCGAGACTTGATCTTTTTTTATCATGTCCATGTTATGTAATAATGCACCAACTCTAGGTAACCGGGGTCGGGGCATTACAATGGGAGGTGTATGTGCCTGCTCCGGAGAAATGGTCAGGTTAGGCTGATTATCTCAATTTAAATAAGGTGTATGTGCCCGACTTGATTGTCCGTATGACATGGGGGAGTATGCCCCGCAACCCTCCTGGACTGGAACAGGGGTGTGTATCTGCTTCGGAGTGGCATGTTGATGAGTCAATCCACTGATAGGGATAGATTTATGTATCTTTCCATGTGATGTTGCTGAATTTTTTATAATATTCTAACAGGTATCGAGAATATGGGCAGGGATTTCCTTATGCTCTTTCAGCATTGTCAGAATGTGCTTGGTGACTTCAACTGCTGGAATGGGAATATACGTCCATTATGTGTTTGGAGTAGGTGTGTGTTCCTACTCTTGTCCTCCTTTTCCTATCAGTGAATTCTGACAGTACTCATGTGTGGGGGAAGAAAGTTGTGTCTGCCTCCTGTTTGTCATTTGGGCTTTCCAATTGACATCTTCGGATACTACCAGACAAGACTTTTTGTTAGCTTGATGAATTGAAAGTGTATGTTCCTGCTGATTTTTCTCTACCAAATATGATTGATGAAATTTTTTCAATACGGGAAGATGAGACTGCTGACATAATTGATGAGTATAAGCAGGTGTATGTGCATGTTTACATGTGGTCACTATATTTGGTTGGTGAGCTTCTTTGGATGCAGTCAGACGAACCTGCTAACTGGTTGATGATTTATAAACAGGTGTACATTCCTGCCTATAGTACTCCACCGGAATTGCCTGACGGGATTGGTGTGTTACTTCCAGGCAGGTCTGTTGGGTAGTAAAATCAGGACGGATGGGTGTATATGCCCGCTCATTGTTTTCAATCAAGTTATATTTATGGACTTCTCCGGAAGGGGGTAGAGGTAAGAACCTACTCCATGTTGACTGAATTTCTCCTTTGATGGATCGTCTTGCATGCTCGGGTCTGAGATACTTGATTAAAACATCTATAGGTGATACCCTCATCATGTTGAGGGTGCACTACCACACGAGTCTGGTGGCGATTGTTGGTGGGATTCCTCAGGAAGGGCTCCTGTCTTCTTGAACTGAGGCCTTGACTAACCTCTTCATTCACCTTCCTATAATATGGGAGGGACTAGCTGTTGTGTTGTGGGGATAATGACCCAAAACGGTTAGAGATGGTGGTTTTAACTACCTGCTTCTTGACCACTGGTCATTGTTGTCCAGACAACCAGGGTGAGTTGTTAACTTGGAGGGCTTGTCAAGCGGCCTCCAGAGTTGGGATGGTACCGTTTTGATGGTATTCCCTCACTAATGCATTCGAGACTCAGTGTTGAAGACGCTGAGTACGTGATGTCATCCTCAAAGCAGACGAGGATCTAGTAGGACTAGCAGCCAAGGAATTCACAGGTGTGAACTTTAAAGAAGCTATTCTGTGTTGCAGAGAGATCTTGGAAAAGAGTTCCTATTTGAAATAGCAGACATAATCAAGTTAGTTTTGGCTAGACTACATCTTTTGGATGAAGACATATGTTTTTTATTTCGTTTTTGGCCCTCATATTGAGTTTAATAGGATCCTAACAAATAAGTAAAACATCACTTAACTTGGTTATGTATTCACATTAGGTTCACCATTTTTTGTTTCTTCTGGAAATGGGGATGACCTTGTTTGTTTAAGGTTCAAACTTTCCAATCAGTTTCTAACGAGTTTATTCGTAGAACTGGAAACATCCAATGATTCTATATTCATTTAGACCTACTTTCCAAAGGTAGGTTCTCATTAGTTGTGGTCCAATGAGGCCTAAGAATTTGCATTGGTCGAGAGGATGGGATGTCAAGCTCATCACACCTTTTGGGGGGGAATTATTGCCTACTCCAAGACTCTCTCATAGATTTAAGTTATGTTCATGAATCCTAATTAATTCACCAAGTATGAAAATGAGTTTTTTTTTAATTTAGCAATCAATGATTGATATTTATGGGATTTATAGAATCATTTATATGTATTCGAGGTTCTTCATTGATGGATAATCATCCGTATGTATTAGAGATTATTAGTAAATGGTATCCTTAAATACATTATATAGAAATCTCTTGGTCATTATGATGACCATACTAGTTTTAAAGCCACTCAGTGGGGCACTTGAAGTTTATTGTCATTCAGAAAGACAGGAATTATTTCAGAGTTCGGATCGTACCCACAGATGGGCTACCTACATATCCTTGTTAAAAAGGAATCAGAACCCGCGTAGTTCGATAATAAAGATATATTTTAACATCATATGGGACATAAAATAATTAATGAAATATGGTCTTAAACCTTATAAAGGCTTCCTACGTACTCTACTTTTAATGCAGAGATCAAATTACACATAGTTTGAACAAAGAAATATGGGGTTTATTCATGGTTAATGGCCCACAAAAAGATGTCATAATTACTTTCACACTCTAAGCTCACATGAGTCATGCTCGGTTTGAGAAACAAGAGGTATCAGTAAACTTGACGATGGTTCCATGAAAGATTCAGTCATGAGAAATGATGTGGGGATTATGTATGTATGACTACCCAGGTAGATGAAGACCATGACTTGCTTTAGGAAAGAATCCAAGGAGCATGGTCCATAAAGGTATTTGTACTTTATGGAGATTTGGAGTTTTAACTTAGGGATTACTCCAGAGAAGGGGGCCTAAATTAAAAAGGAGTTATGATTGGGGTTTATTCCTGAGAAGGAGGCTCAAATCAAAAGAAATTAATATTGGGGCTTACTCTTGAGGAGGATGCCCAATGTTTAAGGAAACTATGACTGGGGCTTATTCCTGAGAAGGAGGCCCAGGTTAAGAGAACTTGAGACTGGGGCTTACTCCTGAGAAGGAGGCCCAAACCAAAATATCTTCTCATCTTTAAAGGATGAGGTTATGTGGAACCTCTAACCGTGGTGACATAAAGCTTTTAATTCATAAGGGTTTGGGAGATATTCTCACATATTTCCTTTCAGATAAGAAATCCAACAAAGGAACCATACCATAAATGGATTTGAAGAGCGGTTTGAAGGATATGTCTTGAAGAGGAGAGGTGGCTTTGAGTAAATGAAGTGACTATGAAGGAGGGGCGCAAGTATCGTTTTGGCACGCAAGTCCTGGTCGCGCAAGTAGACTTGCACGACATGAGTCGCCTTGGGTGATGAAGAATCTATAGGGTAATACTTGGGAGACTTTGAACTGAAGCCCTTAGTATCATCCCTAGAGGATTCCAAAATTTTGGTGCACAAGTTCTCTTGGGAGAGAAAGGCGGTGTGCAAGTTTCTTCATTCACCTTAAGGGTTGGACACATAGGTGCACGAGTGTTGATGAGTTATAACACTTAGGCCTTATTATTCCTCTTTAGAGCTTCCATTCTTGGTAAAAAACTACCTTATAAGTGTTCGGAAGATGTTAGAAAAAGACTTGGGCGACCAGAGCTTGAATCTGAGTTTTGAAAAATTCGTCCTTGAAATGGGGGGCCCACAAGGGCTATTTATAGGCCTCCTGAGATTAGGGAAAAATTTCAATGTGGGTGTCCAAGTGACTTGCGCACCTCCATCAGGCACGCAAGTGACTTGTGTTCCTTAATTCCTTTGCAAAATTTGATGCTTCTTCCCTCTCTCCTTTTATTTTTGTTTTCTTTCTTTTCTTTAGTTACTCCCCTTTGTCATTCCTTGGACTCTGTGATGGAATGGAGCGTCAACAATCAATAGAGAGGGATATACCCCATGTGTGTGCTAACTGGAAAGGGGGAGGAATGAACCCTCTCCATTAATCTAAATATATAGGTTAATATGTTTTATTTAATAATAATATTATTATTGTTATTAATATAACACATATTTATTATATGGGTGGGGAGGGATGAAGTGTGAAGCATCTATTCAGCAATTTTCTTTTGGGTGTTTTATTATAATAACATTATTATTATTTACTTATAAACCCTTGTTTCTATTATATATTTAAACTGAAATGTTATATTGATGAATCATATGTCATAATGTGACCTTGAAATTTAGGCATTCAATTCAAGACCAAATTTGGGTACCTTTTTCGGAGACATGGTTTGGGCCCATGAAGCAACATAGGTATGTGTTATGGTGAAATGTGTTTCTTTCACTTGGTGTCAAATTTGGGAAATTAGATATCCTATCCCTAGTTTCATTTCATGATGATCATAATAGTATGATAAATATGTAAAATCATGGTTATTTATGATGATATATTAGTGGATTTATATTTTTGTCTGATAGACCAATGGTGAGCCTCATGCTCTTATCAGGCTTTTGGACAGACTTGGATTTTAGCATGTGATCAGCCTATCCTATGTGTTTTCTCACATAGAACGAGATGGTGGTATTTTTGTATAATTTTGGTATAATATGTGATATGTTTCTATAATTATTCTTCTTTATCTGATGCTTAACAATGGAAGTGATCAGGAAGGAACATTGGTGAGTTTAGATTGAGACAGTACTCCTCTATCGCACTAGGGTGTAGGACCTCTATCTAGGAAGATAGTACTCCCCTATCACACCTGAGAAACGGTTCTCTATATTAATTGTTTATATATATATGGTACTCCCCAATCACACCATTGTGTGGGTTATCTATCCATGGATATGGTACTCCCCTATCACATCAGGGTGTAGGTCTTCTATACTCATTGTGTAGATAGAGACAGTACTCCCCTATCACACCATGGAAAAATTCCTCCATACTTATTGCTTAGATAGATATGTTACTTCCCTATCATACCAGAGTTTGGGCCCGCTATCCTTGGATATGGTACTCCCCTATCACACTAGGTCATGGGTCCTCCTTATTAATTATTATAGACATAGATATTGTACACCCCTACATGGGCACAGGCCCTCTATCTAGGGGGAAAGTACTCTCCTATCACAGCAAGGTATGGGTCCACTATATTTTGTACATATATATAGAGATGTTAATTACCTACATGGGTGAGGTTAATCTATATTTTTTAGATTTTTTCCACTCAGGATGTGGATAATTGGTGATGTGGGGGGCCTCCTCTTGATTCTTCGAAGAGACATGTGAAATGTTAGCCATCCATTATGGACCTTTGGAGCAATATTTAGACTCATTTTCATAGGATGGGTTTTGAGATGGAGATCTATTTTCTATCTTATCTAGGTTTTTTATATAAGTATATATATATATATATATATGTGTGTGTGTGTGTGTGTGTTATTGGGTTTTCCTTTCCCTCTTACTTTGGGTTGAGCTGACTTCTTATATCATGTCTTCTATTGCTCCCTCTTTAGTTTTAGGTACATTTTACTGGGTATGTATATACTCACCTCTTCATTGACTTAGATAACATGTGTCACATCATATTTTGATGATATATAGATTAAATGTGATTTTAAAATAGCATAAACATACTCAAGAGCATAGGCCGTGTACGGTTGTTGGTCTTAGAGATAGGGATTTGGGCTCTCTCGGCTTTATTCCTTTTGTTGTTAGGTTGGGACATGTTTTTTTGGCATGTATTTTTATCTTTAATTTTTTGATTTCTCTATCATACTCTTTTTTATTCCCCATAGGATATTATATTCGTGGTTTTTTACTCTAAATGTGATTATCTTTTATTATTATTCCTCTAAATTTCTATGTGGAGATGGTTGGGTGTGTCTATATAGGTACATTAGGAGAAGGCATCCCATTTTAGTTATACCTTTTTGGTGCTTGTCACCAAGAACTAATCTATAGAGGCGAGCATGGGGTTATTTTGGCCTAGTTTTGCATTGGAAAAGTGGGCCATGGTGGGTCAGGTTATAATAGATTAGTATTAAGGATGTTTTGACATTGGGAAGGTGTTTGTAGTATTTTCTCGTTATGAGTCTTGGTGGGGAATATAGGGAAACTGTGTCAAAGTGTCTCGAGTGTGCCTTTCAATCCAAGGAACCCAGTGTTGGTGTGGAGGCCAGAGTATCCATTCAACAAGACTCTGAATACCTTCTTATCAACTATGGATTCTGAGACATTCATTACAGGGAACTTTGGTAAATTCATCTATTGGATTGAGTCCTTTGAACATCCTTCTTGAGTCATCTCCCCATATATATATATGATCATATGACCATGGTACATCTTGATTATTTTGGTGATGCCTTCATGAAGATATCCATTGAAGTTATAAATTCATGATTTTGAAAAATATCTGATGAGTGATGAGACCTCAATTAAGGGCCATCTCCTAACATCTTTCCTCTAGGTGGGCATGTAGTGGCCCCCCATTCATTAGAGAAACTGATTATACTAGCACAGTAAGCTGAGGATGAGCACAGTCTTTTTGAACTCCACAAATTCTAGCGCCATATGCTTTTTAGGTTATGTGGTGATCTAGATATCTTGGAAGTGAATTATTGTCTTGAGTTGGTGATATGAGTTTTCAAACTTTTATGTACTACAATCGATTATATGGTCACACCAATAGCTAGAATTTTCCACAGAGTATATGGTCACTGGTGTATTTTATCCATGTATCTGCATTTGGAGTTAGTTTTTTGAACTAAATTCATCATGAAGCCTCCAATGGCCATCTTTAGAAAAAATTAATCCATCATTCTACTTAATGGAGAATCCTAAGAAATCTAAGAAATTTGCATGTACGTTTCAAGGTGTGCATGAAAGAGAGAAATTGGTGTGCAAGATTCTTTTCACACCAAATAATACATCATTGAGTCCCTTTCCATAGATTCCACTCCAAACCAAAAATTCATATGGAAAAATATATCCACATTATGTGTAGGAAACCTAATTTGTCCACAACCCTCTTGTATGAGAGATACAACATCAACTAGCCCCTTGGACACATGTCTGCCATATCAAAGGAAGCTGATGCATAGAAGACATCTTCCATGACCAAAATATTTCAATCCATCATCGATGATTTCAAATATAATAAGAATCCCCCCCCCCTTCTTCAAAGTGATCCTTTTAAAGCCAAATTATTTCTCTACTATACGTAAGATTCATCTTCCACAACATCGTGAAGAAATGTAGCCCTCAAGGTAGATATCATGCATGATAGTTTACCTTTGGTTCCTCCCTCAAATGGTCTGATAGTTTTTAAATCTCCTACCAACCACTTTCAACCAAAGTCTGGTGCACGTAAGTACACCTCTTGCATGCACTCCTAACCATACGCACAAATCCCAATCTTATTCATAACCCTGACCCTTAAGTGCAAGCCCCAAATTATGCACACACCCTTTAATTGAAGCTTCATGGATTACCTTTAGGTCAAATCACCATGATTTATCACTTCTTGAAAATAACCCTCATTCCTTGCACACAAATTATGTGTGTAGCCCTCCAAACAAGCATGCAACAATTTCTTGGTCCCTTGTGAGATGCCCCCTATTCCCCTAGTGCAAACATTACCAAAACTTTTTTTTATCAACATAGGTATGTTAATGCATTTTAAATCTCATAATAGGAATGGTAATGTGGACCTTCTGATCAACTACTCCTCTAAACTATTAAAATCTGGCATTTCTAAAGCCATGCCCCCTAGAGGCACATGAGTGGTAGTTATGTAAGTCCAAGGGGTGAGGAGTGATTCCCCCATATTCTTGATGCATGAAATAAAACTTCCTATCACTAAAATCCTTGTCACATGATTTAAAACTATAGACATACCTCATTTAGTGCAAATGGGATTCCCCATGTAAGATCATCATGGAATTCTGTCTTCTCTCCCGCCATGGGATGAAACTTCTCCCCTAGTGATGAAACTCCCATGTCTGGGAAGCTTCAATGTGTAATCCTCATAGACCTTGTACCACAAGAAAAGGATGATCCATGTATGAATCATAGGGAATGAGATCCTACTCACATGGAATGAGATACTTCTCACACTGAATGACATACTTCTTGGGTAGCATCCATGTGTAATCCCCAAACCATCTCTCGTCGGTGCATACTTCAAAACATGAACGTCATGTCAACTGATTCCTATTGTTTCTCACACCAATCATGACTCATGTGGGATATAAGGTTATTATCACCCATGAAACCTATCAAATCCCATCTATGGGAGTCCTCCTAAGTGTAAGACCCAAAAACCATCCATAATTCCACCCATGGGCCACTTTCACGTGTAATCCCCAATCACGTACCCCTAAAATGGGAAATTACTATGATTAACCCCCATATGCCTGTTTCTATTCCATATCCCTCCTCCTCAGGTGTAGGTCCCAACCATTTTTAACTATGTGGGATTTTATTCCTAACCAACTAGGATATATAGGAAGCCTCCCTGAGGTCCGAACCTAGCACTATGTCCACTTAATCCACCACATACACTCTATCCACTCTATCCACTCCATACACATCCATCCTTATATTTACTTTTTCCTCCACATCCCGGAGAGATCATTACCCTACTTGGAGACCACATCTCCTTTAGGTCCATTAGGTCCTCTTTCACAGGTAAGCCCCATTCACATTATCACTCCTCCTAGTAGCACCAGTGCAGCTCCCATGCATAATCCCCAAACCATCCAATCAATATAAATAATCTTGTGAAGGGGTGATTCAATGCATAATCCAACACCATCCTTCATCAATGATCTTTTTGTGACATGAGCATCATTACCACATGATGTTAAACTGCCTGGACCAGTCCTATCACATGACCTTAAACTGTGGCATTGAACTACGTGGGTATTGATATCTTTCCTCTAAACATGGCACATAGGATTCCTCTTTGAGGTTTAATCCCAACCAATGGTAACCCTTGGTTCCCCCTTCCAGGGGGTTCACCTCCTTAATCTTCCTTCATGTGTGTTCTGTTCAACCTTCACAGTGTGACATCTTCCCTTTATGGGACACCTATTGGATCCGCCCCCATAGGAAACTATGATCCATCCATTGGAAAAACTTCCCAAGTGCTTCCTCCTAGGTACACACTTCATCGATCCACCTATGTGGGGTGTTCTGATCAACCTCATTTTGTATCCACAATACGTTAAATTTTTTACCCCAAATAGCTACCTCATACTAAATATGGGATATATGAGGAGAAATACTTGGAAGATAAGCCTTTAACATCAGATACTTCATGATCAACATCGTATGTCTTGGGTTCAATTCCTAAGATGACTCCATGAGATGTCCTCCCTTGAGGATGAATATAGGTGACCATTGTTCCTAACATCCAAACATGTCAGTGATGCCCAACATGACTACTCTCTTGACCAAAGGTTGCAACCTTTCCAAGAACCCATGTAATTTCCAAACATAACCAGTGTAATTAACCAGCATCCACAAATATATAGCACTAGGAATAAGTTCCACAAGCATAACTAAAATCTATGAGGGAGGCCCATACTAGGAAACGAGTGCCAATGAGGAACCCATAGAAAGAGGAACTGACATCCCATCATCCTATTTTGATCAAGGAGTATTCATCATCAATAAAAGAGATGAATGTTACCTACCTTTGGAATGTGGGAATGTGGGGAAATAGTTTTGATTCCAAATGTGCATTTAGAAACGTGAGGTGGTTGCACCCTTGAAAAATCATTGGAAATATAAATGGTAAAATAACGTGATAATCTTCTCCTCAACATGGGTGATAGTAGTGTTTGAGACATCAATGGATTTGAATGTCATAAAATCTAGTTATCTGGAACCAAGACCCTCTAAGAAAATAGTGGGCTGAACATGGAACTCACCATAAATTAGGGTAGTTAAATGTTGGTAATTCTTGTCTATGACATCATTAGGATGGATCTCTCTCTATTATCATGGAAGATTAGAGGACATTGGGGCATTTGGAATTGCTTTTCTTATATCCATGATGATAGATGAATATTCCTACTTTGTAGGACTTAAGCTACATAAAACCAATAACCCAATTCTTGCAGATATAGGGGTAGGATAAATGTTAATGCGGAAATCCCGCACAACTCCACCTTTTTCGCGACCTCAACTGTGCCATCAGTTACTGGGTGCTCGCACCCCATATTACCCTTAGAGATCATTCAGAGGAGCGTGATAGACACCCTTGTACATCTGTATGAGCAAGATGGATTCATTCCCATGGGTGATATGACTCACTATTACGTATAGGCCTTCGCACCTCCCCAACACTGCCACCCCCAAGGGCCACACAAGGAACCAATGATCCCCACTCCAACTGTGAACTACTTCAGATGCCACTCCCTAGAGTGATCCCATGACTCACTCCCCTATGCTAAAGAGGTAGGGTATTCCCAAGTCACCCTGGAAGTGAATAACACTTGGGAACCTCCAAGGAAGGATCCCACCATGC
This sequence comes from Viscum album, assembly GCA_963277665.1. Classification (NCBI taxonomy): domain Eukaryota; kingdom Viridiplantae; phylum Streptophyta; class Magnoliopsida; order Santalales; family Viscaceae; genus Viscum; species Viscum album. Next base: position 353,127,985 of record OY728159.1, read on the forward strand.
CTCATTAGTGCCAGAAAAAACTTTTCCTCTCGGTCAAGGAACAGGTGGAATATACGCCTCCTCTATCAACCCTAATCCAAACTAGCTGATGTCAATGTCGAGCACAATATTTTGAGGATTCCCATCAAGGGGAATCATCTTCTATAGCTCTAGTGGCCCCTTACACCACTAAATCATTCATCCATATCCCTACCACTACTGAGTAGGGACCCATCAATTCCCTATTGGGATCAAGACCCCATCTTTCATACAGGTAGGTTGGGTTGACTCTATCCTCTACTAGCATCACCATCAGCCATTACGGATTGGTCTTTGATAATCAGATTCAGTATGGAGTTTCTCCCCATGCAGTCATAAACCAAAGTGAAGGTCCTCCCCACTCTCTCATTCAACATAGAGGTTCTCTCCATGTTACTAGTATCGGTCATGGTAGAGGTCCTCCCCACTTCATCTACATAAAATATGGAAACCCTCCCCATAATTATGGTTCCGAATAAAGAGGTCCTCCCAGTGTCACATACCCTCAGCACAAAGTTCCTCCTCACACCACTCCCTGCATCATCAACGATCAGTACGGATTTCATCCTTGTGCTATCACCATCGGACAATATGGAGGTCCTTCTCATGCCATAACCAATCAGAGTAGAGTAACTCCATGCTTCTTCGATCATCAATATGGAGGTCATACCCATGTTTTCATCAGCTCAAGTACAGTTCCTCCCCACTCCAGCAACGATCAATTCAAAGGCCCTCCTCACATTTCATCTCACTAATACAAAGATCATCCTCATGTCATTGACAATGGTCAGAATGGAGGTCCTCCTTACTTCCTCAATAACCAGAGTGGAAGTCCTCCCCACTCCCAAAATAGTCAATGTAGAGGTCCTACCCACTCCTATAACAACCGATGCAGAGTCCCTCCCCGTATACCAACCAATCAAATTATAGGTCCTCCCCATTACATCACCCACTATAATGGAGGTCCTCCCCATGCCAAAGAGCTTCCCTACCCAGACAAACCATCATGAGGTAGAAGGGTGAACCATCTTCATTGAAGTAAAAATTCCAAGAATTGCCATGTCATGGTCAATCTCATTCGATTCTCAGATTTTGAGGCAGAATGTGATTTGATTATGGATCCTTCACTCCAGTAATCTAAATTAGATTCTAGGGTAAGAGACTAGAATGTGAATTCCACCATTCTGGAAGGTTAGTTCCACAAAGTTTCTGAATCCCATCACAGTTACATGTAGGTGGAGAAATATTTGGCTCCCTTCCAGGGTCTCATAGGGAAATTATCTCTATCATTTCAAATCTCATTCTCTACCTCTAACTGAGATCATGGGGAACTATTCTGGAATTTGATAGATGATGAAAATATGGTAGGTCTGTTGATGACTACCACTTCCCTCACACATGAGGCGTCGTTATGTACCTAGTCTTAGAAAGACGTAATGATGTGGCAAGTACCTCCCTTGAAAGATGACCCAGCATGTAGTGATAAGTTAGATCATGTGGCTTCTCTTCCACCATCAAGTCCCCTACCTCACCAATCCATATCATTGTCACCATCAATCTCTAAGTAGGCACCAATTAGAGCTTAGGCCAACCAAGTGTCGATCCCCACATATAAACAAGCAATCTTGTGGGATAATATGGTTTTTGATCAGTTGTCAATAGTTTTTTGGATGAATGTAGTTCCCAACTTAAACATCCCAGATTCCCCCACCCAGTACAAAGTCACGTGTTTCCACTGGACCATTCAGATGATTATATTCTTTCTCTATGACCATTAGTCGGTCTGCCCAAAGATCTAAGAGCACTTTGACGACGTTAATCAGCTTTGTCGCATGGATAATTTGGCAACACTCCTAGTGGATTGGCACCCTAAATAAACTAGCTACCATTAACCCCTCCAACAAGGATGTGTCTAGATATTCACAGTGCTCTAAAAAATCATTTAAGAGGCATATGCACACCTACAGATCTATGGTTAGGGGAAGTATGATACTCTCCACTTTAGTCCCATCCTATGACAACTGTACCTACCAAGTGATATGCAGGATATACCCATGAGTATCATAATAATGAACATAATCATCCATGAGGTATTCAAGGGTGAGGATATTGGTACATGTTCTGAACAAGATAGCATACCCCTGGGTTAGCATAGAATTTGATAGACCCCCATAAAGGTGTTTGTACTCAATAGAAAAGTAAGAAACTCAACCTCATTTAACCCTCTACTTCATTTTCCACTAGAATTAACACCAATAAAATAAAGAAATATCATGATCCCTCTAATACATCTGATGTCATGCAGATGATAGAAGTTGATCCCGATATCACCGCCTTACTCAAGCAGTTCACAGACCAGAAAAGGATCATCGATGAGATCCTTGATGAGAGGCTCTCGGATTACATCACTCCTTGGCATAATCATTTCCATCCTCTACTGGGGTAGTAGGGGTAGCCGCAAGTCCTTCTTATCCAATTGCTTTCAAATGATCCAGCTGATCCCTCTTGTCCTGGTAGAGCAGTGGCGGGAGTGTGTGGAGAGTGACCATGATATGAGTCACCAAATCATCCTAATCATCAGGATAACCATCCTTGGGACCAAAATCAAGCTGCTCCATTGGCCTCTCTATGAGCCTCTAAGCCTACTTTCCATTTTGATGAGACTGTCAACACACTGGTCATCAGGGATTGCCTTTATGATAGTAATCCTCACAAATATTAGATGGCCACTATCATCGCTCAGATCAAAGAACAAGAAATGTGATAGGATGAAATATCACTTGATGGAAAGATGTACCCAGTATGGGTGGATGACATGAATGAACCCCCGTATTCTGGGAACCCTATATTTTCCACCTTTAATAGGATGGGTGAATCATTGTTGCATATGGACCACACCATCTCAAGGTTCAGTCTCATGTTTGGAACCCAACAGCAATATGAGGTTTCTAATATTCAATGTTTCATTCAAACATTGGTAGGGCCTACATTTTATTGGTACAACCAATTACCTATTGGATCTATCACTAGTTGGGAAGACCTTTTCGGGTAGTTTCTCTACCTGTTCAGCTCCACTATGTGCAAGAAAAGTATTTATGACCTCTTTAAATGGAATCGACTACCAGATGAGTGTATCGTAGACTTTTCCTCCAGGTGGAAGGGCCTCACGTATTCACTTGATATGTCTATGTCCCAAGAGAAGTTTCTAATGATGTGTGTGAGGAACATCATGTCTCAAACCAACCTGGGTCGACCCTGAACTGGTCACCCAAGCTAGCCTATGGCATTTCCTGAAGGGCGTTCCCGATCCCCAGAGGCTGAAAAATAGTTTCGGGCATCAATATTAAATGGATAGGAATAATTTGGCCCAAAAATGAAATAAAAATAAATAAATAAAAACAAAAAAATGAAAACAAAAAATAGAATCAATGATAAAATAAAATTGTACATACCTCCATGTGACCCAATGGGTCACTACCGACATCAAACCAACATTGTACTACTATGACTGAATCCTAGAAAGAATCAGCACCCAAAGCTAAAAACGAAGATAAACTATAGGGTTGATTATTAAATATTAGTAGGATAGCCTGATAAACTATTCCCAATGCACTTTAAAATTAAAGAAACATAAATTTTCCTGTTTGAACTACAATATATCAAAGTATTATTTTCTAATCATTTTACTCAAAAAAATATGACTCATTTCCCTCATTCATTTCCAAAACCAAGTTCATTCTATTAGTGTGTTGTTATTTTTTTTTTAAAAAAAAGAAGAATTGATGATTTAATTTTTTGATGAAAAGAAATATTTTAAAACACTTTGACTTTAAATCCTTTTAGAAATCTTTTAGATACCAACACATAACTTACAAGTAAACACTACATAAGAAATCACCACAATATAAATATAACAAGGGTAATGAAAATATACATACTGGTATCACATTCATTACTACAAGAAACTAAGAGATAATAAGAATAGGTGAACCCAGGAGATCAAGAACAATCCAAAACATTACTATACATGAGACCCCATCCCCGATATCATAAAAAAATAGTGAAATCAAAAAATCCAAAACGCCCATCCACCCAAACTCGGGAAAGACCTAGGGGATAAATCTCATAGCAATAAACCCAAATATATCCACCTACTATGGGCCACTAGTTAGTACATGAACTAATAGTTTAGAAAAAGTTATTAGATAATTATCTCAATATGACAGGTTCTTATGTCTCATGTATATAATGGGGGTGATCCAACTGATGTTTTCCAAGAATCCAATCACAAATATATAATAATAATAGTTCCCAATAGGTCTCACTCTGAGTCTCACCGAGGACTAATCTCGTGCCTTAAAATAAATAGAACACAAAGGGTTCCAACTAAGGATCCTTGATAATGGATCCCAAGGATTTCACAAAGAGTACATCCCATACATTATTCAAGACAAGGAAAGAGAACATCTAGAAGATGTTTTCATAATAAACATTTTTCATCATTTTCACAAAGTGGCCAAACGGGCCCTTAAATATTTCACAAAACCATCCTTTATCAAAATTTAATCCATCTTAAAGAAGAGGTGTCAAAAACACCATTTACATATAAATAAACCTATAAAACACCTTCAAAACAACTTCATCACACTTTCAAAATAAAACCATTTCCTATGAAAATGCCAATTGGGCCACTAATTGACAACACAATCCAAACCAAATTTCACAACCAATAGACATTCTTTTTGAATCCAATACTACATTAAAATACCGTATGAGGAACCCAAATAATTATTTTTCATACCAAAAATATTTTATCAAGGCCTAACCATGTTTTATATGTCACAAAACACATGAAAAAATCCAAACGGGGATTTAAAAAAACACTTGGTGTGTTCTATTTAACAAAACAAGTCTAATTATCCAAAAAACAAGGCTTAAAACTTTCTTTTCATTCCAAAAAATCTAACCAATTTTCATATATTAATATATTTTAATCAAAGAAGGTAATAAAAGAAAGAAATTAACGATTCTAAAATTAAAAAGGCAAGTTCATGGGAAACCCCTACCTTAAAGGATTTCCAAGACAAAGCTTTCTAACTCAAGTATCAGCCCTCTCGCACGCACACACTGCCATATATATATATCCTTAAACTGATTCATGTGTTCCTCGCGCCATGAGGGAACACACACACATAAGATATATATATTTATACATATCTATACATAGGAATATTTTTTCATGCCTTTGAAATCGATCACAACCCCCAATAATAAATCCTTAGGACTCAAAAACACCATGAATCGCTAATATAAAATTAATACAAAATAATAAAGATACGATTAAAAAACTAATGAAATATTTAAGAAAAACAATGTTAAAGGAAAACACTATTTTTAAAATACCATATTCATTTGAATGGTCATCCATGTGGGTGCTCTGTGCACCCAAGGATGTACCAACATCTAAAGGAACACTTAGAGTGTCCATGAAATCATCAAAATCCTATTTTAAAGATAAACCACTTTCCTTTAATATAACATAATAACTGACACAATTCCAACATCAAAAAGAATCATTCAAAAATTGGGGAAATTCTTTCTAAAGAATTTTACCAAAAACCACTATACCATAAAAAGGAATCCAATCAACTCATCAAGCCCAATTTATAATTTCACCCAAGTTATCGAAACAATAACAAGGTAAAATGGAACTATAAATTATTAAATTCACTTTAAATATTAATTATCATTTTAGTAAACACCTTATGTGAACAAGTATTTAACACATTTTAAGAAACCACTTTAAAACCCACTTCCACTTATTTTTTTCAACATAAAAACACCGTAAAAATACTAACAAATATACCAAAAAAAATGAACATCACAATTTTATATTATTTAAAAATCCACAAGTAATAATGGAATGATTCAAAAAGGAAAAAATAATGGAAACACCAACCTTGGAGGTGTGCGAATGAGATGACGCTTCAACAGAAGGGAAGTTAAGGCCTCGTAGACTCTTCATACACCCTAAATCCAAGAATGATAAGATGCACATCTATTATAATAGAATTTGTTCAGATAAAAAAGAACCCCCTCTCGGAAACCCTAGAAATTAAGAGAATATAAGGGGATATGAGGTAGAGAACTCACCAGAAGAAACCACAACGGCTGCCGGAGGGAGAAAGGGATGCACTAGCCAAGGTGGTCGTGCAAAATCAAGCCTCACCAGATAGAAGATTATCACCGGAGAAGGTTGTGCCAGATAGGGGGTTTCGTGCTGGGGAGGTCGGCTGGAGGAGGGTCACACACTGGGGCGGTAAATCAGAAGATTGAGAGGCGACCAGAGAGGGGTGCACATGTGAGAGGGGTGGGTCATGTAAGAGGTTTATGGATAGAGGGTGTGTCACTATGGAGAGGGGAAAGGGAGAGAGGGGAACCCAATTAGGGTTTCTAGAATAAATAAAAACTAAATACCAAATATAATAATGTTATTAATAATTTTAATAATCATAATAATGATAATAACATAATAACAATAATAATAGTAATAATAATATTATTATTATTATTATCCCCAACAATAATATTCTATTATTATTATAGTTAAAAAATACCTATTTTATTTTATTTTATTTTTTCATTTAATTTTCATTTAATTTATTTATTTTAAATATTGGGAAACCATATGGTTCTCTTGTATCCAAATGCATGGTTGAGAAAACTGTTCTCAAACCAAGACACACAACACTTCCCACTTAAAGGGATGAGCCACACACTTGTCTCGTGGTTTAATAAATCATGCGTAGGTCGGGAATCACAACACAGACCCACCTGAGCACCCGCACTGGCACCACACGGCTACCCCAACCGTGTGGGATAATCGTGAAAAAAAGATAGTCTTCCTAATAAATCAACCCACAAGTCACAAAATATTCTAAATAAACACTAAAAGTTATTAGGATAATTAAAATAATTAATTAATAAGGTTGGGGTATGAAAATTCTCCCCACCACAGACACTTTGTGCCCCTATAAAGTCACTAAGTCAAAGAATAACCAAAACTCGAGTCCATGCCTGATCAGAACCAAGAGAGAAAATAAGGACCTCGGGGTGACTTTTCACTCCATATGTCACACCTGACTGATCATGAAGAAACCATGACATAAAACAAGGGGAGAACACGGAAGGGTTCTCCCCACCATAAGAACTCCACAAACATAGAAACTTTAAAATCCAAATACACTACCCTGGGGAGGGGGATAATATGATAACTCCCAACCCAAGCTTACCTAAATTATCCATATGATCTAAATAGCACAGTTTTAACTAATAATTTTCCATAACAATATAAAACTCCCAACACCAACACATCCTACTTCCTTAGAACAATTGAGAAAACAGCAACACTGAAACCTGGAACTCTCAACTTAGGCCAAAAACCTCCCACACTAGGGAAAACCCATGATAATAACTTAACCTAGACAGTGACATGGAAAAACTTCCCCTCAATTCCACAAAACACAAACATCTCCAAATGAGAACAGCTAAACTGAGATCAACTAACACCATGGTTAAACATGCTCAAGGAAAATTAATGATTCTAAAATCCACATTCAGATAAATAGGACTACATGGATTACAACAAAAACATGTTCATCATAATCTCCCAAGTAAATTATGGACATAAAATGGAATAAAAACCTCAACAGTTGAAAACAAGAAAGAAAATTTAAATGTTACAATCCCAACATGGAACACAAAACCTAGACTAAGGCTTCACACCCCCAAAAACTCCTGACTGCGTGTGAGCATCACCCTGAGACATGTGGTTAAGGCTCTGAAAGTTGAAGCATCTCCTAACTCACAGTCACGTACAAGAATCCCTTAGTCATAATGTCTCTTTTAGGAAACAGTTCCTATAAAACTTCTCCAAATGACCCAGACAACTGCAATAATGGAACATCTTTAGAGTGATGTGACATGATGTCTTCGAGTGCCCAAATGAGCCACACTGGTTTTACACAACCAAATAGTTTGACAGACTAGAATGTAGAACCAATGAAGATGACTCTTTATGAATAGGTTCCTCTGGCATGCTCTTCTCGCTATATGGGGAGCCTTCAAGAGAAAATGGATACACTGGATTTCCTATTGTATACACTCCAAAAACCATCTCAGTTAGTAATACTTCATATACTAGCTTCTCAAAACTATGGTCCCAAAAATGGAGGACCCAGTCTTTGATCTATAGATGAAGACCCCCAAGAAAAATAGAAGACTTCATCAGATCTTGCGACACCAACTCTATAGAAAAGGGAACCATCTCCTTAAAGTTGTCAACGTAGGCCTTCACCGACTATAGGATTTGTTTAATAACCATGATATATTCCCATTTATTTATCTTCACCTCCTCAGGTATGAACCATATGATGAGGAAAAACTTAAAAACTTCCCACATCATCTTGACTTGCAGTGGTGGTGGGGTGAACATGTCCCATTTATCCAAATCTAGACTTTGAAATATACCCAATACATCACACACTCTGATAGCTTCGAGGGTTCCCAACGCCCTGAAGACACACTCAATCTCTTCAAGCCCCTCCACTAAATCAAACGGACCTTGATCACCATGAAGTACATGCAATATTTGAAACCAAAAATCGGACAAGACCCGTAATAAATTTTGGGGACTTTTTTGGGCAGCATTTTCTAAACAACATCAAAACACAGATCCAAAAATCAACATCCAATAAAATTATTACCAAAATAAAATCTCAACACAAACAAGTGGATATCACACCAAACACCACAAAAACAACTCAAAAAATAACTTTTCAAAAAAATCACCATTTCATTTTGATTCTAAAACTTCCTTATTTCAAGGATTCTTTTCAAACACAAGATACACCTTTCACAAAACAAAACCCACATTTTAAAATAATAAAAATTTCCCATAAGCATTTTCCTCTTACAAAAATTATTTTATAAAAAAAATAAAAGCCTTTGATTTTAAACACCCACTTTTGGCATCCTATGAATCACCACACATGTGTTCATCCATTTCCATCCACACTTTCAAACACGCAATTACCATACATACCCTCACATGTGAAAACATTCATTAAGAGCACTAAGGGTCGCACCCAATACATTTTCTTAGAAATTCAAATATTAAGCAACTATTCAGGAAAAAATTGTTTAAATTTTAAAACCTGTTTACCAATTTAAATCCATTTGAAGGAAAAAAAATTAATTTCAAAACCATTTTCATTTCCAAAACACCCTTACACCATCCAAAGATAGGACAACACTCAACTTGCATCAAACTATCGGATTAAGGGACTTGTAGTCGTGATTAACCCAACGACACGGTAGTGGTTCATGCCCTAAGTAAGCATCAACAATTATGAGAAACATAAACCATGTACTCATTCTCCACACGAGTCACTACTATAAGTTAAATCACGATGTAGCACTGTATTGCCTCCATTTTCATCCCTCAATCCAAAACAAGAAAAAAATACTCGAATCTCAGACTACCCCTGGTAACTCGAGGATCAGTGTGAGAAAGAGCACATGATGCTCTTCCCACACTAACCTATTGATTCCCAATAGTCCTAATATCAATCTAACAAACACCCTAAATAACAAGAACATGCCTCTGATACCATTTTCTCATGAACCAACCTGAGTCGACCCTGAATCGGGAACTTGAGAAGGCCTGCAACATAGATCTAAGGGCGTTCTCGAACCCCAAGGGCTGGAAACTAGTTTTGGGCATCAAAATTAAACAAGTTGGAATGATTCACCCCAACAAATAAATACAAATAAATAAATAAATAATGAACAATGAAAAAAACTAGAAACGACAAGAAAATAAAATTGTTCATACCTCCATGTGACCCTATGGGTCACCACCAACCTCGAACCAACATCACACTATGGTGACTAAATATGAGCAAGAAGCAGCACCTGAAAATAAAAACAAAGATAAACTATAGGAATGAGTTTTAAAACTCATTAGGCTATCCAGATAAACTATTCCCAATTCACTTACTTTAAAATAAAAGAAAGAATAATTTTCTAGTTTGAACTAAATTATATCAAAGTATGTTTTTCTACTCATTTTACTCAAAAAAAAATACGACTCATTTACCTCATTCATTTCTAAAAACAAGTTAATTCTATTAATTGTTGTTAACATTTAAAAAAAGGAAAGTAATGGTTTCATTTTTTATGGATATAAAGATTATAAAAGAATTAATTTAAAACCTTTTCAAAAGATTTTAGAGACTAACACATCACTTCTATGTAAACAATACACAATCAAGAACCACAATATTCATATAATAGGGGAAATGAAAATATACATATAAGTATCACATTTATTACTAAAATAAAATAGGAGCTAATAGATATAGGAGAACCCATGAGATCAAGAATGATCCATAACATATCTATACATGAGATCCCATCCTTGGTAGCATGCCACACATGATGAAATAAAAAACACCCAAATGACCGACCACCCTAACTCAGGACAGACTGAGGGTCCCAATCCCATAGCAATAAGCCCAAATATATCCACCTAAAATGGGTTGTTGGTCAGTACATGAACATCCGGTGTGGAAAACTTTCTCAGATAATTATATCAATATATCAGGTTCCCATGTCTCATGTATATAATGGGGGTGATACAACTGGTGTCATCCTATAATCCAATAACAAATATATAATAATAATAGTTTAAAACAGGTCTCACCCTGAGTCTTCCTGAGGACTAATCTCATTCCTTAAAATAAATAGAACACAAAGGGTTCCAACCGATGAGCCTTGATAATGGATCTTGAGGATTCTATAGTGGGTAAATCCCATCCATTACTTGAGATAAGGCATGATAACATCCAGTGGAGGTTTTCATAATAAATTATTTTCATCATTTTTACAAAGTGGCCAAATGGGCCCTTAAACATTTCACAAAACCATACTTTATCAAAATTTAATTCATCATTGAAGAAGAGGTGTCAAACACACCATTTCTATATAAATAAATTTATAAAACAACATAAAATAAATTTCATCACACTTTCAAAACAAGACCACTTCCTATGAAAATGCTAATTTGGCCACTAATCGACAACACATTCCAAACCACATTTTAAAACCAATATGCATTATTTTTAAATCCAAGACTACATTTAAATACCATATGAGGAACCCAAATCATTTTTTTTTAAACCAAAATTATATTATCAAGGCCTAACCATGTTTTAGATGTCACAAAACACGTGAAAAATCCAAAGGGGCAATTAAAACACTTGGTGTGTGCTATTTAACAAAATAGGTCTAATTATCCCAAAAAATATTTAAAACATTGTTTTCAGACAAAATAAACTAACCAAGGTTCATATATTAATATCTACTAATAAAATAAGGTGAGAAATTCATTAAATTAATGATTCTCAAATTAAAAAGGCAAGTGTATGAGAAATCCCTACTTCAAAAGATGGTTAAGCCAAAGCTTTCTGACTCAAGAAGAATCCCACTCGCATGCACACACTTGCATATATATATATATATCCTTAAACCGATTCACATGTTCCCTTCTTCATGAGGGAACACACACACAATATATATATATAGTTATACATATCCATACATAGGAATATTCATGTGTAACTTCTAAACCAATTGCAACTCCCTAAAATAAATCCTTGGGACTCAAAAACACCATGAATACATAAAATAAAATTAATCCAAACAAAGGAATCAATATAATATTCAAAAACTAATGAAATACTTAATAAAAACAACGTTAAAAGATAATACTATTTTTAAAGTAACGTCTTCATTTGAATGCACATCCATGTGTTCACTTCATGCACCCATGGATGTACCAACATCCAATAGAACACTAATACTATCCATGAAATCATCCAAATCCCATTTTAAAGAGAAAACAATTTCCTTTAAACTAACATAATAATTCACACCATTTCAATGTCAATAAAAATCATTCTAAAATCGGGGAAAGTCTTTATAAAGCATTTACCACAAACCACTATACAATAAAAAGGCCTCCAATCAACTCATCAAGCCCAATTTATAATTTCACCCAAGCTATCAAAACAATAACAAGGTCAAATGCCACTACAAGTTCTCAAATTCACGTTAAAGATTAATTATTGTTTTATCAAACACCTTATGTGCATGAGTATTTAACCCATTTGAAGAAACTAATTTGAAAACCAATTCAACTAATTTTTTCAACATAAAAACACCATGAAAAGCCTAAAAATATACCAAAACCATGTGAAATACAATTTTATATTATTTAAAAATCCACAAGTACCAATATAATGAATCATAAAGGAAAAAATAATGGAAACACCTACCTCAGAGGTGTTTGAATGTGACTATGCTTCAACTAAAGGGAGAATAATTCCTCATGGACTCTTCACACACCCTAAAATCCAATAAAACCCATAGGTGAATCAAACCTAATATATATGGTTTGGTCATACAATAAACCCCTCACAAAAACCATATAAATTGAGAGAAGATAGGGGAATATGAGGAAGATAAATCATTAGAATAAACCGAAAGGGTTTCCAGAGGTAGAAGGGGACCCACCGGCCATTGGAGTCGCACCAGAGCAGGTCATTCTAGACATGGGGTTTGAACCAGAGTAGGACTCACTAGACAGGGGGATCATGCACTGGGGAGGTTGTCCAGAGGAGAGCCGTTTGTCGGGGAGGTCGACCGGAAGAGGGAGGGATGGCCTAAGAGGGGTGCGCCAGTTATAGGGGTTGTGCACATGGGTAGGTCACACAAGAGGGTTAGGGGGAGAGGGTTGTTGCTAGGGAGAGGGGAAAAAGATAAAGAGGGAACCCAATTAGGGTTTATAAAAAATGAAAAACTAAATACCAAATATAATACAGTTCATAATAATTTTATTAATCATAATAATAATAATAATAATAACATCATAAAAATAATAATAATAATAACAATATTATTATTATTATTATTATTATCCCCAGCAATAATATTATTATTATAGGTAAAACATTTTCCTTATTTTATTTTATTTTATTTTATTTTTCATTTTTTTCATTTAATTTATTTATTTTAAATATTATGAAACTGAATGGTTCGACTGTATCCAGACGTGCAGCTATGAAAACCATGCTCAAACCATGCCACCCAACACTTCCCAATTATAGGGCTGAGATGCATTCTTTTTGCACAGTTTAATAAACTATGAGCAGGTCATGTTCTAAAACACAGACCCACCTGAGCACCCGAATAGGCACTACATGGCTACCCCAATCGTAAGAGATAACCATGCAATAAAAGATAAGATTCCAAAAAAAAATAAAAAAATATCAACCCATCAGCCACTGAATATTAAAAATTAAGTCTAAAAGTTATTAAGATACTTCAAATAATTAATTAACAAGGTTGGGGTGTGACACATTGAGACTAAGATATTCCCCACTCTCATCACTCAAAACATTCCAGGTGGGTTTCAGGATTTTGTTGACAAGGCCCTGTGCCTAGAGGAAGACTTGCAATAGGCTAATCAAGCTCTTCCATTTCCACTCCCAACTCCTATAATAAGATCCACCATGGCATAGATTACCCCTACTGTATAGTTAGAGGAACCCAAGCCACTATAAAATTTTCTATTAGATCCTCACCATTCTCATCCTCATCAAGATCATCTTCAGATAGTATAGAATCCACAATCACTACATCATTAAGCACCACCTCCTAGATTATAGAATGCTTCTCCATCCCCTATTCGGGATTCGGCCCCTCATTAGGGTCAAGCTACTAGAGTTCCCTTTTTGAATAGGAGAAACTAGACCTACTCCTTCAAATAATCATAGGTCCTTGGTTATTTTCACATTTCCTTAGAATAATAAATTCTGAAATTTTCAGAGTGCATGAAACCCCATGAGGCCAAGATCATTTATTTCGCTAAATACTACCCTCACCAAATGATACATGGGAATACCATAATCCAATGTTATGTGTTCAATTATTGGCTCCAGGACCAAGTAGATAATGGTTTGGTCAAGTTAAGAAATTTCCCGATATCGGTGTCATACATCTCTACCAATCCTGACAATGATAGTGAGGATTCCAGTGAATGGAAGTAGTTTTTCAAACATAGGACTCAGAATTATGATGATTTGTTGTCTCTCAAAACAATCACTCATTCTCATGGAATCATCTGTTCCCACTTAGGTCGGGCTGAACCTCAAGAGGTTGTTTCACCTTTTCCATCTATGGATTTTGTATCCACCTTATGTCCCTCTACGTCACAGAATCATAGGATATGATGGTGCAAGGGAAAAAACTCCCCTGCCTGTGTCAAAGACATACCGTACCCTTAGTGAATTCATGCCTCCTAAAATTGGAATTTCACCCAGGGTTTTCCTAGTATTGGAAGACTCCTCTAATTATAACCAAGAGTATACTTCTATAAATATCAATGATTTGGTGGATCCCTTCATGGTCCCTGATGACAAGGAGTATCAGGAAATCCCTCTGAGTTCTCCCATCCAACATCATTAAAGAAGAATTTGAGGATATGAAAATTTCAAATTTTCTGGGCCAATGATACAAGACAAGTTGTGCATGCTACTATGACCAGGTAGCAGGTGATTCAAATAGCTAAGCAGGAACAGTCTTCTAAGCCTACTCTGTTAGGAATTCCACCACAAATGACTATTCTAATTCACCAAATAGAATATCCATATTCTTAATGTGATTGATCGTGTCCAGCTAGAGCCAGGCCTGAGTCAGCCAACAATCATCCAGTAGTGGTTTTAGGAAAGTTAACTGATGAGGAGAAGGAAATTACTAGAACTATCCATAACCTGGTGTTTTGATCAATAGTTCTCATTGCGCCTTCATCCAATGATCGACCCCCTACTGGAAGAAATGTATATCTCAAACAAAAGTATGATGTGCTGAAGAACCTCACCAGAATACCAACAAAACTCTTGATCCTCAAGGCCCCCAATCTATCAGAATAAATGTGTGAGTCCCACACATAAGACTAGAAAATTCCCCTCCATTTCAAAACAGAGGTAGAATATGCAGAGAACTTCTATGCTAAGGTGTTCAAGCAAGAATAATTTCAATCCATCATCTAATTCTTAGGAGAAGATGAGGGGTCCCTTGTACAGGGGAACATACACCTGATGTACATCATAGGCTAGTTCAATGGTGTGGAAGTTCACTGATGCCTAGTGTACATAGGTTCTGGGATCAATCTCATCCTGAACTGGATTCTCCGTAAGCTGGGACTGACAAAAGTATATTTGAATCCCTCTGACCTAACGATTTTTGGTTATGATAGGACCGATAAGAGACCATTTGGTAGAATCCATTTGAAGACCCAATTTGGTGGATTATTAGTAAACACTGAATTCATGGTTGTCTCTAGGGATACCACTAACAACACATTGATGGGTAGGCCTTGTCTCTATATCCATGCATCAGTTCCCTCCTCATATCACCAATGCCTAAAGAAGACCCTCAATGGTTGAGTGGGCATTCTCCAGGGTGATGAATGTCCCTTTGACTCATGTGAATCCTGCTATATGGATGTCAGCTACTAAAAGATAAAGTACAAGAAGGTTCAAAATAAAAATTTCTAGCACACCACCATCGCAACTAGCTTTTGGATAGATTCATATGATGCCTTTGTCCTCCCAATTCACAAGTTTGTGGCTATGATTCCAAACTTGAGAAATTTATTTTTCATTTCTATAGGAAAAGGTTGTTGTGTCCCCATGGACAAAGAACATCAGAAGATTACTTCATATTCCTATAGAGCCAAGATCAGGTGATACCAAAATCTACCACCCTTATAAGGTATCATGGTGTTCGCCCCAGGGCTACCACCATATATCATACTTGCATGTCTCATCGATTTGGGATGAATCAATAGAAACTAACCTCCCACCACTTCTTTGACATAAATCATGGACCTCATGGTTGTAGTATTGATTTAATTGGAAAAAAATCCTCTTTCACCATGGTATCAGTAGAGTGGGAGTCTCTCGGTGAGTATTCCACATCTGTCCAGGTAGGCACCTGTGTTCCCCCAGAATCAGTCATCCTAGATGAAATATCTTCTCCCATAGTTTCTCATACCTCAGACGATAAAGAGGATCTGGAAAACACTCCTCCCACATTTTAATAGATCTTATCCACCGCCATTGATGAGTTGGTTTAGGTGAACCTTGGTTCCATGGTAGACCAGAGGCCAATTCTAATTAGCACATCCATGTCTCTAGAGGAATATAAGTAGTTTGTGTCCTTTCCAGAGTATCACAATGATGTTTTTCCTAGAGTTATGATGAGATTCCAGGATTATACCCTCTGGTTGTTGTCCATCATCCTGGTCTCCTAGTGAATCATCGCGTGCTCAAGTAGCCTCCTAGAAAACTGAACCCTTCCCATGGTTCCATGGTTAAGGAAAAAGTTAACACACTTATCAAATCCAACAAAATCAATAAAGTTTAGTATCCCACATGGATATCCAACATCATCCTAGTTAGGAAGAAGAATGTTCATATCAATGTCTTTATTGACTTCCAAGACCTCAATTGTCATTGCCTAAAGGATTATTTTCCCATTCTAGTGATGGGGTTGTTGATCGATGCTACAGATAGGTTCCTTTCTCTCTCCTTCATGGATGGATACTATGGATACAAATAGATATGGATATGCCCTGAAGACGAAGTGTTTACCTCCTTCAGAGCACCACAATTAACCTTATTCTATCAGGTGATACCTTTCAGTCTAAAGAATGCAGGATCTACTTATCCATGGTCCATGCACCATATCTTGAAACCGATCCTTGGGTCACTAGTGGAATTCTACATGGACAATTTTTTGGTCAAATCCAAACAGTTTCAGGACCATCTCATAGATCTTGAGAAATTTTTTGGCTTCCTCTGCTCTAGGTAGTTGGAGATGAACCCCTTGAAGTGTGACTTCGGGGTTATATCTAGGAAGTTTCTCAGCTTCATTGTGAGGTTCAGATGCATTCAGATCATCCTATAAAATATCTAGGACATCATCCAGATTCCTCCCCCAAGAAACCTCTGGGATCCTCTAGGCCATCAAGGACACTTAGCCTACATACGTCGATTCATTTCGAATCTGGATGGAAATTGTAATCCACTTTCTATGCTCATAAGGAAATGCATTTTCTACCCATGCGATGAAGAGTTCCAAACCACATTTAAGGAAATCAAGAATCATATTCTCTAGCCTCTACTTATGAATTAACCCATATCTAGAAATCATTTAGTCCTTTATGTGACTTCCCTAGAATGATCCCTTAGTTCCCTTCTCATTCATAAGAATAACAAGGGTATATATAACATTTTATACTATCTCAATCACATGCTCCTCTAAATAAATCCCATATAATCTCCTATCAAGAATAGATACCTCACGATGGTTTTCTTAGTGTATAAGTTGTGGAATTATATGCAGTATCATGAGATAAAGTTGACGTTCTACATGGATCTGTGAAAGTATATCCAGAACTGCCCAATGTTGACTAGACAGGTGGATCATTGGGTTGTGATCTTTTAGCAGTTTGACATCAGGTTCATTTTTCATAATACCATCAACGTTAAAATGCGGGTATACTTTTTGTCCACCCATACAACCCCCAAAGGATAGCATATGGATATGTATTTTCCAAACGAGGCCATACTTTCAGTGGAGCAGGCCATGATGTGGTGGAAGATTTATTTCAATGGTGCATCTAGGATCCAAATTGGTCGGAGGCTCAATGATCACAAGATCATCAAATTAGGCTTGGGGATTTTTGTTATCACCCCTACATAGGTTTCTATTACATACACATTCCTACTATTAAAATGATACACCAACAATGTGGTAGAGTATTAGGATCTCATTACTGGTCTTGAGCTGGCCCTTGAGATTGAAATTACTCACTTTCATGTGATGGGAGACATCGAATTAGTCATCAAATAGATTAATGGTGACTACATCATCAAGAATCCAGAACTCACACCCCTTCTCAAGAACACTCTCTAGCTAATATACTAGTTCCCTTCTCGGTTAGAGGTGAATCATGTTCCACATTCATAGAATGGTCAAGCTGATGACCTGCCTAGTCTGGTCGCTTCACTTTTAGATATTGGCTATGATGACCTATTCATTCATGTGTCACATCGAAGGGTAATCTCTCCCATCATTTTAGATGATGATTACATCTAATCGTTAGACTTGATAACTTTCGATGCTTCTACTTGGGGACCTATGGGTCCCTCCATGATAGAAGGAACCTTCATCTAGAGAACTTTGTTTATTGAGTATCTCTAATATGAAACCCTCCTGCTGGACAAAGCTGAGCGTGAGCTAATCTATTAGTTTGTTGCGTAGTTCACCCTCCAGAGTGGTCTGAACCATGAGTAAACTCTCTACAGACATTGGTTTGATGGGATGCTTCTCCATTTTATCCAAGGATAAGAGATTCACAGGGTCATGTAAAAAATTTCATGTTGCATCTTGTGGCGCTCATAAGATAGGGTTGAAGCTCTCCCATAAGATTCAATGGTTGGGCTAATTTTGGCCCACCAAGGTTCATGAATGTATCAATTTCTCCAAGAGGTTACATGAATGTCATATCCATGCCAATTTCTTATATATATTGTCAAATCCACTCTATACCGCTAATTATTATGGTCTCTTTGTGATTTTTGGACTCGATTTCATAGGACCATATCCACTAGAAACAACTCACCAATGCAGGTTCATTATGATCACGGTTGATTTCTTTTATAAGTAGGAATAATAGATTATTCTTATGTAATTCAAGTCCTGATCATTGGTTGAATTCATGAGCTCAAATATAATCCATAAATTCAGAGTTCCTCACTCCATCATCACAGACAATAACACCAACTTCCGGGCTACTGAGATGAAGAGTTGTATGAAAAGTACAACATTCAGTCTAACCATACCTCCCATTACCATGAACAGTAAAATGGATAGATATAGATGTTCAAAAATAACCTATGTAACATTTTGTGGAAGATAGTGGACTATAAGAAGAAGATTTGGTCGGACAAGCTTCCCAACACTCTCTGGGATTATCTGACGATGACTTGAAATTCCACCTAGGTTACTCCATATTCCCTGGTGTATAGAATAGAGGTGGTTCTTCTCATTGAGATTCAATTTCCATCACTCCAAATAGATTTCTATGACCATTAGATTCTAGAAAAAATAAGAAAATTATATCTAACTGAGCTAGAATCCCTCAAATAGAATAGGACCCAAGCCTTCCACAATCTAGAGATGCACTATAATAAGATATCCAAATATTTCAAAAAGAATGTTCACCTCTGATATTTCTTCTAGGGTAACATTTTACTATCTCTTAGAACACTGATTATACCTAGAAGAAAGCTACCAAAGTTGGAACCCAGGTGTTAAGGACCTTACATCATTCATAAGGTCTATCTAAATGGCATGTACTCTTTGATCACCATGGATGGTGAGTGCATTATTCCTCCTATCACTTCCAAGTTTCCCAAGAAAGAACTTTTCATAAGGGTGAGCCTCAGTTCTGAGCTCCATGACAAAAAATTGAGAGTCCAAGTCTCGGTATGATGACTTTAAAGTATGCGTAGGACTCCCTGATAATGTTTTGTACAGCATGGGCCTCCTAGACCCTCATTCATGTTGGGTTATTCCTTCTATGCCTCACATATCCCTATTGGTTGAGATGATTACCTCACTGGTCTAATCTCTATCACCTTAAACAAAAAGCTTAATTCCATGAATCGTGACATTAAACTATGTGTGAGTTTTACATTGGTGTGTGTGGTGTGGTGTTGGGCCTAATAGGTCCTCATTCACATTGGGTGATAGCTTCCATGCCTTTCACATCCCCCTTGGATTAAATTCTCACCATCGTCCCTACAACATGATGTCAAAATGTTTTTCTATCATCCTAGTTTCATGATGATAAACTGCATAATTCTAGCATCCTAGTTTCATAATGATAAAATACATAACAATCATCATCCAAATTTCATGATGATAAATTGTGTAATGATCATCATCCTACCCGCACGACGATAAACTACACAACAACAATATCCTAGTTTCACAATGATAAACTGTGTAACAACTATCATCCTAGCTACATGATGATAAACTATGAATCACCAAAATTTCCTCACCTAATAGAAAATCAACCTCATAAATGGTCTTCTACCATGTCATATTTTATAATTACATGAATCTTGATTCATTTCCTCCCAGGATACATAGAAATGCATAGATTTTATATCCTAGTCTAGACACCCTAAAACAAAAAATTCCCCCTCTCTATGTACAGTTCAGACCTATGCAAGAAAAATTCCATAAATAACTACATTTATATTGATTCCCATCCTTATGGGATACATAGTGATGCCTGAACTTCTCATATTTGAGCCCAACCAAAAATCTATCAAACCTCCAGCCACTTTAGCCTTAGAAAGATCTGAGCATCATGGATATAAATTATATGAAAGTCTCTTTAGGAATGTGTAAGTGTCTTTTCGAGCCTCCTTGGTCCTCATTAACATCAGGATTATTATGATGCCATATTTTACAAATCTCTTGATAAGTTCTAACCCATGGTCTTTGATACAAGACTTTAAAATATTTGTAAGGTTCCAAGCTATATGACCCTAAAATAGAAGCCCAAGTACAATCATCACGACTTTAAACTATATGCGGGTTTCCTCTGTGCTGTTATTTGTGGTTTCAAGCCTCATAGAACCTCATTAATGTTAGGTATTCCATGACACCATGAAAAACATACTCATTTGGTACATTCCCAACCCCATTATAGTCCATACTCTATTACCTCAAACTAGGATTTAATGTGCTCAAAACATGACATTAAATTATGAATCTACCCTGAACGAGCATATAGTTACTCATGGTAGTCATGAGATACTTCATTTCCCACATCATATAGGATTTCAACCACCTCAATTGTTCTTCCACTACACCATGTTTTAGAACTTCATGTGGATTGATTCCCACCCTTATGGGATATGTAGTAATGTCTAAACTTCTCATCTTCAGGCCCAGCTAAAAATTCATCAACCTTTTGGCCTATTAACGCTGGTTATAGTCTATGAAATATGACATTAAAATATACACATTCCATATCAAGTAATATATATGGTGTGTGATACCTAGGGCCCTCATTCACATTGGGTTATACATATCCCATGCCACAAAAATACCATAGAAATCGACCTTTGTCATTCCAAAGTCATGAATTTAAATTGATTTCTCTTCTAGGCCATACTATATGACATTAAACTATACACAAATGGTGTTATGATCATTCCACATGGTGTAGAGCCTCCTTGGATCATTCACATTTGGTGTTAACTCTCACATCGCATAAATATCCTTGAATTCCCCTTTTCATCCTGGTCTGAACTCTATGACCTTAAACTATGAACCCACAATCCATGAAATATGACCTTAAACTATTCACATCCCCTATAGTTTGAGTTTTATGACATTAAACAATATATCCCAATGTCATGATCATGTGATGTTAAACTATGACTCCACCCCATTTTAAACTGAGGATGTTTTGTATTCCCTCATCAGAGAGGATTATATAAATTGGTGTTGGTACTCCACCATGTCATGTTTCATTACTACATGTTTCTTGATTCCCATCCATATAGTATACGTTGCAATGCTTGAACTTCTCATTTTTAGGCCCAGTTTTAGGTTCATTAACCTTTTTTTCCCTTGGAATCAGTTATGGTTAAGACTGTATGACCTTAAACTATGTGTGTTGTCTTCCATATGGTCTATAAAATATAACCTTAAACTGTTTTCAAAATCCAGGTTCAAATCCCACTTTTTGATATGCCCTATTCCAAACATCAAGTATTTATTGGTTCAGATTTCCATCATCATTCAAAACCAGATAGACCCCCTAATAGTGATAGTCTCATTCCATTTTTGGCTCACCTCCCATTCTGAGCTAATTCCCTAATAGATCTCTGGTATAAAACACCATATGATCTACTTCAAACTTGGTAAATAGTTTATCATGCATTTTATCATCCCATTCTTGATAGGTATGGTTGTGGTCTCTGTGTTTCGAACATGATCAAAAGTTGATCCTTACGTAATAGTCACCCCTTTATCCATATCTTGAATGTCTTGTCTTACCTCCTTTATACTCACATGTATCTTTGTGGTATTCTAAACCCTTAGTGTCAGCCCTGAGGCATGATTCCAAATTTTAATAGAACCCCCTATATCGTTCCTTATTTTCCACACTATGCATGGATCACACAGGCTTAGGAGTTCTAGTAGGGTGTCGGCCGATGTGGTCTAGCTGCACAAAAGAACTCATGATCCAAACTATATGACCTTAAACTGGGATTCTATTCCCATACATGGCTTTAAAATGCATAGGAATCCCATTAATTATGTTGTATGCAATACCCTTTTAGATCATTCACTTTGGGTTTATTTCCTTCATTCCACTCAAATAAATTTGGAATGGAAATATTTAAGGTCCATGCAACACAAATTTAAAATTTTGGCAATGTTCGAGGCCGTATGACATTAAATTTTGTGAAACATCATAATGTTAAATTGAGTACCACATCCTAATAACATTAAATTAAACTATTCCATTATATTTCCTAACCATATGATGTTAAAATTTGTTTCTACCATCCTCATTGTACGATGTAAAACTAAAGGGCTTTCTAGGCCCTCAAATGGGAGGTCGTATTCCCCAGTGTTGTTCATCTTCCACATTGTTCTCATTTCTGGTCATCAATCAGAATCTGATATGATGCCCTCTTAAAATATGGGTTTGATCTTTTTTCACACCAATAAACCTACACTAATGTTCTCTAAGATATAGTGACATAATTCAAAGATTTTTGGAATAAATTAAAAATTCCATCACTCTATTCCCAACCTTTTTGTGCACCTATTTTGGATCCTCATACTCTTCCGTGTCTAAAGGTATCCCCCAAATGGTTTGGTATCATGTCATTTTGGATCACCTACCATCTTGGGACAATTCCCTAGAAGAATTTGGATTACATTTTGAGATATTTTCTATGTTTTGAACATGGTATGTGATTGAACCTCATTTGTTTGTACCCATTCCAAGCCAACAATATAGATGATTTGTTTTGAACACTGTTAGTAGTTATCTTGTGTTTCCATGCCACCCTCCTTGTGTTTATAATTTTTTTCATTGTGAGTCATGTTTCTCGTCCCCCTTTTTTCAGGTATATTTCAAATTCCCATAGTGTTATCTCATTTGTGCATTAGTGCTTGTTGGAAAATAAAGTTGGATGTTCTAAGAGCCCTATTATACAACCACAACATCTCTCATATCAAACACTCATAGAGGTCAGTCAAGAATATTAGACCCAAAGTACTTAATGATTATCTAGTTCTCTCATAAAAATGGTAAATCAGGTGGTCTCTCCTTTTTTCTCACAACGAACATGACTCGTGTGAGCTGATAGATTGATCATTGGTTGTATTCAAAATATGATTGAAGTGTGATAATTAAAGAGAAAAAAATAAATATGTCCATGAACATAATAAAGTTTCAAAATAATGAAAGAAATTCAAATATTAGTAGGGTAAATCCATGTGTTGGAGCCTCTCTTGAGTTTTGGAAGAAAACAACTCCCCAATATATCTTCTCCAGTGATCAAACAATGTAGCTCGTTCGTCCTTTACTGTGTAGACTCCAAAGTCTAATTCCACCTCCCAATATATATTTCATCCACATTAGTTTCCATTTGAAGCTAGTAAGATATGATTTGTTCCCAGTTTTTCTCATCCTAGAGATTGGCTAATTAATGTTTCGCATTCCTTACCTGCACCTCGTCCACCTCCAACCGAGCTGTCGGTTGAATTATAAGTTCCGATTGAGTGTAATTAAAATAAGAAATCACATAAATTTTTTCTCTAGGTGATGGGTCTCTTGGTTTAACTCCTAGAGCTTATGAATGTTTTCATAATTCTCCTAATAATAGGTGACAACTAGATGTTGGATCCCTTCACACAGTCATTAGGTGAGAAATTTGTGAACCAACACGTGAATAACAAGAGATTATTCCCCTTTGGAACATAGGATTCATATCCAATGGTAGAGGTACCTCATATAACCCATCAATTGTGATTCCTAAGTCTGGTTAATAAAGTATTGAATTCATTTCCATGCCCTGAGTAGGAGATGCATGAACATACAATCACATTGATGAAAAATGATCTGTGAAGTTGGGTTATGGCCAAATGATTCTATATTTTCTCTTTCTTTGAGGAGGAGTAATTTCAATTATGATCTATCGCAGGTGCACTACTTCCCCAATAGTGGGTTCTATCATTTGAATGGTAAGGCATGGACCCCTGTAAATTACAGGGAGGACCTAAGGCTCTGGATATTTCACCCTGACCTCCTCAACCTCAGTCATCCCACCATCCATTTCAGTCCCAGACAAAGGATCCAGAACATGTTCCTTCATATTTGTTGGTGCACCTTCATCCCCATCAGTAATAGCCCCTTTCCGGTTATCAAGATTATCTTGTATAGGAATGGTTTTTGTTAGAAAATATAGAAAATGATAAAATAGGAAAGGTTCATGAACAGTAGGTGAATTGGGACTTACCCCGAGGAATCTAGACAATTATTCTATAGAGGCATTGATTTCACCACTCTCCGGAGGACTCCATTGATGAGAGGCCATCCCCTAGGATTCCTCATCACCAAAATCCTATACTCCTTGTAGATACCCGAAGCTTGCCATACATTGACATTACATTACATTTGTGGAATACTTAGTACATAACAAAAACACACACACAAGGATCGTAATAGTTTAGTGTCTTTGGAAACTCGGAATATAATCTTCTAATCCTGGTGAAAGATCTTCAATATCTCCCATAAAGATCTTCCTTTTTTTATACCTAAAACATTTCTTTATATCCTGGGGAAAAGAAAACATAAAAGGGTGAGCTCAAATGCTCAGTAAGGGTAAACAAAAGAAATATCAATCACATCGTATACACAAGCACATAACTTTTGGAAATCTTAACCTGGAAAAGAGATCATAATTTCATAACATGGGATAAATCATGGCAGGGAAATGTAATCACAATAATCATAACTTAAAACATTAAAATTTGTGGCATACACACATAATTATAGAGAATAATTTCTTGTTAGTCAAGATTCACTGCCAATACTATCTTAGTGGACAAAGTCCCTTTCTGAACCGAGTCACCCTCGTTTCAGTCCTGTTTCACTGAACCGATATAACCTAACATTCTAGCCTTTTATATCTCATGAGATATAAAATCTTTACCCAATGCATTGGAGGGAGATATAGGTCCCACCCATCTTATAATGAATCCTTTCTTATGTGTTCCACATAATCATAAATCATACATCATCGCATAACACATGCAACAAAAATGGGATTCTTGAAACATCATGACATCATAAAACAAATCATATAAGGTAAATGACTTCATAAAATTAATTCCATCAAAACATAATCAAATCAATGTAATAATAGGGATAAAAACAGAACCCTATATTATCTTATATGGAAAATAATTTTAATAAAACATTTGAACTCCATTCTTGAGGAAAATATCCTTTCTACTTCAAAAACACTTTTCTTTTCTTAACATGTCATACAATTATAAACTAAAAGAAGTTGATTAAAAATAAACATGAAAACTTATAAAGGAAGATTCTTGGAAATAATGTTTTAAAAATCCATTCTTGCTGTATAAGTTAAAAAAACATTCTTCGTACTTTTGTCAGAAAAGTCAAAAAAGTACCTCGTACGAAAAAAAACGACAAAAGATTCATTTCATATTCTTTACTAAAAACTCACCGAAGGGTAAAATTGGATTTAAACTATTATAAGTGGATGTAAAAACTATTACATATTGAGGTAACATGGATGTGGATGATAAAATACACCCCAGTAAATGCCAAAGTAAAAACAATCTCGGATAAAAATGAGATTGTGATATTTTCCCTTACCTTAGGTCCGATTTGCTTTGTATGTGTCTGAACCTCCTATATAATGATTTAAATAATGTCATTTACTTATTACAGAATCATATTCATTGTTATTATATCATATATGGTTCACTTATGACTTTATATTACCCGTTCCTTTGTAAAATCCATGTTAAAGAAGCGTTTTGGGTAAAATCGTTTCATTTATCGTAGGTGTTTTGACTAGTTGTTCTTGACATTATTATTACTTATATCATGATTTACTTACTTCCAGAATATAAAATATTATTTATATATCATATATATTCAGTATATATATATATAATAGATAGATAAATGAAATGAAAAACACCGTTCATGGAGACGGTAGTCCGTACGTACGCATGAACGCTGTTTTCCTTTCCTTATTGTCTTGAATGGAAGTAAGTAGATGACATACATACATATATATATATATATAAATAAATCCAGTAGATTTATAATGTCATATATTTCATTATTATTTCTTATATATACTTTATAATCATTCTTAAATGGTTAACATGGAGAATGAATCCCATCGCGTCGTGGAGACGGTAGTCCGTACGTACGCACGAGCGATGATATCGTTCCCATGGTCGTGTAATTGTGTTGAAGTGTATGTATACTATTTCAATATCAATATAACTTTATAATAATAATATATAGTTACTCATTACACCATTATACCCATCCAATTAATGTGGTGGCGGAAAATAGATTACACCACGGCGTGGAGACGGTATTCCGTACGTACGCACGCACGGTGATTTCCTTTTTCTGTAGGATGGATAGAAGGTTAATTAGAGTTTTTTAATATTTATAATAACATATCAGTATATAAGAAATACTGATGCTATTACTTTATCATTAAACAACTAAAGAAGAAGAAGTTGAAGAAGAAAGAAATTGAAAAAGATCGGTAATGGATATTACCTCTTTTTGACGTGCCTTTTCTTAGCCTCCACTTAAAAAACTAAGGATGGTCTTTGAAGAAGACCAGGACCTCTAGGATGATACTATGGAAGTGGAGAATGGATTTTGTCAGGGGTTGGCTGAGCTTTAAGGCTCAAAGTTGTGTGAGGAAGAGAGGGAGGAGGTGCCCTTTTATAAGGGAGGAGAGGGGCACCTTAGGAATATCTCAAAATATTATTTTATATTAAACTCAAAATCGGTTTATAATGGTTCCAAAGGGTATTATTTCGAAGTTAAAGTGGGGATTGGTCTAAATCCTATCAACCAATATGATTTAGACAAGTTTAGGTTATTATTTTAACCTTATCAATTAGATTTAACTCTAAGTTAAATAATTTAACTTTTACCGTGTCTTTTTGTTTTCTTACACTATATGGTTAATACACTTACTATAACATGCCAAAAGAACCCCAAATTGTTTATTATTAATATATATATCCTTATCTAAGTCATTTGGCCGACCCTTAGATTTTTAGGAATAAAATAACACTTAATAATATAATATTTGATTTAAAAACAATTTTGTGTCAATTTTGACACTATTTGATATATGATTTTTTTGAAAGTCATAACAGAATTATATGTTCGAACCAAGTTGATTAAAGCAACACTAATATATCATAGTGATCTATAAAATTAGTTTAATTCATAAAAAGTCTTAAATTACATTTATTTTGGTATTTATAATATCAATTATGTCAGTATTTCATTAATAAGATAATTACTGCATCATATTTGTGTCATAAATAAATTAAATTATTTGATGTCTAAAAATTACAAATAAAATACCATTACGTAGGAAATCTTTTTATCTTTCTAATGAATATTTATAATCGAATATATCTTATGTATAACCCTATATTAAAAATGTTTTAGTAAATAAACATTGATTTTAACTCTTTTAACTCTTCTTTGAATTAAATAATAATAAATGTCCTAATCTAATCCAAGTGGGCCTAAATGATAATATTTTACACTTAAGGTTGTTTTTGGTCGCGATACACTTGTCCAATAGAATTAGGAAATGTGTTAGGGTAATATTAATATCATTTTTACCCTTAATTACCCTATTTACTTTTAACCGTGGTAAATAAAAGTAAAAAGTTACTATTCACCAAAAATTATTTTCATCTCATTGAACCACATTTTACTTACTGACATCAACCGTGTCTCTCGGATTTTTGAAATTCCATTCACAGAAGAGGTAAAATTAAGATTTATGAAAAAATTAATTTTTTTTTAACTACCACTTAGTAGTTTCACTATTCATCAAAAATTGAAGTTTTTCAGAAAAATGTCAAAAATTAGGCCTAAGCTATATTTGATATTATGAACTCAAAAATGATTTATATTTTACCAAATTCAAAACATATCAGTTGCATTAATTAATTTAAAAATTAATTCCCGTCGTCAAAACAAAATGCGTGTTTTTAAGAGATAATAACTATCAAAAGATTGACACTTGTTTATAACTGTTTTAAATGTGAAATTACATCCAATGACCAACGTTGTATTAAATTGTAAAAATATATTATAAATATACTTTAAAACCACTAAAATTAATAATTTATCACTATTAATTATTTAGATTAAAAAAGTTGTTTTTAATTAAAATTTAGTAATTTTCACTATTCATCAGAAAATGAAAGTTATCCGAAAAGTACCAAAATTTCACCCTAAGATAATTTTGATATTCCGAATCCAAAAATGAAGTCCATTTTGAAAAATAAAATTTACAAAATTTCAAAAAGTGGTTATTACTATTCATAACGGCTAGTTTTAATAATATTTTAATAGGATATTGTTGTTTAGCGAAACTTGGTGTTGCGTACAACACACGCTATCGTGGAAGGTCGCGATTGCGTGTAATTCAAGCCAGGTCAGAGATGTGTGTTGTGAAATCTCCTTTTGGGGTAGCTTATAACACAAGACATTAATGAAATTAAAAAGAATATTTTTCATAAAATCTCGGGCTGTTACATTCTACCCCCCTTAAAATGAATTTGGCCCTCGAAATTCGTCGGGGTTATAAATAGTTTACTACTCGAAAGTTTTTTTAATAGAAACCCACATCATAAAAAGGTAATACCAAAACCAATCTTTAAAAACAAAGGTATGAAACGTAACGGTTACCCAAATAAACTAATCACTGGGTTTCCACATAGGTGAAAATATGGATATGAAAGAGAAATCTAATCATCATGTTATGATGGAGAGTGGTAGAGAACATGGCTATGGAAAAGCTAGCAATCACAAATCCATAAATTTGTGACGATCTAAGGTACCATCTGATTAATCAGATATAAGAGCACTAGGACAACATTTTTGGTTTTCAAGATCGTTTCCCTAAAGTTGAAGAATTTGAATTAGAATAAGTATTTACTTTATTTTGGTACAATCTCACTATTGTTCGTGCCTTGAACTATTTCCACTTCATCTCTTAAATAAATGAAGTTGAATTTGTTATTCGTGAAGTGTTAGCAGATCATGTGATAGAATGACGGGTCTTTCCATCTGTCTCAAACAAAAGGTTTGAAAAAATTATTAAATATACATAAGTCATTATATAGTGAGATTAATCATATATGGTTCCTAAAATGGACTTATACTTCATATATCATACCGCTTAATATAATAAAACTAGTTTCTACTAAACAGGGACTTTCTGTAGGCCAGTGGTAGGCGATAAGGGCCAGTCGCACTTCGGTTGTGGGTTCAATTCCCACAGCCTTGTCCGACGCGATGGGTTGTTGCCCGTCCTGCAGGTTGTCCTTTTTCTAAAGATATATTACTATAACGTCCCATCAATAATATCGAAAAAAGTTTTATCCTAACTTATGTCCAACATAATCCATTCCAATCTTTAGTCTTATCCATAATACTGTAGTCCACTCTCATAACATAGTGAAAACGATTACCAGAGATTTAATACCATCGTTGATCCCCATATATCATAAGATATGTTTTGTTGGTCACATTCCAAACATTCAAAGTCCTTAATCATGTATTCTCTTGAATACCCATTGAACCTTAGTGAAAACATGAATGCAGTTAAAAGTTAACACTTTCCACATACCAAAATCCTCAAAATTCTATATACTCAAACCATGATATCACTTAGTCCTTATATAAATCATGAGCTCATGAATACTGTTAAACATTTTATTTTATCGTTTTCCCTTCATTATGCGCATAATATCTCAATCACTTTGAATACCACATTAGACCAATACATAAATATTCCAATACTCCATGATACAACATTATTTTGGAATCCCATTACATAAACATTAGTCATTCCACCACATCATTGTCATATTCAGCATCGCCAATAGTGATCGCATGTGACTTCCCTTTGTCCTTTTCCTTAAGAGGTTGCTCATGTCGATCATCACTAACCCTTGGATTAGGGCATTTATTAGCATAATTCCCCATTTCCTTGCACTTGAAGCATTGAAGTGTTGGTGGTGCGTTCTCTGCAGTGTTTGCTTTATTCACATCATTAGAATCCCTTTTTCCATTACTTCGACACTCAGCTACTCGATGACCTTCTTTTACACACTTAAAACATTTTCTAGTCCATTTAAGACAATCTCCACCATGCTTCTTTCCACACTTTGTGCATAAGGAAACATTCATCTTCTTTTCACCATTATTCTGAGATTTCTCCTTGAACTCCATATTTCGTTTCTTGTTAAAACCATGAGATGGATATGTAACACCAACTTCCATTTCTACCTTGATAGCATAACGCACAATTTCTTCATAGCTACAAAAGTCTCTTATAGCTAATGCCCTTCGAAGACTTGGTTTTAAGCCACTGGAAAATCGATCAACTTTACTTTCAGGTTGGATGATAATGCCAAATGCATACCTTGAAAGTCTTGTAAAATTCGCTTCGTATATACCAACAGATTCATCATCATTCTGCTTCAGCTCAAAAAACTCCTTTTCCATCTTTGTTCGAAGAATACGAGGGAAGTACTTACTGAAAAACAAGTTCTTGAACTCGTCCCATTCCATGGACTCAATTTCATCTCTTGGCCTCGTATTCTTGATAATATTCTACCATTGATCAGCTTCACCTTCCAAACGATATACTGCTAAGATGACTTTATCATGTTCAGAACATTGAAGAACTGAAAATATCTTTTCAGTCGTACTGATCCATTGTTCAGCAACAAGTGGATCGGAAGACCCACTGAAAGAAGGTGGACGTTGCCTCATGAACGACTCAATAGAATATTGTTCCCTTCTCTGCTCATTTGGAAGTCCAGAATGATTCATAGCTTGTGTAAGTATAGCAATAAGATTTTTCACTCCATCTCCTATAACATTTGTTTGTTCAGGAGGACAATCATTTCATTGTCCATTGCATTGATCAACACGGTTCCATCGGGTTCCAGCCATCGTCTAAAACCCAAAAAGAATAGTGTGAGAGGAAAAATCATGCTAGGGAAAACAACATAATAAAGGGGGGGTACCCTCAATATTTAACATCTTAGGTTTAATTCTAAGGTCGTTAGCGCAATTCTAGGACTATAACCTATACTTATACTTAACCTTAGAGACATACCTAGACGTACCTTAGAAATATCTCTAGGGATCTCACTAAAGTTCTCGCATCCTAGTTTCCAAAGGTTGACTAAACCTTTCCTCTGATACCAACTGTAGAGACCCAAATCTTGACGTACATTGACATTACATTACATTTTCGTAATACTTAGTACATAACAAAAACACACACACAAGGATCGTAATAGTTTAGTGTCTTTGGAAACTCGGAATATAATCTTCTAATCCTGGTGAAAGATCTTCAATATCTCCCATAAAGATCTTCCTTTTTTATACCTAAAACCTTTCTTCATATCCTGGGGAAAAGAAAACATAAAAGGGTGAGCTCAAATGCTCAGTAAGGGTAAACAAAAGAAATATCAATCACATAGTATACACAAGCACATAACTTTTGGAAATCTTAACCTGCAAAAGAGATCATAATTTCATAACATGGGATAAATCATGGCAGTGAAATGTTATCACAATAATCATAACTTAAAACATTAAACTTTGTGGCATACACACATAATCATAGAGAATCATTTCTTGTTAGTCAAGACTCATTTCCAAGACTATCTTAGTGGACAAAGTCCCTTTCTGAACCGAGTCACCCTCGTTTCAGTCCTGTTTCACTGAACCGGTATAACCTACCATTCCAGCCTTTTCTTTCTCATGAGATATAAAATCATTACCCAATGCATTGGAGGGAGATATATGTCCCACCCATCTTATAATGAATCCTTTCTTATGTGTGCCACATAATCATAAATCATACATCATCACATAACACATGCAACAAAAGTGGGATTCTTGAAACATCATGACATCATAAAACAAATCATATAAGGTAAATGACTTCATAAAAATAATTCCCTCAAAACATAATCAAATCAATGTAATAATAGGGATAAAAACAGAACCATATATTATCTTAGATGGAAAATAATTTTGATAAAACATTTGAACTCCATTCTTGAGGAAAATATCTTTTCTACTTCAAAAACACTTTTCTTTTCTTAACATGTCATAAAATTATAAACTAAAATAAGTTGATTAAAAATAAACTTGAAAACTTATAAAGGAAGATTCTTGGAAATAATGTTTTAAAAATCCATTCTTTCCGTATAAGTTAAAAAAAACATTCTTCGTACTTTTGTAGGAAAAGTCAAAAAAGTACCTCGTACGAAAAAAAACGACAAAAGATTCCTTTCATATTCTTTACTAAAAACTCACCTAAGGGTAAAATTGGATTTAAACTATTATAAGTGGATGGAAACCATATTACATATTGATGGAACATGGATGTGGATGATAAAATACACCCCAATAAATGCCAAAGTAAAAACAATCTCGGATAAAAATGAGATTGTGATATTTTCCCTTACCTTAGGTCCGATTTGCTTCGTATGTGTCCGAACCTCCTGTATAATGATTTAAATAATGTCATTGACTTATTACAGAATCATATTCATTGTTATTATATCATATATGGTTCACTTATGACTTTATATTACCCGTTCCTTTGTAAATTCCATGTTAAAGAAGCGTTTTGGGTAAAATCGTTTCATTTATCGTAGGTGTTTTGACTTGTTGTTCTTGACATTATTATTACTTATATCATGATTTACTTACTTAAATAATATAAAATATGATTTATATATCATATATATTCAGTATATATATATAATAGATAGATAAATTAAATGAAAAACACCGTTCATGGAGACGGTAGTCCGTACGTACGCATGAACATTTTTTTTCCTTTCCTTATTGTCTTGAATGGAAGTAAGTAGATGACATACATATATATATATATACATAAATCCAGTAGCTTTATAATGTCATATATTTCATTACTATTTCTTATATATACTTTATAATCATTCTTAAATGGTTAACATGGAGAATGAATCTCATCGCGTCGTGGAGACGGTAGTCCGTACGTACGCACGAGCGATGATATCGTTCCCATGGTCGTGGAATTGTGTTTAAGTGTATGTATACTATTTAAGTATAAATATAACTTTATAATAATCATATATAGTTACTCATTACACCATTATACCCATCCAATTAATATGGTGGCGGAAAATAGATTACACCACGGCGTGGAGACGGTATTCCGTACGTACGCACGCGCGGTAATTTCCTTTTTCCGTAGGATGGATAGAAGGTTAATTAGAGTTGTTTCATATTTATAATAACATATCAGTATATAATAAATACTGATGCTATTACTTTATCATGAAACAACTAAAGAAGAAGAAGTTGAAGAAGAAAGAAATTGAAAAAGATCGGTAATGGATATTACCTCTTTTTGACGCGCCTTTTTTTAGCCTCCACTTAAAGAACTAAGGATGGTCTTTTAAGAAGACCAGTACCTCTAGGATGATACTAGGGAAGTGGATAAGGGATTTTGGCAGTGGTTGGCCGAGCTTGAAGGCTCAAAGTTGTGTGAGGAAGAGAGGGAGGAGGTGACCTTTTATAAGGGAGGAGAGGGGAACCTTAGGAATATCTCAAAATATTATTTTATATTAAAGTCAAAATCGGTTTATAATGGTTCCAAAGGGTCTTATTTAGAAGGTAAAGTGGGTATGGGTCGAAATACTATCAACCAATAGGATTTATACATGTTTAGGTTATTATTTTAACCTTATCAATTAGATTTAACTCTAAGTTAAATAATTTAACTTTTACCATGTCTTTTTGTTTTCTTACACTATATGGTTAATACACTTACTATAACATGCCAAAAGAACCCCAAATTGTTTATTATTAATATATATATCCTTATCTAAGTCATTTGGCCGAACCTTAAATTTTTAGGAATAAAATAACAATTAATAATATAATATTTGATTTAAAAACTATTTTGTGTCAATTTTGACACTATTTGATATATGATTTTTTTGAAAGTCATAACAGAATTATATGTTCTAACCAAGTCGATTAAATAAACAATAATATATCATAGTAATCTATAAAATTATTTGAATTCATAAAAAGTCTTAAATTCTATTTATTTTGGTATTTATAATATCAATTATGTCAGTATTTCATTAATAAGATAATTACTGCATCATCATTGTGTCATAAATATATTAACTTATTTGATGTCTAAAAATTTCAAATAAAATACCATTATGTAGGAAATATTTTTATATTTCTAATGAATATTTACAATCTAATTTATCTTATGTATAACCCTATATTAAAAATGTTTTAGTAAATAAACATTGATTTTAACTCTTTTAACTCTTCTTTGAATTAAATAATAATAAATGTCCTAATCTAATCCAAGTGGGACTAAATGATAATATTTTACACTTAAGGTTGTTTTTGGTCGAGATACACTTGTCCAATAGAATTAGGACATGTGTTAGGGTAATATTAATATCATTTTTACCCTTAATTACCCTATTTACTTTTAACCGTGGTAAATAAAAGTAAAAAGTTACTATTCACCAAAAATTATTTTCATCTCATTGAACCACATTTTACTTACTTACATCAACCATGTCTCTCGGATTTTTGAAATTCCATTCACAGAAGCGGTAAAATTAAGATTTATGAAAAAATTAATTTTTCTTTTTTAACTACCACTTAGTAGTTTCACTATTCATCAAAAATTAAAGTTTTTCAGAAAAATGTCAAAAATTAGGCCTAAGCTATATTTGTTATTATGAACTCAAAAATGATTTATATTTTACCAAATTCAAAACATATCAGTTTCATTAATTAATTTAAAAATTAATTCCCGTCATCAAAACAAAAGGCGTGTTTTTAAGAGATAATAACTATCAAAAGATTGACACTTGTTTATAACTGTTTTAAATGTGAAATTACATCCAATGACCAACATTGTATTAAATTGTAAAAATATATTCTAAATATACTTTAAAACCACTCAAATTAATAATTTATCACTATTAATTATTTCGATTAAAAAAGTTCTTTTTAATTAAAATTTAGTAATTTTCACTATTCATCAGAAAATGAAAGTTATCCGAAAAGTACCAAAATTTCACCCTAAGATAATATCGATATTCCGAATACAAAAATAAATTCCATTTTGAAAAATAAAATTTACAAAATTTCAAAAAGTGGTTATTACTATTCATAACGGCTAGTTTTAATAATATTTTAATAGCATAATGTTGTTTAGCGAAACTTGGTGTTGTGTACAACACACGCTATCGTGGAAGGTCGCGATTGCGTGTAATTCAAGCCAGTTCAGAGATGTGTGTTACGAAATCTCCTTTTGGTGTAGCATATAACACAAGACATTAATGAAATTAAAAAGAATAGTTTTCATAAAATCTCGGGCTGTTACACTCCTTCATCAGTTGGTGCCTCCTCGCTTTAATCGTCTATATGTGGTGTCTCTGCAGTCCCCGTCTCACCACCAAACATCACCAGAACCATTGTTGAAGGCAGAATGGAAACCCCTCATTAGAATGAGAATTAATCCATGGATTCTAGGTACATATTACTTTCTTAAAATTCCACTTTTTCTATGACTTACTTAATATCAACTTGTGGCATCTCAACCCCACTCCAGGTTTCCTTCTTCCACTGGTCCTTTGGTATCAGCGGCATCCATAACATCCTCCAAGAAGACTAAAGAGTAGTATGAATAGAATAAATAGATTATTGCAGAAATTACATCAACTACTTCCTAGGATCCTCCCTTATTTGACCCTTAAAATTCATCTGGGACCCTTCTCCTAAAATAGTCATGGGTGAAACTACACCTTTTAATGTCCCCACCATCATGGTTCTATCTTGTGCATGGTTTGCCTCTCAGGGTGGAAACCCATATCCTTCCTTGCTACTCTTTCTCCTCGCTTTCCAATTAAATAACTTGAATACACTTCTCTATGTTTGTCTCTGGATATGATTCCACCCATTTTCTAGCACATAGCATCAATAAACCAGTGTAAACATTATTTTTTGGAAGCACAATGGTATTTTTAGAACCCATAGTCACTAGCATGCACCACAACTAGTGAAGGGTATAAGGAAAACGCTCTTCATGGACCCCCCATGTAAACTATCTTCACTACTCACTGAAGGCAACCAAATTTCCTGGAAAAATCGGATGGCATGTACGGATCGATAAAAACCTTGAGACCAATCTGGGCCACCAGCACTACACCCCCTGAAACATTTCATGTACTCCCTCTTCTCTAATGATCTTTGTAGACCATTAGACCAACTAGAGTCATAAAAGGGTGAAATATGAAGTTTTTATGGTTTTTTATCTAAACCATGATCCTGGCCTTATTGAGTGTCACTGTCCAGGCCTCATCAATATTCAGTAGATACGGCCATAGACTAGTGTTCGGAGGACTAATGGAATTCAGGAATTTATAACCCTCAAGATGTGCTATGATCTATCCATTCAGAAACCATAATAGTACATAGATCCTTCTAGGCTTGTTTTCCATTGCAACATGGCCCAATATACTATAAATTATGGCTATCATAGGTACCCTTAGGTTGACCCTATTATCATTCGCTAGGATTTCCTCCATTACCTACATCCTCAGATGTATCCTCATCTATGTATCTCTCACTAGAAATAGCTACCCTCTTAGAAAATTGGCAAGGAAATCAATATAGAAAACCAGTGAGTCTCGGTCTATGACCATGTTATACCCCCAAGTCTAAAAGTTTCTTTATTCAAGGAAGAATAGGTATGATCCTTATTTCCCCCTCTATGATGAGAATAGACACTATTTTTCTTGAAATGAAATCATTAATCTTGGGTACTTCTTCAAAATTAGTTTAAACCATTCCCTGAATTGAATATAATTCTAAAAAAATGTGCATGAGTTTCAGCTTCTCCTTTACCAGCTCCAAAAGATGTTGCACAAGAATATGAGTCTGATCATTATTCCTATAGGTATTCTCGAGTAGGATGAAATCATACTACTAGAATACCTCTAGAAGAATTCCACTAATATAGTGGATGTACCATAATTTGATGTTGAATTCCCCATGGTGGAGATAGAATGTGTTCATATCCAAGGACCAGCGGCTGAGGAGCTCAGGTACTAGCTTCTGTTGGAGGTAAAAATGGAATTGTGATGTTCATACAGCTTCATAGAGCCTAGTTTTTCACAAATATACCTTGTACTCTTCGCACATGTAGAGCACCCAATACTCTCACTCCCACACACTAGTGATGTTTCCACCAAACATCCAATATCAATCCTTCTTCCGACCTAAACTATTGTTCCTCATTCTACTCTACAAAGTAGTGTCATAGTGTTAGGGAACTCTTCTTCCTCTAGTTGATCCCTTGTTACCATATTAGTCCTCCTATTCAGCATGTATATAGAAATTTTCTTATGATATATGGAATCATGATTGTGAGTTTTCATGTTTCAGTGCTGAATATTATTTTCACGTATGAACCTCGATCATGGTGAAGTAACCTCGAAGGCTATGATGTTCACTTCATTCAGAATCCCAAAGTTCCACAATGGGAGATATTCACTCAGAGGATAATACTTTTTTTATTATTTCAACATGTCTAGAATCATTTTATTATCCTATACATCCCTCCTTGCTTAATGAATCTGAGTATTTCTAGTTAATTCATCTCTCTAGGTAGTAGTAGAAGCTTCAATATGAGTAGCATTTTTTTGTTAGCTATTTCAAATGTTTTTTAAGAACATAATGGTGGAGCACATAAGATCAAATAATAAATGTAGAATAATCTATGTTTCATTCAAATTCATCCACCAGACACACAAAATGTTGGTATTCCTGCAAAGTTAGATTCTCACAAGAAATAGTAGTTGTTTGAAAGAATCAACTGAAGCTCAGTTTTTCATGAAGAATTGTTGAACTTACATGCACGAGAGTGAAGGGATTATTGTGTGTAAATTCAAGGTTATGTACACAGGCCCCCCTCCACTTAATTATAGTTAGGGACTTGGTCTTCCTCACATGTGTGCCTTACGCGTGCCCAGTGCTGAGTTTTGTGTGCAATCATGGAAATTGACACTTCTCTTTGGTGTTTCCCTCATAACCTAACCTTCTGGTACCCTTTCATCTTGGATTTTTATGGGGTTAATTTTATGACATATAATTCCTCTTGAATCTACAAATGTAAAACTTTAGAAAAACCAAATGCATCATTAGACTCAATATACCATCCCGAGAAATCTGATGAAGGAATGCACAAGTTTGAAGTCATGCCCGAAAGAGAGAAATTTGCACTCAAGAATATTTCACGCCAAATATAAAGTCAATGAATAACCTTCCATAGAGGAAAATAAAAGTGGAAAATTAATATTTTCACAATTTTTCCATGTTTTATGAAAGAAACCAATTCTACATGTAACCCTCTTGTGTTTCAGATATAACATCAGTCGGCCCCTTGCGTGCACATCTGCTACATCAAGGAAGTAGTTGTGCTGAAGACCAATTTCATGACCAAAATCTTTTGCACCATCACTGAGTATTTTATTTATAATAATAAGGACACCCCTTCTTCAGTTTGATCCTCCAGAAGTCAAATCATTGCTCTTCTGTGCATAAGACTGGTTTTCCACAACATCCTGATGAAATAGAACCCTCAATGTAGAAATCTTTCATGAGTCCTACCTTGAGTTGGACAATTGTTGGTTAATCTTCTCTCAACCTCTTTTAACCCATGTTGGGTGCATGCAAGGACTCCTCTTTCACACACCTCTGACCATTCATACAAACCTAAATCTTGCTCACAACCCAAACCCTTGTGTATGCCTCCAATTTTTCACGCACCCTTTATTTGAAGTTGTATGTATTACCTTTAAGTAAAAATAAAATGTTTGAGTACTTAATATATCAAACCCCCATTCCTTTTTTTAAACTCTTTTGTGTATATCTCCAAACTTCCATGCAGAAATTTCTTGGTCCCCCACGGGATGTCCCCTATTCCCCTAGTGCATTTGTTACCATACCTTTTTCTTCTCAACATAGGTGCAATAATGCCTTTTTCTTCCCGGAATAGGCATGCTAACATAGACCTTATTATCCACCACTCCTACACACCATTAGAATCTAGAATTTCTAAATTCATGCCCCTCCCAGAGGCGCATGAGCCACAGTTATGTAAGCCTAATAGGTGAGGAGTGACTCCCCCACATCCGTGCAACAAAACATAAAACTACCTAGCACCAACATCCTCCACACATGAAAAAAAAACTATATTATTACCCCATGAAATTCACATGGTATTTCCAATGTAATATTATCATGGGATTCCATATTATCCCCCACAATGGGATAAAACTCCACCCCTAGGAAGAAACCCCCACACTTGTGCAGCTTTAATGCATAATCCCCACACACCATGTTCCACAATCATAGGATGATCCATGTATGACTCACGGGGAATCAGATCCTCCTAACATGGAATGATATCCTCCTCACATGGAATGACATCCTTCTTGGGAATCTTCCATGCATAATCCCCACACCATCTCTAAATGGTGCATCTTTCGTGACATGAGTTTCAGGTCTACTACCTCCTATTTTATCTCACACCGAGCATGAATCATGTGGGATTGGGGTTTAGTAGCGACCATAACACCCATAAATTTTTTTCCATGGATGTCCCCCTAAGTGTAAGCCCAGAAAACCATACATAATTCAACCCATGGTATGATTTCACATGTAAACCCCAATCAAGTCCCCCTAAAATGGGATGCTCTTGTGTGTAAGCCCCAGCCACATGCTCTGCTTCCACGGACCTCTTCCCCAGGTGTATGCCCCAACCATTTCAAACAACAAGGGATTTGATTCAAAATAATTATTATATGTAGGAATGCTTCTTAAGGTACAAACCCAGCACTCCATCCACTTCATCCAACCCATCCACTCTATCCACTCCATCCACATCCATACAAATATTTACTTGAGCCTCCATATCCCAGTAAGATCATGCCCCTACCCAGAGACCACATCTTCTCTGGGTCAATTTGGGCCTCTTTCCTACATAATCTCCATCCACATTATTCATTCTCCTGGTTTAACCAAGGTAGCACCCCTGTGTAATCCCCACACCATCCAACTAATAGAAAACCTATTTTGAAGGGAATCTTATTTGCATAATCCCCAAACCATCTTGCATCATTGCTCCTTTCATGACGTGATAATCCTTACCACAAGATGTTAAATTTCATTGATTGTTCATGTCACATGACCTTAAACTGCAACATCATAATACATGGGTTTTTATCCCTTCCCTTTAAACAGGGTATGTAGGACACCTCTTTGAGGTTCAATCCCAATCAATGGTAAACCTTGGTTCCCCCTCCTAGGGGTTCACCTCCTTGATCCACCTTCAACGGTGTTCTAATAAACCTAAATTGTGTGAAATATTCCCTTGGACACACCTCTTTCATCTTCCCCCACATTTCATTCTGATCCATCCATTGGTAAACCTCCCATGTTCTCCCTCCTAGGGACACACTTCATCGATTTTCCTCTGTAGGGCATTCTGATAAACCTCATTCTATCTCTACAAGACATTAATTATTTGACACCAAATAGCTACCACATTACAAACATGGGATTCCTAAGGTAAAAGCCATGAAAGATATTCCTTTAGCATCAGATACCTCATGACTAACATAGGATTCCTTGGGTTTCACACCTAAGATTCCTCCATGAGATACCCTCCCATTTTGAAGAATACATGTAACCAGTGTTCCTATTATCCATACATTCTAGTGATTCCCAACATGACTACTCTCATGAATGAAGTTTGATTATCTTTCAATACCCCCTGAAATTTCTAAACAGAAACATTTTATTTGACCAACATCCACAAAGCGATATCACTGGGAATGAGTTCCATGAGCATGACTCAAATCTATGAGGGAGACCTAGACTAGCCAAAAAATTCTAAGGATGAATACATGGAAGGAGGAACTTACATCCCATCATCCTGTTTCAATCAATGAGAATTCAAAGTCAATGAAAGTGATAAATTTTTCTCATCTTTGGAAAATAATAATGTGGGGATATAGTTGCAATTCTAAGCATGCATTCAGACACGTGAGGCAGTCACAACCTGATGAAAGTGTTGAAAACGTCATCACTCTCATGGTCCAACTTCCAATATCTATTTCATGAGAGTATTTTAGCTCATGCTTGAACTTAGTTTATATTAAAGAGATTTTGAAGTTACATCAGGTATGAATAATGGTTTCTGATTATTCCACAAAGCTCAATAACCATATGCGGTACTCCCTCAACATGACTTGGGATGGTTAGTTCTAGATGTGGAATTTTGAGTAGGGTCTTCAAAAAGAAATATGTGCAAGTGTAGTTCCCCTGTTAATTCTTATATATGTTGGAGTGATTTATCGGGCATTGGTGAAGGAGAGATTCCTATGTGAGGTAAACTATGTAGAGGGAGCTAGAAATGGGTGTTATAGGGATGATTCATCTACGGTAGGTGGAAAATGAAATGTTTTGAGGCATAGGTGGTGTGCCCATGATCAGACTCAAACACATGGACATGCAGCTGAGGGACCATGTAGAGGACTGAGGAAACCTAAAGAGGGGATATATTATGAATTTAATTGTAAAGGACATGTGGAATATTATTTCCCATCCTTGTGTGTTGAGTAGGGTAGGAAGGTTGTAGATTGACTGCGATTGAAAAGAAAGAACAATGATCATGGATCTCCTAAGTGAGCTTGGGTGACCCCAAGGAAGTAGATCTAGAAAAGGAGTAGGTGGGGCTCTAGGAGGAAGATTTTTTTAGTGGTTTATGGTGTGATATACTTCCACCAAAAAACCCAAAGATACCCATACTAGACTTAGGGAGATGATGGTTGAGGCCATAGGTAGCTTCAATCCATAGAGGATTATGACCTAGTAGCTCACAAGATGATTAAAGGTATGGTCTGTGTTTATTCTAATCTTGATCTAGTACTAGTAGACATAGGGGTGAGTCATTCCTTAATCTCTTTATTCTTGGTGTGAGAGCTAGATATCCCAGTATATATCTTATCCCAATAAATTTGGCTATAGGTTTCTATAGGGAACTCTTCTTCAAAATCACTTATCTTTCTATAGTTTGAGTTATTGCTTGGTGGAGAGAGTTTATTGTGGGTCCTTGTGGTCATTAAAATGAGACCATATAATGCCATCTTGGGTATGGGATAGTTTTATATGGTCCAATACTATATTGAATGTCACCAAAGATGGGTCAGATACCTTTGGAAAGATGGGATGATATTCTCGTTTATGAGACATTATATGATTTCATGATAGCGTGAGTGGTTCTTGCCATCAGGAAGCTGAAATCCATTACCCATCAGTTGGAGAGTTTATCCCTTTTAAAATTAGGCAATTTAGGCATCTGGGTAAATTCATTCAATGAGTATTATATGGAAATATTCCCCAAGGATGTTCTGATCATGGATTAGGTGTGTACCCATAAAATATTATTACAGTTATTTCTTGGGATCCACCCAAGAGAGTGTTAGATATGTGGAGTTCTTTTGGCATGGTGGGGTATTACAGAAGATATGTGGAAGAATTATCTAGGATTATATCCCCTTTTACATCCCTGAAGTGGAAAGGAAATCCATTCACCTGTATTGAGTAGTTATAGAGTGCCTTTGAGGAGTTGAGGCTTAAGATGACTAGTGTACCTATTTTTAGACTATATGAGGAGGGAGTGGATTAAAAATTGTATTGTGATGCCTATGGAGTTATAATAGTCTTCTTGTTGATGTATAGGAAGGTAGTTATCACATATGGGTCAAAGTAGTTGAGACCCTTGAAAAGAACTATGAGACTCAGGATATGGAGTTTCCAGTGGTATTCATTGAACTAAGGATATCAAGGAACTATCTTCTAGGAGAAAATTTTATTGTTTACTTGGACCATCATATTTTTAGGTATGTCTTCATGTGAATATATTTGAACACTAGTCAGAGTTCCTATAAGACTATAACTTTGATATAGTCTATACTTTTAAGAAGGGAAATGTTATGGTATATTTCCTTAAAGGTATGTCTTGTTCTCGACTATTGGAGTTGGTGTCTAAGAAGTTGGATTCTTTGATGTTGACCCTATTGGAAAGGGTATATATTATCAATAGTTAATGATGTTGACTCCTCTGCTTATTTAGCGCATAAGGGGGCTCTGTTAATTAATAGAAATCAAATTTGAGGTCCTATCTGACCAAATATCCTATTGAGATTCACTAGATGGGTTTTATAAAGGAGGGAATCACATCATCCTATTCCAGGGGAGGATGGTGGTTCTAATCATGTTGCAAGAGGAAGATATGAGGAAGTTTCACACTTATCCTTTGGTTGTAAATACGAATGTAGGGAAGATGTATAGAGCCCTTCATCGGTAGTTTTCACTACTAAAAAACTAGGTTTATCCAATGTTAGGGACTTAACAGTGCTAGATAAAAAGGCTATTAAAGATCCCCCTTGTCAACGTGAAAAAAATATTGATAAAGGGGTCTTTAATAGCGCTAAAAAAATTGTTGTTAAAGGGGGCCCTTTATCGGTTCTTTTTTTACAAGCCCTGATAAAGGCCCAATCTTTATCAGTACTTTTAAAAAAACTATTGAAAAATGAGTTCATTTATCAATGCGTGTAAAAAATCACTCATAAATGGGGGGTTTTATCAGTGATTTTTTAGAAGCGCTGATAAAGGCCCCCTTCGTAAGTGTTTTTTTACAAGTGATAATAAAAGTATACTTAATAAAATTATATTTCATTAAAAATAATATATTAATATATAAATATATTTATACTAATATAAATATAATATATATTTTTTAAAATATGTTTTAGATATTTAGTGAAAATGTATTATAAAATAATTTAGAAAATAGTTTTGATTAATAATTTGATTATTATTACTGATTAATAGTCCTTTAATATTAATTAAAAGATAGAAATTTAAAAAATTAAAAAAAATATAAAATAAGTTAAAAACATAATTCAAATGTCAAACAGTCCTAACTTTTGATCTAGGTGTCCATTTGGAATCTACCACATAAAAAATTGAAGACTATGATGATATATACGTTATGTAGTTTTGGGACTAGCTCTTTGATCATTGGCCCCCTTTTTTCACCCAGAAAGGCCCAGAAGGCCTCTGAAATAGAGTTTTTAGTCACCGACCTCAATTTCTTAAAATTAAAACGATTATAACTTCCAATCCAGGTGTTTGTTCAGCCTGTACCACGAATCATATCAAATCTCATTTTATGATCTTTGATTTTA
Source organism: Viscum album (assembly GCA_963277665.1). Lineage (NCBI taxonomy): Eukaryota > Viridiplantae > Streptophyta > Magnoliopsida > Santalales > Viscaceae > Viscum > Viscum album. The sequence continues at coordinate 353,172,946 of OY728159.1, forward strand.
CAAGTCTTGGTGCTGAAAAAGGACTCACAGATCAGATTTTATGGTCATTTCAGTGTTTTTCTTTGTTTTTTAGAGTTTCTAAATGTTTTAGGCTATGTTAATTTATTATTTATTTATTTATTTATTATTTATTTATTATTTATTTATTTATTTTTTTATTTATTATTAACTTATTCATTATATATTATTTATGTATTTATCAATTTTTTATTTTTTATTTTTTATTTTTTATTTTTTTATTTTTTATTTTTTTATCTATTATCTGTTATTTGTTATTTTTTATTTTTTATTTTTTATCTTTTTTTTATAATTTATTATTTATTATTAACTCAATTATTATATATTATATATTATTTATTTAATATATATTTATCTATTATTTATTATTTATTTATTATTTATCTATTTATTTATTTTATTAAATATATTTATATTATATTCTAATATATGTAAATAAATATAATATATAATATATTTAAATAAATAAAAGTATATATATATCACACACACACATATATTGTATAAATGTATTTAAAATAATTATATAAATATATTTAAATATACATGTAAATATATATATAAATAAACAAATATTTCATTAAACATATAGAAAAACAACATAGTGTAGTGGCGTTCCATCTTCGAAGGAGAGGTGTAGGGTTCGAACCCAGGTGGGTGCACATGAGGCTATAAATTCGCAAAGAACTGATAAAGGGGGGTGAAAAGCACTGATAAATAGGGGTGGAGTATTGGTAAAGGGTTGTGGAAGCACTGATAAAGGGGTCAGACGCTCATGGAAATCTGAAAAAAAAAAATCCCCTTTAATAGCATTGCTTTTATCAATGCTAAAAAGACAATGTTAGGGGGGCCCATTAATAGTGATAAAAAAGAGTTGTTAAAAGGTCCCTTTAACAGTGCTAAAAAAGTATTATTAAATGGTCCTTTTAACATCCTTTGTTTTAGCACTATTAAAGGGGGCCTTTAACAGCATTTTTTTAGCGCTAATAAACTTTTTGGCCTTTTGACCACACACAAATTATCAGCACTTTTTTAGCACTGATAAAGGAATATTCTAGCATTGTAAACGGATTTTTTGTAGTAGTGTTGGGTTGGTTGGATTGAGGCAGATCACGGAAAAGTTTATATCTTGGGGTCTAAAGTGTCCGCAGGTGAAGGCTGGTCACCAGGTTCTTGTAGCTTTGTTTTAGGCTCTTGAGATCTCGGAGTAGAAATGGGATAGAATATACATAGACTTTGTGATAAGGACTCCATAGAAAGTGAGATGCCATGATGCCATCTGGTCGATATTTGACCAACTTACCAAGTCAATGAAATTCTTTTCTATTAAAGAGTAGATCTTGGTAGAGATTTTGGGGTAATTGTACATTCAGGAGATCATCTTCCTTCATGGGGTGCCCTCAACAATTGTCTCTAACCGTGATGTGTGGTTCACATCATGGTTTTGGAGAGGCCTGCAGAAGGTATTTAGGACCTATTTGAGGATGAGTACAACTTTTCATCCTCATATGAATGGGAAGATCAAGCGTACTATTTATTTGTTAAAGGATATGATGGGGGATTGTGTGTTAGACTTTATATAGAGTCTGGAGGATAACTTGTCTTTGGTAGAGTTTTCTTATAATAATAGCTATCAATCTACTATTGGATGGAACCTTTTTGAGGGCTTTTATGGGAGACCTTGTAAGTCACCCTTATGTTGGACTGAGATTAATGAGGCATCTATTATTGGGACAGCGATGGTATGGGAAACAATAGAGAAGGTCTAATTGATCCATTAGTGGATGAGGATATCCCATAACTGACAAAAATATTATTCTGATCGACATCATAGGCCCTTCGAGTTCAAGAAAGGATAGCATATTTTCTTAAGTGTCTCCCCACAATGAGGATTGAGGAGATAAGTTCAAAGAAAAAATATATCCCTGAGGTTAATCGAGAAATTTGAGATCTTTCAAAGGGTTGGAGAGGTTTCTTACCACCTCACCTTACCCCCATAATTGGAGTGGGTTCATGACATCTTCCATCTATCGCAGCTGAGGAGATATGTGCATCATCTTATGCACGTTATTAACTGGGGAAAGTCGTACATTGAGGATGGATCCAACTTCATGGAGTACCCTTTGGAGATCAAGGATTGGCGGGAGAATATAATATGAGGATGGATCATTCCTTTGGTTTGTGTACTATGATATCATGGGAGCATATAGGAGACCTCCTAGGAGTGGGAGAGCCAGATGTGGGCTGAGTATCCCCACCTTTTTATCTAGTTTATAATTTTTAGGGACAATAATATTTGAAGGAGGAATAATGTAGAGACTATATTTTTTATTGTAAAATTTTAAAATATATTAAGGAATAGTTTCAGTGTCAAACTCTAAAACGGTATAAGATTCTATAGCCCGGTCAGCCTTAAATTAATTTTATGAAAATATTAAATATTTTTATATCATGCACACATAGTTTTTTATAAGTAATGGAATATCGCCTAAAGAGATTTTTGAACCATAAATCTGATAAAATGGTTGAATATAGAGTATGTATTTTACCCTATGAATGATCTATGTTTGGTCGGTACTAGATGCCCAGTTGAGGCAATCATTGGAGGGTGTGTTTAATTAAAATAAATAAATATATTGTTTGTTTGTATGTTTTAATAAATGACCTAATTAAAATCCTCTAAAAATATTATCTTATGATGTTTTTTTAAGGTTTAGCTACATAACCCTTACTACATCTATGAGGAGGAAGAGGAGAGCATCTTCATTAGAGGATGAACATCGAATGACGAACAACAACCGGATCAAGGTGGATCGAGAGGCAGAGAATGCAACGGGTCTTCTCTATCGATGGTGAATGTGTTATTCACCAAAGATTGATCCTAAATTGAGGTAAGTCTTATAAATATGTTAATTTAACCCTTTTATTAAAATATTGAGAATGGATCAACTATCTGCTTTGGATCTACGATTTATTTATTCCTTCACGTCATCCCATTCAATAATTTTATTTTTGTAAATAAATTATTTATTTTGTTATGCTATGTTTCCACCAATGACTCTAAATCTATATATCATTGGCTAGTATCACATCATTCAATGATAAATATTACCTCCCCCCCCCCACCATTGATCACATTCTTCACTGTTGGCCCATGGGGTCGCAGTTCAGCATTGTCGGGGCAGGTTCTCATGTGACTGAACCCCTAAAATCATGACGGTTGTGTGAAAAATGATCAGGATGGTGATTTTCTAATGGATCAGATCAGTATTGTGGGTGATGGTTCATGATATGGATATGATCAAGGTGCGATGAGTATAATGGGTGATTGGAGGTGGTTCAGGATCAAATCGGTGATCTCCATTTTCCATATTGATGCACGATGATGGTGTTCGATGTGACAGGATCTACTTTGAGGAGAGACTGTATGCAAAGTCTCATGGTGAAGGCAGATCAGTTCTATTGTGTGTGGTAAAGGCATGATTGGGGTTCTCCACTTGAATGGGGTATAAGTAATTGAATTATTTTAAGTATTAAATACAATTAAATAAAAAAGAGATAACATAAATAGATAGGGGTATACCCTCCTGTACATGCTGGATATTAAGGGGGAGGTGTGATCCCTCTCCATTGAACTCCTTATATATAAAAATATGTTTTATTTAATAATAATATTGTTAATAATAATATAATATATATTTATTATATGGGTGGGCATGGGTGGGGCATGAAACATCTATTTATCAATTTTATTTTGGGTGTTTTATGATGATGAGGAGGAGGAGGAGGATGATGATTATGGTGATTATTATTATTATTATTATTATTATTATTATTATTATTATTATTATTATTATTATTATTATTTTGTTATCAACCCATGTTTTAGTTATATCTTTAAACTCAGATGTCAGATTGTAGAACTATCTATAGTAGCAAGACCTTGAAATTGAGGTGTCTAAATCATGACCAAAGTTTAGTACCTTTTTTGGACTTTTTGCTTAGAACCATGAAGTTACATATATATGTGTTACATAAAAATTTATTTTTTCCACTATTTGTTCAATTTGGGAATGGGAATAGCCTATCACAAGTTTTTTCCATGATTATCGCAATGGTGTGATCCGTTTGGCCAATCATGGCTATTTATGATGACATGTCAATAGACTGATGTTTTATCTAGATATACCAATGACGAGCCTCATGCACTCATTAGTTTTTAGATAGACTTGGATTTTGTCCTAGGAGTAGCTTGTCCTGGGTTTTTTTTCTATTTAGAAGTAAATAGTGGCCTTCATAGTGGATTTCGGGATATAATGTAAAATTTCATGAGTGTGGAACTTCTTTAGGAGATGCTTGAAGGTAGTAGTGATCCAACAAGATCATCAGAGAGTTTATATAGAGACGGTACTCCCCTATCATGCCAGGGTGCGGGTACTCATACATGGAGATGGTACTACCCTATCACACTAGGTAATGGGTACTCTATACTCATTGTGAATATACAGATGATACTACCCTGTTGCACCAGGTTGAAGGTCCTATATCCATGGAGACGGTATTCCCATATCATACTAAGGTGTGGGTCCTCCAAACTCATTGTGCAGATAGAGACTATTACACCCCTAGTTTTTATGAATTTTCTTTAAAGAATTTAAATTTATTTGATATATTTAATTACATGAAATTTTAATTTAATCTTATTCAACATCAAACATTGGGTTATCTAGTGTGATACATGACCCTGAGTTTTAACAAATCATGATATATTATTAATATTATTATTTAAACATCAGTGTTATGACTTATCCATTAAACTTAGAAGTATGCATATTAATAAATACTTTTTAAACATTAATTATAATGTTTTTATATATAAAAACATATTGATAAAAAAATTAATTAATTTTAATTAAAGGATTTATATATTTTAAAAATTATATTTTCTAAAAAAAGTATTTTTTATTCATTTTTATGAACAATAATAAAATTAACATTTCAAGATTTTAGAAAATTAATTTGATAAAATAATCTTCATTTTTTAAAATCCACATATTAAAATTATCTTAGGGTGAATGTTTCTATAATTTTCTAAAAATATTAATTTTTTGATGAATATTGAAAAATACTGAATTTTATTGAAAATTGTATTTTCTTTAAATAATTTATAAAGTTAAATTATATTTTTAATTGGTTTTAAGGAAATAATTATTCTAATATAAATCTAGTAACCCAATTTAGGTTAATGGAATGAATTTCCTGTTGAAATTGGATATAAAAACCCTGTAAACTTTTTAACGTTTTGTCTTTGAAAACCCACTTTCTCATCGCATCTGTGGGATTAATTTTAAACAATATTTTTCCAATATGTAAATTGAATTTAGAAAAATGGATTTCATATTTTTAATTATAATAATTTATATTATCTAATAAGTTCAACATAATTTTTTACCAAAACGAATAATAAAACTAATTTTCCACGGTTAAGATAAAAATGGGTTTACTGGGCGTTAAAATAAACATATAAGGAATAAAAATTACACAAAACTTGTCCAAAACTAATTTTATGGACATATTTCAACTCTATAATCTCTATGTCTTGATAATAATATATTTTAGAGCCTTTTGGCATTAGAAAAACGTGGGTACATCTTTTTCTTTTCAAAAAAATATAATTGTGCCACCCACATCACTTATAAAAGGCCACCACTTCTATACTCTTATTAATGTCTTGAAATCATTTTGTTTCATCCAATCCATACCCAAATAACTTCCCAAATTTCCTATTCTCATCCTATAATATTTATTTTGGACATAAATTCAACCTAGAAATTATTTTAGTACAAACCTAGGGAGGATGACTGAAGAAGAGGTAATATTCATCAACGAGTGGTTTTTATTTATTCTTCCACTTCCTACAATTCTTATTTTCCATACAATAAAAAAACCTTATTATTTATATATATTGATATATTTTTTTAAATTTCATGACCAAAAACCATCTTCACTTCCATCAAATGGGTTATGAAATCATCATTTGTGTCTACGGTGGACTACCAGCTCATGAACTGATGTCATTTGTTTTTCCATTGCAACCTCTCAGGGCTAGAAAAAATTATAGATTTATTATTTATAACTAGTTTCACTTGGGTACGATGGACTACTACCTCGCAAAGCGATGTGATTCATCCATGATTTACATGTAAGGTAATAAATATGGTTTTATTAAAAATAAGTGATATATATAACATAAAAATGATTTAGGAATGATAATATATCATTTATATTTATTTATTTAAATCTAAAAAGAAAATGGAAATATCGTTCTGGTGTACGTATGGCTAATTTTCTCCATGAATACAGTATTTCATTTTCTATCAAAAAATTTATGGATTACTCAAAATACATATATACTGAATATATGTGATATTTATATCACATTTAACATTATGGAGATGATGAACTCATGATTAAATTAAGAGGACCAAAATCAAAAAATAAAATATATATATATATGAAAAAAATGGTTATTACCTGAAAACATAATTTTTACATGGAATTGTTAATAAATGGGTAATAAAAATTCATAATAAAATCATATATGATATGATATATATATAAATATTTTTCTTTAACATATTTATAATAAACTTATATTTTTCTATATAGTGGGTTTTAACATTTACGATGGAAGTTAAGACTTAAGGTAAGATATTTTTGTCTCAATTTTTCTTCTTTGATACATATGTTATATTATGAACCTATATTCTTTCACGAGGTGTATATACAACCCCTTTAACATGTAATATAATGAATATATTTATCCTCGTGATATTTTAAGTTAAATTTTATGCTATTCCTTCATGGGTCTTATGATTCAAAGTTACTAAATTAGTAATGACTTTGTGTTACAATCTCATCATTTATCGGGATTGTTTATTATTATGTTTATGATGATAAAATATTATGACTATATCAGAATAAAATCATTAATTTTCAAATCCTCTATTGATTCATGATATTTTTCAAGTAATAGTACCATTTTCCCACTCCTTTATACTTAAAATAATTGATAATTTTTTCAAGAAAATCTTACTTTATTTCTATATTTGATCAGAAATATGATTCCCTCTAAACCCATGTTTTCTAAAAATATTATCAAAAAAATTTCATTATTATCCTATGATTTTTAAAATTCATTTTTACACATATTTTAATTTTTATAAAAAAATTAAAGAAGTATTCAGGTTATTTTTCAAAAATGCCCATTTGGATTTTATCGAAAATGTGAAAGGAATATTTGTTTTAACATGTTTGATATGAATGGAAAATCATATCATCATCACTATTATATTCTATAAATATTCCTTTAAATTATTTTAATTTTATTTACAAAGAATAATATTTTAAATTTTTTTATTTTTTTAATGTTTTTTTAATGGAAAGGATATTTTATTTAATTAATGTTTTAAATGATCTTTTGAAACCATTCTATATCTAATATGACATACTTTGAGGTTAGTTTTCATTTACTTGGGATGTGATCCAAGGATACAATTTATATTATTTATATGAATGGTTTATGTTTATAATGAAAGGGGTTATATGAAACCCATTTCTCTTACATAGGTTATACCATTATAAAATTCATATAAAATCTACTTCTTTTCATGGGTTATGCTATGATGAATTGATGAAATGATTATGAAAACTATCTATTTTATATAGGTTATGGTATGATTAAATGTTTATAAAACCTATTTCATTTCATGGGATATTTTATAATTAATGCTTCAAGATCTTGTGGAACACATAAATATGGTTTTCAATATGATATTAATGGGACCTATATCTCCCTCCAATGAATTTGGTAAATATTTATATCTCATGAGATAGATAGGAATGGAATGCGTAGTGAACTCTATTCATTAAAGGAATTTTTTCACCATAATGGTCTTGTGAGTGAAACTTGACTACTATGATGGTTTGGGAAGTGAAATGTTCCACTATGATAGCCTTGTAATTGAGCCTTAATAACTATGGAAATTATTTTATATGCTTATGTGTATTCCACAAATCCATGTCTTGTGTCAATTTTATGCTCTCATGGCTTGTGTTATTTGATTACATTATGATTAATGTATTATAAACTACCAATATTTATTAAATTAATAAAATATTATGATCTTTGATATGCAGGGTATGGTTTTCAAATGTTATGATCATGTTCTCATACCCTCATCTTCATGTTATGATTACGCATATCCCTTGTTTACCCTTACTGAGCATCTAATCTCACCCTTTATTGTGTTTCCTTTTTCTAGGATATGAGGAAATGTATTATTCATGATATGTATAAGAATGGTTATATTTATTAATAACATAGTGGGAGATGATGTAGTTTACCAATGGTTTAGTTGCTTTTCTTTCATACACTAAACTATTACAGTCCTCAGGCGTGTGTTTGTGTAATGTAATGAATATTCATAAAAATGATATAATATATATGTATGAAAATATTTGGTTTAAATAGTTGGTATTAGGGGATGGTTATATTTAATCATTTGAAACAATATTGAGAAAACATTTGTGATATCCCTAAGGACATGCCTTGTGATAAGTCTAAGGATAAGTAAAAGTATAAAAAAATGTCCTGGAATTTTGGTAAAGGATAGAGTGAGTGGTTTCAAAGAAATTACACCCCTATATAGATACTAAAATCATATTTGTTTCTAGAATAGAAGTAATTATAGGTAATAGATTCAAAAAGGAAACATTGAGCTATAATCCATCATCACCTAGTGAATAACAACGGGCCTTGCTACACACAAGGTTTAGCACTCTTAGGGGATACACTATGGAAATTAACCAACTCCTTATGAACCATCATGAAGGATTTAAATATATTATTATTATGAACTATAGAGGATAAACCTTAGGTGTCATAGATTAAAAATAAGGTTTCATGATTTAGATATCCTATAAGTTATTTATCATGATTATGTAGTCTCCCACTGTGATTATTGCTTCATACACTATGCACTTCAATTTCAGTCAATGTATGGAACCTGAAGGAACAATGTTAATGCTGAGTGTGATGGAAAATATAATTATTTTACTCTCAATAATACAAACATTATGGGATCTGAAAGTTCAATTCTCATAAAACATTATTAAGATATGAATCATACTGGACTTCCAAATGGATAAAGGAGGGAATAATATTCTATTGAGTCCATTATAAGGAAACATCCACCTTCTTTCAGTGGGTCTTCTACTCCACTAGTTATTGAAAAATGGGTCATTTATACTAAAAAATTATTTTATAGTGTTTGGAACATGAAAAAGTCAATTTGGTTGTCTACTATTTGGAAGGTGAAGTAGATAAATAGTGGAATCTTATCAATAATATAAGGAAACATGATGAAATTTACTCCATGGATTGGTATGATTTCAAGAACTTATTTTTCAATAAGTAATATCCTCATATTATTCCTACAAATATGTATAAGGATTTCCTTGAGATAATACAAAATGACTATAAATTTATTGGTACATACGAGGAAATTTTAAGAAGACTTTTATAGTAAGCTTCTAGTGTTATCATCCAACAAAAAAGTAAGGTTGATTGATTCTTTAGTGGATTAAAACCAAGTCTTTTAATGGATTTATACATAAGATACATCAGTATATATGAACATTTTGTTCAATGTTCTATCAAGTTGGAAATTTTTGGAAGTATGTATCAATATCATGGTTTTGATAAGAAGAGAAAAATAAAATTTAAAGAAAAATCTAAGAACCATATAGAGAAGAAGATGATCTTTCATTTATGCTTAAATTATGGGAAGAATAATGGATTAAATTTTTTAAGGGGACTAGTTAAAGTTGTAAGAGTGTAAGGTAAGATCATCGGGAAAATTATTTCTGAAAATATAGGAAGAATGTAGCTATTGATGTGAATATGGAGAATGATGTATAGAATACACCACCCAAACTCTAGTGTTTAAAATTAGAGGAGTATGGTAATTATTCTAAATAGTCTCTAAATATTATGGTTAATGATGATGATTGGTTCCAATAACCTCTTAAGCAAATATAAAAAGATAAATCTAATGCATTCACTTTTTCTAATGAGGTTTTTAGTAAATATGTGGTGAAAGTTATACTTACCATTCACTCAAGATCTATTAATGTCTTATTTAACTCTGAATCTACCCATTATTTCATATCTAAATAATACTATAAGTGGGGAAAGATTCCACCAAAATGATTAGATGTATAATTAGTATTTAAAACCCCTATTGGTACGATGGTCACATATAAAGTCAATAACTCCTCTCCAGTTGACATTGGCGAGAATTTGCTTCCTAAAAAAAATCATTCTTCATTTGGTTGAATTTGATGTTATCTTAGGCATGGATTGGATTTCTATACATAAATACACATAAATTTTTTAAGAAGTTAAGTTTTATTTGGTATTCCAAAATAACTTATGATCATCCATCAATGTGATGATAAGTAAAAAAAATTTATGGAGATCACATCCATTGTATGGGTCATAATACTGATTCATAAGGGGTGTTTGTCTGAAATTGTTGGGATAAAACTTGAAATAAATTGTATGCCTATTAAATAGGAATTTTTTTATTTATTTTTTGAAAAGTTTCTTATACATCCACAAAAATATGAAGTTTATTTCACAATATAACTCATACCTGGTGCCTTACCAATTTCAAGGACTCCCTACAGAATGTCCTCGATTGAATTGTAGTAATTGAAGAAGAAACTTTAGGAACAATTTCTTAAGGGATTATTTTGGATACGTGTTTCACCTTAGGTTGAACCTATTATTTTTAATAAAAATAAATATGGATCAATGAAACTATGAATTTATTATTGATAGTTCAAAAAAATCACAATTAATATTTAATATCCTCTTCCTGGTATTGATGACTTATTTGATCAACTAAACGAAGCTTAATACTTGTCCAAGATTGACCTTCATTTTGGATATCATCAATTGATCATCAATAATGATGATATACCCAAGACAACATTCCATATAAGGTATGAACACTATTAATATATTGTGATGTCATTCGGTCTTACTAATCCCATTGTTATTTTCATGGATTTAATGAATATAGTTTGTAGAGATTACCTTGACCAGTTTTTGGTAGTCATTATAGATGATATTTTTATCAATTCAAAGATAAATGAAGATCATGGATATAAAATGGTAATTTTACTAAAGACCCTAAGTAAGGAGAAAATATATTAAAATTTTACGAAGTGTGAATTTTAGCTTCAAAGGGTTTCATTTTTTGGTCATATAATCTCAAGAGAGGGTTTATCAAAAGATCCATCGAAGAAACATGCTATTGAATGTTGGACCAAACCAACCATGGTGACTGAGATCCATAATTTTCTTGGTTTTTCTAGATATTATTGACATTTTTTAGAAAATTTATCATAAATAACTAATCCTCAAAAAAATTTAACTCAGATGAGATACAAGCTTCTCTAGATAGATGAATGTGAGTAAAATTTCAAGGAACTAAAGAGAATTTTAGTTTGTTTACCTATGATTACATTAACTTGTAGTGGAGAAGGAATTTTAATCTATAGTGATTCGTTTAAGAAGGTATTGGGTTGAATTTTTATGCATAATGACATGGTTATAGCTTATTCTTAATGATAAATTAATATTCATGAGAAAAAAATACCCAACTCATGATTTGGAGTTAGTTGTGGTAATTGTTTCATTAAATATATAGAGGCATTATCTTTATAGAGAAAAGTTTGATATATATACCGATCATACAAGTTTTAATTATATATTAACATAGAAGGATTTGAATATAAACCAAATAATATAGTTAGGGATGATTAAATATTATGAATTCTCAATACATTACCACCCTGGGAAAGAGAATAAGGTGTTAAATACTTTGAGTCAAAAGGACCATGTTATATTATCCATGATGAGGATCAAAAAAGATCCAATATGTCAAAATTTTCAAAGTATGGATCTAGAAATCCATAAGGAAAATATAGAAATCTCATATTTCCCAACTGAATGTTCAACCATCTATCCAAGTGGGGATTAAAGAGACATAGAAGGAAGATGTATCTGAATGGCCCAAAGGCCTTCATTTTTATTGATTTTTCATAAACCCTCATTCAAGGGATGAGGGGGAAACCTTACAAGGCCTGCAGGCTTAGAGATTACATGGATCGTAATCTTAAGATACATTACATGACCCGAAGGTATTAGGGAAAAAGAAGGTTATAAATATTCTTGAGTTTAACCTTGATCATGATGAAATGATAAGTTTCGGGATTTGTTTATGCATTCTTTCCATACTAGATTTGAATATGGAGTTGTTAGAGTAAGCTCATTGTTCTTCATTCTCTATTAATCTAGAATGTATGAAGATATATAGATATTTTAACATATAATTTTTTTGGGATAACATGAAGAGAGATATCACAGATTTTGTATCTAAGTGCTTATTATATTGGAAATTTATGTCTAAAAGAAAAAATTCTAAGGGAATTTTACATCCATTACCCATACCATAATGGAAATGGGAAAAACATCACCATCTATTTTTTTCATTTGAATTCACAAAATAAATAAATGAAATAATGATATATGAGTTTTAGTTGATCACCTTACTAATTCATCACACTTAATCGCTATCAAAGAAGTCTTATCTTTAGATCATCTATCGAATATATATATTAAGGAATTGGTAGGTTCATATAGAGTACCACATTCCATTATGTCTAATCGAGATCATAGGTTTACCTAAATGTTTTGGTGAAGTCTTCAGATAACTCTTGATATATAGTTGATTTTTAACATTGTGAATCATCCTTAGATAGATGGTCAGTATGAGAGAACAATTCAAAACATATAGGATATATTGATATCTTTTTATTTGTATTTAAAAGGTGGTCGGGATCAACACCTTTCTCAAGTTGAGTTTTCTTACAATAATATCTTTCACTCAAGAATTCATATGGCTCATTATGAAGCCCTCTATGGAAATAAATGTAGGGATCCAATAATATGGAATGAAGTTTGAGAAAGAAATATTTTGGGACCTGAGATAGAATATGAAATGGAAGATGAGTTTAGATCCATTCAGCAACACATCAAGGTAGCTCAGAGTTAGTATAAAATTTATGCTCATAGTCACCATCTTGATCTAGAACTTGAAGTTTGTGACCAGTTAATTCTAATAATTTATCAATGGAATAAGGTTATGTGATTTGGGAAGGAATGGAAATTTATACCTAGGTATATTAGTCCCTTCAAAATTCTTGATCATATCAGGACCATAGCTTATCATTTGGATCTCTTACCAAGCCTCTCTCAAGTCCACAATGTGTTTGATGCATCTATCCTGAAAAAGTACATACCTGGACCTTCACATGTACTAAACTTATAAGTAAAATCATTGGGGAAAGACCTTTCTTACGAGAAATATTTTGTAGAGATTCTGGGTCATAAAGAGAATATTCTATAAAAATATACCACTCAATTGGTATTTTTTTGTAAAAACCATCATTTTGAGTAAGCTACATGGAAACTTGAGAATATGAGGAGGTAGAAGTATCCTCATGTATTTGTATCAAAGTGATGAATTTTGAGGGAGAAATACATTTTTAAGGGTTTGAATGTAATACCTAGAGTTTTTATGAATTTTTTTAATAAATTAAATTTATTTTATATATTTCATTGACTTATAAAACCAATTTAATCTTTCACTACACACAACACTGGGTTATCTTGCATTACACATGAAATGAAATTTTAAAAAATCGCAATATATTATTAATATTATTTTTTAATTGATAATATTATAAACTATTCATTGATCTTAGTGGTATGAATAGTAATAAATAATTTTTAAATATTAAGTATAATGCTTTATATAAATAAAACACATTGAAAAAAAGTGTTTAATTTTTGTTAGTGTCTATATGTTTTGAAAATTATTTTTCTCAAAAAAAATTCATCCCTTTTTGTAAGCAATAATAAAATTAATTTTGAAACTTCTAGAAAAAGAAAAATTTTAAAAGAATATTTAATTTTTGAAATTATAATATTATAATCATTTTATGGTCGTCTTTTTGATAATTTTTTGAAAATATTGATTTTTTGATGAATCATGAAAAATATTGACTGTTAATTGAAAATTTCCTTTTAGTTTAAATAATTTATAAAGTTAAATTATATTTTTAAATTGTTTTTAAAATAAAATTGGTTAAATTATATATCTATTAATCCAATTTATTTCATTTTAATTAATTTAATATTGTAATTAGATATAAAAACACTTTGTAACCTTCTGAACATTCTCTCTTTGAAAACCCACTTTCTAGTCACATATGCGAGACTAATTTCAAATAAAATTTTGTCACTTATGTTAATTTATTTTGGAAAAATTATTATATATTTGGGATAATAATAATTTATATTATCTAACAATTTCAATTTAATTTTCTACCAAAATTTATAGTAAAAATTGTAAAAATTATTTACCATGGTTAAGGTAAACATGCGTTTATCGGTGGGGGTTAAACTAAAAATATAAGGGTTAAAAATAATAATAAAATTTTGAAAACCCAATTGTAAGTCCATATTTATACCATATTTTGTATAAGTCATTATAATACTTAATTTTTGAGCCTTTTGGCATGAGAAAAATGTGGGCACAACTTCTCTTTTTTTTTTAAAATTACAAATGGGCTACTCTCCTCACTTATAAACAACCACACACTCTCCTATATTATTAATAACTTGAAACAATTTTTTTAATCAAATAAATTTCTAAATAAATTAAAAAATTCCCTAATATCATCCTATAAGCCTTATTTTAGACATAAATCTATCCTAGGAAGAATTTTGGTGAAAACCTAAGGAGGATACCCAAAAACGTACTAATTTTCGTAAATGACCATTTTTATTTTATTTATTCCTCCACCTAATTAAATTGTTATTATAACATCCCAATATAATAAAATAATTATCTTAGATATACTTATATGTTTTAATGTTAAGTTCATGACCTACAATAATCTTCACTTCTATTGAATGGTTTATGAAATCATCGTCTGTGCGTATGGCAGACTACCACCTCATTAACTGATGTCATTCATTTTTCCATTACCACCTATCAAGGTTGGAAATAATTATGGGTTTATTATTTATATATTATATTATTATATTATTATACTTATATAACTATTATATCACACATACCTTCATAATCTTCATTTTGTGGGAATATGATAACATCACTCGTGCGTACGAAGGACCACCGCCTCACGAAGAGATGTGATATATTCACATGTTACATAGAAGGTAATAAGGATAGATTTAATGAAAATATTTAATATATATGAAATAAAAATTATTCTTTAATGATAATATATCATTTACATTTTTTCCTTTAAATCCTATTAGAAAATGGAAATAGAATTCATGCGTACATATGGCCTACCATCTCCATGAATGGTGTATTTCATTTTCTATCACTAAATGTTTTGTATTACTATAAATACATATATAATGGATATATATTATATTTATATCATGGTTAAAATTATGGAAATTATGAAATCATTATCAAATTACGAGTACCAAAAATAATAAATCAAAACATATATAAAAAACAAATTGGTTATTACTCGAAACATAACTTTAACATGGAATTGTTAATAAATGGATAATAAACGGTCATAAGAAAATAATATAAGGTATTATATATATAAATATTTTTATGAAATAGATGTAAAATAAACATATATTTATTATACAGGAGGTTTGAACGAGTACAACGAATGCCAAGACTTAAGGTAAGGGTTTTTTCTCTCAATTTTCCTTCTTTGAGATGTATATTAGATTATGAACCTATATTATTTCATGTGGGGTATATATATCCCCTTTTATATGTAATATAATGTATTTATTTATCCTCTTGATATTTTAAGTTCAATCTTATGTTATTCCTTTATGGTTATTTTGATACAAAGATACCAAAGTGGAAATGTGTTTTTACCTTAATATATTAAATAAATAATTATTTATTAATGATTTTAATGAAATATTTATATTATAAATTCAATAAAATATATTTACATTCATATAATAGTAGTTTTTAGATAGGTAACTATATTAAACTCAATTTTATGATTAAAAATTCCTTTTTCAAGAAAAAAAATTCATTGTGTTTTGAACACTTGTTTTAAATTTAAATTCTAAAAATGATAGAAATTAAATTTTATAATATTTTTTCCTTATTTGGAATCATAATTTAAAAATTTGGTAATGATTTATCTTTAATTTTTTTTCATAATTGGTAGTAAAAATAGTAAAAAATTTATTACCACGATTAGGGTTAGAATACGTTAACGAAGGGGGTTAAACTAAAAGATAAGGGTAAAAAATACACTTTCCTAAATTATATTTTCTGAATTTATTTCAATATTATAATATCATAAATTATACTTTTTTCCAATTTTTTCCACTTTCACAAGAAAATAAATTTATATTATTCAAAGAGTTTAAGTAATTCCATGTATGTACCTCACCTCACTTATAAAAGGGAACTTATTCTTCTCCATTATTCATAAATTTTGAGCCCCATATCTTAGAAAAGACCTACCCAAAAAACATTTTAGATTATTTCCCTTCATTATTTTTATTTTTTTATTCTTCTAATACCATACTAAGAAGGATTAAGGAGTAATACAAAGGAGGTATCTCAAAGAAGAGGTAATCGTCACTACTGGAATTTTACCCTTTATCAACAGTCCAGAACCATTGGTAAAGGCTGGTAAATCATTGGTATATTATATACCAATAGTTTCCCAAACCGTGGCCAGGTAAGTTGTGGGTATAGTCTTATACCAATGGTTCTGTGTAAACTATTGGTATATGTGTTAAAGTAAGAGATATACCAACAGTTTTACAAACTATTGGTATATGTTACACTTATACCAACGGTTTAGAACCGTTGGTATATAGTGTACAATATAAAGTTTATACAAACAATTATAAAAATATGTTGGTATAATATACATCAAAAGGCTATACAAACAGTTTTGAAAATCGTTGGTATACATATGTTGCAGCTCTCCACAGCATCCACCTCTAACTTGCAACTCTCCATGACCTGTAATAACACATACATCTAGAATCCAAAAGCCTACATGGGATGTTTAAAATTCATCTAGAATTCAGAAATTTAGAAATTTAAAATCCATTCCTCACTCAGACCACAACACAAGAGAAAAATCCAGAATCCAATACATCCAGGATTGAAATGAAATAACACCCATAACACCAATACAAAATTAAAATCCAATACATCTAGAATCTAAAACACATAACAGTATTCAAAATTTAGAATTCATTACCAATACATCCAGAATTCAATACATCCAGAATTCAAAAATTCAGAATTGAAAAGAAATAACACCCATAATAGTATTCAAAATTTATAATTCACTCCTCACTCAAACCACAACACCAATACACACAATAGAAAAAGCATACATGTTATAGGAATCACATGGGATGTTTACTCATGGTCTTGGGTTGGCTATCTTAAAACCAATAGAAAAACTTGGGTAGAGTGGGCAAGGATCATGATACCCATAAGATAGAAAATGGTATTGGTCATGTGCTTAGACCTAGGATGAGTTATAGGAAGCACATGGGATGTTTATATTCCTCTAATGACAGTTTATCCATGTATAAATGGTTCCTGATGTGTTAGTGGGAAACATTGGCCAATCTCAACATATGAGATGGGTTACCAGAATAACCTACATCTTTTTAAAAGACTTTTTAATTGGAATAATGGGGTATGTGGCTAAGTGAAATTTGGTATACTGGGTGTGATGTAAGATGAATCCCCATTTTGGGTAGTGGGTATGAATATTCAATTATGTATTTTCTATTGGGTTCCCAAAGGGACTTTGGTTTGGTCCTAGAACCCACTATTTGAGGATGGGATTAGCGTATTAAATGTCAAGTGTTTTATAATAGGGGTAGTAGTTCCTCACATGAGAAGTGGATTGTGTGAGGTTGGACCATGGATCCTTGTTCTAAAGTATCAACACAATCCGAATATGTTTGGTCATTTTTTCATATGCAGGTTTTTATTTTCACTTAAAATCATGTCCATTTCAAATAAAAGTAAGACAATTTTAGTGTTACCGGCCACACCGTGCCTCGGATTAAGGTGGGGTTGACTCTTACACGTCAAAAATGACCCATGTATCGTTTTCATAAAGTATCAACTAAATCTAAATGCATTTGGTTGGTTTTCTGTATGCAAGTTTTTGTTTTCACTTAAAATCGTGTCCATTTCAAATAAAAGTGAGATAGTTTGAGTGGTACCAGCCACACCATGTCTCAGATTGAGGAGGGCTTGACTCGTACACATCACAAATGACCCATGGATTGTTTTCCTAAAGTTTAAACAGAATCTGAATGTGTTTGGTCAGTTTTTCGAATGCCAGTTGTTTTTTTCACTTAAAATGTTGTCCAATTCAAATAAAAGTGAGACACTTTGAGTGGTAACAGCCACACCATTCCTCATATTGAGACAAGGTTGACTCATAAACGTCAAAAATGAACCATGGATCCTTGTAATAAAGTATCAACACAATCCAAATCTGTTTGGTTGGTTTTCCATATGCCAATTGTTTTTACTTAAAAGGGTGTCCATTTTAAACAAAATAAAGATAGTTCGAGTGATATCGGACACACCATGCCTCAGATTGAGGTGGGGTTGACTCTTACACATCACATATGATCGATGGATCTGTTTTCTAAAGTATCAACAGAATCCAAATGTTTTTGTTCAGTTTTCCGTATTCTAGTTGTTGTTTTCACTTAAAATGTTGTCCATTTCAAATAAAAGTGATACACTTTGAGTGGTAATGGCCACATTGTGCCTCAGATTTAGGCAAGGTTGACTCGTACATGTCAAAAATGACCCATGGATAATTTTTCTAAAGTATTAATACAATCAGAATATGTTTGGTCGGTTTTCCATATGTCTGTTGTTCTTACTTAAAACAGTGTCCATTTCAAACAAAAGAGAGACAGTTTGAGTGGTACTGGCCACACTGTACCTCGGATTGAGTTGATGTTGACTCGTACATGTCAAAAATGACCCATGAATCATTTTCCTAAAGTATCAATAGACTCTGAATGCATTTGGTCAGTTTTCATATGCCAGTTGTTGTTTCACTAAAAATGGTGTCCATTTCAAATAAAAGTGAGACGATTTGAGTGGTACCGGCCACACCGTGCCTCGGATTGAGGCGGGGTTGACTCTTATACGTAAAAAATAACCCATGGATCATTTTCATAATGTATCAATTGAATCCAAATGTGTTTGGTTAGTTTTCTATATGCAAGTTGTTGTTTTCACTTAAAATCATGTCCATTTCAAATAAAAGTGAGACAGTTTGAGTGGTACCAGCCACATTGTGCCTCGAATTGAGGCGGGGTTGACTCATAAACATCACAAATGACTAATGGATCGTTTTCCTAAAGTATGAACATAATCCTAATGCGTTTCATTGGTAATCTGTATTCCAATTGTTCTTTTCACTTAAAATGTTGTCCATTTAAAAAAAGAGTGAGACACTTTGAGTGGTACCAGCCACACTGTGCCATGGATCATGGAGGGGTTGACTCGTACATGTCACAAGTGACCCATGGATTCTTTTTCTAAAGTATCAACACAATCCAAATACGTTAGGTTGTTTTTCCATATTCCATTTCTTTTTACTTAAAAGGGTGTCCATTTTAAACAAAAGAAAGACACTTCGAGTTATATTGGCCACACCATGCCTTTGATTGAGGCGAGGTTGACTCGTACACATTACATATGATCCATGGATACTTTTCATAAATTATAAACAGAATTCGAATTCATTCGGTCAGATTTCCGTATGCCATTTCTTGTTTTCACTAAAAATGTTGTCCATTTCAAATAAAAGTGAGACACTTCGAGTGGTATCGTCCACACCGTTCCTCGTATTAAGGTGGGGTTAACTGGTACACATCACAAGTGACACATGGATCCTTGTTATAAAGTATCAACACAATCCAAATATTTTTTTTTGGTTTTCTGTATGCCATTTTTTTACTTAAAAGGGTGTCCATTTTAAACAAAAGAAATGCACTTTGAGTGATACCGGCCACACTGTGCCTTGTATTGAGGTGGGGATGACTCATTCACATCACATATGACCCATGGATCCTTTTACTATAGTATAAACAGAATATTAATGTGTTTGGTTGGTTTTCTATATGCCAGTTGTTGTTTTCACTTAAAATGTTGTTCATTTCAAATAAAAGTGAGACACTTTGAGTGGTACCGGCCACATCATGCATCATATTGAGGTAGGGTTGACTCGTACATGTCAAAAATGACCCATGGATCCTTGTGATAAAGTATAAACACAATAATAATACGTTGGGTTGGTTTTTCATTTGTCTGTTTCTTTTACTTAAAACTGTGTCCATTTCAAAAAAAAGAGAGACAGTTTGAGTGGTACTTGCCACACCGTGTCTCGGATTGAGATGGGGTTGACTCGTACATGTCATAAATGACCCATGGATACTTTTACTAAAGTATCAATAGAATCCTAATGCGTTTGTTTGGTTTTCCGTATGCTAGTTGTTGTTTTCACTTAAAATGTTGTCCATTTTAAACAAAAGACAGACACTTCGAGTGATATCGGCCACAACATGGCTTTGATTAATCCAGGGTTGACTCATACATGTCAAAAATGACCCATGGATCCTTGTGCTGAAGTATCAATACAATATGTATATGTTTGGTCTGTTTTCTTTATGCAAGTTGTTGTTTTCACTTAAAATCATGTCCATTTCAAATAAAATTGAGACAGTTTGAGTGGTACCGGTCACACTATGCCTCATATTGAGGTGGGGTTGACTCCTAAAATTCAAAAATGACACATGGATTGTTTTCCTAAAGTATAAATAGAATCTGAATGTGTTTGGTTGGTTTTCTGTATACTAGTTGTTGTTTTCACTTAAAATGTAGTCCATTTCAAATAAAAGTGAGACACTTTGAGTGGTACCAGCCACAGTGTGCCTCATATTGAGGTAGGGTTGACTCTTACACGTCACAAGTGACCCATGGATCCTCCTTCTAAAGTATCAACACAATCCGAATACATTTTGTTGGTTTTTTGTATGCCAGTTGTTTTTACTTAAAAGGGTGTCCATTTTAAACAAAATAAAGACACTTCGAGTGATACCAGCTACACCATGCCTTTTATTTAGGCAAAGTTGACTCTTACACGTCACATATGACCAATGGATCCTTTTCCTAAAGTATAAATATAATTCGAATGCATTTGGTTGGTTTTTTGTATGCCATTTGTTGTTTTCACTTAAAATGTTGTCCATTTCAAATAAATTTGAGACACTTTGAGTAGTACGAGCCACACTGTGCCTCGGATTGAGACAAATGTGACTCGTAAACATCACAAGTGACCCATGGATACTTGTGATAAATTATCAACACAATACAAATACGTTTGGCTGGTTATCCATATGTCAGTTTTTTTACTTAAAAGGGTGTCCGTTTTAAACAAAATAAAGACACTTCGAGTGATACCGGACACACCATGCCTCAGATTGAGGCGGGGTTGACTCGTACACATCACATATGACCCATGGTTCCTTTTCCTAAAGTATAAATATAATTAGAATGCATTTGGTTGGTTTTTTGTATGCCAGTTGTTGTTTTCACTTAAAATGTTGTCCATTTCAAATAAATGTGACACACTTTAAGTGGTACCAGCCACACCGGGCCTCAGATTGAGGCAGGGTTGACTCGTGCATGTCACAAATGACCCATGGATCCTTGTTCTAAAGTATCAACACAATCCCAGTACGTTTGGTCATTTTTTCATATGCCAATTGTTTTTACATAAAAGGGTGTCCATTTTAAACAAAAGAAAGACACTTCGAGTGATACCGGCCACCCCGTGCCTCAGATTGAGGTGGGTTTGACTCGTACATGTCACAAATGACCCATGGATCCTTATCCTAAAGTATCAATAGAATCCGAATATGTTTGGTTTGTTTTCCATATGCCAGTTGTTGTTTTCACTTAAAATGTTGTCCATTTCAAATAAAAGTGAGACACTTTGAGTGGTACCGGCCACAACGTGTCTCGGATTGAGGCAGGGTTGAGTCGTACACATCACAAATGACTCATGGATCCATGTTCTAAACTATCAACACAATACAAATATGTTTGATCGGTTTTCTGTATGCCAGTTGTTTTTACTTAAAAGGGTTTCCATTTTAAAGATATCTTAGATTGGGATCCAAGATGCCGAATTAAGAGTGTGATTGTCTCTGGAATCAAGGTAGGTGGACCTTAGCCTTTTGTGAATTGTCATGATTTTTTATATATGCCGAATCACCTCTCGCCCAATGTTTGGATGTCGGGATGGTGGGATATACGAGGTCTAGGGAGGAGGGTGGGGGGGATGTTTGGGGTCTAGGGAGGAGGGTGGGGGCTGTCTTGGGGGCTGTCTGGGGTCTAGGGAGGAGGGTGGGGGCTGTCTTGGGGGCTGTCTGGGGTCTAAGGAGGGGGGTGGGGGCCTGTCCGGGGGGTTGTCTGGGGGCTGTCTAGGGGGATGTCTGGGGGCTGTTCGGGGGATGTCCAAGGTCCAGGGAGGAGGGTGGGGGGATAGTCATGGGGGTTGTCTGGGGGGCTGTATGGGGGCTATTCGGGGTCCAGTGAGGAGGGTAGGGGGCTTTCCAGGGTCAAGGGAGGGGGGTTGTTTGGGGTCTAAGGAGGAGGGTGGTGAGCTGTCCAGGGGCTGTCTGGGGTCTAGGGAGGAGGGTGGGGGGCTTTCAGGGGGGCTGTCTAAGGGGCTGTCTAGGGGCTATCTAGGGGTTGTCCGAGCTCAAGGGAGGAGGGTGGGGTTGTCTAGGATCTAGGGAGGAGGGCTCTATCTGGGGTCTAGAGAGGAGGGTGGGGGCTGTCCAGGGTCCAGGGAGGAGGGTGGGGGGATGTCCGGGGTCTAGGGAGTAGGGTGGGGGGCTGTCCGGGGGGGCTGTCTAGGGGTTGTCCGGGGGGCTATCCGGGGGCTGACCAAGGTCCAGTGAGGTGGGTGATGGATCTCTAGGGTCCAGGGAGTAGGGGGTTGTCCAGGTTCTAGGGAGGAGGGTGGGGGCTATTCAGGGGGATGTCCTAGGGACTGTCCTGGGGCTGTCTGGGGTCCAGGGAGGAGGGTGGGGGCTGTCTGGGGGGTTGTCCGTGGGGCTGTTTGGGGGGCTGTCCCAGACACATGGTATGGTATTTACATATTTTATAAGCAAATTATTTCATGGTTAGAAAAATATTTTCAATATATCAACTTATAATTATACCATAAACTTTCTAAATTCAACTAAAAATTTACAATTTCATTAAAATAGATAAAAAATAAAGATAATGTGACCTACCTAATCACACATATATTCAGGCACAACAAATCAATAAACATCAAAGGTCAGTAATATCAGTAAAAAATGTAACGGATCAATTTATCCCTCATCACCATCACAATCATCACCATCATCTTCACCCTCACCCCATTCCTCATCGTCATCCCCATCATCATCCCCTCCCTCCTCCTCACCCTCCTACTCATCCTCAGCCTCCTCATCACCAACCTCCCTAACCTCAACCTCCTCCCCGCTCTCCTCCTCTACCTTGGCCTCCTCCTCGCCCTCCTCCTCTTCTTCCTCGGCCTCCTCCTCTCCATCATCTCGACCACCACTAGAACTGCCACTTGGTGCACCATATATAGAACACATCAATAACATATATTCATCACAAGCAGTGCTGGCCTCTGGTGGAAGTGTTGGACGTAAAACTTCCATCAGTTTCATAAATGTAGTGTTTTTCTTAGTAGACTGTTATACTGTCTCTGTGGACCCTTTTTCAGCATATTCTACCTATGCCTTAACCAGCTGCAACTCAGTGGCACTAAAAATTTTACCTGAAGAGGGCCAATACCTCATCTAAACTATACTCTTCCCAGATCGGCAGCGTACTCTACTAGGGTGATCATCTCCCAACACCTGATGTAAGTGATCGTTTGGCCCAAAATTGTCAGGTTTCTAGGCATCAAGGGACTCTAAAGAATCCTATTAAAAATATAAATATATTATTAAGTTAAAAAATATATATTAAAATTTTAAATCTACAAAGTAAAACTTACAATCTGCTGCTAAGTCGGTTCATTAACCGCACTTCCATCTTTTTTCTTTCTACTCGAGAAAAAAAGTTTTTATTGAGGTACATGTCCTTCTATATTCAATTTATGCCTATACAATGACATTGAATGTAGAAAACCATAATTAAAACTAGGATACCAAAAAAACATAGTAATTTCATAACTAAAATTATATAACAACTTTAGCAATTGAATAAATTATAGAGGAAGAAATAGAAAGTGAAAGTCATAAAGAAAGATTATAAACTGCCATACCTGATGTCTCTCATGATCTGGAATCATTGTACATCCCAATGTGTTGGCATATTTCTTAGCATCAATGTTTATTTTATTTCTTCCAGATGCATCCTAAATAAAATTCAATAATTATTATTAACAAAAACCATGAAAATTTTCATTTAAATATCTCTAATTTGATTAATACCATAAATTGGGTGGTCTTACAATGATTAATCATTTTTCGGTACTGTTATAACGGGCAATCATCCACAATAGGGACTGCCTCTAACTCTGTTCCCACTCTAGCACGCCAGATAATGTTTAACTCGTTCTTATAAGATCTCCAAAGCTTTCCTAAGTCCTTTAGACATGTTGGTCGTGCACCCTCACTATTGGGGAAATTAAACCGCAGCTTAAACCAAAATATTAATTCATATACATAAAAAAAATTAATATATTGCATTAAATACAACAGATTTTTTTACCCATATCTTTTCCCAGGCTTTATCCTTGACTTCATTTGGTAGCTGTCTCCATGAGAGTGGGATGAAAAGAATGATGTTAGAGTATTTGTCAAGCGGTTCCAAAAACTCCAATATTGCTGCCCTGATTTTTCAATCATCTGACTATCTTCATTGTATTCCACCATCAACTGTGTGTGGTGGTTCCACACTGAACACATGCATGTACACCCCCACCCCAGCCTCTTATTAGTAGATGTATCTATTATGAAATACAAACAAATATTTTATCAATACATGTTATAATGAAAATAAATAATGGTGTAACAATTATTTAGCGTTGTATTGCGGTTGTCTGATCAATGGCACCGATGGATCCGCAAAAACTGAAGGAACACCCTATACAGATATAGTGGGTCCCAATGTATGCTCTATAAGGACAGACTCTGGTGGAGAAGTAGTCGAAGAATATTTAATATAAAATCCCGGATAGAAGGAAGCAGAAGTAAAAGAAGATGATAGGGATGGCTGGCCAAATGTTGGATGGGGAGTGGGAATCATCATCGGATATGGTACAGACGAGTGAGGAGGCTCAGATGTAAAGGGTGGTGAAAACATGGGAGGTATAAATATCTCATGTGTCCCTAATAGCACACCGGGATAAAAATGTGGGATGGATGGTATGTCAGTGGGAGGGGCGGGGTCTAATCAGGTACGCCAACCAGATCGTCCAAATCTTGTACCACCACCACCCCCCCCCCCTCATACGAACACCCCAAGTACTGGGACCACTACTAGGCAGCTCATAAAACTATTGTCGCATAATATATGGATCCTAAAAAAATGTTTAAAAAAAATTAATCACATGACATTATATATTATTTAAATAAATATATTTGAAATAAAATACTCACTGCAGGCACTAGTGGTGGAATGCTCAGCTCATCCATGCGACGACTGTTGTCCATAATCTTTTTTCATCGCCTCTCTTCAATTGGTTTCATTTTCCTACATTTGAAAACAAATATAGAAGTAAATATAAAAGGGTAACTAATTTTTAATCCAAAAACAAAATAAATGAAAGTGAATAGGGGGATTCATGGATAATTTAACTAACCATTATTTTATGTGATCTTGAACAAATATATAATGAAGTCAATAAATTTTACAAGATGTAATAAAGAAATTTAATTTTTAGTATGATGATTATTTACTAAGTGTCATTATTCTATTAAAATCATGGAAAATTGATTCTACCAGATTCATAAGTGGTGAAGCAGTTGTCAAAATTAGGGAAAATTTTAATTTCTTTAGCTCAAGTAGATGATGCAAGTTTCAATACATGTTTTGCAGAATAATACAAACCATCATGTTCATTACCTGGTAAAATGTTAAAGAGAGGTCTTAGAGTCATACAAATTTTATAAAAAACATAGTTGAAGCATTGAAATGTTCACCAAGTTAGAAATGTTGGTTTCATAGGTTTAAATACAGTTCAACTCCAAATTACAAAATGAAATTCAAATAAAAATTACAACCAATAAACATTGAAAATGCACATAACGGTCAAATCAGATACAACACATTTGTAATAAATATTAAATCAATTTTAATAGTACCAACCTTAACAAAACAACTTGAGGTAAACAAAAAGAATTGAGAACATGTATGGATGATTCTATATATTTTCCATCACAACTTCAGGTTCACAATAAACTCTGACAATTGAGCTATTAGAGTCATCAAAATAAATAAATGGATTGGTTCTAATGGAAGTAGGGACAATGTCAATTCCATCATCACCATCATCAAAAATATGTCTTGGAATTACTTCAACTATGACACCAAATTCAGGATGAAGTTGTTCTTTGACATGAAAAACATGTTTAGCCATTTATTCCAATACATATGGTTCTTCAGTAGCAAGAGCGTGAGTCATATTAATTACTTGAAATACATAATCATCAATAAACATGCCATGTCTCATCATCGAATCAAACCAATGGCATTTCATCAACATGACTCGTCCATGAGAGTAATAATCAAATATTATTATTTTTTCAATGACTCCATAATAACCCACATTTTAAAATCACGGTCTACTATCTGATGCACTGTAATAAAAATCTGTTGTGGCAGTAACCGTAACACCATCATGTTGTGTTCTCATATTCTTTTCTTGTTCAGTGACAATAAATTTGTACCCATTGATAACAATTGATTTACAGTCACGAACCACGGTATTAGGACTAAAATCCGAAGCTCTTATTTCCTTAGAGGCAGAGTCAGCAGGAAAAATCAATACCTTCAATATAAATGAATATTAAACTTAATTAAATATTGAATTAATTATTCTAAATATTAATATATTTACCTTTAATTTTAACCAAGCAGAAAACTCTTTTCTATGCAAAGTCTCTCTCCTTCTCAAAGAAAATGAACGATGCTTTATATTTATCATTGTTTTATTTTCCATGTAGATAAAAAATATGAATAGATTAACAGATATATATGTAAGATATAAATATTTAATTTAGTTACCTGATGTAGTCATCGAACAAATCACAGTTGAACAAAACTGTTCGATGTGTCATCTCCCGCTCTTCAAGGCTTAATGTCTTCAATGTATATGATCTAGGAATTCCTCATGTTTGAGGAAGTGATGGAAAATTGGGTTCAATTTTCTCATATTGTTCTTCTTTATTTCTCATTGGTCTGTTCATTCTTGTAGTAAGATCAGACAAATACATTGAGCAGAAATCCATACATTCTTGATCCAAATAACCGTTCAGGATAGAACCTTCAGGATGATTCCTATTTCGGACATAATAATTTAATTTGTACATATTTCTTTCAGTTGGATACATCCAAAAAAATAAATAGGTCCTATGAGAAGTATTTCAGTGGGAATATGGATAGTCAGATGCAGCATGCATTTGAAAAATGATGGAGGAAATATTTTCTCCAACTCACAAAAAATTAATGGGGCATTAGTGAACATTTTTTATAAGAAATACTTGGAAAAATTATTAGCATAAATATCTCTAAACAAATGGAACAACCGAATAAAAGTCACCTTTATATTATTGGACAGAAGTTTACAGATTTCTATTGGAATCCACTCATGCATAAGAACATGATAATCATGAGTCTTCAAATATTTTAACTTCAACTCTCTTCTATTGACCCGTTTAGATATGTTTCTTGAATAGAAATTAAGAACTCTAATATTCCATAATACTTATACAAATTGTTTTTTTTCATAGGTGTCGTCACATATGAATCACATGGAACTTGCAATTTATTTTCACTGATACGCACAGGATGCAATTCTGGTCTGATGCCCCAATCCACCAAGTCACGCTGAGACCGTAAATCATATTTTGTATCTCTGTTAACATTTAAAAGTATTGAAAGAAAAATTTCACATATATTCATTTAAAGTTTCCTTACGTCTAATCAATGACGTAACAAATTGGTTGACC
The DNA here is from genome assembly GCA_963277665.1 of Viscum album. NCBI lineage: Eukaryota > Viridiplantae > Streptophyta > Magnoliopsida > Santalales > Viscaceae > Viscum > Viscum album. Next base: position 353,201,447 of record OY728159.1, read on the forward strand.
AATAACGCAAATCAAAATAGATACTCCTCATACCCCAATTGTAACAGGTTTTAGTGGAAGCATTCTTTCTCTTTCCAGATTTCATTTGACTCTTCCTGAATGAAAAACTGAAATCTTTCAATTCATTAAGCATATTAGTTCAAGACATACGATGAGGTGAATCATTAGTATCTATGGTATTATCAAATCTTAGAAGATTATTTCTATATGGATGGTCCATTGGAAAGAATCGTCGATGTCTCATAAAACTTAAACTACATTGATTTTTTAGTCTTCTAGATCTTGTATTCTTTATACAAACAAGACATGATAGTTTTCCCTTCGTGCTCCATCTAGATATCATTGTATAAGCTAGAAAATAATTGATCATCAACATAAGCACAAGATGCATCTGAAATATGTCTTTTGAATATGCATCGTATGTGTGCACACACACATCCAAAAGAATTTTCAATACTTTTATTAAAGGTCGCATGTATACATCAATATCAATGTCGAGGTCAGAAGGGCCAGATATGAGTATACTCATGAAAGTGAAAGGTTTTTTCATACACAACCATTGGGAAAGACCCAGCCTCACATTTCTCACATCAGCTGCAAAATCAGGATATAAAGAATCAAATCTCTGCCATGAAAATCCATCTGTAGGGTGAACCGACTCATCATTAGTCTTCTTTCTCTCAATATCATGACATCTCGTTTTTATTGATATTTCATCAGATATAAAAAGATTTTGGAGTTTGGGGATCAATTGAAAGTTCCACATTACTTTCTGTAGCACACGAGATGGTGTTCCATCATATTTTTACTTCCAGTGGGATGTTCCACATTTTATATAATCATTTTTTCAGTGGTTTCCTCCCAGAATAAACTACAATATTTTGGGAAATCATGAATTTTAATTCTTGAAAATCCAAGTTCCTCAACTAACTTCCATACCAAATAGTGGTTTGAAGGAAAATCCGCATCATATGGAAGTAAATCCTTCAAGAAGGTAAGAATGTAATCGATTACTATATTAGAAATCCCATACATAGTTTTCCCATGAAAAAATCGAATTATAAATTATAACCTTTTCATTTTATCAAATTTTTGATATACTGGATTCATGGAAGCATCATTCAATTTTTTCACCCTGAAAATATCATCATTTTCATTAGATTCATCATCTGTCCTCATATAAAAGTCTTCCTGAGTCGAAATTCTTTCTTTTTCATGATGACGAATAAATAGAAACCAGTCATCTAACAAATTCTTCAGTCTAGTCCTTTCATTTCAATCATCAGCAATTTGATATTTCATTTTCTCCCTATTGTGATACCACATATAGTAGTTTTCTTGGAAACCATATTTTTTTATGTGGTAGATGACTTCTTCATGGATCAACCATGGTCTACCAACACAATTGGAACATGGGTAGTGTATGCAACCACTATTTGAAGCATTGTGAAATGAAAAATCTAAAAATCTCTCCAAATTGTTTTGTAAATATCTTGAGATCCGATCGGTTTCATACATCCAACTTCTATTCATTCTGTAAAAAGAATTGTTATAAGTCATTTCGTCATAAGAAATTCAATAAGATTGAAGTTTAAACGAAAATATATTTAATGAATAATAACAGTGATCTTTCTATATAGTGAAATAAATGGAGAAAGGTTGAGAATAGAAGGATATCATTATAAATAGCTCTAGTGGATGGGGGTTATCCAAGGGGGTGGGGTGGTGTCTAGGGGGCTGTCCGAGGGTGTGGGAGGGCTATCCAGGGGGTGGGGTGGTGTCCAGGGGGGTTGTCCAATGGGGTGTGGGTGTTTAGGGGGTGGGTTATCCAGGGGGTGGGGTGGTGTCTAGGGGGGTTGTCCAAGGGGGTGGGGCTGTTCGGGGGGGTTTCCGGGGGGCAGGGCTGTCCAGGGGGCTGTCCAGGGTGTGGGAGGGATGTTTAGGGGGTGGGGTGGTGCCCAGGGGGGGGTTGTCTGGGGTGGGGGCTATCCTGGGGGTGGGGTGGTGTTGTGTCTAGGGGGATATCTAGGGGTGGGGGCTTTCCAAGGGGGTGGGGGTGTCCAGGGGGTGGGGTGGTGTCCAGGGGGGTTGTCCAAGGGGGTGGGGTGGACAACTCCCCTCCCTCCATGGACATCCCACACCCCCCTCCTAAGTGTAATTTGTATAAGCAAATCATCATCAATTTTCTTATCCCATCCGACAATACCATACCACCTAAGGAATACCCTATAGATCCGAAATATCCTAATGTTATACACAATCCCATAAGACATAATCTATATATGGAAAATCTCATCAGCCACCCTCATACACATCCCAGCATAACACCCCTCTAGGTTGTAACCATACCCCATAGTCCACAAGGAACTCACATAACAATTTCCAACTTACCCAACTCACTCAATAATATAACCCCAAAGAGTCACTCATAACATTATCCCTTTCAAATACATTCCATTTACTACATGAATAAAAAAACTAAGGATGTCACCGTATATCTTCTTATGAAGAGGTGTCACTACAAAAAGTCTATAAAAACAAAACCACACTATGAAAACATCTTATATTTATCAAAAGTGACAGCAAGATAAATAATACAAATCAACGAAACAAGTTGTCACATTATACATGAAATCGATGAATCATATTTCTAATACACTATACATGAAATCACCCATAAAACTACATTCATTATACAACCAATACCTCTCATAAATGAGATAACATAACCCATAAAAAATATAACCACAATTATTCAACACCTCAAATGGGTTTTCACTATCCACATGGCACACTAGAATGCCTTATTGTACAAATGGAAAGGATTCCCATTAGAAGGAACTTATACCCAAGGCCCCCATCACATTAAATAATATAAAACCTCACTCTCATGATAAGCTCTTAAAAAAGGGTCTTGTGGCAAGGTAACATGATAGGATAAATAGAAATACAAGAAGAAGCAGACCACTCATATCTCGTTTAGGAAAAATCAGAATAGATAACAAACAAAAATAGATGCACTACATTAAACTTATAGATTAGAAGTGTAGACGTAAAGAATTTCCTGATTGATTGCAGAGAGATCTTCGAGAGATACCTTGGGGTGAAGAGAGAGCATCGGTAGAGCGTAAGGAGCGATTAGGTTTATGGATGCAAGCGCGTGGAGGGATTCTAGATGTGCTGCTATTTGGGGGAAAGATTGTATATACCAACGGTTTTTAAAAACCATTGTTATATATATATATTTTCCCAATTGTTTGATTAAAACGTTGGGAAAAGATTTTTATCATCCCATTATCCCAATGGTTTTAAGAAACCGTTGGGAAAAATTAAGTATACCTATGGTTCATTCAAACTGTTGGTATACAAGTGTTGGGAAAACACAATTTTCCAACAGTACATCTTACTTAAATCTTCCAAAGTCTATTTATTATTATAATTCATATAAATATGTTGTATATATCATAAAATAATGACTTAAATATAATAAGTATACTAATATGTTGTTATTATTATGGGAAAACTATTTTTTTTCTCCTTTCCATCAAATGGGACATGAAAATATCGTTTGTGTGTACATACCGACTACAACCTCCACATATAGTTATGACTCATTTTACATCACCAATTCACATTTATGGATATAATAATGGATTTAATAAATATATATGATATTTATGACATTATTATTATTATTTAATTTTAAAATATTATTTATCTTACTTTTCTTCTTTTCATTAGAAAATGAAAATAGTATTCATGTGTACTTGCAAAGTACCATCTAAAAGAACATTATAATTCTTTTTTATATATTTAAATTTTATGGATGGTTATAAATATTTATATGATAAATATATATGATATATATATCAATATTATTAATATTTATATTATTTAACCATGATCAAGATATATATTCTATATCTTCCAAATCGAAACAAACAAGAAAAATGAAGCAATTATCACCTGAAATGATGATGATGATAATAATAGATTATTAATGAACATGTGATAATACGTTTTCAGTAATAATAATAGGTATTATAAGTAAAAATATGATTCTGTTATAGAATTATTATAAATTTAATGTTATTATATAGGATGTTAAAATCACTTACAAAGTAAGTCAAACCTGAGGTAAGGGTATCTCATCTCACTTTTGTTTCTATGAGATAGATGTCATATTCACCACTTGTTTCCTTCATGTGATATATATAATTTCCTAATGAAAATTTATATCATAAATATTTATATATTCATAGTATTTAAATTTTCATTTGATTTAAATTATTTCATGGGGTTTATGATTCAAAATTTACCAAAATGTTAAGGGTTTTATGTTATAATTTCACTGTTTGTCAGGATTGTTAATGATTAAATTTATGATGATAAAATTGAGGATATATATATATTATAAATCTATTTTATTTTATTCTCATTTATTTATTTCTAGATATTAAAATTTATCCTTCAATTTTCCTAAATTTAAGAACTCAAAATCCAAAAAAATCGAGGAAAACTGACTTTGTTTCTCTATTCTACCAAAAATATTTTTATTCCATGTCTATAATTTATTTAAAATAATTTCAATAATTTTTCAAATATTTTATTGTGATTAATTAAATTATTTTAACCATATTTTAATTTATATAAAAAGGTTTAAAATGATTATTTTTTTCATTCTCCGAATGAGGTACTTTTTACCAAAGGTGTAAATGGAATATTTGTTTTAACATTTACCGCATTCAAATATTTTCTCATCATCATGAATAGTATTTTCTTTGAATATTCCTTTAAAATTTTCAAATATTATTTTATAATATTTTTATCTCTAATATTCTTGAAAATTTTATATTTTAAATAAGTGATTTCAAAATGAAAAGGGTATTTTACTCAAGAAATTTTCTGGTGATATTTTAAAGATATTTTCATCTATGAAAACATATATTTATATTAATTATGACTAAATAAGGATATTATCCAATGATAACAAATTTATTCATTCTATGGATGGTTATTTATTATGATGATGAAATATTGATGAAACCCATTTTCTTTTCCATGTATTAAGATATAAAGAATTGATAAATGTTTTTAAAATATTATGGCATACATATGCATAGATTATAATTATATGATAGGAGGGTCTATTATATCCCTCAAATGAATTGGTTAATATTTAATATTTTATGAAATCAGAGGTTATATAGGTAGTTATCCTAATTCTAAAAGAGGTTACACATGTGGTTAGATAAATCCCAACAAGGGTACATGGGAGGTTATCCCAATCTCAAAGCAGGTACACAGGTTGTTAGTCTAAGTCTAATATATAATGAGTTCCTTATTAGGTAGCCTTGAAATAATGTTTCTATGATTGTGAATATGACACACTTTTTATTCTCTTATATTTTAAATATTATTATACTTATGATATGATCTCATGGATCATGATCTTTGATTTTTATATGATTCATGTCTTATGAACTATCAAAGCTTTATTCCATGATTATGATCTATGAATTACTAGGTATGATTTTTGTTGGTCGGAGTGGACACTCAAGAGGGGGGTGAATTGAGTTCCAATTAAAATTTTCTGTTAAAAACAGTTTCTAATAAAATCCCCCAATTTCAAAAACAAATTAAACTGTAGTGAATTTATATAGATTATAAAGGTTCAATTAGCTTCTCAAAGATTGATTAGTTCTCAGTTAACTTAATCTTATGATTAAATTAACTTTTGAAACTAATTTACTGATTTATAATAAATATAAACACTTGCGAATTTAATTATCAAAGTAGCTTTGAAGATAGATTATATTTCAAAGTAATAGCAGCGGAATATGAAATAAATATGTATAGTATGGATATAGAGTAACTGTAAACACAGAGAAGTAACCAAGAGGTTCAGTCTCAAGCCGAGACTTAGTCCTCTCAAAAGCTTATATAAAAGTGATCCATACCCTGGATCGGGGTTAACAACAGTGAACACACTGTCCAGGTCACAAGACCTCTACCACAGTTCTACGTGGGAAAAACAAACAACAGCAGCCAGCTGTCCAGGTCACAAGACCTCTACCACTATCCACAGAGGGAAGTGAAGTGTAAAAGGTTTGCTGAGGATTTACAGATCCTCCAGTGAAAGTACAGGAGTCAGTGTGTGTGTTTAATACAGCAGATAACACACACTGCTCAAAATGTAGAATAAATAAATCACAGAGCAGAGATGTAGAGTTTAGAAATGGCTCTAGTGATTTCAGTGTAGCACTGGACTCGTTTTGGAATTAATCAGAAGTGATTCTGAGTCCTCTTCTCGATTTTGTTTGAGAAGCAGAGTGTCGTATGCTTCAGGTTCACAGGCAGTGGAATGTAGTCGATGAAGCTCTTCAATATTCTATTGTATGCACACCACTCTTCTTGAGTAGGCTTGATTGTATATATGATTCTGTCTTGCTTGGTTCTTCTTGTATGCACAGAGCTCTTCTTGAGTATGTCGTATGCTTCCTTGTCTCTGTGTGTGTTGTCTCACTCTTCTTCGTTTTTCTCTTCTTCACTTTACACACTCTTCAGCAGAGTCTTCTTGTATTTACATCACGTGCTCCGTAGGACAAAAAGGTTTCCTTTCCGCAGGTACGAGGTACGGTTTCCTGACATCCGACAACCTTTATTAATTAATTTTCAGGGTATTAAAATATAACTAATATGACCGTTGGTTAGAATAAATAAAGATAAAGATAAAGAAATTCAAACAGTTGTTTATGACTGTTCAAGAGATCGGTAGGTCATCAGCATTAGAGTAATGATCGGTGACTCAGATAGATCAGCATCGGTCTGTCATCTGATCGGTGAGTAATTTTGATCAGCATCGGTCTGTCATCTGATCGGTGAGTCATTTTGATTAGCATCGGTCTGTCATCTGATCGGTGAGTCATTTTGATCAACATCGGTCTGTCATCTGATCGGTGAGTCATTTTGATCAGCATCGGTCTGTCATCTGATCGGTGAGTCATTTTGATCAGCATCGGTCTGTCATCTGATTGGTGAGTCATTTTGATCAGCATCGGTCTGTCATCTGATCGGTGAGTCATTTGCATCGGTGAGTCCTTGGATCGGTGACTCATTTGCATCGGTGACTCATTTGCATCGGTGACTCATTTGCATCGGTGACTCATTTGCATCGGTGAGTCCTTGGATCGGTGAGTCTGATTGATCGGTGAGTCTGATGGATCGGTGACTCTGATGGATCGGTGAGTCGGATTGATCGGTGAGTCTGATGGATCGGTGACTCTGATTGATCGGTGAGTCTGATGGATCGGTGAGTCTGATTGATCGGTGAGTCTGATGGATCGGTGACTCTGATGGATCGGTGAGTCTGATGGATCGGTGACTCTGATGGATCGGTGAGTCTGATGGATCGGTGAGTCTGATGGATTGGTGACTCTGATGTCTGTTGAATCCAGAAGACTTCCAACATACTTTGTAAGTCAATAAGCATAGTTAAAAGCATGATAACTGATTCATTCATAGATCGGAATTATGTTTATGAGACATCAAACCAGATTAAGCATCAATGAGTTGTGATTATTTGTGATTATTAAAACATCAGTTATAAACATGAAATCAGCAATCTTCCAGAGGGCTCAACAATCTCCCCCTTTTTGATAATCACAAATCTTCATATATATATAAAATAAAAAAAATAAAAAAAAATCTCCCTCTTAAAATAACATTCCCATATATATAGTATTCAGATTTCTCCCCCTGAGATATTGATCTCCCTCTTCATATATAGAGTACTCCCCCTTAGATATATATTTCCCCCATTATATATCTTCTTTCTCCCATTATATATATCTTCTTTCTCCCATTATATATATCTTCTTTCTCCCATTATATATATCTTCTTTTTCCCATTATATATATCTTCTTTCTCCCATTATATATATCTTCTTTCTCCCCCTTTGGGATAATCAAAAAGGAGGGAAAACAGAGAAGGGAAAAGAGAAGCAGGGTGCATAGAGGATAGAACATAACACAAAGGAAAAACAAATTTGATAAAGTCACAGAAAAAGATAAGAAATACATAGATCACCCCATCAAAAACAATACATGGCTATTTGTTGGGATACAAAGGGGCTTTCCCTTTATCCTTTGGATCAATGGTAGGTAAGGTAGAAGGCTTGGAGGCAGGTTGTGGTTCACGGAGCTGAAGTGGCGGCAGGACAACTCTGGCAGGTGCAGTTGGAGGTGTCACAGAGGGTTGTTGAGAAGGAGCCGGAGCTGGATGAGAAGCTTTCTGAGAGACTGGACGCAACTGAGATAGAGCTTGGGCAACAGACAGCTGATTCGGAGCGACATCAGAGGCACTGAGAGGTTCAGAAGTAGGGAGTACAATTGCAGTGGCTTGTGCATCCAAGTAAGGCTTCAACAGATGAATGAAGTCCTGAATGACTTCTGCTCCATACTTCATAGCTTTTTCAAAATCATCCTTGTTTTCCATGAACTGTGCCAAGGAAGGGACAAAATCTTGCAATTGGCGAACTTGAGTGTTGAAGGCCTGAGTGACTGGAGGTAATTTCAGATTCTCTGCCAAGACTTTGAAGTTTGCAGCCATCTCATGTTTTGTATAAATCTTGGAGAAGTAAGTATCAACTTTTTCCTTGATCTCTTGCAGGGCATTCTTAGCATCTGCTGAATATACTAAGGTCATCTTATGACTATTATCACAGAGATCTTTCATCCTCCTCAAAGATTCTAAGTCAAGAATTTGTCTTACAGCAGCTAGCTCTACATGCACAACTTCTCTGAGAGCGTCTATCTCACGGGTAGTGATTTTGGTTACCTTGCCTGTACTGGCTTGGCCGACTATATGAGTTAGTTCATCTTTCAACTTCCTCAGGTCAGACTTGTTGAGATGTTCAATCAGATTTCTCAAAACTTCCATCATACCAGAGATGGTTGATCTGAACTCATTTGATAGAGAAAGTAAGCTAACTTGGAGATCCTTCAAAGTTTGAGTCAAAGAGGCTATGTGCCTACCAACAAATTCACCAGTAGCAGTCAAGTCTGGCTTGAGAACATCTGAGACTGCAGTTGAAAAAGCTTTCAAGGAATTTTCAGAAACTTGCAGAGATACTTGATGAAGGGCATTGGAAAGTTCTTCTCTGACTATATCTCTCACAGTGGTTAGCAATTCAGTCTTAAACTTATCAAGATCAGCTCGAGAGATTTCAGAACCAGGTAAATTCACATGTACAGGATCAACAGTAGGAATAGACCTTGCTTCTCTTGGAAGGTTCCTTTTCACAGCTGCAGCAGATTCTGGCAATTCGTCTTCTTCTTCAGAATATTCTAAGCCCAAAACAGCATATCCAGGGTAGTCATCCCAAACAGCAGCACACAGGGTGTAGTTGGGTTTTTCATAGCTTGCTGTTCCACTAATTTTTGATGAGTCAGCTTTGCCACTGATATGGATTTCTGGTACTGACTGAGGTTGTTCTACTTGATCTTCAGCAAGACCATCCACTGGTCTGTTAACACCATCAACAGCAGCTTCAACATCATCAGCATCATCATCATCACCACCATGATTGTCATCAGCATCACCTTGCTCATTATTACTCTGCTCAGAGGCTTCACTGTGATATTCCTCAGTATCAGAATCTTCTTCATCATCAAGAATAGGTTCAGACTCTAGTAGGGTTAAGGGTGGACTAGCAGGTCCAAATTCTATTCTTTTCTTGGGGCTAGCAGTGTCTGGATCACTCCTATCATCAGGAGAAGACACACTTCCTTCTTCAGTTGCAGCTTTTTCTTGTTCATCATCATCAGAATAAATTGGTTCCTCATCTGGTTTTAATCCAGGATCTCTCAAATCCTTTGGCCTCTTGCCATGATCTATGGGATTGTAGGCTTCATACAACATATCTTCATCTGCAACCCAGCACTTCTTCCATGGATTCCAATTGATTTTCATCCTCTTGCAGATCTCTTTGTTGAGACAGAAGGTACGCTCTGTTTCAACAACTTCATCATCTTCATCAACACATTCCAGATTCTGGAGCATAGTAGATATCATTTTTGAATAAAACAACGCTGTGGCTTTCTTGGAAGGTTTCAGCATACTAGCTATGTGGACCATCACATATCTACACAGGTTTATCTTTTCATGGGTTTTGAGCAGAAACAATAGAAAAGCATCTTGAAACTTAACAGCAGCAAAATCTCCTCTTCGAGGGCAAAGTTGGTGCTGAATAAACTTGAATAGGAGTCTGCTTTCACCATCTAATTCTGAAGCTGTGATTCTCCTCGATTCTCTGTTTCCAGTTAGAAGCTCTAGCGCTAGCTCATAAGAAAAATAGTCAGTGACTGGGGGTATATTGCCAGCATAGTCCTCATATCGACCTTCATGAGGTACGTTTAAACATTCAGCCCACTGCTTAGATGAGAAAGATATTTTCTTTCCTTTTACAACCGATGACATCCTAGCAGCTTCCACACCATCAAGCGTGATTTTCAGGTTCATGTAAAACTCATGTACTAGCTTTGGATAATCTATTCGGGCGTTGTCTGAAAACCAGTCTATCCATCCTTGCGATTCAAGAACTTGTAGCAACAGGGACTTACTTGACAGAAGCCACGCCGAGTTTACTTCTTTTTCCACAGCAACAATCCGAGTTTCCAGGTTCGGATTTACTGAGCGTTGAGAGGTACTGCTCGACTCGCCTCGAGCACGCTTTGAAGGTACAGGGCTATCTGGTCCTTTGCTCGGTCTCTTTTGCTTAGCCATTCGAGGATTTTGGAGAGGCAGGAGTTCGAAGGTTCGAAGGTTCGAAGCAGAGGGGAAGAGAGGTTGAGAGGTTCGGCGGGAAATGTAAGGTCAAAGGTTTAGGGAAGATAAATAGCCGCGTATCATTTATTTTATCATTTAGGGTTCCCATAAAAAGTAATTTACTAATTAATAAAAAGTATTTTAAAAAAAAATCGGTTTGACAGAACAGTGTGACAGATCGGTTCCACAGATCGGTTTCACGGATCAGTTTCACAGATCAGTTTCACAGATCAGTTTCACAGATCAGTTTCACAGATCAGTCATACACAATTCATGTTTAATAAATTTCATTCTTTCAGAGCATAAGGGCTTTGTGAAGATGTCAGCTAATTGATTTTCAGAACTAACAAATTCTAGAGAAATATCACCCTTCTGGTAATGATCTCTTAGAAAGTGATGTCTGACATCAATGTGCTTAGTTCTAGAGTGAGACACAGGGTTCTTGGATAAGTTGATTGCACTAGTGTTGTCACAGTTAATTGAAACATGTTTAAGATCAAATCCATAATCCAATAGAGTGTGTTTCATCCACAAAATTTGTGCACAGCAACTTCCAGCAGCTATGTATTCTGCCTCGGCAGTAGACAATGCAACTGAATTCTGTTTCTTACTACACCATGATACTAGGGATTTTCCAAGAAAATGACATGTTCCTGATGTGCTTTTTCTATCTAACTTACAACCAGCAAAGTCAGCATCTGAATAACTCATTAACTCAAAGGATTGTCCTTTTGGGTAAAACAAACCTAAATTTATAGTATACTTAAGATACTTAAAAATCCGTTTAACAGCTAATAAGTGTGATTCTTTAGGATTAGCTTGAAATCTATCACACATACACACACTAAACATAATATCTGGTCGACTAGCAGTAAGATAAAGTAAGCTTCCAATCATACCTCTGTAATTGGTTTGATCAACTGGTTTCCCAGTTTCATCAACATCCAATTTACAGGTGGTACTCATAGGTGTATTACTTTCCTTAATACTATCCAATCCAAAACGTTTTAAAAGATCCTTTGTATATTTACTTTGATTTAAAATAATACCATTTTTAGTTTGAAAGATTTGAAATCCAAGAAAATACTTAAGCTCTCCCATTAAGCTCATTTCAAATTCATTTTGCATAACCTTTGAAAAATCAATACATAAGGAGTTTTTAGAAGATCCAAAAATAATATCATCAACATATATTTGTACAACTAAAACATCTTTAGAAATTCTTTTAATGAAAAGAGTTGGATCAGCAATCCCTTTAGTAAAACCTTTTGAAATAAGGAAATTGCTAAGTCTATCATACCAAGCTCTTGGAGCTTGTTTCAAACCATATAAAGCTTTAGAAAGTTTAAAAACTTGATTTGGAAAATGGGGATTAGTAAATCCATGTGGTTGTTCTACAAAAACATCTTCAATTATAAAACCATTTAGAAATGCACTTTTAACATCCATTTGATATAATTTGAAATCCAGATGTGCAGCATATGAAAGTAAGATCCTAATGGATTCTAGTCTAGCTACAGGTGCAAAAGTTTCCTCATAGTCTATACCTTCTTCTTGACTATATCCTTGTGCAACTAGTCTAGCTTTGTTTCTGACTATATTTCCAGATTCATCTACTTTATTTCTAAACACCCATTTTGTGCCTATTGTCAAAGTGTCCTTAGGTCTGTCAACTAATTCCCAGACTTTGTTTCTTTCAAACTGATTTAATTCTTCTTGCATAGCCATTACCCAAAATTCATCATTGATAGCATCATTGATATTTTTAGGTTCTGACTGTGAAAGAAAAGCTTGATGTTCAACCTGGTTTCTTAGAGAAGCTCTAGTTTGTGTTCCTCTATCTAGATTTCCTACAACAGCATCTAAGGGATGGTTCTTTAGAGTCCTAGATGGTCTTGAAAAGATAGGGCTAGAAATTTCAGGTTCATCTAGAGATTGAGGTTCAACAGAAGCAGATTCTGGAGAATGTCCAGAACTGGATGCTTTTATAACAGGTTCTTTAGATTTATCATTAAGGTCCAGAATAGACAAATCTTCTTCAAGATTCCCAAGAGAGGTTTTAGGCTCATGTGGATCAGTTTCATCAAATTTGATGTGAACAGATTCTTCCACACATTTGGTTCTCTTATTGAAAACTCTATAGGCTTTACTAGAGATAGAGTAACCTAGGAAAATTCCTTCATCACTCTTGGATGCAAATTTATCCAGATTATCTTTAGTATTCAGAATAAAGACTTTGCAGCCAAAAACTTTGAAGTAGTTTACCTTAGGTTTCCTATGGTTCCACAACTCATAAGGGGTTTTCTTTAGAACAGGTCTGATCAAGACTCTATTAATGACATAACAAGTTGTATTAACAGCTTCAGCCCAAAAGTAAATTGGCAGGTAATATTCATTGAGCATGGTTCTAGCAATTTCTTGCAGGGTTCTGTTTCTTCTTTCTACTACACCATTCTGTTGGGGTGTCCTAGGGGCAGAAAAGTTATGAGAATAGCCATTGAGTGAGCAGTAAGATTCAAAATCTTGATTTTCAAACTCACGACCATGATCACTTCTTAGGGTCTTAATCTTGAGTCCACTAAGATTTTCTACAGACTTGGAGTATTTAACAAAGTAAGAACAAGCTTCACTTTTGTGAGCTAGAAAATATACCCAAGTATATCTAGAAAAGTCATCTACGAGAACATAGACATAGTGCTTCCCATTTAAACTAGAAACTCTTGATGGTCCAAACAAATCCATGTGAACCAATTCAAGTGGTTGAGAAGTTGAAACTTCTTTCTTTGATTTAAAAGAAACTTTGTGTTGTTTTCCCTTTTGACAGGGATTACAAACTTTGTCTGCTGGAAATTCAAGTTTGGGTAAGTCTCTAACCAAGTTCTTCCTAGAAAGTTTTCTAAGTGAGTGCACATTGCAGTGTCCTAATCTTCTGTGCCAAATCCAAGACTCTTTATGAAAAGCATTTAAACAAGGAATGTTCTGTTTAGCTAAAGAATCTAAATCAACAGCATAAACATTTTCACTTCTTAAAGCAGAAAATACTAAAACATTTTTAGAGTTAAAAACATTGCAAGAATCATTTTCAAATCTAACATGAAAACCATCATCACATAACTGAGAAATGCTTAATAGGTTATATTTAAGTCCATCAACAAATAAAACTTTAGAAATCAAAATTGAATCCGTGTTACCAATCTGGCCTAGGCCGATGATTTTTCCTTTAGAGTTATCACCAAAAGTGACAAATCCTCCATCAACTTTTATTAAGCTCTTGAAGTAAGAATAATCTCCAGTCATGTGTCTTGAGAACCCACTGTCTAAATACCATATCTTCTTGTAACAGCTCTTCAAGCAGGTCTCCTACAAAACAGATTTAGATGGAAGATGATTTTGGTACCCAGATCTTCTTGGGTCCAGACAGGTTAGCCAATAACACTTTAGGTACCCATATTTGTCTAATGGGTCTCATATAATTTGTAGAAATAACATTCTTTGAAAGATAAACCTTATTAGATTCATAACTATGAATATAACTGGTTGAGGCATAAGAAGTTCCAGAATTAACTATCTTCTGTCCAGATTTAGGAATGAATCTAGTTTTGGCAACTTTCCTTTGTCTAGGTTGGTATCCTATACCAGTAGTGTATCTAGATGCAACTTGCTTTCCTAGCATTTGTGTTAGAGTATTTTTACCATTGGTGAACTTCTCTAAGTCTTTCTTGAGTTGCTCATTAGACAATTTTAGTTCAGTATTCTCTTTAAGCAGCTGAGCATTCTTTTCTACTTCTATATCCAGATCAGATTTATGCTTAACACTTAAAGCATACTGTTTCTTTAGACCTTTATATTTATCTTTATGCTCATTACATGTTTCTTCTAGCATGTCACAGTATTCAAACAATTCATATTTTGACATGTTTTCTGAGTCAGAATCTTCTCCAGAATAGTATGAATTAAAAGCAGGAGTCTCTGATGTTACCTCAGAAGTGTTTGTCATGAAACACATGTTGGCCCGATTCTTTTCAGAGTCTGAAGATTCAGCTTCACTTGTGCTGTCTTCTGAAGCACTCCAAGTAGCCTTCATGGCCTTCTTGTACTTGTTATTCTTGTATTCATATTTCTTTTTATACTTCAGCTTTGGACAGTCGGCTTTAATGTGTCCTTTCCTATTACACTCATAGCAGACAACATCATCTGATTTGTCGTTCTTATTCCAATCCTTTTTCCATTTTCCTTGTTGGTCATACTTTCCCTTGTAATTTGGTTTCCTAAAGAATTTCTTTTTCCTATAGAACTTTTTGAATCTCCTGGCTATTTGAGCCATCTCATCATCACTGTCAGAATCATTCTCACTTTCCTCACTGCTTGAACTTTCATTGATAGCTTGAAGCTTTTCCTTATCCTTATTCTTTGAGGTTGTAGTCTTGAAGGCAATAGACTTCCTTTTAGGTTCATCATCTTCTTCTTTATTTACTTTAAGCTCTTCTTCATACATCATCAGCTTACCAATTAATTCCTTGACAGGTAGAGCAGCAATGTCACAGGATTCTCTAATGGAGACAGAGGTTCCTCTCCATCTTTCAGGTAGACATCTCAAAATTCTCATAATTTGTTCCTTTGCTGGAACATCCTTTCCCAGAGAGGTCATTGTGTTGACAATTTCATTGAACCTGAGATACATATCAGAAATGGGTTCATCAGGCTTCATCTTAAAATTATCATACTTAATAGTATAGGTATTCAATCTCATCTCCTTAACATTAGTTGTTCCTTCATGAGAAACAGCTAAGGTATCCCAAATTTCATATGCAGTTTTACATGAAGAAATTCTATTAAACTCTTCATCTCCTAGAGCACAGTACAGAGCATTCATAGCTTTACAATTGTTATTGTAAGCAGTCTTTGTAGGTTCATCCCAAGTAGATCTAGCAGTAGTGGGAATTTTGTATTCAGATTCAATAGCAGTCCAAATATCAAAACCTATGCTTTCTAGATGAATTTTCATTTTCAGTTTCCACTGAGCATAATTAGTTCCATTGAAAAAAGGTGGCCGGTTAGTAGCAGCACCCTCAAGTCTATTATCCATGATATTACAAAAAAGAATTTTAAAGAGATAAAAAATTAGAAATAACAGAAATTTTAAGAACTTTAAAATACAACTAAAATCACAGGTCAAAAGCAGAGCACTTTTAGAAAGTATTTACTTCCTTTGATACCAAGTGTTGGTCGGAGTGGAAACTCAAGAGGGGGGTGAATTGAGTTCCAATTAAAATTTTCTGTTAAAAACAGTTTCTAATAAAATCCCCCAATTTCAAAAACAAATTAAACTGTAGTGAATTTATATAGATTATAAAGGTTCAATTAGCTTCTCAAAGATTGATTAGTTCTCAGTTAACTTAATCTTATGATTAAATTAACTTTTGAAACTAATTTACTAATTTATAATAAATATAAACACTTGCGAATTTAATTATCAAAGTAGCTTGGAAGATAGATTATATTTCAAAGTAATAGCAGCGGAATATGAAATAAATATGTATAGTATGGATATAGAGTAACTGTAAACACAGAGAAGTAACCAAGAGGTTCAGTCTCAAGCCGAGACTTAGTCCTCTCAAAAGTTTATATAAAAGTGATCCATACCCTGGATCGGGGTTAACAACAGTGAACACACTGTCCAGGTCACAAGACCTCTACCACAGTTCTACGTGGGAAAAACAAACAACAGCAGCCAGCTGTCCAGGTCACAAGACCTCTACCACTATCCACAGTGGGAAGTGAAGTGTAAAAGGTTTGCTGAGGATTTACAGATCCTCCAGTGAAAGTACAGGAGTCAGTGTGTTTGTTTAATACAGCAGATAACACACACTGCTCAAAATGTAGAATAAATAAATCACAGAGCAGAGATGTAGAGTTTAGAAATGGCTCTAGTGATTTCAGTGTAGCACTGGACTCGTTTTGGAATTAATCAGAAGTGATTCTGAGTCCTCTTCTCGATTTTGTTTGAGAAGCAGAGTGTCGTATGCTTCAGGTTCACAGGCAGTGGAATGTATTCGATGAAGCTCTTCAATATTCTATTGTATGCACACCACTCTTCTTGAGTAGGCTTGATTGTATATATGATTCTGTCTTGCTTGGTTCTTCTTGTATGCACAGAGCTCTTCTTGAGTATGTCGTATGCTTCCTTGTCTCTGTGTGTGTTGTCTCACTCTTCTTCGTTTTTCTCTTCTTCACTTTACACACTCTTCAGCAGAGTCTTCTTGTATTTACATCACGTGCTCCGTAGGACAAAAAGGTTTCCTTTCCGCAGGTACGAGGTACGGTTTCCTGACATCCGACAACCTTTATTAATTAATTTTCAGGGTATTAAAATATAACTAATATGACCGTTGGTTAGAATAAATAAAGAAAAAGATAAAGAAATTCAAACAGTTGTTTATGACTGTTCAAGAGATCGGTAGGTCATCAGCATTAGAGTAATGATCGGTGACTCAGATAGATCAGCATCGGTCTGTCATCTGATCGGTGAGTAATTTTGATCAGCATCGGTCTGTCATCTGATCGGTGAGTCATTTTGATCAGCATCGGTCTGTCATCTGATCGGTGAGTCATTTTGATCAGCATCGGTCTGTCATCTGATCGGTGAGTCATTTTGATCAGCATCGGTCTGTCATCTGATCGGTGAGTCATTTTGATCAGCATCGGTCTGTCATCTGATCGGTGAGTCATTTTGATCAGCATCGGTCTGTCATCTGATCGGTGAGTCATTTGCATCGGTGAGTCCTTGGATCGGTGACTCATTTGCATCGGTGACTCATTTGCATCGGTGACTCATTTGCATCGGTGACTCATTTGCATCGGTGAGTCCTTGGATCGGTGAGTCTGATTGATCGGTGAGTCTGATGGATCGGTGACTCTGATGGATCGGTGAGTCGGATTGATCGGTGAGTCTGATGGATCGGTGACTCTGATTGATCGGTGAGTCTGATGGATCGGTGAGTCTGATTGATCGGTGAGTCTGATGGATCGGTGACTCTGATGGATCGGTGAGTCTGATGGATCGGTGACTCTGATGTCTGTTGAATCCAGAAGACTTCCAACATACTTTTTAAGTCAATAAGCATAGTTAAAAGCATGATAACTGATTCATTCATAGATCGTAATTATGTTTATGAGACATCAAACCAGATTAAGCATCAATGAGTTGTGATGATTTGTGATTATTAAAACATCAGTTATAAACATGAAATTAGCAATCTTCCAGAGGGCTCAACAATTTTAAAATATTAATCACATATTTTCATACCCTTATGATCATTTTTTTATTAATTGTGATCATTGAATGGTATGTCCCTTGTCTACCCTTACTGAGCATCTGACTTCACCCTTTCTTATGTTTCATTTCCCAAGGTTATGAAGAAAGGATTTAAGTAGGGTATGTATAAGAAGTGTACTATGTGAGAAAAACTTTGTGGGAGGTATTAATTATATTTCAATAAATAAAATGATTATGCATATTGTATCCAAATACACAAAACCTTTATGATTATTAGTAATTTATTGTTAATATAAAATGATTTAATATTTATATATGTAATTTTTGGGTCTCCACAGTCAGTATCAAAGTAGGTTTTAGTTATTTATGAATATTAGGATTATATAAATTTGTTTGAAACCTTTGGAGTAAGTTTGTGTATAAGAAAACATCACGAAGTTTTGGAAAATTATAGATTTTTTAGTTTCCTATCAATTTCATCCCTATCTAGATACTAGAAGGTAGATGTGTCTATGTAAAGTATTCCCCAAGAGGTAAAAAAATTTAAAGGTGAAGATTTGGTATTATATCAATCATTACCAGTTCACGATGAGTGGGATAAAGACTACACACCTCGATAGAAACCCCTAGGGGATATGATTAGGTTAATTTATATTTTATTTATGAACCAGTATGATTAATGAGAGAATATAATCTATAAAAACCTTTGATAATTCATAGTAATATGATATTATCTTAAATTTTCATTGATTTAAAATATGGTTTCATGATTTATACATCCTATGAATGATTTTTCCTGATTATATGATTATTTATTGTTATTATTATTAGTTACCCTGTCTTTTTTGGTTTTAGTTAATGTATCGAACCATGAGGAATCATGTCACAACTGAATGTGATAGAAAAAGTAATGTTTATACTTAGGAATAACTAAATGAAATGGTATTTGGAATAATAAACCTTATGATTATTCCTAACCATGTATCTTGATTTATGATTAACAACCTCAAATTGGGTGAATTTTCTAGTACACTAAATAATAGAAAAATGGAGCTTCATGGGAGTTCAGTTGATGAATACCATAGAGGAAATAATATTCAATTTACCACATGATAAGAATATAGGAAAAAGAACCCAATTAATTGTATTAAAGTAATGGGAAGATGATTTATGTGTGGAAAAGAAGGGAATAAGTTACTAATTTCCAAGTAAAAATAAATATTTCGATAGAGGGATATGAATTTTATCCTAAGGCACCAATAATAGTACAATGTCATAAGTTTGGGGAATTTGGCAATTATCTAATACAATTCCTTAATCCAAGGACAATATCTTAGACCAAGGAAGGGGATATTCTACTTCAATCATTGAAGTGGATCAGAATGGTTAAGGAACACTTATCCTCCGCTCATATATTTGGGATGTCATGTTAAAGTTATAAGAATGTTCAAACTAAAAATATTATTATTCTTACCTTGGTGTAATTTAATGTTATTTTGGGAATAGGCTAGATCCCTCTATATAGAGCCCATATCAATTTCCAAGGAAGAGAAGTCACATTTTATATTCTTAATGAACATATGGTATTTTTTAGTGTGAGGATGAATAGAAGATTAAAATAGAATTAATTCCATTTTATAGGTCTTCATTCCTATTCATAAAGTCTATTTATATCTTATAGTTATGGATAAAATCAACATAAAAGATATTACTATAGTAAAAAAGTTTGTTGGTATCTTTCTAGAAGATTTTATTAGTCATCCTCAAAATCATGAACTTGAGTTTTCAATGGAACCCATACCTAGTTCAACACCTATTTTAAAGAATCCATATAGAATGGCCCTAATTGGGTTATAGTAATTAAAGAATAAACTCTATGAGAATCTTGATAAGGTATTAATTTATCCAAGTGTGTCACCATGGGGTGTACATATTCTTTTTATTAATAAGAAATATGGATAAATGTGACTCAACATTGATTATCAGGATCTTATCAAGGTCACAATAAATAATAAGTTTCATATTCCCATATTTATGATTGGTTTGATTAATTATGAGGAGCTCAATACTTATCAAATATTTACCTTAATTCTGGATACTATCAATTGCGGGTCAAAACTGATTACATACCTAATATAACTTTATATACTATTTATAGACACTGTGAATTTATAGTGATTAGATTTGGAAATACAAATTCCCTTAGTATCTTTATATATTTAATTAATATAGTCATTACATTTTACCTTAATCAATTTTTGGTAGTCTTTATAAATGATATTCTTATATAATCTAATATAAAGTAAGAGAATTAATATCACTTGAGAATTTATTTTATGGACCTAAAGAAGGAGAAACTATATGAAAAATTAATAAAGTGTGAATTTTTTTACATAAAGTATCATTATTGGGATAGATGATCACAAGAAGGGGTGTATTTGCAGATCCTTCTAAGATGGAAGTCATTACCCTAATCTAAGTACAAACTCATAGACCAAGGAAGGTATTATGTTATATCAATAACTAAAGTAGATCATGATGGTTAAGGAACACTTATCATCTACTCCATATTTAGGGATTTCATGTTAAATTTTGTTTGAATGTTCCTTGTATAAATATTATTATTCTTCCTTTGGTGGAATTTAATGTAATTTTAATAATGGATTGTCTATCTCTATATATAGACCATAAAAATTTCTAAGTAATGGAAGCCACATTTCCTATTTTTAATGAACCTATTATCATTTATCAATATAAGGATGTATATGATATTTAAATGGAAATTAATTCAATTTTATGGGTCTTTATTCTTATTCATAAATGGTATTTATCTATGATGGTTGGGGATAAACTCAACATTGAAGATATTCCTATTTTATGGAAGTTTGTTAATATTTTTATAGAATATTTTCCTAGTATTACAATAAATAATAAAGTTAAATATTAAATATAACCCATACTTAGTGATACACCTATTTAAATAACTCCATATAGATTATCCTTGATTTAGTTTGAGTAATTGAAGAAGTAACTCTAGGAGAATCTTGATAGGTGATTCATTTGGCCAAGTGTGTCACCATAGGGTGAACCTATTATTTTTATGAAAAAGAAAGATATATCAATTTAACTCTACATTAATTATTAGAAACTTAACAAGATCATGATCAAGAATAAGTATCATCTTCCCCATATTGATTATTTTTTAATCAACTGTGAAGAGATCAATACTTATCAAAGATTGACCTTTATTATGGATATTAATAATTGAGTTTCAAAAGATAGTACATACCTAAGGTATTATTACATAAAATTTACAGACACTATGAATTTATAGTGTTTCTATTTATACTTACTAATTCACCCACTTTCTTCATTGATTTAATGAATAGTGCCTTTAGATATTAACTCAATCAATTTTTGGTAATCTTTATAGATGATGTTATTATATACACCAGTAATAAGTAAGATCATTAATATCACTTAAGAATTTTCTTGAAGACCTTGAGGAAGTAGAAAATATATACCAAATTCATTAAGTGTAAATTTTGGTTACTGAAAGTATCATTCTTAAGAAACTTGATCATAGGATAGGGTATATTAGTATATCATTTTAAGATGGCGGTCATTAAACATTAGATTGAACAAACCATTATGAATAAGATCTATATTTTTCTTGGATTTTATGGATATAACTAATGATTTGTGAATAACTTCTCAAAGCTATATAATCCAATCCCATAGTAAACATGGAAGGGATTCAAGTTCCATTGGTCAAATGAGTGTGTAAAAAAATCAAGGAGTTAAAGAAAATGTTATTTAGTGCACCTATACTCACACTAACCTACAATGGACTAGGGTTTGTTATATATAGTGATGAATATAATAAGTGATGGGGATTTTTTTTCTTATGTAGAATTATAAGGTGATTGCTTATGCCTCTTTTTAATTAAAGGATCATGAGAAAAAATTCCAAAAACCTGACTTGGAGTTAACAACAATAATTCTTGGATTAAAGATATTAAGGCATTATATTTATCAATAAAAGTGTGACATATATATTAATCAAAAAAGTTTAAAGTATATATTCACCCATAAAGAGTTTAACATGTTCCAAAGAATATAGTAGGAGTCAATTTAATATTTTTACTACTCAATACACTATCAACCTGGTATATTATGAGGATTGTTAATGATATAATAGTTATGTATTTCCAATGTATATACCTTGAAATATTAAAAGAATGGGAGAAATAGTATCTTTTTCAAATGAGTTTTCAGCCATCTATCTATGTGAATATTGAAGAGGTGCATAAGGAATTTGTAGAGCTGCTAAAGAAGGTGAGAAATATTCCTATATTCAAACTTGATTGTGATGGAATGATAAGATCCAAAAATAGATTTTGTGTCTCTGTCGTATCATAATTGAATAAGGATCTATTGGATGAATCTCATAACTCATCATTCTCTATTCATATTGGAATTAAAAATATGTATAAATATCTTAAGAAGTATTTCTAGTGGGATGGAATAAAGAGGGATATTCTAGAGTGTGTATCTTTATGTTTGGTATGTCAACAAGTTAAGGCTGAGAAATAGAAGTCAAAGTGGATGTTACAAACATTACCAATGCCATAATGGAAATGGGAAAACATAACCATGTATTTCATTATATGAATCCCTAAGACATATAAATGAAATAATTTTATTTGGTTTATAGTTGATCACCTTATGAAGTCAGATCATTTCATTACTATCAGAAAATATTTCACTTTTTATCATCTTACCCGAATATACATTAAGAAATTTTTAGGTGTAACACCCTAACTCCTGTATCCTAGAGTCATCAGTTATTTTAATACATTATCATAGGATACAAGATATTAAATCCCAAATGATCAAATAGTTTAGTATTTTTGGAAGACAACATACATACGTGATTCTCACATTACATTTAGAAACATGAAATATGGCTTAAAATTATAGTGATTAATTTATTATTTATCTTAATATATCCCTAAACCCATTCATAGATCCCTTTTTAGTAGCCCATGGAAGAAAAAACATAACAAAGGATGATATCAAATGTTAAATAATGTAAATCATACAAAAATAGTTTTCAAAGAATAAATAAATCTTGGATAATATGGAAGAGATTAATGATAATCAAATATTCCATTTAATTAATATCATAAAATGGGAATATATACATGGATGAAATAACAATATAAATAATCGCATGTATAACAATAAATATATTCACAATGATAAAATTCATAATGTTAATCATCACAATATTTCTTTTATTACCTCATGCCAAGAAATCTTACACAAATATGTAATACTTAAACCAAATACCTAGACTAGTTTGTATCATTATACATAATGATGAATATAAGGGATATAATGGTAAATTCCCCTAACTTATTAATTATAATGTATTCATTATATAAAATAAATTAATAATAATTCAATATATAATCAATATAAACATTCATATTGAAAAAATAGCACATGAAATGTTAAAAAGTTTCCCAAGAAATCACTAGAGAAACATGATTGTAAGCCATCTAGAGTAATATAGTGGATGGTATCAACAACAGCCCAAACCCACACTCATAGATCTGGTTCTAAAAACAAGGTGTATATTTTTTTTAATAAAATTTTAACTAAAAAAAATAAATACCAAGTATTATTTAGCTCTAGATATTTGGAGGATTAGGAAAAAACTTTAATACATATCAGAGTTTATAAAAAATATACAAACAAATCATTAGCTTTACTCAAGTAAGATCCTTAATTGAAATAGGACACTAATGAACATCTACTAATCCCTTAACAAATCATTTTAAACTAAGGGTGACAAAAAAATACTCACTAAGGGGTTTTAAAACCATATATGAAATCCTTTATCGTATTATAAAAATACTTTCCAAAACATTTTGTTTTTATATCAAACATAAAACATTTAATGAATCTATAAAATCTACCTAAATGAAATTTATTGATTTTATTAAAAATTCACAATAAAATATACTTTTAAAAACTTTAAAATATATATTTTTCCTATTAAAAAAATTATTTCAAATATAATAACTTTTTAATAAACTCATATTTTTCTTTGAAATATTCAAAACCTTACTTTGAAAATAATATCTATTTATAAAATATAAGGATATTTAGACAACTTTAAGAAAACCATGAATCCACTTGGAGTATTAACGTCTAAACATAACATAGGATCAAAGTTCCTTTGAGGTCATGGGTTCACTTCCCATTCCTATTCATCATAACCATTATCTAAATACCAAAATTTTAAAAACAAATCAAATCTTTCATTTCTCATTTTTATTCCATTATAATCATCCTTTAAAAACAATCATATATATGTAATTTATTTTCAAATAGGGGAATAAATAAACTTTAACAAAATTTACCTTATAATAAATTCCATACTTTTATAAATAATTTATACAATCCTCTGAAACATTTATGTAAACTTATTCAAAATTTAGACTTAAGAAAATGATTTTATAAATATACATGAAATGTCAAGGATAAATATAATTCATGGTCATACCTAAAATAATGAAATAAATTTATATAATTAAAAGAGTATTTTATACATAAAGAGATAAAAAAATTATCAATTTAGGAAATAAAATTTCCTTTAAATAACTTGAAGAATTTTAAATAGGTAATTTTTAAAATAAAAAATAATTCAAATCCTTAGAAACCTACACCTCATAAAAGAGGATTTAATAAAAAATGATTTCATTTTTTAATAAGGTTTTTAAAATCATTATAACATAAATTTATTGAAATTTAGTTTTACTTTACATGATAATGGGTTTGAAAAAAAATAAAGTAATTTAATAAAAACCCATTCTTCCCTTACAAGAAGGGTATTAGGAATATAAAATGTGAGTTTTTAAAAAAATACCCTACCTTGTGTTAAGAAGTAGAGTTGAAAAGTTTTACCCTAAGAGATTACCTAACCACAAGGATCCTAAGACTCCTTCTAAAAATTTTAGACAAAGGAGAAATAAATATCCATCATTAAGGGACTTCATTTATATAGACATTCCCTAAAAGAACTTGTATGGGGAGATTTTTTAAAGGATACCAATATTTAATTTTATATATCTCATTTTCAACACATGTATTTATATATTTTAATATAAATATCACAATTATATATATATATATATATTAATGGTAACCATTTTTATTTAGTAGACATTTTATACTGAGAAATCTTAAAATGATTCTCCCATATGATTTCAAGCTTAACAATTTATATATATATATTTATTTATTTATTTATTTATTTATGGAGAATATAATATATATATATATATATACTTCTTTTAAAATGGTGCATACCTAAGGATAAAGACGATGAACCTAAAAATGTAACTTATTTTTTGTTGATTATCCATGAGAAATTGTTTTCTTTAATATGGAATATATATATATATATATCATTTTAATTCCTATGATGAAGACCTCGTAGCTAAAAAATAGAATTTTGTCCTTCACTTTGCATGTTTAAATCATCCAAGTTTTAAATATTATTTTTATAGTTATAAATATATATATTTATATCTCATTTATATTAGTATTTTCAATCTTTTTCGAGAACATTATGATAAAGCTCACTAAAAAAATGAAATTAAAATTGGAACACTAATTTGATTACTGTAGATCAAGGGATCTTCATAGTATCTAGTATATTTTTTTGGTTGTTTTAGGTTTATAAATTTGTCACCAAATGGAAATGATGATGGCCTTTGAGTTGAGCTATAATCTTTCAGGGAATAAAAATATGTCTTGTGTCAGGAGATGAATTATAAGGAATAATGGCTAGTTTGTATTTTATACAAGGTTTAAGAAATCACTCAAGATTATCGTACATCTTGGATGTATTTTATTGGATGACCTGTGTTATTTGTGAAATTTTCTTAGTGGGTGTATATTTACCGTATATCACGATCTTGTGTCAGAATTCAGCTTAATTGAGCACTCACATATATGATTCCAAATTCCATAGAGACTCGATGTGGGTAACTCAAGGTATTCTCTGATAACCACACTAAACCCATTCCATATTTTGTTTTTCCAACCCATATGGTGGGATCAATACCCCCCCCCCCCCATGCATACACTTGTGCACCCTTGTGCACCTTCGTGTGCACACCTACCTACCTACGTAGGCACTCACCCATGCCACCCATGGAAGCTCTCGGTATGGGTCTCCAATATGGATTTTATCTATCCCATAATAGGGTAGATTGCCAACCTATAATATTTTGGGTTTGGATAGTTTTTTAAAATAATTAAAAAAGTTAAAATTTTAAAAAAAACAACGAACTAAAATTCATGACTATTTCATACATATTTATTTAAAAAATACATTTATCCTAATCTTTTTATATTATTTTTAACCTAATACTAAATCATTTATATTATTGAAATTTTTTCATGATATAATTTATTATCAAATAATTCTATGTATTATACTTTTTATCTAAAATTTAGAAAATTATTACTTAACTACTACATTTTATAAACACATAATATTGATTCATAATTTAGTTCTTATTAAAAAATATTCTAAAATAATACTTTTTTAAACATTTTAAATTGGTCTCAAATAATAAATAATTTTCAATGGTTGAATATTTTATTCTATAAATAACTTTTAAGTACCATAACCTATTAACTTCTAGTTGATCTGTAAAGACAGTTCCCATTTTTTCAATACTCTGCATTCTTACTCTCATCCTCTTTGGTGGATTTCTACTTATAGTGGATCCTAATGATGTGGGATATTATTTTGGTTTTATTATAATTATTTTATGATATCCAATTTTATTATTGATTATCATTATAAATATATTATTCCCAAATCCTTAGATAGTAGCAGACTTTGAAATAAATGCTCTTGTATCAGTGTATTATTTTCAATAAAAGGTACTCCATCTTGTTTTATGTTTAGAAGAATTGTCTATTCATAGAATTTAAAACAAATTAATACATTAAAATCATGATATTTTTTAATTTAATTAGATTATATCTCTAATAAATCATAATATCCAAAAAAGTATGTTGAAATATATGAAAATAATTTTAAAAGACCACTATAACATTTCTTGAGGAAAATACGATTTTCATTTTGAAATCACTTATTTAAAAAATAAAAAATTTAAAAATGTTATTAAAACCATTTTATTTGAAAATAATCATAGAAAATTTTAAATTAATATTAAAAGAAAATAATAGTCATGACAGATGAAAAAATTATTCAAGCAGTCAACGTTAAAACAAAGATTATTTTCACACCTTTGGTAAAAAGTACCTCGTTTAGAAAAATACAACAAGATTTTATTCAAAAAAAATTACAACAATTAAAACATTGGTAAATTTGACTGTATTAAATCATTTTATAATATTTATAACATTATTTAAAATATTTAAAATAAAATATGGGAATAGAAGAAAAATATTTCCAACTGAATCGAAAAACAATGTCAGTTTTCCTTAAAAACATTCTTTCATAATTTTGAGTACTTTGAGACAGAAAAAATAAATCAAAACATGTAAATTCTATAAATTAAAAAAGGATAATAAAGGAAAAATTATTTTTTATATATATCTCATATAATTTCATCATCATAAATTTAAGCATAAATAATCACAATAAAAAGTGATATTGTAACATAAAATCCTTACATTGGGTCTGACTTGATTCTTAAGTTCTTTGAAAATCTTGTATAAAAAATTTAAATTTATTATACTTATTTTGAATAATAATATCCATACCTATAATACAATATATTTTTTACATTTAATATCTTTTCACTCATTTATTAATAATCTTTCATTATCATCATCATTTTGGGTGTTAAGTGCTTCGTTTTTCATGTATGTTTTGATTCAGCAATTATGTGCATTTCATATTGTTCATGTTTCCATAATCAAAAAAAACTTTAATAATATAAATATTATATATATCCATTATATAAATATTATGAATTATCCATAAAATTCATAGATATAAAAATGAATTGCAATCTTTATAGAGATGGCAGTCTATATGCACGCATAAATATTGTTTTTATTTTCTAACAAAAAGAAAAAAAAATAGGGATAATGATATTTTATCATTAAAAATAATAATTATATAAAAAATATCATATATATTTATTTAATTCATCATTATATCTATCAATGTAATGTGGTGATGGAAAATAAATCAATCGCTACAAGGATGCAATTATCCAAACATGCACACGAGCGATAATTTAATTTTCTATTTGATGAAATAGAGGTGGAAAATAGTTGTCCCATAATAATTATAACATATAATTATAGTTATGATACTATATTAATTATTTCAAGATAGATAAAATATATTTATAGTAATTATAACAATAATTAAACATTGAAAAGGTTAGGTAAGATGGCTACCTCTTCTTTGAGAGTCCTCCTTTGGATTACACCTTAGGACTTATTTATATGGTAATAGGGTAAATAAAGAAGATCAATTATTAATTTAAGAAATATATAAAAGTTTTTTTATAGGTATTTTTTGAGTTATAGGTCTAAAATTTTGTTAAAAATTGTAAAGAAGACGTGCCCTTTTATAAGTAAGGGGAGAGATATGCATGAAATTACTTAAATGATTTAAATAATATAAAGTAATATTCTAATAAAAGTTGCGAGAAATGTATAATAATTTTAATTTAATATAATATAAGGTCTAAATTTCTTCAAAAAATAATATTTAGACAAGTTTATGTGACAGTTTTACCCTTATCTCTTAGTTTAAACCACCTTTAAACCCTTGTAACCTTAACCATGGTAACAATTTTTACTATTTTCACTCTTCAATATAACCAAAAATTAAGTTGAACTTATTAAATAATATTAATTATTATAATCCCAATTATTTAATACATTTTATTTTATTAAAATTCTATAAGTGTAAAATTTTCTTTTAACATGTGTTAGTAAAATGCAACAAAAATCATTTTTAGAAAAACGTTTTTTAAGCATAAAAATGATTTTATAATAAAATAAACCATAATATTACCTTTAATGGGATTAATTGGATTGTGTTAAATAAAAGGAGTCTAATTTTTCTTTAAAATAAAATAAAAACCTAAATTAAACTTTTAAATACATAATAAAAAGAGAAGAACTATAAGGAGATTTTATTTGAACAAAACCCTTATTTAGATTTCCAAAATGTTAAGAATATATTTATAAGTAAAATATTTATTTTTATATGTATTATATTAATTATTAAATAAATATTTTTTCTATAAAAAAATTTTTTAAGATTTTAAGTTATTTTTATATCATTAAAATTTCATAAAAGTGATAGTTTTTGTAAAATCAGTATTTTTCACTATTCACTCAAAAATCGACTATTTTTTATAAAACTCAAAAATTCAACATAATATAATTTTTACACGATGAATTCAAAAATAAAATTAATTTCATCAAATTAAATTTATAAAAAAATTTAATTTAGGTTTTAATCACATTCCTGAATAAGACTATGTCAATTATGTTATTGTTTCTTTAGAAAAAATGCTTACTTATTATAATAGAATCTCAGGTAGTACATTATTATACAATTAAAAATATTCATCATTTAAATTTACATAATATAACCTCATAATTATATGTTCCTAGTTTTTCATTATAAATTATTTTGGTTCACATTTTTTCTCTTCAGTTTTATGATTTCCCAAAAGTAGATTCACTAATTGATTCATTTAATTCCACAACACTTAATATCTAGTGTCATCAATTTGGATAAAAAATATTCATAGTAAGATAAATTAGGATCTAATACTATTTTATCATTGGTGAACACATGAATTGGTTTTAGAATGTACTTCCTTAATAATGAGATATGAAACATATCATGAACTTTAGAGAGGTTTGGTGGAATTTCAAGAACTGTATTCCATAACTCCATTTAATTCTAGAATTTCAAAAGACTTGATATACCTAGTAGTTAATTATACTTTCTTTTCAAAACTTATAACACCCTACTATAGTTATACATTCAATAAAAAATTATCTCCCATTTAAAATTATAAATCCTTCGTTTGGTTATCAATATAAATTTTTTGTCTACTTTGAACTACCTTAATAATGTTCTAAATAGTTTTAACTTTTTATATTGTCTCATCCATGAGATCTAGTCCTACAAGCATCTTTTTACAAACTTTATCCCAAAAAAACTTTGTATCAAACCTATTATTGTACAATGCATCATATGGTTTCATTTTAATGATTAAATGGAATCTATTATTATATGAAAATTATATCAAAGGTAAATATTAATCCCACGTACCTTGAAATTCATGTGAGAATAACCTCAACTTGTCTTATAATATCTTAATAGTCTATTCAGACTACCCATCAGTTTGAGTATGATAGGAGGTTCTCAAATATAGATCAGTGTCAAAATCCTTCTAAAGTCTCTTCTAGAATTTCAATGTAAACCATATATCATGGTTGGATATAATCAAAATAGGTAAACCATGAAGTATCTAAAAATCATTAATATAGATTCATGTGAGTCACTCAAAATGTATATTTTCCCTTATAATAAGTAAATGTGTATACTTGGTGAGTTGATCAATAATAACCCATATGTCATCATTATTTCTTGGAGTCTTTTGAAATCTAATTAAAAAGTACTTTGTAATATCATATCATATTCATACAAGAATAAGTATAGGTTTCATGATCCCATCATGATGTTTTATTTCAACCTTTACCAGTTAACAAAACAGGAATCTTGATATAGGTATCAAATTAACCATTTTATATTATCCCACCAAAAATGTTCCTTCAAATCGTGATACATTTTTCTTCTATAATGGTGTATAGATAAATTTGAGCAATGAACATCATATAATAACCCTATTTTTAGCTCAAGCATAGATGAAACACATAGCCTCATTTTAGTAAAAACTATATGATATTTCCTAGTCAATTAATCAACCACATTATTTGCCTTCCCATGGTGGTAGTGTATTAATAAATCATAGTACTTGATTATTTATAACCATATCCTATGCCTCATGTTGAGATCTTTCTGTGAGAATATGTATTTCAAAGAATTTTGATCCATATATATTTCACATCATCCACCATAAAGGTAATGACTCCATATATTTAATGAAAATATTATGGCTACAAAATCAAGTTCATGGGTAGGATAATTCTATTCATTAATATTTAACCACATTTATACATATGAAAAACTCTATCATTCTACATAAGTACACATCCAAGTCCCTTCTTTTATACATCACTATATATCACAAATACATCCCTTCTCAATAGTAACTTCAATATCAATGAATTGAAAAATATACTCTTTAATTATTCAAAATTTTATTTATATTCATTTTACCATATGAACATAATCCCTTTATGTTTCAACTTAGTTAATGTGTTATATAATAAAGACGTTTTTTGAAAAAATAATCAATAGTAACCTATTAGTCAAAGGAAAGTAAATACCATAGTTATATTCATTGGAATTGGTTGTTCCATCATTATATTTTTCTTTTACGGATCAATTAATATTCCATCCTTAGTGAAAAATAGCTAAGAAAAGAAAATTCTTGAAACTAGATTTCATATTTTCTAAATTTTTCATATAACTTATTTTCTCTAAAAGTATTAATAATGATTCTCAAATGTCTCTTACTCTCATCATGGATTTTATAGTATACGAATATTTCATCAATAAATACCAAAATTAAATTATCAAGATAATAATTCAATAATTTATTCATAATATCCATAAAAACATAGGGTTCATTAGCCAATCCAAAGGGAATTAATGTAAATTCATAATGTCCATACTTCATACAAAATTTATTCTTTGGAATATCTTCCTACCTTACTTTCATTTAATGATACCTAGAATGAATATTATCCTTTAAAAAATATTGATATCCTTGAATTTGATCAAACAAGTCATCAATATAGTTTATAGGATACCTGTTCTTTGTATTAATGGAATTTATTTCCCTATAATATATGAACAACCCCATAGAATCATCTTTATTCTTAACAAAAAGAAGAGGGCCTCCTCATGGTGAAACACGAGGGCCTATAAATCCTTTATCACACAACTCTTATAGGTTTTTTCTCCAGTTTCACTCATTCCACTATGACCGTCCTATAGGTATTCATGATATAGTTTTTGTATTAGGGATGAGATTAATGGAAAACTAAACCTCATGATCAGGTGGATTTATAAGTAGTTATATGGAAAACAAATATATGTATTCTTGCACAACAGGTGTATCATTTATTATAAGGATAACATTCTAATTAATATGTGTATATATTATTTTTCTCCATGAATTTCATTAATGAGATATAATGAAGGTGGATCTAGATATGATTTAGATGTTTTATTATCCCCTATAAATATATGGGATTCCATATCTCCATAAAAAATCATAATCTACATCTCTTGGTAATAAATTTTCACATTAGAATTTGAAATCCAATCCATAAAAATAATTATATCATAGTCAATCATAGGTATAATAATAAAGTTTCAAAATATGGTATGGTTATGTGTCATAATTATAAGTGACTAACATGTCGTTGTTTTAATAAAATTCCACTAAGAGTCTTGATTTTGAACTCCCTTCTTAAGGTATAGGGAAATATTTAATTTTCATGTAAAATATTGAAGATATAAAAGACTATTATGATTAGAATTAAATAAATTATTTGAACTTTTTTGAGGTTATGATCAAAGTACCTACCACCATATCTTCAGGTACTTCAACAACAGCTGCA
The DNA here is from genome assembly GCA_963277665.1 of Viscum album. NCBI lineage: Eukaryota > Viridiplantae > Streptophyta > Magnoliopsida > Santalales > Viscaceae > Viscum > Viscum album. Next base: position 353,234,407 of record OY728159.1, read on the forward strand.
GTGATCATATAATCTTTTCCTTTCTCCCTTAGAATAATTTTGAGGAAAATATACTTGATTCTTGTTGAATTAATTTTAATAGTTCCCCATATCCTTATATTTAAATAATTGGATAATGGAAGATTTTTTCTTTCCCTTATAATCATGATCCTGATGGAATTTTTTTCCACACTTTAAAAAATCTCTCATTCCCATCAAGGATGTTCCATGGTGTTTCTTTCAAAATTTATTACAAGTTAGAAATCTCACACTTCCCTTCTCCCCTTTTTCTACATTTATTTTTTTAGATATCTTAGTCACCCTATTTTTTCTTATTTTCTCCATAAAATATAATACTAGTATAATTCTTTCACATTCATGATGGTACATGAAACTATATACTCATATAATAAAAATTTATAAGAGAATAATTCCCTTAAAAGGCTAGTATTTATCCCATCAAATAACTAATCAATATTACTTATTGTATTAAGCACATAATTTATAGTATGAGTTAATAAACTTATAAAGTTAGCTTCAGATTTAACACTATTTTCTCCTTCCTTTTACATTATATTGAGAAGTTTCATCACCATATCAGATCATTTTTCGTGAGGATTTTTTTTACAAATAATACCTCCTTGAAATTATTCCACTCTATAGTATTTATTTCCTCTAACTCGCTATTATTCTAGATAAATGACCTCTATTAATTAACCTCTCCCTTAAGATTATAAACTTCCATGATAATTTTTTCTATTTAAAGTCTTCCCAAAGAGAGAAATATCTTCTCTAGGGACTTGATCCATTACACAGCTACTAATGGATCATTAGTCCCATTGAATGATGGAGGTTGTTATTTCATGAAGTGGTACAAAATTATTTCACCATTTTGGGGATCAATAGGCTTATCTATATGAGCAAGGTTATTGGTTATAACCTGAGCCAGATAACCAATATAGTTATACTTTTTTCACCCTGATCTACAGCTTCATTGTATTTCCCAGGAGGTAAATTCCTATATATATTATGTTTATTGATATAATTTTCATTACTCCTACTAGAAAATATTTCTAAACAATTTCATATACTAAATTTTCTCATAATATTATGAATTTTAAATCATAGTATATAAGTCTAAATTATTTGAAACACTTAACATAATTTAAAATTTATACATTGCTAATCTCATAATTATAATCTTTCTATTATTGGGAATATCCTCAAATATTTTATAATGGTTCATGAATAGAGTGAAAATAAACCAAATCATAACCCCTTGGAGTGCCTAGTTGTGTAGCCTTAATCCCACTCATCCTACACTGCCTTAAGATTGATTTGATACTCAATCATCCTTTTCCAGGTTGTCTCCCCTATGTGCAGTTATTTCATAGTTGTAACCACTATCCAATGTCAAGATAGGGATTTAATTTCTAGGATACAAAAAATTCAATACCTTATCAAAAATTAATAATATTATCATATACTTAGACTTATCTTTAGAGTGTCATTGTGTTATGTTCTCTAGTATATGTTTTCTTAAATCTAGTTCCCAAAGATTATATAAAACATTCTATAAAACCAACTTAAACACCCTAAATATAGTAACCTAGAGTTGGTGGTTATTTTATTACTTTAAAACAAGATACAAGAGATCACATCTTCAAGGATCGAATAGATTATTAGTGTTAGGAGACTATATATATACATGATTCTCACATTACATTTGAATATAGGAAATACTGATTAAAATTGTAATGAAAAATATATTATTTCCTATAATATATCTATAAAATAATTAATATATACCTTCTTGGTATACTATGGAGAGGAAAACATAATAAATTGTGATATAAGATGCTAAATTAGGAAATGTATACAATAGAATCTATCATATAATAAATAAATAAGGAATAACATGGAAGAGATAAACAATAATCAAATATTCTATAAAACTAATATCATAAAATAGAAATCTATCCATTTATGACATAATAATATAAATAATAATATGGAAAATAATAACTTGTTTCATAATTATAGAATGAATAATTTTAGGCATTATAATCTTACATCCAAGGCCTCATTCCAAGACATCTTACATAAATAAGTATGGAATACACCTAATATCTAAAATAGTTTGTCTCATGAGACCTACCAATTCAATGAGGGGCTATAATGGACCCCTCTCATCACTTACAATGTACAATTAATTAATCATATGAAATAAGTGAATAATAATTCAATTCATAATCAACATAAACATTAATATTGAAAAACTATCATACAAATGTTAATATTTTCCCTATTCAGTCACTAGAGAAACATGATAATAAGATATAAAGAGTAATATGGTGTATGTTATCATTAAATTATATCCTCATTAAATTATATTATTTATAAAAGTATGTTGATATGGATAAAATACTTTTAAAATATCACCAGATCATTTCTTGGGGAAAATACCCTTTTCATTTTAAAATAACTAATTTAAAATCTAAAAATATCCTGAATATTAGGGAAAAATATTATTTGAAAAGAACCATGGAAACATTTAAATTAATCTTAATTTTAAATAATATTTCTAATGGTGGTCAAATCCATTCATGTGATAAATGTGAAAATAAATATTTTGTTCACACCTTTGGTAAAAAGTACCTCGTTCGGAAAATAAAAAGAATATTACTTTTAAATAGATTTTTTAGAAAGTAAGAAAATTGAAAAAAAAATAACTTTAATAAATCATTGTATAATATTAAAACTATTCTTGAAAAAAAATAAAAAATATATTTTCTTAGAACAAAAATATTTATGATCGAATAAAAAGAAGTCGATTTTCCTTAAAAACATTATTTTGGACATTTGAATACTTACATAGAGGAAAATTAATGGAAAGTTTTTAAATTTAATAAATATATATAAGATAATAAAAATTATATTATTTTTATAAATATATCATATAATTTCATCATGATATATTTAAGCATAACTATATTTGTAAAAAGTGAGATTGTAACATAAAACCCCACCATCTTGTATGACTTTATTTATAAGTTATTTTAAAATAATATATAATAAATTTTAAATTTATTAATTTTATATTCCATAATAATATTCGTACATAAATTATGATACATGGTATACTTATAACATCTTATCACCCTTTTATTAATAATATTTCATTATCATCATCATTTCTGGAGTTAACTGCTTCGTTTTTCATGTATGTTTCAATTCGATAGTTACGATCCTTGCATATTGATCATGGTTACATCATCTTTAGAATGTTAATAATTATATATATTAATTATACAAATTCTTATAACCATCTATAAAAATTCAGAGATAGAAAAATGAATTACACTATTCATGCAGACGGTAGTCTGTACGTATGCATGAACACTATTTTCATTGTCTAAAAAAAGAAGGAAAAATGATAGATAGTATTTAAGAATTATATAATCATAATTATATTATAAATATCATATATATTTATTAAATCCATAATTATATCAAACAATTTGAGATGGTGGTGGAAAATGAATCATATCACTATATGGAGGCGATAGTCCACATGTACGCACGAGTGGTACTTTCATTTCCCATTTGATAGAAAGGTAGTGGTAAATAGTTATCTCATAATCATCATAACATATCAGTAGATTTATTATACTATATTAATTATGTTAGTTTGGATACAATATATTTATAGGATGTAGAATAGTAAATAAACTTTGAAAGAGTTGGGTAATATGATTACCTCCTCTTTGTTAGACCATTACCTTAAGACTTATTAGAATGGTTTTAGGGTATGAAAAGAATATAAAGTTTTAATTTAACGAACATATAAAGGCTTTTGGTCTGGTATAATTAGAGATATAGGGCTCAAATTCTATGAATAAGGGTGTAAATGGGGTTCCCTTTTATTATTGAGAGGAGGGGAACACATGGAATTACTTAAATAGTTCAAATAATATAAAGTCATTTTCTTGTGAAAGTGTAAAAAATGAACATAAAATTAAAGGTAAGATAAGATAAGGTGAAAAAAATCATCCAATAATATTTAGACAAGTTTAAGTTTCACTTTACCCTTATCTTTTAGTTAACGCACCCCCCCCCCCTCGCACCCCCGGTAAACCCTTATAACTTTAACTGTGGTAAAAAATAATTATTTTTACAATTTATTATAAAAAAAGTTAAACTTATTAAAAAATATTAATAATTATTATTATTAATATGGAATACATTTTACAAATTTCAATTTTAATATGTGGTATAAAACTTTTAACATATGTTTGTAAAATGAAACAAAAACTATTTTTAGACAAATGATTGTTTTAAGTATAAAAAGGATTTTATAGAAAAAATAAAGTATAATGTTGATTAAAATGGAATTAATTGGATTTTTTAAAAAATTAGTATTTTTTTCTTTCAATACAAAACAAAACTGAAATTAATCTTGTAAATACTTTATTAAAATATAATAACTAAAAATAGTTTTTATTTGAACAAAAACATTACTTCGATTTCCAAAAATGTTGAACATATATTTCTATATTCAATATTAAATTTTTATATGAATTACATTACTTAATTAAATATATATTTTTTCTATGAAAAAAAAGTTTTATAAACTTGAAATTTATTATTATATCAATATAATGTCATAAAAGTGACAGTTTTTGTAAAATTGGTATTTTCACTATTCTCCCAAAAATAAACTATTTATGGAAAATATAAAAAATCACCCTAAGATAATTTTGACATGATGAATTAAAAAAAAATCATTTCTTCCAATAAAAATTTTAAATTTTTATAATTTATGTTTTAATCACATTATTGAATAAATCTATATTAATTATGCTATTATTTCTTTAGAAATAAAAACTTAATATAATTGAAGCTCGAGTGTTATAGTAAGGTTTCCTAAAATACCACATTCTACTATATATAATCGAGATCTACAGTTTTTCTTGAATTTTTAGATAATTCTTCGGTAGTAATTTAATATAGGATTGATCTTTAACATTGTATGACATAATCAAATAGATGGTTGGTCTGAGAGGGACATTAAAACCCCAAATAATATGTTGAGAATCTATTATATTGATTTAAAAGGTGTTTGGGATAAACACCTTCCTTCGATGGGATTTTCCTTCAACATTATCTTTTACTTAATCATTAAAAAGGATCCTTATGAATCCTATTATGGTAGTAGGTTAAACTTTCTATTATTTTTTGATGAATTTGGAGAAATTTACTATTAATAACTAAGCTAGCTAAGGAAATGGTAGAGAAATTTAGAGATGTTCAGCAGCACATCAAGGTAGTTCAAAGTCACCAAATGATTTATGATAAAAATCATTAATGAGATCTGGAATTTAATTTTTATGAGAATTTATTCTTATTAATTTCTTTGTGTAATAAGGTTATGAGATTTATAAATAAGGTAAATTTAATCCCTATGTACATTTTCATCTTTAAGAGTCTTAATTGAGTAGGGATGGTAGCTTATCGCTTCACGATTCCACTGAACCTCTCTCAAGTTCATTATGTGTTCCATCTGTCACTTTTAAGGAAGTGAATACCTAATAATTCACATGTATTGAACTCAGAGGTTATATTGTTCGGTTATGATCTTTCCTATGAAGAACAACAGATTAAATTCTTGGATCATAGAGATAAATTTCTATAAAATAAGACTAATCACCTGATTAAATTTATTTTTCATCATCCTAAATTTAAATAATCTACTTGGAAACTCTAGGATGAAGTAGAAGTAACCCCATTTGTTTTATCATAGTGATATAATTTTAAGGTATAAATTTATTTTAAGGGGGTAGAGTGTAACACCCTAAGTTTTTATATGTATTAATTTGAAATAAATTTGAAGCACTTGATAGCTTCCTTTTCATAAAATATTAAGTCTAAATGAACCATAATATATTAAAACCCTTATAACCTAGTAATTGGACTGATGGGTATAAAAAATATTAACCAAGTTATGAAATATATATATATCTTCATTAAAATTTATTGATCAATTATTGATAAATAATCATTACATTTTTAATAAAATCATTAAATGATTAAAGACCTATTTTTCAAAGAAATGTATTTTTCAATATGTTATGTATTTTTATATAAAAATTTTATATTAATGACTACTAAAAAGTTATTTTCATTAAATTTATTGATTATGTCTGAATAATTATTAATATATAAGTTATATAATGATTAGAAATGAATATAAAATCATTTAACTGGAAAAAGGAGTTATTTTATAGAAAAATGCTTTTATGTGTGCAGTGTGTTTTTATCTTAATAAATTAAATAAAAATTTATTTAATAATTATTTTAATTAAATTTTTATAATTTTTATTCAATAATATATTATTACATTCATTTAATAATAATTTTTAGGCTAGGAATGAGAGTAAACTCGATTTAATTCTTAAAATGAATTTTTCTAAAACAAAATTGTTGTGTTTTTCATGCTTATTTTAAAGTTAAATTCTAAAAATTATAGAAATTGAGTTTTATAAAATTTATTTTATATTTTTAATCATAAATTATAAATTTTATAATAATTATAATTTCATTTTTTGTCATAATGAATAGTAAAGTAGTAAAACATTATTACCAGGGTTAGGGCTAAAACTGGTTAATGAAGGAGGTTAAACTAAAAATAAGGATAAAAATGTCACTTAAATTTGTCCAAATCATAATATTTGAAGATATTTAGACATTATACTTTATTAAATTCAAATTATTTTCCATTTTTTTTAAATTTTACAAGAAAATTACTATATTATTTAAATCATTTAAGTAATTACATGTGTATGTCTCCCCTCACTTATAAAAGGTCACATAATCTCCACCCTTATTCAAAACATTCCATCCCTATAAACTGTCCAATACCTACCCAAAAACTTTCATATATTCCTTTCCTTAATTCTTTATCATTTTGTCTCATCTTAAGACCAACCTAATAAGGATTAATGTGTAATCCAAAGGATTTCCCACAAAGAATGGGTAATCGTCTCACCTAACTCTTTCAAAGTTTATTTTTTATTATAATTACTATATATATTTTTTATATATAGTAAAATAATTAATATAGTATGATAAATATAATGAGTATTTATTATGATAATTGGACAACCATTTTCCACCTTCTTCCCATCAGATGAGAAATGAATGTATTGTTTATGCATGTGTGTGGACTACCGCCTCCACATTGTGATAGGACTCATCTTCCATCGCTATCCAAAATTGATACATATAATTATTGATTTAATAGATATATATTATATTTATGACATAATTATAATTAATAATGATAAAATATCATTTATCTGTATTTCCTTATTTTCTTTAGAAAATGAAAATAGTGTTCATGTGTATGTACGGACTATCATCTCCATGAATGGTGTAATTAATTTTTATATATTTTCATTTTATGGATGGTTAAATATATGTATATAATGAATATATATGATATTTATATCATGATTAAAATTATGGATATTATGTAACCATGATCAATATGCAGGTACCATAACTTCTGAATAGAAAAATACATGAAAAATGAAGTAGTTAACACCCAAAATAATGATGAAAATAAAAGATTATTAACAAATAGGTGAAAATATGTTATAATTAAAACATGTATGGTATTATAAATATGAATATAATTATGTTATTGAATTATAATAATTTTAAATTTATTATACATGAGGTTAAAATCACTTACAAAGAAATTTGGATGTGAAGTAAGGGTTTATCGTCTCACTTTTGTTTTAGTGAGACATATTTCATATTCACCACTTATTTATTTTATGTGGTTTATATATATCCTCTTTTATACTTTATATCATTGATATATTTATATTAATAGTATTTAAATTCTCATTTGAATTTATTCCTTTAATTTTTTCTTATGATTTAAAAGTTACCAAAGCGGTAAGGGTTTTATGTTAGAATCTCACTGTTTACCAAGATTGTCTATGCATAAATTTATGTTGATGAAATTATATGATATATAAATCATAAATATAATTTTTTTTTAGTCTATATTTATTTATGGATATTAAAATTTTTATTTTCATTTTCCTCTCTATAAGTACCCAAAAGTCCAAAATAACATTTTTAAGGAAAACTGACTTTGTTTCTCTACTAAATATGGAATCTTGTTATTACATATACATATTTTCTTTAAAATGTTTTCAAGAATGTTTTTACTATAATATTATGATTGATTAAATTAATGTTTACCCATTTTTTACTTTATATAAAAAAATGTTTAAAATGAATCTTATCATTTTCTGAATGTGGTACTTTTTTTTGAAAAGTGTAAATGGGATCTTTGTTTTAACATTTACCACACAAACACATGGGTGGTTAGCCCAAGCCAAAAAGGGTACACAAGAGGTTATCCCAAGCCCAAATCAAGTAAACAAGTGGTTATCCCAAGCCAAACATGTGATGAATGTCTTGGTGGGTATCCTTTACATAATATTTTTATAATTATGATGATTTCACACTTTATGCCACTCTATATGACACATTATTATGCCTATGATATGATCTCATGGATCAAGAATGTTGATTATTATATGGTTCTTGTCTTATGAACTATAAAATCCTTATTCCATGATTATTACCTATTAATTTATAGATATTATTTTAAAATTTTAATATCATAATATTATACCCTTATGTTTTTCTTATATATAATCATTGACATATATCTCCCATTTTTACCCTTATTGAGCATCTGATCTCACCCTTTCTTATGTTTATTTTACCTTGGTTATAAATAAAGGTTTTAAGTGGGATATGTATCATAAGTTAAGTATGTGAGAATAATTATATGGGATATACTTAAGATATTTCATAAAATAAGATGATTATGTATCTAGTCTCTAAATACACTAAACCTTTACTGCTCTAGGGAATTTTCTGTTATGATATATATTGAATATTCATTTAAAATATGTAATATTTATGTATATAATATTTGGTTCACCTCATAAACTATCATAACATGATTAAATTATTCACATAACATATTATATCATTATAACTTGTTAATATGGTTTTCATAGCATAGTCTCACAATATCTCATAATGTTGCATTCACTGCTTGATGTAGTCTTATATAATTTTTTTTGATATCATGTTTTCTATGGTTCATAATGTGTGTTACCCCTTAATATTACATTTTATTCTTAATATACCTTTCATATACTTATCTAAACTATATTTTCATCAATTCTTTCTCACATTGATTCTTTACATTACATTTATTCCCAAACACTATCCAAACCTTCAATACATGATGTGTTTCATTTAACATAGTCTTATATTCACTATTCATCAAAAATACCATATTTTCTGTAGAACATTAAAACCAATATTGAACCACTAAAATAGTTCATGATGGTTATCCAAATATATTATAATCACAATATAATAATAACCACATTAGAACTAATTATAAAATTCAAGTGAAAGTAAATGAATTGAAAAGAGGTCATCAAAATGCTAATTACATTAAGAAAACATTGTAACAATCATTTAACTTTTATATATAATTGGATCGGGTTTCTATAATTCATTTCATACTTACATTACATTTCCAACTCTTAAGGATACATTGGGAACAATCCAAATCACATATAAATGATGTTCTAAGGTCATAAATGGTATATTTAGCGTAATAACTCTTAATGAAATTTGTAGAACATGTTATAATCGATCGAATAATTTATTTTAAAGATAAATAAAGAAATTAATTATAATATATAATCTATTAAAATCATACTTTACAAATACTTTAATCAAACGTAAATTCATGAATAATACAACAAATTATACGAAGGGAATCGTTTGAAATACATCATAAATAAGCAATAAACTCCCAAATTATCTACCCCTTTTTGGTAATTTAAAAATATGAAATAGGATCAATCAAATTCTAACCACTTTTGGAATGATTTAAAAGTTTAATATCATTAATAAAAAATCATGTTCAAAATACAAATTACATTATATTTGGAAAATAAAAAACACTATCGAACCAAATAAAGAGAATGTATTAGTAGTGAAGGAATATAAAGAAATCTAAAATAATAAATTTAACTCCTCCTAATACTATTTATACTCATAAGTGATATCAATTATTAAAATATAATCAAAAGTAATATAGTAAGATATATTACCCCTTAATCTAACTTTCTTTATAAACTAACAATATAATAATATGATATCCATATATAATAATCCCCCTTATATAAATAAATTTATATAATGAGCTATAAGATATTCCAATGATTTTTAAATAATTTATAAAATATAGTCAATAAATTAAATAAAAATAACTTAGCCCATTTCATGAAAAAATGATAATTAAATGAATTTACCTTTGTATTTTGTGTTTTATTTTTTGTCAATGTGTTTATTAAAGGAAATTCAATGTGTGTGGAATTTGGGTGATGAAATGAGTGTCCACCCAATGTAAGAAGATATAAATGTTACCCATATACTTGGTTAAATAAGGATAAATAATTTCTTCTCTTGAATAACTTACTAGAAATATTCATGGAGAGTCCATTAAATCAAATGATTGATTATGCTGGTATTCAATGAATCAAGACACGTATTGATGGTAGTAGAATCACTATCTTCTACATGTTATATAATAAGTGAAAACATAATAAGGAGTTGGCTATTGAACTTATTTTTCCTTGCATATATTAAATAAAAAGGAGTAAACTAGGTATAAAGTATTAAATAAAATCTAGATTAACTAAAGATAACCCATAAAAGGATTGTATGAAAAGAAGGATACTATATTAAGTGATAAATTTCACTTGGATGAAGGATTTTGAAGTCTAAAGTGAAGCTATAAATTATAAATAAATAAATTTTATTTAAATACTATACTTGAGTATTTTTCAAGTTTCAAAAAACCTTGATGATAGGTTTTGTAATTATTTTAATAATTCCCATAAATATTTTATAGTTATTATAAGGTAATTTGATATGATTCAGAAGCCCTTGAAGTGAGTTTAATAAGTTCTATAAATTTTTAGAGAAGTCTTGAAATACTATACTAAATGAGAAAATAAGAAAAATGATGAACACTATGAACTTCATATGGTACAACAGGAACATCATAAGGTTCACTTTGTAGGGTTCATTGATAGAATTTTTAAGGTGTATAGAAAAACTTAATAGCATACAATGCACTCTATATCGGGGGTTATAAGTGAAAATTAGAAAACTCTTAAGCCCTGCAATGTACTTTATATGGAACACATGAATTCATATGGTACAATAACGCTATATTAATACATTGTAAGTTACCTTCATAGGGTATATCTGAACTATATAGGGTACAGTGCAATAAACCACATGTTTGATGAGAACTAGACTTTATAGGGTATAATAAACCCTATTAATAGACTTAATAAATTATAACTAATCTGAATTTCATGTTTTTAATAATGGAATGTACCTTTCATTGAAGCTTATAGGGTACAACAAGTACTTCGTAAGGTAAAAATGAACTTATATATATTGTAAGGTTCATTAAACCTTGTAAAGATAGATTGAAGTATTTTATAGTCTTCCTCATTTATAAAAATTTGAGGTTTCTATAAAAAATGAGTTTCCAGAAGAAAGTTTATAACAAAATGAATAAATTATAATGATTTAAAATCCATTATTCAATGTTTAAAACATCACAAACACCAAAAATAGTATGTGATTCATGAAAAATAATTATAAGAATAAAATATTCAATTTTTGGAGAAGAATTTAAAATTTTATGAATTTATTGAAGAATTTTAAAAGTGTTTTTAAGTGAAGAAATTATTGAATAAATAAAAAATAACATTGGATGGTGATTTTTTATTATTATTCCGAGTAAGATGGAAAGATGGGGTTGAATTACCTTGAAAATTTAAAACTAAATAATCAATACAATTATTCAATTAGGTGATTTAAATTATATGACTTATTTAATCAAAGTTGGTTTAAAATATAAACACATATAAAATTGATCAGAAGAAATATTTATAAAAAATGAGTAAGAAAAATATATAAATATTTATTTAAGGAGTAAATGTATTGATATTAAAATGTATAACCAATTAAATAATGATGTATTAATTAAGTGAGATATTAGTTTATATGAATAAATAAGTCATCTTAATTAAATTATTAACATGATTGGGGATTAATTGATGAATTTAAAGAAAAATATTAAAAAGTAAATGATATAAAAATAAAATAAAATACAAGGCACATTATTTTATAATGGGGTTCGTAAATAGCTCAATAATATCCCCTATTTATCCACCCCATAGATTAGTTGAGAATATTTATAATAAATCCTTTGACTTTTAGTGTAGATAATAACCCTAGAGAAGGAATACACTTACTATTGACTAGAATAAAGAAAGAAACCAAAATAACCTTCCTTTTGATTGAAAGAAATAAATAAATAGAAAGAATTTAGACACTTGAACTTTATTGGAAAAAATAAATAAAATGAAATAGAATGGTTTCAATGGTAACCATGAATTGAATAAAAATAATAAAAATAGATGTTTTGTTAGGCTTAATCCCTTTGAAGCTTAGTCCATAATCTCTCAAAATATTAATCAAGAATAGTATGAGAGATATACAAAATATATAATATATAATGATTTATAATGAGAACATAATTTTGAATGGAATTGAGTACATAAGTATAACCAAGATAAATTTTAGATTTTTGAAGTTTATTTTTGAGAATTGTAGAAAAAAAATTCATTTACTTGCCTCTATATGGTCTATTTATATCCTTTAGAGGTTTAAGGGTTGATATGGAGAAGTTAATGGTTCAGAGAAGTTGTTGAAGACCGCCATCAAAGTACTATTTGAATTGCTATCTTGACACCACTTGCTATTCACCTGATTAAACCAACTAGATGGTGGTATTTCTATATCCTTACAGGTGTATACACACTCCATTGGGTAGTTTTTATCTTCCACCGAGTATTCTATGAGAAACCTGTAGAAATCAAGTTCTATCTCGACCTCAATGGATGGACAGTGAACTCCACTTGGTATCCTATGGGATACTAGTATCTAAGAGGTTCTGTCCAGTTTCACTAGCTAATAGGTGTCACTCTATAAGGTAGTCAATTGTAACAGGTTGTATGGCCTTCACAAAATTTCCTTCAAATGTCTTCTTTCACCCATACTTTGGTTGGTTGAAAACCTATAAATATACATAAATAAGAGAGCTAAAAATACATGAAATTCAATTTTTAGAACATGAAAAGATTATTTTAATCATTTAACCACATCTAAGAGAGTGAGATACAAAAATATCCCCCTTTTATGATCATAAACACTTGAGGTAAAAACAATAAGAGATAGGTATATGAATTTATTTATTTTGAATAAATACATCTAAAATATTTTTAAAAAATAATTTCAAATTGGATTTAAAAGATATTTTCATAATAATTTTGAAATCATAATCTAAATACAGAAATGAAGACTTTTAAAATATAAATTTTACCATGATACCAAAAACTTCTCCTTAAAAGCATAAGTATAAAACTAAAAGTTTATAAAGAAACCATAAATTTCTCCTCAAAAAAAATTCCTCAAATAATAACTATGAAACCAATAATCTCATCCCCCTAAGTGATCATCAAAACTCCATAAATAGGTTTAGAGAAATAAAGGTCAATATAAAGAGATCTATTTTATGGAAGAGATAAAAATGAATATGAAAATTACAAATCCTATGTAAAAGTATTTTGTTGCAACATGAAAAAAAACTATAAAATTGAAGAATAAAAAGATTTTCAATAATCTAAAACTTTTGATCAAAAAGGGTATCTCCTTTTGGAACATTTCATAATTTATAATAGGTTTCTCTCCAGCTCAATTAATAATTTAAACAAAATAATCTATAAAACAATTATATTCAAGAGATAAATAATAACCACTAAAAATTTAAAAAAAATTAAGAATTATGAAATTATTTGTAAAATAATGAATTGAAAAGATTCAAACTCGTCAGATAAAGATTCAAAATTGAAAATATTTAGGCTTTCCATATATTAAAATTAATAAATTATTTTATACATACATGTTTTTAATATATTTTTCAATAATTAAATATTTAATATATTTTCCAATAAATTCTATATTTAAGATAGTTTTCAATAAATTCCATATTTGAGAGATTATATAATAAATTAAGGATTTAATAGATTTTGTAATAAATTTTAAATTTTATATATTTTTTAATAAATTCATAATTTAAGATATTTTGAAATAAATTCGAACATAGATCATAAATTTTATATTATTTTCCAAAGAAAACCCCTCGGGAGTGTTAAACCATGTGTGCGGTAAAGTCCTACTACTCATGCACAGGGTGAAAATTAGGTTTATACCCAACAATACATTTTCAATGTTAATACCTCTAGGTGAATCTCTACCAAAACCACATCCAATTATTTTATATCCAAATAGGGGTTTCTTTTCTAATACAATCACACATACTATAATTTAATAGAATTAATGGTTATAAAATAATAATAATGAAAATAATATCAAATCCCCTTTTGTGAAATAATAAAAAAAACACATTCTATATGTTTGATAGAAAAAGGATATTACAAAACATATCTAATCACAGAGTAAAAATATTGACTTTAAAATATAAATAATTTTAAAATAACATGAAAATAAAATCTTAACTTTAAGTTAATTAAGGGTAAAAAGAACTGATAACAAATATATGATAAACTAAAGAAAATTTTCAAAAGGAATTTCAATATTTCATAACGAAATTAAAAGATATTATAAAAATGAATCAAAGATGAAATTATAAAATTTCCGTAAATAATTGAATTTTATAAAATAATTTTAGGCATAAGAGGAATTTAAATAATATGTTAAAACAAACCTTTAGAGAAAAAAAACTTTTATTTTATTTCATTCTCTCCCTTAATAGAAACCAAAACATTTTTTCTTTTGTAATTTTCAAAAGTAGCCTCATTAAAAGGGGTTAGATGGATATGTAATATAGACTAAAAACGATTTTAGGAAAATGTTAAATTAAAATAATTTAATAAATAAATATAATCATATAAATAATTTAATAAATAAAGAATATAACATATATGATAAATAGATTCAGGCATACAGATTAAGATAGATATTCAAAGTCAAACAAATTTATAAAAAGGATAACTGAATCTCATAATGAGGATAATATTTTAAAACAAAGATAAATAAGATTAACATAAAATTGGTTTCACCTCCTTAGACGTAGAATCATATTAAGGATAAAATACGGATGAAAAACAAGGTAACAAATCAAGTATTCTGATTTAGAAAAATAGGGTGGGGGTAATATAATAAAGATAAAGATTGATCATTAAGTCCAATAAATAAATATCAAGATATTTATATAATAAATCTCACAATATTATAAATTGAATTAAATTTAAATAGAAAAAATTATAATTCTAAAGTTGATAAAATTATATATTTAAATTTAAATTATTTTAAATTATATAGAATAAATAAGTCCGTAATTTTAAAAAGAAATTAAAAATTTTATCTAAAAGGATTTTATAACAATACAAGATTTAAAACCAATATCCATTTCAAAGAATAAAATTCCTAAAATAAAAGATGAATTTGAATTTTGAAAATGTTTTTAAAATAAAGGATAAAACTAATGTTTTTCAAGATTGAATTAGTTAAAAATATTAGTGTCATTAAAGATTTATACCTCACTCCCCTTTAATAAAATCAAAGACATATTAGAGTGATGGATTTTCAAAAAGAAAAAAAATATTTATTGATATTAAAAAATGTTTTAAACCACCAATATATAAACAATTATTAATAATTATATAATTTAGAACAACTAAAGTTACCTATACTAATAATTTTTCCCTTTGAGTTATCCCTAATAGAGGTGTGGATTTCATCATGTTTTTCAAGAAGATTGAACACATAGTATTCATCGCACATGTGTCTTGTGAACCCACTATCCAAGTACCATGAAGCTCCTTGAGTTTTTATCTTGAGACATATTCTCTATAGAAATATCAATATGACTTTTTCATATGAATTTGGGTCGACCAATGTTATTTAAGAGAGATTTTCAGATCCTTACTTGTTTAAAATATGAATTTCCATTATAATTCCTATAAAAAGTATTAAAAGATATTTATATCAATTTAGACCTACCATAATGAGAATTATTACAATAAAATTCATAAATAATATACCGTTTTCCTATAATAGTTGAAAATTTTATCTTGTGACAATAATTTTATAAAATTGGTTTTATTTTTAGAGGTTCTATATTGATTTTAAAAACCAAAACCAGAAATATTTTTTATATGATGATGAGAACCCAATATTTTATTTAGATTTTTTTATCCTTGAGTTAATTTAAAACTATAATATTTTATATAGTTAATGTTTTTTTCTAACACTTCATCAGTATTTTGATCTTTTAATTTCTAAGACAACGTTTAATTTTTTTTATAAAGTTTATTATTTTCAAAAAAAACATGACAATATTTATTTTCGAGATCTTTGCAACTAATGGTAATTTTAGAAAAACCATTTCAGATTTGATCTCTAGAATATTTAATATCCTCATAGATTACATGAATATAAGAAAAATAAGTGGTTGAATAATTGGAAGTATAATAACTAAACTCATCACTTACCTATTTTTGTGTTTTAAGACATTTGGAACTATCATCACTTGCTTTATAAGAGGAGAGGGAATCATCATTTACACTCCAAGTAGATACTTTGAAATATTTCTTACCTTGATGATTTTATTTCATCATCTTTTAATATATAGGGAACTCTAGTTTTATGTGCCCCTTTTTATTGCAATGATAACATGTTACCTTAGGTTCCTTTTATTCAATCTTCATTTTGACATGTTGGAAATATTTTTTCATTATCATTAATTTTTTCATCATCTTTTATAGGTTTTAAATGTTATCATCATGATCAAATTAATCATCATTAATTTACTTTAATGAAATATTATTATTTTCATTTAATTAATTGGATTATTTTCGGCTAGTCACTTAATCGTAATCTCATAAGTCATAAGAGATACAATAAGTTATTAAATCATCATGTTATTTATATATTTAGCTAATTGGATTTTAATTACATTGGGTTCTCTTGTACATAAAAGGACCCAAATTATTTTCTTCACAAGATTTTATGTAGTAAGAGTATCACCAAGATACTTTATTCTATTTTATATGTCAGAAAAGTGAGTAAAATATCAAAAATTGATTCATTTACATGCATTCTAACACTTTAAAAATCTTTTTCCATACTTATCAAATCTAGTATATTTAACTTTATTATTGCATTCATGAGTTACCTCAATTAATTTCCAAATTTTATGAGTAGTTTTAAATTTGGAAATTATTTTAAATTCATTATGATATATACCATAATGAAGAGAAATCATGTATTTTCAATAAATCAAAATTTTCAATATCATTATAAGTCTATTTTTATTCTTATTATTTAGTAGGTGTATAAAAATGCATAATAATTTTCTAAATAGGATAACTAATTCTTCTAAGAAAATTATACATGTGAGTTTTCTAATAACTATAGTTTGTTTCATCAAAGAAAGGAGCATGACTCATTAAGAGTCCATCAAGAGCACCTTGGGTGTTAAATTTAAAAGTCATATTTTAAATATTGTTCCTTGAAATTGATTAAGATTTTAAAAAAAATTGAAAATAATTTCTAAAAAAAATATTGAACACAGAGTCACCTTTGACACTAATATTTAGTTGGATTAATATTTAAATAGATTGTGAAATTACCTTAATAATTAAAACTAAATAATATATAAAATTATGAAATTAAGATATTTTAATTAATTGATTTATTTAATCAGATTATGTGTAAAATATAAAAACCTATAAAAGTTATATAAGACACTATTTATAAAAATAAAGTGAAAAATATATATAAGAATTGAAAGAGTAAGAGTATTGAAATAAAAAATTCTAATCATAACAAAAACAATATATTAATTGATCTAGAGATTGATTTATATGAAAACAATTATGTGAATTAAGTGATTAATATGATTAAGGATTAATTAATTAATTTAAAGAAAAAATTATAAAGTAAATGACATGAAAAGTAAATAAAAGACAAGGAACAAAATTTGATAAGGGATTTTGGAAATTTCTCAATAAGAGACCCCATGTCCCCCCCCCCCCTCAATTACTTGAGAGTGTTTCTATTAAAAAATTGACTTCATCAGTAGACAAGAACTAAAAATAAGTAAAATACTTTATTTTTACTAGAAGAAAGAAACAAAACAAAAGGCCCTTGATTTTTATTAGAAGAAAGAAAGAAACGAAAATAAGGGAGACACTTTATTTATACTATAATAAATTAAGAAACTAAAATAACCTTGGTTTTAACAGTAATAAATATCCCAAAATAAAATAAAAATAAATAAAGGTCTGTTAGGAAAAAACCTTTTAAATATTATCCTCTAATATCTTAAAATAATAATAAAAACACTAAGAGATATCGAGAAAATATATAAGAGATAATGGATGACAATTAGAGAACACTTTTGAATGGAATTGAGAGAACAATTATTATCTGTAGAAATGTACCATTAATGAAGTTTATTGCTAAGAATTATAGTTCAATGTTCATTTAAATGAATTTGATGGGTATATTTATAGCCTCTAGGTTTCCAAGGGATGGTATGGAAAAGTTAATGGTTTAAAGAAACAATTAAATGGAACCATCAATACACCATTTATTTACTGAATAGATAACACAAAAAATCCTCGTAATTCCATTGGATAAATGGTGGGATTTTTGTTGCCTTCTAGGTTGTGGTAAACACGACCAAGTATCTAATGAGATACCTAGAGAAATACAAATTTTTCCAGACCTTTCAAGATGGACAGTGACACTCCACCAGGTAGCTGGTGGTTACATACTATTTAGTCTTTACAAATATCCTTCCATGATTCTCTTGAACCTAACCTTTGGTTAGATTAAAACCTATAATGATACTCAAATAAGAGGTCTAAAAATACATGAAATAAAAATTTTAAAACACCAAAATGTGTTTGTGATCATTAAAACACATCTACCATAGTGAGGTGAAATGGTTCTATCATGTTCAAAACATTATAAATGTATGATTATATATAATTAATTCCTAATTCTAAAAAAAGATCTTGTATATGAGATCCTTGATAAATAAAATAATATTCATTTGTTTTCAAGAATAATGAAGATGTAAATTATTTGATGCATTTGATGTGCTTAAGTGATTTAAATATAAAAAAAATATGATTCAAGATATATGAGAATAATTATTTAATAAGTTGGTTTAGTTTATATCTATATAGTACAGAATCAAGATTTACTATATACTATTTTTATTGAATCTCTTATGCCACAATTATAGGTTTTATGACACAATCTGAAGTGATTATATATATTTTTTTATATCCTTTTAAAGAAAGATTTTATGTGGATTTTTAAATGGTATTTTTTAAGAAGGAGAATAATAAGCCTACTATAAAAAAATAGGATACATTTTTGGATAAGAGGAAGAATAAGAAATAAAAAATAATATAGAACTGCATTAATTTTACTAGAGATCTCTGTTTTAGAAAAATGATAGCATGGAGATCATGGATGATGTAATTTATGCAGATGTAATATTTTATTTTTCATGTATTTTCTTAAATATTTCCATTTATGGAATATGAAAATGATATAAAATAAAATTGAATATACCTATACATAATTTATCAAAGAGAGAGAACATTATTCAATACGAGAAGATAAAAAAGAAGAGGATGAAAATATATTGTGTTGTTGTGTTGAGACATGTCAAGAGAAGTAGAACCCTTCAAGGAAGAAGAAAAACCTGAGACTATGATGAATATGTTGACCTTTTTAAGAATAAAAGAAGATAAATATTTCCATAATTAATTGGTCAAAGTAGAAAGAGAATAAGTAGTAGTAACATGATTCCTACGATGTGTTTCATGTTGTGAGTAAGAGCAGACCCAATTGTTCAATGATTTCATCATTATGAATTTTTCTAGAGTTATGATATTTAGTGCATACACACTAGGTAAAACTTTATAGGTTTTTTTATTGAATAATGAGTTGTGAGAATGCATTAAATATATTTTAATAATATTTAGGAATCTAGTCTGAGAATAGAGACTGAGCTGCACTATTTTTCTCTTGAAGAAATAAAAGTTGGTTGCAGTATATGATATTAAGAAAGAAGATATAGTGTTTTGGGTGCAGCATAATATCTATATAGTTTGGATATCTACTTTAAAATAGGTTTTAAGTTTTTTGAGAACTAGTGGGGTTTCGATATAAAGAAGTTTAACATGGTGTTATACTAGTTCGCTTGTGTAATATAGTAAACAACACCTCTATATTATATGGTGAGAGGGTACAAGATAATCCCTACCCAATCCGAATTTAAATTAATTATAATATTTATAGTTTAAAATCAATGACTCGGAAATCCTGATCATAAAAATGAGTGGGATTCCTGAGAGGGGTTAAGCCTTATAAAATCACAAGTGTTGTAATTGACTACTTTCATACATTGAATATTGTGGTATGATTGGTTAAGTAAGAAAATATCCATATGTCTGAACTGGAAAGAGTGGTTCAATTTCCAATGGGGTTAAAAGGTTAAAATAAAAATTTAAAATTTGGTAAAATTTTGACCACACCTGATTCACCCCCTCCCCACCTCAGGTGTGTCTGCACCATTCCATTGGGACTATCAATTAACATCAGAGTATAGATTCTCTCTAAATGGATCTATATTTTCCTTTTCCATTTATTTTTACTTGTGTGTATATTAATTTCATGTAATTACCTAAACTATTATAAATGAAATTCCCACTTTTTGAATAAATAAGCACATTATCAAGTAATAAATTTATAAAAAACACATGCACTACTTTAGTTATTTTTTAACACTTATATGGTATGTAAAATTTAAAAGAACACTATGAATAATAACCATTGATAACATATCTATTGTACAGTGATCAGATGGTTAGTATATATTTAAGGGTTATGATAAATTCCAATTAATATAGACAAAATAAGTGACGGCCTCATCTAGTAGGGTCGTACCCTATGAATCTCATTTATTAGATATTACAAGGGAGATAGATCATTTATATTTTCCCTTGATAAATACCAAACCAAGAATCAATAACTAAATCATAAAAAAACCATTTATGGGATATGTTCATGCTTTCCAAGATGATGGTCCAAACCATGTATGCCAAACCACCCTAAGAAAACACCACCATCACACACCTTACCCTTAGGGAATTTTTTAATGTAATAAAGGGATATGTATCTATACCATAATAGTATGAAGTTTTATTTTTATTTTTATTAAAAAATTGTTATATTTATTCCTTTTTAATATTACTTTTTCAAATTTATTAAAAAATAATTTTATTAAAAATCAGATTCTGATATAATGAAATAATGACTATATTTTTAGAAAATGTATAGTTTCAATCAAGACACTATATTTTAATTAAATCATGAATTTTTTAAGTAAATTTTATTCTAATAAAATATTTTTATTAAATATTTTTATTAAATATAAAAGATAATATAATTTTTTAAAGTAGAAAATATGTTTTATAAGGGTCATAAAACTATTATTGTCAAAATATGGTATTTTTCAATAAATATGTATTTATGATTTAAAAGTGTTAATTTTCATACTTATAGAATTATTTGGATAAAATAAATATTATTTTTGAAGTCAACATGTCAAAATTATCCAATATTTATTTTTTATAGTATTTGGAGACGGTCAAATTGTTGGGTCAAAACTAAATATGGTATAAATATATAGTGTTTATTATGACATCATAATGTCTCAAAAGTGAAGTAATACTTTACATAAAATGTATCCAGGAAAAATATATATTTAAACTTTAATCTAGAGTGTTTTGGGGTTATTTTATTAATTTTATAAAATTTTAATGAATCCTCCAAAACCTATATTATATTTTTAAGGTCTTAAAATAAATTATTTGTGAACATGAAACACTTCCACATCACCAAGGTTATTATTTGAATGATATTGGTTCTTAAAGATTTTAAATAATGAAAACCACTATAATTTGGTAGAAAACATGGGAAAACCAGGGTATGGTTTGTGGTTTTGAATACTTTATCATATAGATTCCAAAAACTTTGTTTGGAAAATAATAAAGAACCATCCTCTTTTTTTTTATATAAACCCACATAAACTCCCATTTCTATTCACTAAAAACACTTTTAGAAAGAAATTACTCTGCACTTCTCTTTTCATACCCCTCCCAAAGTTTCAAAAATCTATTAAGAAGCTCCTCCCAATCTTTTGGAAACATCCTATCGAGGTAAGGGATCCTCTCCTTCTCCTATTTATTCAAGAACATCCTTTATATTATGCCCTTTGTTTTCAAATTTCTCATGTTGGTATATGTTTCAAGACATACCTATTACTACCATTATTATTTAGAATTGAAAAGAGACCCATTTCACTATCATTAATCCCTCCAAAGAACCTTTATGTATCTCTGTTATTCTATCAAAATTATTTCATGATTTCTCCATGCCAAAGTTTTTTGTTGTGAACACCCATCCTTATTTGTTCTCAAGAGTATTAACCTAGATATACGAATCATTCATTTATTGGAAAATTTAATTTATATAATCTACAATCTTTGATTATGGGACTAAAATTTATAAAATTCATATTTATTTTGTATAATTTATGTGGCACAATTATGCATGTACATGATATGAAAATGATGGGTGTACCCAGATACTGCTCAAATTTATTGGGTAATGTTTTAGTCTCATGATATGTCATGTGTGTGATTAGGGAGAAAAATATATATTATGGTGCTTTTTCCACCATGTTATGATTTCATTATGGTTATCCTTGACCTATGTTTATGATGTCATGTTTAATGTTGTCACCAAATTCCCATGTTTCTTTTATGCTATCTTGTTATATCATGCCTTATTGTTCAATATTATGATTTTCCCCTCTTTTATATAACCTTGGTATTACTCTTGGATCAAATTTACTGGTTTACCTTATGCTATGTTTTTTTATTACCTTATTGGGATTTATATCTTTCCCCATTCTTATGTATTTACCCAAGTTATCCCGTGTAGTTTTAAGAGAGAAATGGAATCTTAGGACCATGTCAAGAAAATTTTCAATAATGTTGTTTTATCTATACATAAAGTTGATTTTCTATGTACCTAATTTCCAAAATAAACTAGGCTTACCAATATTTTGGGGTTGTAAAATGTATACCTTTATATAATAAATCATGAAATAAAGTGTATTAAAATCTGGGTTGTCATAGTTGGCATCAGAGAAAAGTAAAGTTATTTTTTGGGATTATGATTATAAAACTCTATTAAAAGCCTTATGAATGTGACTAAATATAGTAAAACATCCCTAAATTTTGGTAAAGTATAGAGTAATTAGTTTTCAAGAAAATAAATCCATTTCTGGAGAAAACATGTAGATGTGGCTCTGGCACAAATGTACCAAGTGGTAATGACCCCAAAAAGGGTTAATTGAGCCAAACTTGATGGTCACTTAGTGCATAGTAATAGGACTGACTACACATATGGTTTTATAATCCCATGGTATATTTTTTGGTAAATTCAAAACATCCATAAAAAACATTATTAAGGGAATAAAAAATTATCATGATATTTTATGTTATAAAATAGATCACGAATAACTTAAATTAAAACCTAGAAATTCATAGGTTAAAGAATATACGTCATTTATTATTATCCATTTAATGTTTATGGTTTCACATTTATGTATTTATTATTTTAAAAATTATTATCCTTTCACCAATTCTTGGATGAAATAAATTATTATAACTAGAATTAAATAGTGAAAGTTAAGCTTAGAATACATAGTTGTGCACATTATTTTATATCACGTAAGTTTAGTATAACCATTCAAATACCACCTCAAACCATGGAAGTTGAGTTATCAGTAAAGATAGTAAATGGTTAAATTATTTCATCCTAATAATATAACTTATCCCCTATCAATATTTTTTAGTTTAATTTCCTAGAAACCCTTGTAATACTTACTTTATAAGAAATTGATTCTACTCAGGTCATGGATTGTCTTTCCTTTTATATAGCCAATATAAGTTTCCAAGAGAAGGAAATCACCCACTATATTGAAAATATCCATCTGATTCTATACAAGTTCAAGGAGGAGGTTGAATCTTCTATGGTACCAATATCTCAATCATGTATATTATTTCCTTGTGAGAAAACCTATTTAGCTCAAATGATTCAGACTAAATAAAATATAATCCCTGAAGACATGCCCATTGTGAGGGAATACATTGATGTGTATTTTAAATAATTTCCTGATCTTCCTCTTAGACGATAGGTTGAATTCTCAATATAGTTTATACTTTAAGCATTATCAATATCCAATACTATATATATAATGGATGTTATTGAACTTGAAGTGATAAAGAAGAAACTACATGTGAATTTGGAAAAATAGTTCATATACCAAATTGTTTCACCATGGGGTGAACCAGAATTCTTCATCAATAAGGATAGTTCAATGCATCTCTTTATTGATTATTGTGAGAAAAAAAAGATAAAAATAAAGAATAAGTATCTTCCACCATGGATTGATGACTTTTTTTATCAGTTATGTGGAGACCAATATTTATCAAAAGTGTATCTTCAGTCAGGATACTATCATGTAAAGGTGAAGAAGGAGTATTTCCCTAATAATTATCTTCATACAAGGTATAGAAATTATACCGTCATAGTGATTCTATTTGGGCTCAATAATTATCCAAAAATCTTCTTGGAATTAATTAATAGATTATTTAGAGATTACCTTAATAAGTTTATGGTAAACTTTATAGATGGGATTCTCATCTACTCTAAATGAAAGGTGAATCATGAGGATCATTTTAATTATATACTAAAGACCTTATGAAAGGAAAATTTATTTGTGAAGTACAATAAATGTGAGTTTTGGTTGTAGAAAGTAACTTTCTTGGGAGATGTTATCACCAGTAAAGGTAAATCTATGGATCCTTTGAAAACTGAGACAATTTAAGGATGGATCATACTAACCTATGTGATGGATATTTTTAGTTTCCTTGGATTAGCTGAGTACTACCATCAATTTGTGATAAACTTATCATGATTTTAAATCCCACTATCCAAGCTAAATTGGAATGGGGTAAAGTTTTTTTGGAATAAATAATGTGAGGAAAGATTTAAATAGATTAATAAGAGTCTTATTACTTCACCTGTGTTCAAACTACCCAATAGTAGGAAATTATTTATGGTCTATAGTGATTTACCCAAAAAAAGGATCGAGTTGTGTTCTCATGAAAGATGAAAAAGTGACAGTATATTCCTCATTCCAAATAAATATCCATGAGAATAACTACCCAAATCATGATCTATAATTGGTTGCAATGATCTTCCCATTAAAGATATGGTGACATTACCTCTATGGAGAAAACTGTGACATATATACGAATCATAAAATCCTTAAGTATATATTCACACAAAATTATATTAATATAAACCAACAAAGGTTGTTATATCTGATCAAGGATTATTATTCTTCAATCCATTACCATATGGGAAAGCAATAAACTGAAATATTCTCTGAGTATATAGGATCATGAAACTCTATTTATGATGAGGATTTGAAGGGATACAATCTTATTGGAAATTAAATGGATGTACATGGGAATGATAATAGGTTATTCATTAAAACTTTCTCAAATAAATTCTCAACCATTCATTCTTGAGAGGATCGAGGATTCCCATAAAGATGATGAGGTGCTATAAAATAAGGTAGTGAATATTATGGAGTTAAAATTTTCTGAAGATGGAGTTATAATGTAACACCCAAGATTTTTATGAGTAATATTTTGTTTTTATATCATCAAAGGAATCTTTCACTACACACTTGCTTGGCACGCAATCACGACCTTCCTCGATAGCTTGCGTCGTACGCAATACCGAGTTTCACTAAACAACGATATACTATTAAAATATTATTAAAACTAGCCGTTATGAATAGTAATAACCACTTTTTGAAATTTTATAAATTTTATTTTTCAAAATGGACTTAATTTTTGGATTCGGAATATCGAAATTAGCCTAGGGTGAAATTTTGGTATTTTTCTGAAAACTTTCATTTTTTGATGAATAGTGAAACCACTAAGTGGTAGGTTAAAAACTGAATTTTGCATAAAACTTAATTTTACCGCTTCTGTGAATGGAATTTCGAAAATCCGACAGACACGGTTGATATCAGTAAGTAAAATGTGGTTCAATGAGATAAAAATAATTTTTTGGTGAATAGTAACTTTTTACTTTTTTTTACCGCGGTTAATAGTAAATAGGGTAACTAAGGGTAAAAATGATATTACTATTACCCTAACACATGTCCTAATTCTATTGGACAAGTGTAATTCGACCAAAAACAAACTTAGGAATAAAATATGACCATTTAGGCCCACTTGGATTAGATTAGGACATTTATTATTAATTTATTTAAAGAAGGGTTAAAATAGTTAAAATCAAAGTTTAATAAGTAAATCATTTTTAATATGGGGTTATACATAAGATAAATTCGACTATAAATATTAATTATAAATATAAAACGATATCCTACATAATGGTATTTTATTTGTAATTTTTAGACATTAAATAATTTAATTTATTTATGACACAATGATGATGCAGTAATTATCTTATTAATGAAATATTGACATAATTGATGTTATAAACATCAAAATAAATGTAATTTGAGACTTTTTATGAATTAAACTAATTTTATAGGTTACTATGATATATTAGTGTTGATTTAATCAACTTTATTCGAACATATAATTCTTTTATGACTTTCACAAAAATCATATATCAAATAGTGTCAAAATTGACACAAAATAGTTTTTAAATCAAATATTATATTATTAATTGTTATTTTATTCCTAAAAATCTAAGGTTCGGCCAAATGACTTAGATAAGGATATATATATAAATAATAAACAATTTGGGGTTCTTTTGTCATGTTATAGTAAGTGTATTAACCATATAGTGAAAGAAAACAAAAAGACATGGTAAAAGTTAAATTATTTAACTTAGAGTTAAATCTAATTGATAAGGTTAAAATAATACCCTAAACTTGTCTAAATCCTATTGGTTGATAGTATTTCGACCCATCCTCACTTTAGCTTCTAAATAAGACCCTTTGTAACCAATATAAACCGATTTTGACTTTAATATAAAATAATATTTTGAGATATTCCTAAGGTGCCCCTCTCCTCCCTTATAAAAGGGCACCACCTCCCCCTCCTCCTCACACCAATTTGAGCACTCAAGCTCGGCCAACCCCTGCCATTTTCTCCTCTCCACTTCCCTATAATAATCCTAGAGTTCCTGGTCTTATTAAAAGACCAATCTTAGTTCCCTAAGTGGAGGATTCAAAGAAGCGTTCCAAAGAAGAGGTAATATCCATTACCGATCTTTTCAATTTCTTTCTTCTTCAACTTATTCTTCTTTAGTTGTTTCATGATAAAGTAATAACATCAGTATTACTTACATACTGATATATTATTATAAATATGAAACAACCCTAATTCACCTTCTATCCATCCTACGGAAAAATGAAATCACCGCGCGTGCGTATGTACGGAATACCGTCTCCACGCCGTGGTGTAATCTATTTTTCCACCATCACTTTACAAGGATGGGTATAATGGTGTAATGAGTAACTATTTATGATTATTATAAAGTAATATTGATACTGAAATAATATATATACTCCAATATAGTTCCACGATCATAGGAACGATATCATCACTCGTGCGTACGTACGGAATACCGTCTCCACGATGTGATGCGACTCGTTCTACATGATCATCATTACATAGTAATTATATAAATGAATTGAATGAATAAATATGATATATGTTACACTAATACCATTCTGGATATAATGTATCTATAACCTTAAAAGAAGAATAAAAATGTATTAGGCAAAACACGCATAAGAACAAAAGGCAATAAAGACCCGAGTAACAAGTAACAATGAAATATTACTAACAAGAAGCTAAGAATATGACCATATATGATATCATATCAATATGTATGATTCTGGAATAAGTCAATAACATTATTTAAACCATTATACAGGAGCTTCGGACACGTACAAAGCAAATCGGACCTAAGGTAAGGGATAAATTTTCAATCTCATTTTTATCCGAGATTGCTTATACATAAGTATTTACTGGGGTTACGTTTATTATCCATGACCATGTTTTCTAAAAATGTTTTTATAAAATGTTTACCATTCTTCCATGAATGTTTAAAGTAATTTTTACCCTTTATTGACTTTTTACCACATTGTATGAATGGAATCTTTCCTTTGGTTACCATATAAGGTACTTTTTGACTTTTCCGACAAAAGTACAAAGAATGTTTTTTTTTAACTTATACGGCATGGATGGATTTTTAAAACATTATTTCCAAGAATCTTCCTTTATAAGTTTTCAAGTTTATTTTTAATCAACTTCTTTTAGTTTAAAATTGTATGACATGTTAAGAAAGGAAAAGTGTTTTTGAAGTAGAAAGGATATTTTCCTCAAGAATAGAGTTCAAGTATTTTATCAAAAATTATTTTCCATATAAGATAATAAAAGGGTTCTATTTTTATCCCTATTATTACATGGATTTGATTATGTTGTGATGGAAATATTTTTATGAATTCCTTTATATTATATGAATTGTTTTTTGATGTCATGTTGTTTAAGAATCCCATTTTTATTACATGGGTTACGCTATGATGTATGGTTTATGATTATGTGGCACACATAAGAAAGGATTCATTATAAGATGGGTGGGACCTATATATCCCTCCAATACATTGGGTAAAGATTTTATATCTCATGAGATAGACATGGCTGGAACGGTAGGTTATACCGGTTCAGTGAAACAGGACTGGAACGAGGGTGACTCGGTTCAGAAAGGGACTTTGTCTACTAAGATAGTCTTGTCAATGAGTCATGACTAACAAGAAATGATTTTCCATGATTATGTGTGCATGCCACAAAGTTTCAAGTTTCATGTTATGATTATGGGGATCTCATTTTCACTTCTATGATTTATTCCATGTTAAGATATTATGATCTCTTTTGCAGGTTATGATTTTCAAAAAGATATGATATGATTTTTTTTATTTCCTTTATTTTCCCTTGCTGAGCATTTGAGCTCACCCTTTTATGTTTTCTTTTCCCCAGGTCAGGAAGATGGATATTAAGTAGAATATGCTAAATGGGACCTTAGATATGATGAAATAAATGGGAGACACTATAGAAGATTTATGAACCAGTTGTTTATGTTTCCCAGTTTCTAAAGACACTATACCTATACGGTCCTTTATGGTTTTGTCATATGTTGTAATAAGTGTGCTTCAATTTTGAAGTATTAACAATGTATGTAAAGTATGGGTCGTTATAGTTGGTATCAGAGGAAAGGTATAGTCAACCTTTGGAAACTAGGATGTGAAAGCCTTAGTAATAACCCTAAGGATAAGTCTAAGCATAGAACACAATCTTAGTGTTTTAGAAATGGCCATGAATAACCTAGGATAAGACCTTAAGCATGAAAATTTTATTCTTGAATTATGTGGTTTTCCTATTATAATTAGTGTTGCTCACACTATTCTTCTTGGTTTTAGTCAATGGCTGGAACCCGAAGGAACCGTGTTAATGCGGAATGTGATGGGAAATGCAATGATTGTCCCCCTGAGAAACCAAACGATATGGGAGATGGAATGCAAAATCTTGTAGCCATGCTCACACAACTTTCTCAAGCTATGAATCATGCAGGACTTCCAAACGAGAAAAGGAAGGAGCAACATTCTGTTGAATCCTTCATGAGGAAGCGTCCACCTTCTTTCAGTGGGTCTACTGATCCATTAGTTTCTGAACAATGGATTAGTACTACTGAAAAGATATTTTCAGTTCTTCAATGTTCTGAACATGATAAAGTCATCCTAGCAGTGTATCGTTTGGAAGGAGATGCTGATCAATGGTGGAATCTTATTATGAATACGAGGCAAAGGGATGAAATTGAGTCTATGGAATGGGACGAGTTCAAGAACTTATTTTTCAATAAGTACTTCCCTCGTATTCTCCGAACAAAGATGGATAAAGAGTTTCTTGAACTGAAGCAAAGGGATGATGAATCTGTTGGTACCTATGAAGAAAATTTTACAAGACTTGCAAGGTACGCTTCTGGAATTATTATCCAACCTGAGAGTAATATCGATCGATTCTTTAGTGGCTTAAAACCAAGTCTTCGAAGGGCGTTAGCCATAAGGGACTTCAATAGCTATGAGGAAATCGTTCGATGTGCTCTCAAAGTCGAGATGGAGATTGGAGTAACCCATCAGTCACATGGGTTTGATAAGAAGAGGAAGATGGCATTCAAAGGAAAATCTAAAGAGCACACTGAAAAGAAGATGATCTTTCCCTTATGCTCAAAGTGTGGAAAGAAACATGGAGGGAGTTTTCTTAAAGGGACAAGTAAATGTTTCAAATGTGGAAAGGAAGGTCATCGGGAATTTGAATGCCGTGATAATGGGAAGAAGATGTCTAATGACGCAAACAAAGGAAGGGATACACAGAATGAACCTACTACACTTCAATGTTTCAAGTGCAAGGAGATGGGGCATTATGCCAATCAATGCCCAAATCCAAGGGTTTATGATGATGGTCGACGTCAACAGAATCTTAAGGCTAAAGACAAAGGAAATTCACATGCAATTTCTATCAGCGATGTGGAGTACGATAACGAAGTGGTGAAAGGTACACTTACCATCCACTCTAAAGTAGCAAATGTTTTATTTGATTCTGGATCCACCCACTCCTTTATTTCTAAAGAACTTTCTAAGGGTATAACCGTATTACCTCAACAATTAGATGTTGAGTTAGCTGTGACAACACCTAATGGCACAACAGTCGCATCAAAAGTTTATAATTCTTATCCGATCGAAGTTTGTGGGAAAGTGCTTCCTGCAAATCTTCTGATCCTTCCATTAGTGGAATTTGATGTGATTCTTGGAATGGATTGGCTTTCTCTACATGGATCTCATATCAATTTCCAAAGAAGGGAAGTCACATTTCATATTCCAGATCAATCTACGATCGTCTATCGATGCAAGGATGAATATAACCTTCTAGTGGAAATTCCTTCCATCTTGTGGGTGTTGATTCCACTAAATGAAGGTTATTTATCTCAAATGGTTGGTGAGAAAATTACGATTAAGAATATGCCCATCGTACAGGATTTTGATGATGTCTTTCCGGAGGAATTACCGGGTCTTCCACCAAATCGTGAAGTTGAGTTTTCAATAGAACTCGTACCGGGCGCTTTGCCAATTTCAAAGACACCTTATAGAATGGCCCCAATTGAGTTGCAGGAATTGAAGAAGCAACTCCAAGAGAATCTTGATAAGGGATTCATACGCCCTAGTGCGTCACCTTGGGGAGCACCTGTTCTATTTGTTAAGAAGAAAGATGGATCAATGAGACTCTGCATTGATTATCGAGAACTTAACAAGATCACTATCAAGAACAAATATCCTCTCCCACACATTGATGACTTATTTGACCAACTACGCGGAGCTCAATACTTTTCCAAGATTGATCTTCGTTCAGGGTATCATCAATTAAGGGTCAAAAGGGAGGATATACCAAAGACGGCTTTCCGTACAAGGTATGGACACTATGAATTTATAGTGATGCCATTTGGTCTCACTAATGCCCCTGCTATCTTCATGGATCTAATGAATAGAGTCTTTAGAGACTATCTTGATCAATTTGTGGTAGTCTTTATAGATGATATTCTTGTCTATTCAAAGAGCAAGGAAGAGCATGAAGATCACTTGAGAATTATATTGAAGACCCTGAGAAAGGAGAAGCTTTATGCCAAATTTACCAAGTGTGAATTTTGGCTTCAAAAATATGCATTTTTGGGTCACATAATCTCAAAATAGGGGATATCTGTGGATCCAGAAAAAACAGAGGTTATCGAAAGATGGTCGAGACCAACAACAGTAACTGAGATCCGAAGTTTTCTTGGTTTGGCTGGATATTATCGAAGTTTTGTAAAATATTTTTCACGATTATCTAATCCACTCACCAAGTTGACTCGGAAAGGATTTAAGTTTGTCTGGATAGAGGAATGTGAAGAGAATTTC
This sequence comes from Viscum album, assembly GCA_963277665.1. Classification (NCBI taxonomy): domain Eukaryota; kingdom Viridiplantae; phylum Streptophyta; class Magnoliopsida; order Santalales; family Viscaceae; genus Viscum; species Viscum album. The sequence goes on from OY728159.1 coordinate 353,266,829, forward strand.
AAGGAGTTGAAAAGAAGGTTGTCCAGTGCACCTGTGCTCACATTGCCTTGTAGTGGAGAAAGGTTTTTGATCTACAGTGATGCATCCAAGAAGGGATTGGGGTGTGTTCTTATGCAAAATGATATGGTGATAGATTATGCCTCACGACAGTTGAAAATCCATGAGCAAAATTACCCAACACATGATTTGGAGTTGGATGCGGTAATCTTTGCATTAAAGATTTGGAGGCATTACCTTTATGGTGAAAGGTGTGATATTTATACTGATCATAAGAGTTTAGAGTATATTTTCACACAAAAGGAGCTGAATATGCGCCAAAGAAGATGGTTGGAGCTGATTAAGGATTATGACTGCTCAATCCATTACCACCCTGGGAAAGCAACCAAGGTGGCAAATGCATTAAGTCGACAAGAACATGCTAGTTTATCCATGATGAGGATCACAAAAGATCCAATATTTATGGATTTACAAAGGATGGATCTTGGAATTATAATGGAAGGGGAGAAATCTTATCTTTCTCAAATGAATGTTCAACCATCTATACATGTGAAGATTAAAGAGGCACAGAAAGAAGATGTCGAGTTACAAAAGAAGGTGAGAAATGTTCCTGAATTCAACCTTGATTGTGATGGGATAATAAAGTTCAGGAATCGGGTTTGTGTTCCTCCCATCCCCGAATTAAAGAAGGATCTGCTGGATGAGGCTCATAGTTCATCATTCTCTATTCATCCTGGAAGCACGAAGATGTATAGGGACCTGAAAGAGTACTTCTGGTGGGATGGAATGAAAAGAGATGTTGCTAAATATGTCTCTCTATGCTTGGTTTGTCAACAAGTTAAAGCTGAGAGACAAAAGTCTAAGGGGATGTTACAACCATTACCCATACCCGAATGGAAATGGGAAAACATCACTATGGACTTTGTCACCGGACTTCCTAAAACATCCAAAGGCAATAATGCTATTTGGGTCATAGTTGATCGTCTTACAAAGTCTGCACACTTCATTGCTATTAGAGAGGATTTCTCTCTAGATCAGCTTGTCAGGATATATGTAAAGGAAGTGGTAAGATTGCATGGAGTACCACTTTCTATTATATCTGATCGGGATCCGAGATTTACCTCGAAGTTCTGGCGAAGTCTTTAGCATACTCTGGATACAGAGTTGAGTTTTAGCACTTCTTATCATCCCCAGACAGACGGTCAGTCTGAGAGAACATTTCAAACCCTAGAAGATATGTTGAGATCTTGCTCTATGGATTTCAAAGGAGGTTGGGATCAACACCTACCTTTGGTGGAATTTTCTTATAATAATAGCTTTCACTCCAGTATTCAGATGGTTCCTTATGAAGCTCTCTATGGAAAGAAATGCAGGACACCAACTTGCTGGGATGAAGTTGGGGAAAGAAAGCTATTAGGACCTGATCTCGTTGATGAAATGGCAGAAAAGGTCAGATCTATTCAACAACACATAAGAGCAGCTCAGAGTCGACAGAAAATTTATGCCGACAACCGAAGAAAAGACCTAGAGTTTGAAGTGGGTGATAAAGTGTTCTTACGAATATCTCCCTGGAATAGGGTTATGAGATTTAGAAAGAAGGGGAAGTTGAGCCCTAGATATATCGGTCCTTTCGAAATACTGGATCGTGTTGGGAAGGTAGCTTACCGATTGGCGCTTCCACCGAATCTCTCTCAAGTTCACGATGTGTTCCATGTATCTCTCCTGAGAAAGTACATACCTGATCCTTCACATGTACTCAGCTCAGAAGTTGTACCGCTGGAGCAAGATATTTCTTATGAAGAACAGCCGATAGAGATTCTGGATCGTAGCGAAAAAGTCCTACGAAACAAGACCACTCGATTGGTGAAAGTTTTATGGAGGAACCACCAACTTGAAGAAGCAACATGGGAGCTTGAGGATATGATGAGGGAGAAGTATCCTCATCTGTTTGTTACAAAGTGACGAATTTTGAGGGCGAAATTCTTTTTAAGGGGGGTAGAATGTAACACCCGAGATTTTTATGAGTAATATTTTGTTTTTATATCATCAAAGGAATCTTTCACTACACACTTTCTTGGCACACAATCACGACCTTCCTCGATAGCTTGCGTCGTACGCAATACCGAGTTTCACTAAACAACGATATGTTATTAAAATATTATTAAAACTAGCCGTTATGAATAGTAATAACCACTTTTTGAAATTTTTAAATTTTATTTTTCAAAATGGAATTCATTTTTGGATTCGGAATATCGAAATTAGCCTAGGGTGAAATTTTGGTATTTTTCTGAAAACATTCAATTTTTGATGAATAGTGAAACCACTAAGTGGTAGGTTAAAAACTGAATTTTGCATAAAACTTAATTTTACCGCTTCTGTGAATGGAATTTCGAAAATCCGACAAACACGGTTTATATCAGTAAGTAAAATTTGGTTCAATGAGATAAAAATAATTTTTTGGTGAATAGTAACTTTTTACTTTTTTTACCGCGGTTAATAGTAAATAGGGTAACTAAGGGTAAAAATGATATTACTATTACCCTAACACATGTCCTAATTCTATTGGACAAGTGTAATTCGACCAAAAACAAACTTAGGAATAAAATATGACCATTTAGGCCCACTTGGATTAGATTAGGACATTTATTATTAATTTATTTAAAGAAGGGTTAAAATAGTTAAAATCAAAGTTTAATAAGTAAATCATTTTTAATATGGGGTTATACATAAGATAAATTCGAATATAAATATTCATTAGAAAGATAAATAGATTTCCTAAATAATGGTATTTTATTTGTAATTTTTAGACATTAAATAATTTAATTTATTTATGACACAATGATGATGCATTAATTATCTTATTAATGAAATATTGACATAATTGATGTTATAAACACCAAAATAAATGTAATTTGAGACTTTTTATGAATTACACTAATTTTATAGGTTACTATGATATATTAGTGTTGATTTAATCAACTTTATTCGAACATATAATTCTGTTATGACTTTCACAAAAATCATATATCAAATAGTGTCAAAATTGACACAAAATAGTTTTTAAATCAAATATTATATTATTAATTGTTATTTTATTCCTAAAAATCTAAGGTTCGGCCAAATGACTTATATAAGGATATATATATTAATAATAAACAATTTTGGGTTCGTTTGGAATGTTATAGTAAGTGTATTAACCATATAGTGAAAGAAAACAAAAAGACATGGTAAAAGTTAAATTATTTAACTTAGAGTTAAATCTAATTGATAAGGTTAAAATAATACCCTAAACTTGTCTAAATCCTATTGGTTGATAGGATTTCGACCCATCCCCACTTTAGCTTCGAAATAAGACCCTTTGGAACCATTATAAACCGATTTTGACTTTAATATAAAATAATATTTTGAGATATTCCTAAGGTGCCCCTCTCCTCCCTTATAAAAGGGCACCTCCTCCCCCTCCTCCTCACACCAATTTGAGCACTAAAGCTCAGCCAACCCCTGCCATTTTCTCCTCTCCACTTCCCTATAATAATCCTAGAGGTCATGGTATTCTTCAAAGACCAATCTTAGTTCCCTAAGTGGAGGATTCAAAGAAGCGTTCCAAAGAAGAGGTAATATCCATTAACGATCTTTTCAATTTCTTTCTTCTTCAACTTCTTCTTCTTTATTTGTTTCATGATAAAGTAATAACATCAGTATTACTTACATACTGATATGTTATTATAAATATGAAACAACCCTAATTCACCTTCTATCCATCCTACGGAAAAATGAAATCATCGCGCGTGCGTACGTACGGAATACCGTCTTCACGCCGTGGTGTAATCTATTTTTCCACCATCACTTTACAAGGATGGGTATAATGGTGTAATGAGTAACTATTTATGATTATTATAAAGTAATATTGATACTTAAATAATATATATATACTCCAATATAGTTCCACGATCATAGGAACGATATCATCACTCGTGCGTACGTACGGAATACCGTCTCCACGATGTGATGCGACTCGTTCTACATGATCATCATTACATAGTAATTATATAAATGAATTGAATGAATAAATATGATATATGTTAAACTAATACCATTCTGGATATAAGGTATCTATAACCTTAAAATAAGAATAAAAATGTATTTGGCAAAACACGCATAAGAACAATAAAGACCTGAGTAACAAGTAACAATGAAATATTACTAACAAGAAGCTAAGAATATGACCATATATGATATCATATAAATATGTATGATTCTGGAATAAGTCAATAAAATTATTTAAACCATTATACAGGAGCTTCGGACACGTACAAAGCAAATCGGACCTAAGGTAAGGGATAAATTTTCAATCTCATTTTTATCCGAGATTGCTTATACATAAGTATTTACTGGGGTTACGTTTATTATCCATGACCATGTTTTCTAAAAATGTTTTTATAAAATGTTTACCATTCTTACATGAATGTTTAAAGTCATTTTTACCCTTTATTGACTTTTTACCACATTGTATGAATGGAATCTTTCCTTTGGTTACCATATAAGGTACTTTTTGACTTTTCTGACAAAAGTACGAAGAATGTTTTTTTTTAACTTATACGGCATGAATGGATTTTTAAAACATTATTTCCAAGAAGCTTCCTTTACAAGTTTTAAAGTTTTCTTTAATCAACTTCTTTTAGTTTAAAATTGTATGACATGTTAAGAAAGGAAAAGTGTTTTTGAAGTAGAAAGGATATTTTCCTCAAGAATAGAGTTCAAGTATTTTATCAAAAATTATTTTCCATATAAGATAATAAAAGGGTTCTGTTTTTATCCCTATTATTACATGGATTTGATTATGTTGTGATGGAAATATTTTTATGAATTCCTTTATCTTATATGAATTGTTTTATGATGTCATGTTGTTTAAGAATCCCATTTTTATTACATGGGTTACGCTATGATGTATGGTTTATGATTATGTGTCACACATAAGAAAGGATTCATTATAAGATGGGTGGGACCTATATCTCCCTCCAATGAATTGGGTAAAAATTTTATATATCATGAGATAGACATGGCTGGAACGGTAGGTTATACTGGTTCAGTGAAACAGGACTGGAACGAGGGTGACTCGGTTCAGAAAGGGACTTTGTCCACTAAGATAGTCTTGGCAATGAGTCATGACTAACAAGAAATGATTTTCCATGATTATGTGTGCATGCCACAAAGTTTCAAGTTTCATGTTATGATTATGGGGATCTCATTTTCACTTCTATGATTTATTTCGTGTTAAGATATTATGATCTCTTTTGCAGGTTATGATTTTCAAAAAGATATGATATGATTTTTTTTATTTCCTTTATTTGCCCTTGCTGAGCATTTGAGCTCACCCTTTTATGTTTTCTTTTCCCCAGGTCAGGAAGATGGATATTAAGTAGAATATGCTAAATGGGACCCTAGATATGATGAAATAAATGGGAGACACTGTAGAAGATTTATGAACCAATTGTTTATGTTTCCCAGTTTCTAAAGACACTATACCTATACGGTCCTTTGTGGTTTTGTCATATGTTGTAATAAGTGTGCTTCAATTTTGAAGTATTAACAATGTATGTAAAGTATGGGTCGTTATATATAAGGTATGGATCCTGGATATATGTCCCATAAAAACCAAAAATGAAGAGGTAACTTATGAATGATGTATATAGCTCATCCTTCTCTATTCATCTAGTAAGCTATAAGATTTATAGATATTTAAAGAAAAAAATTGGTGGGATGACATGAAGAGGGAGATTGAAAAGTTTGTATCTTGATTCTTAGTATGCCAACAAGTCAAGGAAAAATGATAAAATTCTAAGGGTATAATGAAACCATTTCTTATACGAATATTGAAATAGGAAAACATAACCATGGATTTCATCATAGGACTCACCGGGACATGTAAAGAAAATAACATTATATGGGTAGTAGTCGATCAACTTACCATGTTAGCACATCTCATTGCCATAAAGGAAGATTTTTTACTTGATCAAATCACCATGATATGCATAAGGGTAATTTAAATACTACATGGAGTTCCGCTCACTATTATATCTAATCAAGATATGAGGATTACCTTCACATTTTGGAGAAGTATTCAGAAAATTTTGGATATAGAACTAATTTTTAACACTTATTATCACCCTAAAATGGATATTTAGTTTTAAAGGGACATTAAAATTCTAGATTATGTGTTGAGATCATGTTCAATGGATTTCCAAGGATGTTGGAATCAACACATTTCCTTAGTGAGTTATCTTATAACAACAGTTTCTATTATAGAATTCAAATAGTAATATTTGTGTCTCTATATGGGAAGAGATATTAGACTTCGATGTGTTGGGATGAAGTTAGAGAGTAGAAGATGATGGGACCTGATCTTATCCAAGAAATGATTAAGAATGTTCAATCCATTCGATGTCATATGAAATCCACACAAATTTGATAGAAAACTCATGCATACAATCATCGATGTGATCTAGAGTTTGATGTTGAAGATAATGGTGTTCCTTCATATATCACCATGGAAGAAATACATGAGTTTTGGGAAGAACATAAATCTTAGTCTTGGATACATATACCCCTTTGAGATCCTTAATCATATCAGTGCAGTGACATATTTTAAAGCACTCACACCTAACTTATATAGATAATCCCTTCTTTTAAGGGAATAAAGAGGAAACCCAAGGACTTCATGGATAATGGAAAATCACACCTGAAGTACAAAAAGAGATACAACCAAATTGAAAACCAGAGCAGCCTCTCCCCGGCATAAAAACAAGATGAAGCACTCCAACGATAAGACTAATCAGCAAACAAGTGTTCTGTGTCAAAGCACAGGCCCGATCCTATGGCTAAAGTCATACCCTCTCAAACAACCGAATCTGAAAAGCACTGCAAAGGTGAACCACCAGCTCTGAATCAGGATCAAGTTCATCAGGATCAAGTTCGGTTTCACATCTCCCCACCTCAGGATTGAACCAAACAAACACAACTTTCAACGAAACCATCAAATCTTTAAGAGAGTCAAAACCCCTATAGAAACAAAAAGGGAACTCTCCCACGCGGAACACTGGGACCGAAACCAGAATAACCTCGTCAAAACCCCAAAGCACCCTTCACACACATCCGCACCAACCCGAAAAGGAGGAAAAACCAAGGAGATGGAGCCAAATCTTCCTCACCTAGGACTGGAAGATCCAACAACATATTGAGAGAGCATCGCCGATGTGGGAACCGTGCAGGTCTGAGCTGGAAACGCCGCTCTGGGTTGGAGCAGATCAGATGAAGTCACGGAAGAATCCACCCCGGATTCCAAATCAGATCACAGAAGGCAGAAAGGAACAGCGGGAAGAACAGGGACACCTCTGATAGCAACACCACCAAAATAACACCAACATCTCAGAAAAACAAACCAAACAAATCAAAACCAAACCTCCCCCTCCGAATCAAAACCAAACCTCCCCCCTCCGAGCGGCTTCGGAGCAGATGTCGAGCTCGCCCAACACCAACAAATCCGAAGCCTTTCCACCAGAAAAACGATTCCCATCGTCGCCAGATCGAATCCAGACAACCACCAAGAGCCGACGCCGAGACCAAACCGCCGAAGCATGCCGAACACGCCGTCACCGAGCCGAGAAAAGACCACCGGATCGTCGCTAGATCTTTCCGTCGCCAAGTCGAGAGAGCCGGAGCCAGCCTGAGCCGCACCAGGACCACGCCGAAGCCGTCGACGATTCACCGCCTCCGAGACGAGATCCTCCCCTCCCCCAAGCCACTACGAAGCCGATGACGAGCCACTCCAGAGAACGCCGGAGCCATCGTTGAGTCGCTCCAACCCCGCCGAGCCGAGATCCAGATTCTCTGGATATGCCACACCAGAACCGACGATTCACCCCTCTTGAGGAAGTACATACCACACCCCTTATATATAATAAAACTAGAGGTGGTGCCATTGGAAAATGATCTTTCATATGAGGATCATTCAGTGAAGATATTATATCGTAGATTAAAAGTTCTATGAAATAAGACAAATTACTTGGTCAAAGTGTTGTGGTTGACTCACAAGTTTGAGGAAACGATGTTGAAACTAGAAGAGGTGATAAAACAAAAGTACCCTTGTCTATTTTAGTGTATTAAATGAAAATTTCAAGGGTTAAATTTTTTAAGGGGGAATAATGTAATGAACCTAACTATTTTAAATGAAATTACCTATTTTTTAAGGAATAAAGGCATTATCAAGTAATAAAGTTATAAAAAACACATGCATTGATTTGGTTATTTTTTTAATAGTTATAAGGTCTGCCAAATTTAAAAGACCATTATGCATCATAACCATTGATAATATAGTAATTATAAATTGATTGTACGGTTATTATATTTTTAATGGTTATAATAAAGTCCAATTGATATATATTAAATAAGTGATGACCTTGACCAGTAGGATCATACCCTATAAAATCCATTTATTAGAAATTCTGAGGGAGATAACATCACTAGGATTTTCTCTTAGTAAATACCTATTTTATATTCAAAAAATAAATAATGGATGAAATTTTTTATGGGATAATTTCAAGCTCATCATGATCATGGCTCAAACTATGTATGTCGAACCACCCTAAGATAATCTCACCATCACACACCTTGACCTTGGGAATTCACCAGTGTAATAAAGGGATATGTATCTAAACCTTAACAGTATGAAATTTTAAATTTTATTTTAATTAAAAAATGATTATATTTATCCATTTTTAATATTATTTTTTAAAAATGATTAAATAATGATTTTGATAAAAATTATATTCTGATATGATTAAACATAAATTTTATTTTTGGGAAATGTATAGTTTCATTCAATAAAATATATTTTAATGAATTAATAAATTTTTTAAATAAATGATATTCTAATGATATACTACTATAAAATAATTGTTATTAAATATAAATGATAGTATAATTTTTTTAATTCAAAAGTAATTTTTGTAAGGGTCTGAAGTCTGTTATTGTCAAAAAACCCAGTATTTTTCAATAAAAATGGATTTTTGATTCAATGGTGTAAATTTTCATACATAGAGAATTACATTGATAAAATTAATATTATTTTTGAAATAATTACATTATAATTATACAACATTTATTTTTTTATAGTATTTGTAGATAGTCGAATTTTTTTTATCAAAATTTAATACAGTAAAAATATACGGTGTATATTATGACATCATAATAAGACAAAGGTGATTTAATATATTCCATAAATTTTATCCAAGAACAAATATATATTTTTCCTTTAAATCAATTTTTCGTAGGTTATTTTATTAATTTTATAAATCCTTAATTAATCCTCCATAACCAATATTACATTTTAAGGTTTTAAAATAAATTCTTTGTAAACATGACTCACTTCCACATCATCAAGGGGTTTTTTTAATGATATTAGATATTAAAAATGTAAAATAATGAAAAATGATCCACTTTGTAATAATAAATGGGTAAAAACCATGGTATGGTTTGTGTTTTTGAGTACTTTATCATATAGAGTCCAAAACCTATGTTTGGAAATTGATAAAGAACTCTCCTCCCTTTTTCTATATAAACCCACCCAAGATCTAATTTATCTTCACTAAAAACACTTGGATAATAATATTACTCTAAAATTATCTCTCTATATCCCTACCAATGTGTCCTTAAGTTCTTAAGAAACTCCTACCAAACTTTTTGAAACACCCTCTCAAGGTAAGGGATCATCTCCTTCTCCTCTTTATTTAAGCACCTCATTTATATTATGTCCTTTGTTTTCTAATTTATCTTAATAGTATATAATTTAAAACACCCCTCTTAATGACCTTTTCATTTAAAATTTATTATATACCCCTTTAAATATCATTAAACCCTTCCATGAACCTTTATATACCACTATTATCTACAGTAATTATCCTATGATTTTTCCATGCCAAACATTTTTATTGTGAATACCCGTCCTTATTTCCACTAAAGAGTATTCACATAGATGTACTGATCATTAATTTATTAGATAATTACATTTATATAACCCACTCTCCTTAATCATGAGATTAAAATTTATTAAAGTTATCATTATGTTGTATGATTCATGTGGCACACTTATGCATGTACATGATATGAAAATGATGGGTATGCCTAGATAGAACTCCAATGAATTGTGTAATGTTTTAATCTCATGAGACATAATGTATGGTATTATGGATTAATCCTAATCTATTATGGAATTTTTTTTACCATTTTATTATGCCTTGGTGGTTATCCTTGACCTATGTTTATGATTTCATGTTTAATGTTGTCGCCACATTCTCATGTTTCCTTTATGATATCATGTTATAACATGCATTATTGCTCAAGATTTTGATTATCATCCTTTATATTACATTGATATTTCTCTTGGATCACATATTCTAATTTAACTAATGATATGATTTATTTATTAACTTATTGGGATTTATAGATCACCCCTTTATTATGTATGTCCCAAGGTTATCTCGTGCAACTTTAGAAGAGCAATGGGATTTTAAGAGAATGTAAAGTAAATTTTTAATAATGTTGTTTTATCAATGTATCAAGTTGATTTTATATGTACTTAATTTCACAAATAAACTAGTATTAATGGCCTTTTGGGATTGTATAATGTGTACCTTTATGTAATAAATGAATAAATAAAGTGTATTAAAATATTGGTTGTCATAGTTAGTATCAAAGAAAAGTCTAGTTATTTTTTTATATTTATAATTAAAACTATATTAAAAGACTTATTGATAATACTAAACATATGAAAACATACCTAAATTTTGTTAGTATAGAGTAAGTAGTTTCTAATAAAATTCATCCCTCTCGGGATACTACAAGCGGATGTGACTCTAACACATATGTTCTTAGGGGTAATAACCCCAAAAAAAGGGTGCATTAATTTAGACTCGATCATCGCCTAATGTATAACAATGGGAATTTATGCACACTTGGTTTGACACTCCTGAAATATATTCCTTCGTAAATTTATAATATCAATATGAAAAAATATTAAGGGAATAAAAAATTCCCATATGATTTTATGTTAGGAAATAGATTGTGGATAACTTATATTAAAACCTAGAAATTCTTAGGTTAAAGAATAAATTTCATTCATGAGTTATCCCTTTAATGTTAATGGTTTCCTATTTATTTGTTTAATAGTTTAAAAATTATCATCCCTATGTATATTATTGGATGAAATAAATTATTAGAACCATAATTAAATAGTGAAAGGAAATATTATAGTACAAGGTTCTACGCATTATTTCATATCACGAAATTTTAGTAAAACCATTCAAAACCCACCTCAAAACATGTAAGTTTGATTATTGATGAAGATGGTGAATCGGTCAATTGTTTCATCCCAAGTATATAACTCATTCCATATCCATATTTTTGGGCTGAACTTTACAACAAACCTTTTGATACTTTTTTTTAAAGCTTGAGGGTCAAGACCTCTTTATTTAAAGGAAAATAATAAACCCCTTTTAGAAGAAATGGGTGAAGGGGGTAACCATTATAAGTAAAAGAAAAATATTCCTTAAAGAAACATGTATAAAAGGACAAAACATGGTCTCGAAAGTCAAAATAGAAGTAAACATCATAGGAAATAATTTGTAAAAGTCTCCCCCCCCCAAGAAGATGCATCTTGAAAATCAAAATAGATCAGATGAGAAGTGCATCACAGATCCAAGTCATGCTGGAGTAGCCATGAAGTGAATCATAGTTTCAAATTGCACTGAAGTAGCTAATAAGAACTTCACGGAGCCATATCACACTGGATCAGCTGAGTAGTGCATCACAGTGCCAAATAATGACAAAGTAGTCGAAAAGAAAATCATAATGTCAAATCATGTCGGGGAAGCTAAGAAATGCATAACAAATCAAAAATATGAGACACAATGTGGAATAGAACCCATACCACCCATGCTGAAAAGTGGAAGTATGTGCATATGATAGGTTATAGAACATTTATCTCTCTTTAGAGATTCCCACCAAACAATGCAGTAAATAACACCACATTTCTCTTAATACAACACAAAATTGGACCGAAAAATATGTTCAAAACATCGAAGGTAGGGTGATTATCCATCTGCCCAGGGATAGATAGTTGAAGGATGAGTGTCATCACATCCATCCCCCTTTCAGGGATTCCCACCTGGCGTCACCTTCAAAGATCTTCACCAAACCAAATGCAACAAAACAAAAACCAGATCTAGCTAAGAAATCCACATTCTAATTAAAAAATAGTCCCAAAAAAATTAGAACACAAATTCAGTTCCTATGACCATGGAAGAAGAACTTTGGCATTAAACTAGAACACCAAAATCATTCATCTCAGAAAACCATCATTGACCAAAGTCCAGCAGTGATTCATCCTCAAATAAAACATCCACTCGAACCTTGTCAATGTCCATTGAGCTCGCCGCAACAAGCCTCACTGAAGTTCTGACCATCACCATATATTTCCACCACCAGACTGTTAAAAAAACCACCCAGAAGAATCCAACACTACCTAACCATTGAAAACCTCTTCCCAAGAAAGCACTGGACAGACAAATTCTGATGAGCAGCAATCCTCCGACATTTGAACCATATCCACTTAATAGATCTGATAACCATCGTATAGACATATATCCATGTTGAGGGATCCTATATATAAACCATATATAGGGATTATGGTGGCTAGGGAATATAAATATTAATGGAAAGACCTAATATCTACAACAATTAACTTGAATAAGAATATAAATAGGATATCCATCACAAAAGATTAAGAAAAAATATCACATAATATATCCATCAGTAATAGGGGAGCATGGCTTCTAAAAACCATCCTCCAAACTTTGAACTATATCCACTTAATAGATTTGAGAACCATCGTATATATGTATATCCAATATGAGGGATCCTAGATCTGAACCATATATAGGGAGTAGGGTGGTTGGGGAGGACAAACAGTAAAGGAAAGACAAAAAAATATACAACAATCAACTTGGATAAGAATAGAAATAGGATATCCATCACAAAAGATTAATAAAAAAATATCACCTCACATATCTATTAGTAATAGGGGAGCAGGGCTGCTAAAAAACTTCCTATGTTGAACCATATCAAAGGAGATAGAACAGCAATGGAAATCAGAAAACACTAGATGAGGGTTTCACCTATTTTGGAGAGTGCATGGGAATTCTTTATCACACAAAATCTATTGATTCCCCTTGTGATACTTACTTTAGAATAATTTAATTCTATTATAGGAATGGATTGTATTTCCTTATATAGAGCCAATATAAATTACAGAGAGAAGTAAACCACTCTTCGTATCATGAATCTCCCTTTGATTTTATACAAGTGAAAGGAGGGGGTGAATCTTATTTGGTACCATCATCTCAATTAAGGATATTATTTCCTTGAGAGAAATAATATCTATCTCAAATGATTGATACTAAATAAAATATCATCCTTTATGACATACCCATTGTAAAGGAATAAACTGGTGTGTTTCCTAAAGAATTTGCTAATCTTATTCCTAGATGAGAGGTTGAATTTTGAATTGATATTATACCCATAGCATTACCAATATCCAAGACTCCATATTGAATGGTTGTTGATGATCTAAAGAAGAAACTATAAGATATTATAGATAAAGGGTTCATACGTCCAAGTGCTTCATTATGAGGTGCATTAATCCTCTTCATAAAGAAGAAATATGGGTCAATGTGCCTCTACATTGATTATTATGATCTCAACAGGTTAACAATAAAGATAATGTATCATATACCATGGATTTATGACTTGTTCATTCAGATATGTGAAGCCCAATATTTTTATAAGGTGGATATTCAATAAGGACACTATCAAGTAAAGGTTTAGAATGAGAATTTCCCCAATACTACTTTTTGTACAAGGTATGGGCACTAACAGTTCATAGAATTCTATTTGGACTCACTAGTGATCTAGAAATAATTATGGACATGATGAATATAGTTTTTATATATTACCTCGATAAATTTTTGGTAGTATTTATAGACAATATTCTCATTTACTCGAAAAGAAAATAGGAATATGAGGACCTTATTAATTATGTATTTAATACCTTATCAAATGAAAATTTATTTTCAAATTATAGTAAATGTGAGTTTTGGTTAGATCGTGTAACTTTATTGGGACAGGTTATTACTAGTAAAGTGATATCTATGAATCCTTCAAAAACTAAGGCAATTAAATGATGGACCAGATAACCTTTATGCAAGATATTAAAAGTTTCTTTATATTATATTTGTACTATCATCGATTTGTGAGAAAATTATGATGATTCTCAAGCCCGCTAACCCATCTAACTCATAAGGGTGTAATGTTTTTTTGGAATAAATAATGTGAGGAAAGTTTTAAAGAGATGAAGAAGAGTCTTATCACTGAATCTAGGATCACATTACCCACCAGTGGGGAAGGATTTTTGATCTATAGTGATGAATCCAAAAAGTAATTGTGGTGGGTACTCATACAAGATGAAAAATTGATTTCCTATGCCTCCTTCCAAATAAAGATCCAGGAGTATAACTACCCAACTCATTATTTATAATTGGATGCAATGATATTTTCATCAAAAATATGGAGACATTACCTCTATGAAGAAAAGTGTGATATATATATGAATCATAAAATTCACAAGTATATATTTACACAAAAGAAGATTAATATGTGGTAATGTAGTTGGTTATATATGATCAAGGATTATGATTGTTCAATCCATTAACATGCTGAGAAAGTAAACAAAGTGGAATATGTTATGAGTAGAAAGGATCTCACAACTCTATCCACGATGAGGATTGTTAGGGATCCAATCATTACGGACAAGCAAATGATGGACATGGGAATGATAAGAGAATCTTCATCCTACCTTGCTCAAATAACTGCTCAACCATCCATTCTTGAGAGGATCATGGAGGCCTAAAATGAAGATGAGGTACTACAAAAGAAGGTAAGGAATGTTCCAGTGCTTAAATTTTATAAAGATGAAGTTATAAGGTTTGGAACCCAGATATGTGTCTAATTAAAACCATAACTTAATAGGTAACTTCTGAATAATACCCAGATCATCCTTTTCTATTCATCCAGGAAGCACTAAGATGTAGAGAGATTTGAAACAAAACATCTGGTGGGATGAAATTAAGGGGTATATTGCAGATTTTGTATCTTTATGATTGGTATTCCTACAAGGAAGAACAAAAAAATATTAATAATATGATGAAAACATTTCCTATACTAATATGTAAATGGGAAAAAATAACCATAAATTTCATTGTAGGACTCCTCAGGAAACATAAATTAAATAATGATATTCGGGTAGTAATTGATTACCTTAACAAGCCAGTGCATCTCATTTCTATCAAGTAATATTTCTTTCATGAAAAAATCACCAAGATATATAAACTGGAGGTGGTAAGATTGTATGGAGTTCCACTCTCTATTATATCTGATCAATATCTAAGGTTTGCCTCATGGTTTTGGAGAATCCTTTAGTAGGTTTTATATAAAAAACTAAGCTTCATCACTGATTATGACCCTTATATGGATGGTCATTTTTAAAGGACTATTCAAACTCTAGAGGATATGTAGAGATCGTGTTTGATATATTTATAAGGATTCTAGGATTAAAACATTCCCCTAGTAGAGTTATCATATAATAATAGTTATATTCTAGCATTCAAAGGGAACCTTATGAGGCTCTGTATGTAAATAGGTGTCAGAATTCAATATGATGAGATGAATTTGGAGGTAAGAAGCTTATGGTACATGATCTTATCCAAAATATTATCAAGAAATTTTATACCATTCAACATCATATGAAATCCACACAAATTTAACATAAAGTTTATACAGAAAATCATCTATGTGATCTAGATTTTATGGTTGGAGATAAAGTGTTACTTTATATATTTACATGGAAGAAATTCATGAGGTTTGGGGAGAAGTGAAATATTCATCCTAGATACATCATCCCCTTTGATATCCTTGATCATATCATAGTGGTGGCCTATCGACTAGTACTCCCACCTAACCTATCTCAGGTGCATGATGCATTCCATATATCCCTATTGAGGAAGTATATATGATACCCATTAAATATACTAAATATATAGGTGGTACCATTATAAAATGATCTTTCATGTGAGGCGCATCCAGTGAAGATATTAGATCATAGAGACAAAGTTCTACGAAATAAGACAACTCACCTGGTCAAAGTTTCGTAGTGAAACCACAAGTTTGAAGAAGTGTCATGGGAACTATAAGAGGTGATGAAATAGAAGTAGCCTTAGTGTATGAAATGAAAATTTCAAGTGAAAATTTATAAAGGGGGTAATAATTTAATGACCTGAACTATTATAAATGGAATTCCCTCTTTTTGAATGAATAGATGTGTTATCAATTAATAATGTTATAGAAAACACATGAACTAATTTGGTTATTTTTTAATAGTAATATGGTCTATCAAATTTAAAATAACATTGATCCTCATAATAATTCATAATATATCCATTATAAATTGATCATATAGTTATTATATATTTAAGGGATATGATGAATTCCAATTAATACAGATAAAAGAAGTGATGGACTCGACCAGTAGGATCATACCTTATGAATCTCATTTATCGGAGCTTCTAAGGGAGATAGCATCATTGGGGTTTTACCTTAATCAATCCTAATATAAGATTCAACAACTAAATCATGAACTAAACCATTTATATGATAATTTCAAACTCATCTATATCATTTCTGAAACCATGTATGATGGACCACACTAAGAAAATCTCGCCATCGTACACCTTTTCCTAAGGGAATTCATTGGTATAATAAAGGAATATGTATATATTCCCTAAAAGTATAATATTTTATATTTTATTTTAATTAAATAATTATTATATGTATACCTTTTTAATATTAAATTTTTAAAATTATTAAATAACTATTTTGATAAAAATTAGATTCTGGTATGATGAAATGTAAGTTGTATTATTGGGAAATGTATAGTTTCAATCAAGGAACTCTATTTTAAAAAATTCATGAATTTTTAAAATAAATTATATTCTAATAAAATATTGCTAGTAAATACTTTTTATTAAATATAAATGATAATATAATTTTTCAAAGTCCAAAATAATTTTTATAAGGGTCATAAAACTGTTATTTTAAAAAAACTGGTATTTTTTTAATAAATATGGATTTTTTATTTAAAATAATAAATTATCATACTCAAATAAATATTTGGATAAAAAATTATTTTTGAAATAATAATGTTGAAATTATCCAACAGTGATTCTTTCATAATTTTTAGAGACAGTCAAATTTTTAGGCCAAATTTAAATACTGTATAAATATATGGTGTATATTATGACATCATAATGACCCAAAAGTGATCTAAAATATTCCATAAAAGGAATCCATGAACAAATATATATTTTAAATTTAAAATAATGTGTATTTTAGTTTATTTTATTAATTTTATAAACCTTTAATGAATCTTCCAAAACCTATATTATATTTTAAGGTTTTTTTGTAAACATGACTTATTTCCACATCAATAAGTGTATTATTTTAATTATACCAGTTATTAAAAATATAAAATAATTAAATTCAATTTACTTTGGAATAAAATATGGGTAAAAACCATGGTATAGTTTGTGTTTTTATTACTTTATCATATAGATTCCAAAACCTAAGTTTAGAAATTAATAAAGAACTCTCCTCCCTTTTTTATATAAACCCACCAATCCTCCCATTTACCTTCACTAAAAATAATATTAGTATGAAATAACTCTTCCACTATATCTAAAAATCCCTCCTAACATCTCCTCAATTTCTTAATAAGCTCATCCCATGATTTTGGAAACACCATCTCAAGGTTATGGATCCTCTCCGTCTACTCTTTATTCAAGCACTTCCTTTATATTATACCCTTTTCCAATTTATCATGTTAAGATATGAGTTCACACATCCATATAACTTAAATTATCATTTCAAAGTGATTATATACCCCTTTAACTCTTTTTAATCCCTACCATGAACCTTTAAGTACCCCCGTTATTCTACCGAAATTATCCTACATTTTTTACATGCCAAAAATTTTTGTTATGAATATCCATCCTTATTTTCAATCAAGAGTATTCTTGTAGATGTACCTATCCTTAATTTATTGGGGTATTACATTTATATAACCCAAACTCCTTGATATTGGTATTAAAATTTATTAAATTCATCTTTATTTTGTAAGATTAATGTGTTACACTTATGCATATACATGATATGAAAATGATAGGTGCTTCCAAATAGAGATCCAATGTATTGGGTAACGTTTTAGTCTCATGAGACATCATGTGTGGGGTTATGGAGTAATATTAATCCATTATGGGACTTTTTTCACTATTTTATGATATATTGGTATTTATCCTTGACCTAAAATTATGATTTCATGTTTAGTTTTGTCGACACATTCCTAAGTTGTCATGTTATATCATAACTTATTGTTCAAGATTATAATTATCACTCATATTATGTTACTTCGATATTCCTATTGGATCACATGTACTTATTTACCTTATTCTATGATTTTTTAGTTCCCTTAATGGCCTTTATAGCTCACCCCTTTCTTAGGTATGTCCTTAGGTTATCCCATGTAGTTCTAAAAGAGTATTGAAATTTTAGGATCATGTTAAGAAAATTTTCAATAATGTTGTTTTATCTATGTATTAATTTGATGTGTTATGTGCCTAATTTTATAAATACACTATGCTTCTTGATATGTTTTTATTGTATATTGTGTACCTTTATGTAATAAATCAGAAAATAAAGTGTATTAAAATATGGGTTGTCAAGCTTTATTATTGAAGTGCTTGAAAAAGAGTATCAGATTGAAGAGATATTGTTTATTGATTTTTCTAAAATAGAGGTCTCATATAAGACCTTAAAAAGGAATAAGAGAAAGACCGGTATGTTGATAAATGAAAAACAAATAATAGAGTAACAACCACTAGCTAATGTTATACATAGTGTTAAAAATATTGAAAAATCTATTTATTATGATTCCTTTAGTGAATCAAGTTCAAGTTGTGAGGAATATATGTTCAATGAATCACTAGATGGATTTTATTCTGAAGTTAAAGATTAATTTAAGTTGGTGACTCCTAAATATTTCACATAAATATTTTAATATATCAAGGGAATTCATGATAACAAGTCACAGTTGGATAAAGAAACTAATTAAATGGAAGATGAATTGGTAAAGAAAGTGAGTAGATACAACACCCTCACAAAACTTGTGAAATATAAGGAATAATTTGTTACACATTTTGATGTAAGGTATTATATTGATAATGAATAATGTTAAAGGATTATTTAAGAGAAATAGGTTTTTGAAAAAAAAATATTAAATAACTGATCCATTATTTGAAAATATATATATATAATATCTATGAATGTAAAAGATGATTATCTAGAGGTAAAATCCAAAAGAGTAATAGAGTTAGATAATTATCTACTAGAAATAATTCAAAATCATGAGGATAAATTGAATAAGTTAAAAGAATATTTTGATTCATGGTTGAAATAACATGAAGTCCAAAAATACATAGTCAATAAGAATTTTCTAGAGTTAGATGTGAAACTAAAAAATCTATAAAGCACCCATATATAATCTTCACAATTTTTTGAAAGAAATAATATTACTATGAAAAATCAATTTAAGTTTCTTTACCATAATAATACTTTTAATGGTGGAAAAAATATTTAGGAATCATCTCATGATCTACCCAAAACCAACTCATGGAAGAGGGTAACCCACAATATAGTTAAATTAGTTAGAAATAATTATATTTTGATGACTAGAGTAGGAAAAAACTCAAAAACTATAAAAATATATAAGAATAAAAATACCAAAAAAATAACCAAATCATAATGGTTAAATATATCTATGTATAATAAAATCATATCTCCAAATAGATCCAAACATTTAGTATTTACACCCAAATCAAAAGGCATTAAAATATGAACAAACTACATGTTCAAGAAAAAAGAATAGGATTATAGGCCACCATTATTGTTGTTAGAGGTTTTTACATGTGAACATGGACATATAGAATAATATTTTAACATATGGATGTAAAAAGTCCTAAATATAGGGTAGATAATCTAAATTTTAAGGTAAACCTTCTATGAAAAATCCAAAGTCACAGAACATAAAAAATGTGTCTACTTGTACTGAATAGACCCGAACCCAAGTTGCCCAGACCCAGTGGTTAGTTTATTATATTGGAACTAGATACAAAGAACCATATTTAAAATTAATTAATAGTTTAGTTTTAATAGTTAACTATATACGTACTTGAATCTTATAATACTTTTTAAAATATAAAATTCAAAAAATTGTGAATGTAAATATTCTACATCATTAAAGTCATTAAAAGAATCCTTCTTCATATACTAGGGAAAGGAAACTTAATAAGTGTGAGATTATATGCTCAGAAAGGGTTACATATAGTGGAATCTATCATGAACTAATAAGTCATAATCAGTATGGAAAGTTAAATAACTTAAAGCACATTCTATTTAAATAATAACTTGAGCATGAAATGAATTCATGGATAGTATCAATGGATTAATATCATGAATAATAATAACTAAATTGTCAAGTAAGGAAATGATTAATATTGGAAATCATCATTTCAAACATCATGATATCCATGTCATCAAATATTTGTGTCAAGATAGTTTAATTGATGGGTAGGTATACAACAGAAACCCATTTAATGTCAGCTTATTGAATTGTCTCATGAGAACTTTTGTTTCATTGAGGTCATATCTATAATCAGTCCCTACCCATCACTACATTTCAAATGAATTCCTAATATATTTAATGATCAATTAAATTCATAAAAAAATATTTCTAATTAAAAAATATTCATATTGAGTAAATAATACATATTTATCAAGGTTTTTCCAAGTCAGTCAAATAACTTTAATAGTAAAACAATCATATAAAATTGATATATATATATATATATATATTAATAAATAAGAATATACCTGATAAATAATATGGATATTTAAGGTAAATTTAATGTCCAATAATCACAATAAAGTTAATTTTTTAAGGGAAAGCTAAAAAGTGTAAAATTAATCAATAAAGTGAATGTCATTAATATCCTTGATCAAAATGATCATAAACCATCTAGAGAAAGATTAATGATAGTATTATTTCAATATATCCTAATTATACTATAATTAATATAAAAGCTTATTTTTATTAATGAATATAAATACCATAAAAATATCATTAGAAACAGAATTGATGAAAATATCATTTTCATTTTGAAAATCACTTTTAAAAACTAAAAAATTCTTGAATATTAAGAAAAATGTTTTATTTTAAAATAAACATTTAAAATTTTAAGAAAATATTGAAATAAATGTGTGGCCATGATGGTGGTAATATTATACTCAATCCAAGTATGTTTAAACTAATATATCCTTCACATTTTCGATAAAAATTCAAAAAAGTACATTATTTAGAAAATGATATGAAGATTCCTTTTAAACCATATTTTTTAAATTAAAACATGGAAAATATCTTTAATAAATAATTTTATAGTATTAAAAATATTTTTTAATATATTTTATGTAATATATGTATATGGAAGAAAAATATCCCTGATTGAGAAGAAAAACAAGTCAGTTTTCCTTAAAAACATGTTTTCGGTATCCTGAGTACTTAAAAAGTGGAAAATGAAAGAAAAACTTATAATTTATATAAATAACTATATGAAAATTAAAAAAAAAATTGTTTTAAGATATAAATATCAAATAATTCTCCCATCGGAGACTTAAACAAACATAATCCTGAATTATGATGTGATTGGGAAATAAACCAATACTGCTTTAGTAACTTTTCAATTATAACACATAGAAAAGAAATAAATTAAAATAAAAAATTAAATAACATGAATATAAATATATTAATTATATAATATATCTAAGGGTAACTATATATACCTCATATAAATAAATATATGTATAATTCCAAATATGTCTCAATAGAGTGAAAATTGATACAAAATCTCTTGCAAAGATCATACCGTTGAAGTGAGAATTAATCAAATAATTGATTATTTGTATCAAATGTAAATCAATATATAAAAATTGAAAATATAGTATTAAATAATCAAAAATAACTACATGAATAATATTATAATATTAAAGACAATGAAGAAGTAATATAACCCAATGAAAATAAATTGAGTTATGAAACCCCTTGCCACTTGGTGACTTTCAAGTCAAATATCATTGGATGAAATAATTTGAATTTAATATTACAATACCATTAAATATAAATTATTAATTATATAATATATAAAATTGAATTATATACACCATATTAAGTAAATTGGTGCATAACATTAAAATATACCTCAATAAAAGGAAAATGAGATGAAATCACTTACCTCAAGTTTGACTCATCATGTATGTTATTTATCTTATGAGATAATAAAATTGTGCTAATTATTTAATTTATTAAGAACCATTTTAATGTTTATTATTCCTTTTATTTTATTTAATATCATTTTATATTTAATTTCTTAATCAATTAATTCACTTCAGATGTTTTGATGATATTCAGTTCATGTCCAAAATGACTTCGGTAGTTTGATTATAATAAAAGGGGTCATTGTTCCATAATCTCTAAAATAATAATCATGAAATAATTATAATTTTTATGCATCAATTATATTTTTTAATCTAACTAAAAATTGTGGTTATGAAAAATTAAATATGTTACAATCATGGAGATGATAATTCATACGTACGGATGAGTGACATTTCCATTTTTCAACGATCACGATGGAAAGAAAATAAGTATTATTTTATCATTAAATAATGATAATTATAAAATAAATATTATTTATTTATTTAAATAAACTTATATATATCATTCAGGGTATGTGGTTACAAAAAACAAATCACATTGCTTCATGGTGGTGCAAATCCACATATACGTACAAACGATATTATCATTTTTAAATGAATATAAAGATAATAAATTATATAAAATGTTATCTTTACATTAGAATAAATAATTCATTAATATAATATATATATATATATATATATATATATTAAATATATCATTAATACCATCCATGATTGGTGGTGATGGAAAAAGAATTACACCTAATCGTGAGGTGGTAATACGTCACACACATGAACGATGATTTTGTTTCTCATTTGATAGAAGAAGAGAAGGGTATAGGGTTTTGAATTAAAATAAAAATATATAAGTATATGGTAGATATTGATTTCATTATATCATCATGGTTGAATAATATTTTAAGAAAGTCAAAGAAGAAATAAAAAAATGCTTAGTTAAGAATGATACCTATTTTTAGAAAAACATTTTTAGGTTTGCACCAAAAGATTTCCTATGAGATATTTATTATAAAAACAAGGACTATGGGAAATGGTAAGGGAATTTTTTAAGTTATTTATTCAATACTTGGAAAAATAAAAATTATTTTTAAGTGTTGATAAAAGAGGATATGAGGTTCCCTTTTATAAGTGAGGGGAGGTCATTTTTGGAATTTCATAAAGTATTAAATTAATATAAATTATTTCTCATAGAAATATGGGTCCAAAATAATATATTTCTAATATAGGATGTTTTGGGTTGAAAATTATATCATCCGATAAAACTTGGAGAAGTTAAGGTTATTTTTTCACCCTTGTCTTTTGGTTTTAACCCATGTTAACTGTTTTTTACAATTACTGTGGTAATGAAGTCTTTGCTCTTTAGGGGTAAATATAGTTTCTATAAAAGGAAAATTGATCCATGAATGTATAATGGTTGATATTTATAAGCATATATAAATCAATCATATAAATATATTATTTTTAGGAATTTTAAATCACTTAATAAAATATTATTTATTATAAGATAACATTAATGTCATTTTTGGAACTATTCATTTAATTTGACTTTGAAAACAATATGAAAGAAAAATAATTTTAATATAATAAATAAAAACTTACATAAAATGTTGTATTTATCTATAAAATTCATGAAATACAATAATAAATTCATATTATATTACTATTAACTTTTTTAAAACAATTTATTTTGTTTTGTTTATTAATTGAATAAATACTATGTTGGTGATGCATAATAATTTAAGGTATTTATTTCATACCAACAAATTAAATTTCAATTAACTTAATAAAAAAGCATCTATCATTAAAATAATTATTTCTAATTAAATATAGGTTGTTTTTATCCCTTTCACAAAATATTTTAGAAATTAAAAGCAAGAAAGTGTCATTTTTTATTTTTATTTATATAAAATAATATAAAGGTCAATGTCATGACCCGACCCAACAGGGATCGAGCTGTGACTCCCCAAGCCCTCCTCTAATAGGCCAGGGGCTGGCGTCTAGTGCTGAGTAGGCTATCACACACATGGGATCCATTATCCTAAGGTACCTGTACACACGCGCCCATATACACCTCCATGAAACACTGCAGATATGTGTATATAAAAACTGAAAAGAAAATTCATAAATACATCTAACCCAAACTAGAGTACAACAAAAGTAAAAAAGGTCAAAATAGGGCCCACCAAAGGAAAACTATAAAATCGTCCAACCTTCTCAGAAGGGGGAAGAATTCCGCAAAAATCACCTGTTGGTAAGCTCCTCAGCATGGATCTACTAACCCCCCCCCCCCCCCCCCGATCGGTCATGCACACTAAGCTCCACTTGCCCTGGGTCCTCCTGGAACTCCGTCGAAAGGCCTATAGTCTGCGCAAGACACAAACATGTGCGGGGGTGAGTATAAAAATACTCAGTAGGCACCCCAGAAACCCCAAAATAAAAATGGAGATACTGAAAGGCAACAGTCAGCTCATCCCAGCCAGAGGGAACCCAAACGAGAGAGGAACTCCATCTCGAGACCATCCTCAGCTAAACATGACTAGTCAGCTCAACTCAGGTGTATGCCCATACATGTACCATGAACAATCAGATATACTCAAACCACGAACCAAGCCTCATGATGTTCCGATCTCGTCACCTGCGACAGGTACATAACTAGGAGAATACACTCCACAAGCTCTGTCATCCCAGATGACACTCATCAGAGAGATATAAGCTCATCGAAAATCGTCACTAAGAACCTCACACTGAAACACCAGAAATACTAAACTCCTCATATAGGGGATCACTCCTTGGGTCTGCTAGGGGATACCATAACCCACACCAGTATAAAAAGATCTCACAAATATGGGATCACTCCTAGGGTCCGCTGGGGGGATACCACAACCCGATCTAGAATTCGAAGATATCACAGATAGGGGATCACTCCCAGGGTCCACTGAGGAATACCAAAACCTGATCTGGAACTCCACATAAACACATCACTCAGATAGAGGATCTTCGCCCGTCAAGGTGGTCATGATGATACTGAAACCCCATCTGGTATAGCTCATGATGTAGGGGATCGAACCAATGATGTACCAACACTAGAAAAACCACATGCTGAGTAGGCGGTCGTATAACCAACGATGTCGCAACCCTATTATAAACCACATGCTGAGTAGGGGATCATATAACTAATGATTCCTCAACCATATTATGCACAGCCCACTACATAGGGGATCATATTCCCGATGATGCCTTGAACCCTACGGGGTTAACCTGCTAGATAGGGGATCGCCGCCCGTGGATAAGCGGTCACAGTGATACCAAGAACCCGATCTAGGGAAACGATGCTAGAGGATCCTGCTTCAGGCCCACCAGAGGTATTCCACAACTCTAACAGATTAAACATTCCATTGAGAGGATCACAAACCTATGCTAAGGTTGTGATGTCGTGTGAACCCTCGTATGAATGAACCAAGGGAGTACCCTCAACCACTGGTGGCCAAACATCGATAACCCAAGTGACCCGCCACAATGCCACACTGTGCACCTCCATGGCCAATACTAAGTCCACCATCGCGATCCACGCATAAAAACAGAAAGGATAGGTTGTTTACTTGCGTGAAACGGACAACCGGTGAAAAAGGAATTGTTCACCGTAGGTAACTCATGTAGGTCCCACACTACAGTCCCAAAACTCATCAAGAAGATTATACCACTGCGATCCCATCGGAGAAATCATTGGGGATCGGCTACTCGATCGTCCCAAATGGATATCGGGTAAAAAAGAGACAATTCATCGTAAAACGTGCAAACCGGGCCCTGTGGGGACCGCACTCTATCTTTAGCCTGAACATTGAAAGCAGCATCTCAAAAATTCCACACAAGAACTAGGATCATGTTGCCACTTACGGCGCGTCCATCGGACATCCGGTTCGCGAGGTACGTCTATTGCAAGATTTAATAATAATTTAATATTATTAAATTAAAGCATTTAGGGTCACCCGTCCTCAGGCGCAGAACCCAAAAACCAAGAAACCCAATTCAAAAAGTCCGTCTTACTGACATGAACCTGTGGTTATAGATGTTTCATCAAACAGACGTGCCATTTAAAAGATACCCCCCCCCCCTTGAAACATAAGGGGCCCAGAATTGGGCCAGTCCAGACCGGTCGGCTCGGTCCAGACCGCCGGCCTGCGACCCATCCATGGGTCCAGCCCATCTTTCCATGGCCTGCTGGATGTGTCCTGTCTCAAAATCACTGGACCCCTAGGGTCCAGTTCTTCCACCGATCGGCCGACTGGTCGGTCTCCTTGTCCGTGCGCCACACCAGCAGGACCCGCATGTTGTGGGTCCTTGTATGTGGTTTCCCCTCCCCTGAGGCGCTGACCATGGGGCTCCTTCTGACCACAAAAGGCCGAGGGAGACATCACTCATCCAAAAAACCCACACTTCTACTCTGGACCTTGCCACCGCGCCACCTACCGTGGCCACCGCACGCCGCCGCCGGCAGTGATCTGGTGGCCCATACCGTGGACTGCTGAGACTCCTCCTATTACCCAAAATCCAAATTGATTGCATAAAAATGATCCTTGTGATGAGTGTCTCACAAAACCGGCCTCCGCTCATTTATTCGTCAAGGTTTTGAGGTGCCAAATAATTACCGATTCAAACCGTGAAGAACGGGTGAAGAACGCTAAATAATAGGATTTAGAATAGGTCTTGGACGATGGCTGTGTTCATTCGACCATCATCCCAATTCTAAAATTATATAATTACAATGATTCATTTGACAAAAACTTAGAAAATTGACAAAGGATATGAAAAAAAAAACCGAGAGCCTACCTCGATCTGGTCGTTCGTCGTTGGCGACACGTCCGCTGTGATCCCACTTCGATCCGTCGGAGTTCCCTCCTCAATCCGGTGAAGAAGGATGAATAATTCCGATGAACGGTTGAGAGAGAGAGAGGTATGGGGGAGAGGAGAGAGAATAGATAAGGGAAATTAGGGATTTCACTTAATTCCACAATTCCATGGAATTTATAACCTATCTGAGACTCTGTCGATGGGCACAGATTCCGAAACCTCCGCGCCCACTTATTTTATATCACGCTTAGGAAAAAAACCCCATTTAGAACTCAATGAAGTCCCGGATTTCTATTCAGAGACTTAGTTCAAAATTTATTTGAAAATAACTCCAGTGATAAAAATCACTAAGTCATTATTTCAAAATGACGATTTTTCCCCTAGGTGACATCTCTCACAGCAGGCCAGCGCCCACAACTTTTACACCCCACCTAGGGTAAACGGCACGCTCTGGATGCAACCGTGCCCTCAGATTTCTAATCTGAGATACCTTTTAGGAGAAAACACAACCCCTCCATGTGCATAGTATAAAATTCTTAATATTTTTATAAAATTAATTCTGGGCACACCGGGCCTCGGAATCGCATGTCGTCTTCGCGCCTAGCTCGGGAATTATTCATGGAAATATTCCAAAGTCTGTTAGAAACAAACCCGAGTTGGTATATCCTCCCCACCATAGATCTTTTCATCCATGAAAATCCATAAGCACAAGGAAAGTAACTGGACTCTCAACTGGGTCTCCCACGACAACGAGTTCGCCAATAAACACCTCTGCCCGAACGTATAAGTCAGAGGGACTCTTCCACCACACCTCAACACTATCCGCTTTGGGCGGTACTGACTCGCCCATAAGGTTTTGATCATGTCTCAAAAACGAATCTCATTGGGGGAATGATCCCTCTTCCTCACGCATTCGAAGAACGCCGAAAAACACCCACACAGGGTCTTACCAACGCCCTGAACAAAACTCGAGCAAGCAACAGAAAGGGAAGAGTACTGCTAAATAGTGTCTATAAAAACTAATACAAAAAGTATAAAGGACATAATGCGTACCTCTATCCATCCTCGGAACCTCTAGGTCATGCAGCTGTCCCCTCCCTCACCCACCAGCTCCCTGATCTCAGCGTGGACCACCTAGGGGTGGTGGTGGTGGAATCTGGTACCGCCTACCACCTCCTGCTGTTGCACCAGATCTGTCACCAAGTCTTCCGCCCTGAGGACCTCCAAACTCGAGACGTTGTCACTACCAAGGCAACCTATCGACCGGACCCCTCTTAGTAGCTCGACAGGTCAGACAATCTCTAGAAAGACGTCCCCGACTGTCGTAAGCGTAACACCGCCTCTCCTACGGCTGACCAAAACTTCCATGCGATCCCTGTGAGCCTTGAGCCTCAGTTCCTCAAACTTGGGGTCGCTTCTTAAAACATCGGCCATGCCCAAACCCCTACATCTGCCACTGGATACTATCTTCCAACGTCCCATCTTTCATATGCCCAGCATTGACGGGATGAATCTGCACAGCCAGAAATCTCTCCACCACCAAGGCTCACTCCAGCACTCCAGCATAGGTGGACAGGCACAAGTTAACCACAGCTGCTCAAATGTATCTACGTAGGCCCTGTTCGAATGTCCAAGCCCAAAAAAATGGGTCTTGAACCATATACAGGGAGTAGTGCAACAGCTCTGTAAACCTTGCTGAGTACTCCAAGATAGTCATGCCCTCCTGCCGAAGCTGCAGAAGCTCCTGAATCCGCATTGACCTCAGCGTGACCGGATAGAACTCTTACATGAAGAGCCACTCAAACTATGCCCACGTGTGTGTCTCCTCATCATGGGACTGCATCACTAAACTCCACTATTTCCTGGTCGAACCATGCAGAAGGCTCATCGCTAGGACAACCATCTGATCTGGGGGTGTCCTCACCAGGAGGAAAACTCGGGTGACTGCTTTGAGACTGTCATCAGCTACCTGAGGGTCTGGATCAGCCTAGAACCTCAGAGGTCGCTGCCTATGGAACTCGAGCAGCGCACTCAGCCTGCACGCAACCTCATCCTGCACTACCGACACAACCAGCTGCTCAACAGGTGGTGGATCAACTGGAAGACCACCTGGAGGTCCAGCCTCAAAACCTATGCCCGGGTCCACAGCCTCTACATGGGGTGGATTTTCACCACAATCCCACTGCGAAACCCTCACTGGCTGTCTTCAGGGAGGCATCCTGAAATACAATCAAGATGCCCCATAGTCAAAGAGTATATCTAGAGAGCTGACTCAAAAAGAACAAGGGAAACCCAAAAATCCAATCCTATATGATGCATGTACCGTTATGTCCTTACGACTAGTGTCCAAACGTCCTGAGTAAAAAGGCAGGTTATCAGAGTCCTAGTGAATGGATACATCAGTCGTCGCACCAACACTAGAGTCCCTGACCTGAAATACAAACTCAAAAAATCTTGACACTGCCGTTATGCAACCCAAAACAAACCCACAGCTAGACCAGCTATGCTCTGAGATCCCAAAGGTGAAACCTCCTCTAATACCACTCTGTCATGACCCGACCCAACGGGGCTCGAGCCACAACTCCCCAAGACCGCCTCCAATAAGACATGGGATGGCGTCTAGCACCGATTAGGCTATCACACACATGGGAGGAATTAGCCTAAGGTACTTATACACACGCACCCACATACACCTCCATGAAAAAATGCAGATATGTGTATATAAAAACTGAAAATAAAATGAATGCATACATATATCCCAAACCAGAGTATAAAAAAATTACAAAAGGGAAAAACAGGGCCCACAAAAGGAAAACTACAAAAGCTTCCAACCTGCTCAGAAGGGGGAAGAATGCCGCCAAAATCACCTGCTGGTAAGCTCCTCATCACAGCTCCAGTAAACCCCCCCCCCCCCCCAGTCAGTCGCGCACACTAAGTTATGCCTGCCCCGGGTCCTCCTAGAACTCCGTCGAAAGGCACGTGGTCTGCACAAGACATAAACATGTGTGGGAAAAGCCCGTGTAGGGTTGAGTATAAAAATACTCAGTACGCACCCCAAAAACCCCAAAATAAAAAGGGATAAACTGAAAGGCAATAGTCATCGCATCCCAGTCAGAGGGAACCCAAATGAGAGAGGAACTCCATCTCAAGACCATTCTCATCTAAACACGACTAGTCAGCTCAACTCAAGTGTATGTCCATACATACACCATGAACAATCAGTTATACTCAAACCATGCACCAAGCCTCATGAGGTTCTAATCTCGTCACCTGCGACAGGTACATAACTAGGAGAACACACTCCATGAGCTCTGTCATCCTAGATGACACTCATCCCAGAGATATACGCTCATCAAAAATCGTCACTAAGAACCTCATGCTGAAATATCAGAAATACTAAACTCCTCGGATAGGGGATCACTCCTAGGGTCCACTAGGGTATACCAGAAACTACACTAGTATAGGAAGATCTCACAGATAGGGGATCACTCTCAGGGTCTGCTGGAGGGATACCAAAACCTGATATGGTATTCAAAGATCTCACAAATAGGGGATCACTCCCAAGATCCACTGGGGAATTCCACAACCTGATCTGGAACTCCACAAAAACACATCACTCAGATAGAGGATCGTCGCCCGTCAAGGTGGACACGATGATACCGAAACCCCATCTGGTATATCTCGTGATGTAGGGGATCGAACTGACGATGCACCAACCCCACTTACACCACATGCTGATTAGGGGATCGTATAACCAATGATGTCGCAACCCTACTATAAACCACATGCTAAGTAAGGGATCATATAACCAACATGGCTGCAACCCTAATATGCACGGCCCACTATGTAGGGGATCATATTCCCGATTATTCCTCGAACCCTACAGGGTTAACCTATTAGATAGGGGATCTCCACCCTTGGATAAGCGGTCACAGTGATACCAAGAACCTGATATAGGGAAACGATGTTAGAAGACCCCACTTCGGGCCCACCGGAGGGATGACATAACTCTAACAGATTAAACATCTCATAGAGAGGATCAAAAACCTATGCTAAGGTAGTGATGTCGCGTGAACCCTCGTAGTAATAAACCAAGGGAGTACCCCCAACCACTGCTGGTCCAAACGTCGCTAACCCGAGCGACCCTCCACAACACCACACCACGCACCTCCACGGCTGATACCGAGGCCACCATCGCTATCCACATGGAAAAACATGTAGGATAGGCTATTTACTCACCCAAAACGGAAAACCGGTGAACAAGGCACTACTCACCGTAGCTAGTCCGTGTGAGGACCACACTACAGTCCCGAAACTCATCAAGAGGATTATACCACTGCGATCCCCTTGGAAAAACACACAGGATCGATTACTCGATCATCCTAAATAGATGTCAGGAGAAAACGAGGAATTTCATCATAAAACATGAAAACCAGGCCCTATGGGGCCCGCACCCTATCTTTAGGCCGAACACTGAAAGCAGCATCTCAAAAATTCCGTACAAGAACTAGGATCATGATTCTGCTGATGGCGCGTCCATCTGACATCCGGCTCGTGAGGTACATCCATTGCAAGCTTTAATAATAATTTAATATTATTAAATTAAAGTGTTTCGGGTCACCCGTCCTTGGGTGAAGAACCAAAAAACCACGAAACTCAACTCAAAAAGTCTGTCTCACTGACACGAACCCGTGTCCATAGACGTCGCATCAAACAGACGCGTCGTTTAAAAGATACCCCCCTTGAAACGCAAGGGGCCTAAAATTGGGCAAGTCCAGACTGGTCAGCCCGGTCTAGACCGCTGGCCCGCGGCCCAGCCGTGGGTCTAACCCAGCTTTCCATTGCCCGATGGTCGCGGCCCATCTCAAAACCACTGGCCCACTAGGGTCCGGTTCTTACATCAACCGGCCGACAGGCCAGTCTCCTTGTTCGGGCGCCGCACTAGTAGGACCCGCACGTTGTGGGTCCTTGTCTGCAGTTTCTCCTTCCCCGAGGCGCTGACCTCGGGGTTCCTCCTGACCGTGACAGGCTCAGGGTGACACCACCCATCTGAAAAACTTAAACTATCGCTCTGGACCTTGCCGCCGGTCCACCTACCGCGGCCGCGGAACGCCACCGCCGGAGGTGATTCGGTGGCCCCTACCGCGGACTGCCGGGACTCCTCCCGTTACCCAAAATCAAAATCGTGGGTATAAAAATGATCCTTGCGACAAGGGTCTCACAGAACCGGCCTCCACTCATTGATTTGTCAAGGTTTTGAGGTGCCAAATAATTATCGGGTCAAACCATGAAGAACGGGTGAAGAACGCTCAAGAACGAGATTTAGAACGGGGCTCGGATGATGGATGTGTTCATTCGGCCATCGTCCCAATTCTAAAATTATAGAATTACAATGAAAGATTTTACAAAACCTCGGGAAATTAACTAAGGAGTGGAAAAAAACAACTTAAATCCTACCTTCATTCGGACATTCGTCGTTGGCGACGCGTCCGCTGCGATCCCACTTCGATCCGCCGGAGTTCACTCCTCAATCTGGTAAAGAACGATGAAGAATGTCGATGAATAGTTAAGAGAGATAGAGGGAGAGGAGAGAGAAGAGAGAAGGGAAATTAGGGCTTTCCCTTAATTCCACACTTTTGTGTAATTTATAACCTCTCTGAGACTCTCCCGACAGGCGCGGATTCTAAAACCTCTGTGCCCGCTTATTTTATATCATGCCTAGGAAAAACACCCCATTTCAAACTCAACAGAAGTCTCAGATTTCCATTCTGAGACTTCGTTCAAAAGTTATTTGAAAATAATTCCAGTGATAAAAATCAATAAGTCGTTACTTCAAAATGATTATTTTTCCCCTAGGTGACATCTCTCATAGTAGGCCTGCACCTGCAACTTTTACACCCCACCTAGGGTAAACGGCACGCTCCAGACGCAATTGTGCCCTCATATTTTCGATCCGAGCTACTTTTTAGGAGAAACCACAACCAGGACATGTGTATAGTATAAAAAATCTTAATATTTTTATAAAATTAATTTTGGGCACACCGGGCCTCGGAATCACACGTCGTCTTCGCGCCTAGCTCTAGAATTATTCATGGAAATATTCCAAAGTCTGTTAGGGCCAAAACCCGGGTCACTACATTTAAAGCCATATATTAAATTTTTTATGGTTATTGACAAAATATAATCATAAAATAAAATTAAGATAAGTTTTATGTCCATTTTTTAGTCCTTGTCATATTATTTTTTAACCTTAGTTACCTGATTTACCCTTACCGTGGGGATAATTATTTATTATAGTTACTATTCATAATAACTAAAAATAAAAGGGGAAATTTAAAAAATATATATAATCCTAGATTCCAAATATGGTAACCATTTTTTCAGATTCAATTCACATAATTTTCATAATTTATTCTAAAATTAAACCCAGAAAGTGCGATGAAAAGTGGTTTTTAAGGAAAATACATTTTTCAAGGAAAAGATGAGTTTACATTAACTATAAGGATGATAATATTAATTGTATGAATTTAAATTCATATATATATATATAATCTATAAATTTCATTTAAATTATTCATCATTAGTTGTTATTTTAATTAATTAAAATTTAAAAACATTATGCACATTAAAATAGTTTTCAGAAAAATGTGTTTTTATGCATTAAAATATATTTGTTCCAAAATCATGAAAATTTATGATTAAATTGAAATTAATTAGATTATTATAAATAAAATGGATCATATTTCACTATAATACCGAATAAAAAATATAATTAGACCTTAAATTACTTGATTTAATGAAAAGAAGTGACAAATTTACAAAAATCGATATTTTTTACAATTCACTAAAAAACCAATATTTTCAAAAAAATATGAAATTTTCACCCTAAGATAATTTTTATGTATTTATTTCAAAAATTATATCCATTTTATAAAATACTATTATAAAAATTTTAATAAATTAATTATTTTATCCATGTATAAAAATCAATAAAAATATTTTTTTAAAGAAAACATATTTTTGAATCATAAAATGAATTTACTAAAAAATTTATTCTTATTTCCTAATAATTGGTCAATAATTTTTTACTAATCAGAACCCATATATATATATATATATATTATAACACTTTTAATCTTATTTTTACCCTCCAATTTAATAGATAGGTTATAATGGTCATATTTAAATAATATATTGTGTGGGTTGTTTAAGATCGGTGTTATGTGTAGTATATGCTATCAAACATAATATTATTCTTTTAAAATATTAGAGTGTGACATTATCTACACTTTCAATAAATTGAATTCTCAAAATTTTAACTTGTTCTCATAAATAAAGGGTCTAACATTTGAAAATTACTTTGTGGAAAATCCATATCATAAGAGGGTTAATATAACTTTCTCTTAAAAAAGGGAGAGGTAAATAAAATGGTCATCTATAATAACACAAAAATATGTCATTAAATAGTATAACATTAATGGGAAGTGAAAATATGGGTATAAAGGATAAAATTATCAACCAATGACTAATAGAGAGTAATAGAGAACATGGTCATAAGAAACTTAACGACCAAGAAACCATAAATCTGTAAGGGTTGAACAGACCATTGATTAATCAGAAATAAAGGTAAATGTATTCAATTTTTATTTCAATTTCCTTTTCTAAAATTTTTTGTATTATTTTACTATCAAGTTAGAGAACACCAGAAAATATAATTACATGATATCTTTTTATTTTATAATCACAATTTCATCCTTTATTTATGCTTTGATAAATTTATACTTCATTTATTACTCCAAGAAATTAATATCCAAGATGAATTTTTTATGCTTGAAGCACTAAAATTAACTTCTAATGGATCATAAGATACATAAAATAGTGACAATTCTTTCCATATATCTCTAAATATTTACCAAAACCAAAATGGTTATTATAATGTAAGATAATACCCAAAATTAATAAACATTAATATGAATAAATAATACATTAATCACTAAAATTCAATAATAAAACAAAAAATTTAACATAAATGATTCAATAAATAAATAACCATATTTCCCAATTAACCTCAATAAACTCAACATTAAATAAAGTTTTAACCTAAAATTTTATCTCATACCCTTCATCTTACATCTTCAGAAATGTAATAGCATTCTTTCTAAAAATTCCTTTACATTTAACCTAAAGGTTATATATACTTAAACCCAATAAAATTTCTCCCAAAATATCATTAATCACCAAAAAATTCCAAAAGTATTTGATCCTATAATATGATTCCCAAAAATCAACTTAAAATTTATCCATCAAATCACTTAAGTAAAAAATGTCATACTGACCAGGATATCACATAGGCCAGTAGTAGGTGTTGTACCCTTGTTTCCCTTCAGTTTTGGTTTCAATCCATGTGGCCTTACTAGATATAAAGGATTGTTTCCCAACTTGTGGGTTATCATTTTTCTAAAATTTTATTAATAAAATTCATATAACATTCCAAAAAATATTATGAACATTCTCAAAAATAACATTAATCCTCAAATCACTTTTTAACCACTATGTTTTTTTATAAAACTTTTTTTAAAAAATAAAATAATCATAATTGACTATTATTACCTTAACATTAATTATCATATTAACCCCAAAGGTTATCAATAACTTAAAATTATTTCCCCAAAATATATAAGTAGCATTCCTCAAATAACCTTCTCACTAAGACACACACTAAACCTAAGAGTTGTTTTACCATAAACGTCTCAAAAAATATCCATAATCATGTTAAAATCCTATCACATAATACCTAAAAAGGAGTATCTATGATTTTAACCATATTATTAACCTTATACATATCATACCAAGACACTTAAGGTTTATACCATACCACTATATCATACCATAGGTTTCCATAGGTTAAATTATTTAATTCATCATAGTTGTTCATAGATATAATGTGAATTAACCCAATCACATGCCTCATAAGTGTCAAACTAGGTGTGTATTAAGTGAACACCCACCTTGCACCAAAATGATTTCCAAGATATACTCAACCAACTATTTTCATGGTTATTAACCCTAGATGAATATATACAAAAACCATGTCCACTTATAGTATCTAGATAAGGATGTATTGCAAGAAAAACCACATAATATCTATCTTAACAAAACATTACGATGTTATCCTATACATAGACTTATCCACAAAGTTATTCATAAGTATATATTCCCTAATATATGTTTTAATAACTCTAGTTCCCAATGTTTCTATAAAACATCATTTTATACCAACTATAAATACCCCAACCCTAGTATACCAGAAATGGTGGTTACTTTATTACATTGGTACTAGATACAAGATATTATATCATAAATGATTGAATAGTTTTGTAGACTTGGTAAACTAGATGCATACTTTAATCACACATTACATTTGAAAACATAAAATAGAAAACATAGTGAAAGTAAATATTTTACATCCTTGAACTCATTCAAAGAATATGTATTCATATCTTGGGGAAAGTGAACTAAATAAGGGTGAACTCAGATGCTCATGAAGGGTTAAATACAGTGGAAGGTATCATGAATATGTAAGTAAAAATAAATATGGAAAGGTAAATAACTGAAAACACATGTCATTTAATCAATAACTTGAGCATGAAATGCATCCATGGATAATATTAATATAGTAATATCATGGATAATAATAATTTAAATCTCAATAAAGGAAATTCTTAATAATTGACATCATGATTTAAAATATTATGATATTTATACCATCAAATCCTTGTTCCAAGAAAGTGTAACTGATTGGTAGGTATACACTAGAAACCCATTTAATTCCAGCTTATTAATTTTTCTTATGAGAATAGTTGATGCATCGAGGGGATATCTATAACCGGTCACCACCCATAATTTCAATACAATTCATTCCTCATATATCCAATGATCAATTCAATTAATAAACAAAATGTCTTATCAAAAAATATCTATATTGAGTAAAGGATACAAATTTATCAATGTTTCCCCAATTAATAAAATAAATTTCATAGTAAAACACCATATATATAAATGATATACCATTTAATCCATAATAATATACCTAATAAATAATATGGATATTTAATGAAAATTTCATGTCCAATGATCACAATAAAGTGAATGTTTCAAGGGAAAGTTAATTACTATAAAATTAATCATAGACGTGAATGCCAATACTTCACCAGGTTGAACTGATCATAAACTATCTAGATAAAGAATAATGATAGTATAATTTTAACATATCTCTATTGGATTATAATTAAAATAAATTGTTATTGTCATTGATTAAAATAAATACCATAAAAATATTATTGGGAAATTATTGAAGAAAATACCCTTTTCACTTTGAAAATCACTTTAAAAAAATAAAAAATTCTAAAATATTAGGAAAAAAATTTTCTTTTAAAATAACCTTATAACATTATAAATTAATATTCAAAGAAATGATAATTAATTATGATAGTAATATTATGTTCTTATTGAGTATGTTAAAATAAATATTTCTTTCATAATTTTGGTAAAACGTTACCCTCTTTGGAAAATGACAAGAAGATTCCTTTTTAAACATTTCTTAAAATTTAAAGCATGGGGAAAAAATATTTAATAAATAATTTTAGAATATTAAAAATATTTTTTAAAATGTTTGAAGTAAAATATGGATATAGAAGAAAAAGATCCTCGACCGAGTACAAAAAGAAGTCAGTTTTCCTTAAAAACATTATTTTGGTATATTGAGTACTTAAAGAGAGTAAAATTAAATTAAAACTTATAATTTATAGAAATAAACATCAGATAAGAAATAATTTTGGGTTTAGGATAGAAATATAAAATAATTTACCCATCAGAAACTTAAATATAAATAATCCTGAATAATGATGAGATTGTGAAATAAACTCTTACCACTTTGGTTACTTTTTAATCTTAACCCCACGAAAGAAATAGAATCCAATGAAACATTAAATAACATTTATATAAATATATTCATAATATAACATATCAAAGTTTTATTAGATACAAATCATATAAATAAATAGGTTCATAATACCAAATATGTCTCAATAGAGTGGAAAGTGAGATGAAATCTCTTATAAGGATCATACTATTGAAGTGAGAATTAATCGATGAATTGATTATGTGTATAAAATTTAAATCCACATAAATCATGTATAAATAAATAATAAAATTATAAAAATTCATTATATACATAATATTATAATATCAAAGACAATCAATAAGTAATACAACCCAAGGAAAAGAAATTGAGTTATGAATCCCCTTATCACTTAGTAACTTTCAAGTCAAATCACCTTGGATGAAATAATTTTAATTTAAAATTAAAATACGATGAAGTATGAATCATTTATTATATAACATTTAAAATGGTGTTATATATTCTATATAAAATAAATTGGTTCATAACATTAAAATATGCCTCAATGAAAGGAAATTGAGATGGAATCACGTACCTCAAGTCCAACTCATCATGTACATTAATTATCTTTATGAATAATAAAATTATTGTAATTATTTAATTTCTTAAAAACCTTTCTAATTTTAATTTTTCATTTTATTTTATTTAATAATTTTTTATATTTAATTACTTAATTAATTAAGTCAACGTCAAATGTTTTGAAAATATTCAGTTTATTTGTCCAAAATGACTTCAGTAGTTTGATTATGGTAAAATTAAAAATTATTCCATTATATGTGGAATAATAATCATGAAATAGTTATCATTTTTATATATAAATAATACTTTTTAAACAAATCATTAAGTATGTATTGAAAAATGAACAATGTTACAATCATTGAGATGGTAAGTCATACATACGCATGAGTGACATTCCTATTTTTCAATGATCATGAATGAAAGAAAATAAGTTTTATTTTATCTTTAAAAATTTTATAATTATAAAATAAATAAAATATTATTTCTTTAAATACACTTATATATAGAATTCATGTGATGTGGTTATGAAAAAAGAATCACATCGCTTTGTGGAGGTGGTAATCCACATGTACGTGTGAACGATGTTATCCTTTTTAAATGAATAGAAAGTAAGAAATTATATGATATTTTATATTTATATAATTATAAATATGTCATTAATATCATATATATATATAGTAAATATTTCATTAAAACTATTCATGGGTGGTGGTGATAGAAAACTAATGACATTAGTTTCTGAGATAGTAGTATATCGTACACATGAACGACGTTTTCATTTCTCATTTTATAAAAAAGGAGATGGATATAGGGTATAAAGTTAACAAAAAAACAAATAAATATATGGTAGATACTTATTTTATTATATAAACATAGATGAATAATATTTTAAGGATGTGGAAGATGAAATAAAACAAAAACACTTGGTTAATAATAATACTTCTTCTCCGGACAACCACTTTAGGTTTACACCAAAAGAATTCCTAGAATGGTTTATTAATAAAACCAAGGCCTCTATGATATGTGAATGGAATTAATTAAGTTATTTTTTTAGGAGTTTTATGAACCAAAATTCTTTTTAAGTGTGAAGAAAATATGATAGTAGGTTCCATTTTATAACTAAAGGGAGGGGAACTTTTGAAATTTCTAAAATTATTAAATTGATATAAATTATTTATCATGGAAAATTGAACCAAAATGATATATTTTGAATATTGTATGAATATGGGTACAAATAATATCATAAAATAAAATATATAAATTTTTGGGTGATGTTTTCAACCTTATCTTTTGGTTTTAACCCATGTTACCCATTTTTTACAATTACCACGGTAACGAAGTTTTTACTATTTAGGGGATAATATAGTTAATAGAAAAGGATAATTGGTCCTTTAATTGACCATATTTAATATTATTAAACACATACCAATAACATAGACAAATATAGGGTTTTTTTTAACTTTAAATCATTTAATAAAATATTATTTATTTCAAAAATAACAGTAATGTCATTTTTGGAACTATTCATTTAATTTGAATTTGAAAACAACATGAAAGCAATTGAATTCAAATATAATTAATTAAAACTTCTCTAATATGTTATATTTATCTATAAAATTAATGTAACACAATAATTCATTCAATTTATATTACTTTTAACATTTTCAAATTCATTTATTTTAATTTTTTATTAATTGAATAAATATTGTGTCGCCGCTATGTAAGAATTGGAGGTTATTATTTCAACCATAAAAATTAAAATTAAATTACCATAATAAAAAAATTATATTTCAAATAATTATTTATAATCAAAAATAGGTTTTCTTAATCCCTATCATAAAATAATATAGAAATTAAAAGCAAGAAAGTGATATTTTTGAGTTTTCCTTATATGAAATAATATAAAGATCAAAAGTATAGACAAATGGAAACATAATGCCATTTATTAAATTTTTTATGGTTATAAATCAAATATAATCATCTAATAAAATTAATGAAAGTGTTATGATCATTTTTTAGTCCTTGTCAAAATATTTTTTAACCTTAGTTACCCCATTTACCCTTATCGTGGTGATAATTATTTACTATAGTTACTGTTCAAAATGAAAAAAAAATAAAAGGGGAATATTTACAAAATTTGAAAATATTGATTAAAAATGTGGGATTTATTTTAAAAAATTAAATTCTCATAATTGGCATAGTTTAATATAAAATTAAACTCACAAAGCGCAATGAAAAGTGATTTTTCAGTAAAATGAATTAGTTAAGAAAAAGATGATTTTAAATTAACTCTATAACTATTAATCATAATTATATGAATATCAATTAATATATATATATATAATCTAGAAATTTCATTTAACTCATTCCTAATTATTTTTTATTTTAATTAATTAAAATATAACAAAATTGTGCAATTAAAAAAATAGAAAAATGTGTTTTTAATCATAAAGATAGATCTATAAAAAAATTATGAAAATTACTAATTCAAATGTAATTAATTTGATTATTATAATTAAAATGTATCTTATTTCACTTGAATACCAAATAAAAAATATAATTAGACATTAAATTACATGATTTAATGAAAAAATGATAGTTTTACATAAATCTATATTTTTCACTATTCAGTAAAAGCCCAATATTTTTAGAAAAATCCATAAATTTGACCTTAAGAATATTTATGATATTATTATTTAAAAAATGATATCCTTTTTATAAAATACCACTATTAAAATTGTGAAAAATTAATTATATTATTAATGTGAAAAAATAAATCAAAATCATTTTTCAAGAAAATGTATTTTTGAGGCATAAAATGACTTTACTAAAAAATTGTGCTTATTTCCTAAGAGTTAATAAATAAATTTTTATTTATTTGGACGTGTGTTTATATATATATATATATTATAATTAATTTAATCCTATTTTTACCCCTAATTCAATGGATAGGTTATAATGGTTATATTTAAATAATATATTTTGTAGGTCGTTTTAGCTCAATGTTATGCATCATATACTCTATCAAATGTAATTTTTTTCATTTAAAATATCAAGGTGTTACATGTAATAGATTTAAAAGAATCAAAAAAAATTGTGATTTTTGTAATGTATTATTCTAATATTATGAAGAGTGTTGGTATGTATCAGTGAAACACAATTCTTATATAGATGAGAATAAAAGGCCACATAATCAAAGAAATAAACAAAGAAAAACAAACAAGTATACCATGGTATAAAAATAGAATATTAATGCTAAAACATATACACTAAATAATTCAGTGATAAAGGCTGAGAAGAATGTCACTACAAAGATGGTTTTCTTTTATTATGGTAATAGTTATCACATCATGGATCTTTGAAATATTTCCATGGATATCAAGTCAAAAGGGATAAATATAGAAGCTAAAAGAGAAGAAAAATTGAATAAAAATATAGTAGAATTGGATTAGTAGTTGGAATTACAAATGAATAAGTTGAGAGTTTTACCAAAAATTATGACTCTACGGCTGATAAAGGTGTGTGTGTGAGGTGAAATATGGATATTCACATAGATATTAAGTGTATTAAATGGTTTCCAAAACAATAAATGTTGTTTAATAACAAAGACAAAGAAACTATGGTCCATATTATTATGATTGATTCTACTAGAAAGAAGTCCGCACATAAGAAGAAAGGTAAACATGTCATAAAAGAACTCTTGATCATATGGATTGATCATTTGGAAATGGATAATAATTTAGATCAATATAATAATAAGTGAATTACTCTAATTTCTTAAGTGAATAAATATAATCCATATAAAGAGAAGGGGGAAAAGAAAAATAAATCCATGCTTCCTTAGAAAGTAGGGATTTGGAAAATTAAAATGGAATAAATCATGAAGATTTATCTAGGATGTAGATCTTTAAATAAGAATTTTTTTGGGTTTATCAAAAAGTCCCGTCATTGTTAATATAATTAAATTGATCATGGAAGACCCACATTATTACCATTTTTTATTGTTTGTGCTTATATGATTGGAATTTAAGGTGATGCATAAAAAATATTAATTTTATGAAAGAAATAATTTCAAATCATCTTAAAGGATTATCCATCACGGAATATAAATTGGTATTTATCTCCCAATTGGTATCATATATAAATTTTTATCATTAATTATTGAAAATATATTATTATCAATGGTGAAGAAGTTTTAAGAGAATCCATTAAGGGGACCTATCAATAAAAGAGAAACTGGTAGAGTTTTATCATTTTTTACTTAATATAGAATTACGTAAATCCTTTACAAAAAGGAATAATGTGGTATTATTTTCACTTCCGAAGTATGTTATTGATTTATATTCAATATTATTTTTAAGGGGTAGTGATTATATAATGGAATGGGGTAATAAAAATAATTTCACTTGAAATGTTTTCATGTGTTTACTTAAGTGCAGTAATGGACTGTAAAACTTTTGGAAATATATTTGAAAAATCCCTATAGAATGAATACTGAGTTTTTTTCACAATGAGGTAAGTTTAGGAATATATTTTTGCCTAAATTAATCACTCTTTTTTATATCAGGTTAGCCCATGTAGACTTGTAATTAATTAGTTTATGGAACATTACTAAGAAGCGTGGGATATCACCATTATCTCATAGAATAAAATGAACAGAGTGAAAGTGAAATAAAAAATGGTTGAGAATGTATTTATTCAAATTAAAATATTAAGGAAGATAATTCCATTGCATCCCTGATATAAATAAGGGGGGAGAGAAACCTTTTTCTTCCTTTGCGTTTATTTTTAAAAATGGGGAAGATATACAAGATCCATAATTTTCTAGAGATTTATCGAGCTTGTTTATATGTACTCCTTTCCTTGTTTTGAGTATAACTTGTTTGGGTTTTATCTTGGGTGTGTTTGGGTGAAATTTGAAAGTTTTTGGAAGGAATTGGGGTAGTGCGTGGTAGGCACACAATTTTCCCAAATCGTGTACCTAGAAAAAAACTATGTAAACCCAAATAGAGGGGATTCACATGGTTGGCACACAGTTTTTCAAACTGTGCGACACCCCTAGTAGAGGCACACGGTTAAGGAAAATCATGTTCCCTATATAGTAAATCATGTGTGTGGAAAATTAAACCCTTGAAAATTATATTAAAAAATACTGAACCCAATGGACTTCACCCTAAGTCAACCCAAATCGACCCAAAACATTTCCTATCATTTTTTTAGGTTCCCAGATAGATTCCAAGGCTTTCTAACCACTATTCTTAATGAATCATAGCATAGATTGAAGATCTTAACCTCTCCTAGTAAGATATTCTCATCCTGATTAGTTTTCCCTCTCTCTCCTATATTTCTCTAATATTTTAAAGGAATGTTTTACTCCATTATTAATGGATC
Source organism: Viscum album (assembly GCA_963277665.1). Classification (NCBI taxonomy): domain Eukaryota; kingdom Viridiplantae; phylum Streptophyta; class Magnoliopsida; order Santalales; family Viscaceae; genus Viscum; species Viscum album. The sequence goes on from OY728159.1 coordinate 353,311,089, forward strand.
TATATCTAGGTTTTGATAGATCTAATTTGGTTGATCTTGGGTCTAGGATTTCAGATCTAGATCTCGTTCTTCATTTTGATCTTGGTTGTTTTACTTAAATTGGGGATTTCTATTGGCAAGTGTCTGTCAATGATCTTGAGGTAGGTAGCCTAAATTAAAAATCCCATATTCTTGATTTAAATTATGTGTGTATAATTTTGAAATTTTAATTTCGATTATTGGGAAATTGCACTGATGATTTAATTGATTTAATTTAATTACCATGTGATAATGATTAGGGTTAAATTGGGGAAATTGAAATTTTTGGAATTGAATTAATTAATTGGTAAATTAATTAATAGAGTATTGTAATTGTGGAATTGGTCAGATATTGGGATTGTGTAATTAGTCCATTAATGTGATTATGAATTAATTGAAAATGAGGATTATGAGAAGTTTGGATTAGCCTTGATGGGTTAATGGGTTATATGATTTAAATAACACAAAATGGTTTAATTTTTAATTATTCATATTATTCAATGTGATTAAATTTAAGAACCATGTTTGTTGTAATAAATTGTAATAGTCTTCCATGAAGTAAAATTTTGATAAAAGTGTTAATGTTGATTAACTAGGATTGATTTTATATATGTTTGATTGATTGATATATGAGTGTGGGACACATACTAATACTTTAAAATACCATGTGTGATTTACTGATATATGTGTGTGGGACATGGAATGATGATTTAAAATACCATAGTGATAAACAAGTTATGGGACACAGAGATATGTTTCAAATACCCACGGGGTGATAAACATGTCATTCTATGACCAAAATGATTGAATTAAAATATGGTTTCAATTGTTCATAATATAAGTTGAATTTAAATTATAAATGATGACCATGTAATTTTAATGTGTTATATCCCTTGGGGATAGTTTAGACTCTGGAATGGGTCGGGGTGGGTATTGATGTCTAGGTGTCCTAGAGAACTCATGGGTTATATGGTTAAATAAAGAATAATTGATTATGTAAATTGTTTACCATGTTGTTTGTATTTTATTATTTATACAACTATATACACTGTTATTGGCTGGATATTGTTTTAGAAGCTATTTTTTGTGGCCTACTGAGTTGTACTCATTCCCTAATCGGGTTGCATGATCGGTACCCAAATAGTCTTCATGTTTATAGGATATGATAAGGGAAACAGTCTTATGTTATATAGTTGAGTCAAGATGGATCATGGATAAGGGAACCATACTTGGTTTCAGGACCCAATTGGAGTTTTAAATGTGTCTTTATTTTGGTTTTTCATTAGAAACTTGACACATATTTTTCATGACATATCTATTGTTTTATTTTAGATATTGTATTTAGTTTTTATTATCATGTGATACTGGTATTATTTTGGATATTGTTTATTTACATTTTCTATTATAATACATTAATAAAGAGGGTATAGTATCCCCATTATCGATATTAGACCCTTATTTCTAGTTGGAATCCTCTGGCATACGGGGAGGCACGCCTGAGGTCACATGGATAACTAGCTTGGGGAACCGATGTGTGACACCTGGTTAGATACATAACAAAGTGTTATCATAAGAGTTTTATTTTCTTTTCTTTTGGATTACTATTTGAGAAAGGTGGATAAAAGAATATTATGAGTTGGGCCTTGGTTAAGAGCTCATGTATGGGAATAATTAACCCATGTATGAGGGTAAAATCCAAGTGCCTAGTTTTGGATTGTTATTATTGATGTGTGTTGTTATAGTTAGATTCTATTTCACCTCGAGTGATTCACTTGTTATGGGATATGATCATTTTTTATAAGATTTTATGAGATTTAACTCATGGCGCAATATATCATGAGATTTCACTATTCATGTATCTTTCTAGGCACTCAGGAATTTATGTGACATGCATAATTTTAGAAATGTATGGGAAAATAAGGTTTTGGGTAAGTTATTAAATGAAAATGCTTTTCTTTTCTTGCATAATTAAATGAAAAAGGTGACTAATGTGAAATTAAAAGTTGTAAAATGATGAAAAATGTGGAAAATAGGTGTATAATGAGAAAATTGAGATATGATAATGATTTTACCCTTTTTTAACCATTACCTAGATATAGAATGGTTAAGGGTAGTGTTATCACCTTGTTTTTGACCATGTGATGGGGTTTGGGGGAAGAATTATTATGTTATATTGTGAATTCATATTATATAAATATATTAAAGTTATTTTATGTGTCCTAATATGTATTTTTGGAATTATTTAAATATTCCCCCACAATGATGCTTAATGAGAGGACGATAGGAGGTTATGGATGGAAATGATGCCCTAGTAGTGGAACCAGAGGCACAAATATTGATGGGTGAGGAATTCGAAGAGTAGTTCCATGAGAACTTTTCTTAATTCATGTTGTTTATGGAAATAGGCCCAGGGTGGTTTGTGAAGAGTTTTTCCGATATGAAATGGGATTTCTAGTTGCAGAACACTCCAACTTTCACTGAATATAATGGACTTGAGGTAGCTGAGTTCTAAACTGAGTCCATCCAGACTATACTTGACCACTTAGAGACTCTTGCAGAGAAAAGATTCAAGATTTCATCTTATATGTTATGTGGTCAGGTGAATCATCGGTGGTACATCCATACTTGGGGTGTACATCTTTAGAATATGGAGTGGAAGAACTTTCAAGAGGATTTCTTGGTCAATTTTACCCTAAGATGCTCAGGAAGGAGATATAAGATGAGTTTATTAGGTTGACTCAAGAGAGAATGTCCAAGATGGACTATGCTAGATTCTTTACATATCTATAGTGCTTTTCTCCAGTGTTATTAGGATATGAGGTCATGGTGGAGAAACATTTCCAGGATAGACTTAAATATGAGATTAAGTCTTAGGTTAATATCTTTTGATAGAAAAAGCTTTCCGAAGTGATGAACTAGGCTCTCATTTCTGAGGAGTAACTGAAGGAGGCTTCTGGTGGAGGACATTTGGTTTCTTCTGGATGGTCAAGAGGTACTAATTCCAAGATAATAAAGTTTTTTATGGTAATTTTGACCAGATTAGTGGAAAGAAAAGTTTCTAGAGGGAATGATCAGTTACTCGGTATCTTACTCGAATGATTTGTCACCAATATGGTAGGTTGGGGTCACTTTCGTAGATATTTCATCTAAACATCAATATAGTTCCAATCATATGGTAGTATGGTACTTCAATAGAGTGTCTATAGGAATCCATGGTAGATAGGTAGTGATGGAGTGGCTAGACCTAACCATAGTACGGGATGGGGATCTTCTACACCGTATTAGTCTAGCAGTTGGATTTATACTAGTCATGGTGGTCAAGGAAATGGACGAGGTGCTTCTAAGAAATATAAACCTTATAAATAATGTGTTTTATCACAAAATACACAGGCTTCATCATAAGAAATAGGTGCAGGATAGCTTCATGCAGTTCAACCTACACTTGTGGATAGTGAGGCTGGACCATCAACAGTTAGAGGTTCTATTCTTGTAACTTCTATGATTTCTAGTGACTTATTTGACATTGGTATATCTCATTTTTTATATATGCAAAACGTTTGAATTGTTTGAGCCTATTGGTATTTTTTTTGAGTGGGTTGATGAGGATAGATACACCATTGGGAGTACAGTCGAGAGACATTTACTTATACAAAGGATGTTCTCCCAAGGTTGGGGAGTATCATTTCAGTTGGGATCTTTACATCCTTGAAATTTCAAGCTTTGACCTAATTATAGGAATGGAATGGTTAGTAGCATACCAAGACCACTTTGATTTTTACCATAAAATATTTACTTTTACATCACCTGAGGGTGACAAATATTTTCACTGTGAAGAATAGGATATCCATGCATGTCATGTAGGGACAGTTCATCAGCAACTAGGGGAGCTCACCACCCAGGTTTCTAGTCTTTTTCTAGATTATGGTGGTGAAAATAATGATTTCTTTCCACCTATAGTGGATAGGTTTTAGGACTTTTTCCTAAATACTTCTCAGGGATACCACTTGAGAGAGATGTGGAATTTACAATTGATCTTGTACCTAGGGCTGAGTGATTTTCTATTCCACCATACAGAATGGATCTAATAGAGATTTAGAAACTTAAAACTCAATTTGAAGAGTTGATGGATAAGGGTTTTATCTGACTTAGTATTTATCCATGGAGTTTTATGGGTTTTTTGAAAATAAGGATGACGGTAGTTTTTATTTGTGTGTCGATTACCGGAATTGGATGACAGTGAATAATTGGTATCATCTTCCACATATAAATGATCTATTTGACTAGTTTATGGTATCTTGTGTTTTCTCCAAGATCGAATTGAGATAAAATTATCATTAGTTGAGAGTTATACCTTCTGATATATTAAGGACTTCTTTTATAAGTAAGTATGGCCTTTATGAGTTATTCAAGGTGCTATTTGGGATGATGACTTCTTAGATAATGTTTATAGATTTGATAAAAATAATATTCTACTTGTACCAAGATCATTTTTTGTAGTGTTTGTGGATGCCATATTGGTGTACTCCAAGACTCATGATAATCATTCTCAACATATTGACATCATCCTGAGTATACTGAGGGAGCATCGGCTATATGAAAATATATCTAAGTTCCAATTTTGGATTGATCAGGTACACATTTTGGGTTACATCATCTCATAAGAAGGTGTTTCAGTGGACCTAGAGAAGATTTATCCCTTTGTTTCTTAGTAGAAACACAAGAATTTTTTCGATATTCATAGATTTTTGGGATTAGTGGGTTATTATTGAAGGTTCATTCAAGACTTTTATTATTTGTAAGAACCTATTTTAGACTTGAACAAGAATGGGATAAAGTTTTAATTGATGAAATCATGTGATAATTCCTTCCAAGAGTTGAACAAGTTCTTGAAAACAGCACCAATCTTGATCTTATTCGAGCCAGTTGAGGAGTATACAGTGTTTTTTTATGCTTCTAGGATTGATATTGGAGCATTGTTGATGAAAGGAGATCGAGTTGTGGTATATGTTTCATGGTATTTTAGGCCACATGAATAGAACTACCCCAAACACTACCTCAAATTAACTATAGTGGTTTATGATTTAAATTATTAGAGGCATTATTTTTTGAGTGAAAAATTTACCATGTACTTTGATCACAAGAGATTAAATTATATATTTTCATAGTGAGAATTAAATCTTTGGAAGAAGAGGTGGTTTGAGTATATGGAGTCATTTTATTTTGATCTAGCGTATACTCCTAGGAAGGGAAATAGTGTTGTTGATTCATTAAGAAGTAAAACTCAGACTCGGGTAGTTTAGGAGTCTATTTTTGAGTGGAAGATGATGAATTTACTAGATGAGATGCATTTTGTGGTTCAGGAGATCCAGGAGCACATAAATATCATATTAGTTTCAATAGATTCTATACTTTTGAGTCAGATCAAGGAAAAGAAGCATCATGATCTGGAGTGTCTTTCCTTGAGGGAAATCCTTGAAGGTGGGGAGTCTCCTTTAGATCAGAACATATATTAGGATGAGAAAATCTATGTCTGGGTCCATGTAGTTTTTCCTACGATCATACGGTAGGAGATGATGTGTGAATTTCATGCCTCAAAGTGGGTGGTGCATCTAGGTGTAACCAAAATGCATCATGACCTACAATGAAAGTTTTTGTGTTCAGTAATGAAAAAGTAGATTGTAGGGTTTGTGACATAATTCTTCACCTTTCAATATGTTAAGGATGATAATCAAGGACCTAGTGGTTTACTATAGTCATTTCCCATTCCAGAATGAAATTGGGATGACGTTACTATGGATTTTGTGATGAGTATCACGAGGATGACTTAGAATAATTACTCTATTTGGGTGTTTCTAGACCGACTAATGAAATTAGTGCATTTATTTCCTATATGGGAGAATTTCTCAATGGACCAGTTGGGAGACTTGTATTTTTGGTAAATAGTCCATCAGCATGGGGTTCCATGGAGTATAGTTTCATAAAGTGACTCATACTTTACTTTGTGCTTCTAGTAGGGATTACAAAAGGCACTAGGTAAATGGGTTTTAATGAGTATATATTTCCACCCATAGATATATGGGAATTAAGAACATACTATATAGGTGCTTGAGGATATGCTTTGGGAATGTGTCATGTACTTTGGTGGGTATTGGTAGAATCTCCTATCATTGGTGGATTTCACCTATAACAACAGTTATCATACAAATATTTGTATTCCACCATATATGGAAATTTATGGTATGCTATAAAGATCATCTCTATGTTGGATGGTGGCAGGTGAGTCAAAACTATTGGGATCGAGTCTTGTGTAGGATTTTTCCAAGCAAGTTCATATTATTCGGAAGTGTATGGATACGGATCTGAATATAAATAAGTATTTTGTTGATAGATGATGATGACCCTTTGAGTTTTTAGTGGGTAATCATGTTTTCTTTAAGGTGTCAACTAGATTGGTTCATTGTAGAATTTAGAGATAGGGAAAGTTGGCACACAAGTTTTTTGGACCATTTGATGTTCTAGAGAAAATTAGGCAAGTGGTGTACCAATTGGATCTTCCATAGAGGTATACTACTATGCATGACATTTTTCATGTGTCACAAATTTAGTGGTATCATCCTGACCCTTCTCATTTGATCGATGTGGATTATGTTGAGCCTAAGACTAATGCGTCCTTTTAGGAGGATCTAATACATGTGTTGGATCACAGTGATAAAGTGTTGTATGGAAATATTGTGTTGTTAGTTCATGTATTGAGGAAACATGTCCATATTTAAGAGGAAACATGGGATAAATAAGCAGATTTGTGGGCTTAGTGACCCAATCTTTTTTACTCATAATCTTAGAGATACTTTGGAGTACAACTCGAGGAAAAGATGTTATAAGGTGGGAATATTGTAAGATATTGACTTTTTCAAGAGATGTCTCGTGCTCATTTATTGGTAATCTGTTTTATTTATTTGAGTATAACTTGTTTGTATTTTATCTTGGGTGCATTTGGGTGAAATTTAGATGTTTTTGGAAAGAATTTAGGAAGTGCATGGTTGGTGCATGATTTTCCCAAACCATGCGCCTATGATATAAAACCATGAAAACCCAAATAGAGAGAATTAACACAGTTGAAGCACAGTTTGTTAAACAGTGATCCATCTCAGTAGTAACCATGCAACACATCTAGGTGAGGCACAAATTTTGGTACACGTTTGGGGAAAACCATGCACCCCATATAGGAAACTGTGTGTGTGGAAAATTAAACCCCCAAAAAATAGATTAAAAATATATGGACCCCCTATACTTCACCCTAAGTTGACCCAACTCAACCCTAAACATTTCATATCATTTTTAGAGGTTCTCGGAGATATTCCAAGGCATTCCAACCTCTATTCTTGGCAAATCGAAGCACAGATTGAAGATATGCACCTCTACCAGTAATAGATTCTCATCCCAATTAGTTTCCCCTCTCTCCCATCTTTATCACATATTTTGATTGGATTTTATCATCCATTGGTAATGGATATAGATCTAGGTTTTGATATATTTAATTTTTTTTATCTTGTATCTAGGATTTAAGATCTAGATCTCATTATTCATCATGATCATGATTTTTTAGCATTAAATGGGGATTTATGTTGGTTAGTGTCCATCAATGATATTAAGTTAGGTGGTAGAAATTAAAAATCCCATAGTATTGATTTAAATTATGTGTATATAATTTTGAAATTTTAATTTCCATGATTGGTCAATTTTATTGATGGTGGAATTGATTTAATTTAATTTCCATGTGATAATGATTTGGCTTAAATTGGGGCAATTGAAATTGGTGTAATTGGATTAATTAATTGGTTAATTAATTAATGGAATATTTTAATTATATCATTTATGGGATATTGGGATTGTGTAATTGATCAATTAACATGATTATGAATTAATTAAAAATGAGGATCATAAGATGTTTGACATAACCTTAATGAGTTAATGGGTTATATTATTTAAATAATACAAAATGGTTTAATGGTGAATTGTTCATATTATTCAATGTGATTAAATTTAAGAACCGTGTCTATTGTGATAAATTGTAATGGTATTCCATGAAGTGAAATATTAATAAAAGGGTTAATGTTCATTAACCTTGATTGATGTGATATATGTTATATATGTGTGCTTGATTGATATATGAATATGGGACATAGACTAATACTTCAAAATCCCACATGTGATTGACTGATATATGTGTGTGGAACATGGAAAGATTCTTCAAAATCCCATGGTGATAGATGGGTTGTGGGACATAGACTAATGATTCAAATATTCACGGGGTGCTAAACAAGGCGTTCTAATCCAAAAATGTTGGCATTAGACTGTGGTTCCAATTGGTCGTAATATGAATTTAATTGAAATGATAAATGATAACCATGTAATTATGATATGTTATATCCCTTGGGGATAGTTTAGAATATATAATGGGATAAAGAAGGAATTGATGGTTTGGGTGTCCTCAGGATCCTGGGGTTATGTGGTTAAATAAAGAATAATTGATTATGTAAATTGTTTACCTTGTTGCCTATATTTTATTCTTTATAAAACTGCATACACTGTTATTGAATGAAAATTATTTTATACACCATTGGTGGTGGACTACTGAGTTTTACTCACACCCTACTCAGGTTTCCTGATTGGTACCTAAATATACTTCATGTTCCTAGGACAGGATAAGGGCAACAGTCCTATTTTAGAAAGTTAAGTTGGTATGGATTATAGATAAGGGAATTGGATGTGGTGTTGGGACCCACTTGGAGTTTTTAGTGTATCTATGTTTTTCTTTTACATTAGACACTTAACATGTATTTGGTATGAAATATCTACTATTTTAGTTTGGATATTGTATTCAATTTTGATTATCATGTGATACTGATATTATTTTGGATATTTTTTATTTAATTCTATTGTTGTGATACTTCAATAAAGAGAGTATATCCTACCCATTATTGATATTAGACCCTCTCTACTAGTCAGTAGCCTCTGGAATATAGGGAGGCATGCCTAAAGTCACATGGCCAACTAGCTCGGGGCACCAGTGCGTGACACCTAGGTCGGGACGTCACAAGATAAAATGCATTAACTATGGACATAACATTGGTATTTATAGTAAATAAAAAGGTTTATATTGAAGTTATCTTTTTATTTTTAACTTTATTTATTATAAATGTAATTTTTATAGGAAATTAAATGTGTATTTAAGTTGGGTGATAGAATGAGTATCCACCTAATACAATAGGATGAATATTATTTCCATGTACTTCGGTAAGGAAGGATAAAGGATTTCTAACCTTTAAAATTTGGCTTAAAAATTCAAGGATCAACCCTTAAATTAGATAATTTATTGAGAGAGTCTTTATGGAATCAAGATAATTTCTAGTAGTAGGAGAATCACTTCCTACAGCATGTTACATTGGAATTGAAAATGTGAGAAGGATATGGTTGTTGAGCTTTATCTAACTTTTATAGTTGAAATTAAAAAGATTCATTAAGGTTAAAAGTATTGGATAAAAAATAGCTTAACTTTTGTAAAACCATCTAAGGTTTATTTGGATAAATGGATTATTAATTTAGTGATAAATATCACTTGGATAAAGGATTTTGAAGGATTAACTAAATCTTGAAATTAAAAAGAGGTAAAGTTTATTAAAATACCCTACTTGAATTTTTTATATGTTGTAAAATACCTTGGAAGAAATGTGAATGGTTTTGGAATTATTATGATAATTTCGATAAATATTTTAAAGTTATTCTAAGGAAATTTGAAATGATTGAGAAAGCCCTTAAGTGAGTTCAATAAGTTCTACCAATGTTCAAAGAGGTTTGTAAATACTATACTGAATGAGAAAATTGGAAAATATTGAACCCTATAAACTTTATAGGGTATAATAAGAACATCATGGGGTTATCTTAATAGGGTTCCTGGATATAATTCCTATGGTTTATATCATTACTTTATAGTGTGAAATTCACTTTGAAGGGTTTATCATAACTGAAAATTGGAAAACTCATAAACCCTATGATGGACTTCTTATGGTATATATGAATTAATAGGGTATATAAAACCTATGTTGAGGCATAATAAGGTACCTTTGTAGGTTAAATATGAACTTTTTAGGGTACAAGGAAATGAACCCTACTCTAGATGAGAACTGTACTTCGTAGGGTACAGTGAACCCTTTTAGGAGACTTCATAAGGTACATCTGAGCTGAATTTTAAGTTTTGAAAAAGGTATAAACCCTGAATTGAAGATAATATGGTGAATAAAGAAATATTTAGAGTAAAAACAAACTTTTAAAGACCTTAAGTTTCATTGAACCTTACGAATATAGACTAATAGCATGTGGAGAGTTCCTACCATAGAAAAATTTGTGATTTCTACATAAGAGAAAGTGAGTTTATAGATGCTATATTTTGAAGAAAAATAAATTTTGATGATTAAAATACATTATTTAATGTTATAAATATCACAATAACCTAAAATGGTGTGTGATATAAGATATATAATTATGATAATATAATATTCAATCTGTAGAGAATAATATTAAATTTGATGAATTTCTAGAAGAATTTTAAATGTTGATTTAAGTAAAGAAAATATAGAATTAATAGGAAATGATATATGATTATTATTATTTTTTTATCATATAAAAAATATCATGAATATACGATAATCCATGATTTAATCCTATGTTTTAGGATGATCAATTGGATTATATTCTTGATAAATAAAAAGAAACTTCATGAGTTTTTAAGAATAATAAAGATGTAAATCAGTCAATGCATGTGTTATGATTAAGTGATTTAAATATCACAAAAACATTTTTTTTTCTTCAAGGTGTATGAGAAAAATGAGTTTTGAATTAGGTTTAGTTTCTATAGTGATAGTACAGACTCAATATTAAGTTTGTAGTACTTTTATTAAATCTCTCATTCAGTGAGTTGAGGTGTGATGCTACAAACTGAAGTGATAATGTATATTTTTATATAGACTTTGAATAATGATTTTATGTTTATTTTTTAGTGGAATATTTTGATAATGATATTAACAAGATTTTTTTAAGAATAGAGGAGATTTATTCACCTAAAATTATGAATGAGAAAGAAAAATAAAAGGTTACTTCAGTAATTTTACTAGAGATATATGTTTGAGAAAAAAATAGATTTTAGAGATTGTGGATGAACCAGTTCATGCAGTTGAGATATTTTTTCTTACATGTAATGTCTTAAATATTTCCATTTATAGAATATAAAAACAATATTAAATAAAATTGAATTATCCTATATATAAATTATTAAATAGTGATAAAACTCTTTGATATGTGATGATAGAACGAAGAGGGGGATAATTTGGTGTGTTGGTGGGTTGATCAGTGTTTAGAGAAGTAAAAACTATTGAGGAAGAAGGATAACCTGGGTCTATTTCGAATCTATAAACCATATAGGTTTAGAATAATAGAAGAATAGATAGATAAATTGATTTAGTTATTTAAAGTATGAAGATAATAAGAATAAGAAGCAATAATCATATGAGTTGTTTCATATTTTGAGAAAGAGAATACCCAATTGTTTAGTGTTTTTATCACCAAGAAATATTCTAGAGATATTTTATTAAAGGTATATACATCGGGTAATATTTTTTGGGTTGTGCTCTTAAAGACTAATTTGTGAGAAACCAATGGGTTTATTTGAATAAGATCTCAAAAGTTTGTAATATAAGAGAGATTGAGTTTCATGCTTTGTTCTTAAAGAATGAATATGTATTTGAACAATCTGATATTGAGTAATAATATAATATTTTTGGGGCAAAGTTCCATCCCTATATTGTTTTGAGATCTACTTCAAAGGAGATTGGAAATTTTATGATAACTAGTGGGATTCCAATATAAATAAGTGTAGTGGGATGTTATTTAATTTCACTTGTGTTATATAGTGAAGAAATCACCTATGTAGTATAGTGAGAGGGTATAGAATTATTCTTACCTAGTCCACTTATAAAATGACAATAATATTTATAGTTAAAAATATATGACTTGGACATCCTGATCATTTCATGAAGTAGGATTACCAAGAGGGGATGAACCTTATAAAAAAATATGTTCCATATTATACTGCATTCATGTATTGCATATAGGTGTATGCTAGGTTAAATAATAAAATATTAATTTGAATTAACTATTAAAAAAGTTTCAATGTCTAAAGGGTTTAAAAGGTTAAAATAAGAAATTGGAATTTGGTAAAATTTTAACCACATCTGATTCACCCCCCCCCCCCTAAGTGTGTCTAGACTGGTCCAATGGGACTAATAAATATATTTATTATATAACAAAAATAAATTAAAAGTACTAAATAACATACCAGTATACTACTTGAATAAAAAATTAGGAGTATGCATTTATTACATAAGATAATATATTTCATATTAAAGTAGATTAGTTTATGTCCCACATGATTCAACATAATACCTTTGGAAACCCAAACTGAATGGATTTTTTGATTATTTAAACTCATAAAATATGTAATAATATAGGAATATTTATACCCAATATGTTTCTTTAAGTTATTATTACAATAAAATTCATAATTTCTGTATAAACCACATTTAAAATAGTTAACATAAGAAATAGAAAATAGTTTTCTTTTCATGGTCACTTTTCCTAAATTGAATAGAATAACTAGAATTTAAACTTTCAATGTCTTTCAAAAAAATGGATTTCTTAAAAATGGATTTATCAAATTATCTCCTTTTTTTTAATGTTAGTTAATCCATTTTTCAAATTTCTGATCTTCTTATTAATGAATTTCATATCATCACAAACCTTCTCACTGATAGAGGAAGTATTATTTCTTGAATTTTCATTCTCTTCCTTTAGCTTCTAATTTTCTTCTTATATCATTGAAACTTCATGATAATTATTATTTTTTGAATTTATAACTTCTTAAATCAACCATTTATTTTTCTCAACTACTTTATCATGTTTCTTATTAGATTTCTTGTGTAGACTAGTGATCTCAAGAATATCATTTTTATATTTTCCAACTATAACTTTCAAGTCTTTAATATTAACAACATTATCAAGATAACAAATATTTAAAATATAATATGAGGAAGATGAATATGTTACCTTAACTAATTTAGATAAAAATCATACATTACTAGAGTGTTTCTTCCCCTTGGATGATAAACCAGTAGTATCATATCCTAATGAACAATGTGATTTATTATTTTGATAATGTATCCTATTTCTTTTCTTATTAAGATAGTTTAGTCATATATACCCAGTATTTCTACAAGCACACAATTTCTCTTGATTAAACATAGTACAAAAATTTACTATGATTTATTTTCTGTAATTATTTTCTTTAAGGACTCTTCTATGTCTTTCTATAAAAAAAATAATTTCCCAAGTCTTTTTATATTATAGATCAAACATTATACACACGATAATATTTAAATTAAAATTTCAACAAATAATTCAAAAAATAGAGCTCTAAAGGGTTAGATTTGATACCAATTATTAAGAATAAGACTTAGTAATAATATATCACAACTCTTAATTAGGTATCCTATGATACCAATTGTTAGGTATCATAATGAATATGGTAAAAGATAAGAGGGGTGAATTTTAAATATTAAAATAATCAGTGTAATTAAAAAATTAATATGGAATATGGTGGTTATATAAATTAAACAATTCAAGAACCAGTAATTGTGAATATTCCATGAGTGGTGTAGGTATTGGAACATGAAATCATAAACAAGAAAGATACAAAAAGAATGAAACAAGGACTTTATAGTAGTTCAGATCAAAACAATCCTATGACTATTCATTACACCCTCAACCTGAGTATGGATATATACTACATATAGTCTATTACCATGGGTTCAGACTAAACCCAAACATTTCATAAGATTAGTCCCAATATAATATTTTAAATGGGTTCATATATGACCCATACTTTTATATTAGTCCAAACCTATTGTCTTTTAATAGTAAGAGGTTAAACCTTTGTGTATTTATTTTTTTTCAAGTAAGAATAACTAGAATCATGCATTTTATTGGAGGTACAACCAGTGTGTGATTCATGATTACAACTTGATAATAATATTTACAATTATATACAATCATGGTATAATGAAATAAATAAAATAATAAAACCATATTAAGTGAGAATATGAGGTTTTGGAAATGAATTTTAAACTTTATCTCTTTCATGGTGGTCTTGAACAATGAATCTTTAGGTTACGAACAAGGTGTTGTCTCTTTGATATTGATAGCAAGAAGAATGGAATGATCAAGTGCACAGTAATTGTAACCAATTTAATTCATCATTATCCTTTTAATATTATTTAAAAATAATGTATTCCTTTTCCTCCTTTGAATGTAAAATAATTCAATGATCTATTCTTTAATGGTCACACCATGTGGGTAATTCACTTTTAAAGATGATTTAATTAAATCGATGATATCATTATTTATTGTTCACTTCACATGGATTAATTGGTGATTGAGAGATTTAAATATCCATGCCAATCTATAATATAAACATTGAAATAATACATTGATAATAAACAGTTTATAAAATAAGTAAGAAACCTATTCTCATCTTGGTGTCTCTAGATAGAATAGACTATATTGGATCTTAATAATGTGTTGATTCAAATTTGCATCATTTATTGGAACTTTGGCATACATTTTCATTTCAAATATATCTTGTGTTAGATTTTAATATTATGTAAGCTTCATGATGTGGTCTATATCCACTCTTAATATCACTTTTCATATAATTCAATTTCAACTATCTTTGCGGAAGTACATTCTTCACATAACATAGTTTAGTTTTAGAACTTGAAAATATATTCTACATAATGTAGTCCTCTAATATATCTTAACATTATATTAACCACTTGATATAGTCTAATTCACTTACTTTTAACATTACATTATCCTTGATTCGTAATGGGTGTAGCCCCTTAATATTACATTCTCTTCTCAATGGATATTGCATTGAATTGAAATAATTATGTTGTCATCAATGCTCTCTCTTGTTGATTCTTTACATTACGTCACTTCCTCAATGATATCTAAACATGAAGGGCATGTATCATTTAATTTTACATATTCTCACATTCACTATTAATCAAAACGTTATATTTTTTGTAGCACTATAAAACCACAAGTAAATCATTTAAACATTTCATAAAGTTTATACAAATATATTATAATCATAAGTTATTAATAAGTACATGAGAAATAATTATAAAATACACATGAAATTAAATGAATGAAAGGGGATCATAATTATAATTAAATTCTAAGTACATTATAACCTACATTGGACTTATAGATAGTGTTGTATTAAGTTTATAATTAAATTCTAAGTACATTTAGTATAGGGAATCATTATAAAACTTGTATAACATGTTTTAAAAAATATAATAATGGATTCTTGAGATAAATCAAGTAAATAATCATAATATATAATCTATATAAACCGTAATTTAACAAATACATTAATTAAACATACATTAATAAATAATATAACAAAGTATACAATGGGAGTGGTTTAAAAAAACACCAAAACCAAATAACAAACTCCCAAAAAAATTACAACTAGATGTTTGGTTTAGAATTATTAGAGTTCTAATGAGCTAGATAGTGTTAATATCTAGATATATTCACCATAAATAGTTTTTTGAAAACCCATTAAAGTTTCTATAGAATCCTTAATATCCTTTTTAAATAAAAAGGGGGTATTTTACACATAGTAATCTAATTAAAATTATCAAGGGGGGTCAGCAAGGGTGGTGTGTTAGGTAGTCTCTCCCTTTATTTATCCTCCTTATTCCTTCGATAAATGATTTTTTAGTGGTTATAATCATGATATGTATATGGAAATGGGCCTATATTGACTATATATAGGTAAAATCTTAGTTTATTATGGATTTATCTTTTTTTATAGTTTCTAAATATAGAAATTTGGTGGGAGGGAAGTCGAGATTTGTCTAATTTGGATTGATATAATGGATTCAATTGATGATTCTTGATGTAAATACTATGATCAATATAAATGGTAGGTAAACTTAACCATTCACAATGATTTATACATTTTTAGGATTTTATAAATGTAAAGGTTATGAGAATGAGCATATAGGACCCAAAGGTATACATCATTTGTCAAAATATTTATACTTAAATTCATGTAGCCTAAGATAACTAATATGATCTATCTTTTTTTGTTAGATTTATTTTTTGAATTATTCAATGATGGTTTCACCCACTGATATATTATGTAATTAATGGAAATAGTATCTAAAACTTTATTCCATTTATTTTATTTTTATTAAACAAATACTTGAAATATATTCTAGTTGTGGTGATAATGTCATACCTAGAATAACAATCATTAGCTAGATCAATGATGTGTTATCCTATTGAAGATCATAATGTAGATTATTTATAAAGGATATTATGATGAGTGCAATGATATATCTTATTTATGTCATGCATGGGATATTTTTTATGATGTATACATATGATTATATTTATCATTTGAACTAATGGAATGCTTATTATTTATTTTGTATCATTTTTTTGATCTTAGAAAGGAAAATCAGGAAATGTTAAAGGACTAATATGGATGATTAATGGAACACTTACAAAGGTTCAACGTATTTATGTGTTGATGTTGGCCTATATCATTTTATTTATTGGTTGAAACCTCTTTTATTTCTCATTTCATATTTCATGATTAATATTTTTTTATTGGTACCCCTTTGATTTTCCATATTTATATTATTTGAATGGAATGATATTGAATTTTTATTTTAAAAATATAATGGGATATAAATGTAATTGATTGGTGGGTTGTCTTTAAGAGTTTAATACTTAACCCATAGAGGTTAGTGACTCTGGTAGATCAAGATTGTCTCCATAGTGGTCTTGTATTCATGCTGGTGTGTGTTCTAGGTGGATGGTGGATATCCTCTTGATTTTAGTTGCGGATTGTTCACATGTTTGAGGTTTATGGAAAACATTTTCTCAATGTGACCTTATTATTCTCAAATAAAAGGTTTCAGTGTGGCTGGATAATTTATTCTCTATGGAAGGGGCCAAGTTTTATGACATGTGATTACTTTCCAAGGTTAGGGGATAGTATAACGGGATTTGGGTTTCTCATCAAAGTTAGTGTCCAGCATGATGGTAATTTTTTATGTTCGTCACAACTAAGCATGTTAGAGTGATTTTTTGGTTATTTGACTATATTAAGACATTAAAACAAGTGTATTTTACTTAAACAATATAGTCCCATATGACGCTAAACCTATTTTTTATATTTCCCATTTTAGATTATTTTTTCTCAACTTTCTAGATATTGTAAGCTTGATTTATTTTCAATATGGGTCAATAAAGATCATGGTAAACACATTTTTTAACTAACAAATAATTTTCTATAATTCATGTAAGGGAGATATAGAGGTGGGTTTGTGGGGTGGGGCCCAATAGTGGTTGGGTAAGGGTGACTGACATTAGGTTAGGTCAATGATGTCATGGGGTGATTTCATTACAGTGTAGGGGGATATGATAAAGTTTGTGAGGTGTAGAAGATATTGATAGAGGTTTTAGGGGATAAGTTTTTTTTATAGAGAAAGAAATTAATTGGTCACCCAATTCATGCCCAAGGAAATTTATTAAATCAAAAGTTTTAAAAAAGTAAGAACAATGTGTAATGCACTTACACCATCAGAAAATTACAGGAACAATATAATGAGACATAAAGACTCAAATAAAAATGAAAACCTTCCAACCTAATTCATTTCCACTCCAAGAAATTAAGTTCATGTGAAATGGTCCCATCCAGTGATGTTACAGTTCAAAAATGGGATCCCCAAAGTGCATATTTTCCCCATCCTCTAGACAATATGGAACCAGATTCTATGTATGCAAAGAAGGGAGCATCACAATCGTCAATAATCCAAACCCAACAGTTATATGAAAACAAAATAAAGAAAAGGGCATCCAATGAAACCAAAAAATAGATCAGAAGAAGAGATGGAGAGTATTACATAAAACCAAAATAAAATCAGAACCGCTAGAAACCAAATTAGAAAAAATAATGTAATTAGAGTCCACTACAAAGAGTCACCTCCAAGGGATATCCTTAAATTTGAATCTTGGATCCTTTTTAAATTCCTCAACTACTTTGATAAACATCCTCTTTCTAAGATCAAGATAGGATTCAGCTGACATCTCCCCATTTTTATACTATCGAAAAGAAGTTCTATCTTTTCTTTCATCCATGAGTCAAGGTAATTTGAAAAATCCAGTTTTTACAGAATAGCATGGGAGTGTCTATATGTAGGTTCATTTTCATCATCCTCACTAGATGACGCTTCTGATTCAGAAAAATCAGTTGCTGAAGCATCTGAGGAGACATAAACTTTATCAATAGGGGTTTTCTATGTGGGAATTGTGTTTTGTTCCTTCATTCTAGTAGCTAAAGAACATGTAACAATTTTCCTTTCAAAATTGATATTATCCCTACATTTCTAAGTGTTTTTAGCACTCGAAGTGATGAAGTCATCGGGGTCAATCATTGATTTTTTTCCTTTTCTAGCACTCAATTTTAAGAAGTATTCTTTAAATTGGAAAGATTTTTAAATTTATAATTGCAAGGATTCTTCATGATCAGATTTCATAGCTTCATTATCTCTTTTCATATGACTGCTTGCCTCAGGAATGGGTGGTTTATCCTTGGAGAAATCATGTTTTTATTCTTTATAAGGATCGAGGTTGTGCAAGTCCTCGGCATCATAGATTTTGGGGGGATGCATATTAGAGGGATCATAGGGATTCATGTTGTTGGTACAGTCAAAGGGGTTATCTATCTAAGAAATAGGAGAACTTTGTAGGCTTCCTTTTCCACCCAAATAGATTTGAAGATAGGTGGATAATGAGGGTTATTACATTTATTCTTATATTAATTCATATAATGATTGATACATGAGAATTTTTTTCAGGATTGTGGGACATTCTCAAATAACACTTATTTAATGAAACCATTATCCCCATTTTGAATCTATAATTGCGAAGACAATGCATTAGAAATGTCGATCTCAGTGAAAATCCTAGTAAAAAAGTTGTGTGTTAGGTTAAAGGTGGCAGATTCAATCTTAATGGGTTGACCAAATAAAATTGAAATGGAAAATAAAGCATTTTGTTTGAAAATGTGTAAGGGTAAGCTTAGAAACCCTAGCCATAGAGGAGCAATGGGGGGTTCAGAATCAAAACATAAGTTCGGAGACCATTTTAGAACCTTCATTCCGCAACCCCCAAAATATTATAAAAATCGATTCCAAAATCTCTAATACTCATCCTATGATGAGAATCAAAATATCACATGCATATAATTCAATAAACCAATTTTTAAATTGAAAAATCTGATGCTTTCCAAGGTTTTTCAAGTAAAAACAAGAAAGGGTATATTCTTAAATAACATACCAACCAAATAAAACCATAGATCTAAAGAGAGAATGTTCCCCTCATCTTTTGAGAAGGAGATCGCCAATAGACCTTGGTGGTGAAAATGATTGGGATCAATGTGTTTAGAGGTATTTGATTTAGCTGAAGGAGTGCAGCCTATGAAAACATCCATAAAGGATCTTTCATCCTGGGTTCCAATTTGATCCATGATGTTAGGGTTTCCTCCATGGCTACCCGGGGGTAGAGACTCCCATGCAGGATTAATTTCCTCTATAGGGGGTAAGGTAGATGATGTTATATGTGAACTAAACTGATATGAATATAATGCATATGACTTAGGGATATATTGGTGCCAATGTATCCTTAATATTTAACATGATAATACATTGGTTCTATCATAGTATTGTGTGCATGTGATGCAACATAAGATTGTGTTACATCCAACATAGTGTATGTTAAGTGCATGTCATAGCTACTTCACTCCCACATAGTTTTCATCAGTTACTAACCAAAGGGTTAGTTCATTCATGAATTGAATATTCATTGAATGATTTCAATTAATTCTAAAATGGGAAGTAACTCATGGGTACCGTGAGATGAAACCCAATATGTTTAACATGGATGGTTCTCTTCATTAAATTAAGAGCATCAAGGGTGGATAAATAATGGGTGTGATCCCTAATTTTTTATGATTATAATTTTAATGAAAAGTTTTTTACAATTCTATTCCGTATCATAGAATTATTCATCATGAATAATGAAGGATCTAGGGCCCCTGTTAGTGTATAGAAATCCTCATGGTATGATCATGGATCTGAAATCCAATGCACCACCTTAGAGGTAATAATATTTCATTATATACTTATGTGATATTGATCAAATGTAAAACAAAGATTAAAATATAGATTAATTGGATCTATAGGTACCCGTATTCTCTTAGTGTTCTTCATTTTCATGCATGTTGATTTTTTCATAAATAGATTGGGTGTACATGGGTTTTCTTTCACTGCCAAAGGTCATTTAATGATCCCCTGAAACCTGTCAGTGTTATTAAATCCATATTCATTGATATATTTCCATGTTTCTTTCAATTATTAAATAATAACCTGTTTACATAGTGTAACTAGTTTTTCCCACTCAACATTGTGTTATATGATAACATAATTTCAAGTGATCCACCTTGAAATAACATTAATCAGTTAATATAATCTCAAGTGTGACCCTTTAGATGTACTTATGTGATAACATATCTTTTTCTAGGAATAAACATTACATTAAGTAGTTATCATAATGTAGAGTTAAAGGAATGGAATGCATTATAGGATAACGGAGCATGTATTATGTGTCATAAAAATAGAGTGTCATTTTTATGATACTTAACATTACGTTGAGTGTTAATATAATGTCACATACCAAGAGATCCCAACATTAGAAATCAACTCAAATGTATTTTTCTTTATTACCCTGCATTCTCTATGGTAATTTAGTGAATTATCATGTATTCAGACCATTGTGTTGTTACTCTATATTGTGTTTCCCCACATGGTGGATTTTCCTAATTACCACTTTATGATCCTCATGCTTTCACTGGACTGTGAAAGTATTTTATACCTCCACTTACACTCTCGGTTGTCCATCCTTTTATCTTGTAATTTCATTGAGGGTCAACATATTTTCAAGTGGTAATACACACTAAAATTAATTCTATTTTTATATTTAGTTTATTATGATTTTAGTTTATAAATAATTTATAAATGATAAGTGTTAGGATTTATAAAATGAGATGTTACAAGAATAAATTAAATATGAAAAGTTCATAATTTTATCTAATGTTTTGTAAAATGAATAAAGTGTTTATTTATTTATTTATTACTTTAGTGTTCATATTTAGTAGAATTTTTTATCAAATGTAAATATATTGTGTGAAAAATTAATGTGATAAATTACTTATAAGAGATAAAAAATTATATAACATATTAATTTTGGCTCTATAAGATTTAGTTTTTATCTACCTTGGCCTTAGTTTTTCTAGAGTTATGTGATTGATATTAGTTATTTAATTTAGTTTTTGTATATTAGGTTTTAGAGAAATTATAAATTGAATTATTTCTTGAGTAAATTATCCCCAGCGAGATAGATTTGGGGTCAGACTAACCACTATCCTATAGGCTTATTCTTTGTTCTATAAAGGTCGGGGGTGACTATTTGTTTCTTTAGGATTACTAATGTGGAGATTTTCAATCTCAAATACTCTATAACTTTACATGAAAATTTTATGTACCATATGCATGAGATGAATACATATATGTATGAATATGTTTGGATACTATTTTTTGATAAGTTGCACAAACTCATGGGTTTTGTAAATTGTAACACATTAATATGATGTGAACAAATTAAATAGATATATATATATATAATAGGATCAAAAAACTAAATCATTATAAGAAAGAATATGCAAAGGAATAAAACATGAGATGATAAAATTACATGATATGAAATGGGTTAAATATGAATGAGATGTATATTAAACTGGTGAAAATTTTAAAAGGAAAAACCCTTTAATTTATAAGTCTAGTATTCCTTCTAAATAAACACATGTTAATACCTTTATTATCCAATTGGGTATGTTCTACCAAATTAGGGTTCCCATGTATTATCTAGTGTAAGGCATGGTGGAAATGGTTATCCCTAAAAGTTAGGTAAACAAATCTCATTGTGAACTTTGGGTGAATTCTAGCTGGGAAATGCTAAGAGTTGGAATGATAGAGGAATAGAGTTGAGTTTCTCTATATAATGGAATTGGGAAATTATTTCCCTACTAAACTATCTAAGAATCATAATTATTATGATTGGGTTGATTACCTATCTAGATAACTAAATGGTGAGAGGAATACTAAAGTAAAATCATTACTTAGTGAAATATGGATCTTTGTTCACTAAATAGATGTGATGTTTTGGGTCATCATTTTTAGTGGGATTACATTCACTAAAATTACTTGATGAAAATATATAATACAAGATAATTTCCCATATATATTTCTTTGTTATTGGTTATGTATTATTTCTTGATAATAATATTGAGATACCTCAGGGGTTTGACCTATATAAGTAGTTTACTATTGGTATCTAAGTTTGATAAATGTTCTAAAAGTAATGAATTACAAGTATAAAAAAGTGAATGTTATAGTGGTCAATTTCACTTACTATAAATCTTGGGCATTATATACTGGGTGTGTGTCACATAGTTTTTCTAGGAAACACATACCAAATATAGAAGGCAAATCAAAATAGGTTAATTAGATCATTTCTTTGGTAGGAGAGAAATATTTTTTCATTATAATTTGGCACTTATGATCATATTTTACCAAGTAAATTAGTAAGATAATTGGATAATTGATATTATGTTCTTTCCATAAAGAAAATTTTGATTTATGTATCTTGTTTAGAAAAGATGGTATTTTCATTCATTATTAAGAACAAGATTTATTCTATATATATTAATGAAATTTTTATGATATTACAGATATGATAAATGGTTTATACATTATATATATGTATAACACTATTTATAACATTCAAAATAAAATGTTCAGGGTTGATTCTAATGCCACATACCTTTGGCATATTCACCTAGAACATATAAAAAAGAAATAAATCCAAATAATCCATAAATAAGTATTATTTTAACCATTCTATTTTGAATCATTTCAAAATTGTGAATTTTATTTATTAAGTAAGATGACCAGAGAACATTTTATTATAAAAATTAAAAGGGGTAGTGGATTATCATATCTCATACATAGTGATGTATATGGACAAATGAGTACTCAAAAAAGTGGTATTTTTCTAACTTTGTTGCCTTTATTGATGACTTTAGTCAATATGAATATGTGCTACTAATGATATACAAGTATGAAACTTTTGAAAAGTTCAAATAGTTTCAAAATTAAGTATAGAAACAACTAGGTAAAAGTATTAAAATTATCCAATCTAGTAGTGGTGGTTAATATGTAATCAAATAATTTATCGATCATTTGAGAGATTATTAAATTATTCCACAGCCCACACCTCCTTGGATACCATAATGGAATGGTGTTTCTGAAATTAGGATTCATACCTTGTTAGACATGGTTCAGTTAATGATGAGTCAATGTGACCTTACTATTTCATTATAGGGTTATTATTTTGAGGATGATACATTTCTAGTAAATTGTGTTCCATGTAAATAATTCATAAATACATCATATGAGATATGGAATGTGAAACATCCCATTATGTATTTTAAAAATATTTAGGGATGAAAATAATTCATATGACTTTTGGATTCTAATAAGATTGACTTAAAATCTAAAAAATGTTTATTTGTTGGTTATCTCAAGGAAAATAAGGGATATTATTTCTATAATACTACTTAGAACAAAGTTTTTGTGGATCTATTTTATATATTCCATGAAAAGTAATTGATCAATCACAAAGTAAGTGGGAGTAAATTTTAACTTAGATAAGTTCAATATAAAAAAATAAAGTGTTCCTATGATGGAGTATAAGCTGGTCCCATAAAGAGTTATGGATTAAGAACAAACTTAAACTATATAATAACCTTGAAGGTATAGTAGTATTTTATAAGAGATCATGAGATGTTTAATTCTTATAGCTAATTATAATGTGGTAATGTTCACAAGAGAAGAACTTATTTCCTACCAAGAATCCATAGAGAGTTCTAATTATGAAAATGGTTAAAATCCATAGAATATGAGATGGAAAACATGTACACTAACCAAGTTTGGAACTTAGTGGATTCATATGAAGGAGTGATAACCATATGGTTAAATTGGGTTTTCTATAATAAAACATCCATGGATGGTAGAGTTCCTATCTGTAAATCACACCTAATAGAAATTTTTTACATGAAACTTCATGGCATTATCTATGAAGAAACATTTTCACCTATAGTTATTATAAATTATAATTGGATATTTATAACCATAGAATCTTACATTGATTATGGGATATATCAAATGATTTCAAAATCACTTTCCTTAAATAAAATTTAGTTAAGGATGTGTATATGATATAAACCAAATGTTTTGAAGATCTAAATGAGACTAAAAAGGTATTCAAGCTGTAATGATCCATTTATAGATTGTATCATGAATCAAAAATTTGGAATATATAGTTTTAAGATACAATCAAAAAGTTGGGTTTCATTAAACATTATGATGGTTCGTGTGTATACAAGTCCAAGTGTTTCTGATACTGTATATAGATGACATATTACTTATCTAAAATGATATCTTGACTCCTTACTCTATGAATATGTGGTTGGGTAAGTTCTTCTCAATGAAACACATAGGGGAAGAAACCTACATACTGGGTATAGAGATCTTTAAATATATATATTAGAGGATTATTGGACACAATTAGGACACTTACATTGGTAAAGTACTAAACTAGTTTATCATGGAGAACTCCAAGAAAGGATCTTTACTAGTATTACATGGCCCAAATATTAAGAATAATTTGGATCCTTATAAGGAGTTGGAAGGGATATATAGTATTCCTTATTTTTCCTCAATAGGTTTTATCATATATTTTATATTTTTCACTTGACTAGATTTCACTTATACTCTAAGTATAACCATTAAATACCAATATAATCCTAGTGTCAGTCATTAGATTTTTATAAAGAAAATTCTTAAGTACTTGGTAAGAACTACGAATATTTTCTTGATCTTTGGAAGAAAATATGGTCTTTGTGTAAAGGGTTACACATATGAATGTTTCTAAACATTCCACCATAGTGGAATTGACAATAATGGAAGAATACATCTCAATATTAGATATTGTGAAGGAAACTATTTGGATCATTAAGCTCATATTTAAACTAGAGTTGGTTACTATAATTGAGGTAGAAGTTTAGATTAACTATGATAAAGATAGAGTTATTGATTATGATAAGGAACCATGGTCTCACAAAATTACCAAAAACATCCTTCAAAAATACCATCTTATTAGAGTGATCATTGAGAGGGGTGATTTTAGGATCAATTGGGTGGATAAATATGATAATGTAGTTGATATATTGATGAAACCATTATTATAGTAGAAGTATTAATTTCATGTAGATTCTCTTGTTATATGATACTTAAGAGATTGATGTGGTGCTTCCATAGTGTATCGTGTTATTATAATAAATGAAATCTCCATTTATCATTTATTCATGTGTGTTTTGATTTACTTTACATGAATGGTGGAATGATAATATCCTATCAATGCATGTCTTTAATTTTTCCTTAACCAATGATCATCATGGATTAGTATGGGTTGTGATGATATATTAATATTGGTATGAATATAATTATACTCATTACAAAGTGATATGTATGAGATTAGAAGAACATGTTCATGAGGTAATAATTAGAGACTTATTTCTTGGGTTGTCCCGACAAGTATATCATATGGAATTCCATACAGTCATCAATATACATAGGGTGTATTCTTATTATCAATCCTTCTTACCCGAAGTCGATGAGATACTTAGAATGAGAACCGTACTACTTTGAAACCTTTCTTACACAATTCATTGTGAATTAGATAATCATGGGATAGTTGGGTATATTATTGATCAAGTCATCGATTAGAGCATGACCAATATGGGATTTATCAACTTATATGATGAGTGGAGACATTTATACCTCAATTGAATTAGACTGAAAAAATATATAGTAATGCTTAGTTGAGTCACATATTATGTGTTCAAATACTTGGATAAGAAATGTGTCATGTGATCATACTTTAGAAGAATGACTATGATGTATTTATCAATCTAATCGGCATTTTTGGAGAATCAAGAAATTATAAGATATAATATACTAGATTGAAATTGTTTTATGTATAGTGGTCACTTGATGTCATGGGAAAGGGGATCATATAGGTACACATATATTTTATATGAAATATCTTGTGGTGCATATGTTTTTATAGAGATATTATTATGCTTGATCAAGATCACACCGGACCCCTTAGTAGCTTGAGTAGAACAGATTTTTTTCTAGAAGCCACTCTTTTCTTGCACCTATGAAATAGGGAATTAATATTTTTTATCAATACTATTAAGTCATGTAGGGCCACACAGTTATGATTTTGGATAATTATTAAGTTTTTTATAAATATTTTTTTTCCAAAATAAAGAGAGTTTGATAAAATCATATCCAAAAATAGTTTTGGATGGATTCAAAAAGAGTTTTAATTTTTTCATAGAGTCCTTGGGGATTTTAGTTCAAGTAGGAGATTATTGGATGTGAACTAAAATGATAGTAATATAATTAATATGACTTAAGAATATATTGGTTCTAATATATACTTAAGATCAATCCTAATCATATGATCTTTCTAATTTATTCTAGTGTGTATACGATGAAACCTAAGACTATGTTACACCCAACATAGTATATTTTAAGTTCATGGAACTACCACTTCACTCCAATATTGTTTTCATCAGTTAAAAACCAAAGGGTTAGTTTATTCATGAATTTCATATTCATTTTATGGATTAAATGAATTATCTAACAAGAATTAATGCATAAGTGCTATGAGATAGCACCTGATATGTTTAATATGGTTGAAAATATTCATTAACTAAATAGTATCAAGTATGGATATATAATGGGTGTGATTCCTCTAGTTGTGATGATCATTAGTTTCATGAAAATATTTTTGAATCTATCTTCCTTTACATATAAATTTTTCTCATGAACCATGAAGGCCCTAGAATCCCTCTCAATGTACTAGAATCCACATGATATGATCATAGATCTAAAGATCAGTGTACCGCCTTAGAGGTAGAAAGTATTCCTTTTCCTCTTAGGTGATCTCAATTGAGTGTAAAATGAAGAGTAAAAATGGATTACTAAAAACAACATGTATGTTTATGATTGTGGTGTTCTTTGTTTTAATTCATATTCATACTATCATTGATAGATTTGGAATACATGGGTTTTCTTCTACTACCAAAGGTCATTTGATGATCCCTTGAAACCGATTAGATGGTGGGGATACAGAGTTATATATGAGGATAGGATGAGGATATGATAGATTTTAAAAGTATTATAATGGTATTAGATCTAGGAGAGGTGTTTAGGAGATATAATGGGAAACGATGGGGGAGATCGGAGTCAGTACATTGGGGAGATGAGGGATCGAGAGAGGAAACACCTCAGAATTCCTATGAGTGATCTATAATATCATATCATTTTCACCTTCTTATAAAATAGTTGTTCATATTGATTCTCTTTGAATTTATCAATTTAGTCCCTCGTGATTGTATCCTTTATTCACATGATGATGTATTTTAAAAAAAATAAAATAATAGGGGGAGGAGAAAATGAATATGCTTGGGTGTCAATAAATGTATGGCTTGGGATTAGGGGTAGTATTTAAGGGAGAATCTATTAATACAGAATGAGGGGTTACGAATAAGAAGGGCCACATTGGGGGTTAGGTACATCATTGGGATGGAAATGAAAAGGTATTGGGGTGGGCCACATTAGGGTGGAGGTAGGGAAAGAGGAAAATTCTTGGGTGTGTAGGGTGGGGAAATGGTTTTGGAAGGGGTGTATATTAAAAGAAAAAAAATAGATGATAGAAGAATAAATTTTTATTAAATAAATAATATTCTTTAGAACCATGGGCCTACCACATGGTTAAAGGTATATTTTTATTAGTTTATTTAGGCATATTTATAAAAAGAGTAAATTTTATAATCCCATTTTATACTATATCCACGGTATATCTCTCAAATTCCATGATTCCAATATTTTTTTTTTTTTGAATCACTAATTTTTTCTATTGGTCTATAGATCAAATTAAAATGGATAGGTTTCCAGGATTTGTTCTTCTAGATAAATAGGAGGACTGCTAATGTGGGGCCTTCAAGTTGAAGTGGTATTTATGGTCCAAAATAAATGATTAGGATGACTATGAGATAACCAATGTAGATCATATGGGTTTAGGTGAAAATACACATGATCATAGGGTTAGAGTGATCAAGGACTATCAATGTAGGGATTAAAGGTTTAGGAAACAGTGTTTGTGACTTAGTTTAAAGTGATAGGTAGACCACTGATATGTGTCCTTTGGATTTAGTTGGTATATATGGTTTTTGAATTATATATTAGGATGACTATGGGGATATCAATGTGGTGGATTCAGGTTGGGGCAGTAGATATATTATTTGATAGATAGATTAGGATAACTAAAGGACTACTGATGTGGGGACTATATGTTTAGGTAGTGGTGCTCCTGATATTAGTTAGAGTGATAGGTGTACTAATTTCTAGGTCCTTAGGGTTAGCTCAATAGGATTTTTTTTCTCTAAAATCCAAAGTTTAGTATGACATCCATGTATATTTTAATTCAGAAAATGATCCAACATTGATCGAAGTAGGTATAGTCTAGATTTGGAAAAGAAATTTATGGGTAGATATCTTAATGGTCTATTAAAACCATAGGGAACTAACCTGGTTATTATTATTATTTTATATTTTCTGTATTTATTTTCTTCTTATTGGATAGTATTTGGTTTTTCATTATATATGGTCTTATAGCACAATCACATGCATACATGTGTAAATCACAACTTGTGTTATATGTGTTTTATTAGTTCTTTTTGGGTTATTATGATCACACATTACATATTATACTTGATGCACATGAAATGATTATTACTTCATATAAGATTTATCTAGGATATATATATAGACTTTTAGTTCATTTGTAGACTAAAGATGGAGTTGATCACATGATGGGATTCTTGGGACGATGATGGGTCAGTGATGGCCGATATTTGGTAATATAGATCAATGGCACCTAGCCCAATGTTACTTTTTTATTTCAATTTTTTTTTTTATTTTTTTTTTAACTTTTAATTTTATGGACTATTATAATAGTGGATCTCAATAGGTTAAATGGATTTAAGATGAGTGATAGAGGCCTGTATTGACCACCATAGTAGTGCTAGCTAGATACAATGACACAATTACTATAGTAGTTTGGATTGTATAGACACAAGTACTATATATCATTAAACTATTGGGAAGATATGGGTATTATAGTAATGCAGATTAGTAAGCACCACATTTTTTATGAGCTAATTTTAGAGATAGGGTTTTTGTGTGTTGTTATTTATCTATAATTTCATCTACCTAATATAAAGAAAATTATTCTAACTCTCTATAGACATAAGGATTATTCCCAAACCATGTAAATCCTAATGTTCTTATTTTTTTCTCATTTTATCTCATTTTTTGAATCATTTATCATTTGAGATCCCATGTTTTACAACAAATGGTACCATATATTAGTTTTAGTAGATCTAAGTCATATTTCTTGATTTAAATGATGGTTATGGAAGGAGGTGAGGTAGATATCAAAAATTTTAAAGAATCTAACTTTATTTTCTAGATAATTTTAATTTAGTAATATCATTATTAGGAGATGAGACACTTACTAATTTAAGGATTAAAACCAATCAAGATGGAAAATATTTAGTGGGATTTACTATATCAGAAGTATTTGAGAGTTATATATATTACATTGGAAAATAATTTAGTGTTTAACATTAAATAAAAGAACTAAATGATTGGGTTAATGGAAGGACTCCCAAATATGCCTAATAATCCATCAGTTTTTAACAAAGTATACCTGATGTCATGGTTATTTAATCTAAATATAACTTAAATGAAGATCATTATTGGTAATATCAATGAATTTAACACCAACACAAGTCAAATTAAATAAATAGGGATTGTTATAGATGATAAGGTATGTGAATTATTTTTATTTTCCTCGATACCTAAATATTGAGAATCTATTATAATTTCCATGAGTATTTATTTAGAGAGAAAAAATTATAGTTGAATGATGTTCATGATTTAATCCTTGATGAGGATATTCAAAGAAGGTGGTAAGAAATATTATTGGGTTCTGATATGAATTCTAAAGGTAATAGTAGATTTATATAGTAAGATAATCATATAGGGTGATCTAAATTAAGAGTAATTTCTTGAGAAAAATCAAAAGGGCATGTTTCTACCTACTGGAGTTGTGGTAATAAAGGACACATCAAAAAGAGTGAAAGGATAAATAAAAAACACCTAGAAATTAAGTAATCTAAAATAACTAATTTTTTTTCTTTTGAGTATGTATAGTTTTATAGAGTCTTATATTTATGACCTAAGAGAATCATTAAACTCCTTGTTAGAGAAGGATTTTCTAAACAATTATGTTTTTAGGATATTTTGTCAAGGTAAATCTTACTAATGATGAACCCTTAAAGATTTTTGAAAGGGTGATATAGTTATCAAAACTAATAGTAAGGGATTTTCATTTTGACAAATATATGACATATTCTTGGGTTTAAAAGGATATTATTTTAATTGGTTAGCATGATAATGAGGGTTTTAAAACCAATTTCACTGGTGGTACTTGGAAAATTACCAAGGGGGTATAGTCATAACATGTGGGGTAAAGAATATAACCCTATACCATGTGATATAAAACCCATGGAAATGGTTATAATATAAAATATAGTTAGAGATTTAAAATTATAACATTGTAGGTTAGGCCACATGATCGAAAAGGGGATTAATGTCTTGGAACAAAATAAATTCTAAAAAATTTAAATTCATTGGATGTTCTTCTATATGAGTATTATATCTTTGGAAATAAAAAAAAGACACCTTTTATAAAAGGATGTAGAATATCAAAGGTTGAAAATCTAGACCTAGTATACATTAATGTTTAGGAACCTACACTATTACATTCCCTTGGATACTCATTGTATTTTATGGCATTTATCGATGACTCAATATGGAAGTGTTGAGTTTTCTTTTTGAAAAAAAAATGTTTTTTGCATTTATTATGTTTAAGAATTAATTTAATTTTTTAGATAATGAGTAATGATCAAAGATAAAGTGTTTGAGGTCTAAAAATAAAGGATAGTATGATAAAAAAAATTCAGGCTATTTTATGCCAAAGATAGAATTTTTTGGGAGAATAATCTTCAAGGTACACCAAAATAAAATGTTTTGGTTGAGAGGATATGAGGGAATTTTAATGAATATGATATAATTATGAGGCTTCACTCATGTATAACCATTAATTCAAAGGCATAGGCATTGAATATGGTATCATATCTTACCAATGGAAGAATATTTTGTCAAATAAAATGGATATACAAAGACTCAAGAGGGGTTGAATTGAGTTATTTAAAGTTTTCTTTACTTTAAAACCACTCTATTCAAGGTATGTGAGTTCCAATATTTTACTTAATAATGAAAGGAAATGGAAAATTAAATCACAAAGGAAAGAATAATATAAAACAACATATTTATAGAGGTTCATAGAACACAAATCCCCTATTCTAATCTACCAACACTCTACTTTATGAGTTTGGTAATTTTCACTATGTCAACCCTTTTTCTAGGGATTTCCATCAAAGTGAAAATAGCTATTACTTATTATAAAGGTCTAGGAGATTGTAATTATTCTCTCCCTTTATATGACTTATCTACATCCTTAACACACTGTATCAAAATGAGTGAAGAAATAAAAGAATATAAAAAAGGTTTAAATAATGATGTAGCACATAGTTGTTAGAAGAAACTGAGATCATTTGAAGAAACATATAGAGAAGATGAAAATATTTTAGGTTTATCTCTAAAATTTCTTTGATTGAAAAGGATGTTCTAGTAAGCATAGAACATGTAGAATTGCTTCTGGGTTTATTTATTTCACAAGAATGTATCCTCTCACATATCCATGTGTAGTTAAAAAATATTCTATATATATCTTCTATTTTTAAATTTTAACTTAATAACACTCAATAATCACAACATTCAAGTGAATAATCCTTTCAAAAAAATTATTAGACAGACTATTAATGGAATTTTTCCTTTTTTCTAAATATTGAAAAAATCCTTATATAAGAGATAGAAAAAAGTTCTCTCTCATATATTTCCATTCCTGGAAAAAATATACTTTATCCAAATTGATCTTTCCTTATTTAGACAGCTCTTTTATGATACACTTAAAGGCATTAATTAACTTATCAAGGGATTATTCCAATGTTATGAGTGTAATCATGTTGATCTACATGATGTATTATTCGTTATAAGATAAAAATATGATAAAAATTTTCTCATAATATTATTTACAAAGCAATTTTGTAAGATAAAATTATATAGATATTTGAATATGATGTTTCATAAGATAAACTAAACACATATTTGTGTAGGTTAATTTCACTTCATAATATAATATCTTACTGAAATATGATAAATTAATTCTATGGATTACTTTGATGATTTTAAGATAATTATTTTATGAATATACTTTTTTTGTAAGATAAAATACTTATCACAATTTCCTTCTGACTGAGATTTCTAACTTTTATCATACATAAGATAATTTACTTTCTTCATAGGATGACTTTCTTATGTAGTAAGATAAATTTTCCAATCTTACCTACCATAAGATAAAATATATTTGCACAGGATAAAATTATATCATGGATACTAAATTTACTATATAAGATAATTATGTTCTATGTAAGATATCCACTCAGTGTAAGATATATTTATTTAACAAACAACTGAATTCCAGTAGAATAAATGAGTTTGTGATCACGTATGATAAATTCCTTTACAATTTATACATCAATAACCTTATAAAATTTAATAATAACTAGAATTTAGGTTATAAAACACTTAAGATAAATGTGTCAGTAGATAAATAGATATTTTTTTAATCATCAAAACACATAGACAATTAAGATGTGTTATAACAACATAAGTCTATCCAATAATCTCACCCTTTTTTATAGTCACAAAACCCATAATCAAATAATAAAATAAAATATTTTATTTGAAAACTTTATGAAATGTTGTATTCCTTTCATCAAAAAATTAATTTGAGGATAATATTTAGGATCACTTCTCCCCCTTTTGTGATATCAAAAATAATGAGGCAAGAATAACACATTCACTATGTAACAAGGATATATGTAAATTGTTACAATAAGAATATAAATGAAATTTGGTATGGACTTGTAAAATATTGTTAAGATACAAAAAATAATCACTGTAAATAATGAAAAAAAAAGAATCATATAAGAATAATAAATTAAAACTAATGGAAATAAAATTTAATATAATTCAATAATCATGAATAAATAGCATTCAAGAAACATTAATAAGCAATATTCAAGAAACATAAATAAACAACATTCAAGAAACATAAATAAAAACCATTCAAGACATAAAAGTAAATATTCATTCAAATTTTTTTGAGACACCACTCTATTAAACAACCTAACTATGAAATCAAGTTAGTATTGTGGCATTGGTCGATGTTTTGGAGGAGGAGTTTTCAAGGATTGAGGTTGGTCAACTGGTAATGAGGAGGTTGGTAGAGGAGCATCAACACGGTAACACCCCAAGGATTTATAAATAAATTTAATGCATAAAAAATTGAGTCTATAAAAATAACCCCTTTTTTATAACCTAGAGAGTAAACATTATTTTTCCACCTCTTTTTTTTGAATTTTGAAAAACTGACATACACAGTTACGTTTAGTAAGATATTTAGAGTATGCTAAGACAAATTAATTTTTGGTAAATAGTAACATACCCTTATGTATAGTAAATTGAATAGTAATATGACCCTTATGAATATTAAATCATATTATTATTTTATTGTCTTAATGTTATAAGATAATGATATCTTGATTAATTTGTCAAGGTGATATAAAATGAATTATAGTTTTAAAATTGTTATTTTTTGAATAAATTATTATTTTATTTAAAAATTATATTAATAATATTTTGAAAATTATTTTCAAAATATGGATTTTATTTTTTAATTATAAATGTCAAAAAATGGTTAGGCTGAATTTTTTAGATTTTTCTAAAATACTCGATTTTTTAATGAATAGTAAAGTAAGGTAAATTATCATATATATACATTATCAGTTAAATTGACTATTAATAGCATCATGGATGATTTAAGAACACTTGGTTTGAACTCACATGCACTTATTACTATTATGGGTCACATGATTCAGCACTATTGGTTGTCATGAGGGAAATAATAAAATAATGAATAAGATATTCAAAAATCACCCCTCTCCTCCACTATAAAAACCCCCCACTCCCTCTTTTCTTCACTCCTCTAAAGCCTTTTGACTTGTCTAAATTCTATTAAAATATCCTCCCAATACCCTCTCCCACATCCATAAGATCTTGGTCTTATAAAAAGATCAAAAACTCTTCCCTAAAGAGGCTCTCAAGGAAGATTACTTCAAGAGGTAAATTCCTCTTTTCATTTATTTTATTTCAAGTTCCTTTCTTTTCTTTTTTCTTTCCTCAAATACTTTCATCCAAATGTTATGATGACTCTAGTAAATTAAATTAACTAGAATTTTTTTATGATAAAGTAATAATTCTTCATTTTCTCTCCTTTCCCTTTGTTTTATACTAGAATTTAAAACACCATCTGATATGTGTTAATTTATCACATTCAAAGACGGTGGGTTTTCAATTTCTATTATTGTCTTCAATTCTGGTCATAAAACCATTTTTATGGTTAAAACAGATTATAATATATGTATTATAACTTTTTTAAGGTTTTTTATAGATTTTGTACACATTATATTAATTATAAATCAAAATGAGTTTGTTGTGATCAAAAATCGCCAATTAACCCAAACAATTGTCATTAAAGTTTTATATAATGATTCATATTCACTCCCAATAACCAAAATAATTTTATAACCATGTAATATTATTTTTGTTCAATAATGAAATAAAAATTCTATTCTATTAAACCATTCACATTATACATGATTATCCGTACATGAATATAAGTAAACTAATCATGAAAACCAAGGAAGAAAACACTGCCAAATAATGAAATTGAATCTCTTAACCCATCAAAAGGCCATGAATGAACCTAATAAGGCAATAATAAATAAATTAAATGTAGATAATTTTATGTAATTATTAATTTATGAACCTAAATTTTATTATTCAGGTCATTAAGATCAAGTGAGGAACACCTTCAGACTTAAGGTAAGGGTTTCCTACCCAAACCTCCATTTTCTTTCAGGTTTCTCTTTGTCTCTCTTTATCCCTATTAATTTATTAATTATTATTATGTAAGCCTCATAACATATGTTTTAATTTTATATGTACATATCATAATCCTTCTTTATTTTATGGTAGTCACATGTTTTAAAAGGAACTTTCAAAATTCTTTCTAAAATACAAGCTCGATTCAAGGGAATTTCTCAAATTCTTAACTATTTTTAAGGGAACTCTATAATATTTTTTTAGCAACCATTATTTTTATAAAATAAATCATTTAATTATGAAATTACTATATTTATTTACTTATATTTTTATTTAAAAAAATCTAAAAGAACTCTTCTTTTCAAAGTAAAAGTGTATTTATCTGAAGAATTACTCGATGATTTTATAAGATTATTTTCAACTTTTTCAACACTCTTGTTGATTATTATGTATTATTGGGAATAATATTTTATGATATCATATACAATATTATATTTAATGGTTAATTATCAATTTTACTGTGGATTTTCTATTTTGATACCATTCATCTTACTACTCAGAATGGTTACTGATTATGTAACAGATTGGGAAAAGTTATTTAAATATCATGTGTATATGTTGTTTATATTTATTCCAATTCATATGAGGAATTAATAATACTTATTAAGTGATGGTTGGGGAACTATATATCCCTTTTATGCATTATTATGTCTCATGAGACAAATATATATCGACTTGGCTGAGGCCTTCCTATTTTTATATATGGTTTTGGCTAAGACCTTAATCATTTTTAGAAGTCTTGGCCAAGACCTTGACGGTATGTTTCAGAATGTTTGGCATATTCATTTCCCTCGTTATGAAGCTATAAATTCATAGTTCATTAGGTTATTTAACTATTATAATACCCATGATTATTTTTTATTATGGAAGTATTTTCTCATCTCATATTACTTCTATATTATGTTCATGTTTATTTTTAAAGGCATTTTTTTCAATTATTCACCATTCCTAATGTTTATTTTTATGATATCTTCCGCTATTTTTTACCCTTACTGAGTATCTGATCTCACCCCTTCTTATGTTTCATTTTTTTCATTACATGGAGAGGTATATTATGATAGACTTTCAGGGATAATATTAGAGTAGTGGATGTTCCTAATGGAACTTATATGTTGTTTTTAATTTTATGTTGTATTATTGAACTTATGTATGTTTCTGGTTTTCCAATTCTACTAAAATATTCATTCCTTCAGTATATAACTTTCCTTTAATCATTCCAATGTAATTCATTGGCTCCAGGAAACTGGGTTCGTGTCTTTACAAACACTTTCTCCAATAAAATCATCCAATTTAAGAAAAGATCCTCCAAGACCTATTTTATCACCTAGAGTGATCTTTACTAAAGAAGACTAGATTTCATGATTAGTGTGATGATATTTTTATAAATAAAAGTGATCTATAGGGATTATGGGTATCTTAGAATAAGTTTCAGGTAAAGATAATGAAATGTATTCAGAAAGTCTAAGGTTCTCTCTTGAATATATATTTGTAGGATTGAAGATCTTTTCAAATATTTTAGAGGAGGTATCATGGTGATCTAATATAATAGATCCTAAAAAAGTTTTTCCTTAAATATGGTATATTTAATATAAACATGTGTCAATTTGATTCACCATATCATTTTTTTATAAATATAAGAGAGTAGTAAAACCATTCCACACTCTCTAAGAGAAATTCCTAAAAAAGTTCTGAAAATATCTATTTACAACACAATTCATAATCAACTTCTTCAACAATTAAAACTAGTCATGTAATATACCAACTAATCTTATTATTGTATTATAAATAGGAGGTTTTCCTTGAGGAACATTATCATAATCTACCTATTTTATTTTGGATGAGACCTGACACTCATTTGGTTTACTAAATTCATCTTCTTCTTTATATGAAAATTCTGATTTCATATTGTCCACAACCAACTAATGAAAATCACCAAAAAAATCAATATTACTAAAAAAAATCCCTAAATATCCTATAATTTTTTCCAACCCCATGATAATAAAACTTGTATCCTTCTGGTTCTAAATATAATCATCTGGAATAACTGGTAGTTTCACCTTAAGAAAAGTAAAAATCCCTTATTGAGAGAGGTAGATATTGCCTATGATTATCCTTAAAATTGAAGTAATTATTTTGAATTCAGAAATTACATCATTATTAATCTCTTAAGAAAATCTTATGAAGGAAGCTCACATTTCATTGAGTAAACTCCAGTAGACAGTGCATTAATTTCCTGGGAAACATCATCCAATTTCAATTCTAACAAAACCTAATCAAATAATTTTTGAAATGAATTTTATCCAGTTGATTCTATTAACACTTTATTCATAAAATATTGAACAAGCACTTTTATTTCATCAAAATATGTTTTGTATATCACTTATAGTTGAGTACTTAGAATCTTTTTGGTATATTCAAACTAGATCAACACTATTTTCCTAATATTATCCAACTATTCCTTTATAAGAGCAAGATCACATAGATTTTTAACCTCTCATTGGGACTCAATTAACTCATTTTTCAATGAATTCACTTTATTCATTATCTCATTATAATTTGTATGATTTAATTCATCAACATAATCAAACTCCATTGTAGGAATTTTAGAACTAGTGTGGGTTACATGAATTGGAAAAAAATAAATCTTGTTAAACTTTAGCTCTTAAACCTTTATCTTTATAACAATTTTAACTAGATTTATAGATTTAAAAAATTTGAGGTAATTCCCCATTTTAATAAGGTTCACCAGACTCTTATCTAGTCCTTATTATCATAACACATAGAGAGGCTTCTTCTGCTCCATCTTCTTTATCATTGACATTGATATCATTTTAATTGATAAAATTAAAGGATTCACTTCTAACCTTTTGACTTGATTTAGTTGGTGGGGATATCTCATAAAGAGGTATGGATATGTATTCATTTTATATAGTTCTACCTTGATAAATTCTAATTGACCTTGTAATTTCTAAGGTAAAACCTTATCTTGAATTAGAAACTAGTGGAATTGACGGTTGAATGGTGGAAAGCACTGGGGGGTCTACTACTGCTTGATGGTATTCAAACTAAACTTATGGTAAACTTATTCTTTATTTTGAATTTATTTATAGATAATTATTCCAAAATATATTCTATATTCAAAGTATCTTTAACTTCAATACGGGAAATAATAGGTTCAACTGACGACACAATTTCACTTGAGTTAACCTGACCAAGTAATTCAGCAGATGTAATTTCATGAGATGTATCCCCCTATTCATGAGAAGGGTCTACTTAAATATCATTATCCACACCAAATAGAAGTAACTTATTTACTAAATAACTCTATTAAACCCCACTATGTTTCAAATCATTGATACTTAAATTCCTCAGACAATGACATTGAGTAGAAAAACTTTCATGTAGGGACAGATCAACATTGACAAAAACTAGAGTCAATATTCTTCAAAACAAATAGAAATTAACAGCTTTATTTTGAACATGGAACATTTAATTCACCATGTATCTATAAAAATTCACAGTTTTTTCTATCAAAAATAGGTATGGAAAAGTAACATCCTAAAGAAAAAATTTCTCAAACTCACCATTTGATTGAGCTATCGTTGGCTGGATAAAATTCACAATAACTTCCCTTTCTAGTTATAAGTATTTCACTTTCTTATTTTAAACATCAGGTGTTCCAAATATATACTTTATAATCTCTATATGGATTACTTCATTAATGGAATTTAGAAATATACTGAAATTGGAATAACCTTCAGGAAGATATTTTAATTCTTCATCCATATCCATTGAGGATATAAAAAAATATTTTTGGTTCACAATCACTGAAATAGTATCTTCAATACCTTCAAAATTAATACAGTGGTTTCATAGAATTCAAACACTTATTTGTTTAAAAAAAATAGGTTATATTATTGTAAAATATATACTTCAATCCTTGATGATTAACAACCTTTTTGAGCAGCATGTTTGTTCTATTAATCCATTCAAAATCAATATCTTTTCCACTTAATACTTTTCTAATGGATCTTAAATGATTGGAGTTTCCATAGTATAACCATATGATCTCTTTGTTCCCCCTATTAAAAAAATATAGTTTAATTGTAAGAATGATTAGTGTTAGGAGGGTTTAGATTGAGGAGACAAGGATTCTGAGGTTTAAAAAGAGTTCTTGTGTAGGACTAATTTTCTTTATTGTTATTTTTTTTTACAGTAACTGAAGGGTTTCATAGTGTGACATGTAGATTAATCATGAAAAACTATCCTATGTGTCATATTAGGATGTGACTAATACTCAAATTTAAATTGAAAAATATATAATAAAATAGAGTAAATATAAATTTACTAAATTAAAATTTATTCCCACTAAACTATTAAATAATTGAGGTATAATTATGTAAAATTAAATAAACATGATTTAGATTTAATAAAATCAAATCTATCAGCATGAAAGGGTTTTGGGAAAATGTACACTAATTGATTTTCTATGAAAATAAATTCTAAAGAGATATCAATTTGTTGTGCATGATATCTTAATAAATGATGTCTTAGATCAATGTGGTTTTTTCTAGAATGGTTTATTGGATTTTTTGAAATGTTGATAGAACTTGTGTTATCAAATTTTATTGGAAAAAAATTAAAATTGAATCGAAAATCCATGAGGGTGTGTTTCACCCTTAGAACCTGTGCACATAAACTTCCAGTTGTAATATATTCATCTTCATTTACTGATAATGATACAAAATATTTTTTATTACTTAACCATGATACTAAAGATCTTCCAAAAAAATTTAAAATTTCCTAGGATACTTTTTATATCTAGTCTACACACACCAAATTCAACATCTGAATATAAAGCTAAACTAAAATCAAAGGTTTTTGTAAAAACTAGAGAAAGAGAAACAGATTCTTTTAGAATCATTCAAATGAAATTATTTTGGATTAGATTGAAATATGACACTAATAAATACTAAAAACATAATTTTGAGCCTACTTATAGTAAGATAAAGAAATATTATAATGATTTCTCTATATAAATTATTTTTATATTCTTTTACAACCTCATCTATATCAATTCTAATGGTGGAAATCATAGGAGTTGAATAAGTCTTACTATTTTAAAGTTCAAAATTTTTAATTAAATAAAGTATGTATTTTCTTTGGTTTAAAATATTTCCAAAATCTTTCTAATAAATTTTAAATCTAAGGAAATAGTTTAACTCTCCCATCATGCTCATCTCAAATTATTTTTTCATGGGTTTTGAAAAATAATTATGGATGTTTTGGTTTATTTACCCAAATATAACATCACTAACATATATTTTCACAATAAAAGTAAATTTTGATTAGGTTTTATTAAAAATAGTGGGGTCTTCCAATACCATACTAAAACTATTTGATAAAATAAAAAATATTATTCTTGTATACCATGCTCTAGGTTCATGTTTAAGTCCATAGAGAGATTTGGTGAGTTTAAAAATAGAATTTTGAAAATGAGGATATTCAAAAATAGTAGGTTGTTCAATATAAATTTCCTCTATTAAAAACCATTTATAAATGAGGATTTTACATATAAATGATATAATTTAAAATTCATATGGGATGTATATTCTATTAGGATTATAATTACTTCTAACCTAGCTATTAGGGAAAAGTATCATCATAATCTATACATTCTTCTTAGTTATAAACTTTTTCGACTAATATAGATTTATTTCTAGTGTTCACACCTTGATCATCATATTTTTTCATAAAAACACATGTATTTATAATAATATGATAGTTAGAGGGTCTTTTAACTAATTCCCATAACTTTTTTTGAACTAGTTTAATTCTTCTTGCATTACTAAAAATAGACTCCCATCAGATAAAGATTATTCTATTATTCGAATCTCTATTTGAGATAAAAATAAGTATAATTCTACATGTTTCCCTACTATAACATCCTGACCCATGAGCCACTGAATGGTTCCCTGAGTTAGTGGGTAACATGGCCTCAAGCACGCTTCCTCACATGCCAAAGGCTGCCAA
The DNA here is from genome assembly GCA_963277665.1 of Viscum album. Lineage (NCBI taxonomy): Eukaryota > Viridiplantae > Streptophyta > Magnoliopsida > Santalales > Viscaceae > Viscum > Viscum album. The sequence goes on from OY728159.1 coordinate 353,352,848, forward strand.
CTAGCATTGATGACCTAGGGTGTTTATGTGGGGAGAATATTCCCTCATATAAGAGTGTAATGAAATTATTTCAACATATATATCAATATAAAAATAATAATATAAATCAACAATAGAAGATAAATCATCTAGAATACTGTGATAATAAAAAGGCCAAAAGAAATAATATAAAATATGATGATCATGTCATGTATCTATACAAAATGGTAGGAAATACATGGAAATAGGAATCCAATGCAATACATGTATCAAAACACACAAAAAAACCCAAAAGTAATGGTCCTTAGCTAGAATCACGAGTATATCTTATTTCTATTCTCCCCTACTCTTAAGAAATGATCAAATCAAGCATCATATAGTGGGTGTTTTCCCTGGTCCCTACCTACATCCAAGAAGCATATCTGGGTAACCAACAGGGATCTGAATAGGGTGTGATATAACACTAATTAGGCCACCACCAATAGTGTCTATAACATGCTTAATATGTGTATAAACAATTAAGTAGTGTGTAATATATCATGGGCTTAACAATAGTAAAAGTAAAGTGTCATCAGGATCCAAGGAGCTTGTACAAGGTAACCACTACCATTTCAATTCATCAATCATTATCATTCACAACCAATGAGTTCTTAAAATCCATTCAACATCTTCCATAAAACCATTTATCCATTTTAATCATATTCAATCATATGTAAAAGAGGTAACAACCTTATCCTCTAAAATCAATTAAATTTATTCCTTTCATTTATAGATGAATAGGTGAAACAGGGTTCTAACAGCCTTAAACAATTCATTAATTTCTCATTAAGTCTCCCACTAAAATTGGTGAGCTCACATGCACCCAAAAGGGTGGTACAATATAGGGTAGATATAATAGAACACCCCAAGGGTCTCCTGGGGTGGTACTAACAACCTCCAATGATAAAATGGAACTACATGGGAAACCTATCAGTTTCCAACAATTTTTTCAAGACTTTTAATTAATTTTAAGGGAAATTCCTAAAATTTTAGCATGTGGCATAATGGAAACAATGCTTATACAACACTTATCAACCTCTGAGTTGGTCCAAATCAAGAAAAAAATGAATAAAAAAAGAAAACCTCAAAAATAAGATATATTATTTTACATAATAACCCTATAGATACAAATACAAATGAATAATGGAACAAGATGAATGAAAACTTACCCATGTAGATCCAATGAGATGATCAATGTGTGAATATGAATCTATATGATGAATCGGTAGCCATGCCTATATTTTGAGCATTAAAGGGAGATCCCAAATGACAAGGCTATCCACTAGAATGAAAGGAGGAAAAAGAAATAGGTTTTAAAAAATTTAAGTGTAGTTTGGTAAATTCACCCAAAAACACTAGGTCGCATGGTTTGGCTACACGGTTAGCCAAAATATGAACCCTTCTATATCCAAGAACCACCCTCACATGGTCATAGTGAATAGTTATACATATTATGCACTAAAGATGTGTTTGGACTCTGCTAAAAAATACAAGTGGCTCGCATGGGTGTACACCCCTAATTGTATGGTTTCCTCAAATTGTGTGGCCTCCTACTTCTCTTTGTCTAACCCCACACAGTTTACTCATATCATGTGGCCTAGTTTTCATAGTTTCTATTAACCATATATCCTAGATGAATTTTTAAAAAAACAATCCATTAATCTCTGAATAATCCCTGGACACCCCCAAAACTCCAATGACATAATTAGGCATTCATAAATGGTCAAAAGTAAGCATTTAAACTAAAATTACATCATTGTAAAACCAAGGATCTTATAATATTCCCCCCTTAAAGCAATATATCCCCTAATTTCCCTTCCAATGGTGGTCAAGTATCGCCTAAGAATAATTCCAGCCACTAAACACATACATTGGCCTCCCACTCCCAAATCTCATTCTGTAAATAGTCGTGCTACCACAACACCCATACTAGAAGAAATGACTAGCCTCATAGAACCTCTATGATCCTATCAATGATATGAATAGGATTCTCCTAAAAGTATGTATCTACTTATAACTCTAACTCATCCATTATATATTGTGAGATGGTTTTGAGTGATAACAGCGCAAATGAGATGCATGGAAGACGCCCATGGATCAGTGCCTCTGAGGTAACTAAAACCAATAGTCTACCGGTTTGACTCTCTCCAAAATTTCAAATGGCATGATATATCACAGTGAAAGCTTAACTTATCTCCTAATATGTATATGTACCATCCTCGATGAGATACTTAAAAAGACCCAATCCCTGTCCTCGAACTCCAGAGGTCATCTATTGTGATTGGTGTATGATTTCTATCTAGACTGTGTATTAGTAATCCTCTTACTAATCAACTAGAACTACGTTGAAGTATATTGAATGAGATGATGTCTAAGAATAATTACCTCTCCTCCTATAACCAACATAGAGGAGATCATCATGGCCTACCATAAAAATCCTCATAAGATGTCATCTATATATTCTCTTCATATATATTGTTGTAGGAGAAATAAACCAAGGGTATATGCCCCTCTCAATAGCCTTTGTAATCAAGGATGCATGCTCAAATCATGTCCTCTAGAACCTACATCATGTAATTGAACTAGCCATTAGTCTGAAGGTGGTATGTTTTTCTAAGAATCATTTGCATACCCAACACTCTTTGTAGGATCTACCAAAATCAAGATGTAAACCAAGAATCCCTATTTGATATCATGGTATAAGGCACCCCATGAAGGATAAATATATCATAGATATAAATTATCTCAAGATCATCTATTGATAAGGTCTCTCTGATGAGAATAAAATGAGTGGCCTTCATCAACCTATCCACAAAAACCCATACAACATAACTACCTCAAGGTGACCTCATAAATATAATCATGAAATCCATTACAATATCTTAACATTACCACTTAAGAATGGGTAACTACTATAAAATCCTAGTTGGTCGATGATGTTCTTCCTTCACCTACTGACAGGTGGAACACCTCATAAAACAGCCAGCTACATCACATTTTATACCCAACCACCAATACTGTCGATGTAAATATCGATAAATCTTAGTAACACCAGGATGTACTACCAAAGATGAAATATGAAACTCCCACATCAGCTCCTCATGTGTGTCTTCAGGAACCCAAAAATGACCATGAATATGTATAATTCAATCCTTTCCCATATTCCAACCAGGTAGTGGGTCCTCACCCACCACACTCTCTCATAGGAATAGTCCCTCAACGTCAGATAACTATCTTATCCTCACTCTATATAGAATAATGTAAGTATCTTCTAAGTATAAGGGAAAATATTCCCCTTACCATCCTTCACCTCCAAGTGAATTTCATAAAAATAAGACCATAAGTTGCTATTGGCTACTAGCCTCATGAACTGCATGTATCTTACTCCTCTTTCTCGATGCATTGGCGACTATATTTCCCATTCCAAGAATATAGGAAATCTCAAAGTCAAACACCTGTAGGTATTCAACCCATCTTCATTTCCTCAAATTCAAGTCATGATGTGTAAATATGTATTTTAGGATTTTTTGGTCTATGTACACCACAAAATGATCTCCCTATAAATAATACCTCAAATAATGAAAGATGTGCATAATAGTGGATAACTCGAGATCATGTGTCGAGTAGTTCCTATTGTGTGGCCTTAACTGATGAGACTCATATGCCATGACTCATTTTTCCTATGTCAGAACCATTCCAAGCCCAATACATGATGCATCACAATATATAGTGTATCTCATTCCCATATCTAGTATAATTAGGACCAATGTTGAAGTCAACCTCCCTTTAATATTATGAAAGGTTGTCTCATAGGTATATATCCATAAAAACTTCACACCGTTTTTATTAAATCCCATAATAGGTGCTACTAAGAGGGAGTAGTCTTGTATTAAACACCTATAATATATCCAGCTAGCCCCAAGAAACTCCATATGTTAAAGTTATTCTTGTTATTCTCCCCGGAAACTATATCTCTCACCTTCTTTGGGTCAACTGACACCCCTATCTCTAAGATAATATGCCCCAATAAGTGAATATTATCCATCCATAAGTGTCACTTTGTGATCTTATCATATAATGGATACTCTCTCAATGTATCCAATATGATCTCAAAAATGTTTTTCATGGTCATTTCGATTGTGAGAATACACCAATATATCGTCCAAGAATACCACCAAAAACAAATCCAAATATGGATGATAAAACTTAGTTCACCAGTGCCATGAAAACTATTGGCACATTATTGGGACTGAACAATATAACCAAACACTCATATATACCATACCTACTATGAAAATCTATATGATTTATTTCTATAGGTAGAACACATACCTGGTGATAACCCTATCTCAAATCAATTTCCAAGAAAACTCTAGATCCTCGAAGATGGTCGAAGAGATCTTATATCCATGGAAAGGGATATCAGTTCCTAATCATCAACTAGTTCAATTTTTGATAATCTACAATATCCTAAGGGTTCCATCTTCCTTTTTGAAAAAAGGGTTGGCGAAGCCCATGGGGAAGTATTGGGTCATATAAACCCCTTTACCTACAAGACCTCCAGTTATCTCTTGATCTCTTGAAACTAATTATTATACATCCTATAAGAAGGAATGTATACTAGTGTAGCTTCTAGAACTAAATCAATATATAACTCCACCTATCTCTCAGGATTTAAACCAAAAAAAAATTCCAGTAAAACATCCCTAAAATGATCAAAAACTAGAGGAAAATATTCTTTATGTGATCCTTGATCATCCAAATGTAAACTAACAATATAGATTATCATCCTAACCATCCTAAAAAATTTTGGTTCATCTCTACCTACCTGGACATCTCACTCACCCGTGTGAACAAAAACTTCACCCTCTTGTGATGTGAAGGTCGCCCTCTAATGATACCAATTAACATGGTATCGATAAGAAACTAGTCATTACATTTTGAGTATGATGTCAAAACTTGTCATTTTGTGGGAAAAATATACCATACGAAGTGAAACCCACCAAACTCAACGGGGAACTCCCTAAACTGGTATACACTCTCTGATTTGATCCCCAAAGGATCATCAAGTGTCATCATGCCATCATAAAAATGAACAAAAACCCAAGGCTCTCCGTAACAGGTACAAATATGGAACTATGTGAAGCACTTGTATCAATAAAGAGAAGATACTAGAGTTGAGGCTAATAAGATTGTACCTATCACCATTGTCAGTCTAGTGCTCTACTCCTCATGTGTAGGTTGTATAGAATATATCTAGCCTAAATCTAAAACCTGTAAAATAACCTCACTAGTCAGAGTAGGCACACTCTACTATCTAGGAACAACTTGTGCCTAGCTACCTCTTCCATAACAACAACATTTACCTAAATGGCTATAACTACCCTATCTCCAATCCTGACATGGAGCTATAAATCCCACTCATGAACTTGGAGTCAGAGTTGTTCCACTTCCGCTAACTACTAGAGGAAAGGTCCTGCAAAAATGTTGTCCATGGCCCATCCTATCATATGCTCAACACTCAATCAGGTCTTTATTTCATCGACTTCACATATTTACCCATCTCCCATGTAGATGATAGAAGATATAACTACCATTACTAATATCTCAGTTGGTACTCACCTCCCAAGAATCCTCAAAACAGTGCTTCCTTCCACCGAACACTAAACCAATAGGTCGAGAGGATGAATTGTCCTACTCTACACACCCAGCTTCCCTTGTGTTCTGTTCAGTAATAAACACCTAATTAACTATCTATGAAATAGTAGTTATCTAGAACACATTGACCTACAATCAAACAGTATGCCTAAGAAATTCCTCAAAGTGTTTCTCCCTCGATGTCTTGTCAACAAGATAAATCATCATAAATAACTAAAGCTCTATAAATCATATTGAATAATCCATAATGGTCATTGCACCCTGCTCTTGATGTATAAATTCATTGGCTTACTCTTCTCTCAGAGTCTCAAGAAAGAATTAATCATAAAACATATAATATAAATCCCTCAAAACCATATCTCAGAGTGTATCATCTTGATTCAAAAAAATCCTACCAGCACTTAGCTTCTCCCCAAATCATATATGTTTTGATCTTCACTCTCCTCTTAGGAAGTGTCTCAATATTCTCAAAGATAGAAAATATAGTCTCAATCCAAAACTCAGTAGCATGTGGACCTCCATCCTCTAAAAACATGGGAGGATACTACTATTGGAACACATTCGTAATATCTTCTATAGATGAGGCGGGATATGAGGATCCCTGAATGGTCTGTATAAAGATAATGATACTCTCACAGAACTATGCCTCAACACCCACTACTACTACTGGTTCTGAAGATGAAACTATATGAGGATTTACCGGTAGACCATGGACCACCACCTCCATAGCATGGTAGTTTCCACTCTCTTGGAACATGACTAAAAGACGTTTTGTTGGAATGTATCTACAATGCCAAGCACACACCTCTAAAAAGATCGATAATGGGAAGATCATATATAAAATAATTGGATAGATCAAATCCTTCCTATATACAAGGAGCATCCCCTATTCCTAATTCTAAATCTAATTTTGGGTAATAAAAACAACCATAAAAGGCATAAAAGACACAACCTACTTCCCATTCTAAAGTGGGGTCTAGGGATAGTTCTCTATTTCACAATTTCAATTCAATTAAATTCATATTTATTTTACAATTCTCTATGAATGGTTAAACCAAATCGGTCACCAATTTTTATCCATAAGGTCCCATACACCTTATAAATTGAAGTGTTTCATCCACTTAATCCAAAACATAACATGTCCTTGTCTATGATATCAATGGTCCATGACTCAACATTCCATAATTGACTACTTAGGGTTTTTGTTATAGCCTATACAAGAAAACATTGTTTAATTTATGGAAAACACTATATGTACCAACTATTTTTTCTCAATCCCCTATAAAAATAATTTATCAAACCATAGATATATCACATAAGGAACATGTCATAATTTCATATATTCAATCAATGTATCCTACATGGTATAGAATAGTGAATCGTATGTGAATCTTGTAAGGTACATAAAATAATGCATGATATGTAATACCCTCATCTCATTAGGCAATAGTAAAATACATAATCATATGGAACATCAAACATCATGTGTGCCACCCAACAGTGGAATCAAATCAACTCTAATAGTAAAAATCTAGAAAAACATTTTCTTTATTGAAGAAATTTGTATTTTTCCTATAAATGGGTTAGATACTACTATGAATAACTCATTAAAAAATTATAATAATTGTCTAAACTTCTTTCTATTGTCTTAAAATAGTAAATCTAGAAAAGAAAATGTTATGATACCACTTTGTAATATCTCGACCCAGAATCCACTGAACACTACCCTGATTCGATGGGTCACATGGCCTCAAGCATGCCTCCCCACACGCTAGAGGCTTTCGACTAGTAGTGAGAGTCTAGGGTGTGTTTGTAGTGAGACTATTCCCTCATTTTAGAGTGTAATGTAGTGGTGTCAATATATCAATCATTAAACAAGGCATAATATAAATCAATGATAGAAGATAAATCATCTAGAAGACTGTAACGATAAAACAGGACAAAAGTATTCATATACAATATGATGATAATGACATGTCTTTATAAAAAAAATATTAGGAAATACATGGAAATAAGAATCCAATACAATACATGTATCAAAATACAAAAAAAACTAAAAGGAATGATCCCAAACTATCATCATGATCATATATCGGTCTAATTATCCCATACTTATAATAAACAATCAAATAAATCATCATATACTGGGTGATTATCCTAATCCCTACCTATATCCAAGAATTCTTTTTGGGTACCCAACAACAGCCTGAATAGAGTGTGAGATAACACTCAGTAAACCACCACCAATAGTTTCTATAACATGTCTAGTATGTGTATAAAAAATGAAGTAGTGTGAAATATATTATAGGTATAAAAGTAGTAAAAGTAAAGTGTCAAAGAATATATGATCCTATCCATCCCAACATGGATCCCTATGAACAATAATCAAGAAACCAAAATTAAGTTATAATCTAAAGAATAAACAAACAGGTGTGGTACTGTCTAGACTAATAGCTAAAATTAGATACCAATACCAGGTCTATCTGTAATCATAGAAAAATATTCAAAATGGAAACATTCTGTAATCAAGTGTATAAGATCCTTAGTGGCCTATGTTGTATAATACAGCATCATACCATGAAGGGATGGATCCAAGTTATATAAGACCAAGGCATCCATGTCAATTCCTAGGATCATCTCAATGGAAACTTAGTAAAGAGTTGGGTGGATTCCAAGGAGCGTGTAAATAGATCATATCAAATGAGAGTCCAAGAATGTTATATCCAAGGGGTATCAAGGACTTGGGAATCCTATGAAATCAGGATCCAAGGTATATAAGACCAGGGCATCCACTATCGTAATCAAGATCTATGGAGTATAAATATCTGTGACATCTAATAGAATCGAGATCCAAGGATATCATCCAAGGTATCCACTATGATTTAAATTCATCAATCATTATCATTCATAACCAATGAGTTATTCCAACCCATTAAAAATTTTCCATATAAAACATTTATCCATTTTAATCAAATGAAATCACATGAAAAGGAGGAAACAACCTTCTCCTCTCAAATCAATTCAATTCATTCCTTTAATTTATAGATGAATAAGTGAAACAAGGTACTAAAAACATTAAACAATTCATTAATTTATCATTAAGGATAACACTAAAATTTTCAATCTCACATGAACCCAACGAGTCATAAAATATAGGGAAAATACAAGGTTACACCCCAAGGGTTGCTGGGGTTGGGGCTAACAATTTACAATAATAAAATGGAACAATGTTGGAAACCTAACCAGGTTGCAATTGTTTGTTCAATGTGTTTAATTAATTTTAGGGTAAACATCAAAAAGTATGACATGAGGCATAATGGAAACAATGATTATAAAACATCATACTTTTAAGGAAATTTATATACCACCTACCATAGATCTGTGGTGGAACACTCATCCAGTATCGAACTGTGATTTCATATAGATCGAGAGAACAATGAAGAATGGACGAAAACCATGTAAATAGGGCATATTATCTTGCACCTAAATAACCCTATCAATACAAATAAAATTAAATAATGGAACAATATAAATTAATAAATTACCAGTGTGGATCCAATTAGTTGATCGACACATGAATTCGAGTCCAGATAGAGAATCGGGAGCCAAGCTTATATTTTAGGATTCAAAGGGAGATCCCAAATTTCAAGTCTATCTACTAGAATTAAAGGAAGAAAAAAAATATTCTTTAAGAATTTTTAAGGTTGTCTTTGTAATTTCACCCAAAAATAATGGGTTTCACGGTTTGGATGCAAAGTTGTCCAAACCGTGCACTAAATGTATGCCCTTCTATATCCAAGAATCACCCTTGCACAATCATGGAACATGGTTAGAAAAATCATGCACCGACCATGTTTTTGGCCTCTAATAAGAATTACTGGTGGCTCACATGGGAACATACATTTGGATACATGGTTTCCTCAAACCATGAGGCCTCCTACTACTCTCTATTCAACCATGCATGGTTTAATCAAACTATGTGGAATGGGTCACATGATTTCTAAAAATCATGCAGCCCAGCTACCTTTTCAAAAAAAAACAGGCCTCTGGGCTCTGAAAAAGCCTTGGAAACCCCACAAAACTCTTTTAACCTCATTAGATATTCATAAAAGTTCAAAACTGATCATTTAAACTAAAATTAAAAATATCCATAACTCATAGGAAAACATAGGATCTTACACAAACATTTCTTCTAGTACTATATCCTACATCTATATCTCCTATAATAGTTTCTATAGGATGGTCCATAAGGTTTCTAGGTTATCTAGGTAATACACTTTATGGTTCACTAGTATCAACCCTTTTAAGATTTATTTAACCAAAATCAAGTTCCAAATCATCATCATTTTCATTGTTAAAAATAGGTTCAGGTCTCATTTCTTTGGTATAATCACTTATCTCATAATCTTGAGTCACTTTGGGATAAAAAATATCACTCGCATGAAATTTATCATGAGTTTATTCTTTATAAATCATTAACCTTTTTTGAACTCTATAATATTTGGAAGTAGTAGAATAACCTAGGAATATTCCTTTATTGGATTTTGGATCAAATTTACCAAGATTATCCTTGGTTTTTAATATATAAACATTAAATCCACACACTTTAAAGTATCTTAACTTTGGTTTTATTTTATTCCATAAGTCATAAGGTTTTTTCTTTAAGATATGCCTTGTTTGAACTCTTTTAATGACAGAACATGTTGTATTTATAGTTTTAGTCCAAAAATGAGTAGGCATGTTATATTCACATAACATTGTTTTAGAAAATTCTTGTAATGTCATGTTTCTTATTTCAACAAATCCATTCCTTTGAGGTGTCTTGGGGGTATAAAATGTGTGTTTAATGCCATATTTTGAGAATAATGAATTAAATTCATTATTATCAAATTCTCCTCCATGATAAATTCTTAAACACATAATTTTTGGCATCTTTTTAATTTTGAACAAGTTTACAAAAAAATAATGAAAATAGAATAGCCTCCACTTTTAAGTCTCAAAAAAGTAAACACAAGTAAATCTATAAAAATCATCAACTAACACATAAAAAAATATTTCCTAGAAAGACTTTTTATTTTAGCTGGTCCAAATAGATCTGTATAGATAAGTTCTAGAAGTTTAGTAGTGGTATATTCTTTTACTAGTTTAAAAATATGACTTATGTTTCTTTCCCATTTAACATGCATCACAAAGTTTCTTTTTATCCAATTTAAGGTTAGTAAAATTAGAAATAAAATTTATTTTAAATAATTTTCTAAAAGTGTAAACATGAAAATTCCCAACTCATCTATGAAAAAACCAAAATTCATTAATTTAAAAATTAAAACAATTTACATTTTTTCTACCCAAATAATTAATATCTTGAGTATAGAAATTATTGATTCTTGGTGCTCTAAAATTAAGATGTTTTCCTTCAAGACTAAACTATAATTTGAGGGTAGTCTATCTTTATGTGACAAATATTTTTATTATCATAGTATCTCACATATTTAGAATTTTAATAATGTTTATTTCACTTGTTGAAAGGTATTCTAAAAACTCTTATCTTGTTATAAAATTTGTTAAACTTTCTTGAAAATTGTGCTAGTTCATCATTCGATCCCAAAATACTTGAGTTGACTTCTTCATAAGATGATTTTGAGATCTATATACCCTTGTTCTTATTGACATGTTTAGAAATAGAAACCTTTAGAGCATCATTTTTCTTCTTAACCAATTTAAGTTCTCTATCTTTAGCTTCCATTTATGCCTCATACATCATAATAGTTCCAATAATATCATTTATTTTGAAATTATTGACCTCTGTATATTGTATGATGGTATCTTAAATTCCACTCCATCTTGGTGGAAGAATCCTAATAAATTTAAAGGATTGATCGAGCTTGGGAATTGGTGGTCCCATAGAAGAAACATTGTTTATAATTTTATTTATCCTTCCATTAAGTTGGGGGATGATTTCTCCATCAAGTATTCTGAAGATGCCAGAATTTAGCTTGGTAGTATTATATATTAAAGATAATACATTTTATGTAACTTAATAAGAAAATATTATATTATTTTACATTTTATAAGCTGTTTGAAATTGAGATACTCGATTGAAATCTTTTATACCTAGTCCACATATTCTATAATTAATGTATTTTTTATTTAGATCATAACTAGTTTCAGTTTTAGCATCCCATGTTTCTAGTTGATTCTCTAGAATTGTATAAGGATTTACAAATTTAATATAAACTTTCAGATCTAGGTTATTTAGGTATATTATCATTCATTCCTTCCATTAATCATAATTTTTTCCATTGAAGTTTGGTTCTCTTACCATAAACATACCTTCTCTATTATTAGTAAAAGCAGCCATTTTGAAGAAGATATTTGGACATCAACCATTGAAAGATAAGAACTTAAGAGTCTCAATCACTGATACTAATGTTTTTTCCATAAAATTGATATATGAAGACTCAAGAGGGGGGTTAATTGAGTTATTGAATTTTTTATTTACTTTAAAACCACCCACTTCAAGGTATGTGAGTTACAATATTTTTCTTAATAAAAATAGGTAGTGTGAAATAAAATAAAAATGAAAAAAATATAAAACATAATATATTTATAGTGGTTTAGGGAATAGAAATACCCTAGTTTACTCCAACAATACTCTACTCCATGAATTTGGCGGTTTTCACTATGTCATCCTTTTTGGGGGGCGCCCAACTGAGTGCAAGCAGCTATTAATTGTAACAAAGATCCAAGAGACTTTAACCAGGATCTCCATCTATATGACATATCCATGGACTTAACATGCTCGATCACAATGAGTGAAAAAAAAATATAAATAATGTTTGAATAATGATGCAGCACACAGTTGCAAACAAAAACTGAATGTTGTTGACGAAATTTCTAGAGATGATGAAAATATTCTAGGTTCATATTTGGAAGTTCTTAGAATGAAAAGGTTGTTCTTGTAAGTATATTACTTTTAGAATAGCTTCAGGAGTTCTTTATTTCACATTCATTCATTCTATCACATATCCACATGCAATGAAAAAATATTCTATATATATCTTATCTTTTGAATTTAAAATTAAGAACACTTGATAATCACAACGGTCAGGTGAATAATTAATTCAAAAAGTTTATGAGATGGGATATTAATGGAATGTTTCTTTCTTATTTAAATATGGAAAAATCATTATGATAGAGGTGGTATAAAACTACTCTCTTAGATCTTTCTATTCTTGGAGAAAATATACTTTATCCAAATCAATATTTATTTATTTATACATATCCTTTTTTGATACACTTAATGGAATGAATTGACTTATCAAGAAATTATTACAACATTATGATTGTAATAATAATGATCCACATGATGGATTATTCTTCATAGGATACACTTCTGATAACACTATTCTTGTACTATGATTTACACAGAATATTTGTAAGATAAACTTCTATAGATATTTGACTTTTATGATGTGTAAGATAAAATTAACTCACTATTATTTTTCATAATTTCACTTTATATAATAATATCTTATTAGTATATGATAAACAACTTCCATGTATTCATTTTATGATTATAATATAATCCTTTTATGAATGTACTTTTCATAAGATAAAAGACTTGTCATAATTTCCTTCTAACTAAGATTTATAACTTTGAGCATGTAGAAGATAATTTAATTTATTCATAAGATGATTTGCATAAATAGTAAGATAAATTTTCTAATATAATATACCATAAGATAAAATACTTTTTTGTGGCCTAAAATTCAAATTAAGATACTGAATTTATTCTGTAAGATAGTTATGTTTTTTTATGATAACTGATCAGTGTAAGATAAATTTATTTAAAAAATAGCATAATTCCAATAGAATACATGACTTTGCACTCACATATGATAAATTAATTTATAATTTATACATAAATAACCCTATGAACTTTAATAATATCTATATTTAAGGTTCTTAAACACTTGAGATAAATGTTTTAGTAGATAAACAAGGATTTTTTAAATCATCAAAACACATAAAGAATTTATACATGTTGGAAAAAAATAATTCTATCCTATATAGTAACTTCCTAATGATATCTAGTTAAAAAAATAGGTAAGACTCTTTAATTTATGATTATTTTGTTGTTTGGGGCATGTATATGTAGATTTTTATATAAGGTACAAGAATGATGCTAAGTCCAAAATTTATTTCTTCATTGGATGTGATACCAAAGAATTTGGATATTTATTTTATGATATTGAGAACATAAACATAATCAAAAGACAATACATGATAATTAATTAATGAATAATGTGAAAATATAGAAATATTAATTAAGGTGAAATTCTGAGTAAAGAATCAGGGTGTTAGGAGAAAGTTAAACTTAAAAGAATACCTGAGAATGAGATATAAATCTTGTATATCTTACTCCTAAAAGTAGAGTTTGGTATATAAAGTGTGAAGAGAATAACAATATAGATGTATTCATCATGATGATACTAGTTTTTATTGACAAGCGATATGGAGTTAAAATGATTTAATGAATTAATTCAATTAAAGGATTTAAGAAGGTAGAAGCTGGATGTGAAGGGGGAGATTTATTCTTTTCATACTAATAATAATTAGGATATAATTTAATTTAAATAGATAAAGTTATAATTAAAAAATAAAAAGATATATTGGGTCAAGTAATAAAATGATGGTAAGAAAATTTCTAAGGCAAGGTTGGTGGTGAAAGTATTTAAATAAAAGAAAGGTGTGGACTTCATTGAAATTATTTCACCATTAGTTAACCTTGCTACCATTTGGGTGGTTACATCAAAGAATTTTCATCTTGATAATATTTTCATGAAAAATAATTTCTTTCCAAGATAATTTCTAAGATATACTAGCCTAGAAAACTCATCAAATTAAGTTCCAAACTAGAATGCGTAAAGACCTGAAGGGCATTCCTGATCCCCATGGATTGGTGACTAGAACTTGGGCATCAAACAACGAACAAAGGGAATGATTGCACCCAACCTGAAATATGATAAATAGAATATATATACAGTAAAAAATAAATTATAGAGGAAAACTAAAATAAATATATATTCCATAACCAAATAGAGATAGTGGTAGTGATATAACCCAAAATAAGCAAGATAAAAAATCTAAGGTACATGTCTAACAACCAAAAAGTGTAATGAAAACTAGAAAAAACTACCCTATGTGATATGTGGTAATTATCCTACTATGTCACTACTATATACTTGTACCAAGATAACATAAACATCGTCTCCACACTACGGTGCCTTACCCTTTCCTGTATCAAAATAAAATACATTGTATACACACCCCTAAGGGAGTGTGTAGGGTGTGAGCTAAACAAGCTCAATAGAATCCCACCTAGGTGTTCCATATCAAATCTCTACAAAATAATCCCAAATGAACAATTTAAAGAAAAAATTTCATTATAATTAGTTGAAATTTTTATGTAAAAAACATGGTAAACAGTTCCCCTTTTTACATAGTTCTAAAACAAATATAGGTAAAATAGTTTCAAAGCATAAATCTATCAAACCATTTACATTTATCAAAGCAGGTATATCAAATCCAAAAAATCAAAAACCAAATCACAATTAGAATCAATCATAGAATATATTAGGTTTGATCTAGCTAGGTCACTCATATATCAATAATCAATACAATACTAATGTGTACTAAACATGTCCCTAAGACATAGGGCCTAGGGAACAGAGTAACACCCCATGAGTGAACCCCTCAATGGCATTATATAGTCAAGTACCTATGAAATATGGTTTAGGGAATAGAGGAACACCCCATGAGTGAACCCCCTATGGAAATACGGAAAAGGGACAATACTAAACCCCCTCATAGGTACCTAAGGCTCCCATGTGTTCAATAATTCATGATCCATTTCACAATGCTTTGAAAAATACCTTTCATTTACCAAAATGAGAGGGGAACCCATATTTTATCATAAACATGTTTAATTACACAAATATACCAACACAAGGATCATTCCAATTTATTTATAAAACAATTTATAAAACCAAGAGAAATGATAGTTCAAATTATATATTATAGAGATGAAACCACCTACCTCAAGATCGGGTTTCACATCAAATGCAACAATATCCACACACATCAGAAGTAAAGTATTGGATAACAAAAAAAGGAGGCCTTAACATAGATTCTCACATCTTATAATTAAATTCCATAAGAAAAAGGGTTAGTAGAGAGGTAAAATCAACACATACCCTAAGAAACCCATGTTCCATGCCACAACCCACATGAGGGTTAGCCTTCAGAAGAAAAACGCACAAAGAATCTATAAGGGACCAAAATAGATCAGAAATTGATCCATAGATTCCACAAATTCATCCCAATATCGTTTATAAAGTTAAGAAAAATGAAAAAATGAGAATATTTGGATCAAATTTACCAAAATATAATCAACCAAAAAAGTTAGACAGAAAAGCACTAAATAAATGAGGTATAGAAGAAAGAAATCCACCTTCCAATGTCTAGAGTATCCCTAGGGTTCGAGCAAGAAGGTTTCGTGTTTAATAACAAAATTATTTGGAGTGAGGCATGATAAACCCCACTAGGCGCAAAGGATTAACATCATAAATCATGGATTCATGATTTTAATACTCTTGTTTTCATGTATGTCGAAAAAGGTATCACCTTAGATTAAAATTTCCAAACGACCCATTCATGACATGAACATCATTCAGAGCCTGATTGTTTTTATACTTTGAACTAAAATAGTGAATTCTATCCAAAGTTAATTTATGTTTTGAATATATAAATAACAATTTGAACATGACCTATAGCTAGAACCCATCCCAGTTCCCTTGTAAAACTCCAAGATTACCTCTAATACTCCCCAAACCCAAATTAAAAACACTTAAAATGGAGTGTTCCTTTACCAGGATGTTACATAATTAGAGGAGGAAATATATATAGAGTATTCAAAGAGATTTTTAGATACAAAATTTAAAGATTATGTGTGTGAAATCTATAAAAATTTATATGGGTTAAAGATGGAACTCATGAAGTGGAATAATAATTTTGATGAATTAATGAGTGTAAATGCATAAAATGATATGGAATGGACCAATGTTGATATTTCTAGTATTTAATTGATTAATAAATTATATTTCATGATTATGCAAGATCATTCAAGTAGAATATTAATGAACTAAAAGGGAGGTTCATTGATGATTTTGGGATGAATGAACTTGGATAAGATAGAAAGATTATGGGGTAAATATTAATAGAGAAATTGTGGTAAGGACCTTTATATTAACATAATATGACTATATTGTGAAGGTTTTGAGTTGGTTAAGACACCAGAAGCCAAAAAAGTTTAGAATCCCACGTAAATACATTTTAATATTTCTAAATAGAAATTATAAAAGTTAAAATAATAGGTTAAGTATATGGAAAATGTTCTTTATGCATCAACTAGAAAAATCTTGATGTATGTCATAGTTTTTACCTAACTGGATATTGATCATACAGTGGGAGTTACAAGTAGTTTATGGATAATTCTAGAAAAGAACAATGAAAATCAATAAATTGGATACTAATATATTTTGATGGAATCATGGAACTATCACGCCACCTTGGGAAATAAAATTCATTATAGGGGTACATGGACAATGACCTTAGAGGAAATTTCAAAAAAAATAGAAGTAACATAGTTTATGTATTTACTTGTGGAATAATATTCATAATTTTTTTATATTATCTTTATATATTTATAGTATTATCTAAAACAATGATAGAATATATTATTATAGAAAAATTAAGGAACAAAGTGTTTTAGTTAAAGATTTTTTTGGAGGATTTGTATCGAATGTGATAGGAAAATTTATTTTATTATAGTTATCAAAGTTTGATAGATCTTGTAAATAACCAAGTGTTTCATTCCAAGATAAATAAAATTTATATGAAGTGAAACATTATCATAGGATTAATATAAGATGGGTTATTAACACTATATAAGATTTAAGGAGCTGAAAATCTAGCTGATATATTGATGAGGGAAATGGTTATTAATAATTTGAGGAATTTTTGTGCATTTTGTAGACTTTATTCAAAAAAATATTGAAAGGAAGAATATTGAAGAACATTTTTGGATCATAGAAGGTGTTTGGTTGTTATATCACTCTTCTACTTGTAGATTATTAGAATGTTTTTAGATATATTGTGGATAAAAATTATAGGACTATACTAACTAATGTAGCTATAATGAATAGATAAACTGATATAGATTAATGTAGTAGTGTGTTATACACTAATATGGGTATTTTATCACAATGGACTACTTTTTGGATCCAGATACTATAGACACACAAGGTACTATAGCATCATGTTTCTTTATTAGCACATTTTAAAGATACGGTTTCTATGTGTTATTCCTTCTCAATAATTCCAACTCCTTAGTATAGTGAAAATTATTCTCTCTCTAGAGTCATAGGGGTTCTTCCTGAACCATGTAAATAATTGTATTTTTATTATTTTTTCCAATTATTTCTCATTTTTTTTAATTGTTTTTCTTTTGATCTCCCATGTTTTTTAACATGAAATTATATGTATAAATGTATTATTAACATATGGACTATATCTATTTTAATTTTCTATACTGAAAATTTTGAAACCCAAAATAGGGGGTTTCTGATTTTATTGATAAGTTTTGGGTATGTTTGATGTATGAATACCTCATAGAATATTTTTCATAAAATTAATATATAATGATATGGTTATATTTATCATATGAGGAGGCATGCTTGAGGCCTTTTGGTGACATTGATCTTGGTTGATTGGGTAGTTAATAGGTTAGGGATTTATAAAGTGGTACCAATGCAATTTTGGTTTTTATATGATTGCATATATGTGGAGATAATAAAGTTTTTATACTTGAGAAGTAACCTATAAATAGGTTTTATCACCATAATTATTGAGAAAGATCAAGATTCTAGAGAAATTCTAAGAAAGTGTGATTTTCAAGACTATTCTCACTTTAGTTTAGGATTTTGTTTGTATTCAACTATGGATCATTAATATAGAAGGTGTTGTTTAGTATCATTCATCAAATATAGGAAAATAAGGATCATGTTATTTATGTGATTATGTAATGGTTTGAGGAAATAATAGACTTATTTTGAGATGACACCAAAATGGGAAAATTTTCATGTTAATTAAATTTTAAAAATAAATAATTGATATTTTCTCAATTAGTTATGATATAATTAACCATAATGTGTGATTTTTTATATGAATAAAGATTTATTTCATCTCAAAATTAAATCTTTTATTTTACATGTTAATGATTATGATTTACTAATAATTTTATGATGTGTGATTCCATGATCTATGTGATTATTCCATGGTATTGGTGTTTATATATTTTTTGAGGCATGGTGTGGGTATTTATATAAATGTTAAAAAGATTATACTTTATGGGTGTAAATATCCAAACTAATAATACATATATATTACATATTAATATATTAATATTTATTACATAATATAACAATTTGTTCCAGAATCATATAAGTATAGTGCGTTTGGAAACTTGTATACATAAACAAATAGTTTATAAGTGAACTATTTCATCTCCCACTATATTATTAATAACTATAAAACTTCTTAGAAATATCATACATATTACCTTTCTTCACGTCTTGGGGAAAGTAAACATAATAAAGGGGGATCTCAGATGCTCAGTAAGGGTAAATAAGGAAGATATCAACATAACATGAGCATAAGGGTATGAGAAAATGAGAACAACATTTGAATATCATACCCTACATATCATTGATCATAAACTTGAGTCATGGAATAAATATTGAAAATTTATAAGACATGAATCATAAACGAATCAAATAACTTGATCCATGGAAGCATAAAATTGGCATAAGACTTGGAATTGTGGCATATACATAAGTATAAAAAATCATTTCCATGGTAGTAAAGGCCCATTGACAAGACTATCATAGTGGATTGAGTTCACTACCCAAACCATCATAGTAGTCAAGGTTCACTCCCAAGGCTATCATAGTGGATTGGGTTCACTCCACAAACTATCATAGTATTCATGGTTCACTCCCATGACTATCATAGTGGAAAAAGTCTCTCACTAAACTGGGTTCACTCCTCATTAGATTCATGTTTATCTCATGAGATATCAATATTTACTTAATGAATTAGATGGAGATATAGTTCCCAACCATCACATAATCCAAACATTTGTGTGCCAAAAATATCATAAAACATTAATCATATCATAACCCATGAAAATAAATGGGTTTTATAAACATTTTATCATTTCATAACCCATATAAAAGGAATGGGTTTCACAAACATTTTATCAATTCATCATAGCATAACCTATGGAAAAGAAATGGGTTTCATAAAAATCTTGTCATCATAAACATAAAACATATAGAGAAATAATAAGTATGGTATCATTGGATCATATCCCCATTAAAACTTAAGTAACATCCATGTATTTCAACTTAGATGAAAATTATTTTTAAATATTGATTTGAATATTTCTTGAAGAAAATATCCTTTATATTTTTAAATAACTTCTTTAAAATATAAAAAATTAACAAAAATTAAATAAGAAATTTTCTTTTAAATTAACCTTTAAAATTTTTAAAGTAATATTTAAATTATTTATTTTTCATGATGTCATAAAATACAGTTCAAGTCGTACACATTATAAACAAATATTCCTTTCACATTTTTGGTAAAATGTCAAAAGATACTTGTTCATAAAATGACAAGAATATACCTTTTAAAATATTTTGTAAAAAATAAAACATGGTTAAAAAATTATTTAATAATTCATTGTATAAATTTAAAATATTTCTTTAAAACATTTTTATAAAACATTTACATAGAATAAAAATGATTTTTGACTGGAGAGAGAAATAAAGTTGATTTTTCTTAAAAAAATATTTTGAACTCTTGAGTACATAAAGAGAGGAAAATGAAAGTAAAAAATATATTTTCATGAAATAAAAAAAGTAGAATAAAATTCATGAGTTTCTTGATATATTGGTCATAATATTTCATATTTATAAACTTAATCATAAACAATCCTGATAAACAATGAGATTGTAAGATAAAACTTTTACCACTTTGGTATCTTTTGAATAGTAATACCTATGAAAGAAAGAACAGTATATGGATATATTTATCCAATAATTTCATGATAATAATCATAAAACATATTCATGGTAATTATATACACTATGTGAAATAAATGAGTGGTGAATATGGCATGTGTCCCATGGAAATAAAAGTGATATGAAAATCCATTACCTTAAGTCTCAACTTCCTTCATACATGTTCAAAACTCATATATAATAAATATTGGTTCATTATAAATATATTAAAGAACCATAATAATGTTTATAATTACATATATGATATAACTATATCCTTTTATTACCTTTTTATTAACAATTCCATGTTAAAATCATGTTTTGGGTAAAAACTGCTTCATTTTTCATATATGTTTTGGTTTGGTATTTTCAATAATTTTACTTTGATCATGGTTCCATAATATATAAAATTTTAAACATGATATAATTATAATATATATTCATTATATATTTATTTATATTAATCCATAAAAGTTAGAGATAGAAAATGAACTACACCATTCAAGGAGACGGTGGGTCGTAAGTATGCATGAATGTTGTTTCCATTTTCTTGACTGATGGAATAAAAAGAAGGTAATATATCAACTTTAAATAGTAATTATTATTTCATATATATCACATATATTCTTTAAATTTTCCCATATTACCTTCCATGTTATTTTTAAGTGAAAAATGAATCACATTGCTTCGTGAGGTGGCAGTTCATCGTACACACGAGCGACGTTATTGTATTCTCGCTAAATGGAAATTAAGAAGGTATGTGTGATATTATAATTTAAGAAGAATAATTTTTTAATAAATATAATATAAATATGTTAAATATATCATTATATATAGTTGTGATGGGACGATATGGAAAATTAATTACATTGGTTCGTGAGACAGTAGTCCGTCGTACCCACGATCGACGGTTTCATTTCCCACTTTTTAGAAGAGGAGATGGATGTAGGTCATGATATTAACATAAAAACATATCATTATATGGTATATAAATATTTTATTATATAATAATGGTTATATGATATTTTAAGAGGTTATAAGAATAAATAAAATGAAAACGCGTAGTTAAGGATTATACATCTTCTTTGGAGAACCCCTTTAGATTTACACCTAAAGCCTTCTTAGGAGAGTTTCCTGATAAAAATAAGTCCTATGGGGTGTGGTGATGGAATTAATTAAGATATTTTGGTAGTTATTTTAAAAAAAATGGTTTTTGAAGTGTGAAGAGTAGAAGAGGGGGTTCCCTTTACAAGTGGGGAAAAGGACACACATGGAATTTTTGAAAATAAAAAGGTGTACCCACATTTTAAACATTCCAAAAAGATCTAAAATGGTTTGTTATTGAATCTTATATGATATAATGTCTAAATATTTCTATAAGATAATAATTTTATATGTTTTTAATTCATTTTAACTCATATATTTTTAGTTTAACCCCTAGTAAACCTGTTTTAACCTTGACCTCAGAAATTCATTTTTATTATTTTTACTATTCATTTTGAAAAAAATTAAGTTGAAATTTTTATATAATATTAATTATGATTGTTAAAAATATTTAATTCATTTTATAAATTCCATTAACATAAGTGGAAAAGTTTAATTTAAAATTAAACACACAGATGCGATGAAAAAATAGTTTTGCAAAGAGAAATGTTTTATAAGTAGAGAATGCTTTAATAAAAAAAAGTCAATATAAATTTGATTCTCATGAACTAAATTGATTTAATAATAAAATAATTTAAATAATTTTACTTTAAAATAATTTTAAAAAATATGTAACTTTGTAAATTCTTTAAACAAAAGGTTAGTTTTTAATAAAAATCAGTATTTTTCACTATTCATCAAAAAACTAATATTTTCAGAAAATTCTCAAAAATTAACCCTAAGATATTTTTTACATTTTTATTTCAAAAATGACTTTAATTTTTTCAAATAAATTTTCTAAATTTTTTAAAAAAATAATTTTATTATTTTTTCACAAAAAAAATATATATCATTTTTTTGAGGAAAAAATTGTTTTTGAAGCATAAAATTTCTTTACTAAAAAAT
The DNA here is from genome assembly GCA_963277665.1 of Viscum album. Classification (NCBI taxonomy): domain Eukaryota; kingdom Viridiplantae; phylum Streptophyta; class Magnoliopsida; order Santalales; family Viscaceae; genus Viscum; species Viscum album. The sequence continues at coordinate 353,375,758 of OY728159.1, forward strand.
GAGTATTTATTTGTAAATATATTTTTTTATATAAAACCTATATACATAATTTTAAAAATATGGTTATTCATATTCATACAATTAAATTTAATGGTTAGGTTATAATGGTCATGTTTAAATAATAATATTAATAGTATATTGTGGTTTGTTTAAACTCGATGTTGTGTGAAACACAAGCTATCGAAGAAATTAAATTATTCAAAAAATATATTTTATAAAAACTTAGGGTGTTATAATGGGTATGTTTTTATATGTGTTTATGTGATTCCATATTATGTGAGTTTTTTTGGATGGTAAAACACATGGGGTGAGTGACTTTTAAAATGAAAGTATATTAATTTATATGAAAATGGTATGAGAATGATTTGATTTCTTATAAAAACATGTTTAAAATAATTTTATAGTATATTTATTTCAAAAAATAATTTTTTTGGAAATTTTTTAATTTAAATGGTGATTAGACTAGGTGAAATAAAGGGAATGGGTTTTAATAAATGAAAAATGATGTTGTGTGATATTGTTAGATCTACAGTATATATATCTATTGATTTGATTATTCATTGGTAAAATGATATGACATTATGTTTTGAAATGTACATTGATACATGTTTCTATGACTATTTAATATGTTATTATATGATTTATCTGGTTTATGTAAATGTAAATGATCATTGACTAATTAAAATTCATAAATTAATAATTAATATTGATTAAATGAGTGATTACTAGAGAGTAAATTAATCAAGATTGAGTTAAATTATATAGTAGGACCTAGCTAGGCCAAATACACATATTAATGAGCACGTGATGATGAATTAATAGATTTATGAGTGATTAGTTGATCGATCAAGAACAAGGGGGTGTACTTTAGAATAAACTGAATAGATACATTTAGAGAATGTGCTTTATTTTTATAATATGAGTTGTTTGATTGATGATTGGGTATTATTGAGATGATTTTCCTTGATTTTCTATGCTTGAAGTTCTAGGAGAAGATTTGTATTCTTAAGTTGTGTGCTTATATTGGGATCATTAAGTGGCTCATGATCATAGGGGTGTTTTTAGATAGGACATATTATAATCCAGAGTTAGTCTAGAGTAGCATTAGTTGGGATAAGATTTGAACAGAGTTATATTTTTCACAATGTTGGTTAGAATTGGTCAATTTGTGATCAAAGGGGTCACATATGTGTTCACTCATAAGAGTCATGATATGGGTGATCTCAAACATTAATTGGTATGTTGTAAATGGTGTTATTTTTATAAATAAGACTCAACCACATGAAGTTTATATGTTCATAACTTCAAGGAATTTATTAAAGGGAGTTATAGTATATGATAGTGAATATACCTCATTATTTGATTCCAAGGAATTAGAAACAAAAACAATGATGGTATTGACATCCTTCCTGTTAGTCTGAGCATAATAGAGCAAGTAGAGTTCAGTTTTTTGGCACTCACATCCCTATACACCAAAGTTTTAGAAATAAGGAGAGATAGTATATGAGGTTTTCAACCTAGATTAACATTCTATTATAGAATAAATTAGTTCGAAGAAAACTATAAACAATGGAGGAAACTGAAGAAGTTAGTAATTGAGATATTATAAATATAAATGAGGCTCATGATCCATAGATGAGTTTTGGTTATCTTTCATTATTTAATTTCCTCATTTTCATAGTATTTCTAATTGTGGATGTTCTTTAGATGTGTTACGCATAGAAGTTTTTTAATATATTTTTTTTCTTTTGGTTTTTTAGATGATGACACATGGGTGTATTTTGGATTGTTAATTAGAGGATAATTTTTTGGTTTAGTGTATCTTTGCATTGTTTTTATATTTCCCTGTTATATTTTTTCACCAAGGTCATAATGTTTTTGGATTTTTTATTTTAGCATATTTTTTCGATAATGAATTATTTTGGAAATTTTGTCTTTGTTTTTTGTATTTTTCTTATATGTATACATTATTAGAAGTTGTGTTTCTTAGTATGGGTTATATGTTGTTTATTTTTAATGATAATGATTCTAGGGTATTTCTTATTATGGATTCCTTTTTCTTGTTTGATATATTTTTTCCCATGATTATGGTTGAAGATTTTTATGATAAAAAATTAAAAATGGAGACTATGGAGAAATTAAATTCCTTTGAAATTTTTGAAAATCCATGGTCATTTTATTAATTTTATATATTGAGGGTGGAATGATAATTTTGACCATTTTATTGAATTCATATTAGAATTTTGATAACATAATTAATCCTAATATGAAATATATATCTTAGAGTGTGAATCTTATTTCATTAAGAGACGCATGATTTTTTGGACCACTTAAGTGGACCTGAGTGAGGTAGATGAATTAACCTAAAAGATAAGTATGAATCTAATTTCCTTATATTTATATATTAAATATGATCCTACATGTATTAACAATCATAACATGAATTTTTTTGTGGATGGGTGAGTGGGTGGGTGTATGTGTTCATGTGTCACTACTAAAATTTGAGGATACTTCCATGATCTTTTGACCCAATTTTGAAAACCATGGTTATAGTAACAACTATTTCCAAGATTTATAATAACCATGGTCATGGGGAGAGTTATGGCCATGGTTTTTAAAACCTTAGAAATAGATATTAGCTACCACCATGGAATTAAAAACCATAATCACAGAACATTGCTTTTTATTTATTTAAATATATAATAAAAATAATTAATTCATGATTCATGATTCACAATTAATAATAATAAAATATTAATTCATAATTACTTATGTGTATTTAATAATTATTTTTCATTAATTGACAATAAATGGTTAATATTTAATTATTTATAATAATTAACGATTAAATAAGTAATAGAAATATCTAATATATAACAAAAGGTGAAGGTGCTTATCATAATTTGAAGAGGTACTTGATTTGAAATTCAATGGTTATATTATTATTTTTACTATATCATATGGCCAAAATTTAAAAAAAAATGTATCCATAGGGTTCCTGCTAATGAAGATATACCCTGATTTCATAAAGCATTTAATTTTATTGGATATATTTCATTGTATAATAAGGGGTATCATGAAGCATGAATTTCATGCTATTAACTTGGCATTTCATATTAAATGCTACGGACATATCATAATGCATAGAATTGTAAGGTTTGATTCATGTTCCATGATTACAACTGATATTGGTAGAATAATTTTAAGTGTTAACATTCAATAACTTTCCATAGATATCATTGATGTATAACATTTCATATGATGAAACTTATTAGGGAGAATGAATTGGTCAAGGGTTACAAATAGTTGTAACTAGAGGTATTTAATTATAGCATACGATTAAATGCATGCATACTCAAGGAACATACATGAGGGATATAAAAGAATGTTGATGCATTGAAATATGTGGGTTCATCCCTACTTATCATCCTACTGACTCTCCCTCTCCCTTAAGCTCTCTTCTCATCCTCCTTTTACCACCCAATACACTAGCATGGAATGGAAGGAAAGAGAGTCCCATCTATATTATGTGTGAGGTATATCAATTTGTGGATACACCATAGATAAGGGATTTTGTTGGCTTCCTCTAAGTGATTTTCATCAAACCACTATGAAAGAAGATTGTAGTAATAGTGCTTCAGTAAAAGTTACATAGTTTCTTCAATTTGGTTAAAACATGGTTTGAGTTTCATTCAAGATATATCTTACCTTATGGGTCTTTTTGTTTCTGATACATTGATTAAGTAGTAATCAATCCTTATAAACCCTTTAGTGGTATTAGTGCCACACTATTATCTTTGATTCATGAAATCATATTGAGAAATTAATAAAATCATGTATCATATTAGAGTCATTTTTAGTATCATTAAAAATGATATAGAAAATGAATTATAGTTGGATATATGATATATGATATCATAAGACTTTATATAGACATGCCATCTGATATGGGATATTATAGGTGGAAACACGGTTTTATCCTTCGTTTTTTGATATATCATAGTGGATGATATTGGATATCATATAAGGTGATAGTAATAACTCTTTCATGAAAACAAATCATTGTGTCATAATAACGATATGATGCATGTTGTAAGATATGATAACTAGGTATTGAGGATTGATATCATAAACTGTAATTATCTACCATAAAAAATTATAGATAATAAGGTGTGTTGTATATTATAATATAATGGATATCATTAAATATGACATACATAGAAAATTTATTTACCAAAAAATTTCAATTATGAATTAAATTAAATAATTTTTTAAAATTTTATATAATATATAAAAGGTATTTTGGGATATTTATTGTCACGCCCAGACTTTATTGAGGTATACGTTTAATTTTAAATTTTTATTTCATAAATTAATTGTCGGTTTATTTAAATTATTTGGTTGTATCATGAGCCGAACCCGGTTTGGGTTGCCCGTTGGGGTAACGGTGCGCGCGCGCGGGCCTTGCGCCGCTCGGCGCACGGGTAGGGGATGGGAAAATCCATGCAGCTTTTCCATTTCAACGCTCGGTGCCCATTGCGCGGACGAACCAAACGACAGATGTTAACTTCAGTTTTATTATTATTATTTATGTTATTATTATTATTGATACTACTACTATTATTATTAGTATTAATTTTTATGCTTTTCTTATTGTTATTACTATATTATTATTATCGTTATTATTATCTTTATAATTATTATGATATTATTATTATTATTGCTAATATATTATTATTATTATTATTATTATTATTATTGTTATTTTATTGTTATGCATTTATTATTATTAAGATTATGATTATTTTTATTACTATTAATATTATTATTTCTAATATTATTATGTTATTTCTAATATTATTATGATATTAATTTAATTTAATTTTTTTTTATCTATCTACTCCCCTAGGAACCCTAGCCGCCGCCCCCCCCCCACTCCCATTTTTTTTATTCTTTTCTTTTACTTTTTTTCCTTCTTCTTTCCTTCCTCCCCACGTTTCTCCTTCTCTTTTGTTTTCTCCCCCAGCCACGGCCGCGCCCTGCTCCTACACCCTCTCCGCCGTTGTATCTTGCCGAACAGCACCTCCCGCCGGACCTGCATCGGCCACGCCTCCGCCTCGGGCCGACCTGCTGCTCCCCTTGCACCCACAGCGGACCAGCCGCCCCCTGCCGCTCTTCTTCTCTTCTCCTCCTTATCTCTTTTTTTTCTTTCTTTTCTTCTTCTCCTCCTTTTCTTCTTCTCCTCTTCCTCTCCTTCTTCTTCTCTTCTCACCCGTCGCGCCTCCCTTCCCTTCTCCTTTTTTTCCTCTCCTCCTCTTCTTCCTCTTTTCTTCTCATCTTCCCCTACCGCTCTCCCTTCTCCTCCGCCCAGCCGGTGCAACCCCCCTGCCGTTGTCCTCTGCTGCACACCACACAATACCCCAGTCGGTGCTCTCTCCCTCTCCGCCGCTATCTCTTGCCGGACAGCAGCCCCGCCGGACCATCTCGGCTCCGCCCCGTCGCACCAGCCACCGGCACCCACACCGACGCACCCTCCTCTCGCCGGATCTTCGAAACCGCACCGGACCCCTGCTGCTACTCCCACTCGGCCAACCTCCTTCTCACCGGCGCGCACTCCTCCGCTCCGCCAAAGGGTTTTCTGTTTGTTTTTTTTTTATTTTATTCTATCATTTTATTTTATTTACTAAGTTCTTAACATTTTTTTTTATTATTATCATTGTGTTAATAATACTATTACTATTATTACTATACTAATATTGTTATTATTATTGTAATTTTATTATGTTATCATTATTACTATATTAGTGTCATTATTATTATTTTTGTCATCTTAATATCATTATGTTATTATTTTTATTGTTATTAATATTAAATTATTATTATTAAATTATGGTTATGCTATTATTATTTTTGTTATATTATAAAATTATAATTATTCTATTTTGGGTATGCTATTATTATTATTATTATTATTATTATTATTATGTTATCGCTATTATTATTATCCTCATTATTATTATGTTAACAATTTTCTGAACCCGTTGAGCGTTCTGTTGTTTTTAGGACCTGGTTGACGGCTCAAGACGGTGCGACCGCGGCGTAACTGGAGTCTTGCGCCGTGTCTTTTTTCGCGCCTGTTTGAGGTAGGTGATTCCGCACTCAATTATCATCTGGCGATCTTTTGCGTGTTGGTTTAATCTTTCAGCACCCTGCTAATTAGTTAGTTTTGATTACTTTTTTGTGTGCATCTAATTTTCCAGTGGTCTATTTATGTGGTGCAAGTCCTTTTCTTTTATTGCGGAAACCCACTTTGGTTGTTTATTATTAATTGTAAACTATGTAGTGTGGTTTAAGTTTTTTTTTTAAAGAGGAAAAAGAAAAAGGAGGTTTTGGTGTGTGTGTGTGGTTTTCAAAAAGGATATCAGTGTGCAGGTGACACATTTGTCTCTAAGTGATAATGTGACATACTATATGAACTTTGATCTTTAGGTGAGCACAAGGAGGGAAGCCGGGGTATTAGGTGGGGAGACTGGGACTAGTGAGCTAGTGTTCCGGAGATGACCCGACCCGGTTTCACTGGAAGGTTTGACGACTGCAACACTAACTAAACAGATGATATCTGAGGTTCGTGGCCTTCTAAGCCACGTGTTCTGAGGGTCGTGGCCTTCTAAGCCACGTTATCTGAGGGTCGTGGCCGCCTAAGCCATGATTCACAGAGACACGACGTTCTAGGATCCCACTAGTTCTAGTACCCATAGGGCATTTCCCATCCTTTGGTGCCACCAGTTACTTTGTGTGCATAATGATATGTGATATGTCACTTGAACTGCCATCCTAATGTGTTTATTTTTGAACTGCCTTTCTTTTAAATCGTTTTATGAAAACTATTCCTTTTTCACTTCTTTCTCTCTTTATTTTAGCATTTCAATTGGTTTGTCTTTTGATAGTTGTGCGTGGAATATTTTATTGGTGATATCTTGCTGGGCGATTGCTCACACCCTACTTACACCCTTGGGTGTAAGTAGACTTGTTTACTTCTGATACAGGTAAGGGTCCAGCTTTTGGGAGCAGTGGTTCAGGTTGTTAGCAGGACTATCTACGTGGCGTTTTGGTAGTGGCTGAGAGGCGGTGTCCTCACACCGGGCGACAGTCCTTAGGTTGGTTTGGTCATCTTGTTTTAGTGTTATTTGGGTTTTTGAATACTTGTGAACTAAAAACCTGTTTGGTGATCTACGTGTTTGACTGTAACCTTTACTTCTTTTTGGTTTACTTTGGTTGGATGCTTTATATTTTTTCACTCGGGTAAATCATTCCCAAAGTTTATTCTGATACCCGGGAACTTGTGCCAGCCCGTGGGGATCGGGAACGCCCTTCGGGCCTTGCCGCGGGCCGGTTCGGGCGTCGGTTTGGATGGCGATCCGATTCGGTTCGTGACAAAATGGTATCAGAGGCAGGTTGTTGGTGGTTTATGTTATTTGGGATGAGTTGGATTATACATGAGTTGAGTCTGTCGGGGGATCAGAATTCATGTTGTGAGTAGGGTGCCTGGCCAGCACGCCTCGTGACAGATACTGAGTCTCCATGGGATGTCAGGGTGCTTGTTTCACTTTCTTTCTGGGTGGGACATGCAGGCTACAGACTGTACGTGGACACCAGGTAAGGAAAGTAAAGATTTTATATGGATTCGTTTTTGCATGTTTGGTTTATTTATTAATGTTTATCTTGTTGGAAAATTTATTTCCCTTTTTATTGATGGTTTTCTTTCTTGATTGCTGCCCTTTTGTAGTAAGATGCCTCCCCGGAGAGTTCCTATGCATCCACGGGAGGAAGCCGGAGAGAGTTCTCCCGCGCCACTTGATCAAAGACTGGTTGAGGCGATGGTCCGAGCCGTTCAGGATTTAGGACAAGGGGCGACTCCTGCCCCCGCCCCTGTTCCAGCTAGAGGGGAAAAATTCGGCTCCAGGAAGGATAGAGCTCAGGAGTTTCTGAGGAGCAAACCTCCTTCTTTCTGAGGTGGTTCAGAACCTCAGGAGGTAGAGGAGTGGCTTGAGAAGATAGAACGCATGTTCGATTTCCTTAACATTCCTGAGGAAGTCAGGGTGAAGTGCGCCTCGTTCCAGCTGGAGGGTTCCAGTCGCAAATGGTGGGAATCAGTGGTCCAGGATGGTAAGCATGAGCACATGAGCTGGAAGGATTTCAAGGGTATCTTCAACGAGCAGTATTGTCCAGAGTTTGTAGCCTATGCTAGATCTCGGGAGTTCATGGAGCTATCGCAGGGGAATTATATAGTGATGGAGTATGCGAATCGCTTTGCTGAACTGGTACGGTACGCACCTGAGATAGTTTCGAGCGAATTCTTGAAAGCTCGGAAGTTTGAGAAGGGCCTTCGACCAGAAATTCACTCCCAGGTTTTCTTGTTCAAACTGAAGACTTATGCTGAGGTGGTCGATCGTGCTTGTATGGCCGAGATTGACCAGAAGGGAAAGTCGGGGTTTTCTGGATCAGTGTCAGGGCTTGGCAGTGGCAGTTCATCTGAGAAGAAGAGGAAGCGTGATGAGCAATGGAAGAAGGGTGATGGAAGCTCAGGTCATCCTCCCAGGCAGTTTTCATCTGGAGCTTCTGGTGCAGGGTCTGTTGTGTGCCATCAGTGCGGAAGGGAAGGGCACATCCGACCTGTTTGTCCATACCCTCCCAGACCATGCCATGGATGTGGAGTTGTGGGAAATCTACAGCGCTTCAGCAGGACTGCACGCCCTTATCAGAGTGGGGCTGGATCAGTGGCTTCTAGAGGGGTATCAGTTCAGTCAGATCCGACCAGGACGACAGGATCTAAGTTTGGTGGGCGTGGTGGTAGGAACGGATCGTCTTCAGGGTAGAGCCATATCAGGGCATAGCCTCAGGCGAGCGGTCGTTCTCAGGCGGGGACCAGGCAACTGCATGCTGTGGATCAGGCACCATCGGGATCTGATGCAGGGCCCTCGACGGTTCGAGGTACTATTCTGGTTGCATCTTCTATAGCCGCAGTTTTATTTGATACTAGTGCTTCAGTTTCTTTCATATCTACTCACTTTGTGAATCTGCTGAACCTACCAACCGAGCTGTTATCGTTTGCTATGGAGTTGGTAACACCGTTGGGGAAAAAGAGGGAGCAAGGCCTTAAGTGTCGATCGTGCGCACTCTCTGTGTCGGGAATCGAGATGGAATGGGATTTCTTGGTCCTTGACATGGACCTATTTGATGTGATCCTTGGTATGGACTGGCTGGTGCGCTTCCAAGCGCACATTGATTGCTATCAACGTCGAGTCAGCTTTACAGGACCAGATGGGACCCCTCAGCTATTTCACGGAGAATGGGATCCTCGGTCGGGACGTGCGGGACCTCCACTCCCTGAGCTTAGAAATATTTCTTATCAGTTGTCATCGCTCGCGCTGGAGGACGATGGCGGTGTTTCACAGGGCGGGTTACCTCGTGTAGTGGATGAGTTCCCAGAGGTTTTCCCAGATGATTTTTCTGGCTTACCCCTAGAGCGAGACGTGGAGTTCTCGATTGAGTTGGCGCCGGGAACACAGCCTATATCTCTTCCCTCATATCGCATGGCCCCCACCGAATTGAGGGAATTAAAGATACAGCTGGACGATTTGGAATCCAAAGGATTCATTCGCCCGAGCGTCTCTCCTTGGGCTGCACCGATTTTATTCGCGAAGAAGGCCGATGGAACCCTTCGGTTGTGCATTGATTACCGGAAGTTGAACAAGGTAACCATCAAGAATAAATACCCTTTGCCTCGGATTGAATATTTTTTTGACCAGATGAAGGGGGAAATGTGGTTCTCCAAGATTGATTTGCGTTCGGGATACCACCAGCTCAGGGTGAGAGAAGCAGATATCCCGAAGATGGCTTTCCGAAGCAGGTACGGTCACTTCGAGTACTTGGTCATGCCTTTCGGACTGACAAATGCTCCTGCAGTTTTCATGGCGCTCATGAATAGAGTGTTCCACCAATATCTCGACTCATTTGTCGTGGTATTCGTGGATGACATCCTGGTCTACTCTGGATCTGAGGAGGAGCATGAGCATCACCTGCGTGTTGTTTTGGGCACTTTCCGGGATCACCGCCTGTATGCCAAACTCTCGAAGTGCACTTTCTGGATCAGGGAAGTGAAGTTTCTGGGGAACGTCGTCTCAGAAAAAGGGGTCTCAGTGGATCCCGAAAATATCAGAGCAGTTATGTCTTGGGAGTAGCCGAAAAATGTGTTTGAGATCAGGAGTTTTCTGGGCTTGGCTGGTTATTACAGGCGCTTTGTCCGGGACTTCTCGCGGCTTGCCTCCCCCATGACCGCACTCACCTGGAAAGGGGTGAAGTTTGAGTGGGGCCCACAGTGCCAGACATATTTTGAGGAGTTGAAGCGACGGTTGACCACCGCACCTGTGTTGACCTTACCGGAATCAGGAAAGGGCTACGTGGTGTACTGTGATGCGTCAGGTACTGGCCTTGGATGTGTGCTCATGTAGGATGACCATGTTGTGGCTTATGGTTCTCGCCAACTCCGGCCGCATGAGAAGAACTATCCGACTCATGACTTAGAGTTGGCGGCGGGGATGCATGCTTTGAAGACGTGGTGCCACTGTCTTTTTGGGGAAAAGTTTGTGGTCTACTCTGACCATAAGAGCCTGGCCTACATTTTCTCTCAGAAGGATATCAATTTGAGGCAGCGCCGCTGGGTCGAGTACCTGCAGGGTTTCGATTTTGATATTGTCTATACCCTTGGCAAGGGTAATGTGGTAGTTGACGCTTTGAGTAGAAAAGTACCAGTGCAGGCATTGAGGAAGTCCAGCGATGAGTGGACTTTAATGGGGCTCTTCGCCCAGTTGCATTTGGAGAGCAGGGAGCACAGTGGAGGTACTTTCTTGGCTAGCATCCAGTTGACTCCTGCCCTTCTAGAGTTGATTCAGCAGGAGCAGCCTGGTGATAAGTTTTGTCATCGATCTATGCAGTTTCTTCATGGTGGGGAGACTCTTTCGGATTGGTCTTTGTCTTCCCAGAGGGTCCTATGCTTCAAGGGCCGTGTTGTAGTGCTGTTGTCTCTGCGAAAGGTGGTGATGCAGGATAGCCACCAATCTCAATGGGTCGTCCATCCTGGTACCACCAAGATGTATTACGATGTTCGCCGTCAGTTCTGGTGGCCAGGTATGAGACGGGACATAGCCGACTTCGTATCCAGATGTTACACCTGCCAGAAAGTGAAAGCAGAGCATCAGAGACCATCTGGCCTACTCCAGCCATTACCCATTCCTACCTGGAAGTGGGATGAGGTCTCCATGGACTTCATCATTGGCCTGCCTCGTACACCTCGAGGGAGGAATGCTATCTGGGTGGTGATTGACTGTTTGACTAAGTCTGATCACTTTATTCCGATCAGAGATACATCGAAGGTAGAGGAACTGGGCCGCTTGTACGTTCAGGAGGTAGTCAAACTTCATGGTGTGTCGTCAGCAGTTGTTTCTGACAGGGACCCCCTCTTTACATCACGGTTTTGGGGAGGCCTCCAGAAGGCTTTGGGGTTGCAGATTAAGATGAGCACGGAATACCATCCTCAGACCGATGGCCAGACGGAGCGGGCGAATCAGATTCTGGAAGACATGCTCCGAGCCTGTGTGTTAGATTTTGGAGGCTCATGGGATAGCCATTTGGGGCTGGTCGAGTTTTCTTACAATAACAGTTACCAGTCTTCCATCAGAATGGAACCCTTTTAGGCGCTCTATGGACGGCCTTGTCGGTCTCCTCTGTGTTGGGCTGAGGTAGGAGAGGCCTCACTCTTGGGACCGAGTCTTGTCCAGGAGACATCTGAGAAGGTCAAGCTGATTAAGTAGTGGTTGTTGACAACTCAGAGTCGCCACAAGTCTTATGTAGATCAGAGGCGGTGGGACCTCGAGTTTTCAGTGGGGGACAGAGTGTTCCTGAAAGTGGCCCCTCGCTTGGGTCACCGTCGTTTGGGGAAACAGGGGAAGCTGACACCGAGATTTGTCGGACCTTTTGAGATTCTTGAGCGGATTGGAAAAGTGGCATACAGGTTAGATTTTCCCTCGCAGTTGACGTCGATTCACGACGTATTTCATGTCTCCCAACTAAAGAAGTACAACCCCGACCTGTCGCATGTGCTGAATTGGGAGGAGCTGGAGATAGAGTCCGACTTGTCTATGGTCGAGCAACCAGTGCGTATAGTGGATTCTCGGGAAAAGGTGCTGCGTGGAAAGTCCATTCCTCTGGTGCGTGTTCTTTGGAAGCACGGGAATGATGAACACGAGACTTGGGAGCGGAAGTCATGGGTTGAGAAGGAGTACCCATTTCTATTCTCTGATCAGGCTTTGAGCTGACTTTCCGAGGGTGGAAAGTTTTCATGGTGGGGAGAATTGTCACGCCCGGACTTTATTGAGGTATACGTTTAATTTTAAATTTTTATTTCATAAATTAATTTCCGGTTTATTTAAATTATTTGGTTGTATCATGAGCCGAACCCGGTTTGGGTTGCCCGTTGGGGTAACGGTGCGCGCGTGTGGGCCTTGCGCCGCTCATCGCACGGGTAGGGGATGGGCAAATCCATGCAGCTTTTTCATTTCAACGCTCGGTGCCCGTTGCGCGGACGAACAAAATGACAGATGTTAACTTCAGTTTTATTATTATTATTTATGTTATTATTATTATTATTGATACTACTATTATTATTATTAGTATTAATTTTTATGCTTTTCTTATTGTTATTACTATATTATTATTATCATTATTATTATCTTTATAATTATTATGATATTATTATTATTATTGCTAATATATTATTATTATTATTATTATTATTGTTATTTTATTGTTATGCATTTATTATTATTAAGATTATGATTATTATTATTACTATTAATATTATTATTTCTAATATTATTATGTTATTTCTAATATTATTATGATATTAATTTAATTTAATTTTTTTTATCTATCTACTCCCCTAGGAACCCTAGCCGCCCCCCCCCCCACTCCCATTTTTTTTTATTCTTTTCTTTTACTTTTTTTTTCTTCTTCTTTCCTTCCTCCCCACGTTTCTCCTTCTCTTTTGTTTTCTCCCCCAGCCACGGTCGCGCCCTGCTCCTACACCCTCTCCGCCGCTGTATCTTGCCGAACAGCACCTCCCGCCGGACCTGCATCGGCCACGCCTCCGCCTCGGGCCGACCTGCTGCTCCCCTTGCACCGGCAGCGGACCAGCCGCCCCCTGCCGCTCTTCTTCTCTTCTCCTCCTTCTCTCTTTTTTTCTTTATTTTCTTCTTCTCCTCCTTTTCTTCTTCTCCTCTTCCTCTCCTTCTTCTTCTCTTCTCACCCGTCGCGCCTCCCTTCCCTTCTCCTTTTTTTCCTCTCCTCCTCTTCTTCCTCTTTTCTTCTCATCTTCCCCTGCCGCTCTCCCTTATCCTCCGCCCAGCCGGCGCAACCCCCCTGCTGTTGTCCTCTGTTGCACACCGCACAAGACCCCAGCCGGCGCTCTCTCCATCTCCGCCGCTATCTCTTGCCGGACAGCAGCCCCGCCGGACCAGCTCGGCTCCACCCCGTCGCACCAGCCACCGACACCCACACCGACGCACCCTCCTCTCGCCGGATCTTCGAAACCGCACCGGACCCCTGCTGCTACTCCCACTCGGCCACCCTCCTGCTCACCGGCGCACACTCCTCCGCTCCGCCAAAGGGTTTTCTGTTTGTTTTTTTTATTTTATTCTATCATTTTATTTTATTTACTAAGTTCATAACATTTTTTTTATTATTATCATTGTGTTAATAATACTATTACTATTATTACTATACTAATATTGTTATTATTATTTTAATTTTATTATGTTATCATTATTACTATATTAGTGTCATTGTTATTATTATTGTCATGTTAATATCATTATGTTATTATTTTTATTGTTATTAATATTAAATTATTATTATTAAATTATGGTTATGCTATTATTATTTTTGTTATATTATAAAATTATAATTATTCTATTTTGGGTATGCTATTATTATTATTATATTATATTATTATTATTATTATTATTATTATTATTATTATTATTTTATCGCTATTATTATTATCCTCATTATTATTATGTTAACAATTTTCTGAACCCGTTGAGCGTTCTGCTGTTTTTAGGACCTGGTTGACGGCTCAAGACGGTGCGACCGCGGCGCAACTGGAGTCTTGCACCATGTCTTTTTCTGCGCCTGTTTGAGGTAGGTGATTCCGCACTCAATTATCATCTGGCGATCTTTTGCGTGTTGGTTTAATCTTTCAGCACCCTACTAATTAGTTAGTTTTGATTACTTTTTTGTGTGCATCTAATTTTCCAGTGGTCTATTTATGTGGTTCAAGTCCTTTTCTTTTATTGCAGAAACCCACTTTGGCTGTTTATTATTAATTGTAAACTGTGTAGTGTGGTTTAAGTTTTTTTTTTTAAAAGGAAAAAAGAAAAAGGAGGTTTTGGTGTGTGTGTGTGGTTTTCAAAAAGGATATCAGTGTGCAGGTGACACGTTTGGCTCTAAGTGATAATGTGACATACTATATGAACTCTGATCTTTAGGTGAGCACAAGGAGGGAAGTCGGGGTATTAGGTGGGGAGACTGGGACTAGTGAGCTAGTGTTCCGGAGATGACCCGACCCGGTTTCACTGGCAGGTTTGACGACTGCAACACTAACTAAACAGATGATATCTGAGGGTCGTGGCCTTCTAATCCACATGTTCTGAGGGTCGTGGACTTCTAAGCCACGTTATCTGAGGGTCGTGGCCGCCTAAGCCACGTTTCACCGAGACACGACGTTCTAGGATCCCACTAGTTTTAGTACCCATAGGGCCTTTCCCATACTTTGGTGCCACCAGTTACTTTGTGTGCATAATGATACGTGATATGTCACTTGAACTGCCATCCTAATGTGTTTATTTTTTAACTGCCTTTCTTTTAAATCGTTTTATGAAAACTATTCCTTTTGCACTTCTTTCTCTCTTTATTTTAGCATTGCAAATGGTTTGTCTTTTGATAGTTGTGCGTGGAATCTTTTATTGGTGATATCCTGCTGGGCGATTGCTCACACCCTACTTACACCCTTGGGTGTAAGTAGACTTCTTTACTTCTGATACAGGTAAGGGTCCAGCTTTTGGGAGCAGTGGTTCAGGTTGTTAGCAGGACTATCTACGTGGCGTTTTGGTAGTGGCTGAGAGGCGGTGTCCTCACACCGGGTGACAGTCCTTAGGTTGGTTTGGTCATCTTGTTTTAGTGTTATTTGGGTTTTTTAATACTTGTGAACCAAAAACCTGTTTGGTGATCTACGTGTTTGACTGTAACCTTTACTTCTGTTTGGTTTACTTTGGTTGGCTACATTATATTTGTTCACTCGGGTAAATCGTTCCAAAAGTTTATTTTGATACCCGGGCACTTGTGCCAGCCCGTGGGGATCGGGAACACCCTTCGGGCCTTGCCGCGGGCCAGGTCGGGCGTCGGTTTGGATGGCGATCCGATTCGGTTCGTGACATTTATCTAATTCTTAAAGTGTTTATAAATTAAATAATTATAAATTTTTTATAATTAATTAATTATATGTTTTCGAAACCATTAAAAAAATAAATATTTCAAAATATTAATTTTTAAAATTAAAATACTTTTTTCAAATTATATGGAATGACTTATAATTTAGATATAAATTTTTTATATAGAAATTAAAAGTGTAATTTTTAAAGTGTATAAATTACAAAATAAATAAAAATATAAAAAAAATATATTTAAAATTATGAAGTGGTCATAATAATTAATTTAAATTTTTCAAATTAAAATGTCTTATTTGATAAATTTATTAAACAATGTCAAAATGAGTTTTGATAATTGATATGATCAATGTTTAAATAATATTAAATGTGTGATATTTTGATTAGAAAAATTGTTTATATAATATAATTGGAATAGAAAATGTTTATGTAGTACCCCCAGTTTCTAGTAAGTAACCCTTTTTTTATTCCTTTTAAGTACATGAAGCATATGAGAAATGGTTGGGAAAGTTTGGAGACTTTTAAAGGGTTAAAGGGAAAAAAAGTGGTGACGCACGGGCTGCGCATGGTTTTCCCAAACTGTGCAGAAGCCATGTAGGTGGTGGTCACTTAAGACAGAGGAGACCTCACAGTGTACACACGGTTTGGGAAAACCATGTGAGGAGGTCGTGTGCAGTGCCCCTTCCAAGCAGTGACTACCACACGGTTAGCGCACGATTTGACTAACCGTGCGGACTAACTATAATCGGGGTCAACTTAGATCCTATTTTTAATTATCTAATATGTTTTATCTTTAAACCCACTCGTTTTTTCTCCTAGACAGCCCTAACTCAGGATTTCTATCTAGTGAAGGTGGGAGAACACTTACCAGGCGTTTTGGAAGTGATCCGAAGGTTTGCCTTGGCGTTTAGTGGCTGGTTGATCGAGGTGAGTCTCGTTTCCTTTAGTTTTCTTAGATCTCCTTCTTCCCTCTTGATGGATCCTTATATATACGCCCAAGGTGGGTTAATCTAAGGTATTGGATGACTTTTAATTCAGGTTTTGGTTTTTTTTGGTACTAGGGGAAGGAATCTAAGGAGGTTTTGGGTAGTAGTTAACTCAGTTTTGTTGGTGTTCTTCATCCCTTGGTTGGTTTCGCCTAATTTTTTGAGGTAGTTGGCTTCACTCTTGATTCCTCTTTCTTAGAACTTGAAGGCTTAGTTTCAAATTTTTTTCCTTGATTGAAATGGTTTGTTTATCTACTATGAAAGAATGGTTTAAACCCTTTTTTAGTAACGGGTGATGGGAATTGTTTGTTTTTGGAAAGTGTTTATTGAAGAGAATTTAAAATGGTGATTTTAAACTGGTTATGTTTTTACTGCTTGAAATAAATGGTTTTCAATAAAAGTTTTGATGCTTTATTGAAAGGTTTTGACCAAACTTGTTTTTGGCATGGATTTGCATGGGTTGTGGTGTGTGTTCATATGCATTGGGATGGATGAGGGCGAGAAGTACCCCCATCAAAAGGTTTGGATGGATAAGTGTGATAAGTACCCCCATCAAAAAGGATGGATAAGGGCCTGAAGTACCCCCATCAAGGTAGTCCACTAAGTGATGGCTTAGTGGAAGGATAACTCACCACTCGCGAGTATAGAGAGGTCCAGGTCGCATGCATGGTTGGTTTTGTGGTTTTGTGAAATGGAATGAATGTTCCAAAAAGGAAATGGTAATTTTATTGGGAAACTTTGCTTGGTTTCTTTTCTTGAGAAAGATGGGTTTTGTTGGAAAATGGTTTTGACATGGAACTTGTTATATTGTGAACTATTTTAGAATTGTTTTATATAAATTGTTTTATATATATGTGCTAACATGTTTTATCCTAGAGGCATGGGTTGGTAAGTCATCGGGGAAAACCTACTGAGTTTCATTACTCACCCTCTGCTTTGGCACGTTGGTGATTTTGCAGATTTCATATACCAGGATGTTGGAAAAGGTAAAGTATCACATGTTTATAGCACTACTTTGTGATACTTGGGCTGGTTCATGACATTGGATCTTGGAGCTTGTGGAGCATGGAGTTGGGTTGTCACCTTGTAGTCTTTTAGTTTTTCTTTCCACTGTTTACTCTGATTTAGTGTTGTTTTTTGTTGTGGTACTCTTGTTTGGTTTATGATAAAACAAATGGTTGTGTTTTCTTCACTTTTATCATGCATCATTTAGTTGATTAGTTTGGTTATGTTTGTTGGTTTTTTGGTATGTTCAAAAAGGGTAAATCGTCCCCCAATTATTTTGAAAACCTTCGGCATTTATTTCCAGCCTTTGGCGCCTTGGGGATGTCTCTTAAGGCCTAGTAATGACTCATTGTACTCTCAAGACAATGGTAATTGGCGGGTCATTACAAATGGTACCAGTTTTTTTGTTCCTTGGGGTATATGCAATCATATTGTTCCTTTATTTGTGGAATAAGTAGTCATCAGTTTTTGTTGTTCTTGGCATTGAATTATTACATGTCTATTCCTTGGGTGGTCATCTTAGGAAGAAGTGGGATTGTCGGAACTTGGAATGTAGAGCATAAAAAGACGTAGCTAACCTTTTTATGTTGAACTTCAAGTTACCAGGGAGTTGGATACATAAGTATTTTGGAGACACTTATAGGATAACACATATCATTGTCATGGGTTTATCCAATGAGATGAGCATGACATGCATTAGAGTAATTACTTCCCACTAGGAGCGCATACATCATTTTGAGAAATGGATTATGATTTGATGCAAAATCATGATTTCTGAAAATTTGTGAACTTTTTTTCAAATGAAATATTTTGAAAAGAGAATGATTGATGTATTTTGAAAATGGATTGATTTTCAAAAGAAATAAAAGATTTTTCAGAAATGGGTAAATGGGGAAAAGATGGATGTTTGGAAATCAATGTTGTGATAGTAATTTGAGAGATATTGAAATTATAAGCCTTCAGTTTCTAGGAAGTGAGACTGACGGTGTGCATTGTTTGTATAGAAAATGGCACCCGTTAGGCGTCGTAGAAACCAAAAGGAAGAGGTTGTGGAGAATGTGGTCGCACCTGAGCCACAGGTGAACCAGAAGCTAGTCCAAAGAATAGTTTAATCATTCCAGGCTGTAGACATGGGGAATCAGAGGGATGAGTCAAGCCATGTAGACCATTCCATCCAGTTCCAAAAGAAGAATCCACCCATCTTTCGGGGTGATTCTGAACCAGAAAGGGCAGAGGTGTGGCTGAGTAGGATGAATCGTATCTTCGATTTCATCGTCACACCAGAAGAACTGAAAGTAAAGTTGGCGACGTATATGCTGAAGGATCTTGAACGATAGTGGTGAGAGCTAGTGGTGCAGGACAAGGTGGATCAAGTCCTGGGCTGGGAGTAATTTGAGGATTGTTCAATAAACAATTCTATCCTCACACGTTCAAGATCCAGAGGACGATGGACTTTTTCAGCCTGAAGTAGGAGAATATATCTATCATGAATTATGTGGCTAAATTCATGAATTTAGTGCACTTTGCACTAGAAGTTGCTGCAAGTAGTGCACTTTGCACTAGAAGTTGCTGCAAGTGTTTCACTAAAGGCCTGCATCATTGAATCAGGGTTGTGGCAGAAGATTCGATCGAAGATAGTTATGCTCTGTATTGCGGATTATACGGAGATGGTAAATAGAGAAATAGTAGCTGAAAGAGACATCTCAGGAGTTATGGGAGGAGGAAGTATGATGATACCCACGGGAACGGGTGGGAACTCTAATGCTGGGAACAAGCGGAAGAAGGACACCTACTTCCAAGGTGGGAGTGAGAATCAGAATGAGACAGCTGGATCGGTGAATCTTCCTCCATGACCCATGATGAAAGTCGGGTGTTTTCAATGTGGCTCGATTGATCACATGAAACGAGAATGTATAGCACCACCAAGAGCATGCCACAATTACAACAGGATGGGGAATCTTCAGCGATATTGTCGTAGTGCTCCACGGTCGGGTGTTCGTGACACTTCTCAGGTGTCGCAAGCATCTTATGATTCGATAGGGTGAGGATAGAAAAATAAGTCTCGCCAGAAGAATAGAGCTAGCTATGGTGATTCTAGGAATACCATGACTCCTCATGTAGGGAAATCTCAACAAGGCAATAATGAGCAAAGTACAGTAATAAAGTAATTGTATGGAGCAGAACAGGTGATTTTGGATGACCAGTCTGGACTGTCTATGGTGAGAGGTATGATTCTTTTGAATTCTAACCTTGTGCATGTGCTCTTTAATACTAGTACATCAAATTCCTTCATTTCTTCTCGTGTTGTTGATGTGCTATGTTTAAAACTGGAAATGATGTCTTCTGTTTTGAAACTAAAAACTCCTCTTGGTGAAAGAGAATGTCAAGCCTTTATGTGTAAAGTATGTGCTATAACTATTGATGGAGCTAATCTGAAATAGGATTTATCTATGATGGAGATGGATGTCTATGATATAATCTTGGGTATGGATTGGTTGACAGAGTTCAGGTCTCACATCGACTGTTATAGCAGAACAGTCAGTTTTGTGACTGAGGATGGTGTCGAGCATCTCTTTAGAGAAGAAACAGTGGTGAAGGCATGTGTAATGGGCTTGTTGGAACCAGTAGTGGAAATGATATCTTACCAGTTGGCTGCGTTAAACTTGGAATCGATGGACGAGATCGCAAATAACAGTTTTTCAGTAGTTGCGGATCAATTTCCTGATGTTTTTTCTGAAAACTTATCAGGGTTACCACCTGTAAGAGAAGTGGATTTTACAATTGATCTCCTTATAGGTACCATTCCTATTTCACTTTCACCTTATAGGATGGAACCAACGGAGTTAAAGGAATTTAAAGTGCAGTTGGAAGAACTGGAAAATTAAGGTTTTATTCGGCCAAGCGTATCTCTGTGGGTAGCACCAGTTGTGTTTGTAAAGAAAGAAGATGAAACTTTGAGGCTATGTGTGGATTATCGTAAACTTAAAAAAGTTACAATAAAGAATATATATCTATTTCCACACATTGATGACTTGTTTGATCAATTGAGGGGAGCTCAGTGGTTCTCTAAGATTGACTTACGGTCAAGATATCACCAGTTGTGAGTTCAGAAGGAGGATATTCCGAAGACAGCCTTCAGAAGCATATATGGATACTATGAATATGTAGTCATGCCTTTTGGTCTTACGAATGCACCAACAGTATTTATGGCATTTATGAATCGGATATTTCAGTGATATCTGGATTCTTTTGTTGTGGTGTTTGTGGACGACATATTGGTGTATTCAAGAACAAGGGCTGAGCATGAGAAACACTTGGAAATAGTGTTGCAAATCCTGAGAGACCATCAGTTGTATGCCAAATAATCAAAGTGTGATTTTTT
Organism: Viscum album; assembly: GCA_963277665.1. NCBI lineage: Eukaryota > Viridiplantae > Streptophyta > Magnoliopsida > Santalales > Viscaceae > Viscum > Viscum album. The sequence continues at coordinate 353,396,691 of OY728159.1, forward strand.
GATACAAGGGGTATGCTTTCTGGGCCATGTTGTTTCTGAGAAAGGTGTTTTAGTGGATCCAAAAAAGATAGAATATGTTCTTTCTTGGAAACCGCTGAAGAATGTATTTGAAATACGAAGTTTTCTTAGTCTAGGTGGTTATTACTAACGCTTTGTGCATGAATTATCACGACTAGATTCACCTATGAAATCATTGAAAAATAATAACAGTGTATTTAAATGGACTGAGGAATGTCATAGATCTTTTCAAGAGTTTAAATTTTTCCTTACATCAGCACCCATCTTGATTTTGCTGGAATCAGGACAGGGGTACGTGGTGTATTGTAATGCTTCAGGATCTATGTTGGGATGTGTTCTCATGCAAGGAGACCATGTTGTTTCTTATGTCTCAAGACAGTTGAGAGTCCATGAAAATAACTACCCAACACATGATTTGGAGTTAGCTATAGTTGTCCATGCCTTGAAGACTTGGCGTCATTATCTCTTTGGTGAGAAATTCACTATCTTTACAGATCATAAGAGTTTGAAGCATATTTTCTCACAATGAGATTTTAATCTGAGGAAGAGGAGATGGATAAAGTATTTTAAAATGTTCGACTTTTTCTTGATGTATACACCGGGTAAGGGAAATTCGGTGGCCGATGCATTAAGCAGAAATTCGTATGCTCAGTTGGCGCAAGAAGCTTCAAATGAGTGGCAGTTGATGCCGGTCCTAGCCGACATGCATATGGAATGTGAAGACTGAGCTGATGTTGCGGTTTTCTTTCTAGTTGTTCTTGTTACTGATTTTTCAGAGATAGTAAAGGAGGTATAAGAATCTGATGTAGACTGTGTTGTAATGAGTTCAAAACTCAATGGTGGGGAGACCATTGAGGGATGGAAGCTGGATGGGAGTTCAGTATTGCAGTTTCGAGATCGGATGGTTGTACCTTTAACTACTCAGGAACAACTCCTTCATGCTTACCACCATTCCATATGGGTTGTTCATCCAGGAATACAGAAGATGTATAAGGCAATAAAGGCACAATTTTGGTGGAGTGGCATGAAACGGAAGGTAGCTGAATTTGTTTCAAGGTATTTAACTTGTCAGCAATTTAAAGAAGAACATCAGCGGCCAGTGGGTATGTTGAAGTCTCTACCAATTCCAGTGTGTAAATGAGAGAAGATATCTATGGATTGCATTACATGCCTCCCAATAATGGTCCAGAAACACGATTCCATTTGGGTGATAGTGGATCGTCTAATCAAGTCGGCCCATTTCATCCCAATTCATGAAACCCATACGGTGGAAGATCTCTAAAAAATCTATATCTGAGAAGTGGTAAAGAGACATGGTGTACCAGTTTCAATCATGTCAGATAGAGATCTGAGGTTCACATCTCGTTTATGGTGATCCTTATAGAAATCCCTGGGAACTCAGTTGAATATGAGTACGGCGTATCATCCTCAAACGGATGGACAATCCGAAAGGATGATATAGATGTTGTAAGACATGTTGTGGGCTTGTGTAATGGATTTTGGTGGCTTGTGGGAAGAGCACATGCCTTTAGTGGAGTTCTCATATAACAAAAGTTATCAGGCCTCGATACACATGGCTCTATTTGAAGCATTGTATGGGTGTCCTTGTCGTTCTCCACTTTGTTGGGTGGAAACAGGTAAGACTTCACTAGTTGGTCCGAGCCTTATCCAAGAAACAATAGAGATGATTCAGTTGATAAAAAAGAGGATGGATATGGCACAAATTATTCAAAAATCTTATACGGGTCATCACTGAAGACCGTTGTCGTATGTGGTGAGTGATCATGTCTTTTTAAGAATCTCTCCAAAGCTTGGACATCGTCGTTTTGGGAAGCAGGGTAAATTATCTCCTCGATATATAGGCCCTTTTGAGATACTAGAATGGGTTGGCGAGGTGTCGTATCGGTTTCCATTACCACCACGGTTCAGTGCAGTGCATAATGTGCTCCATGTATCTCAGTTGAAGAAGTATCATCCCGATCCTGACCATGTGATCAGATGGGATCACGTTGACCTAGATCCGGATTCTTTGTTGGTACATATTCCGGTGCGGATTGTGGATAGGCAGGATAAAGTCTTGCGTGGAAAAAGCATCGGTCTAGTGCGGTTTTTGTGGAAACATGGTCAAACTCAGAAATAGACTTGGGAATGTGAGAAAGAAATGAAAGAGAAGTGGACAGAACTCTTTCAGGCAAGCAATGGTTTTCTAGTTTCCAGGGATGGAAATACCAATGGTGGGGAGAATTTAGTACCCTCGGTTTCTGGTAAGTAACCCTTGTTTTATGATTTTTAAGTACATGGATCATATAATAAATTTTTGGGAAATTTTGGAGACTTTTAAAGGGTTAAAGGGCAAAAAAGTGGTGACACACGGGCTTCGCACGGTTTTCCCAAACCGTACGGAAGCCATGCCGGTGGTGGTCACTTCGGACAGAGGAGACCACACGGTGTACGCACGGTTTGGGAAAACCGTGTGAGGAGTCCATGTGGATCACCCCTTCCAAGTAGTGACTATCGCATGGTTAGCGCATGATTTGCCTAATCGTGCGGACTAACCATGCGCGGGGTCAACTTAGATCCTATTTTTAAGTATCTAATCCGTTTTATCTTTAAACCCACTCATTTTTTCTCCTAGATGGCCCTAACTTGGGATTTCTCTCTGGTGAAGGTAAGATAACACTTACCAGGCATTTTGGAAGTGATCCAGAGGTTTTCCTTCACGTTTAGAGGTCGGTTGATCGAGGTGAGTCTCATTTCCTTTAGTTTTCTTAGATCTCCTTCTTCCCTCTTGATGGATCCTTATATCTACGCCCAAGGTGGGTAGATCTAAGGTAGTGGATGACTTTTAAGTCAGGTTTTGGTTTTGTTGGTACTAGGGGAAGGAATCTAAGGAGGTTTCGGGGAGTAGTTGACTCGGTTTTATTGGTGTTCTTCGTTTGTTGGTTGGTTTCACCTAATTTGTTGAGGTAGGTGGATTCACTCTTGATTCCTATTTCTTAAAACTTGAAGGTGTAGTTTCAAATTGTTTTCCTTGATTGAAATGGTTTGTTTATCAGCTGTGAAAGAATGGTTTAAACCACTTTTTACTAATGGGTGATGGGAATTGTGTGTTTTTGGAAAGTGTTTGGTGAAGCGAATTTAAAATGGTGATTTTAAACTGGTTATGGTTTTGCTTCTTAAAAGAAATGGTTTTCAATAAAAGGTTTGATGCTTTATTGAAAGGTTTTGAACACACTTGGTTTTGGCATGTATTTGCATGGGTTGTGGTGTGTGTTCATATTCATTGGTATGGATAAGGGTGAGAAGTAACCCCATCAAAAGGTTGGGATGGATAAGGGGGAGAAGTACCCCCATAAAAAGGGATGGATAAGGGCATGAAGTACCCTCATCAAGGTAGTCCACTAAGTGACAGATTAGTGGAAGGATAACTCACCACTCGCGAGTATAGGGAGGTCCAGGTTGCATGCATGGTTGGTTTTGTGGTTTTGTGAAATGGAATAAATGTGCCAAAATGGAAATGGGAATTTGATTGGGAAACTTTTCTTGGTTGTTTTTCTTGATAAAGATGGTTTTTTTTGGAAAATGGTTTTGACATGGAACTTGTTATATTGTGAACTGTTTTGGAATTTTTTTTATATAAATTGTTTTATATAAATGTGCTAACATGTTTTATCCTAGAGGCATGGGTTGGGAAGTCATTGGGGAAAACCTACTGAGTTTCATTACTCACCCCCTGCTTTGGAAAGTTGGTGCCTTTGCAGATTTCATATACCAGGATGTTGGCAAAGGTAAATTATCACATGTTTATAGCACTACTTCATGATACTTGGGCCGGTTCGTGATGTTGGAGCTTGGAGATTATGGAGCATGGAGTTGGGTTGTCACCTTGTAGTCTTTTAGTTTTTCCTTCCACTGTTTACTCTGATTTAGTGTTGGTTTTCGTTGTGGTACTCTTGGTTGGTTTATGATAAAACAAATGGTTGTGTTGTCTTCGCTTTTATCATGCATCATTTAGTTGATTAGTTTAGTTATGGTTGTTGGTTCTGTGGTATGTTCAAAATGGATAAAAACTTCCCCCACTTGTTTTGAAACCCTTCAGCATTTATTTCCAGCCTTTGGTTCCTTGGGGATGTCTCTTAAGGCCTATTAATGACTCGTTGTACTCTCAAGCCAATGGGAATTGGTGGGTCATTACAGTTTATATTTCATTTTATATCATATTTTTAAAATAAATGAAATATGATGATAATATTAAGGTGTCCATATTGGATATAAATACAAAGAGTTTTTATTTATTTAACTATAGAATATCTATAGTACATGATAAGATTAAAAAGGGTTTATAATGGATTTATTTATGAATTATTCATAAATTGTTTATTACATGTCTAAATTTATGAATTGTTCATTTGTTTAGTTTATTCCCTAAATTATTCATGAATATAATTTTTAGATTATGAATGTATGAATGCTTTAGTTTAAAGAGATAAACAAATTATATAAATTTTTATTCATGCATATAAGTTAGAGGGAGGGAGACGATGGGTGAAGCAGGGGGGACATCACTATGCATGCATATAAGGATTTATTTTCTAGGTATGATAATTGATTTATTTTTCTTCTACCTTGACTTTGGTTCATACTAGGTTATAATATTTTATTAATCTATTAATTATAATTTAAAAAAAAATAAAGTGTCAAAATTTTATTGGAATAGAGGTTTCTATTAAGTAAAGTAATTTTGGCTCGAGTGACTTTGTGTTGGACTGCTCATTGGCCTAGAGGCTTCTGCCTTGTCTAGAAAAGTGGGTTTGAATCTTTGTCACTCCAGGCATACTCTTATGGGGATTTTTGATTTCATAATATTATAAAATTTTACATTAAATAGTTTCGTGTACCGTATATATGGTGTGAATTTGGATGTGTATAAATATAGTTTTATTTTAACTTGGTTTAGTAACACCTATGAGTTTTATAGATTTACAAATCAATATGGTTTGAACATATTGATTTGGTGGTAGGAATAAGATTCCAAACTAAATAATTAGAAATATGTATACACATATAGAATAAGGTAGATAATTTGGTGAGATTAAATTACCATTAAAAACACTAAGTGTTAGGTTCCTTCTAAAGAGAACACTTTTCAATACCTTGATTATTCAACTAGGTGGGTTCTGCAAAATAAAGGTACCCATGAATTATCTTTTGTAAGAAAAGAAAGTAATGAGGTGAACCTAAGAGTTAGTGACTCATTTTTATCATTTTATTTGGTTCACACTTAGATTATAAAATCTTAATAAGGATACAAAATTAATGGTGTTGACTTTATCCATATGATATATTAGACAAAGAGTTTTCAGGTTAACCATCTAAGAGTCATATATGATATGATTAGCATTATGGACTTCCAAAATAACTAAGTGGTGAGAGTAATTCCAAATAAGACTCATTTATTAATGAAATATAGATATTTTACTACTAATGGATTTGATTAATTTAAAAGGGTATGTCATTTTAGTGGGATCATATTTAATAAAAGTCATTATTAAATTAATGAAAAACATGATACTCATCTAATAAAATATTGTGTTTTAGGTATAAATGGAATTATCATCATTTAACTTAACTTTGAGATATAATATTAGTATAAGTAACTTCTTATACTAGTGAAAAACTTAAAAAATGTTATTAATAAAGAAAAAAATTATGTGTTCAAGATAAAACTTACCTGAGTAACCATCTGTTGAAATTTGTTAACACTTAAATCAATATAATTATGAGAATCATAAAATGGATCACTCAATGTTTCAAAAGAAATGTATGAAAAATGTTCTAAGGAACTTTAGTCTTCTTTTATGTATTCAATATTATTGAGTACATTAATGACTTAGAGAGACTAGGGTTTCCTATAAGTCTTGTTCTGGATATAGAATTCATTTTGTTATCATCATTGAAAATTATTTGAAAATATAAATAAGTTTCAATAAAATTTTACCTGATATTATAAAAGTGTTGATTATAGATGGAATAGGCATGATATTTCTAGGTTCTAGTGTTTTATAGATAGTAAAAGTGGGTAAATTTTCAAACCATAAGAAGAAAATTTAGTTATAAAGTACATAAATGTTTCTTCAATCATCCATTCGAATTCATTGAAACCTAAAGAAGATATCAGTAAGGTAAGAAATTATTTTTATATGATGTAATTATATGGGATACCTAAAAGGAGTATGGGAAACTCCATGTAATTTCTAAGTCGTGTATTGATGTTATAGAAATCAATTCTTCAATTTAGAAGGGTATATGATACCAAATGTATAATTTATTAATGTTTTAAATATATATGCATTCAAAATAAATGAAATAATCGATAAAGCTTATATTTTTTATTCTAATGATGTAACAAATGGTTGTTGAATCATATATTTGAATATAAAGTAATATATCAATCTCATATGGATCTTAGTAAAGGATGTGTATAGTTTTCTCATTTCTCTTATGTGATAAGAGAAGTTGTTTTTAAATAAGTAGTTGTTTTAAATAATACAATATTATGGTTTTAATACATTTTTTTATTATTTGTAGGATTATATAACATAATTGAGAAGAATATAAATGATAAAAATGTTTTATTTAGGATAATAGTGTTTATCTAGATATTTGTTAAAATATGAGGGATTTGGTCACACCGTTAGTGGAATTTTTTATAAAACAATCTTATTTTCAAAAAAATCTTCTAAAACATAGAATACTATATAAGATATGGATATAATTTTTTATATGTTAAATATCACCACTAATAGTGAATAAGTTTTATTTTATACATAAATGGTCTTGTATATATTAGCATGATATTATTAAGGTAATGTAGTGTCTAAGAGTCTTGATAGAGTATGTTTGGACTTTGATAAGTTCAAAGTATAATAAATAAAATATCATGCTAGTCTTCAAAACTAAATGTCACTTTATATCCTAAAATGTTTTAGGGTACATCGATAAAATATTATTGAAAATATATATATTTTTTACCAAAATATTTCAATGAAAAGGTTTAATGGAAAATTTATAAGAATGATGATGATAATTAAATTTCAAATATTTTTAAGAAGAAAACATAAGCTATTAACATCATAACATTGGATGTTGTGAAGTTAAGGAGTTTGGATACTTTGTTTAAAGAGTTGAAAATTAGGAATATGATTCATAATTTTCATCATTATTAAAATAGACTTAATTCAGAGATTTTACTCACTAAAAAAGTTTATTGGGATGGTTTAATAAAATGGTCACAAAGATATGTGATTGGAATTATATATATATTTAATGAGTATAGAAAAACACTAAAAGTGAAATAAACATAAGGAATATCTTGCAGTTTATTATATGTGATATGGTTAGATGAGTGATTATGTTTGGTTTTTTTAATATTATTAAACTATTTTAGTAATAAAAAAAATTATCATGTTAAAAAAAAGGACATCTATATTTTAGCATTCTTTCATGTTGGCTACATATACACATGAAGTGAAATGATAATTAACCTTTTAAATTATAACCTTGAGTTATCCCTAAGTGATATTGTTCAAGAATTATTATAGGTTATAAAAAAATTATAGTTATTGTGAGAAGGATTCTTGTATCAAGATATAGAATATTCTCATACGTCATAAAACAGGTTTTGTGCATTGGATGACCCATGAAGTATACCATAAGGAATTTTATATTGTAACACCCAGAGATCGCAGTGCCTACTTTCCTTTAAATAAATACTATATTTAATATATTTTATTATATGTTAAATTTCATTTAAGGGTGTAAAAATAAGTTACCGAGGTAAAAATTAGTCACTACAATAAAGGTTAAAAGGAGGTAAATAATGTTTAATCAAGATTTAAGTCAATAAATATCACAGAAACTCATCATTAAATTGGTAGATGAAGGGATTTCAAAAACTTAAATAATATTTTAAGCATTAATTTTCAATTTATTTTCCAATTTTCTTATTAATTACATCTCTTTTTTATATTAATAAAGTATATTTACAAAAGTGTCACCCCTTCCACCCCTCACCTATAAAAGGAGGCCTTTGGAACCACTCTTCTCCACACACCATAAGCTTATTATCTTGACCAATACCTAAAAAAAATACATCCCCAACACTATTTCCCATATCCTAGAGGTTATTGTCTCACCAAATGACCAATCTAAGGTTCCTTAAGGTGTAGTCCAAAAGAGGACACCCAAAGAAAGAGGTAATGTTCTTACCCAATCTATTTTAAAATTTTCTTATTTTACCTACTCCAAATTTAATCCATAAAATTTGAAATAATGAAATAATTATCATAAATATACTATAATTTTACTATTTTAGTGTAATATACACTATCTAACCTCCTCTTATTTTATTCAAAAAATGAAAACGATGTCGGTGTTATGTAAGAACTACTACCTCCATAGAATATTTCTTTAATTTTTCATCACTACATTCATGTTTGGTTGTATAAATAATTTTATGGTTAAATAAGATTATAATAAACATATTATAAAAGGATGAATAATAATTAAAGTAAAAATAACTAGTTCATAATGGTCGGTAAAACTGCCTATATGAACATGTAATTAAATAAAAACATTTATAATTAGTAAAAAATGACTATGGGTCCATTTAAAATTATGTAATCACATTAAAATAATTTAATTTCACTTTTGGAGTTGTAGTCTCATTTAACAATAACATCTATAATTATAAAAAAATCAAAGTATCCTTTGAACCGTGAAATAAATGCCCTCGAGATAGTAATAATAATCATGATATCTTAATAAAATTATTATAAATGAACATAAACTGATAGCATTAAATCAATTATAGATGAAAAATTTTCTAAATCAAGTATTTAACAAAATTAATTTGATATATGTTGGATGTGTGAACCAAGAAAGTCAGGACCCAAGGTAAATAATCATCTGAACTACCCTCTTATTTTGGGTTATGATTTATCTCACTAAATCTCATTTTATATTTATATTATTCACATATATCTATTATTATATCAATATTTATCTCACATATTTATCTATTTTATTTTCCCTTTATTTTCTGGGTTTGTACATGTTTTTCAATTTCCCTTCTCAATATTTCATTAAAATAGTCCTGTTAAAAGGGAACTTTCTTATTCACTTTTCATTTTCATATGCCAATTTTTAAATTTGGTTTCCCTTGATGATTTTATAAAATTATGACTATTTTAGGTTAAATCATTCTATTTTACTTTATATTTTAAGTAAAATCCTACTCACTGACATTCTTTAAAGGTTTCTTACCCATTTATTAAAATATCATTTCAAAGGAACATTTTTATACCTAATACCCCACCATTTATCATGAAATATTCTTAATTTTGACTTCATATTTAAAACATGTGTTCTTATTTAAAAAATTAATTAATAAAATATTTAATTTTTTATTCTATTTGTTATCTTTATAAAATATCAAATGATTATGTTTTGATACAATATTATGTAACCCTTTTCTTTCTCATCAATTTTTATATGATTATGCCTTATGTATGATTTCCTTATGTGGAACACATATGCATGTACATATTATAATGTGACAGTTGGGGAGAAAATTATTTATCCCTCTAATGAATTGGTAAATTATAATGGGTTTAACTAGATATAAGTTACTCTTATTAAGATTAGAATTATTTGGTAAGGTGATTACATTAAGATATGAATTTATAATTATCTAGTTATGTAATTCCATTAAGATATGATGTTATAATTATCCGATTAAGTGATTCCATTAAGATATTATATTGGAATTATCTAGTTAGGTGATTCCATTAAGATATGATGTTGTAATTATCTAGTTAGGTTATTCTAATATGAAAGGTGATGAAATGGTTGGTTAAGATATTGAAATAATAATGAACATAGTTCCCCAATATTCTTTTATGGTTTTTTATGCTTACAATGAATTTAAAAATTCATATTTCATGAAAATGGGTTGGTTTTGAGGAAAGTTAATGTTTAAAATTATTTTCCATGGTAAAGTTTTCAATTTAAGTAAAGCGTAAAATATTTAAAAAATTTAAAAATTTTACACTTCCTCAAGAAATTTTATAAGTTCTTTTGTGAAACATTATATTGTATTCCATTATCTTGTTTACTCACTTACTAGTATTTATAGCTCACCCTTTTCCTTTAAGTATTTCTATAGGGTATCCTATGAAGTAATATGTGTTCAAAGTTATTTAGGTTCACATTATGGAGATAAAAATAATAAATATTTAGTTTATATTTAAGTTGATGTATTATATGTCTAATCTCTTATAGAAACTAGACCTTTATATCCTCAGTTTTTATTTTATAGGGTTTTATGTTAAAAATCATGTAAAAAAATTGTACGATACTCAGGTTTGTATAGTTGTTATCAAATAAAGTTCTAGTTATTTTTGGGGATTAAGACTAGAAGACATTTGTGAAAATCCTAAGGATAATTCTAAGTGTGTGAAAATGTCCTAAGATTTTGGTAAAGTAAAAATAATTGGTATCGTAGAAATTAAATCCCTATCTGGATGCAAACAATTGAATGTAGGATCTAGAATAGATTCACCTAGGGGTAATTACCCTAAAATAATTGTTTGGGTTGTAAAACCCCATGTATATATGAGTTGAAAATTTTAGGAGGAATTTGAATTTTCAATTACTGGACAGGTTGAATTTTGATTGTAGATTTAGAATGAAATTATAAAAGTTGGAACACCTAAAAGTAATGTTTTTAGATGTGAAATAAGGCTTTAAAGGTATCTCAATTGCTCAGGTGAGTCTCAAAGGTTCGGGACTTGGGTCTTAAGTATTTGGAGAGAAATACAAGGGCATGTGGTTGGTTCATGGTTGGTGATAAACATGTATCCCAACCATTTGGCTCAGAATTCATAATATCATTATTTGATAAACCATGTGGAGGGTCTAAGGGAAACCATGTGCGTGTCCACAATAAATTATAGACATGTCGCATGGTTGACGCATGGTCTGTTAAATTGTGTGAGGTGAAGGGTGTGGGGTGATTCCAACTGTATTGTTGGAACATGGTTTGGAAAACCATGTGTCCAAACAATGTGGACCATTAAAAGTGGGAAAATACCACTTTTACCCTACCCCATTTTTAAGGGGGGTATCCCCTCTTTCTACTTTCCTCCTTCCCACATTCATCTAGCCCTTATCCCCCCTCTTTCCCTATTGATCCCCATTTGATTTGGGTTGTTTTTTGGTTTTTCTTTAGAAATTTTAGGTACATCTTAAAATCCAGAAATATCCTTGGACCTTACCCTCTATTTTTTTCTAATTTAGGGTTTAATAGTTTATTTATTTGGTTTTTATTCCATCAAAGAATGGTGGAATCCTCTGAGCATGATGGGGATTTTGCTCTGCCTAGGAAGAGGGTGACCAAGGATGTTGTCTTCACACTGTGTCTTGTTGTTTCAGTTGAGGTTCATCATGTTGTGGATTTTTATTCCGTTTTTCCTTAAAATTGAAATTTTTTAAGGATCAATGTGTTGGAATAGGTTAATTATTTTTCTCGATTTGGGTTTGGGGTGTTTTTTGGGTAATTGTTACCCATCCATCCAAATTTAAATTTTTATTAAGCCACTTTTAAGGAAAAATGGGAAACCATAGTTCACAAAAGGAACACTATGTGATAAAGGATCTCACAAAATGATTAAACACAAGACTAATATTACTGGACTCATCTACTCTATAAATTTCCCAGTGCAACGAACTAACCTGGGTTTCTGGATCCTCTCTGATAAGTTCTTCGAGGTGATAAATCATCCTTTCCATTATCTGAATAAATTCTTTTAAGGTTATTTTACTCTGATTGAAGTCTCGGGCTAATATTCTATCTTTCTTATCTAACCACACTTCTTGCTTCTCTATGGAATCAACTTGTAACCTTCATTCATAGATTCTATTGATCTCTTCTTCTAGTACATTGAGACGTACAGTCTGCTCAATCATTTCTTCCTTGGAGTGTAGGATAATTTTCAAGCACTCCTCATCCTTTGCTTCTCTATATCTAGATTGTCTACTTGATTCTTCACTTTCCCCCTTCTAAAGGACTGACATGACAAAATTACTTTTTTATTTAAAAAACACTTTTAAGGTAAAAGTGAGAAACCATCCAGTTCAAGCATCAAGAAATATTTCAGAATCATTGAAAAGAAATTTAAGTCTGCTAGACGCATTATCCCTAAGCAGTTTCCAAGAGATAGAGGATACCTGTGTGTCTGGAACACCCTCTAATAAATCTTCAAAGCAGGTCGCCATCTTGTCCCAAGCTTGCATGTATTCCTCTTGATTTATATTACCTTCATTGAATCCCCTTATCAGTATTAGGTCCTTCTTGTCAATCCATGCACTCTGATCGTCATAGATTGCTACTTTAAGAGGTCTACCCATCATCTTGTTAGCTTCTTCATCCGAGGCATTAATCATCAAAAAACTTTCCACCATCTCTTCATCCGAATTTAAAAGAATCTAGAAAGGATGCTCATGAACCTCATTTGACGCCCGCAGCTTAAGGACTGCATGATCCGCGGCCTCAGCATGGCCACCAGAGTTTTTGGAGACACCTGCAATCATCTTGTCCTTCGACTTTTTGGCGGACCTTGTCTCCATTGGGAGAGGTAAGAAAGAATAGTCCTTTCTCCCTTTCCCTTTCAAGATTTTTCTCATCCTTGGGCTGGGAGGCTCTCTGTCATGAAGATCATCAGCAGTATCACCTATGGAGAACTCAACAGACTCATCACTGGACACCCCCTGCTCCTCAGTCTGGACTACATCTAAGTCCTGAACCGGATCTTCAGTCACCAGCCCTTCAAAGCGATTGCCCATCTTAATAGCTGGAACCTCCCTCCTTGGGCTGGAATGAATCGGAAGATCGCCCCCTCTGTCTTGCTCCTGTTCCTTTCCATCAAATAACTCTCCCTCTCTACCAATCCTCAGAGTTTTACCTCTTTCTCCTGAACCACTTCCAGCACGCAGTGCCTCTGCATAACTGATCTTTCCTGAATCAGACTCTTCAACATTCCCTCCCGCTACATCATGGTTCTCTTCACCTTACAGCATTGTCAACGGGTTGAATGGAAGACTATCCCTTCCACCGATCTTCACTGTATCTGCACTGTTAGACTGATCGCCAGCTCTATGAGAAACTTCCAAACAGGGAGAATCTGCAGTTGTCATTCCAGAGGGTTCCGACTGCCTTACTGAGGTCTCAGCCGGTTGAAGACCCTGCTCCCAAATCCCAACCTCAAACCCCTGCACAGGCGCCCCCGATTCACTTGACAAGGAGCCAATGCCCAAATCTTTTCTCAGACGATCAAAAACTTCTGAAACCCGCGGCTCTGGGTTTTTAGGGACTGTTTCCTTCACTGCATCTAAATAAGATCCCAACTCCAACTCCAAGCCTGGAGATTCCTCCGCTCGAGGAGACACATAACCTGTTGCCATATCGCCCACAGGATCATGGGATCCATTGGGCGCCTTTGCGATGTTGGTCTGAGGGAGAACCGCAGCAATAGACACTTCCCCACCTCTCGTTGCGGTCCCTGCCAGACCAGACACAGGAGCAGAAAGCTCCTCAGCCACATCCACAGCAGGAGATCCTTCCGGCACCATAGGAGGTTCCGCCAACACACCCTGATCCCTTTTGCGGAAAATGCCCAAGCTGTGTCCTTGCCTACAGCAGGAGGAACAAAACTTCGTCCAAGATTCATACACAATGCATTGCACGTACCTGTATTCTTCCTCTATCACGATCCAAACCATTTCTCGAGGAGGCTTCAAAAGTTCCATTTCGACACAAATGCGGGCAACTATTGGGTGCTTCAGGGAGGAAGTCCTCCAATCTGCACACAGGAAGCGACCAATGGAATTTCATATAGATTGAAGAAGAGACGGATTCTGGAAGGGCAGTGGAAGCCCTGGAAGTTGGAGCCAAATAGCCGTCGTGGAGGGATCGCGATTCATGTGTAAGTCGAAAGACCAGCGAAGCAAATGAAACTGGAATCCGCGAACAGATCTACTTGTTCTGGACCAAGCCCGCACCAAATCTTCCTCAGCAGTGAAGCGTAAAAGCATCTGTCTCGGCCCGAGAAGACCGACAAACACCGGGTGACTTAAGCCCCAAGCCTCATTTACATACCTGTCAAACATCTCCATCGAAGGACGTCGACGGACGAACTTCACCACCAGGGCCGTAGAGAGCAGAGAAGAAGCAAGGGTGAATTCCTGAGAAGAGATCAGGACCACTGGTTGCCCATGGAGAATTCCAGGGACCTTCGGAGAGACTTCGATGCTGGGGAGAAAGAAGGGGGAAACGTTAGGAAAAGCTCGATTACTGAGATCCTGGGGTTGAGGCCCCTCCCCCGGAGGAGGAGGGGCCGTCGGAGCCGACATCGCCGTAGGACAGCGCCGCTAGGGATTATTGGTTCTTCCCGACATCGCCGCCATCCTTCTAAAGGACTGAGCCTTCCTTGTTTCTGCCCTTCTTGACTGACCTGGTCTCCATTGGTTTTGGCAAGTGATAGTAGTCCTTGCGACCCTTTGGCTTTTTCCCCTGAACCACAATACACTTCCCTGAATATTTGATGACTTTTTTCCCCTTCTTCCTTCTGGGACTATAAGGACCTTTCCCTTGAATTTGGTGCAAGCTATCCATTGAAGGGTGGCTGAAGTTGTCATCATCTGAATAATGGGTAATTTGTACCCAGTTTATCAAATAATAAAATATCATTGGACACCCAATGAGTTATCCATATTTATGAAGAATTGAAATTGAATTAATTAATAAATTTAAATATTTTATTTAATTAGTTATTGATCTTTGTCTTAAGTTAGGGGACTGGGTCATTAAGACGAGCTTAGTTGATCAAATATGAGGTTGTATGGTCTTGCATGGGTCTTGACACTGGCTATCGGCCCTTGAAATTTTATCTAAAAATTTTTAAATGAGTTTTAAAATCTCGCATACTTTCCCTATGGAATTTATTCTTATTTATGTTGAATTTTAATGATTTGGTTCACCAATGAGGTTTATGAACTAGGTTAAATAAATTAAATGAAATGTTTTAATTATATTAAATTTCCTAACTAAGATGAATGAGTGCCAAGGGTTATGAACAACCCTTGAGATCTAGCTTGTAGCCTCAACTTTCGATGGTCGGTGTCTAGATTTTCTGGTCAATGAGTGGACTCCATACCTCCTATGAGATGAGTCCATATCTGATAAGACTAATTAGACCATGCTTGGGTCTTGTGTCACCTCCAAGACAAAGGTGAGGGTGTACGAGAGATCATAGGCCAACTAATTCTTAGAGGAATCTTCTTCTACTTCAAGGTGTTCAGGCTTATTAAGATGAGGGTGGGATATGTGATTCTTCCCTGTCTACTATGACTAGACCTGGGTGGATAGACCTTAGGGTAACTGAGACCAGGTTGGGTGAATGGACCTACCCAGAGTGATACTTAATGACTAAGATGGTCCAGGGTCCATATCCTTGATCGATACTGGTGTGGTGAAACTTATGTAGCTGGTAAGGTCATGCTACCTCAATGATGATGATAGGGAACTTGGTATCACTTGGGAATCATGTACTGATCAAGACCATGTTTTAGACAAAGGTATCCAAGTTGAGTGCCTCTATTTGATTTGAATGAGGGTACCCTAGTAGGTTTCCTATGACATATGACCATAATGAGAGGGTGGATATGGAAATGTATTGAGGTGATCGTGGGTGTCACTTTAGAACCCAGATAAATGTTTCAAGCCTATTTAGGTTGTGGTGAGATGGGTCATGCTCTAGGGAGTCTAACCACGACTTATGTGGAGGGTTGGGAATATGGACACATGTGTTTATAATTTTTATATAGATTATTGATATGGTATATTCCTTAGGGTGTCTTTTTTTACTATATGTAAACTCCAATAAGGGAGTTTATTGAAATGCTTATAGACCATATACCCCAGATGTGGAAACTCCCATGGGGGGGTTAGCTGTAATACATATAGGTATTATACCCTGGATAGAACACTCCTATAGGGAAGGTATGTGATACTAGTTGGGATTACATGTATTTGGAGCTAGATATGGATAGAGATTCCACATAATTATAGATCAAATATGGTTGTTATTCCATGTATTCGGAGTCAAGATGATCTGGTGGATTATCATGTGTTATCCCGAAAGGGGTATTTCGTTGGGGGTTTATAGATTGTGATCTATCAATAGACTACTATCTATTGAGTCGTGTCTATTCTATTATACTAGGGTGGGATTGGATCCATGTATTTTATGTTATTGGTCTATGCTAGGATGAGAAAATTCCTATAGGATATATCTATGATGATTATAAAAAACTCCCATAGGGGAGGTTTTTTATACCTTAGAAAGAAGCACACTCAATGGGTGGTTGTGATTTTATAGTTTTAATGATCACATGACATGCTCGGATATAGTATTACATCAGCACGAAGTAGGTATATTCAATCAGGGTCACATACCTAGGGATCGATGGTGTTGGTTTAATTATTTATTTTTAGAAGTTATTTATTTTAGTTGCGCATGTCACATGCACATATCATGGTGTATGTTAGTCAGTATGGGACCGTGTTGGTGGTTCCCTACTTAATTTTTCAATCACACCTTTCTTAGACCACCACTACACTTGGGCGCCCAAGTATATGTTCACTTGGTTACAGGCATAGGTTAGGTTGAGGTCGGATTTGATTGGTCTTTTTGGCTTGAATGTGAACATGGAGTTGGGGTGAGATTTGTCTTAGGATTTCATGGATCCAATTTCTATTATTTTTCCTTATTCTAGTATGTATATGTAATCGTCCTAGTGGGTGGTCGATGTGTGTAAAACATGGTTGTTCAAGAATTTATGTCATTTTATTATTTATTTTGGTTGTATTATATATATATATATATATTCTTTTTTATTTATTTTATTTTGTGATATATGATATATAGTTAGTTATTTATTTTTGTGCACTCTTGTATGGAATTATATACTCCCCACAATACCATCTTAGACCCCCAATGCTATTCGGTATCCTCTGGCATATAGGGATTCATGCCTGAGAAAAAGTGGAAATCGTAAGTTTGGGCACCAATCAGTGGTTCGGGGTGGTGGAATGTTACAAAGTGGTATCAGAGAATCATTTTTCTTTTTTTCTTACTATTTTGGGATTTTTTATACCAGAGATTTAACAATGTGTCAGCACCAAGGATGGATATTATATTAGTGATTTGATAACACTTATTCCGATAGTAATTATAGGTTACTAGGTATGGGATTGTTTTTCTTGATGTTCAATGTTATGGTTGTATATGATTTTTGCTTTGAGAGATACACATGTGATGTAGATTTTATGATTTAGGATGGATTTATGGATATTTTCCCATTATTAATAGGATAGTGATTTTATTTTGACTCTTATCCTGTGTAAGAAAGAGGCGTCTCATGTATCATGATTTGGACTATAGGATTCACATGACATATAAGCCTTCTAATGTGTGATTTTACTAACTAAATCTTGGTTATTTAAAGTTTCAAAAACTTTTCATATGTTGTTTTTCGGTATAAGAACTTGGTGGAATTATACTCATCTAGGATTACTTGTATATGTATTATTTTTTGATGGTAGGTCATGTGGATCTATGTTGATATGTTCATTGATTATGATGAAACTATACCTCATTAGATAGGACATGCAGTGGCCCTGGTGAGTCTTCATGGAATTGGATGCCTAAAAAACCCTTGGGGTTTATTAAGGTTCATTTATTTAAAAATGACCAGTAACAACCTATATGTCATTTTCCCATATAGATTGGAATAGAATTCTACTCAACTGAACTATATAGTTGTAGTTTATCAACACGTGTTGACCAGGATGATGTCATTTCATGTATATATATTGACTACTACAATATGATTCTAAAGTGAGTATTCCAGTAGGTGGATACTCATGAGGATTGGTTCCCTAGTTTTGGGTGGGGTTAGGGTGTGATGTTTTCATATGTGAGACCCCATGACTGGGTGATTGGAATGTTTATTCCATGATACTTTTAATATGGGAGAATGGATGATGCCTTGTGGGTTGTGAACTTGACTTGAGACTTTTCCGGTAGGTCTTAGTGGTAGACCTAGAGGCCCTATGTTTTGAATCGGACTCTAGTGGTTTGGTGTGTGGTTTGAATGAGGGTGAACTGTAAGTGGGGTTATCCTGGGTTGGTGTTTTATTTAGAGATAGAATCATGGGTAGGTTCTTTGAGGTATTAAACTAATGAATGTGAGGTTATAGTGATTATAATGGTAATATTAGGTGTTGGTGCTTTGGGTACTAAAGTTTGGTTTCAAGGGTAACACCAAGGTGATGTTTCTCCTTATGTGTTTGGATGCTTTTTAGAAGCATGGTCAGAGTGTAGGTGGACGCCCATAACTGTAATGGTGTCGGATGTTTTCTAAGAATTTGGATGAGGTTGACAATATTTAAATTGAGGGTGAGCACCTGGAGTGTTAGAATTATATCATTAGTTGGGTGGTCATTTTATGGATCATGGAATGGGTGAGGTGCCTAATTTTGAAGAGGAGTTCCAAGGGAGCTCTTGGTGTGATGAGATTGATGTGTTGTGGAGCATGTTCAGCCTAGTATCGATGATGTATTACTCCTAGGATCATTATTTGAGAAATGGATTGAGTTTATTATAATTGTTAACCCAATTCTGGACCTTGATGCACATTTTCATGAAGATTTGGTGTTATAGGATGGTAGTATGTGAGCATGGCTTGGGAGGAGTGGCACGAATTCTTGGAGGTGAAACCTGTTGATGTGGGTACTCAGGTATGAGAGGTTTGGATGATTCCATTAATAATATTTGGGTATATATATGGTATGTGACACATTGAACAATAGCTTATTTGGGTGGTTTAATGACAAGAATTCTCCTAAGGTGGAGAGAAGATGTTGGATTGTAGTTATAATAGTGGTCTTGGTGTGTCACGGAGATAGAAATAGATAGTGGATGGTTCATCTAGGTAATGTCACTATAAGTTGGGTATGATCTTTATTGAGTGTTATTGGTTGATTATGAGATGCCTTTGGGAATGAAGGCATCATTATAGGGTTTTGGTGATGCATCGATGGATGGATCTAAGCGTTTTTTAGGAAATTTGATCAAGGATGGGTCATCTTGTGTCCTCACATGTAATTAGATACATTCAATAAGGAACTAAATTGGGCATGTCATATGGGATGTGATGGGATTTTTTTTAGGATTTTTCAAGGTTTTTCAAAGAAAATCCATTGTGACCAGGATTTGGACCTCAATCAACTAGAGTTCACCCAATTCATATCATAATTGATAACCAAGAGTGATGTTCTCATATGTGATCAAGTGTGGAGAGTTGGGAACTATTCTGGGCACATCATTGGAATTTTTAATGAGTGTTTTGATAGGAAATTCCAATGGAGGAAGTTCCAAAGCATTGGAATTTGTGGTAACGACCTAAGTCCTATGGTGAAAATCACCATGGTCCAGGTGATGAATCGGATGATGGAATGATCATGTCTCGGTTTATAAGGGATCAGGTTATCATCATCTCAATGTTTCAATAGTGGTAATGATCATTGGTTCCTGATTTGGTGGATTAATTTCCTTACATTCAAAGTGTTGTTTGAGAAGCATGTGTGGCGTTCAAGGATGGAATGTGGTAGTTTGAGAAAGAATTCATGCTCAAGGTAGGTCAGGATGTTTGGTTTGATGACCAATTAGGATTCTTGAGGATGATAAGTATTAAGTTAGGGAGGTTTTAAAACCCTGTGTCCATTTGAGTTGAAATTTTTAGGATGAATTTGAATTTTAAATTATTGGACAGGTTGAATTTTGATCAGAGATTCAGAATGGAATTTTGAGATTCTAAACACCTAAAAGTTATGTTTTTAGATGTGGGATGAGACTTAGAAGGTATCTTGGGTTCTTGGGTGTTTCCTAGGGGCTCAGGGCTCAGAGCTCAATTTTTTGGAAAGGAAGCCTAGGGAACACGGTTAGTGATAACCATGAACCCCAACCATGTAGAAGGTCTTAGAGAAACTATATGGGTGTATATAGTATATTATAGACAAGTCACACTATCAGTGCATGGTCTGTTAAACCATGTGTTGTAACCATGCAAGGTGGAGGTTGTGGGTCATTTCTATTAGTATGGTTGGCACACTGTTAGGAAAATTATGTGTCCAAATCATGCGACTCATTAAAATTGGTAAAATACCACTTTCCTATCTAGGATTTTAAAGGGGGTATCCCCCCTTTTCCCTTCCCTCCTCCCCACACATCAATAACCCTTATCCCCCCCTCTCCTATTATCCCTTGGACCCCCTTTGATTTCTGATGTTTTTTAGTCTATTCTTTAGTGATTTGTGGTATTTATTTGACTCTAGTGAGATCATTGGTCCTTCCCCTCTCTTATTTGATAATTTTAGGTTTCTTATTTAAGAATTTGGTTCTGATTTCACCAGATCATGGTGGAATCATCTGATCATAATGGGGATTTCTCTCTACCAAGGAAGAGGGTGACCTAGGATATTGTCTATATATGGTGGATTGTCTTTTTAGTTTAGGTATATTGTTCCATATATTTTTCTTTAGTTTCATTAAAATTGAAATTTTTTAATCATGAAATTGGAAGCATAGGTCTGGGATTTGGATCAATTTGGATTTAGGGGTGTGTTGGGGGTGGGCAGGACCCCATTGGTCAAAGAACCAGTAATCTTTGGATGCCCAATGAGTAATCCATATTTATGTGGAATTTAAATTGATTTAATTAATTGATTATAAACTATTTAATTAATAAATTATTGATGTTTGAATTAATTTAAGGGATTGGTTCATGGATATGAGTTTAATTGATCAAGGATGAGGTTGTATGGGCTTAGATGGGCCTTGTAATCTAATGTTAGCCCTTGGAATTTTATCAAAAAGCTTCACAATGAGGTAGGTGGTCTAACATTCTTTCCCTTAGAATTTATACTTCTTTATGTTTCATTTTAACACTAAGTATTTCCACTGATGGTGATTCACTAGGTTAAATAAATTAAATGAAATAATTTAGTTAAATTAAATTGACTTACTGAAATGAATGATAATCAAGGGTTGCAAAAAAACCTTGGGCACTAGTTGGTATCCTCAAAATACAATGGCCAAAGATGGGATTATTTGGAGATTGAGTGGCCTCCAGACCTCCTAAGAGGTGAGTTCAGACCTGATGAGACTCATTATACCATGCTTGGGTCTTGTGTCACATCCAAGTCATGAAAAAGGTGGACTAGATATCCTAATCTATAAAGGCCTTAAAGTACCCTTCTTATGCTTTAAGTTGTTCAATATTTTCAATATGAGGGTGATATAAGTGATTCTCCCTCATCGTATCATGACCTGACCCACCAAGGAATACCTAAATGGTGGAAATCTGAGTGTGAGACATCATCCCCACCTCCAATAAGCTATAAGATGGAAATAAGTGCCGAGAAGGCATAAACTTAAATGGGATGCCTTGTTCTAAAGTTCCTATATGCACGTACACAACTATATACATGGAAAAGTGCAGAGGAATAATATAAGAATGCAATATCTAGAGTATAACCATGCATGTAATAACCTTCAGGTAATACATGAGAGTATGATAATATAAAACCAAATCATAAATGGGAAAAATACACACCCAACCAGAAATTAGGTCCCAACCTGATAATAACTGGAAAAGGGGAAAACTGAAGAGATACTAGATAATGATCTCTAAGTCTGACCACCAAACACAGTCAATGAACCTAAGTACCTCTATGCTCTACCGAAGTCACCGCCGATCTATTTTTCATCTTCATAAGACATAAAATGTATAGTAAAATATCATGCAGAGGTGAGTATATACATACCCAATAGGATTCCCCTAAAACCACAAAGGAATAAATCAAAAGATAAAACAACTATTTCAATCCATAAGTAAGAGGGAAATTAAATCCCAACATATATTCTCATAAAGAAACCCAAGCGAGAGAGAAAGGGTATCTCCAACTTCAATTCCATCTAAAAATGATGAGTCTACCTATAGCTGCAAAGGTTCATCTCTAATGTCCATCATCATGTGAAACCACATGAGAATCTTAGTGTGGGGTCCTACTTCGTGCTACTTTTCTCCACAACTAAGGTAGAACTAACTCTCTTGGAGGACCTTCTTGCCACCAGAGCTCAAAGATGGGGGAGCACCACTATGTAGATAGAGGACTCATTCCCTATATAATATGGGGTTGCTAACCATACCTATGTAAAGAGTATAGGGGACTCATTCCCTAGTTTGATAAGGCAATTTCTAACCCTTATGTCACTATGATACTCAACCTGATCACTGTCATCGGTCGTGCATCATTGAAAGAAGTGTCATGATCATAACAACCCATGTTGTATCTTTGATACCAAAACTAATGCCACCATCACATTCTACATGGAAAAATGATTAGGATATGATACTCATAGGCCCATATATGAGTCTATAAGAAGGAGATATAAATGGTGGAAGATCTTGAGGGAGGTTCATGGCATATACCTAGGGTCGCATGGTATGTGATCTCACCTGGAAACCAGGCCGTGTCCTTGAATGTACATAGTTTGGAAGGATATGTGGGACTACATGGAATATAAAGGTGGTACATAATGTATCTTAACCTCCAGGGGCCTTCCTATGTCCATTTGGCCCATGCTTGTGTACACTAGTCATGTCTGTGTACGTTGATCATTTCCGGGTACATGGTCATGCCCATGTACTCTAATCATGTTGGTGTTCCTGGCCATGTCCAGGCTCGTGCACTCCCAGGGTACACACTGATCCACTAGTAATAGGTCACATAGCGTGTATAGTTCATACATTTTGTATGATACTTACTTAATTTGAAACCCTAGTCACCGCTACCAGGGGACTATAAGGCATGTGTTCCTAGACTATATGTTGTATATGTCAAAAAAATTAGAAATTAGAGAAGTCTTCATGCGTCTCACTTACACCGAAACCACCACTGTTTCTACCTCAAGATCTTGGGATGAATGTACTAGATCCATCAGGGGTGGTTGTATTTTTCCCACCCAATCCCTGTTATTCTCATATTATCATGGATCATCTCTCCCATGGAAATAGAATTAAGAACCAGGCTCTGATTTGTTTTACCATCACCCAAGACCTACATCGCACCACAATATTTCCACACAAAAAAATTATCTTCACATAATGCATACATTCACCATGAATCTGAGGGTTTGATCACACTTGAACCCACCCATCAATGTCGAACCATGACCCTGTGGTCCAACAGTAAAGAATGTGATGAATGGTGTGAGAAGTGTAAAAGAACAAAGTGAATCCATCATCATTTGATGCGATCTCAACCAACTATTACATAATTATGGTATCCATTGGTGAAAACAAGGTAAAACAAATAGATAATTGGATAAATAATACAAAAATATGATAGGTCTCATGCAAAGGATATAAATCAGAAATATTAATAAAGAATATATAAAAATCAATGATTATCAAACAAAATAGGGTGAAAGTCCATCAAATAACATGCCCTAACTTAATATTGGATAAATCATTGGTTGAGAACATGTTTTTTAATTATGGAGAAGAATATTTGATACATTTTTTATCTATATCACGGTTCACCTTGATCCGATCATTGATATGTCTTCTTAGTTCACCAATGAAGCTCTCCTCCTCCCTCTAATCTCCTAGGGTTAAGAATATTGACCTAGGGATTTTCCATAATGGGGTATTTAAAGAAGAAGGATAGGTTTAGTCTATTTAAAATAAATTAATTAAATTGATTGATTGATTTACTTAACATACCCACCGACAGTTGTCTTCCATGGAATGCTCTACGTCGACTAGATTTATGTCATGCCTAGGGTAAACACTATTTTTTAAAAACAATTGTGGTCTCATATTTCCCATATATGGTGCCAAAAAATGAAAAATCTCTTTTATTCTAAAAATATTCATGTATATGATATAATCTATTTATTATTTTTAATATATCAATATTGAGCCTCTTCGGGCACTGTAATCTCATGCTAACTCAGTGTCTGGATCTAAAAATATTGCTCAAAATATTACAAAGTCTTACATAGAAAAAATAGACTCATTAAATTACCCCCTCTTTCAAGGATTTTCTCCTAAAAAAGAACAAACTATATAAAAATGTGGGGGTACTGAGCCCTCATATGTCCCTCATGCTCCTAGGATCTCTCATGCACGCTCCCATACTGCCAAAGAACTCAAACCAAAGGGATGGTCCATCCATGTAAGATCCTATCTCATTGATCCTTAATTTACATATGGTACTCCATGAAGGTGGATCCATTCTTTATGTCCATA
Source organism: Viscum album (assembly GCA_963277665.1). Classification (NCBI taxonomy): domain Eukaryota; kingdom Viridiplantae; phylum Streptophyta; class Magnoliopsida; order Santalales; family Viscaceae; genus Viscum; species Viscum album. The sequence goes on from OY728159.1 coordinate 353,421,207, forward strand.
TCACCCCAGTCAATAAAATGCATCAGGTCATGCACGTATCTCCTTAGCTACGATACATGGAAGATGTCATGAAATTAGACCAATTGTGGGTGAAAGTCCAAGCGGTAAGAAACCTCACTAACCCTCTATAGGATCTTGAATTTCCTAATGAACTTCAAGGATAACTTGTTTACATTTAAAAATTTATGAAATCCTCATTGTTTTTAGACTCTCAGGAAAACATGATCTCTCTTATTTAACTCCAAAGTCCTATGATTTCAATCTTTGTAAAATTTCTATTGTCTCTAGGTTGTCCTCATACACTCATGGATCACCTGAACCTTCTCTTTCATTGGTTGCACCATCTATGTCCCAAAAAGATAAGTCTGACCAATCTCAGTCTAACATTAGAGTAACCTATAGGGTCTCCCATAAAATTACTAAAAAGGTTCCATACTAATAGTATAGTGATATTTGTTATTATATGAAAAATAAACCAATGGAAATTGATCCTCCTGACTCAAGCTAAATTCCAACACATAGGATCTTAGTATACCCTCCAATACATGGATAGTTCACCCGGTATATCAGTCTGTCTAGAAGTGAAATGGAATAATCATCTGTAATTGGGTTCCAAAATCCTCCTATATGCCTCTACACAACCATTATATGAACTAATCATCACGGTCTGAGATGATCATCGTGGGTACCCTCATTAAGACGAATGATCTCACTCATGTAAAACTTCCCCAAACTCTCAACCAAATTCTACTCTCAGATGGAAATAACATGTGTTGAATTGGTGAGTGAGTTAGTAATCATATAGATAAAATCATGGACTTTCACTGTCCTTGGAATTCCCATCACAAAATCCATTGATATGTCATCCCACTTCCATTCCCAGATCTCAAGAGGTTGAGTCGAAACTGCTGGAACATGATGCTCAGACTTTACCTGCTGACATGTGAGACACAGAGAGACAAACTCTATAATGTTATGACTCGTGATATCCAACAAAAACTTCCATTGAATATCCTTGTAAATTTTTTATTCAGTGGGTTTTACAGAAAAGTTAGAATTATGAAACTCCCTAAACTCCTCCTCACACAACATCACAGAAATTGTCATTCATCCATAGAAAAGAGTGATGTTCTCCCATCATTCAAAAAATCCATCTAATATATATCATGATGATATTTGGTCATGTTGAAACTCATATTATAGGTATCCCAATTGATAATCCCTCATATGGTGAGGAAGTAGAGGAGTCACCACCATCAACTAAAGAAAAATTATGTTCCTCTCCTTCACCATGGTCAGCTACAAAAAATATAACTACTCAAATGCCTCCTCCACCAAGCGAGAATGGGAATTCCTGTAACACCCTGACCTTAGTTACCTAGATTTGGTGCATTATTACATAACATTGGAATGATACAAGGAATCATGTCCCAAAAGACCGATCAATTTAGTAGCCTTGTAAGTACTAGATACACTCATAAGTTTTACATTACATCATGAAATAAAAACATCAACAACATTTTTACCCCTTTTTAAACACACTTATATCCTTAGCCTATCCCTACAGGTCAACCATAAAATACTTCTTCACATCCTAGGAAAAATAAAACATAGAAAGGTGTGATCTTAGATGCTCATTATGTATAACAATATATTAGAAACATTCATAAATAAGAATAAAAATTTAATTCAATGTATAAGACTAAAACAAAATCCTTTTAAACTTGAACTTCAGCATAATATGGAAAAGATAAAATCAAATAATTCCATTTAATTATTCACATGGATATTCTACTAGTCAAAAAATCATATGCAATATCAATAGCCACTTTCATAATGATGGAATGCATAATTCCCGACATCATAACCACATAGTCAAGGCCTTGTGTCAAGACTACAAATAATATTTTTGTCAAGGCCTTGTGCCAAGACACTAGTTTGTCTCATGAGACCTACTGATGAATTGAGGAGCTATAGTGGGATCCACCCATCACTTACTAAGTCTAATTCATTCCTCATATGAAAAGGTTTAAACATAACATAAAAATTCATATAAAAACTTGCATAAAAATGTCAATACTTTATCCATAAACCATGAATAGTATAAAAATAACACATCCACAGTCAAACATATCACAAAACCTTCAATACAGTATGAAATATTTGTATCATAATAAATCAACCCTGATCAAGAATAATATCCCATAAATTATGTTGACATAGTTGAAAATGATCAGTAAAAATCTTTGAGAGAAATATCCCTTTTTCATGAAAACATTTAAAAGTCTCACAATTTATCAAGAAGCTGTTGAAAATAGATTTCTGAATCAAAGTGTATTATTACACTTTGAAACTTTTAAAAGGAATTTAAATTTTAAAAAATTAATTTCCCTATAAATAAAACCTTAAAACCAGTTTTAAAACATGGACATTAATGAGAAAGATTTAGAAGAATAAATTTTTAAAACATTTAAAATGATATTTTAGTTAGAGTTCTTAACCAAATTAGAGATGCTTGAATAAAAATAATTGAGGTAATAAAAACTTTATAGTATCATGAGAATAAAGGGATTCATGATATACTATGTCAAATTATAGTATATACACCAAATAAAAGTGAATTGGCGCATAACAACAAAGAAGTCTCAATGGAATGTAAGTTGAGATGAATTCCTTTATAAAGACTGTATCCTTAGGTTAAGGATAAATCAATGACATAATTATGTGTCAAAAATATAAATAAACTCAATATTATTGGATATTAAGTGTAAATCAATCAGAATACATACACACATATTCTTGTAAAAACAACACCAATGACTTGGATGTTTAACTCAATGAATACAAATTGATTTAAAATTTCTCTTATTAAGTGTATATAAATGACTTGAGAATTTATCAATGGAGTGATTATGTGTATAAAAATTATATCCACAAAAAGGGGAGTCGAAATTACTACATAATTAAATAAATATTGATTTCACACATAATCTTGGAGTAATGTAATCGATGAAGTATGCATAAATCCCAATGAGTGGAAATTGAAATTTGAAAATTTTTTACTGATTTGGTAACTTATGAAACATACACCCCATGAAAGAAGTATCATCCAATAAAGATGTAAATACCCATAAATTAAATTATATTACACAAATAATAAAATCATGGGTAGTACATACACCACACAAAATTAAATAGTGTCAATATAGCATGAATCTCACGGGAATAATAATTGAGATGAAAACCCCTTACCACGTTGTAATCAATCGAGTTGTATGAAAAAAAGTTAATAACCACCAAATTAATCATATAATACCATGAATAAAAATATAATCATGATAATATATATCAAATTTCATTACACAATACACCATAGGCAATAAATAAGTGGCGAACAATGGAAATCTCGCGGAATTAAAAGTGAGATAAGAAACCCCTTACCTTGTGTCCGACTTGACTCGTTAGTTCTTTAATATCCTGAATAATAAACTAAAGTTAATTTATACTTTCTTAAGAAACTTTTTCAAGTTTATTATTACTTTTATATCATTTATTACCTTGTTATAAACATTATGTAATCATTTAAGTTAATAATGGTCGTTTTGTCGATATTTGGTACTTGAGTCAAAAATGAACTTGTTATAATTACAAATTGTCCATGTGGTCAAAATTATATTATCTTCAGTATCATATTCATGATTTAAATATCAAATATATCCAGTATATATATATATATGATATTTGGAGATAAGAAATTAAATGCACAGTTCATGGAGACGGTAAGTCGTACGTACGCATGAACGCTACTTTCATTTCTATTTCATATATAATGAAATGAAAACTTAATGATACATAGGTATATTATAATTCCAGTATAATATCATATGATATATGTGTAATATAATTTAATTAACTCCATCCTTTATACGTTCCATGTATGTCATGAACAAATCATATCACCTTAAGGGGGCGGTAGTCTGCACTTCCTCAAATGAAATTATCGTGTTCAAACATATTAGAAATCATAAAGGTGTGTTTGTAAATGAAAATTACAGAAGCATAGAGAAAAAATAAACATAATATATAAAATTTATAAATACAGTGTCATCATAATGGCCACTATAATATAAGGAAAAAGATAATTGAACAATCATCGTTTCGTGAGGTAGTAGTTCGCCGTCCACAGAAACAGTATGTTCTTTTCCCATTAGATGGAGGTGTGTGTAAGTTTAGCTCGAATAATTCTCATAAAAATAACCTAGTATATTTAGAATATTGGTGTTGTTATAAAATATAGTGATAAAAATAGTTTAGGGGGTTGGAGAAGTAAAATAAAAGAAGATAACTTTAGGGAAGACGTTACCTTAAAATTGGGTAACTCCCTATGGTTTGAACCAAAAGGATTTCTTGAAGTGCCTTTTTCCAAAAGTAAGTCTTCTAGGTGGAAGGGATGGATCTTGAGAGATTATTTGGGTAGATTTTGGACGAGCCAAGGGGCTTGAGATGTGTGAGTAATGGGTTAGAGGTGAGGGATTTTTATAAGGGGGAGGAGGGGCTCTTTAGGAAAATGTGAAAAGATTATTTTATTATATAATGATTTTTGGTTACTAAAGGTCCAAAAATAATTATAGTCGATGATAAGATGACTCATGGTCGAAATAAAATCATCCAATAAGAATTGGAAAGGTTTTTGATATTTTTTTAGTCTTTATAATCTTATTTATTTAAATCATTCATTAATGAGGTAAACACTACATCATTATTGTGTCATAAATAATCTTATTTATTTTATCTCTAAAAATTATAAAAAAAATACAATGATGTAGGAAATATTTTTATATTTTTAATTTATATTTATGGTCTAAGAGATAACTTATATAACCCCATGTAAAAAAAATTACTAAAAGATATATGTTTAAGTCATTTTTGTCTTTACTTAAAATTAATTAATATAAAGTGTCATTATCTCTCTTAAGTGGGTCCATGGGGTCCCAAAATCGACCCATAGATTCCCATGGTTGGACATGACTCATAAAATATGGTTAGGACAAGTGTTAAGGTAATTTCGTATTATTAGAATATTCTTTTTACCTTGAATTGGTTTATTTACCTTTAATAGTGGTAAATAAAAGTCAAAAGTTACTATTCACCAAAAATAATTTCATCTTATTGAACCAAATTTTACTTACTAATAACAACCATGTATGTCGGATTTTTGAAATTTAATTCACAGATGCGGTAAAATTTCATTTAAATGAAAAAGTCGGATTTTTAACTACTACTTAGTGGTTTCACTATTCATCAAAAATTGAAGTTTTTCAGAAAAATACCAAAAATTCAGCCTAATCTATATTTGATATTAAGAATTCAAAAATGATGTCTATTTTTACCAAATTAAAAACATAGAAGTTGGATTAACTAATTTAAAATTAATTCATGTTGTCAAAATAAAAAAACGTGTTTTTAAGAAATATTAACTATCAAAAGATTGACACTTGTTTATGTTCAATTTTAAAGTTAAATTACTTACAACAACAAAAATTGGATTAAATGGTAAAAATATAATCTAATTAAACTTCAAAACCAATTAAAAATATAATCTAACCATGTAAATAAATTAGATTAAAAGGCAGTTTTGAATTAAAATACAATATTTCTCACTATTCATAAAAAATGAATATTATTAGAAAAATACCAAAATTTCATCCAAAGTAAATTTTGATGTCATGATTATAAATAAGAATTTTATTTTTTTCAAATTTAATATGTAAAATTTTCAATTATTGGATTTAAAAAGGGTTCTCCATTAAAAGGTGGTAAAATTGCATTTTTTTTAAAATATATTTTTTATCTGAAAAATTGAATTTGTTCTTATAATATGTCTAAGAAACACATAATACATAAGTTAAAATTATATGGAGTATATAAAATTCAAAATCGAGTTAATACTATTCATAACTATTTTTTGAATGGCTAGTTTGGTAAGTCGTGGTGCTCTCGAACTCAGTGTTGCGTATAGTAAAAGTTATTGAATTACTTTGAAGAGATAACATACCAAGAAATATTAGGGTGTTACATTCTCCCCTAATTTAATAAATTTCCTCCTCGTAATTTGAAATTGTTCTTCAAAAATAAAATGTTAAAAATAGAATAAAAAAAATACCTTTCTGGAAAACCCACATCGGAAATTGGTTTAATAAAAATTAGTCTTATTAAGAGAGAAAGGGGATGAAAAAGTCACCACCAAATTATGATCTTGATTAGAAGAAATTTGGTGGAAATTAGAGACACGTAAATATTTATAGGGAGTGATTGAGGCCATCAATCACAAACAAGGGTAAAATTGAGGGCCTCAAAACCATCAATCTATGATGATATAAAATATCATCGGTCCAACAAAGTATAAAGCATTAGGATAACACATTTTTGGTTTTAAGATCCCTTCCCTAAAGTTTAATAATTAATTTATTCATATAATAAGAGAATAAAAAATATACTTGACAAGTGGAGTTTCATCCTTCATCTAATTCTTACCACAAACTCATCTTTCACTCCAAACAATGAGTATTCAAGATGACTTGGTCACACCTGAAGCACTAGAATCAACTTATAGAGAATCACATAATCCACAAAGGATGAACTATATATTTTCCTTTTATTTATAGATTAACCAAAACCAAATTGGTTAGTAAAAGATCAGATGATCCCCAAAAAGGATAATCCTTTAGAGAAATAAATACTAATCTTAGTTTCTAAAATTAAACCAACAATACCTGGAGTTAAAAAAATACCATTCAATAAACAATTGTCTATAAAATCTTTCAATATAATCCAAACTTAAATTGAAACCCAAAACTCAGAAGAATTTTCTTACATAGTCTTCCACGTCAAATTGTATCTCCAAATAACATTGACTACCCTTAAAGTCACATACTTAAAATTAATTAACCAAATCACATATTCTATATTATAGTTCAATCATTTCCATAAATAACCCAAATCTTTTTAAATCCAGAATAAAAACATAGATAAAAACCCACCATTACTCATCAAATTAAATCCCATAGTATTCTATTTTCCTTAGGCATATATTGTTTCAAAAAAGAGTGAACATATTCCAAAATAACATTTATCACTTAATCACCAAACCATTTTCCTATACTCATGATAAATCATAAGTTTCAAAAATCAACATATTCTTGATCCATAAAATCATTTAACTAAAAATAATTAGTCATACTAACTAGGGACTTCATGTAGTCTAGTGGTAGGTGATAAATCTCAGTCACACTTTGGTTGTGGGTTCAATTCCCATAGCTTTTTTCGACACGACGGGTTGTCACACGGTATGCGTGTTTTCCTTTTTCAAAAATTATATATTTTTATAATATTCCAAAAAATGAGATAAATTCCTCAAAAATAACCCTAAAATATTTTAACCATAAATGTTATCTCATACCTTGCATTTTAATCCTAAAAATTAATAACATTTAATTGCCTCAAATTCAAGGATCATATAAACCCAAATGGTTATTTAGAACTATATCCACAAAAGAAAAGATAATTCTTCCTTGAATAGTATTTTTACATAACAAACTACATGGTTACACATACAATATAATAGTCTTCCAAAGTAATCCAATACTTTTAAACATTTCTCCATCCATTTGATTCCTAATAGTTTCTTCCTTGACTTAGAGGTTACCCTATAGAATAGTTAATTGACTCAGGTAATTCCAAGGTCCCTTACATTTATATAAAATGACTCTAATTGGATTCTTATGATCATTTTTATTTTCTTCCATAGTACTCTTCATTTTTCTTCGACAATTCTTTACTTTATGTCCTTATTTCCCACACATAAAGCATTTATTTATTCCATTGAGACAATTTTTTAGGTGTCTCCTTCCACATTTCCTGCATTATGGAAATTGAGATTTCTTTTCTCCATGGTCTTCACTACTGGATCTCTTATCATTCACTGCCTTTCTCTTCTTTGTTGAGTCCGGGAGTTGGTTAATATATATGTTATTGATCATATTTTTTGAAAACTGATTTGGCATGAACACTATATCTTTTAATCCTATCAACATTTCATTTCCTTGCTCATTTCCACCATCATTCCCACCTTGTACATCATGTTCAATGTTACTATTACTTCCTTGGAATCCAGCCATTGACTAACACAAGAAAGCATTGTGTGAGTCATAAAATAATTTAGAGAATATCATAAAACCTTAATTTCAATCTAAAATACCTTAAGATTAACCATGGTTATTTATTCTCATCTTATATTAAAATCCTTCAAATCGGTTTGTAAAGAAAATTTGAATGATCCTAAGCATATCCCCTGGGAGTGTCGTAACCAAGAGTTCAGCAAGGCCCGTTGTCGTGCACCGGTTCCCGTTCGAGTCTAGCTCAAAACGGTGTTTTTAGGTTTTACCCATAGGTATATATGTGTCAGAGCCGCCTCTACCTACTCATATCCAGACAAGGATATATTGCTTGGAAAACTCACAAAATCTCTATAGTACCAATATTCTATGAAATTCTTCTATACTAATCCTCAAAGTTTATCTTAGGGTAATGTTCTCTAATCAGATTTTTTCTAAATCTGTCTTCCAATGTTTATACTAAACTTCCTCTAATACCAACTGTAACGCCTCAACCCCAGTTACCCAGAGTCGATGCATTATTATATAACATTGGCATGATACAAGGAATCATTCCCCAAAAGACGGATCATTTTAGTATCCTTGTAAGTACTATATACACTCATAAGTTTTACATTACATCATAAAATAAAAACATCAACAACATTTTTTCCCCTTTTTAAACACACTTATATCCTTATCCTATCCCAGTAGGTCAAACATAACATACTTCATCACATCCTGGTAAAAATAAAACATAGGAAGGGGTGATCTTATATGCTCAGTAAGGATAAAAATATATCGGAAACTTTCATAAATAATCATAAACATTTAAGGCAATGTATAAGACTAAAACAAAAGCCTTTTAAAATTGAAATCCATCATAATATGGAAAAGATAAAATCAAATAATTACATTTAATTATTCGCATGGATATTCTACTAGTCAAATAATCACATGAAATATCAATAGCCACTTTCATAATGATGAAATGCATAATGTCAGACTTCATAACCACATAGTCAAGGCCTTGTGCTAATACTACAAATAAGATTTTCTCAAGGATTTGTGCCAAGACACTAGTTTGTATCATGATACCTACTGATGCATCGAGGAGCTATATCGGGATCCACCTGTCACTTACTAAGTCTAATGCATTCCTCATATGAAAAGGTTTAAACATAACATAAACATTCGTATTAAAACTAGCATACGAAATGTCAATACTTTATCTATAAACTATGAAAGGTATAAAAATAAACAATCCACAGTCAAACATATCACAAAACCTTCAATACAGAATGAAATATTTTTATCATAATAAATCAACCTCGATCAAGAATAATATCCCATAAAGTATGTTTACGTAGTTGAAAATGATCAGTAAAAATCTTTGAGAGAAATATCCATTTTTCATGAAAATATTTAAAAGTCTCACTTTTTATCAAGAAGCTCTTTAAAATAGATTTCTGAATCAAATTGATCCATACCACATTGAAACTTTTAAAAGTAATTTAAATTTTAAAACATTAATGTTCACATAAATAAATCCTTAAAACCATTTTTAAAACATGGACATTAATGAGAAAGATTTATAAGAATAAATTTTTAAAACATTTAAAATGATATTTTAGTTAGAGTTTCTAACCAAATGAGAGACGCTTTAATACAAATAGTTGAGGTAATAAAAACTTTATAATATCACGAGAATAAAGGATTTCATGGTATACTATGTCAAAGTACATTATATACACCAAATAAAAGTTATTTGGCGCATAACAACAAAGTAGTCTCAATGGAATGTAATTTGAGATGAATTCCTTTATAAAGACTGTATCCTTAGGTTAAGGATAAATCAATGACATAATTGTGTGTGAAAAATATAAATACACTCAATATGATTTTATATTTAGTGTAAATCAATAATATGAAATTCACACATATTCTTGTAAAAACAACACCAATGACTTGGATGTTTAACTCAATGAATACAAATTGAGTTAAAATTTCTCTTATCAAGTGTATATCGATGACTTGAGAATTTATCAATGGAGTGATTATGTGTATAAAAATTATATCAAAAAAAAGGAGTGGAAATTACTACATAAGTAAATAAATAGTTATTTCACACATAATCTTGGAGTAATGTAATCAAGTAATTATGCATAAATCCCAATGAGTGGAAATTGAAATTTTAAATTTCCTTACCAATTTGGTAACTTATGAAACATACAACCCATTAAATAAGTATCATCCAATGAAGATGTAAATACCCATAAATTAAATTATATTACACAAAGAATACAATAATGGGTAGTTCATACACCACACAAAAGTAAATAGTGGCAATATAGCATGAATATCACTTGAATAAGAAGTGAGATGAAAACCCCTTACCAAGTTGTAATCAATCGAGTCGTATGACCAAAAGTTAATAACCAAAAAAATGATTCACAGAATACCATGAATATAAATATAATAATTATAATATATATTAAATTGAAGTACACAATACACCACATTCAATAAATAAGTGGCGAACAATGGAAGTCTCACAGAATTAAAAGTGAGATAAGAAACCCCTTACCTCGTGTCCGACTTGACTCGTTCATTCATTAATATCCTGAATAATAAACTAAAGTTAATTTCTACATGATTAAGAAAATTTTTAAAAAATTTTATTCTTTTTATATCATTTATTACCATGTTATAAACATTATTTAATAATTTAAGTTAATAATGGTCATTTTGTCGATATTTGGTACTTGATTCAAAAATGAACTTGTTATAATTACAAATTATCGATGTGGGCAAAAGTATATTATATCTAGTATCATATTAATGATTTAAATATCATATATATCATATATATCCAGTATATATATATATATATATAATTAGTTCATGATATTTGTAGATAAGAAATTAAATGCACAGTTCAAGGAGACCATAAGTCGTACGTACGCATGAACGCTGCTTTCATTTCTATTTCATATTTAATGAAATGAAAACTTAATGATACATAGGTATATTATAATTCCAGTATAATATCATATGATATATGTGTTACATAATTTAATTAACTCCATCCTTTATATGTCCAATGTATATCATGAATTAATCATATCACCTTGAGGGGGCGGTAGTCTACACTTCCTCAAATGAAATTATCATGTTCACACATATTAGAAAGCATAAAGGTGTGTTTTTGAATGAAAATTAAAAAATAATAGAGAAAAAATAAATATTATATATATAATATATAAATATAGTTCCATCATAATAGCCACCATAAGATGCGGTAGGAGATAATTGAACAATCATCATTTCGTGAGGTAGTGGTTCATCGTCCACAGAAACAGTATGTTCTTTTCCCATTAGATGGAGGTGTGTGTAAGTTTAGCTCTAATACTTCTCTTAAAAACAACCTAGTATATTGAGGATAATGGTTTTGTTATAAAATAAAGTAATAAAAAGATTTTAGGGGGTTGGAGAAGTAAAATAAAAGAAGATAACTTTAGGGAAGATGTTACCTTAAAATTGGGTAACTCTCCTTGGTTAGATCCAAAAAGATTTCTTGAAGTGTTGTATGCCTAAGGTAAGGCTTATATGTGGAAGGGGTGGATATTTAGAGATTATTTGGGTAGAGTTTGGACAAGCCAAGGGACTTTAGAGGTGTGAGTAATGGGTTAGAGGTGAGGGATTTTTATAAGGGGGAGGAGGGACTCTTTAAGAAAGTGTGAAAATATTATTTTATTATATAATGATTTTCAGTTTCTAAAGGTCCAAAACATATTATAGTAGATGATAAGATGACTCATGGTAGAAATAAAATCATCTAATAATAATTTGATAGGTTTTGGATATTTTTTTAATCTTTATAATCTTATTTATTTAAAGCGTTCATTAATGAGGTAAACAATACATCATTATTGTGTCATAAATAATTTTATTTATTTGATTTCTAAAAATTATAAAAAAAATACCATGATGTAGTAAATATTTTTATCTTTATAATTTATATTTATGGTTGAAGAGATAACTTATATAACCCCATGTAAAAATTTATTTACTAAAAGATATATGTTTAAGTCATTTTTGTCTTTACTTAAAATTAATTAATTTAAAGTGTCATTATCACTCTTAAGTGGCTCCATGGGGTCCCAAAATAGACCAAAAGATTCCCATGTTAGCCCATTACTCATCCAATATGGTTAGGACAAGTTTTTGTAATTTTTTGTTATTAGAATATTCTTTTTACCTTGAATTTCCCTATTTAACTTTAACTACGGTAAATAAAAGTCAAATTTTACTATTCACCAGAAATAATTTCATATTATTGAACCACATTTTACTTACTAATAAAAACCATGTATGTTTTATTTTCAAAATTCAATTCACAGAAGTGGTAAAGTTTAATTTAAATGAAAAAGTCGGATTTTTAACTATTACTTAGTGGTTTCACTATTCATCAAAAATTGAAGTTTTTCAGAAAAATACCAAAAATTCAGCCTAAGCTATATTTGATATTCCAAATTAAAAAATTATGTCTATTTTTACAAATTAAAAACATATAAGTTGGATTAATTAATTTAAAATTAATTCTTGTTGTCAAAACAAAACGCGTGTTTTTAAGAAATATTAACTATCAAAATATTGACACTTGTTTATGTTCAATTTTAAAGTGAAATTAATTCCAACAACCAATATTGGATTAAATGGTAAAAATATAATCTAATTACACTTCAAAACCAATTAAAAATATAATCTAACCATATAAATAAATTAGATCAAAAGGTAGTTTTGAATTAAAATATAGTATTTCTCGCTATTCATAAAAAAATGAATATTATTAAAAAAATACCAAAATTTCATCCAAAGTAAATTTTGATGTCTTGATTCTAAAGAAGAATTTTATTTTGTCAAATTTAATTTGTAAAAGTGTCAATTATTGGATTTAAAAATGCTTCACCATTAAAAGGTTGTAAAATTTCATTTTTTTGAAAAATACATTTTTATTTGAAAAAATTAATTTGTTCTTATAATATATCTAAGACACACATAATACATAAGTTAAAATTATATAGAGTATATAAAATTCAAAATCCAGTTAATATTATTCATAACCATTTTTTGAATGGCTAGTTTGTTAAGTCGTGGTGTGCTCGAACTCAGTGTTGCGTATAGTAAAAGTTATTGAATTAATTTGAAGAGATAACATACTAATAAATATTGGGGTGTTACATTCTCCCATTCTTCAATAAATTGCATCCTCACAATTTGAAATTATTCTTCAAAAATAAAAGGTCAAAAATAGAAAAAATATCTTTGTGGAAAACCCACATCAGAAATTGGGTTAATAAAATTTAGTCTTCATAAGAGGGAAAGGGAATGAAAAGGTCACCCCCAAATTATGATATCGATTAGAATAACATTGTCAGCAATTAGAGACACATAAATATTTATAGGGAGTGATTCAGGTCATCAATCACAAACAAGTGTAAAATTGAGGACCTCAAAGCCATCAATCTATGATGATTTAAAATATCATCGGTCCAACAAAACATAAAGCATCAAGATAATACATTTTTTGTTTTAATATCCCTTCCCTAAAGTTTAATAATTAATTTATTCATAGAATAAGATAAAAAATATATACTTGACAAGTGCAGTTTCATCCTTCATCTAATTCTTACCACAAACTCATATTTCACTCCAAACGATGATTATTCAAGATGAGTTGCTCACACCTGAAGCGCTAGAATCAAATTATAGAGAATCACATAATCCAAAAAGAATGAACTATATATTTCCCTTTTCTTTATAGATTAACCAAAACCAAACTGGTTAGTAAAATATCAGATGATCCCCAAAAAGGATAATCCTTTAGAGAAATAAATACCAATCTTAATTTCTAAAATTAAACCAACAATACCCAAAGTTCAATAAATACCATTCAATAAACAATTGTCCATTAAATATTTCAATATAATCCAAACTAATATTGAAACCCAAAACTCAGAAGAATTTTCTTACGTAGTCTTCCACGTCAAATTGTATCTCCAAATAACATCGACTACTCTTAAAGTCAGATACTTAAAAGTAATTAAACTAATCACATATTCTCTATGATAGTTCAATCATTTCCATAAATAACCCAAATCGCTATAAATCCACAATAAAAACATAGATAAAAACCTACCATTAATCTTCAAATGAAATCCCATAGTATTCTATTTTCCTTATTCATATAGTGTTACCAAAAGAGTGAACATCTTCCAAAATAACATTTATCACTTAATCACAAAATCATTTTCCTATACTAAGTATAAATCATAAGTTCCTAAAATCAATATATTCTTGATCCATAAAATCATTTAACTAAAAATAATTAGTCATACTAACTAGGGACTTCATGTAGTCCAGTGGTAGCCGATAAGTCCCCGTCGCACTTTGGTTGTGGGTTCGATTCCCGTAGCTTTGTTCGACGCAATAGGTTGTCACACGGTCTGCGTGTTGTTCTTTTTCAAAAACTATATATTTTTATAATATTCCAAAAAATGAGATAAATTCCTCAAAAATAACCCTAAAATATTTTAACCATAAATGTTATCTCATACATCACATTTTCATCCTAAAAATTAATAACCTGTAATTGCCTCAAATTCAAGGATCATATAAACCCAAATGGTTATTTAGAACTATATCCACAAAATAGAAGATAATTCTTCCTCAAATAGTATTTTCACATAACAAACTACATGGTTACACATACAAGAGAATAGTCTTCCAAAGTAATCCCATACTTTTAAACATTTATCCAACCATTTATTTCCAAATAGGTTCTTCCTTGACTTATAGGTTATCCTATAGAATAGAGCATTGACTCAGGTAATACCAAGGTCCCTTACATTTATAGAAAATGACTGTAATTGGATTCTTTGGATCATTTTTATTTTCTTCCATAGTACTCTTCATTTTTATTGGGAAATTATCTACTTTATGTCCTTCTTTCCCACACATAAATAATTTGTTTGTTCCATTGATACACTTTCCTATGTGTCTCTTTCCACATTTCCAACATGATGGAAATTGAGATTTCTTTTATCCATAGTCTCCACTGCTAGAGCTCTTATCATTCACCACCTTTCTCTTCTTTGTTGAGTCTGGGAGTTGGTTAATATATATGTTTTTGATCATATTTTTTGAAAACGGATTCAGCATGAACACGATATCTTTTACTCCTATCAAAATTTCATTTCTTTGCTCATTTACACTGTCATGACCACCTTGTACATCATGTTCAATGTTACTATGACTTCCTTGGAATCCAGCCATTGACTAACACAATAAATCATTGTGTGAGTCATAAAATAATTTAGATAATATCATAAAACCTTAATTTCAATCTAAAATACCTTAGGATTAACCAAGGTTATTTATTCTCATCTTATATTAAAATCCTTCAAATAGGTTTGTAAAGAAAATGTGAATCATCCTAAAGATATCCCCTAGGAATGTCATAACCAAGAGTGCAGCAAGGCCTATTGTCATGTACCAGTTCCCGTTCGAGTCTAGCTCAAAGTAGTGTTTTCAGGTTTTACCCCTAGGTGCATCTGTGCCAGAGCCGCCTCTACCAGCTCATATCCAGGAATGGATGTATTACTTGGAAAACTCACAAAATATCTACACTATAAACATTCCAGGAAGTTCTTCTATACTAATCCTTAAAGTCTATCTTAGGGTAATGTTATCTAATCAGAGTTTTTTTAAATATAGCTTCCAATGTTTATAATAAACTTCCTATGATACCAACTGTAATGCCCCGACCCCAGTTACTGAGAGTCAGGGAATTATTACATAACATTATCATGATACAAGAAATCATTCCCCGAAATACCGATAAGTTTAGTAGCCTTGGAATTACTAGATACACTCATAAGTTTTACACTGCATCATAAAATAAAAACATCAACAAAATTTTGTCCCCTTTTTAAACACACTTATATCCTTAGCCTATCCCTGTAGTTCAACCATAAAATACTTCTTCACATCCTAGGAAAAATAAAATATTGAAAGGGGTGAGCTTAGATTATTAGTAAAGATAACAATATAGAAGAAACCTTCATAAATAAGCATAAACATTTAAGGAAATGTATAAGACTAAATCAAAAGCCTTTGAAACTTGAACTTCAGCATAATATGGAAAAGATAAAATCAAATAATTTAGTTTAATTATTCAAATGGATATTCTACTAGTCGAATAATCACATGAAATATCGATAGCCACTTTCATAATGATGGAATGCATAATTCCAGACTTCATAACCACATAGTCAAGGCCTTGTGCCAAGACTAAAAATAAGATTTTTTCAAGGCCTCGTGTCAAAACACTAGTTTGTCTCATGAGACCTACCGATGCATCGAGGAGCCATATCAGGCTCCACCTGTCACTTACTAAGTGCAATGTATTCCTCATATGAAAAGGTTTAAACATAACATAAACATTCATATTAAAACTAGCATACGAAATGTCAATAATTTATCCATAAACATTGAATGGTATAAAAATAAAACATCCACAGTCAAACATATCACAAAACATTCAATACAGTATGAAATATTTGTATCATAATAAATCAACCTCGATCAAGAATAATATCCTGTAAAGGATGTTGACGTAGTTGAAAATGATCAGTAAAATATTTGAGAGAAATATCCCTTTTTCATGAAAACATTTAAAAGTATCACTATTTATCAAGAAGTTGTGTAAAATAGATTTTTGAATCAAAGTGTCTTATACCACTTTGAAACTTTTAAAATGAATTTCAATTTTAAATCATTAATGTCCATATAAATTAAACCTTAAAACCATTTTTAAAACATGGACATTATTGGGAAATATTTAGAAGAATAAATTTTTAAAACATTTGAAATGATATTTTAGTTAGAGTTCCTAACCAAATGAGAGATGCTTGAATACAAATAATTGAGGTAATAAAAACTTTATAATATCATGAGAATAAACAGATTCATGATATACTATATAAAAGTAAAGTATATACACCAAATAAAAGTGAATTGGCGCATAACAACAAAGAAGTCTCAATGGAATGTAAGTTGAGATGAATTCCTCTATAAATACTGTATCCTTAAGTTAAGGATAAATCAATGACATAATTATGTGTGACAAATATAAAAACCCTTAATATGATTGTAAATTAAGTGTAAACCAATCAGAGGAAATTCACACATATTATTGTAAAAACAACACCAATGACTTGGATGTTTAACTCAATGAATACAAATTGAGTTAAAATTTATCTTATCAAGTGTATATCGATGACTTGAGAATTTATCAATGGAGTGATTATGTGTATCAAAAGTCTATCCACAAAAAGGGGAGTGTAAATTACTATATAAGTAAATAAATAGTGATTTCACAAATAATCTTGGAGTAATGTAATCAATGAAGTATGCATAAAGCCCAATGAGTGGAAATTGAAATTTGAAATTTCCTTACCGATTTGGTAACTTACGAAACATACACCCTATGAAAGAAGTATCATGAAATAAAGATGTAAATACACATAAATTAAATTATATTACACAAATAATACAATCATGGGTAGTACATACCCCACACAAAATGAAATAGTGGCAATATAGCATGTATCTCATGGGAATAAAAAGTGAGATGAAAACCCATTACCACGTTGTAATCAATCGAGTCGTATGACCAAAAGTTAATAACCACCAAATAAATCATATAATACCATTAATATAAATATAGTCATGATAATATATATCAAATGTCAGTACAAAATACACCACAAGCAATAAATAAGTGTTGAACAATGGAAATCTCACAGAATTAAAAGTGAGATAAGAAACCTCTTACCTCGTGTCCGACTTGACTCGTTTGTTCTTTAATATCCTGAATAATAAACTAAAGTTAATTTATACTTGATTAAGAACCTTTTTAAAGTTTATTAATCATTTTATATCATTTATTACTATGTTATAAACATTATTTAATCATTTAAGTTAATAATGGTCGTTTTGTCAATATTTGGTACTTGAGTCAAAAATGAACTTGTTATAATTAAAAATTATCCATGTGTTCAAAAGTCTATTATCTCCAGTATCATATTCATGATTTAAATATCACATATATTATATATATCCATTATATATGTATATATAATTAGTTCATGGTATTTGGATATAAGAAATGAAATGCACAGTCCATGGAGACAGTAAGTCGTACGTACTCATGAACGCTACTTTCATTTCTATTTCATATTTAATGAAATGAAAACTTAATGATACATAGTTATATTATAATTAAAGTATAATATCATATGATATATGTGTTACATAATTTAATTAACTATATCCTTTATACGTTCCATGTATGTCATGAAAGAATCATATCACCATGAGGGGGCGGTAGTCTACACTTCCTCAAATGAAATTATTCTGTTCACACATATTGGAAAGCATAAAGGTGTGTTTTTGAATGAAAATTACAGAATAATAGAGAAAAAATAAACATAATATATATAATATATAAATACAGTTCCATCATAATGGACACCATAAGATGCGGTAGGAGATAATTGAACAATCATCCTTTCGTGAGGTAGTGGTTCATCGTCTACAGAAACAATATGTTATTTTCCCATTATATGGAGGTGTGTGTAAGTGTAGCTCAAATCATTATAATAAAAACAACCTATTATATTGAGGATACTAGTTTTGTTATAAAAGAAAGTAATAAAAAGAGTTTATGGGGTTGGAGAAGTAAAATAAAAGAAGAGAACTTTAGGGAAGACGTTACCTTAAAATTGGGTAACTCCCCTTGGTTTGAACCAAAATGATTTCTTGAAGTGACTTATGACTAAGTTAAGGATTATAGGTGGGAGGGGGGATATTGAGAGCTTATTTGTGCAGTGGTTGGATGAGCCAAGGGGATATAGAGGTGTGAGTAATGGTTTAGAGGTCAGGGCTTTTTATAAGGGGGGAGGGGCTCTTTAGAAAAGTCTGAAAAGATTATTTTATTATATAATGATTTTCGGTTTCTAAGGGTCCAAAACTAATTATAGTCGATGATAATATGACTCATGGTATAAATAAAATCATCCAATAAGAATTGGATAGGTTTTGGATATTTTTTTAATCTTTAAAATCTTATTTATTTAATTCATTCATTAATGAGGTAAACACTACATCATTATTGTGTCATAAATAATTTTATTTATTTGATTTATAAAAATTATTAAAAGAAATACCATGATGTAGGAAATATTTTTATCTTTCTAATTTATATTTATATTTGAATAGATAACTTATATAACCCCATGTAAAAATTTATTTACTAAAAGATATATGTTTAAGTCATTTTTGTCTTTACTTAAAATTAATTAATATAAAGTATCATTATCACTCTTAAGTGACTCCATGGGGTCCCAAAATCAACCCAAAGATTCCCATGGTCTCCCGTGACTCATCTAATAAGGTTATATTAAGTGTTAAGTTAATTTTTTATTATTAGAATATTCTTTTTACATTGAATTGCCCTATTTACCTTTAACTGCGGTAAATAAAAGTCAAAAGTTACTATTCACCAAAAATAATTTCATCTTATTGAACCACATTTTACTTAATAATAACAACAATGTATCTCGGATTTTAGAAATTCAATTCATAGAAGCCGTAAAATTTCATTTAAATGAAAAAGTCAGATTTTTCACTACTACTTAGTGGTTTCACTATTCATCAAAAATTGAAGTTTTTCAGAAAAATACCAAAAATTCAGCCTAATATATATTTGATATTCTTAATTAAAAAATTATTTCTATTTTACCAAATTAAAAACATATATGTTGGATTAATTAAATTAAAATTAATTCCCATTATCAAAATAAAAAGCCTGTTTTTAAGAAATATTAACTATCAAAAGATTGACACTTGTTTATGTTAAATTTTAAAGTAAAATTACTTCCAATGAACAACATTGGGTTAAATGGTAAAAATATAATCTAATTAAACTTCAAAACCAATTAAAAATATAATCTAACCATTTAAATAAATTATATTAAAAGGTAGTTTTGAATTAAAATACAGTATTTCTTACTATTCATAAAAAATGAATATTATTAAAAAAATACCAAAATTTCATCCAAAGTAAATTTTGATATCCCAATTCTAAATAATAATTTTATTTTGTCAAATTTAATATGTAAAAGTGTCAATTATTGGATTTAAAAAGGGTTCTCCATTAAAAGGTGGTAAAATTTCATTTTTTTGAAAAATACATTTTTTATCTAAAAAATTGAATTTGTTCTTATAATATCTCCAAGAAACAAATAATACATAAGTTAAATTTATATGGAGTATATAAAATTCAAAATCCAGTTAATACTATTCATAAACATTTTTTGAATGACTAGTTTGGTAAGTCGTGGTGCGCTCGAACTCAGTGTTACGTATAGTACAAGTTATTGAATTACTTTAAAGAGATAACATACCAAGAAATCTTGGGGTGTTACATTCTCCCATCCTTCAATAAATTTAGTCCCCGAGATTTGAAATTGTTCTTCAAAAATAAAAGGTTAAAAATAGAAAAAAATAACTTCGTGGAAAACCCACATCGGAAATTGGGTTAATAAAATTTAGTCTTAATAAGAGGGAAAGGGAATGAAAAAGTCACCACCAAATTATGATATTGATTAGAAGAAAATTGGAGGAAATTAGAGACGTGTAAATATTTATAGGGAGTGATTGAAGTCATCAATCACAAATAATTTTAAAAATGAGGGCCTTAAAGCCATCAATCTATGATGATTTAAAATATCATCGGTCCAACAAAACATAAAGCATTAGGATAACACATTTTTGGTTTTAATATCCCTTCCCTAAAGATTAATAATTAATTTATTCATATAATAAGAGAAAAAAAATATACTTGACAAGTATAGTTTCATCCTTCATCTAATTCTTACCACAAACTCATCTTTCACTCCAAACGATGAGTATTCAAGATGACTTGGTCACACCTGAAGCGCTAGAATCAACTTATAGAGAATCACATAATCCAAAAAGGATGAACTATATATTTCCATTTCTTTATATATTAACCAAAACCAAATTGGTTAGTAAAAGATCAGATGATCCCCAAAAAGTATAATCCTTTAGAGAAAGAAATACTAATCTTAATTTCTAAAATTAAACCAACAATACCAAAAGTTAAATAAATACCATTCAATAAACAATTGTCCATAAAATCTTTCAGTATAATCAAAACTAATATTGAAACCCAAAACTCAGAAGAATTTGCTTACGTAGTCTTCCATGTCAAATTTTATCACCAAATAACATCGACTACTCTTAAATTCACACACTTAAAAGTAATTAACCTAATCACATATTCTCTGTGATAGGTCAATCATTTTCATAAATAACCCAAATCACTATAAATCCACAATAAAAACATAGATAAAAACCCACCATTACTCCTCAAATGAAATCCCATAGTATTTTATTTTCCTTAGGAATATAGTGTTACCAAAAGAGAGAACATCTTCTAAAATAACATTTATCACTTAATCACCAAATCATTTTCCTATACTAAGGATAAATCATAAGTTCCCAAAAATCAACATATTCTTGATCCATAAAATCATTTAACTGAAAATAATTAGTCATACTAACCAGGGAATTCACGTAGTCCAGTGGTAGGTGATAAATCTCAGTTTCACTTCAGTTGTGGGTTCGATTCCCACAACTTTGTCCGACGTGATGGGTTGTCACATGGTCTGCGTGTTGTCCTTTTCAAAAACTGTATATTTTTATAATATTCCAAAAAATGAGATAAATTCCTCAAAAATAACCCTAACATATTTTAACCATAAATTTTATCTCATACCTCACATTTTCATCCTAAAAATTAATAACTTATAATTTTCTCAAATTCAAGGATCATAGAAATCCAAATGGTTATTTAAAACTATATCCACAAACGAAAAGATAATTCTTCCTCGAATAGTATTTTCCCATAACAAACTACATGGTTACACATAAAAGAGAATAGTCTTCCAAAGTAATCCCATACTTTTAAACATTTCTCCATCCATTTATTTCCAAATAGGTTCTTTTTTAACTTAGAGGTTATTCTATAGAATAGGTCATTGACTCAGGTAATTCCAAGGTCCTTTATATTTATAGAAAGTTACTGTCATTAGATTCTTAGGATCATTTTTATTTTATTCTATAGTTCTATTTATTTTTCTTCAGCAATTCTTTACATTATGTCCTTCTTTCCCACACATAAATCATTTCTTTGTTCTATTGAGACACTTTCCTAGGTGTCTCCTTCCACATTTCCTGCATGATGGAAATTGAGCTTTATTTTCTCTATGGTCTCCACTGTTGGAGCTCTTATCATTCATCGCCTTTCTCTTCTTTTTTGAGTCCCAATGTTGGTCAATATATATGTTGTTGATCATATTTTTAGAAAACTTATCCGGCATGAACATGATATCTTTTAATCCTATCAACATTTCATTTTTTTGCTCATTTCCACCATCATGTCCAACTTGTACGTCATGTTCAATGTTACTAAGACTTCCTTGGAATCCATCCATTGACTAATACAAGAAAGCATTGTGTGAGTCATAAAATAATTTATAGAATATCATAAAACCTTAATTTCAATCTAAAATACCTTAGGATTAACCAAGGTTATTTATTCTCATCTTATATTAAAATCCTTCAAATCGGTTTGTAAGGAAAATGTGAATTATCCAAAGCATATCCCCCAGGAGTGTCGTAACCAAGAGTGCAGCAAGGCCCATTGTCGTGCACCAGTTCCTGTTCGAGTCTAGCTCAAAGTGGTGTTTTCAGGTGTTACCCCTAGGTACATCTATGTGAGAGCCACCTCTACCTACCCGTATCCAGACAGGGATGTATTTCTTGGAAAACTCACAAAATCTCTATAGTACCAATATTCTTGGAAGTTCTTCTATACTAATCCTTAAAGTCTATCTTAGGGTAATGTTCTCTAATCAAAGTTTTTCTAAATATAGCTTCCAAGTTTTATACTAAACTTCCTATGATACCAACTGTAACGCCCCGACCCCAGTTACCCAGAGTCGGTACATTATTACATAACATTGGCATGATACAAGGAATCATGCCCTGAAAGACCGATCAGTTTAGTAGCCCTGGAAGTACTAGATACACTCATAAGTTTTACATTACATCATGAAATAAAAAAAATCAACAACATTTTGTCCCATTTTTAAACACACTTATATCCTTAGCCTATCCCTGTAGGTCAACCATAAAATACTTCTTCACATCCTAGGAAAAATAAAACATAGGAAGGGATGATCTCAGATGCTCAGTAAGGATAACAATATAGAGGAAACTTTCATAAATAAGTATAAACATTTAAGGCAATGTATAAGACTAAAACAAAAGCCTTTTAAACTTGAACTCCAGCATAATATGGAAAATATAAAATCAAATAATGACATTTACTTATTCACATGGATATTCTACTAGTTGAATAATCACATGCAATATCAATAGCCACTTTCATAATGATGGAATGCATAATGCCATACTTCATAACCACATATTCAAGGCCTTGTGCCAAGACTACAAATAAGATTTTGTCAAGGCCTTATGCCAAGACACTAGTTTGTATCATGAGACCTATCGATGCATCGAGGAGCTATAGCGGGCTCCACCTGTCACTTACTAATTCCAATTCATTCCTCATATGAAAAGGTTTAAACATAACATAAACATTCGTATTAAAACTAGCATATGAAATATCAATACTTTATCTATAAACTGTGAATGGTGTAAAAATAACACATCCACAGTCAAACATATCACAAAACCTTCAATACAGTATGAAAGATTTGTATCATAATAAATCAACCTCAATCAAGAATAAAATCCCGTAAAGGATGTTGACGTAGTTGAAAATGACCAGTAAAAATCTTTGAGAGAAATATCCCTTTTTCATGAAAACATTTAAAAGTCTCACTATTTATCAAGAAGCTGTTCAAAATATATTTTTGAATCAAAATGTCCCATACCACTTTGAAACTTTTAAAAGGAATTTAAATTTTAAAACATTAAAGTCAATATAAATAAAACCTTAAAACCATTTTTAAAACATGGACATTAATGAGAAAGATTTAGAAGAATAAATTTTTAAAACATTTACAATGATATTTTTGTTAGAGTTCCTAACCAAATGAGAGACGCTTGAATAAAAATAATTGTGGTAATCAAAACTTTATAATATCATGAGAATAAAGGGATTCATGATATACTATGTCAAAGTACAGTATATACACCAAATAAAAGTAAATTGTTTCCTAACAACAAATAAGTCTCAATGGAATGTAAGTTGAGATGAATTCCTTTAAAAAGATTGTATCCTTAGGTTAAGGATAAATCAATGACATAATTATTTGTTAAAAATATAAATAAACTCAATGTTATTGGATATTTTGTGTAAATAAATCATAGTAAATTCACACATATTCTTGTAAACACAACACCAATGACTTGGATGTTTAACTCAATGAATAGAAATTGAGTTAAAATTTATCTTATCAAGTGTATATCGATGACTTGAAAATTTATCAATGGATTAATTATGTGTATCAAATGTATATCTACAAAAAGGGGAGTTTAAATTACTACATAAGTAAATAAATATTGATTTCACACATAATCTTGGAGTAATGTAATCAATGAAGTGTGCATAAAGCCCAATGAGTGGAAATTGAAATTTGAAATTTACTTACTGATTTGGTAACTTATGAAACATACACCCCATGAAATAAGTATCATCCAATGAATATGTAAATACCCATAAATTAAATTATATTACATAAAGAATACAATCATGGGTAGTACATACACCACAAAAAAGGAAATAGTGGCAATATAGCATGAATCTCACGGGAATAAGAAGTGATATGAAAACCCCTTACCATGTTGTAATCAATCGAGTTGTATGAAAAAAAGTTAATAACCACAAAATGAATCATAGAATACCATGAATATAAATATAATCTTGATAATATATATCAAATGGTAGTACACAATACACCACATGAAATAAATAAGTGGCAAACAATTGAAATCTCACAGAATTAAAAGTGAGATAAGAAACCCCTTACCTCGTGTCTGACTTGACTCGTTCGTTCTTTAATCTCCTGAATAATAAACTAAAGTTAATTTATACTTTATTAATAACCATTTTCAAGTATATTATTCATTTTATTCATTTATTACCATGTTATAAACATTATTTAATCATTTAAGTTAATAATAGTTGTTTTGTGGTCCAGTTCCAGCTCTGTTTTTGTGGATCTGCTTGATTCTGATACTTTTCTACTTGATCATTACACCAGTTCTTCAGTTGCGGCTCTACCTTGCTAAGGAGATATCCTGGAAGCGCATAAAGAATGGATTTTCTTCTCTACCATCCTGATCTGAAATTTGAGTTGGATAGACTTTTGAGGATCTGCTTACCTTGACAGAATGAAGGTATTACTACCTCTATTAGGAGTATTTGGGCTTCTTGAATTATCTCTCTGTATCCCCATCTTTTCCCTTCTATTGTAATTTCTTTACACCTCGTGATTGTAATGTTACTTTCTTTTTTAATAAATTCTTTTGGGGTAAAAAAATGGTCATTTTGTCAATATTTGGTACTTGAGTCAAAAATGAACTTGTTATAATTACAAATTGTCCATGTGGTCAAAAGTCTATTATCTCCAGTATTATATTCATGATTTAAATATCATATATATCATATATATCCAGTATATATATATATATATATAATTAGTTCATGATATTTGGAGATAATAAATTAAATGCACAGTTCATGGAGACGGTAAGTCGTACATACGCATGAATGCTACTTTCATTTCTATTTCATATTTAATGAAATGAAAACTTAATGATACATAGGTATATTAAAATTTCAGTATAATATCATATGATATATTTGTTACATAATTTAATTAACTCCATCCTTTATACATTCCATGTATGTCATGAATAAATCATATGACCTTGAGGGGGCGGTAGTCTTCACTTCCTCAAATGAAATTATCGTGTTCGCACATATTGGAAAGCATAAAGGTGTGTTTTTGAATGAAAATTGTATAAGAATAGAGAAAAAATAAACATAATATATATAATATATAAATACAGTGCCATCGTAATGTCCACCATAAGATGTGGTAGGAGATAATTGAATAATCATCATTTCGTGAGGTAGTAGTTCGTCGTCCACAGAAACAATATGTTCTTTTCCCATTAGATGGAGGTGTGTATAAGTGTAGCTCAAATCCTTCTCATAACAACAAACTAGTATGTTGAGGATACTGGTTTTTTTATAAAATAAAGTAACAAAATGAGTTTAGGGGGTTGGATAAGTAAAATAAAAGAAGATAACTTTAGGGAAGATGTTACCTTAAAATTGGGTAACTCATTTTAGTTTGAACCAAAAGGATTTCTTGAAGTGCCTTATACCTAATTTAAGGCTTCTAGGTGTAAGGTAGGGATCTTGAGAGATTATTTGGGAAGACTTTTTATGATTAAAGGGGTTTGAGAGGTGTGAGTAATGGGTTAGAGGTGAGGGATTTTTATAAGGGGGAGGAGGGGCTCTTTAGGAAAGTGTAAAAAGATTATTTTAGTATATAATGATTTTCAGTTTCTAAAGGTCCAAAAATAATTATAGTAATTTATAAGATGAATCATGGTAGAAATAAAATCATCCAATAATAATTGGATAGGTTTTGGATATTTTTTTAATCTTTATAATCTTATTTATTTAAATCATTCATTAATGAGGTAAACACTACATCATTATTGTGTCATAAATAATTTTATTTATTTGATGTCTAAAAATTATAAAAAAAATACCATGATGTAGGAAATATTTTTATCTTTCTAATTTATATTTATAGTCTATTATATAACTTATATAACCCCATGTGAAAAGTTATTTACTAAAAGATATATGTTTAAGTCATTTTTGTCTTTACTTAAAATTAATTAATATAAAGTGTCATTATCACTCTTAAGTGGATCTATGGGGTCCCAAAATCAACCCATAGATGACCATGGTCGTCCATGACTCATCCAAAAAGATTAAGACAAGTGTTAAGGTAATTTTGTATTATTAGAATATTCTTTTTTCCTTGAATTTCCCTATTTTCCTTTAAAAGCGGTAAATAAAAGTCAAAAGTTACTATTCACTAAAAATAATTTCATCTTATTGAACCAAATTTTACTTAATTATAATAACCATGTATTTCGGATTTTTGAAATTCAATTCACAGAAGTGTTAGAATTTCATTTAAATGAAAAAATCGAATTTTTAACTACTACTTAGTGGTTTCACTATTCATCAAAAATTGAAGTTTTTCAGAAAAATACCAAAATTTCATCCTAATATATATTTGATATTCCAAATTAAAAAATGATGTATATTTTACCAAATTAAAAACATATAATTTGTATTAATTAATTTAAAATTAATTCTCGTTGTCAAAACAAAAAGTGTGTTTTTAAGAAATATTAACTATCAAAATATTGACACTTGATTATGTTCAATTTTAAAGTGAAATTACTTCCAATGACCAAAATTGGATTAAATGGTAAAAATATAATCTAATTACACTTCAAAACCAATTAAAAATATAATATAACCATATAAATAAATTAGATTAAAAGGAAGTTTTGAATTAAAATATAGTATTTCTCAATATTCATAAAAAAATGAATATTATTAGAAAAATACCAAAATTTCATCCAAAATAAATTTTGATGTCCTGATTCTAAAGAAGAATTTTATTTTTTCAAATTTAATATGTAAAAGTGTCAATTATTTTATTTAAAAAGGGTTTTCCATTAGAATGTGGTAAAATTGTATTTTTTTGAAAAATACATTTTTTATCTGAAAAATACATTTTTTATCTAAAAATTGAATTTGTTCTTATAATATGTCTAAGAAACACATAATACATAAGTTAAAATTATATGGAGTATATAAAATTTAAAATCTAGTTAATACTATTCATAACTTTTTTTTGAATGGCTAGTTTGGTAAGTTGTGGTGCGCTCGAACTCAGTGTTGCGTATGGTATAAGTTATTGAATTACTTTGAAGAGATAACATACTAAGAAATATTATGTGTTACATTTCCTACTAAGGGAATAATCCACCACATTTCCCTTCCCTAATGTATAGACTATCTCAAATTTGTAGCTATAAAAAACTCCAACTAGCACCTCTATATTAGGTTATTATCTCTCTATGTGAAGATGTACCTGAGACTCTAGTGGTTTGAGTAAATAAAAAAATGATCTCCCAAAAGATAGTGTCTTTGCATCTTTAGAGTTAATATGAACACTTACAACTCAAGGTCATGAGTCACATAGTTCTACTCATGGGGTCTTAATAGCCTTAACCCATAAGAAATCATTACCTTCCTTTGCATCAACACGCAACCAAGACCATCTCCAAAGGCATCAAAAAACACCACATACTCAATTCCCACCTTCAGTAGTCTCAAAACATGAGAACTCTTCAACCTCAGCCTCAAATCCTTGAAGTCTCTCTGACACTACTCAGTCTAGGTGAATGAATTCCATTTTCGTTTTAAGGTGGTAAAAGGGGCTTCTAACCTAGAAAATTCTTCCATGAACCACTTGTAGTACCCTACCAATATAAGGAATATTTGAACCTATGTAATGCTATTGGGTGTATCCCAAACAAGCAATGCATCAATATTTTTCAAGTTTATAGCTAAACCATTTTCAGATATGACATGACCTAAAAAGTGAACGTTATGGATCTGAAACTGACACTTTTAGATTTTACCATAAATCTGGTGCTCCCATAGTAAGTTTAGGACCAACCTCAAATTATTTGCATGGTCTTGATTTAATATAGAGTAGATGAGAATTTCATCAATGAAGATAACTATGAATCATTCAAAATATGGTTGGAGAATCTGGTTCATAAAATCCATGGACACAATGGGGCATTCATTGCACCGAAGGGAATCACCAGGAACTCAATGTCTGTAGAGAAATTAGAATTCCATGTGTAGAATATAATCCTTTATAACCCTCAAATTTTGGTATCTGAAACTAAGATCGATCTTTGATAACCAAATCACAACTATAAATTGGTAAAATAGGTCATCAATCCTTAGTAATGGGTACTTTTTCTTTATCATTGCCTGATTTAGGTGATGATAATCAACACAAAGCCTCAAACTCCCATCTACATTTTTCATGAAAAAAAACTAGATCTTCCAAGGGGACATAGTGGGTCTAATAAAACCTTTATCTCAAAGGTCCTTAAACTACACCCTCAGATCCTAGAGCTCAATAGGGGCCATATGATATTCTGAAGAAGATATCAGTGTAGTCCTAAGGTGAAGTCCAATGCATAATTCCATATCCCACCTTGATGGTAATCCTGGAACATATTCTAGGAAGATGTATATATAGTGTTATACTATTTGTGGAATCCATATGATTGAATATCTCACTACACCAAGGGATAAGCTCGACAACTGATGGGTGATTGGTTGAAATTTTTTTCTCTCAAGACCCACTTGCTCATCTATGAGGCTGCTCTCACAAATAAAGGAGAATATTCTCCCATTCATCTATAGGAATATAACTCTCCTAGGATGAAATTATATCTAGGCATGAAATGTTCACCACCATTACATACCTAAGATAACATTATATGGTTTCATCATGATGACCAAGAGGTCCCACGATAAACTCTCTCCACTGAACACCAACTCGCACCACTAGAAAAATGTACAAAATAAAATAATCACTCCTAGTAGAAACCACAATCTATAGATACTGGGATAAGGTCTAAACGGGAAGATCTAGATCTCACACATTTGATATAGAGATGTATAAATGACTCATTCCTATGCCTATAAGTACTAATGGAAGAGTATAAAAGACGCATATCAAACCTAAATCATCTCATGAACATCTTGTTCATATCCCTCCATAGATTATAGTTGCTTGTGGCCTCAACCACTGGGTCTATAAGCTTGGTGTGGGAAACTTGGAGGTGGTGGTGGTAGAAATAGCTTATAGAATCAACCTCTAACACCATCTCCCCCTATGGTGGTCAACATGATCCTCTACTAGAACTACCTCCCTAGGATCCTCCCTTACCACACCTATGAGATCTATGATCATGATAGTTCCTCCATAATAGGAGTGTATCCACTTTTTATCAACCCTCCTCGGCATGATGGGTCATTAATTCATAATCCATGTGACCTCACCCATCATAATCATATCATCTCCCCTATCCTATATGACTGTATCCTCTTTGAGAACCCTACACTATAGATCCACGTGTATGGGTTTATTTATGGGTATGTCTCCTACACCACAACCCTGATGTTTATCACCTCCTAGATACTATAGATGACTCAACCCCATGATGAATACTGATAGATCTAGCCACCAAGAATTCCTCTTCTAGGAATATCTCTATAATAAGAGTCTGTTCTAGCACTCCAATATAAGTAGGAATGTATAAGGAGACTAAACTATCATGGTTGTATCTACAAAGACCCTACTTGAACTTCCATGCCTATAAGAAACCATATCACACCATATCTAGGGAGTAATGCATGAGGTATGTAAACCCCATAGCATACTCAAAAATTATAATATCACCCTGATACTGCTTAATAAACTCATAAATCTATACAGAGCACATGAACTAAGGGTAATAATCATCACAAAATAGCTACTGGAAGTCTGACCATGAGAGTGTCACCTCATCATGTGTCTAGGTGATCAGATTCCACCAGTGCCCTATTACACCATGAAGTAGGTTGGCCACAAGAAAACCCATCTAATCATTCGAGGTTTATACAAGCCTAAAAATATGTTTCATCGACTCAAGTCAATACTCTAATTATTGTGGATTGATATCACTATGAAACCTCAGTGATATATGTCATCAAAAATCATGTAGTGTGTTAATACTACACACATTGTCATCCTGGCCTAATGTAACTATCCACTTCTTGATGGGTGGTGGTACTACTTTATGCACATCTGGAGGAAACACCTCATGAGAAGGTCCCTAAAATGAGGCCTCATCACTCAACTAATCATCATCATGATACTATATCAAAATCCTAGCTAGATGTCTTCACATAGGTATCCTAAAATTTATCAAGACATACCACAGTTAGATAAGAATATATGGGGAAAAAAATCAAGAAGAAAATAAAAGTAAAAATACCCAATCCTATATGATGCATTTATCATTTTTTTTCCTATAAATGATGTCTCATTATTTAATGTTGACAAGTAAGTAGTCAGATTCTTAGTAAATGATATGTCAATCACCACACCAACACTAGGTTCTCGGACCTGAAATCTATACTCGATACACTTTGATGTTGTTTCTCTAATTTTTTTCAACTAATCCTCACAACTAGATCAAACTCCAAACAATGACCTGAGGAAAAGGCCATCAGTGATACTACTCCATCATGAACTAACCCATTGATTCCTTTATGGACAATATAAAGTTGATTTTGACACCCTAATCCAACATCTAATAGGATAGGGGTTAGTGATAATCACTGAAAAGACATAAACTGAAATGGGAGGCCTTATACTAAAGTACCATTACTCACGCACATAACTATCTCAATGGAAAAGTGATGATTAGAAAAT
This sequence comes from Viscum album, assembly GCA_963277665.1. Taxonomy (NCBI): domain Eukaryota; kingdom Viridiplantae; phylum Streptophyta; class Magnoliopsida; order Santalales; family Viscaceae; genus Viscum; species Viscum album. The sequence continues at coordinate 353,453,158 of OY728159.1, forward strand.
GAATGAGGATAATATTCATTTTTAATATATATATATATAATATTCATGTTCTTTATTATTCATGAACACCATTTTAATGAATTTTACACTTTGAACATTATTTCATATTATAATTGTAATTCCTTCTTAAAATGAACTATTACATTGTACATTTTTTAACATCATTTAAAGTACCCAATGATCTTGATTTTATTTTTAATATTTAATTTTCAGGTTTCTCATTACATTGGTAACAATTCATACTTTTTGAGTACTTGAATATTCATATTGGAAGACCACCAAAGTTGGCCTTGAACAAACAACATTCTAGGTAAAGTGAACTAGACAGCAGCCCAATAAAACTACTATAGCGGCCAATATCGAATCCCAATAATTCTGAAAATTAAACTAACGATAGAGGAAATCATGGAAACATTTAATTAAACATTTTACAAATATAATTATGATTTTTGAATGGATTTACAGGTGTCCCAAGTTGGAGATAAAATTCTGGGCCAGATTCTACGGCCCAGAAAAAACATCCCACCAATTTAATCATATCTAGAAAACCACGGATTAATTTGGGATGAAATTTTAAAAAGAGATAGTAGGAATCTATATCTTAATTTTTTTCATCTATGGACCACTCAAATTCGTCCATATAGAAGGACATTTAGGTGCCTCTGTTCGATGGATGAAAGATGGATGCCACTTCGGGTCAAGGATAAAGAAGTCCACTCTCCCTTACTTTCCACCACCATAGGCCTACCATACTAAAGTGGGATCCTTTGTAATATTGGTAGTTCAAAAAAATCATCTTGAAATTACTATTTAAGTTAGTGGTTTTTAGGGATTTTATCATATTGGGTGATTTCTTTCATTGTAATGTTATGCTGCAATTTTGTTGTCTCAAGTTTGTCTTTCACATGTAAGTTGTTCTAATTCATCTTAATTTTGTAATAAATTTCTTCTTCTCCTTTTATTATATTATTATTCATATCATGTTGATACCTTTTTCTCAAGGTGTAAATTTATTCACACCAAACCTTGTGAAATTATCACAAAGTGGTGGAGTGATCGTTATTTCATTGTTTTTTTTTACTTCTCCATTTCCTCCCTCATAAGTCTACTTCCCGCTTCCATTGAAACCATAGAATCAATGGAGGGATAAACCACTTATGGTTTGATACAAGGGAGTATAAAAGGGATGTATTTGATTTTATATATCACCCCATTAATGTCTAATCACTTCTTTTAATTGATATTTTTATTTTATGATTTTAAAACTTCTTCATCCTTGTTGAATTTTAAGGTCACATACTTCAAGTGCTATTACGAACCTTTACCTTGGAGTGCTCATAAATTTGATCCTCCAAGTGTATATATGATTATTATTATGTTTTATTGTTATTAAACCAGTAAGTGATGAATTTTTTTGATATTATTTAATAAACCCATCTCGAATAGAAGAAATTGAAACCGTTAAAAAAAGAATTTCATCCAATCCACCCCGAGCGATAACCTAGGATCAACACATTATCTTAATTTGAATTAACTTTGATATGTTAGTGATCCTTTAAACCCATCTAAAATAAACCCAAATTTGGAAACTTCATATCCAAAAATATTCCATAGAATTTATGTGTCTATAGGTTTCTTCTTAAGTCTCTAAGGATTCGACAACCCAAGCTAAACTACAAGTGACCGCTTAACCCTAAAACTTGGGTAAATTTGGGCGAGACCAAATTTTGGCTCAATTTATAGGGACCCAAGTAATTAATATCAACACCCATTCTATTCTCCCTCATTTCTTCTATTCTTATCCAAATTATCTTATCTTTTCCCTTTATCATTTTTTTTTATTTTGGCGCATGTCTGCCTACACTCGTGACCAATCAAACCATCTAGTTACACCAAGGGAACCCTTTAAATTAGATCCTAACCTTATTAATACTATAGAGTCAAAAATTGATCCCATTTCAATGGATTTTATTCAAAGAAACCAACTCATAAACCCAGGTGGGAACCAAAATGGAAATCCAAATGAGGCAGCCCCAAACTTGGGGAATGTAGTCGATCAAACCATGAATGACTACCTCACACCTACCAAGACCAATGCACCCTCTTGAATTATGCATGCTTCCCTAGAATAATCCCACTATGTTTTAAAACCTCATGTCATAAACCACCTTCCAACCTTCCATGGGATGGATTCATAAATGGCATACCTTCTTGTCAAAGAGTTTAACGACATTGTTGAAACCATGTGCCCACCACATCAAATTGAGTCAGAAAATATGAGGCTCTTTCCTTTATCACTAAAGTATTGATAAAATAATTGGTTAAAAAATCTAAGACCTACATAAATCTACTCCTGGGACTAATTTCAAAGATAATTTTACAAAAAATACTTCCCCCATCACAAAACAATTGCACTTAAAAAGAGCATCCAAAACTTTTTTAAAAAAGAAGGGGAGTCATTTTATAAAACATGGGAAAGGTTCAAATACACACTCAACATGGTACCTCATCATGGGTTTTCATTCCCAGAACAAGTTCGAATTTTATATGAAGGGTTGGGTCTGGGAAAAAAACAATTCATCGACATGATGTGTAATGAGACCTTCAAAAACAAAGCCCCAAATGATGCTTATGAGTATCTAGAAGGACTGACTAAAAAAACAAAACATGGGGAACATCACCTTACTATGAGAATCCACCCAAATATAGTGGAATTCACAAAATTAGGGAGGAGTAAATACTTAGGGAGGAACTTTCTGCACTCACTAGGAAGGTCGAGGATATTGATCTTATGAAGGTCCATAAAATTCAAACTATTGACCCTATTTGCACAATTTGTGACAAACATGACCACAAGACTGAAAATTGCCCAACCATCCCTTTCATTAAAGATGTTATTCTAGGAGGACCACCAGCGGAGGTCAATGCTCTAAACTTTCAGAATACCCAGTACCAAAACACTTTCAATCCAAGGTACAATGACCATCCAGGATTCTGTTGGAAAGATAACCAACAACCTAGCCAGCCATAAGGAACAAACCCCTACCCTCCACAAAATTTTCAAAGCCATAACTAGTTCCAACCAAAACCATTCCAATACCAAAACCCTCTTATATAATACCAACAACCCATCTAGAAACTCATGAAACAACTAATCCAACAACCAAAGTATCCTCCTGAGATAAACCAACCATCATAATCCCCTACTCAATATGTCCCTCTTCTAATCCTTGAGCAGTTGTGTAAAAACATAGAGAAAATGAACTCATAAGTCTCATCCAATAAACATGAACTACAAACAATTAAAAACAGGAAGGCACCCATGCCTACTCAGGTAGTACCATCCTCGACTTTAAGGGGAGAATCCAATTACACACAAACCTCTCATGAACAACTCAAAGAATTAATTGTTTTAAGAAGTGGTAAATCCATTGAGAAACCTGAAAAAACCATTATAGAACCATTAAAATCTTCAAAAATGCATGAAAATTATGAATAACCACCCATAGATTCTGAAAACCCCAATGAGAATGTGAATGAACTACAACTACACCAAACAATCAAACAACCTGCTCCCTTACCTCAGCGCATGAGAGGAAAAACTAAACCATAACTAAATGAAACTTTGAGGTAAATCTTCTCTCATGTTAAGTTGAACATTACACTTCTCGATGAAATCGAAACCATTCCTGCCTACTCAAAGTACCTTAAGAACTTGTTCACTTTTAAAATGAAATTTTCACATAAAAACCAAGTCCTTTTGGCTGCTAATGTGAGTACCACCATTCAATAGACCATTCCTCCAAAGTTGAAAGATCCAAGATGTCCATACATCAATGTTGAGATATGAGAGAACAAAGTTGTCAAATCCCTTTGTGATCTAGGAGCTAGTGTGAACCTCATTCCTTATTCCATGTATTGTCAGTTAGGTCTCAAAGAACTCCAGCCCACATTTGTCACTCTTCAACTTGTTGATCTTAGTGTTCAAGTTCTTAAGGGGGTCTTAAAGGATGTTTTGGTGAAAGTTGAAAATTTAATTTACCCAGATAACTTCATTGTACTTTAAAATCACCCAAGCTTAGGTCCTAGGGAGAAAACCCCCATCATCCTTGGTCATCCCTTCTTAGCAATAATCAACTCAGTCGTCTGAGTATGAAATGGGAACATGACAATAACCTTCAGGAATATGAGTCTAGACTTTAACATATACAATGAAAAATATTAAATTGGTAATGATGAGGAGATCCATGAGGTTAATTGGATTTTTAGTGTTGATAGTGAACTCTAGGAACATCAAGGAATTACTGAAGGATGTTTAAGTCAAGAAGATATTGATTTTCTCTATTCACGTGAGGGAAATTTGTCTTCTTGGTTTGAATATCTTTCAAATAGCTCTATTTATGATTTTATAGAATCCCCAATCAATGATACCATGGGTGAAATCAGTAAAATTGAGTCCATACCTATTCATGACACTAATATGGATAATTTAGTGGATGAAAACTCTATTCATAAGGAACCAATTCTGTCAATAAATCTGGAAAAAAGAAACCGAGTTCAATACAAAGTCCTATCCTTTATTGGAAAGTGATAACCAATATAATCTTGAATTTAAGGTCCTACCTTCATCAATAAATCATGAATTATTAGGGGACAATCGAGCCTTTCTTGTTTTCATTTATTCCTATATTGAATCCAATCAAGAGATGATTCTTCTGGATGTCCTAAGAAAGCATAATAATGCAATTGGATGGACCCATTTTTATATTCTTAGGATTATCCCACTCATTGGAACTCATAGAATTGTTCTTGAATCTGAATCCAAACCATGTCGTCAACCTCAGTGGAGACTCAATCCAAATCTTATGGATGTGGCAAGGTAAGGACTTAATAAGTTTTTAAAAGAGGGTATCATCTACCCCATTGCTAATAGTGAGTGGGTAGGCCCAATTCAAGTTGTCCCAAAGAAAGCTGGAATCAATGTGATCACCAATAAGTATGGTGAAATTATCCCCACAAGGGTAAGTAGTGGATGGAGATTCTATATTGACTATAGGAATCTCAACTCTTATACCAAGAAAGACCATTTCCCCTTGCCCTTTATTGATCAAGTCCTCAAGCGAGTGGTGGGTCATCAATCCTATTGCTTCCTAGATGGATTCTTAGGGTATAATAAAATCTATGTCTCCTTATAAGATCAAGTAAAAACAACCTTCACTTGTCTATTCGGAACTTTTTCCTTCAAGTGCATGCCCTTTGGGTTATGTAATGCCCCTGGTACCTTCCAGTGGTGCATGATGGGAATATTCTCAGATGTGGTGGGGGATTGTTTAGAGGTATTCATGGATGACTTCTCCATATTTGGGTATACTTTTTAGGGATGCCTTCTGAATGTTGAATGGGTTTTTTCAAGATGCGAGGATAATAATATCATCCTAAATTGGAAAAAATTCCATTTCATGGTAAAGGAAGGACTTGTTCTAGGACATTTGGTCTCTGGTAGAGGGATTGAAGTTGATAAAGCTAAGGTCGACATCATTCGTCACCTTCCCTCTCCTAAAAATATTAAGGAAGTGAGGTCCTTCTTATGACATGCTGGTTTCTATAGAAGGTTCATTAGGAATTTCAACTCTATTTCTCAGCCGCTTTGTGCTATATTGGTGAAAGATGATTCATTTTTATAGAAAAAAAGCTATGAGGAAGCATTCTATACACTCAAGTTAGCTCTTATCTCTCCACCTATCATGCAATCTCCAAATTGGAAACTTCTTTTTGAGCTCTTGTGTGATGCGAGTGACTTTGCTGTAGGAGTAGTCTTAGGACAGCAGTGTGAGAAAAATCCATGTTTCATTTCTTAAGCAAGAAAATATTTAAATGATGTACAAATCAACTACACCACCACTAAGAAATATTTTCCTATTTTTGTATTTTCCATAGATAAATTCAGGTCTTATCTCTTAGGATCACCCATCATTATCTTCACCGACCATTCAGCCCTAAAATACCTTTTTCCAAAAACAAGATGTCAAGGATATATTGATTAGGTTGGTCCTTTATTCTTCAAGAGTTAGATTTAACCATTAAGGATAAAAGGTTATTGAAAATTTTGTAGTTGATCACCTCTCTATGATGGAATTGAAAGACAACTCACATCACCATTCTATGTATGATTCATTTCTCGATGAGCACCTCTATTCTGTGAGTGATTTCCCATGGTATGCTAACATAGAAAACCATTTGATGATAGGTGACATTCCAAAATTCTTAGGGACCCAAGCTAAGAATAAATTCCTTTCTGATGTCAAACACTATGTATTTTATGATCTTTACCACTTCAATTTTTGTCCTGATCAAATCATTAGGATATGTGTTCCCGAGTCTGAGCAAGAGTCCATTCTTAAATTTTGTCATGGAGAGGCATGTGGAGGCCACTTTTATACAAAGAAAAACACTTCAAAGGTCCTAAAAAGTCGTTTCTACTGACCTAACCTCACTAAGTATTCCTTCCAATTCTGTAAAAAAATTTCCTCAGTATCAGCAATTAGGATCCATTACCAAAAGGAATCAAATTCCCCTCACTCCCATTTTGGTGGTTGAAATATTTGATTGTTGGGGAATTGATTTCATGGTACCCTTCCCAAACTCTAGGGGATACCTCTACATTCTCTTATCTATTGATTATGTCTCAAAATGGGTTGAGGTCATTCCCACCAAGTCCAATGACCATCATGTTGTGATTCGATTTCTAAAAGAGCACGTATTTTCTCGATTTGTAATTCTTAGGGCTATAATCAATGATCAAGGAACTCATTTCTGCAACCGCCCATTCTCTTCACTCATGTCTAAGTATGGGATTTATTATAAAGTTTCCAATGTGTACCATCTAAAACCAATGGTCAAGATGAGTTATCGAATAGGTAGATTAAGTAAATTATCGAAAAAACTATCAATCCCTTTAGGAAAGATTGGTCCAAGAAACTCTTGGATGCTCTTTGGGAATATCGTACAGCATTCAAAACCATCCTAGGCATGTCACCATATAAGTTGGTTTATGGAAAAGCATGCCATTTACCAGTTGAAGTTGAGACTAAAGCATTTTGGGAAATCAAAAAAATGAATTTAGACATTTCTTTTTCCAAAGAAAATAGAAAATTAGATCTTAATGAACTTGAGGAACTTATGATGGAGGCTTATGAAAATTCAAGGATAAATAAAGGTATAGTTCAAGATTACCAATATAGGAATATCAAATTTAAACACTTTGAACTGGGAAAATTTGTGCTCTTATATAGTTCGAAAATTCATTTACACCCGAAAAAGTTAAGGTCTAGATGGTCAGGTCTATTCATAGTGCATCATGTGTACCCCCATGGGGTAGTAGAGATCCAGGATCCCACAAGTGGTCACATTTTCAAGGTCAATGGTCGTAGGTTAAAATCATTCATTCAATCATTCAATAAACAGGAAACAGAGGTTGAGTTAACTAATCCAACCTATGAACTAGGAAAAAATTGATAGATTTAGGATCCATGTTGGGCTAACGACATTAAACAAAAGCGCTGCACGGGAGGTAACTCATGGTTTTCATGTTTCCAATCTTTGTCACGTGGTGTGATCCTTGAGTAATACCTTACCCAGAAATTTAAAAATAAGACAATGTGTCGTCAGTTTATTTTATTTTTATGTGTTTTTATGTTAAAATAAAAATACAAAATAATAATAATAATAATAATTTTAAAAAAATTAAAAGGACACATTGTAGGTCATGGGGAAAACCTCGTCGCAGCCGGTGAAGCTGTGGGGACTCAAACCCGGGACCGAAGGGAGATAGGGGCACGCTCTTACCACTGACCTATGGCTTATAGTGCTTCCTTATTCTATAATTTTTGTATATATACTTATTTTTTACTTTTTTTATTATATGAATAAATATATATATATATTGTTTTGTTTTTTGTGTTTGTTTGCTTATTTTCATTTTTCCACTAGGGAACTCTGTAAGTGATGTGGATATCAAAGGACTAAATTAGAGCAGTAAGAACTTCAAATTCAACCACCATGTGACTTCATTCCATGATCCTCATATTTAAAATTCATTTTAGAACTCTTCTCATATACCTCTACCCCCTTCTCAATTTTATTTTCTTTAAACACTGAGGACAGTGTTATTCTAAGTTGGGGGGGTGAAAATAATGAAAAAATAATAATTAATTTTGTGTGCATAAAAAATGTGTGGAAGGAAAAATTTCTTTAACCTTGAATATGATAATACACATTGAACACTTTGAAACTGAATATAAAATAATTTAGCATGCCCTAATTCTAATTTTAATCCGTGTATAATTTCATGAGCATAGATTTTGGAAAGTGTGGTTGTCTAATGTGAAATCTCATCATTTATATTTTTATCAAAATAAAAAAAAGAGATCACAACACACATTCTTTGGATAGTGGGGTATTATTTTGAGTTAATGGGGTCCCCCAAATAAATATCATAGGTTTAGTGATCATTTTAGTTTTAATATGAGTATTCAATAAAAAAATAAAAAAACAATAAATTTGTGAGTAGAGAAATGAAATGACCTAATGCATGGATTTCGACACTTGGAGATCATGACTCCATATTTGTATGGCCTATAGTAAGTAATTTTATCTATATTTTTGGTAATTTGACTTTTTTACTAATTTAACTTTAGATGATGCCCGAGTATGTGGGCTTCACTTGGTCCTATAAGGTCTTTGAGCCTAGGAGTCATCAGCAAAGTCTCGCTACATGGGTTGACTCTTTTGAGTGCAATTTCAATTAACATGGAAATATTGAAAAAATATTTGAATACTCATCTTAATATTGAAATGTGATTCCACCTAGAACTTCCATAATTTCCTCCCTTGAATAAAGATGAACCCCCATGTCTATTGTGATACACAGCACATCCTCATACTTAATTGATATTGGATTAAATATGGAGATGAATTTGAAAAAGGGAATGGGTTTGGGATTGGGATCTTCTTATTAAACTATCTTTTATTAAAATATTTTTATGGGTTTCATAGTTGTTTGATATAAGGGTTTTTGGTGCTCATTGTTTATTAAAATGTTTTTTGGAAAAGGGAATTCGAATTTCACATTTTTGAGATATATTTTACTCAGGACTAGAAAAACTCAAGTTTGGGGGGTGTAATTAGCCACTGAATGAGGATAATATTAATTTTTAATATATATAATATTCATGTGATTTATTATTCATAAACACCATTTTAGTGCATTTTACACTTTGAACATCATTTCATATTATAATTGTAATTCCTTCTTAAAATACACTATTACATGGTACATTTTTTAACATCATTTAAAGTACCTAATGATCTTGATTTTATTTTAATATTTAATTTTCAGGTTTCTCATTACATTGGTAACAATTCATAATTTTTTAGTACTTGAAGATTCATATTGGAAGACCACCAAAGTTGGCCTTGAACAAACAACATTCTGGGTGAAGTGAACTGGACATCAGCCCAATAAAACTACTTTAGAGGACAATATAAAAACCCAATAATTATTAAAATTGAAATTAAGATAGAGTATATCATGGGGAACATTTCATTAAAAAGTGTTCAAATCTAATTCGGATTTTTGAATGGAGTTCCAAGCGGACCAATTTGTGGATAAAATTTTGGTCCAGATTCTGCGGGCCAGAAAAACAGCCCACTAATTTAATCATATCTTGACAACCACAAATTATTTTTGAATTAAATTTTACATATATATGGGAGAAATACATATATTAATATTTATATTCTATGGACCACTCAAATTCTTCCATCTATAAGGACATTTAGGCGCCTCTTTTCGATAGATGAAAGTTGGATTCCACTTCGAGTCAAGGATAAAGAAGTCCACTCTTCCTTAATTTCCACCACCCTAGGCCTACCATACTCAAGTGGGATTCTTTTTAATTTTGGGAGATCGACCCAAGCCTCTTTAAATTTCTATTTAAGTTAGTGGTGGTGGAGGATTTTATCATCTTTTGTGCTTTATTTCATTTTAATGTTATTTTGCAATTTTGTTGTCTCAAGTTTGTATTTCACATGTAAGTTATTCTAATTCATCTTAGTTTATTAATAAAAGTTATTCTTATACTTTTATTATGTTATTATTTATATCATGTTGATACTGTTGTCTCAAGGTGTGAATTTATTTACACTAAAACTTGTTAAATTATCACACAACGGTGGAGTGATCGTTATTTCATTGTCTTTTTTTACTTCTCCATTTCCTCCCTCATAAGTCTACTTCTCACTTCCATTGAAACCATAGAATCAATGGAGGGATAACCCACTTATGGGTTTATACAAGGGAGTATAAAGGGACTAGATTTTATTTTATTTATCACCCCATTAATTTCTAATCAATTCTTTTAATTGAGATTTTTATTTGATGATTTTAAAACTTCTTCGTCCTTGTTGAATTTTAAGGCCACATACTTCAAGTGCTATTACAAACCTTTACCTTGAAGTGCTCATAAATTTGATCCTCCAAGTGTATAGGTGATTATTATTATGGTGTGTTGGTATTAAACTAGTAAGTTATGAAGTTTTTTGATCTTCTTGAATAAAATCATCTCAAATAGAAGAAATTGAAACTGTTAAAAAGAGAATTTCATCCAATCCACCCCGAGCGATAACCTAGGATCAACTCATTATATTAATTTTAATTAACTTAGATCTGTTAGTAATTCTTTAAAACCATATAAAATCAACCCAAATTTGGAAATTTCATAGTAAAAAATATTCCATATAACGTACGTGTCTATAGGTTTCTTCTTAGGTCTCTGAGAATTCGACAACCCAAGCTAAACTACAAGCGACTGCTTAACCCTAAAACTTGGGTAAATTTGGGAAAGACCAAGTGCATAGGAATAATAAAATATTGCAACATATATAGTATAACCAGTCATGAAATAACCTCTAGGGAATACATCAGATTACAAAAATATAAAACCAAATCATAAATGGAAAATATACATGCCCAACCAAAAATGAGGTCTCAACCAGAAAATAACTAGAAAAGGGAAAAGGTAAAGAGTTATTAATTCATAATATCCAAGTTTAGCCACTGAACATGGTCAATTCACCCATGTACTGTTATGCTCCATCGAAGTCACCGCCAATCTGTCAGTCATATGCATAAGACACGACACATTTGGGAAATTAACATATAGGGGTGAGTATATATATACCCAGTAGAACACCCTGAAAACTATAAAGTGAGAAATAAAAATATTCAATAGTTAGATCAACCCATAATCAAGAGGGAAATAAAAAACCAACTCAAATTCACATAAATAAACTCAAGTTAGAGACAAAGGGGATCTCCATATTCATTTCCCAAATAAGAACTATGAGTCTACTTATAAATTTAAAGGTCCATATCTAATGCTCGACATCACATGAAACTATACTATAATCTGAGTGGAGGGATTTCTCCCTACTATTACGCTCCACATCCAAGGGAGTGGTAACTCTCATAGAGGACCTTCTCACTGTTGGAGCTCGAATATGATGGAGTACCACTCCTTAGATAGAGGACCTACACCATGTATAGTAAGGGGGTTTCTAGCCCTACTTGTGTAAAGAGTATGGTGGACCCACACTTTGGTGTGATAAGAGATTTTCCAACCCAAGCATCTCTCTGATACCTGGCCTAATCACTGGCATCGAACATGCATCACTAAAATAAGCATCATGATCATAACACCTTGTGTTGTATCTCTAATTTTAAAATGAAGGTCACCATCATTTTATAAGTGGAAAAAACCTTAGGATATGCTACTCATGGGTCCAAATCCAAGTTCAAAATAAGGATATACATATGGTGGAAGACTATGAGGGAGGTACACAATGTGTACTTAGGGTCACACTACATGTGATCTCACCTAGACACCTGGTCATGTACTCACCTGCACATGGATTGGTTGTACATGTGGGACTACACATCATGTACAGGTGGTGCATGGCATGTCTTAGCCTCCTGGGGGATACCTGTGTCTATTTGAACCATGACTGTGTATGTTGTCTGTTTTTGAGTACACGATTGTGCCCATTTAATCTGGTAGTTCTTGTGTATATGGTCATGTTTGTGCCCATGTAACCCTAGGGTACATTCCAAGCCTCCAGCACCGAGTCACATGGAATGTATGGGTCATACACGTTGTGTGATACTTCACTTCTCCCAAAACCATAACTACTACTACCAGGGGACTATATAGCATGTGTTCCTAGACTAAACCTCGTGTATTTTGGGTTCTTTCATAAACCAAAGAAGGATTCATGCATCTCACTCATGCCACAGATGCTACCGTTTACACCTTAATTCACATTGGGGAACCCAGATCTAGTGATAACCATGCCTAATCCATCATCAGTGGTTGAATTCCATCCACTTGATCCTCATGCAACTCATCCCATCACACCACGCCACCACCATGGACGAAGCATGAGGAATTGTCCTCTGATCCATGTCACTATCACCCAAAATCCACATCACACCATAATCATCCACACAAAAAAATACACACATCATGCATGAATCTTCCATGAATCCAAGGGTCCAATCATGCTTGAACCCAACCCGGCAATTTCAAACTGTGACCTCGTGGTCCAATGGTGAATAATGTGAAGAATATTAGAGGAAATGCACAAGAAAGAAGTAAATCCATCATTTTCCAATGTGATATCAGACAATGATTGCATAATTTCAGTATCCATGGGTGAAAATAAGGTGTAAAAAAGGATAATAGGATCAAGGATACCAAAATATGATAGGTCTCATGCGAAGGATATAAGTCACAAAGATTAATAATGTAGATATAAAAATACATTCATATAAAATAAAATATGGAGTAAATACATCAAATAAAATGTCATACCTTGATATTTTATTGATCATCAGTGAATAACATGTCCTCTAGTGATGGACAAGAAGATATGTAGTATTCATCATTCGTCTCACAATTCACCTTGATCTGATCATTGATCTACATTCTTGATTCACCAACGAAGTGGTCCTCCTCCCTCTAATCTCCCAGGGTTATGTAGACAACCCTAAGGATTTTACATAATAGGGTATTTAAAGAGTGAGTCTAGGTTTATGTTATTTAAAATAAATTAATTAATTTACTTAATGTACCCGCCAACAGTTGTCTTCTATAGAACACTCGATGCTAACCAAATTTATGTTGCACCTAGGGTAAACACCATATTCTGAAAATAATTATGGTCTCAGGTTTTCCATTTTATGTCCCAAATAATGGGGAAAACCCTTTATTCCAAAAATATTCATGAACATAATATAATATATTTAATGTATCATTAGAGAGCCTCTCTGGGCCCTAGAATCCCGTGTCGACCCAGTGCTTGGATCTGAAAATATTCCTCAAAATATTCCAAAGTCTTGTAAGGAAAAAATAAAGTTGTTACATGTATATTGTGACCAATCCTGGGTGGAAATATCTTATTCTAACCAAGATCAGGTTCGGAAATTGGACCGACCCAAAGTGAGAATCGATGACTGATATGGGCCATAGGCTATCTCCTTGACCAATGCTAGTGTGGAGAGACTCATGTAGCTATAAAGGTTGTGCTACCTCAATGATGATGTTAGGGAACATGGTATCCCCCGGGCATTGAGTGCTAACCAAGACAATGTTTGAGACTAAGGACCCTAAGTTAAGGCCTTTGTTTGATGCGACTGATGTTACCCTATTAGGTTCCATGTAAAATATGACCCTAATGATAGGATTTATATTTAAATGGGTTGATTTAATCATGGTTTTAACTTAATAACCTAGATCAAAGTTTCAAGAATGTTTAGGTTGTTATGAGCTGGTTTATTCTCTAGGGAGTTTGGCTATGGGCTTCCTAGTGGGTTGGGCATATGGCCACCCACATTTATAATTTTTATATTGATGCTTGGTATGGTATACTCCTTAGAGAATCTTTTTTTACTATATGTAAACTCCTATAGAGGAGTTTTCTAAAATTCTTATAGGTCATATTCCTTATATGTGGAAACTACCATAAGGGTGATTAGATATGATACTTATAGAGCTTATTCACCAAATGGAACACTCCCATAGGAGAGGTATGTGATGTTGATTAGGATTCCATGGATTTGGATCCAAATATAGATGGAGATTCTACATATTTGGAGCTTGAATATGGTTGGGTAGCCATGGATTTGAATTCAGGATGATTAAGTGGACCATCACATGTTATCCCAAGGGGGTCTTTCAGTGGGGGCTTGTGGCCTGTGATCTGTCAGAGGCCTGCTATATTCTAGGGAGTGTCTAGTCTAGTATACTAGGGTGATATTGTCCCCAAGTCTATGATACTATTGGGATTTTCCCAGATGAAAAAACTCTCATAGGGGAGGTATGTGATGACTATAGAAAACTCCCATAGGGGAGGTTTGTGATGCCTTATGAAACATTTCACCTCATGGGTGATTGTGGTTTTATGGTTGTAATGATCATGAAATGTACTCAGAGATACTCTGATATTGGACCAAATAATGTATGTTTGATCATGGTCATGTACCTAGGGATAGATGGTTTTTTTTATTTATTTATCTTCAACAATTATTTATTTTTGTTGAGCATGTCACATGCACATATCAAGGAATATATTGGTTAGTACAGGACCACATTTTTGGTGCCCTACTAATTTTTTTACTCACACACTACTCAGGAATCCACTACACTTGGGTACTTGAGAAGAAGTTCACTTGGTTAGAGGTGCAGGTTAGGTTGAGGTTGGATTTGATTGAGTGGGTTGGCTCAGACATGCACATTGATCTAGGGGATAAGATTTGGATTAGGATGTCATAGAGCTATCATATTTTATTTTTCTTTAATCTAGTATGTATATGTAACTAGACCAGTGGGAAGCCATTGTATATATGGAATGGATGTTCGGGCCTTTATTGTATTTCATTATTTATTTTGGTATTATTATATTTATCTTCTTTATCTTTCATATTAATTAATAATGTGGATGATTTTTTGTTATTTTTTATTATTGTGAATTCTTATATGAGGATATAGTCACACTACGGTACCATTTTAAACCCCTTTTACTAGTAAGTAGCCTCTAGCATGTAGGAAGGCATTCTTGAGTTATAGTGGAAACCGTTTTTCTGGGCACCGGTCAATGATATGAGGTGTTGGAATGTTACATGGGTTCTAAATCAATCCCCACTGAGTGTAAAACAAGTAGACCTAACTACACACCTGGTTTAACAATCCCAGGGGATTTGGTTTGGTTGATTTGCATATTCTTTATGAACCATTATTAAGGTATATAGTTAAAGTAATTATTTACTTTTTAAAAATCTAGAAAATATTAAAGGATATAATCCTAGAAGAAGGGCCTAGTTAATTTGGGGATAACATAGATAACTTAATTGGAAATAGACTATGAATAACATATATTGAAACCTGGGAAATTCTTAAGTTGGGGTGTATATGTCATTCCTTTAAAGTTAATAATTTTCCTTTTTATAAACATATTAAATTAAATATTATCATCCTTAACCTTACTTTATTTTAGTGAATGGATGGAAATATGAGGAACCAAGTTATTGATTGGTGTGATAGAAAATGTTGAGATTATCCCATAAAACAAGCTAGAGTAAAATATCTTATGGATATTCCTAACCATATATATTAAGTTATAACTTTCATCTTGATCATAGTTGAATTTCCAAACACACTAAATAAGATAAAAATGAAGTTCCATGGATGTTCGGGTGATAAAGACCATAGAGGAAATATGATTCTAATTCTTAATTTTTAGAAATGTGGGAAGAATAACCCATGGAAATGTATCAAAGGGATAGGAAGATACTTTATGTGTGGAAAAGTAGGGCATATTGTAATAAAATTTCAAGGATAAATTAATAGTTTGATTAAAAAATTGGAGGGAAATAAATTTATTTCTAAGTTACCACTAACACTTTAATGCTTAAAATGAAAGGATTTTAGGAATTGTGAAAATAAATACTATATTCCAAAATATAATGAGGATAATAGACCTTAGAAACCACCTTGACCAAGGAAATAATAAATATCTTCTGCAATCACCACCATTGAAGTGGATTATGATAATGGAGGGGTGAAAGGTACACTTATTCTCCCCTATAGATTTTAGAAAATCTTATTATGATTCTACCAACTCCTTTATATATATAAAGTTTTATAAGAGCATAAAATAATAGCCCCAAAGGATAAATATTATATTATCAAAAAAACTCATATTAGTGAAATGATTGAATTCCAAGTCTACAATCCTTCTTTGATTGAACAAGACTGACTATAAACTCCTTATAAGAAATTTCTTCCATTATATGGGTCCTAATACCCAATCATGAGGGGTATTATCCTAAAATGGTTAAAGGATAATATGATTTTCTTATTATTTCCCAAGTTAGTATGGTATATGTATCATTAGAAATCATATCTTGAGTTATAATAAATTTAAGAATTCTCTTAGCAATTTTCATCGGTAAAACAATTAAAATTACGAGGATGAAATTTATTTAAGGGGGTTAGAATGTAACACTCCAAGAGTGTACTACCTAATTTTATTTAAATAAATACCATGTTGAATATATTTTATCATATGAAACACTGAACTAAAATTAACCATGATGTATTTTACAATTAAAGATAAACATTAACACATAATGAGAATAAATTTGAAATATCAATAAGAAAATTACATGAAATGAAAAACCCCAAGTAAATAAAAAGATAATTAAAATTCCTTATTTTTATTCCTTATATGTTATTATTTTTTTTAAAGAATAATTTTATTTATTCCAATACATATGTTTTGAATAAATTTAATGGTTATATGTGGTTAAAATAATTTAGTGTTTAAAAGGAATATTTTTCAAAGAATCTTATTTTTCTTTATATTATGAATTTTTATCTTAATAAATTAAATATATCACTTTTAAAGGATTATTATAAGTAAATATTTTAATTTAAAAACTAATATATTAATGCACATTTAATTTATAATTGATATAAAAAATGATTAATAGCATGTAAAGTTTAAAAATCCATCTTCTTTAATAAAATTAGTTTTTTAGTATATTATATATTTCCATTTAAAATTTAAATTCCAAAATTTTAAAATTTTGATTTTATAAAAAATATTTTATTTTTGGAATCATCACATCAAAATTAACTTAGGGTGAATTTTTGGTTTTTTCTATAAAAAATTGCTTTTTAGTGAATGGTAAAAATATTGTTTTTTAATAATTATATTGAAGTTAATTATTATCACATTTGGAAATTGAATTTAATAAAATGGATATAATATTTTTAATTATCATAATCAAAATTATTTAATAAGATCGATTTAATTTTAGAGCATAAAAATAAGTTACCAAGGTAAAAATTAGTTACCATAGTAAATGTTAAAATGAGGTAAAAATGTTTAATCGTGATTTAAGTCACTAAATATCACACAAAATCGTCATTAAATGGGTATATAAGATATTTATAAACCTTAAATAATATTTCCCACGTTAATTATCAATTTATTTTCCACTTTCCTTAATAATGACATCCCTTTTTATATTAAGAAATTATATTTATGAAATCATCACCTCCTTGCTTATAAAAGGATCCTTTCACAATAACTCTTATCCACACACCATAATATTATTATATTGACCAATCCCTACAAAAACACCTCCCCAACACTCTTTCCCACATCCTATAGGTTTTGTTCTAACCAAAATACCAATCCAAGGTTCCTTAAGATGTAGTCCAAAGGAGGACACCTAAAGGAAGAGATAATGTTCTTAACCAAGCTGTTTTAATATTTTCTTCTTCTACCTCCACCAAATTTATTCCATAAAACTTGAAATAATAACATCGGTATCATAAATATACTATAATTTTATTATGTTAGTATAATATCCATTATCTAACCTCTTATTATTTTATTCAAAAAATAAAAACATAGTTTGTGTTATGTGCGGACTATTGTCTCTATGGACGATCTGTTTCGTTTTTCATCACCGCCTTCATGGATGGTTATAGATACATTTTCATGGTTTAATATTATTATAATAATTATATCATAACTTTTTCCATGTCATTTAATGGGTGAATAGTCATTAAACGAAAAAACAAATCTAGTTCATAATGGTCGGTAAAACTGCCAAGATGAACATGTCATTAAATGATAACATGTATACTCAGTAAACCATGAATATGGGACAATTTAAAATTCTATAATGACATGAAAATAATTTAATTTCTCTTATTTATTTGTGGTATCATTTAAAAA
The DNA here is from genome assembly GCA_963277665.1 of Viscum album. NCBI lineage: Eukaryota > Viridiplantae > Streptophyta > Magnoliopsida > Santalales > Viscaceae > Viscum > Viscum album. The sequence goes on from OY728159.1 coordinate 353,471,524, forward strand.
GAACTTTTATTATCATCAACAAATCGAAGCGGCCATGGAACTGTGAAATGAGCACCCTTGGGATAATAAGAATAGACATGAATTCTTAATAAAATGATTATAAAATAACATAAAATGATAGTAATAAATAAAATATATATGAAAATTTTTTGGAATAAATTATTTAAAAAACTTAATTTTATTATTCATGAGGTTAGATGAATGAACCAAGCAAGTCAGGACCCGAGGTAAGGGATCCACCGAACCACCCTCTTTTAGTTTAGGTTATTCTTTCTATCTCTAAACATCGTTTTATATCTCTTTTATTCTCATTTATATATTATATATTTTTATATATGTCTCTCACATATATATTTATTTTATTTTCCCTTTCTTTTTTTGGGTTTATACATGTTTTGTGAGTTCCCTTCTCGATCTTTTGTTAAAACAAGCTTGTTTAAAGGGAACTTTTCTATTCACTATTCTTTTTCATGTAGAAATATTTTGAAGTTTTTTTTCGCTACATGATTTTATAAAATCATGATTATTTTATGGGAAACTATTATAGTTTACTTTTGGTTTTAATTAAAATTCCATGTGCAAACCTTCTTTAAAGGTTTTTTACCCATTTCTTAAAACATTGTTTAAAATGTGTATTTTTATACCTACAAATCCACCCATTCTCAAGAAATATTATTAAATTGGAATCCTTATATACAACCTATATTCACATTTCAAAAATTAATTTAAAAAATATTTAATCCTTGGTCCTCTTTGGAATATTTATGAAATATCAAATGATTATGTTTTGAGATAAGATTATGCTACTCATTTATTTCTCATGAGTTTTTTGTATGATTATTCCTTACGTGTGATTTCCTTATTTGGAACACATATGAATGTACATATTATTATTTTATGGGTGGGGCTGGAATTACATATCCCTCCAACACATTGGGTAATGATGACAGAATTAACTGGATATAAATTACTCCAATGAATATTGGAATTATATGGTTAGGTGATTCCATTAAGATGTAATATTTAAATAATCCAGTTAGAAGAATCCATTAAGATTCAATTTTGGTATTATCTAGTTAGGTTATTCTATTGAGGTGTGATGTTGTAATTATCTGGTTATGTGATTATATTATTATAATATTTTTGAATTATCTGGTTAGTTAATTCCATTATAAAGGTGATGAAATACATGGTTAAGATATTGAAAGGATGATTAACATAGTTACCCAAGATTAATTTATGATTTTTCTATGCTTTCAATGAATTTAAAACTTTAGATTTCATGAAATTTAAGTTATTCTTTAGAAAAGTTAAATTTTTAAATTCTTTTCCATGGTAAACTTTTCAATTGAAGTAAAGTGTATTGTCTTTGAAAATATTTAAAATTCTCAAGATTCCATAAGTAATTTTATAAGTCTGTTTTGTGAAGTTGTATGTTATATTTCATTATCATGTTTACTCCCTTACTAGGATTTATATATCATCTTTTTTCCTTTATGTATTTACCCAGAGTTTCCTATACAGTAATTGGAGTTCAAAGGGATTTAAAAATGTATTATGAAGATCAAAATAATGAAGATTTAGTTTATGTTTAAGTTGATGCATTATATTTCTAATCTCCCAAAGACACTAGACCTATAGATCCTTAGTTTGTGTTTTATGGGTTTTTATGTTAAAAATATTATAATAAAATGTGTATGAGACTTAGGTTGTTATACATACACTATGTCTTTATTATACTAAAGGTGCATGTTTTATATTTATATCTCCCTGATACTTGAGGATGGTAAGATTCCTAGCATGAGAACCTTTATAATTTTATACCTTTATTATGAAAGTTTTTAGGTTTAGTTAATCAAGGGGTAGTTGAGTATGTTTTTAATCATGCCATCGATCATAGTTTAATGAATATGGTATTTTTTTCCTCTCGTGTATTGAGTATGACATATGGGCCCTCGATTAAGATGGACTAAGGAAGTGTAAAACCATACCTAGATAAAACATGTGATGTTATTATCTATCATATGGGGCATGTGATGTACTCACCCATAAAGGTGAATTTCATGTGATGTATTTATCGACTTGGTCAGTCAATACTTTGAGAATCGAGAATGTTTAAGGAGGATATGTGGGATTGATATACACATGTTTCCCATGGTAACTTGATGTATTTGACAAAGGGATCATATGAAAACGCATGCTTTCATATGATGTAGTTGGTGGAAATGGATATAGAGATGCATATGCTTGATATAGATCTTTTCAGGTACCTTTATAGATTGGGTAGCATTAATGCTTTTCTAGAGACCTATTTTTTCTTACATTTATGATTTAGGGAATTTATATTTATCGTCAATGCTACAAATGCCCATGGGGACACACTTTGTGGTTGAATGAATGGGGATTCAGTTTTTACTTAGAGAACTACTCTAAAAGTGTTTTAGAGTTTATCTGAAAGGAGTTTTGGATGATAATTCACAAGGTGTTGCATAAGATGTGATGCACGATGAATTTGATGATACATTTCCAAAAAAATGGAGATATGTAAAAGGAGTTTTGGATATGATTTCACAAATTATTATATATGATATAATATAAGGTAAAATGGAACTAAATATTCAAGGATTTAGTGTAAATGGGATATTAATGGAGATATTTCCTAAATTCATAAAATATATGATGTTCTTGGATATATCATGTTTTATGATTAGGGGATATCATAAAGTATGATTTTCATGTTACTACCTTGGCCTATTGTATTAAACATTATGAGCATGTCATAATGTATAGAATCGTATAGTATAATTCATGTCACTTGCATTTGACTAATTGAGGGGTTATAATGTTAACATTCAATAATCTTCCACAACTATAATTGATGTATAATGTTTCATATGATGAAACATATTGGGGAGAATAAATTGGTTGAGGGTTATAAACAGGTTTAATTGAATTCATTTACTCGTAATGTGTGACTAAATGCATGCATAATCAAGGAAGTTCCTTGAGGGATATAAAAGGATGTTGATGAATTAAGATATATGAGTCTATCCCTACCTATAATCATGTTTACTCCCCCTCTCCCCAATGATCGCTTGTCCTCCTCCCTTTACCACCTGAGACACTAGCATGTCGTGGATGGTAGGAGAGTCCTTCCCATACAATGGGTGATTCACATCAGCCCATGGATACACCATGGAAGAGGTATTCTCTTGGTTTACTCTAAAGTATCTTCATCAAACCACTTTGAATGAAAATTAAAGCAGCGGCTCTTCATTGCATGGTGCACAATTTCTTCATTTTTGTTTAAACATTGTTTGGATTCATCCATGGTAAATCTTAACTTAAGGGTTTCTTGTTGTTTTCATTATGTCGATTCAATTTTAATCGAACATTATAAATCCTTCACCTATTAAAAAGGACTTTATGACCATGGATTCCAAAACCATAGTGGTGGGATACCACTATAGGGTACCTATGGTTTAAGGTGGGCTCTAGGATTGAGAGATGTTTTTTATATGATAACACATTATGATCTATTCTTAGGACTTGGTTTGTGTGGGTTAACTTCACTGATGGTGTGGAATCTAGTATCACATCTCATTTCTCACCCACACCCCTTCTTCCATGAATGATGTCGGATAAAGAACTGGGTGGTCACATTAGATTACATGATTTCCTTTTAATACATAAAAGGATAATTTTCAACATCCATTGATGGATACATTACCGTGGGAATCTTCAGATTTATAGGTTATGATGACATGTTTCCCCTCCATTGGTAAACAGGATCTAAGTAGAGGCATGATCTAAGGGTTTGGGTTTTAGGTGCCTATCTATTAGGACATGGTTCATAGAGGCCCTTATATGTTTCTATTATGAGGTTTGTGTTATATATATACATATATACATGGTGAGTGTGGTTGGGATTATCTAAGGATAACTTTAATTTAGAATGATGGTAGTATGTGATGTTGGAATTGGTGGGATTTGGGCATGGGTCTAGTTTAAATTTTATGTTTTGATCATGCACGTAGTTATTAGTTTTACATGGGGGTCATCTCATTGTTTGGGACAATCATACTGAGCATTATTGCTCACCCCTTTATGCACATGTGTGTGTTCTTAATCTTATTTTCATGTTGGTCGGTACGTAAAAATGGGAAGTGATTTCAAATGTTAGTATCTTACAAGGAATTTGGAGGCATTTTATATTGGGTTTTCATTAAGGCATCCACGGTTGGTATCACTTATGTCTAGTTTCATTTTAATGCATAATGTGTGAGATAATACATTCGCTTTTGGGGGGTTTTACAAGTTTAGTTATCATTTGTTGTATTATAGAGATGTGTGACATTTGTGCATGTTTGTATTTAATGTTAGTTAGATGTTTTATTTGGTTTCATTGTGAATGGGATTTCATCCAAGGTTTTAGTTTTATCTATCCAATGTTGGGTTGGGCTTTCCTTGGGAAGGTTCTTTTTTTTTGTTTATGTTGTTTGTTGTTTGGTATGGATTTGGGTTGGCCTATGGGATGAACTATTTGTAATCGTGTATAGGGAATTAACTAGTGGGTTTCTTCCTGTGTGGTGGTATGGCTTCAATTTGGGTGTGTGATAATGTTTCAGGTTCTAACTGAACCTTACAAAAGTGGTTTATATTTATAAAATTTAAAAAAAAAATTGAGGATTCCATGATTGATAGGTGATGGGCCCTTTTTAGGAGTAATGTATCCCATTTTGTGTGTGGATACCCTAGTGCTAGTCTTTAGGCCCTGGCCTAGTGGAGGCAGTTTTGGGGAGATCACTTACTCACACTATTGGTCCACCCAAGGGGGCTCCGATGGGGTTAGAACGTTCCATCACCTAGGTTGGGATGTCATAAATTAGGAAAACAAGAAAATTTCATACCTCGTTTTTTTTTTACCCTTCGAGATGAAGTATAATGGGGATGTGGGGTATTGGTTGGTTTCACCTTCTCGGTTCAGTGTAATGCATGATGTGCTTCATGAATCTCAATTGAAGAAGTATAATTTTTATTGTTCTCAACTGATTAGTTATAATGAGGTGGATTTGGAAGCGGTTATTTTGTTCATGGAACGGTTGGTGCAAATCATAGAACATAATTTAATGATGCTATAGGAAAAGATTGTACCACTAGTTTGGGTATTGTGGCAGCATGGTCGAATTCAAGAGGAAACCTGAGAATAAGAGGCAAAACTGAGGTCACAGTGACCCTATTTGTTTACTAGAGACACTTAGTGATGCTTCTCAAGGCCGAGAAGCGTTATGGTGGGGAGTTTATAATGATTTGAGTTACTTAGGAAAGTTATTTGAATTTAATTTCTCTATTATTGTATTTTATTAATTGGGTTTTTTCTAAATTTATACTGAATTTTGTGATTATTGATGTTTGGATTAATATTTTGGGGGTTAATGGATTGATTGGACTTGATGACCCACAATAGTAAACCATCAAAAATCTGATGGATCTCACCAGGAATTCATCAGAAGTCTGGTGGATCTCATGAGTAGTTTGGTATGAAAAATAGAGCTAATGTCTAGCTCTCTCTACCACCAAACTTTTTTTATGGGAAACCACTGGGACTCTGATCGAAAGTTCAGTAGAGGCCTACCAAAACTTTGATGGTGCACCCTACAAATATTTTATACAATGAAAATTTAGCCATGTCTAGGCCATGATTTTTGTTAGACTATTTATTTTTCTTTCATTTTTTGGTTGGGTTAACAATTCTATGTCAGATCCTATCTCTTTTCCATCATACCTTCGATATCTTGCACACTTCTCATTTCTTGATGGAATTTTGATCTATTTGCGGCATTGAAATCCTTAAATCAAGACTAAGGTAAGCCCTTATATTTTGTGTGCTATTGATTTTGTTCACCATTGTTTGGTTGTGAAGAGTTTATTTCCTCTATTTTAATGGTTTGATGAATTTCTAACGATCCTCCAGTGACCAGGAAATATTTCTTTGCGAGAGACTTCATTTTAGTATTTTATAAGTGACCTCAAACCTCTTATATGATATAATTAAAGTTTTATGTGTAAATGTGTGTGTAGTGGTTTTGAGATTCACACAAGAAAGATTTTGTGACATTGGGATCCTTAGATCAAGGCTAAGGTAAGACAAATGATTTTGTGTGCCATTTATTTTGTTTCAGTGGTGTTTGGTTATGGGGAATCCATTTCCTCTATTTTGAAGGTCTGATGAATGTTTAATGATCCTTTAGAAATTAGGTGTTCTTTTTTTGTGACACTTCGTTTTGAGTTTTGTGTAGGTGACCTCAAACCTCTTCTATGATCTAATTAATGTTTTATGTATAAATGTGTGTGCGGTGATTTTAAAGTTCACACAAGAAAGATAAATAATTATCTAAAGTATTTTGATTTTAATAAAAATAATGATATGAGTTGATATATCTATAATGATGATTCCACACAAATTAAATTAAATTTAGAAGGTGTATATTATTGACGTATCAATGGATTCATCTAGGAAATTGAGGATTATTCGCTTATGGATTTGTGAACAAAATCATGATAGTTTGATATTAAGGTGGTTTGTTGAGTATTTTGATGATGATAGCTATTTTCGGTGATGTGTGTTGATTATGATGTGAGTTGTGGTTAAATAAAGTTGATGTCTGAGCAAAATTATTATATGTTGCTACTGGTGGATATATGATATTGAGCATAGGGTTTCTTCATTGGTTGTGTCATGTCATGGATACATGGAAAATTTTTATAAGCTCATTTGTGAAATCGAGGATTATTCATTTATGAACTTGTGAATGAAGCATTTTGGTGATGATAGTTATTTTTATGATATGCCATGATTATGGTATGAGATATGAGTAAATGAAGTTGATGGCTGAGCTAAAATGTTATATGAAGCTACTGATGGATATATGATATTGAGCATGAGGTATTGTCATTTACTATAATAGGCCATGGACACGCTGAGTATTTCCATAAGTTATGTTATGTTTTGGATAGAAGTATTTCCATTGGTTATGATGATATGTGATTTCATGCGGTATGTTGTGCTTTGGATGAGGTATTTCATCAATTACGCTATGCTATGTATAAGAGATACTTATGTGATACTTATTATCATTTTCATATTCCAGCAAAGGCGGAAGTAGGTAATACCGAACATTGTGATAGTTTGGTCAGCACACAATAACTCGGGATATAGTTGGGACCAATTGATTTCATCCTGCTGAGTTATACTCAGAGCTTATACATACACATCTCATGTATATGCAGACTTTATGTCTCAAGGTATAGGTGGGCAAGAGCTCTATGATAAATGTTAAGGCAGGGATACAATGATTAAGTAATGATAAGAGTTTGGGATCGATGTTAAGAGAGTTGGTCTTCATCTTAGATATCTATTTTAGTTTGGTCATGCATTTGTTATCATTAAGGTACTTTGGATTTGTATTGTACGACTGCTTGACCTGACATTCACATTTTGGGTTTAGAATACTCCATAGTTGCACCGTTTTATTATTATTGTTGTTTATTTGTTATTATTGTGTTGGAGACTTAATTGTTCTCCAAATGATTATAGCATATCTTCAACACTAGTCATCAGCCCCTTGGGATCGAAGAACACGCTGCTAGATATGTGAAGTTTCACCCTGACGGCGACATTGCAGCCATGTTCCATGATCATCCTTGATGCCTTGAAAAGAATGAACTTTGTCATATAGGCACAAAAGAGATAAAATCATACCAAAACATTTAATTTGGATATCTAATAATTATAAGAGATTAATAATTGATACCAATCAAATCGAAAGGCATTGAAGCTTACACAAATCAACACGACCCTTTGAAACAAATCAACACCACCCTTTACAAGCCTTGATCATTTGAAATAACAACCCTTTGCTGCCAATGTATACATATCGCGCCATCCATTGCAGACACAATTATTAATGTAGTGTTTCTGCGCATCCTCAATTGATGGTGTGGTAAGAGGGTCAAATTTGCTCCAATCTTCGATCAAACCAGAACTCGGGTGGCCCGACCTTGCCGAGACACCACCAGCATGCACATGTAGTTGAGGAGCATGGCCACCCCAAACCCCGTCATCGATGAAAGCAGCACCGCATAAACAACCCGGAGACGAACCTGCAAACACGCTCAATGCGTGAGCCATCGACACGTGGCTAGCCCGAGTGTGACCCACCAGTCATGATGACAAAAAAGGATGTTTTTTTTCAGTCACCACTCATGGGTTCCATCCAGGTTAGCCACACACTTGAAACAACCAGTAATGTCACTTTGACAGCCCGCGATAGATTTCATCCTATGAACACCCACATGAGAACTCTATAAAATTTATGTACATTCTTGTCACAGTCAGATCACAATCAATCAAATTTTATAAGGTTTTCATGTAGGAGTATGAAGTGTATATGCAACACATAAAAATGAGACTACAACTCACCACATTATAGAATACGTAAAGAATGAAGGACACAAGCACAAACTCCAGAGCCGCGTAAGTCCATATAAACTCTCTGATCGCTGCACGTCCAACAATTCAAAACATAGAGAGACCCGTAAACAAATTGATTCTCCGAAGGGCTCGGGCGTACCTAAGGTCACCGCCAAAGTAGAGGCCATGAGGCCCAACGTAAAAGCAAACGGCGCTGCAATGACAACAGCTCGTGTCTTCATATCACCAATCAGCATTTGTTCAAGGAAGAAGAAGAAGCATATAGTGCTAATCAAGACAAGAACCACAAAATCCTGCCAGGCACTGCATGAATATCATAAAACATTAACATCAATGAACAAATAGCTAAAACCCAATACTTGAATATGGTCATTAATTGGGTGAAATGCCATTGATTTTAAAAGAAAGGACTTTAACCCTCATGATGACCTTAATCTCTGCGAATTGAAATTCAATTCGTTTGGCTCAGCTCCATGATCCCTCGGAGCAGGGCTTGTCACACGAAGCAAAGTGACAGGCAAGTTCTGAACTTCATTTGCACAAACATCACAATTCCTGTTCCCCTTTGTACTGAACCACTTAATTGCACAGTCTTCATGGACAAGTCGAAGGTCGCCTTTGCAACTGCATTCCATCTTCAGCGTGTTCCCTTCTTCGCAGGGTTCAAAACAAATGCGACAGATGGCCTCCGCTTCGGGAATCTCTCTGTCATCGTCCTCCAATGCAATGGGATTTGCATGATCTGATATTTGAATGAAGAAAGCAGTGAGTATACAAGGTGGATTGATATTGAAAAAATGTGGTAAAGTACAAAGTGAATAGGATCGTGATCTAAACATGATGCAATGTAAAGTTCGGCTGCACTGAGTCTCAATTAAAGGGGGAAAGCCTTTCAGGTGTCGATTAAGGTTCTGCTTGGTGTTGCTTATAACAAAATGTTTGTAACACTTATCACGCGAGAGATTTTGTAGCAGTTACAAGATAAATTATTAAAAAAAAAATGTCACTTATATAGGATTAATTTGTTTCAGCATATAAAATACATGATTTTGAGATTGTTCAAAACCATAATTTTATATCTAGAAATATTATGAAAAGAAAAATTTATTTTGTGTTTGAATTATCATGAAAAAAACACTTAATGTTTTTGTTTTCTCTATTCAATAGGGGTGGGCGAATTTTGGTTTCGGTTATAACCAATACTGAAATTCAAATAACCATATTTTTCCAGTTATCCTTTTTCCAACCAAATATTGGTTTCAGGTTATAACAAATACGTTATTCAAAACACCATATTTTTTCAGCTATCATTTTCACAACCAAATCTGATAACCATTTTTTTCCAGTTTTGGTTACCAAGGTATATTAACCATTCGATTATTTTTAATTCCGTTTCCAGTTAACCATTTGGTTAACCACCTAGTTATGCACCCTTGACTGGAAGAATGAAAAGTTTTACTTGACGCATGGTCGGGAGAGATCAAATCCTTGGAGGCTTCTTCTCTATTGGTTGCAATTAAGGATGGAAGAAAACCCTAGACCGTAAATAAATCATTAAACTTAAGGAAAAAAACAACTTATTTTAGCACGTGGATAAAGGTTATAAAAAGGTTTACCTATATTTCGAATATTAAACTAATAAAGATTAAAAAGGTTATAAATTCGGTTAGAGCTTCGGTTTTCAGTTATTAAAATTGATAACTAAAACCAACCATAAACATTTCAGTTAATGACCAAAATAAAATTTCTAATAACCAAAACCAATTTAGTATCACTGTTCAGTTATTTTTAGTTTGATTTTTGGTCAATCGTTCGATTAACCAACCAATTAGCCACCCCTGCTTGACACATCATAGAATCTGTTTTTAAAATATTAATTCAAATAATTTCCCCAAAAATCCCAAAAAAAATATTTAGATTTTATTTTTTGAAAAAATCATAAACAAACACATACAAATCTTTTAGTACTGTTTTTTTGAAAAGAAAATCTACCAAAAAACCCAAACAAAATGAGTCAAAATAGTTTTCTTCAAGAATTTAAGTGTAATTTTTTTTCTCATAAACAAAATAATCATCACTAATACTTTCAAATCCCTTATCACTTCATAAGTGTAGCGTGTGTATTTTTCAACAAGTGATGTCAAACAAAAGACTCACACTCATTACTCAAAAAAACAGAGAAACTAGAAAAGGAAAAATCCACACATATATAAACATGGTAAAGAATTAATCATTTTAATGAGATGAAATTTCAAGAAGAAAAAAAAACTGAGAAACAATAATATTGGTGGAATAATCAACTTTCAAGAACATGTTAAAAGATGTCTAAATGCTTTTCCACCCTCAAAAGCGGCATGTATCCTTAAGTTCAAATTTCTCAAAGCTCTAATCTTGTTATTAATACAGTTTTATAGGTGCTAACACATACCTTCAGTAGGACCTGTTTGGCTAGGCTCACCACGGGTGGCAAAGGATATAGATCTTACAATAACAATATTTCTCCCAGGTACAGAGAGGGACCTTGATACCGCAACTTTTGCCATGCTTTTCTGCATAAAGTCAGCCATTGTTTTTAAATCAAAGGAAAAGAGCATTTGACCCGCGTTTAGGGATTAATCACAGTTTTCCATGGAAACAATGTGAATAACATTTTCACAAGTTAACAAGGAAAAACAGATGGCCTGCCTGTAATTTTTGCTCTTCACCATATGTCCTTGAAGGAACTGAAGGGGACAAATTTGAAGCGGGTGTAACAGGAAGCGAGGTACACTTTTTCCAAGATAATGCAGATATTATATCAGCAAAAACTGGGCTTCTGGTTGGTGTCTTAGGTTCCTCATTGAGTAGAGAATTCCTTTCACCATCAGAAAAAATGCCTTTTCTCTTCAAACTCAAAGCCCGCAAAAATCTATTAGGTGATGAAGCATTCTTAAAGGAAGTTTGAGACTGAAGCAAACCCTTTCCACTCCGACTGCTTCCACAGCCAACAAATTTGGGAGGTATTTGAAGAGACAAATTTGAATGCCACCCACCTAGTCTCGAGCTTGCAGATTCTTCATTTTGAGGTCCCATATGGGATGGACCAACCTGCACAAAATAGTAGTAGAATTCTCACAGAAAACCAATATAAGAGAGGGGACTGGTTATAGAAAGCTAAGACAGGAAAAAAGGTGCCCACTCAATTGCTGTCCTGCTCAGTGCAATAGGGAAATGGAAATACCAGCACTGCAAATGGTTCTTGAATTTTTTTTTTCTTAGAAATAAAAAATGTTTTAGAAGATTTGTTTGGTTTTCTAACTGAAAAATATATTTTTTTAAATAAAAATAAGAGATTATAGAAAAGAAAAACTTACTAGAAAATGAAAAATGCTTAAAAAGTGACAAACCTTATTGAAAATTTCTTATAGCATTTATCAATAGGAGTTTGTTCTGTTTTTAAAAATACACTTAAACATAAATTTTAGAAGAAAACCATCTAAATAAGTGTCAGAAATTCATGTTTATGTATAAGTGTTTCTCTGCTATGTCAATCGCCCCAAGCTCACTTAGTGAGCAAGGGAGACTAACATTCAAGAGGTCCAGGACTTAGATTCCCAACAAATACAAATTCTCAAGCACTATATATGACTGTAGCAGGTAGTTAAGCGGAACTGCAGCAGGTACTGATAGGAACGTGGGATGGAGGCTGCAAGGAAGCTGGCTGCTGGAGCACAGGCCAGTGAGACGAAACTGGCGTTGGGGTGTTGTTGAGTCATAAGGGACTTGTTGCGGCTGCATAAGGGTACTGCCATGCTGCTGCATAAAGGGAGCAGGTTGGGAGTGAGTAATAATTGCCAGGGGCTGTGTTGTATTTTCCATAGTAGGTTGGGGTTGTTAGGCAGTAGGCGGGGAATATTAAAAAGGGGTTGCAGTAGTTAGGTTGGGGGATGACAGATATTCTGGAGTATAGCTTGGCTGATTGGGAGGGTTAAGCCTCAGCCTCGGCCTCGGGGAGCAGCGTATCCAAGAGGATTCTTCTCCTTCTCTACTCCTCCATTTCCTTCTACAGTAATCGTGTGGCTGGAACAGCACTTTGCTGCTGCCTGTGCACACTCAATCAATAGACACCTTTGTTTTTTCTCTCATTTCACGATATCTATAAGGTACTGAAGCGGAACTGTAGCAGGTACCATTGCAAACAATGTAGTAGTAGACTTACTCTCCAGATCTCCTTCAAGTGGGCCTGACAATTGATCTTTGGATCACTCTCTAACAGTTCTCTGGGCCATGAAGGGTCTCCAGGACATCAAGCAGGCCTGATTTTAAGTAGACATCGTTGGGTCTTCCGGGTCATTCATCATAAATTTCAGGTCTTTTGGGCTATCTTCAAGCAGACCCGACCCGAACAAGCACTGTTGGAGACTCTGGGTCGACCCTCAAATGTTTGGTCCACGGGTCATTCCTAAAAAATGTCAGAATTTTGGGTCAATCCTCAAATGTAAAATTTTTGGGTCACCCTTAAAATGTTAGCTTTTCATGTCACTCTTAAATTTAAGTCCTTTGGATCAATCCTGCACTGTGAATGCCCCCCAACCCCCACCTCAAGAACTTCAGGCAAGTTTTTAAGCAAAAAAAAAAAGTTTTGTACTACTTATTTAAATGATATTAGTTTTTTTTTCAAAAACAAACATCACTTAAATTCTCAAACAGTTTATCGTAAGTGGCAAGTACCGTAAGTAGTTTTCAATAAGTGATGAATGAATCCTCATACAAAAGCACCTATCATAAGCAATACGTGATATAATCAGTTTTCGATAAGTGCAGTCAAATGGAGCCTAAACCTACATGATTCACCTTAGTTTTTTCACTTTAGAGATCAGTCTTGGTCTATTATGTTTCCCAATGAAAAACACTAGATGATATGTTTGTGGCAAGTGACAGAAAAAAGATGATAGTAAGAAAACAATGGCATTTCTCGGCAACTATCCAACAGACAGACAGACTACAACTTCACATCCTCAAAATCAGATGCTCATTTGTTACTGTTCTTAAAGTATGCATTATAAACAAACACCAGAAACAGGAAATTATATAAAGAACATGAAAATGCCGTTAAATTCACCACAAGGTCCGCAGAAAACGTCGCGTGGATTTTCAGAAGCTGATTTTAATTGACGATAAGAACCATCTGCTTTGGTCTTTAAACCAGAATACGCGAAAATCAACAGAACCCGGATTTACTTCTCAGAAATAACAACATAACCCCAGATTCAGAGGGCCCAAAAGTATCCATAATTAGAACGAAACGAGCACCCCAATAAACACCAATAACTCCTTGGTGTTGAACTAAAAAAACGAAATAAAATATTCACAACGAGAAGTGTGGGGGTGGGGAGTACCGCCTGCGAGCCACTTTCAGAAATTTCGTTTCCACTGTGGACAGGTTGCCCGTCTTGCATAGTTCTCCACTTAACTCCGAAAGTCTCGGGATGTTGAGCCAATTACAGTAGGGATACAGAAACCACAGCTAATTGGCGAAAGCAAGGAGACGAGGGGGTAAAGCAAAGAACGTAGCGCAATACCCCGTGGGAGAAGGCGTCGGCCGCCACGAAGGTGGCGAGAAATAACGCGCCCCGCAGGAAAGCAATAGTCGACGTCGTTCAGCGTCCGCCGATACACACTTCCAATTCACCGTACGGCAGCGACACCCTCGGCCGTTTGTGCCCACTGTAAAAAAATATTTTTTAGACTAGCATTGCATAATAATTTTTTAAAATCTTATAAAAATAATAATTTGTATTTGTATGTTGAAAATAATAATTTGAAATGCAATTCAAAAGAAAGGAAAATTTATTATTAAAAATAATAATTTTATAAATAATTAATAATTTCCTACGCCTATTAATAAAATCCTATATGTATATTTTAAAAAACAAATTCAATTCATAAAAACACTTTAAAAAAGAAATATTAACATCAAAAAATTAATTAGAGTTTTATAAAGAAAATTTTCATTGAAATTTTATACTAGGATATTACATTCAAAAGGTGTACATAAAAATTCCAATAAATAAATTCAAAAAAATTCTACGATAAAGTTTCACTGTATTTTTATAGTATAAAGTTCTACTAGGAAATAACACCTAAATAATTCCACTTTGAAAATTATGTGCATAATTCTAGTTGAAAAATTCACATGAAATTTGTAGTAAATAATTATACTATATTTTTTTAACTAAAGATTTACTTGAAATTTTACATTGAAAAAACACACTACTTAGGAATTTTAAAAAAAAAATATTTTAGTGAAAAGCATAATATTTTCTATAGAAAATTTCAATGGAAAGTTCAACGACTTTTGGAAAATTCGTATTAAAGCATCCAAAGGAAAATTCTGATTGGAACCTTCACTCCAAATTTTCAATATCAACAATAAGGGAAAATTACACTGGAAACTTCCAATGAAAAAATCAAGTGAAAACATTCATTGGAAAATTACAGTATTTCTATTGGAATCCAGTTGCAACTTTCACAAGAAAATTTCAATTGACACACTCACTAGAAAATTTCAGTGGAAACTTCTAATGGATAATTTTAGTGGAAACTTTCAATGGAACTTTCACCCGAAAATTCAAGTTTAAACTTCAACTGGAATTCTCCAAATGAAACTTTTGATGGAAAACTCTAGTATAAGGAAATTTTAGTGTCACCTTCCACTAAAAATTATTGTTAAAACTTATACTCCAAATTTCAATTGAACCTTTTACTAAAAAATTAGACTTGAATCTTCCGTTAAAACCCCATTTGAAACTTCCAATGGAAAATTTTAGCATAAACTTTCACCAGAAAATTTTTCTGTGAATCTCCCTTGGAAAATTCCAATGAAGCTTTCACTGCAAAATTCCAATGAAACCTCCACTAGAAAATTTTTGTGAGAAGTTCCACTCGAAGTTCTTATGAAATATTCTATTCAATGTTCCAGTGGCAATCTTCATTAAAAATTCCATTAAAATTATAGTGGAAATCTTCATTGAAAAATTTCTGTGGAAACTTTCAATGGAAGTTCCAGTGTAACTTTCACCGGAAGTTCCACTATAACTTTCATTGGAAGTTACAGTGGAACTTTCACTGGAAACGAAAGTGGTACTTTCACTAGAAGTGACAGTGGAACTTTCACTATAAGTTCTCATTGAACTTTTGGAAATTTTCAATGAACATTTCCAAAATAAAGTTTCATTAGAAAATTTAAGAGTAAACTAAACTCAAGTAAGCATAAACTAAAATTAAGTAAGGCTAAACTAAAGTTAAATAAGGGTAAAAAAAGTTAATTAAGGGTAAACTAAAGTTAAGTAAGGGTTAAAAAAAATTAAGGGAAAAGTGAAGTTAAGTAAGGGTAAAACAAAGTTAAGTAAGGGAAAAACTAAATTTAAGTGAGGGTAAAACAAAGTTAAGGGTGAACTGAAATTAAGTAAGGGGAAAATAAAGTTAAGTCCTGGAACTTTCACAAGATGTTCCAGTGAAACTTTTATTAGAAACATTCAATAAACATTTCCAAAATAAAGTTTCATTGGAAAATTTCAATGGAAACATTACTAATTAAGCTAGACACTTTCATTAAAAATTGTAGTGGAAATCTTAATTAAAAATTTTTAGGGAAAACTTTTGTTGGAAATTCTAGTGAAACTTACACTATAAATTCAAGTGAAACTTCTATTGAAAATTCCAGTGAAACTTCTTATGGTAACTTTAAATTCAACTTAAAATTTTCAGTTGAAACATTTGGTGGAAATTCTAGTGAAACTTCCATTGGAAATTCTGGTGCAACTTCTAATGGAAAATTCAAGTGCAAACTTTCATCAGAAAATTTCGAAGGCAACTCCCACTGGAAAAATCCAATGGCAAACCCCACATGAAACTTCAAGTGGAAACTCTAACCAGAAAATTCTAATGGAAACTTCCACTTCCATTTGAAAATTCCAATTGAACCTTTCACTGGAACTTTCATTACAACTTCCAATAGATCTTCTAGTGAAACTTTAACTCGAAATTTTAGTGCAACTTTCACTAGAAATTCCTATGAAACTTCCACTAAAACATTTTAATGTAAACATCCACTGGGATTTTGTGGGAAACTTCAACTTTCACTTGAAAATTTCAATTGAAACTTTTACTTGAAATTCTAGTGAAACTTCTACTGGAACATTCCAGTGGAAACTTCAACTAGAAACTTATAGTGGATGTCACGACCCGACCCAACGGGGCTCGAGCCGCGACTCCCCAAGCCCGCCTCCAATAGGCCAGGGGCTGGCGACTAGCGCCGAGTAGGCTATCACACACATGGGAGACATTAGCCTATGGTACCTGTACACACGCACCCACAAACACCTCCATGCAACAGTGCAGAGATATAGGAACTGGAAAGTAAATACATGCATACACTATCCCACAACCAGAGAGAAACAGAAAAAGTACAAAGGGAAAAACAGGGCCCACCAAAAGAAAACTACAAAGCGCGTCCGACCTGCTCTGAAGAAGGGGAACGCTGCCACAAACACCCGCCGGAAAGCTCCCTCGGCACAGCTCCGGTAAACACCCCGGTCAACTCGCTCACTAAGCTCCGCCTGCTCCAGGTCCTCCTGGGACTCCGTCAAAAGGTCTGTGGTCTGCACAAGACACAAACATGTGCGGGCAAAGCCCGTGTAGGGGGTGAGTATAAACATACTCAGTAGGCACCCCAAAAACCCAAAACCCAAGGGAGCAACTGAAAGGCAACAGTCTGCTCAACCCAGCCAGAGGGAACCCGGACGAGAGAGAAACTCCATCTCGTGACCATCCTCGGCTAACACAACTAGTCAGCTCAGCTCAGCTCATGTGTATGCCCATACATACACCTTGAACAATCCAGATATACACAGCTCACGCCACAAAGCCACAAGAGGTACCGACCTCATCACCAGCAACTGTCCACAACCAGGAGAGTACACCACGAACACTGTCATACCAGATGACACTCATCCGAGAGATACACTCCATCGAGATACTCACAAACATCTCAGACGCTCACCCGAGAGACCACGCTCGTCGGATAACATCACTGAGGAAACCTCACTGTAGCAACATAACCACCAAACTCCTCGGAGAGGGGATCGCCGCTAGGGTCCGCTAGGGGGATACCAAGACCCACTCCGGTATACGTAGCTCACAGATAGGGGATCACTCCCAGGGTCCTCTGGGGGATACCACGACTCGATCTGGCATACGTAGTTCTCACAGATAGGGGATCACACCCAGGATCCGCTGGGGGATACCACAACCCGATCTGGCGCTCGACAGAAGCTCCACACTCAGATAGAGGATCATCGTCCATATAAAGATGGTCACAACGATACCGGAACCCTATCTGGTATAACTCGCGATGTAGGGGATCGAACCGACGATGCCACAACCCTACCGAAACCACGCGCTGAGTAGGGGATCACATAACCAACGATACCGCAACCCTACCGACACCAAGCGCTGAGTAGGGGATCGTATAACCAACGATACCGCAACCCTACCGACACCAAGCGCTGAGTAGGGGATCGTATAACCAACGATACCGCAACCCTACTATAAACATCATGCTGAGTAGGGGATCGTAAACCCGACGATGCCACAACCCTACTGTGCACGACCCACCGCGTAGGGGATCATATTCCCGATGATGCCACAAACCCTACGGGGTTAACCTGCTAGATAGGGGATCGCCGCCCGTGAATAAGCGGTCACATCGATACCAAGAACCCGATCTAGGGTAAAGATGCTAGAGGATCCACTCCGGACCCACCGGAGGGATACCACAACTCTAACAGTTTAAACATCCCATCGAGAGGATCACAAACCCATACGAAGGTTGTGATACCACACGAACCCTCGAAGGAACGGACCAATGGAGAACCCTCAACCACTGCTGGTCCAAACGTCGCTACCCGAGCGACTCGCCCCAAAGCCATACTGCGCACCTCCGAAGCCAAAACCGAGGCCACCACCGCGTTCCACGTGGAAAAACACGCAGGATAGGCTGTTTACTCGCCCGAAACAGAGCACCGGTGAAAAAGGCACTGTTCACCGTAGCTAGCTCGTGCGGGGCCCACACAACGATCCCGAAACCCATCGAGCGGATCACACCACGGCGATCCCCTCGGAAAAACAAGCGGAATCGACTACTCGCTCGCCCAAAACGGACACCCGGTGAAAAAGGTACTATTCACCGAAGGCCGGCTCGGGTGGGGCCCACGCCTGGATTCCGAAACTCGTCGAACGGATCGCACCATTACGATCCTCTCGGAAAAACACACAGGATCGACTATTCATCCGCCAAAATCGGACTTCTGGTGCAAAAGCTGCGTTTCCCCGCAAACGCCAAAACCCGGTCTCGTGGGGCCCGCACCCCGTTCGCAGTCCCAACACCCAGAAACCATCTCAAAAAGTCCGTCGTACCATTAGGGTCTCAACGCCACTGACGGCATGTCAATCGGACGCTCCGGGTAGAAGTTACAACGGCCCGAAATCGTAAAATGATAAAATGATATTATTTTATACGACGTTTCTAGCTCTCGGGCCACGATCCCTAACCTTTAAACCCTCAAAGTGAGTTCAAAAGGTCCGCCTCGACGCAAGGAGCGCGTCGCCGCAAACGGCTCGCAAATCGGAGTTACGGTTTGCGAGTTACGGGGGTTTAAAGAACCCCCGGAACATTCTGGCCGGACCACCGCAGGGTCGCCGAAAACCACCGCGCCGCCGCCAGACTCCGCCGTGCCGGATCCGGAAACCACCGCGTCGCCGCCGCGCCGCCGCGGAACTCGCCGGAATCCGCCATGGTCGCCGCGGGTCTCGCCGGAAAACCGGGTTTTTCGCCGGAAAATCCGGGAGCCACCGGGAGCACCCCGGTGCTCCAAATTCATATCCGAAACATGTTTCGGAAAGCTCGGGACCCGAACTATACAAATCTTATGAAAATTTGAAGAAAAACAACACAAAAACGGGATCCGGGATTGTAAAACTCAAACCGCCTACCTTGCGGGCGAAACGCCGACGTTCTGCCTCAGATCCGCGCTCCAGAGCTTCCGCTGCGCGCTCCTGGAACGTCCGCCGTCAAATTCTGAGCTCGTGGGCGCTTCGTTTGCTCGATTCGGCAGAGTGGCGGCGAAGAACGGCGAAGAACAATTAAGGGGGGGGGGGGGCGCTGATATTTATATCAGCGTCCCGCCGGCGCCAAACCCGCCTCGGACCCGACGCCCGATGCGAACAAAAGTAAGGTCACCCCTAGGGTAAATGCACCATTCTGAACGCAACGGCAGTTTCAGATTTTCCATACGAGTCTCCGTTCAGAAGTTATTCGAGCCGACGCTCGCACACTAACTTGCCACTTATTTACAGAAACGCCCCTAGTGGCGTTTCTCACCGCAGGCCCGCGCCCGCAAAGTTTACACCCCGCCTAGGGTAAACGGCACGTTACGGACGCAACCGTGCCCTCAGATTCCCGTTCTGAGCTACCGTTTAGGAGATATCACACCCCCGCCACGTGCATAGTATAAAAAAATACTTAATATTTTTATAAAATTAATTCCGGGCACACCGGGCCTCGGAATCGCACGCCGTCTTCGCGCCTAGCTCTGGAATTATTCGTAGAAATATTCCAAAGTCTGACAGGGCCAAAAACCCGAATCGCTACAGTGGAAACTTCATCTTCCACAAGAAATTTTAGTGAAACTTCCACCGGAACATTTCAGTAGAAACTTCAACTTCCACTTGGAAATTCCAGTGAAGCTTATGCTGAAAATTCTAATAAAACTTCCCCTAGAACATTCCAATGTAAACTTTCACTCGAAATTTACAACGGTAACTTCAACTTCTACATAAAAATTCCAAAGAAACTTCTATTCGGAATTCTAATGAAATTTACACTGGAACATTCCAATGAAACTTCCACCGTAAATTACAGTGCAAAAAATGTGTTTTAATTATCCTATGGAAATTTTAAAGAAATAATAACATTGTATGTTTACAAAAAAATATTTTTCATATCTTTTTATAAAAACATTTTTTTATGCTTCTCCATTTTTATCTATTATTAATAAATTTGTACAAATAGTATTTTCTATGACGAAAAATATTTTTTTATAAATTTAAAAATAAATTTTTAACAATTGTTAAAGAAATATTAATATTTTATATTTATAAAAAAATATCTTCAATATCCTTTTATACAAACATAATTTTTTATGCTTCCTTACAAATAGTATTTTTTTAAGATGATTAATGAAATTGTAATAACTTTTAAAAGTTAGTTTTAATGGTTTTCAAAGAAATAATAAATTTCTCTGTTTGTATAAGAATTATTATTTTTTATGTCCCTAAAAAATAATTTCATTTGTATTTATAGAAAATGATTATTATTAAATAATTTTAAGGCTAATTTCATTATAAAATGTTACAATTTTTTATAACTTTAAAAAAAAATCATATACCTTTTTTAGACAAATTACAAATTATTATTTTTTATGAAATGATTAAAAATTTAAAAAATTATAAAATAAAATAACTTTTCATTTATAAAAATAAAAATTTCATAAACTAATTTTTAAATGATTCACAATTTTCCAGTTTGATATTTTATTAATAAAAATGCACAAATATTATTTTCTATGATAAATAATAACTTTTTTATAAATTTAAAAAGTGATTTTTAACCATTTTCAAAGAAATGATAATGTTATAGGTTTATAAAAAATATATCCTCTATATCCTTTCATAAAAACATAATTTTTTATGCTTTTGTATAAATAGTATTTTTTTTAAGATGATTAGTAAAATTATAATAAATTTTCAAAGTAATTTTGAATGGTTTTCAAAGAAATAATAAATTTCTAGGTTTGCAAAAGAATTGTAAATTTTTATGACCTTAAAAAATAATTTCATTTTCATTTACATAAAATAATAATAATTAAATAATTTTAAGATCAATTTCAGTATAAAATGTTACAATTTTTTTATAACTTTAAAAAAATTCGTATACCTTTTTAAAACAAATTACAAATTATTAATTTTTAGGAAATTATTAAAAATTTAAAAATTTATAACAAAAACTAAATTTTCATTTATAAATATGAAAAATGTTATTTTTTATAAATATAAAAAAATTAACACATTTTCATTTTTGGGGTGCTCAACATTTATGTTATTTTAAAAAAATATAAAAAATCAACATTAATGCAATTATTGAGCATTTCCCCAAATTCCTGCTAGACCAAAATACCCTCTAGCCTCTCTCATCCTTTGATCTTGATGCGTGTATAAATTCCTAGATTTCTGCATCTCACACTATCACAAGATAATCCCTTCAATTGGGAAACTTGAGATGATAATTTGTGAATTTTTCAGTTAGAAAAGATAATTTTAAGATCTAATTGCTTAATATTATTATTATTATTCTTGTGTATGTGCACATATATGAGTGATAATTTTATTATTTTTAATCATTAATCTTAATTTGATTTAATTATTATTTGATATTTGAATAGTTGTTGTTGTTATTTTATTAAACAACATATAAATTCAATTTATAAGCTTGTTTATCATTAGTTTTAAAAGATTCATCTTTTTAAAATGTGAATTGAAACTTATGATAAATGATTTTAAAAAAATGCATTTTCAAATAAATTTCTTAATTTATTTATATCAATAGAAAATCACGTTAATTAAAAAATTAAATTTATACATATGATACATTTTATGATCAAACAAAAATAATTTCTCTTTAGAAAAACATATAAACCAACGAAAGGGTCCCGATAACATAAAGTCGAACTTGACAAAAAGATTTGTTATTTTATTGGTGTAAAACGGTTATAGAGATGATTAGTACAACTCGATTGCATAAACTTTCAAAAACACTAAGAATATTACTCACAACAAGGTGAAAAATTCATGGTTACTATCAACAATTGCAAAGCACATGCAATCATTGACTGAAAAATAATCATCTAAAAGCACTCTTCCATGATAATTATAAGGAATTAATGATTTTATAATGTTTCTCTTGAGACGAAGAGAACCAATCAATCTCGAGAGAAAACATATCCAACTAGTAACTTATGTCACCACATAATTATTTTACCTCTATCTCTCATGGTGGTTTCATGATTAGAAACATTCATCTATCATACTAACATTTTCATTTAAGTGAGTTTTAGTATTTTTATTAAATTCAAAGTGGTGAATTTCATTGCATCTTCAATATCCTTTAAATATTTGATAAAGGCTTATTCATGCCTCATCCCATCCTTTAAGATCTTTGAAACACCTTAGAAGATCCATAGAAGACCATGAAGTGGAGTAAAGAAGGCCTTGCTTGAAGATGGGTAGTAACAGACTACACCAGCTACCTAGTGCAGTGCACTGGCTACCCGTTGAAAAGGTGGAAGCAAGCCATAAGTGAAACAACACCACTGACTACCCAATGGAGGAGCACCGGCTAACCAGTGGCTCCACCAGAGATTCTATGAAGACCACCAGTCAGTCGTTGGCTAATAGCGACAAGCTGGTGCATGATCTCTAATAGCCCCCAGTTACAGGTAGCCCACTAGATACTTGGTAGAGGCTATCAGGTATCTGATGACATTGGGCAGTGTCCGACAATGATGATTTTAATGTGGTCAAAAAGACCATTATAGTGCTTTATTCCAAATTCAATATTCCTAAATTCCAGAAGATTATTGAGCCCTATGTTGCCTATAAATAGACTCCCTTGGCTCCTTTAAGACTCACCTTGTGATCCTTGCTTCCAAAAATGCGCTCTCAGAGATCAATCAATGGTGAATCTCTAATCCTCTTAAGAGACAACTTCAAAGTTATAAATTCCCTCAAGGCTCTCCAACATTTTATCTCAAATCTCTTTATCATCCATTGTACTTCTTCCATTAAGAGATTTGTGATCTACTTTATAAAAGGTTTTCCAAAAGAAAACTTCTTTTTCCTAAACTTCCTTTCACCAATAGTTCATACTCCATAAAAGTGTGTGATGAGATTCTTGATGACCTATTAAGTTCAAGAGGGTGCTCACAAGACACAATTGTGAGGGATGAGTTCTTGGTCACCATTGAGACCAAAAGATTTATACAATAGACCTCTCGAGTCCTGGGTAGAGAAGTAAAGGATCACATCGAGCTTTAACCGAACTCCTTATCAATTGCATTTGTCCTCTATTTACTTTTCTTCATTTCATCATTTTACACTGACTCACATACTTGCATAACTTCAATCTAATCATTTCCATGCTTTAATTACTTTGATTTTATCTTTATAAACTTGGATCAAAGTTATTTATTATTGCGTAATCGATTTATCACTTTATTAATTGTTTGTGTTTTAAATTTTTTAAAAGGTAAATCCCCCCACTCTTTCTATAATCCCTGACCAACAATTGGTATTAAAGGAGACTTTGTGATTTTATAAAAAAATTCTTATTTTAAAAAATGCTCTTTATTTTTGTTTCAAATCTTTAATTGATTTCAAAGCTAGATTTTATTATGGTGCTTAATTCCAATTCACATGATCCAATTTTTTACAGCATCAAGTACTTCTATTGGAAGAATAAAATGTCAACTTTCCTTGGTCGTATTTATTATCCTTTATAGAAAATGGAAATGCATCAGTATAATCCCACCAAAGAATCTGAAGAAAAATGGACTCCCAAAGATATTAATAATTTCGAATTGAAAAAAAATCTATGAATGTCTTATATTATGGTCTTGATATAAATGAGTTTAATCGTGTTTCCATATGAAAAAATTCTTATCAAATTTGGTATTTATTAAAAGTAACTCATGGAGGCACAAATAAGGTCAAGGTTATAAGATTAGATATGCTTCATCAATATTTTGAAAATTTTACTATGCATTCTGATGTACAAACATTTTTACAAGGTTTATTAACATATTCAATGGTAGAAAGTCCCTCAGTGATGAATTATCCACATAAATGCTCGTAAATAAAATCTTATGGGTGTTACCTAGCTCTTATGATCCTAAAGTGATGACTATCCAAGAATCCAAAGACATAAAAAAGGTGGTGGTAAAATAACTCATTGACTCCATCATGACATACAAAATCATGATGAAATGTCAGGTGGAGAAGGAGTCCAATGAAACCAAAGAAGTCAATAAGACCATCACCTTCCAAGCTACCAACAACGAACAACCCAAAGGTGAGGTAATAAACTATTCTATCCTCACCAAGAACATGTTCAATCAATTCTAAAATAAGAACTTCACCAAGAGATTAAAAAAGTCAAATCAAAAGATGGAACCAGCCGTGATGTGATACAAATGTAAAAAGAAAGGTCACATAAAACTGAAGTTCCCTATTTACAAGAAAAGGCTTAAAGAAAATAATAAATATAAAAAGGATTTTAAATTCTATACATAGAGTGAAGGTGACAATTCAACGGATGTTACTTTATCATCCACATCAAGTGACTCAAGCCTTAATATTCTTATGATATGTAACACCCCGAGCTTCCACAATACGCTTCTCATTCAATAATGCAATAGCTTGCATTGTACACAACTTCGAGTTCTAAAACACAGCGACTAATCAAAGTAGCCGTTATGAATAGTAATAACCACCTTTTAAATTTATAGAAATTTTATATTTCAAAATGGACTTAATTTTTATATTCCTAATATTGAAATTAGCCTATTTTGAATTTTTTGTAATTTTCTGAGAACTTCCAAATTTTTATGAATAGTGAAAAATACTTAAAACAACTTTTTTAATAAAAATAATTTATAGTGATAAGTTATACTATTGAGTGGTTTTAAAGTATAATTAGAATATATTTTTACCATTTTATCCAATGGTGTTCATTATAATTAATTTCACTTTGAAATTGGACATAAACAATTGCCAATCTTTTGATATAAATTGTTTCTTAAAAACACGCTATTTGTTGTGATAGCAAGAATTAATTATAAAATTAATTAATGAAACTTATATGTTTGGAATTTTTTAAAATAGACATAATTTTTTAATTCGGAATATCAATTATAGCTTAGGGTGAAATTTTGGCATTATTCTGAAAAACTTCAATTTTTGATGAATAGTAAAACCACTAAGTGGTAGTTAAAAAAACTGATTTTTCGTTTAAATGAAACATTACCACTTCTGTGATTTGAATTTCAAAAATCCGACATACATGGTTGTAATTAAGAAGTAAAATGTGATTCAATGAGATTAAAATAATTTTTGGTGAATAGTAACTTTTAAGTTCTTAATCGCGATTAGAGGTAATTAGTGTAGTTTAAGGTAAAAATAATGTTTTAATAATATGAGATGAGCTTGACACATGTCCTACCCTCATTGGATGTTCCATGGCTGACCAAGACAATCCATGGGTCAACTTGGGGACCCCATGGAGCCACTTTAGTTAGAAAATGACATAAATACCTTTTATTTGATGTTAAAGTAAAAAATGACACAAACATGAAATGTTTTACTAAAACAATTTTTACATGGGGTTATACAAGTCATATTTTTGACTATAAATAGTCATTGGAAAGCTAAAAATATTTCCTACATCATAGTATTTTTTTTATAATTTTTAGACATTAAATAAATTAAATTATTTATGACATCATTATGATGCAGCGATGACCTCATTATTTAACGATTTTAATAAAATAAAAAGATAATGTACAATCCAAGGCTTAAACTTGTCCAAAGACTATTTTATGGGTATATTTCGAACCCTTATCACCTTATACACGAATTATATAAGTGTGGGACCTTTAGAATCCGAAAATCATTGTATAATAATGTAAAATTTCCTTACTTTCCAAGAGTGCCCCTCCTCTCCTCTTATAAAAGGCCCCCACCTCTACCACCTCATTCACACTTTAAAACCATTTTTCTCGGCCAAAATCTGCCCAAATACTCTCCCAAATTCCTCCTCTTACTCCTAGAAGCCTCACTTTGGGCAGAACGCTTCCCAAGGAAGCCTTTGGCTCAAATCAAAAAGAGTTACCCGATTTTGAGGTAATGTCTTCTCTAATGTTGTTTTGTTTTATTTTTCTTCTCCAACCACCTAAAATATTTTTATTCATTTCTTTTGTAACAACACCAGTATCCTCAATATACTAGGATGTTGTTATAAGAAGGATTCGAGCTACAATTACACACACCTACATATAATGGTTAAAGAACATACGGTTTCTGTGGATGGCGAATTTCTGCCTCACGAAACGATGATTGTTCAACACTCATATAACACCTTCAAAGGTGGACATTAAGATGTCACTATATTTATATATGATATATAATATGTTTATGTTTTACTTATACTTCTGTATTTCTCATTTATGGCATACTTTATGATTTCCATTATGGGTAAACGTGATAATTTCATTTTAGGAAGTGCGGACTACCGCCCCCTCAAAGTGATGTGAATCGTTAATGCCATATGTGGGATCTATAAAGGATGGAGTAAATGATATTATATATTATATTATACTGGAAATATATTATACCTTTATATAATTATGATTTCATTCCATTAAATACGAAATAGAAATGAAAGTAGCGTTCATGCGTACGTACGGCTTACCGTCTCCATGAACGGTGAATTTCATTTCTTACCTCTAAATGTTATGTAATATTATTAATGCATGTATATACTGGATATATATGATATATATGATATCTACATCATGAAAATAATTCTGGATATAATGGATATATCACCACATGAACAACTTGTAATTATAAGAATTTTATTTTTGACTCAAGTACCTAAGATCGACAAAATGACCGTTATAAACTTAAATAATTACATAATGTTCATAACATGGTAATAAGGAATATAAAAGGAATAATGAACATGAAAAAGGTTCTTAAGTAAATAGAAATTAACTCTAGTTTATTATTCAGGAGGTTAAAGAACGGTCGAGTCAGGACATGACGCAAGGTAAGGGAATTTCTTAACCCAACTTCCATTCTTTGGGTTAATCTCCTACTTTCAAATTATGTCATGATATTATTATGTCTTATTTTGTATTTTTACTTTCTTTATGTGTACCAATAGTGAATACACATAATAGATCTATTTTATTTTAAAAATGATATTTTTAAGGACTTCGTCTCAATCTCCTTTCGTTGAGGCATATTTGGTTTTATACACAACTTTCTTTTATACGGTCTATAAACCCCTTTGACTTTTAAGTTTATTCAAAAGGAATCTTTTTATATGAAGCGTTTTACTAAACGACAAAAAGGGAATTTTTTTCTTTCCGTACATATGCGGTAACAACTACTTCTCCGCCGCCGTGACCATTATTTGAGTTTCGGCTTCCTCTACAAGCCATCTTTTTTTTAATCAAAAATAAATACAAAGTTTTAAATTTCTTTTATTTTGGTATTGAAAATGGTTTTTAAAGAGTTTTTATTATATCAACCTGTTGTATTGATATCTTGTGATGGAAATGTGGAAATGTTATGTTTCCTTTATGCATGTTTTATGTGATACGATTATGTTATGGTTTATGATATGTTTAAACCTATTCATATGAGGAATGCATTGGACTTAATAAGTGACGGGTGGAGCCCGCTATAGCTCCTCGATGCATCGGCAGGTCTCATGAGACAAACTAGTGTCTTGGCACGAGGCCTTGACAAAATCTTATTTGTGGTCTTGGCACGAGGCCTTGACTACGTGGTTATGATAGTCTGGCATTATGCATTCCATCATTATGAAAGTGGTTATTGATATTGCATGTGATTATTCGACCAGTAGAATATCCATGTGAAGAAGTAAATGGCATTATCTCATTTTACTTTTGCCTTATTATGTTGATGTTCAAGTTTAAAAGGCTTTTGTTTTAGTCATACATTGCCTTAAATGTTTATGTTATTTATGAAAGCTTCCACAATATTGTTATCCTTACTGAGCATCTGAGCTCACCCCTTTCAATGTTTTAATATTTTCCAGGATGTGAAGAAGTATTTTAGGAATGACCTACAGGGATAGTCAGAAGAGTATATGAGTGTGGACTATGAATACTTTGTTATTATTTTTTCACTTTATGATGTAATGTAAGACTTATGAATGTATCTAGTGTTTCCAAGGCTACTAAACTAACCGGTCTTTCGAGACTTGATCTTTTGTGATCATGCCAATGTTACGAAGTAATGCACCGACTCTGGGTAGCTGGGCTCGGGGCGTTACAGTTGGTATCAGAGGCAGTTTAGTACTATCCTTGGAAGCTAGATTTAGATAAACTCTGATTAGAGCACATAACCCAAAGATAGACTTTGAGGATTAGTATAGAAGAACTTCCTATAATTTTGGTATTATAGAGATTTTGTGAGTTTTCCGTGCAATACATCCCTGTCTGGATACGAGCAGGTAGAGGTGGCTCTGGCACAGATGTACCTAGGGGTAAAACCCGAAAACACCGCTTTGAGATAGACTCGAACGGGAAATGGTGCACGACAACGGGCCTTGCTGCACTCTTGGTTACGACACTTCCGGGGGATATGCTTAGGATAATTCTCATTTTCTTTACAAACCACTATGAAGGGTTATGAGTATATACTTCCTCAAAGAAAACTTTTTTTTATGATTATGGATTATATCCATAAATAGTTCAATTAGTGTTAAGTTTTTTACAAGTACGGAATTATGTATTTTGATTCATAAAATAATCTAGTTTATGCCATTTTTTAGAAATGGCGCCTAGTGGAAGGAATGAAAACCGTATCAATGCACGCACTCCATGTAGGGATTTCCCTCCTGATCAAGATAATTTTTGTGGAGATAGAGATTCAACTGGTGCTGATCAACTTATTACCATACTGAGACAGCTCACTCAGGTTATGAATAATAACCTTACTCGTATGGAGCACCCTGATCCGCAACGTGGAGGATCAATGTTAGACCGCTTCATGAGGCAACAACCACCAACATTTAATGGGGGTACAAATCCATTAGTAGCCGAGCAATGGATAAACTCCTTAGAGAAAATATTCCACGCCTTGGGGAGTAGTGAAAGGGAAAAGGTTATCATGGCAGTTTACCGCCTCACTGGAGATGCTGATCAATGGTGGTCATTGATTCAAAACACAAAGGAAGATGATGACATATCGAATATAGAATAGAGGGAGTTCAAAGATATTTTCTTAGAAAAATACTTTCCTCATGACCATAGAGCAGATATGGAAAGGCAATTTCTGAGTCTGAAATAAAAGGAGGATGAGAATGTTGCAAAGTATGAGGACAACTTTACAAGGTTAGCGAGGTATGCTGCAGATTATATACGTAACCCAAGAGGTAAGATTGATCATTTCTTTGATGGTTTAAAACTATTTCTCCGTCGAGCTTTAGTATCAAAATCCTTCTTATCATACGAAGATATTGTCTCGTGTGCTATCAAGACAGAAAAGGAATTCTCTAAGTCTTATGACAACAAAGTAAAGCAAGAGAAGAAGAGAACTGTGGAACAACAGATGGATAAAGGAAAAAAGGGAAAGAAGGATTTTCCATTATGTGATAATTGTGGGAAGAATCACCCTGGTGCTTGCCTAAAAGGAATGAGAGTTTGTTATAAATGTGGAGAAAAAGGTCACCAGGCTCGTGATTGCAAGGGAAAGAAAGAGGCTATCAATGTTGAATGCTACAATTGTAGAGAAATGGGGCATTATGCAAATGAATGTCCTAAGCGTCAGGGAAACTTACCTCAGAAAAGGCCAAGGGATCAAGGAAAATCTTATGCTGTTACTACTGTTGAAGCAGAATAATTAATGTATTGGTGCTTTTGGACTCATGGATTATATTCTGGTTATTAGAATAATGTGATATATATATATAAGGATTGTACTGCAGTACTTGTTGATTTCAGTAAGGTTTTAATATGATGAAGGTAATCATATTTTTAGTATGTGACAAAAAGAGAAACTTTAATTTGTTTGGGGAATCTGATAAATTGATTTTGGAATTAAGAGACCTTTTAGAGAAAGTCTGGACAGAGGTATTTTGGATAACTATAAAGGTTGGAGTGGATTAAGTTGATCTTTGGATAGTATTGTTTAAGGTTAAAAAAATTTATGAAGATTATTTTTGGAATATTATAATACTATAGTTTTAGGAAAAGGACAACCTGTAGGGTGGGGCATAACCCGTCATGTCGGACAAAGCTGTAGGAATCGAACCCACAATCATAGTGCGACAGGCCTTTATTTCCTACCACTAGCCTACAAGAATTCCCTGGTTATTACAAAATAACTTTACTAATCTAAATGGTATGTGTTAACATTTGGAACCTTATACAATTAGGATAAGTATAATATTTTTGAGTTCTATTGTCTTTTTGAGTGAAAGATGAGTTGAAGGTTGAAACTCTACTTGTCAAGCATAAATATATATATATACCTATATCTTATTCTATGAATAAATTAATTCTTAAACTTTATTAAAGGGATATTAAAACAAAAAATGTGTTATCCTAATACCTTATGTCTTGTTGAACTGATGATATTTTAAATCAACATAGATTGAAGGCTTTGAGGCCCTCAATTTGACACTTGTTTGTGATTTATGATCTCAATCACTCCCTACAAATATTTATGTTTTTCCTCCAATTATATGTCTCTAATTTCCACCAATGTTGTCCTTATCGAGATCATAATTTGGTGGCAACTTTTTCATTTCCATTTCCCTCTTATTAAGGCTAAATTTTATTAACCTTATCTCCGATGTGGGTTTTCCACAAAGGTATTTTCTATTTTCAACCTTTTATTTTCCAAGAAAAATTTCAAATTGCGAGGACGCAATTTATTGAAGGATGGGAGAATGTAACACCCTGAGCTTCCATAATACGCTTCTCATTCAATAATGCAATAGCTTGCATTGTACGCAACTTCGAGTTCTAAAACACCGCGACTAATCAAAGTAGCCGTTATGAATAGTAATAACAACTTTTTAAATTTATAGAAATTTTATATTTCAAAATGGACTTCATTTTTGTATTCCTAATATTGAAATTAGCCTATTTTGAATTTTTTGTAATTTTCTGAGAACTTCCAAATTTTTATGAATAGTGAAAAATACTTAAAACAACTTTTTTAATAAAAATAATTTATAGTGATAAGTTATACTATTGAGTGGTTTTAAAGTATAATTAGAATATATTTTTACCATTTTATCCAATGGTGTTCATTAGAATTAATTTCACTTTGAAATTGGACATAAACAATTGCCAATCTTTTGATATAAATTGTTTCTTAAAAACACGCTATTTGTTGTGATAGCAGGAATTAATTATAAAATTAATTAATGCAACTTATATGTTTGGAATTTTGTAAAATAGACATCATTTTTGAATTCGGAATATCAATTATAGATTAGGGTGAAATTTTGGCATTATTCTGAAAAACTTCAATTTTTGATGAATAGTGAAACCACTAAGTGGTAGTTAAAAAAACCGATTTTTCGTTTAAATGAAACATTACCACTTCTGTGATTTGAATTTCAAAAATCCGACATACATGGTTGTCATTAATAAGTAAAATGTGGTTCAATGAGATTAAAATAATTTTTGGTGAATAGTAACTTTTAAGTTCTTAATTGCGATTAGAGGTAATTAGTGTAGTTTAAGGTAAAAATAATGTTTTAATAATATGAGATGAGCTTGACACATGTACTACCCTAATTGGATGTTCCATGGCCGACCAAGACAATACATGGGTCAACTTGGGGACCCCATGGATCCACTTTAGTTAGAAAATGACATAAATACCTTTTATTTGATGTTAAAGTAAAAAATGACACAAACATGAAATGTTTTACTAAAACAATTTTTACATGGGGTTATACAAGTCATATTTTTGACTATAAATAGTCATTGGAAATATAAAAATATTTCCTACATAATAGTATTTTTTTATAATTTTTAGACATTAAATAAATTAAATTATTTATGACATCATTATGATGCAGCGATGACCTCATTATTTAACGATTTTAATAAAATGAAAAGATAATGTACAATCCAAGGCTTAAACTTGTCCAAAGACTATTGTATGGGTATATTTAGAACCCTTATCACCTTATCCACGAATTATATAAGCGTGGGACCTTTAGAATCCGAAAAGCATTGTATAATAATGTAAAATTTCCGTACTTTCCAAGAGTGCCCCTCCTCTCCTCTTATAAAAGGCCCCCACCTCTACCACCTCATTCACACTTTCAAACCATTTGGCTTGGCCAACCTCTGCCCAAATACTCTCCCAACTTCCTCCTATTACTCCTAGAATCCTCACTTTGGGCAGAACTCTTCCCAAGGAAGCCTTTGGCTCAAATCAAAAAGAGTTACCCGATTTTGAGGTAATGTCTTCTCTAATGTTGTTTTGTTTTATTTTTCTTCTCCAACCCCCTAAACTCTTTTTATTCATTTCTTTTGTAACAAAAACAGTATCATCAATATACTAGGATGTTGTTATAAGAAGTATTCGAGCTACAATTACACACACCTACATCTAATGGTTAAAGAACATACGGTTTCTGTGGATGGCGAATTTCTGCCTCACGAAACGATGATTGTTCAACACTCATATAACACCTTCAAAGGTGGCCATTAAGATGTCACTATATTTATATATGATATATAATATGTTTATGTTTTACTTATGCTTCTGTATTTCTCATTTATGACATACTTTATGATTTCCATTATGGGTAAACGTGATAATTTCATTTTAGGAAGTGCGGACTACCGCCCCCTCAAAGTGATGTGAATCGTTAATGCCATATGTGGGATGTATAAAGGATGGAGTAAATGATATTATATATGATATTATACTGGAACTATATTATACCTTTATATAATTATGATTTCATTCCATTAAATACGAAATAGAAATGAAAGTAGCGTTCATGCGTACGTACGACTTACCGTCTCCATGAACGGTGAATTTCATTTCTTACCTCTAAATGTTATGTAATATTATTAATGCATGTATATACTGGATATATATGATATATATGATATCTACATCATGAACATAATTCTGGATATAATGGATATATCACCACATGAACAACTTGTAATTATAAGAATTTTATTTTTGACTCAAGTACCTAAGATCGACAAAATGACCGTTATAAACTTAAATAATTACATAATGTTCATAACATGGTAATAAGGGATATAAAAGGAATAATTAACATGAAAAAGGTTCTTAAGTAAATAGAAATTAACTCTAGTTTATTATTCAGGAGGTTAAAGAACGGTCGAGTCAGGACAGGACGCAAGGTAAGGGAATTTCTTAACCCAACTTCCATTCTTTGGGTTAATCTCCTACTTTCAAATTATGTCATGATATTATTATGTCTTATTTTGTATTTTTACTTTCTTTATGTGTACCTATAGTGAATAAACATAATAGATCTATTTTATTTTAAAAATGATATTTTTAAGGACTTCGTCTCAATCTCCTTTCATTGAGGCATATTTGGTTTTATACACAACTTTCTTTTATACGGTCTATAAAACCATTTGACTTTTAAGTTTATTCAAAAGGAATCTTTTTATATGAAGCGTTTTACTAAACGACAAAAAGGGAATGTTTTTCTTTTCGTACATATGCGGCGACAATGACTTCTCCGCCGCCATGACCATTATTTGAGTTTCGGCTTCCTCTACAAGCCATATTTTTTTTAATGAAAAATAAATACAAAGTTTAAACTTTCTTTTATTTTGGTATTGAAAATGGTTTTTAAAGAGTTTTTATTATATCAACGTGTTGTATTGATATCTTGTGATGGAAATGTGGAAATGTTATGTTTCCTTTATGCATGTTTTATGTGATACGATTATGTTATGGTTTATGATATGTTTAAAACTATTCATATGAGGAATGAATTGGACTTAATAAGTGATGGGTGGAGCCCGCTATAGATCCTCGATGCATCAGCAGGTCTCATGAGACAAACTAGTGTCTTGGAACGAGGCCTTGAAAAAATCTTATTTGTGGTCTTGGCACGAGGCCTTGACTACGTGGTTATGATAGTCTGGCATTATGCATTCCATCATTATGAAAGTGGTTATTGATATTGCATGTGATTATTTGACCAGTAGAATATCCATGTGAAGAAGTAAATGGAATTATCTCATTTTACTTTTGCCTTATTATGTTGATGTTCAAGTTTAAAAGGCTTTTGTTTTAGTCATACATTGCCTTAAATGTTTATGTTATTTATGAAAGCTTCCACAATATTGTTATCCTTACTGATCATCTGAGCTCACCCCTTTCAATGTTTTAATATTTTCCAGGATGTGAAGAAGTATTTTAGGAATGACCTGCAGGGATAGTCAGAAGAGGATATGAGTGTGGACTATGAAGACTTTGTTATTAGTTTTTCACTTTATGATGTAATGTAAGACTTATGAATGTATCTAGTGTTTCCAAGTCTACTAAACTAATCGGTCTTTCGAGACTTGATCTTTTGTGATCATGCCAATGTTACGAAGTAATGCACCGACTCTGGGTAGCTGGGATCAGGGCGTTACATGATACATGTTGATGAAGATGTTGGGGTTAATACTCCCTTTACTATTTCCTCCTCATTATCCTCCTCTACTCCTCATTCTTCTCATTAATCCTTCTATTCTTATTTCTCCCCTAGTCACTTAAATTATAAAGATTTAAAATATACCTGAAACCAACTTGAAAATGGATATCATTAACTCAATTCTCTATACCAATAACTTGAGAATAAATATAATCAAGTGGTTCAAGAAAAAAAAAAAACAATCTCCATAAATAAAAGGATCTCCTCATCAAAGAAAAAAAAGATCTCATCTTGAAAATAAAAAATAAACTTGATGTTGATAATCTTGAATCCACCATTAAAGACCTCAAAATTTTTCTTCTCAAATTCACTAAAGGTTAATAAAATTTAAATAGAATTTTGGGATCTTAAAAACCTAGAAAATAATGGATCATATTTTCTTACTCCAATCATGCGAGCTCTTCAAAAAAATCCAACGAAAACAAATTTTTTTAAAGTTTTTTCTCAAAATAAATTTTTTAATTACTACAAAAAGATCAAAAATTTAATATACGTATGTGACATTTTAAGTTTAACATACACAATGTTAACCTAAAGAACATTTAAAAAGAAAAATATCTCAATCACTTGAAAACCAAACATTATGACCCACCCCAATGGATGATTTAATCATCTATTGAGATGGTTATTAATATGGTTTATGATGTTTAGGGTGATGAGTTAAAAAGATAAGAAAAATAATGGGGCAAGATAAGAGTAATATGCCAAACACATGCACAAATAGTGAAGAGAATTAAACATGGATTTTTGATTGAATGAGAAAGAGAGAGAAGGGAATGATTTTAAATTTGATTTAATTTTTTTAAGAAAATTAATATTAAAAAATAGAGGGTGAATGATTATAAGATAATATGAAGATGAAACATGCATTAAAATTCAAAAGAAATTGAAAAAAACTTACGCGATTACAATTGAAAACAATCGAAATACATGAAAAGAAAGCATGAAGGAATGGTATCTAAAGTAAAAACTTGAGTATGGCAGGTCCTCCAAATCCCTTTTCAACAATATGGTTTTTCTAAAATATCCTCTTAATCTTTGAAATTACAAAACTTTGTATGGAGAAGATGGGGATGGATTTATAGCCCAAGGTGGTGGACTGTTTTCCTTCCAAAAATGACCCTCAACTTGGTTCACCAATTTGAAAATTTAGATAGTATAATATAGATAAATATTCTTATTAAAAGATTTAGATATAGATTTGTAAAGTTCACCCTCTAAATTGTTTATGCATTGGACTTTTTTATAAAAAGTTGTGGCTATTTTACTAAACAATGTGGGAATCCCCCCTTTAGTCTTAAACTTGTGGAATGATGCAGTCCATAGAGTGTTGGTTTTATATGATTGGAAGTTAATGAATAAGTTTTAATTTTGATGGTGAATTTATGTGTGGTTCATACAATATGAAATTAGAGTATGAGATCCCAGTTGTTTTAACTCTTTTTTCATTACTTTCCAATGTGGAGTAATGAGGATCAAAGGGGACATGAGACTCAATAGATTTTCAAGATCCTTTATATCAATGTTTTTTTCTAAATAATATTAAATTTAAACCTCATTAGTGATAAATTTATTAATTAGGGAACAAATATAAAAAACTTCACTCCCATTAGAACTAGATAAGCACATTAGATCAGGTTTCGCCTCACATATAAGAGAATTTTATGAATCATGGATAGAAAATGATGAATGTTGGATAATTTGATTTGAATCAACAAATGAGCATGCTAGTCCATTTTATGAATTATTATCCAAGTTAGAGTAATATAGATCATAGGTTTTATGTGATTCCAAATAGTTTTCAATATCCTTTAGATTGATGAAGTTTACATGTGAAAGGTCAACAACAACTTCTCCATTTATGACTTGCTTAATGAGGATGCAAAATTCACAAACTCCTATATCATTAGAATAAGAAGAACATAATGGATCAGGGTTCAATAGAATATAAGAGAGACTTTTAAAATAATGGATAAAGAATATATATTGATTCTATGATGGGTATCACATGGCTCGAAAAATATTTAACTTGACCAGTTAGTCACCAAATTCCATGGATAAGATGCTATCATGGACATCGATTTTTTCTAGGTGTCATTAGGAAAGGTATTCCTATAATTAGAGGATATTGGAAATAATTTTTCTCACCTTCCATATTAAAGACATAAAAATCAGCTGGGAAGATAATATCATTGACCCAGATAGGGACATCCTCGATTATTCACTTAGGACTGGTAGTGCTTCGATTGGCTAACTAGATGAAAACCCTTATTGGATGCAAGGGACCTAAAATAAGGTTAGGTAAGATGGATTTATACATGAAAATTATAGAGTATCCTAGGTCTATGAGTGCATCATCAAAGTTAGAAATCCCTATTTGGCATGGAACCGTAAAGTTCCTTGGATATTTTCACTTCATGGGTATAGACTGTTGGGTTGAAACATTTTCAATGGTCCTAAATTGTCTCTTAAGGGCACAAAATTCCTTAAGAAAATTTTCATAATTAGAGATTTGTTTGATGTCATCCAAAAGGGGAATATTGACTTCAACATGTCTAAACATGTCGAGCATTTAATAATCAGGTTCAAAGGTCCTCTTAGGATTAGAGATGTCTTGGGGAAAAGGAATTGGTCTCTTTAGAGAAATGGAAGGAGGTGAGGGAGTGGCTTCAGGTTTATTTTCCAGTTTTTTGTTATTTTATTTTTTTATATCAACTTTTAAAGGAGATTTAGATGATTCAATATTAGGCATAAAAATTTTCTTTCTAGATCAAAGTGAAATTGCACTTACATTACCCTTAGGGTTGAGCAATGGTTGAGCTAGGAGTTGGGAGGAATTGGATTGTTTCTACTGGTTGAGGTGGGATGAAATTTGACCAATTTGGTTTCCAATATTTTTGAGGCTAGAATGGGTGAAGGAGGAAATATATTCTATAGAAAATTACCATGGTTTCTTAGAAGAAGAGGAATGTCCCACATTGGGATTTCCTTGATTTGGATTATTGGTTAATCGATTTTATTGGTTTGGGAATTGAGAAGGCTCACTCAGATAGTGGAATCCAGGAGGAGTAGGAGGAGGATTGATCCTTTTATGTTAAGAACAAAAGGATAAGGTTGTTATAAGTTACCACCACCTTGACCATATTGGAATTGAGTTGGATTTTGAGAAGGGAACTGAGGGAGATGAGAGATGGGATTACCATACCTCAAAAAAATGGTTATAGGTAGAAGAGAATGGATCAGAGTGGGTTTGGTTGGAGTTTCTAATGAAATGACCTAATTATTGAGGGTTGGTGTTCCTCTAAGAAAATGATGTGTTGAGCTCCATTGGACTAGAAGAATTGGACGAATCATCTTGAAGTTGTGGATATGTGTTAGTTGAGTGAGTTGATGAGCTAAAAATTACATAGTTTTTGATATATCTAGGGAATAGAGATTGTGGAGAAGACATGGTTGGGGCTTTGGAGGCCACCACTAGTTGTTGTAAAAGACTTATAAGTTCACTCATCCACTCAACCATCTTATTGGGATATATAAATTTATTCTATTAGGCTTGTTTGACTTGAGCATGTGCTCAATTATGTAATTGTTGTGTGTTTTCAGCCATTTTTTATGAGATATCATGTATATGTAGGAGTTTTATCAACAAGAGCACCACCACTCACGATAATGATAAGAGTTATATCCATAGCCAATAAACCCTCATAGAATTATTGGATCAAGAGTTGGTAAATGATTTGATAGTGTGGGAAAGTTGAAAAAATATTTTTGAGCCACTCCCAATAATCATGGAGTGATTCATTAGGGAATTTACAGATACCACTTATTTCCTTTCGGATAGAAGTGGTTTGAGAAGCAGGGAATAATTTATCTAAGAAGAGTCACTTCATGTCATTCCATGCGGTTATGGAACCAGGATGGAGGTAGTAGATCCATGACTTGGTGGAGTTGGATACGGAGAAAGGGAATGATTGAAGTTTGATTTTTTTCTTCAGAAACCCCTTGAGGCTTCAAAGTAGAGCACACCACTTGGAACTATTTGAGATGAAGATGTGGATACTCACCGACTAGCCTATGGAAATGTGGTAGAAGATGAATCAAACCCGCTTTTAATTCGAAATCGGCCTCAATATTTGGATATTGAATACCAAGGGGTTGGAAATTCATATCAGGGAAAGTGATTTATTTTAAGGTTTTCCCCTAGTATTGACCATATTTATAATAATTGTATGGGCAATGAATGGGTCTTAATTTATTTGATTATCCCTAATGTTCCTCCTAAGTTGGTGAAAAGTTCGCTCAATTTTCGAGTCAAACAAATCTGATGGATTGTTTGGAAGGCTACAAGGAATTCAATTTTTTTGGAAGGATAAGGAAGACGGGTTTTTATTTGTGTTTTCTTGTTTATTATTTTTATGGGAATAAAAGTTTTTCATTGTGGGTTTTTTAGTTTTTTTGGTTTATTTTTTTTTGATTTTCTTTTGATTTTTTACAAAAATAAAAAACTACCAACTAATAGTTGTACCATCCCTAGAAATAATGCCATTTGGATCACAACCAATTATCACCTATGAACCATTAAAATTTTTGGTGCTATTCTAATGTGTATAGTGACACTCAGGTCGAATCCTCAATGATGGTACTATACTTTTAGAGTTGATTGTTTTTATTTTGTGTTTTCATAGGGGTTTATTTTCAAATATTAATTAAATTTATTTATGGATGAATTTTCATTTAAAAATTTAATAATTATTGGGGTGAGTTCATTATTGGGGATTTAAGCTTATGGTATCCTTGATATTTTCATGATATTGCATTAAATTAACACCCACTTCATAAGACGATTTTGATCAAAATTCCTAAGTGTTAAGACTTTAATCCAAGATTTAACTTAAATAGAGTTATAATATCAATAAATAATTGATTATGGTACTATATTTATGGTTCCAATAATCTATATAATCCACACATTAAACAAAAAAATTCATTAATCCATGAAATTTTATGTTTAATATACACAATATTAACCCAAAGAATATTTAACGAGACAAAGTTCTGAATCACTTGACATACCCAAATTATGACTCACCCAAATGGATGATTTACTCAGAAATTGAGATGGTTATTAACCTATTTTATGATTTTTAGGTTTATGAGTTAAAAATACAAGAAAAAAATGGGATAGGATAAGAGTATCGCGTCAAACACACACACAAATAGTGAAGAGAATTAAACATAGACTTTTTATTGAATGAGAAATCAATATAAGGGAATGATTTTAAATTTTATTTAAACAATTTTAAGAATATTAATATTATACTATAGAGTTTTAATGATTATAAGAGAATACGAAGATGAAACATACATTAAAATACAAAAGAAATTGAAAAAAACTTATGCGATTACAATTGAAAACAATCGAAGTACAGGAAAAGAAAGCATAGAGGAATGTAATATCAAGTAGAAAATTGAGTTTTTTAGGCCATAATAGGAATTTTTAAAGGTTATGGTCATGAAAAACTATACTTATAATCTCTGAAATGTCAACCCCTTGCAAGTAAAATAGGGGGATGAATTTATAGCCCAAGGTGGCGGGTTGTTTGCTTTCAAAAACTACCCCTCAACTCTATTGCTAATTTGACAATTTATACAACTGAATATGGAGAAATATTCTTCTTCAAAATTATAGATATAGATGTGAAAAGTTCACCCGCAAAATTTTTCATCTATTTTACTTTTTTATCCAATGTTATGTCTGTTTTACTAAACAATGTGTTGCTATCCATTTTTGTATTGAGTTTTTCCTTAACCTAAATGTAAATGAATGTATTTCTATGAAGATTCCCTCAAATCCAAACCATTTCTTCTAAAAAGTTGGGTGGATACATCTTGGATTTCAAAACACACAATATCATCTTAATTGGTCAATTGTATTGGGAGTAAAGTCAATAATGGTGGGTTGTTTTCAAATCCTATACAAAATTGTGGGCTGGACTTTAATGAATCAATTGGGCCCATTATTGGTTTATTTGGGCCTTGAAATTTTTATGAAAGTTGTAATGTAATGTCCCTAGACTTATAACTATTTTTTATTACTTCACACATTTGTTCCTAATTAGATATGTTTTTCCATAACCTTCCATGGCTCATTTCAAAAAGTGTCCATTACTTGTTCCATGTTGATGTTTTACCCCTCTTTTCCTATATTTTTTCCAAAATATTCCTACCATACCATAGACACTAAAAACCCCTAAAAATACCTCTTTATTCTTGTGCACTTTATAATAGGAAATGTAGGATTATATCTATTACAAAATTTATAATTTTACTTTTGGTTGGTGAATGAGTGAACTTCGATAAATAAATTTTTATCATTTT
Organism: Viscum album; assembly: GCA_963277665.1. NCBI lineage: Eukaryota > Viridiplantae > Streptophyta > Magnoliopsida > Santalales > Viscaceae > Viscum > Viscum album. The sequence goes on from OY728159.1 coordinate 353,513,037, forward strand.
GAGAGGAGTGAGTTATGAGTTCCAACATTTTACAATTCTAATTTTGAGCATGAAAAATGATTTTTTTGGAACATTTCTGCTAAAAAATATGTGGTGGAATTCATTATGGATGAGTGAACTAGTCTAGACCCCTTGATTGGAAAAAACAAAATTTTAATATTTATTATTGAGTAAAAATTATTTAGTTATATTTTTTATATTTGATGTACACGAGGAAATAAAAAGGAATAAGTGTTGGGGATTTGATATTACATATTAATTAATTATTTTAAATTACTCCCATCATTTAATTATCACTTAAAAATGATTAATTTTCATTAAATGTTAATGTGTTGATAATAAACATTTATAAAGAGCATTGTTCGAATTTATTTAATTAAACTATAGTTTAATTTTTTTAACATATATTTAAAAATAATAATCCAAATTATGTAATTATTATTTTTTATTGTTACTTATTTAAATTATAACAAATCATTATAATGTAACTTTTTCCAATTTTCCCATTTTAAGGGTTACATAGACCACATAAGAAGGCCCAAAGAATCTGTCAAAGAAACTAGAACAATTGTAAAGTTTTATTTTATAGGATCAATAAAAAAGTATAAATTAGTTTATTATCTACTATAATTCAAGTAAAATTACATTATAACTTGTATAAAAATTCCAAGTCCCAACTCAACCAATAAGGGTCCCAATTGATACATTAAATTCCAGCCCACAATTCTATAGGGGATTTGAAAACAACCCACCATTTTTGACTTTCCTACCAATAAAATTGAACAATTGAGTTGATATTTTGTGGTTTTAAATACAATATATTGATTCCCAAATTTTTAGAATGTATGGTTTTTATTTTAGGGCATCTTCATAGACATAAATTCATTCACATTTAGACTAAGAAAAAACTTGATACAAAAAATGGACAACAGAACATTATTCAGTAAAATAGCCATAACTTTAGATAAAAATTCAAATTAATGAAAAATTTGGAGGTTTAACTTTAAATATATATATATATATATATATAACTTTTAATAATAATATTTCTCTATATTTGGCTGTCTAAATTGTAAAATTGGTGATAAAATTTGAGGGGTAGTTTTGGAAGGCAAACAGTTCACCACCTTGGACTATAAATTCACCCCCTATTCTCCTTGCATGGGGTTTATTTTTAGAGCTTAAGAGGATAGTTTGGCACAAAAATATCCTTAAAAAAGTCTTATGCGGGCCATAAAATCTCAAGTTTCTACTTTATATACCATTCCTCCATGCTTTATTTCCATGTACTTTGATTGTTTTCAATTATAATCACGCAAGTTGTTTTTAATTTCTTTTGAATTTTAATGCATTTTTAATATTCAAATTATCTTATAATAATTCAACATATATTGTTTAATATTAATGTTCTTAAATTTTTTTAAATCTAATTGAAATCCATTCTCTTCTTTTGCTTTCTCATTCAATCAAAAATTCATGTTTAATTATCTTCACTGTTCGTGTGTGTGTTCGACACACTACTCTTATCTTGTCTCATTATTTTTCTTATACTTTTAACTCATCACCCTAAAATCCTAAAACAAATTAATAAAAATTTTAATTTATGAGTAAATCATACATTAGTTTGAGTTATAATTTGGTTATGTTAATTGATTTAGAGATTTTTCATGTTAAATATTCTTTAGGTTAATATTGTATATGTTAACCTTAAACTGTTGTGGATTAATGAAATATTTTGTCTGATGTGTAGATTAAATAGACTATTGGAACCATAAATACACTACCATAAACAATTATTGATTGAGATTATAACCCTATTTAAGTTAAATATTTTATTACATCCTCAATACTTGGGAATTTCGATCAAAAGCGTCTTGTGAAGTGGGTGTTAATTTAATGAAATATCACAAAAAGATCAAGGATATCATAAGATTAAATCACCAATAATGAAATCAACCCAATAATTATTAATGTTTTAGATCAAAATTTATCCATAAATCAATTTAATTAATCTTTACAAACAATCCCCCCTTTAAAAAATAAAAAACAAAAACAATCAACTCGAAAAGTATAGTACCATCATCGAGGATTCAACCCGAGTGTCACTATAAACATTAGCAGAGCACTAGAAATTTGAATGGTTTATAGGAAAAAATAGTTTGGAATGACCATATCCTTGAAAAATTCCTAGGATGACCTTCCAAACTCAAGTTTTTACTTGATATACCATTTCTATATGCTTTCTCTTCATGTAGATTGTTTTCAATTGTAATCATGTAAGTTGTTTTCAATTTATTTTGAATTTTAATCCATGTGTCATCTTTATATTCTATTATAATCATTTACCATTTTTTGTGTAATATTAATGTTCTTAAAATTGTTTAAATCAAATTGAAAATCATTATGTTCTTTCTCTTTATCATTCAATCAAAAGTTCATGTTTAATTATCTTCACCATTCATGTGTGTGTTCGGCGTACTAATCTTATCTCATACCATTATTTTTCTTATTTTTTTAACTAATCACCCTAAACATCATAAACCAGATTAATAACCATCTTAATGGATGAGTAAATCATCCATTTGGGTGAGTCATAATTTTGGGATGTCAAGTGATTGAGAGCTTTTCATCATTAAATATTCTTTAGGTTAACATTGTGTATGTTAAACTTAAAATGCCATAGATTAATGATTTTTTTTATCAAATGTTTGGATTACATGGATTATTAGAACCATAAATACACCAATATAAAACAAGTATTTTTTGAGATTAGATGATAAAAATTTATTTATGGAGGTTCACTCATTCACCAACCAAAAGTGAAATCATAAATTTTGTAAGATATCTCATCTTAAATTACATATTCTAAAGTGCACAAGAATCAAGTGGTATTTTTAGGGGTTTTCAGTGGATATGGGACGGTAGGAATATAATGTCCAAAATATAGGAAAATAGGGGTAAGACACCAACATGGAAAAAGTAATGCACAATTTTTGAAATGAGTCATGGAAGGTTATTGAAACACATATTTATAAGTGTATGGTTGTGTGAAGGAAGAGACAAAAGAGAAAGAAAATTAGAAGGGGATGAAAAAATGAAATATGTACAAAACACAAAACATCTCTCAATGAAAAAAATATATGATGCAAGTGTTATTTTTCTTTCTTTTTCTTTTTTTCAAAAGTTAAACTTGGAAAAAATCTCACACTCATATCTCAAAACTTGTTTGATCTTCTCATGACACTAATTGTAATAGTTATAACATGATCAAAGGTTGAAGAATATTTATTTTTGACCCTCCCAAGACACAACTCATTTTTTTTGTTTTTTTTTGTTTTTTCCCTTTTTTCATTTTATTGAACACTTTTCAATAACATGTAAAAAATTACATAAATTTTAATCCTTTCCCAATAACCATTGAATGAAACCCCATACTTAAATTGATTATTTCCCTCAAGCATATGATAACATATTTAAAATTAAGGGAATGGTACCCAAAATGAAATCTATTCCACCACACACTTAAATTTTAAGAAATCATGTAATAAAAATCCATGTAAGTGTTGGGTGAGACAAGGTTTTGGGATTGTAATTTGGCTATCAAGAAAAAGGTTTTCATAGGATCTAAGGGGATTTTAAAAGGAGTATTAATATAAGGGTAATGTGAGGCTATTTTTCTATCTTGATTCTCATGTGATTCAGAAAATGCCTCTATCATATTAATGTATGATAAAGTAGGAAATTAAACTCGAAGGAACAAAAACTCAAGACTTGTAATTGGGGGTGGAAAACATATAATTTTAAAATATAGTTATAGGTGACCTTGGTATGAAAGCTAACATTGTTCCTCACGATTGGGGAAGAACCATTTTCCAAATAACAAAATTGATCATTCAAAATTTATTAGTTCTTTACACAAAATTCTTCATCCAAATTTATATTGAAAATAAAAAAAATTTGAGAAGAAAACAAGTATTTTGACTCCCCAAAATGGTTATAAATTTTTTCAAAATTTAATGGTGAGTAATTATGAATCTTTTTGTTTTTTTTTATTTTTTTTGTTTTTTTTGAAAAAATACACACCCAATAAAAATAGAAATATGTAAAAATGGTTTGAATAATAAAGTGGAAAAAGTGATAATGAAATAGATATGGATAGAAAGAGGAAGAAGGGAGGGAGAGAGAGTTAAAGGGAAATAGGTGCCCCCTGGTTTGGATTTGGTGGGTCTTCGTCTCTATCCAGTGGTAGGTTAGTGAAATTTGATGTGTTTAATGGGGAATGTGTCCTCTCTGGTGATGTTTTGGAAAATTTCCATTACCTATAAGAGAATAAATAAAGAATTTTTTTATTCATTTAATTAAAAACTAAAAAGAAATTAAATTTTTATAAATGTAAAAAAAACTTGGGTTTCCTCCCAAGAAGCATTACATTATTTTTTCTATAGCTTGACAGTTGTAGTGGACTACCCATAGTCTGATAGTGTCCACCATATTTTCTCAACTATAGTGTGATTCCATAAAAATTGATCCTTTGGGAGGCCTGATTATTCATTAGATAATTTCTTACCTTCATTATTTTTGTGCTTTCAATGTAGTGGGGGTTGAAAGAGAAAGCGAGAATCACCCCTTTGGTATTCAACTTGAAGAATGATTCACTCCACCGAGTGTTACTTTTCTATTCTTAGAATTTAAGGAATATTTTTAATTTTTTACGGTGAATTTATGTGTGGTTCAAATAATATTAAATCAGAGTATGAGATCTCAGTTGTTTTTAACACTTTTTTTTCATCGCTTTCCAATGTGAAGTAATGGGGATCAAAGGGGACATGAGACTCAATAGATTTTTCAAGATCCTTTATATCAATGTTGTTTTCCAAATAATATTCAATTTCAACCTCACCAATGATCACTTTATTAATTAGGTAAAAAATATCACAAACTTTACTCCCATTGGAACTAGAGAAGCACATTTGATCAGGGTTTACCTCACATAAAAGAGAATTTTACAAATCATGGATAAGAAATGATGAATATTGGATAATTAGATTTAAATTAACAAATGAGAATGCTAGTTCATTTTCCTCATTATCATCCAAGTTAGAGCAGTGGAGATCAGATTTGATATGGGATTCCAAAGAGTTTTCAAGATACTTTATATCGATGGAGTTTACATGTGAAAGGTCAACATCAACTTATCCATTAATGAATTGGTTAATGAGATTGAAAAATTCAAAAACTCCTGTATCATTAGAATAGGAAGGACATGATGGATCAGGGTTCAACACACTCTTAGAGATACTTTCAAAATAATGGATAAAGAATATAGAGTGTTTCTTTTATAGGTATCACATGGCTTGAAAAATGTCGAACTTAACTAGTTTTTCACAAAATTCCATGGATAAGATTCTAGTATAGAAATCAATTTTGGTTTAAGATTTCATGAGGAAAGGTCTTCCAATAATAATAGGAGATTGGAAATAAGTTTTCTCACTTTCCATGTTAAGGATATAAAAATCAGCTAGGAAGATAAGACCATTCACCCGAACAAGGACATCCTTGATTATTCCCTCAGGGCTGGCAGTGATTCGATCAACTAACTGGATGAAAACACTCATTGGGTGCAAGGGGGATATAAAAAGGTTTAAGAAGATGGATTTTTTCATGAAATTTATAGAGGCTTCTAGGTATATGAGTGCATCATCAAGTTTGGAACTCCCTATTTAGCATAGAACCGTAAAGGTCCCTAGATCTTTGTACTTTATGGGTATGGAATGCTAGGTTGAAACATTTTCAATGGTCATAAGTTGTCTCTTATGGGTGAAAAATTCCTTAATAAACATTACATACTTAGGTATTTGTTTGATGGCGTAAAAAAGGGGAATATTGAATTCAACACATCCAAACATATTGAGCATTTAAGAATTAGGTTTAAAGGGCTTCTTAGGATTAAAGATGGCTTGGGAAAAAAGAATTTGGTTCCTTAGATAAATAAAAGGAGGTGAGGGAGTGGATTTAGATTAATTTTCTAGTTTTTTTTATATTTTATTTTTTCATCTCAACTTTTAAAGGGGAATAAGAGGATTCACTATGAGGCATAACAATTTTCTTTCCAGATCAAAGTAAAATTTCACTTACATTACCCTCAGGGTTGGGAAATAATTAATCTTGGATTTTGTAGGAATTGTATTGTTTATGCTAGTTGAGGTGGGATGCAAGTTGACCAATTTGGTTTTCAATGTTTTTGAGGCTAGAATGGGTAAAGGAGGCAAGATCTTCTATAACAATCCCATGGTTTCTTAGAATAAGAGGCAGGTCTCGTATTAAGATTTCCTTGATTTTAGTTCTTGGGTAATTTATTGCATTGGTTTGGGAATTGAGAAGACTCAATAGGATAGTTTAATCTAAGAGGAGTAGAAGGAGGATTTCTCATTTTATGTCAAGGAACAAAAGGGTAAGGTTGTTGTAAGTTACCACCACCTTGACCATATTATAATTGGGTTAGATTTTGAGGATGGAATTGATTGAGATGGAAGATGGGATTAATATACCTCAAGAAAGGGTTATAGGTATAAGAGAAGGGATAAAAGTGGGATTTGTTGGAGTTTATAATGAACTGACCCGATTATTGAGGGTTGGTGTTCCACTAAGAAAATGTTGGGTTTAGATCCATTGGAATAGAAGAATTAGATGGATCATCTTGAATTTGTGGACGTGTTTCAGTTGGGTGAGCTAGTGAGCTATAAATTCAATAGCTTTTGATAGGTCTAGGAAATAGATATTGTAGATAAGATAAGGTTGGGTCTTTGGTGGCCATCGCTAGTTGTCATAAATGACCTGTAAGTTCACTCAACCACTCAGTAATCTTGTTAGGATCTATAGATTGATTCTCTTGGACTTGTTTGACTTCAACATGTGCTCAAGTATGTAATTTTTGTGTGTTTTTGGTCATGTTTATTATGATATTTCATGTATCTCTAGGAGTTTTATCAATAAGAGAACCACCACTTGCATCATATATGAGAGTTATCTCCATAGCCAATAATCCCTGATAGAAGTATTAGATCAAGAGATGGTCAGGGTTTTGATGATGTGGAAAAGTTTCCACAAGATTTTTAAACCTCTCCCAATACTAAGGGAGTGATTCATTATGTAATTTATGGATACCAATTATTTAATTTCGGATATAATTAGTTCGAGAAGTAGGGAAGAATTTCTCTAAGAATAATCGCTTCATGTCATTCCATGTGGTTATAAAACTAAGAGGGAGGTAGTAGAGCCATGACTTGGTGGAGTCAATCAGGGAGAAAGGGAATGATCAAAGTTTTATTAGTTCATTAGAAACCCCTTTATGATTCATGGTATAACACACCATTTAGAACTCTTTGAGGTATAGATGTGGATCCTCATCGGTTAGCCCATAGAAATGAGGTAGAATATGAATCAAACTCGATTTGAGTTCTAAATGAGCCTCAATATTCGGACATTGAGTACCAAGGGGTTGGTAATTCATATCATGGGTAGTGAGTTCTATAATATTTTTTCCCTAATATTTTCCATATCTAGTACAACTGGATGAGAAATGAATGATTCTTGATTGATTTGATTATCCCTAATGTTTATCCTATGTCAGCGAAGAGTTCACTCGATTTTTGGGTCAAACAAATCTGATGGATTGTTTGGAAGGAAATGGGGGAATTCATAGAATTTTTTTAAAGGATAAGGAGGGTGGGTTTTCTTTTTGTTTTTTCTATGTATTATTTTTATGGGAATACAATTTTTTCTTTGTGTTTTTTTTGATATTTTTTTGTTTATATTTTTTGAACTTTTTTTAAAAAAAATATAAAAATACCAACCACTAGTTGTACCATACTCAACAATGAATCCATTTTAAGAATGGTATATTGTATCCTATTGACCATTCAAAGGTCTAGTACTATGCTAATGTGTATAGCGACACTCGGGCCAAGTCCTCGACGACGGTACTATACTTTTAGAGTCGATTATTTTTGTTTTGTCTTTTGGGGGGGGGGGGTGTTTTCATAGCTTAATTAAATTGATTTATGGATGAAGTTTGATTTAAACATTTAATAATGATCTGGGTGAGTTCATTATTGTGTATTTAAGCTTATTATATCCTTAAGATTTTCATAATATTACATTAAATTAACACCCACTTCACAAGACGATTTTGATCGGAATTTCCAAGTGTTGAGATTTAATACAAGTCTTAACTTAACTAGGGTTATAATATCAATAAATAATTGGTTATGGTAGTGTATTTATGGTTCCAATAATCCGTGGAATCTATACATTAAACAAAAAATTTCATTAATCCATGAAATTTTATGTTGAACATACATAAAGTTAACCTAAATAATATTTAACGAGTAAAAGATCTCAATCACTTGACATACCCAAATTATGACTAAACCCAATTGATGATTTAACCATAGATATGGTTATTAATTTGGTTTATGATTTTTAGGTTTATGAGTTAAAAATAGAAGAAAAAGAACAATATGAGATAAGAGTAGTATGTCGAACACACACATGAATGGTGAAGAGAATTAAACACATACTTTTGATTGAATGAGAAAGAGAAAGAAGAGAATGAATTTAAATTTTATTTAAATAATTTTAAGAAAATTAATATTACACAACATAGGGTGAATGATTATAAGATAATATTAAGATTAAACATGCATAAAAATTCAAAAGAAATTGAAAACAACTTAAGTGATTACAATTGAAAACAATCAAAGTACATAAAAAGAAAGCATAGAGGAATGGTATCTAAAGTAAAAAACATGAGTTTTTAAGGTCCTAAAAAGATTTTTTAAAGGATATGGTCATTCCTAACTATCATCCTAATCTCTTAAATTCCAAACCCTTATAAGGATAAGAGGGGGATGAATTTATTTCCCAAGGTGGTGGACTATTTACCTTCCAAAAATAACCCTCATCTTGGCTCACCAATTTAAAAATTTATAAATACTAATCTAGAGAAATATTCTTTTTAAAATTTATATATACATATTTTTAAAGCTAACCCTCCAAAATTTTCACCCATTGGACTTTTTCATCCAAAGTTATGGCTATTTTACAAAACAATGTGTTGCTTCCCATTTTTTTGTTGAGTTTTTCCATAGTATAAATGTGAATGAATTTATGTATATTAATATTCCATAAAATAAAAACCATTTCTTATAAAAATGTGGGTGTATAAATCTTGTATTTCACAACAAAAAATATCAGATAAATTGGTCAATTGGATTGGGAGGAAAGTCAAGAATGGTGGGCTATTTTCAAATCCCATACAGAATTGTGGGTTAGAAATTAATGCATCAATTGGGCCCCTTATTGGTTGAGTTGGGACTTGAAATTTGTATCCAAGGTGTAATGTAATTTCACTAGAATTATTATGGATAATAAAAAAAATGAACTTATGGATTGATCTAATAAAATAAAACATCACAGCTAGTCCAGTTCTTGGATAAATTCTTTGGGCCTTCTTGCATGGTCCATATGACCCTTAAAATGGACAAATTGGACAAAGATCCAGCCTAATGATTTGTTGGAATTTTAATTAGGAACAATAAAAAATAATAATAACATAATTTGGTTTATTATTTTGAAATATATGTTAATAAAATTAAACTATAGTTTAGTTAAATGAATTCAAACAATGCTCTTTATATATTCTTATGATCAAAACATGAACATTTAATGGAAATTAATCATTTTTAAGTGACAATTATATGATGTTATTAATGTAAAATCATGAATTAATATGTAATATTAGTATGATATTGAAAAAAAACTCGATATGGAAGACCAAATACAATTCTTATTTCTTCCAATATTTCAAAAATGAAACCTAATAAGAAATTTTGGATTCCAAAATCATTATTGGATAACATGAGTGGACCCAAGTTTGTGTGGGTACCAATATATTCAATTGTTTATTTTTTTAGTGAAAACCTAAGAAACACTAAGGTAACTTGATATTGGTTGCTTGAAACACATGTCTGGTGACCTCTCCTAATTCAATCAAATCAATAAACTTGAAGGAGGACATGTAACATTCGACGATAACTCTAGGTGTAAGATAATCAGTGAAGGTACCATTGGTTTTTGTAACTCTCCTTTAATAAAATATGACTTATACATAACATTATTAAAACAAAATTTACTAATTATTCATCTGTTGTGTGATAGCAATTTTAAAATCTCTTTCAAACATGATTTTTGAAAAGTTTTTAATTCTAAAGGAAAACTTTTTTGACCACTTCATATTTTCAAAATTCTTATATGATTGATTTAAAATATATTGTTATCCAAAATTTCAAGTGTTTGAATACACAAGTTAGTGAATCATGGATTTGGAACCATCACCTTAGTAATTTTAGCACTCACTCTCTCATCAAACTTAAATAATACCTACTAGTATGAGATATTCACAAATTTCATTTTAATGATGACATGGTATGTGAAGCATTCCAACATGGTAAGAAACAAGAATCCTCATTTAAATATAAAAATAGTATTTCTTCTTCAAAATATCTTCAAATAATTCATCTTTAACTTTTTAGTTTTAATAAAATTAAAAGTATATGAGGAAAAACCTAAACACTCACAATTTTTAACAACCTTAAAAGATTCACATGTACTTATTTCTTTACTCATCAAAGCGAATCACACAAATACTTTATCAATTTATCAAAAAGGGTTGAAAAAGAAAAAGGTTTTAAAATTATTTTGATTCATAGAGATAATGGTGTGGGATTCAATTATAAGTAATTTAATGATTTGCTCTATTCTAAATTCTATAATCATACTTTTTATACTCCTCAAACCCCTTAGTAAAATAGGGATATAGAGCGGTTAAATCGAAAAATCCAAAAAATTGATCGCACTCTTTTAAATAAATTTCATTTCCAAAATATTTTAAGGGAGAGGCCATGAATAATATATGATATATCATTAATCACATTCTTTTTAGGTTTTTTTATTAATAAAACCCCTTATGAACTCTAGTTTAATAAAAAAAACCAAAGTCTATTTTTCAAAGTTTTTGGTTGTAAATGTTTTATTTTAAACACCGAATACAATCTTGGAAAATTTTATTCTAAATATGATGAGGGTGTCTTTCTTGGGTACTAAAACTTAAGAAAATATTACCATGTCTTTAGAAAAAAGGACTAAAATAGTGGAAGAATCAATCCATGTTGTTTTTTATGAATTTTTTCAAAAATCTATTTCTCAAAATGTTTTTGAAAATCCTGTTTTAAATGAATATTTTCAAAATAAAGAAGATGAAGAAGAGAAAGAGTCTACTTCAAACTCTTTACTTAAGTTTTCAAAAAATCTAAAGAATACCCCTTGAAAATTTCATCAGAGAGTTTTAAGTGGGAACTTGTACTCATAGGTCGGTCTTAAATGAGGTTGAACACCTAGCCTTTATCTCCCAACTTAAACCCCAAAACCTTAATGATGCCCTTAAATATGAAAATTGGGTACATTACATAAAATATAAACTTAATAAATTCATTATAAATGATGTATTCTCTTTCATGGAAAGACCTAATGATCACCAAGTTATTGGATCTAACTGTGTTTTCTGAAATAAACTAGAAAAATATGGTAATATCACTTGAAAAAATTCTTGTTTAGTTGCCAAAGATTATAACCAAGAAAAAGGAATCAAATATGGTGAAACATTTTCACCCATCGATCAGTTAGAATCTATAATAATTCTATTAGCCTTCATAACTCATCCTAATTTCAAACTATTTTAAATGGATTTCAAAAAATATTATATAAATGGTTTTATTTCCAAAAATGGTTTTGTGGGAAAACCACTTGGTTTTGAAAATCCACCTTTTCCAAATTCTATTTTAAAACTTAACAAATCTATTTATGGATTAAAATAAGCCCTTGGAGCTTGGTATGAACGTATTTCAAATCATCATCATTCAAATGGTTTTAAAATGGGAAAAAATGATTCAAGTCTCTTTTTAAAACACATATTAAATGATATTTTACTCATTCAAATTTACATTTATGAATTGATTTTCATCTCTACCATTGAAAAAAATTACTTTGAATTTTCTTATTTAATGAAAAAGGAATTTGAAATGAGCTTTATGGTTCAACTCAAATTCTTTCTCAATTTTCAATTTTCTCAAAATTCTGATGAAATCTTTTTAGACCAAGGAAAATACACCAATGAACTTCTAAAATGATTCAAAATGGATCATTACTACCACAAATCATGCCTTACCCAATGCCGGCTTTTATCAGCACTAATAAAAGGGTTAACTTTATCAGCACTAGCTAAAAGCAACGATAAAGGTAATTTTTATTAGTATTAAAAAAATGTTGATAAATGTGTCCCCTTTATCAACACTTTTTTTAGCACTGATAAAGGTGTATCTTTATCGACACTATTCTTAGCGCTAATAAAAACTTTTAATAAAAATATTATTAATATATATAAAATTATAATATTTATATTCAAAAAATAATATTTATTTATATACATTAATTAAAAAAACAAAAGTATATAATTAATATAAATATGATATATTAATATATATTTTTTAATAATTCAAATATATATATATATATAATGTTTTTAAAAAATTATTTATATAATTATAAATAAATAAATAAATAAATATATTTAAAAAATTAAAAAATTATAATAAATATATTAAAATAATAAATATATTCATTATATTTATATATATTTATATATTAATAAATAAATAAATAAATAAATAAATATAAATATAAATATAAATATATATATATAAATATATACAAATATTTATAAATATATTTATTTATAACTATAGTTATAAATATATGTATATGTATATAAATAATTATAAAATTATAATAAATATATTTATTATATTTATAATTATATATATTTATGTATATATATATATTTAATTAAATAAATATATATAATTATATAAATATATATAATCATATAAATATATTAATAATTATATACAAATATTTATAAATATATTTATTTATAATTAGAATTACAAATAAATAAATAAATAAATAAATAAATAAATAAATAAATAAATATATATAATCAGATTGGAGACTCTCACTTAGAGTTAGATGCTCAATTACAAGTTGACTCTCAACAATTTAATGACCAACAATATTCCAGAAGTAGTAAAGAGAAAACTAAAATGGATTCTCCATTGATAATGAAGAAGAGTAGACGTGAAACATTGATGGCCTCTCAAGGGGTAAATGAAGTATCCCCCTATGGGCCCTCAACTAGACTTGAATAGGATGTGGATGCTGATGGTATAGGTGAAGTTGATGGCACTTGAGTAGAAGCTTCTAAATACAAAGGTGAGCCTCCCTTGATCCAGGTTCAACCTAAGGTAACATATCATTCACTTAGTCTACTTGAAATTGTAAATAGATCCAATAGCAGGGAGGACTTCTTTGAAAAATCCGGTAATGCTCATGGCACCGAGACCATCACAACAATGAGTAGTGATGATATGAAGATACCATCAGTGGGTTCAGGTCCTGATGAGGATCAACCACCAAATGAAAATCCTGACCCCTAATTTGATGATGATAAAACATAAAAAAACTAAAAAACTGGAGGAGGGGTTATCATTTGAGTGGTAGGGGTGGTGGTCAATTATAGTTCACAAGATGGATTTTCTTCTTTTGTTTCCTGGTCAGGTCTACTTTGACCTGTGGTAGTGTGTTTGTCACTATTTTCTGCTTTCCCTCTTCTATTTTACTTTTCTCTTGTTTTATTTTTAATAAATTTTGAGATCATGGGCTACAACCCATGGTTCGTGTCGTTTGGTTATATAATTATATAATTATATTTATAATTATATAAAAATATTTATAAAAATATTTATTTATAATTAGAATTATAAATAAATATATATTTTTAAATATATTTAAATAATAATTATATTACGATAAGTATATATATATAAAATTATCAAATTTATATCAGTCAAAATGTTTAATAGATTATTCATATACATTAATTACAAAATACATGCATATAATTAATATAAATACAATATATTGATATATATATATATTAATAATTTAAATAATTATATAAATATAAAAAATGTATTGTTAATATGTGATATTTGAACTTATATATTTATATCATTGTCTATGTGAATATATACGTATGCATTATTTTGTGTGTGTGTGTTTTGCGTATGTGTATATATAGATGTTGTACGTGTACAAATGCATGTATGTGTATGTATATATGTGTGCACGTATATGTGGGATGTATATATATATATATATATATATATATATATAACATGTGTACATGTGTACATGTGGTCCAACAGTCATCTGTGGCAATGACAAGATGTCTGTCGAGATGATGGAGTTGTCCATCGTTGGTTTGTAAGGAAAACTTGTTTGGTACAACAACAAGTTGGATACATGGGGTGATTTAACACCGTTGATGAAGAAAAAAGCAGGGCAAGGTGTTGGGACATATGGTCTATAATTACGATCCTTTTAGGGCATAATTTGCAAGGGTCTTCGGGCTACTAATGAGTGGGTTATCCCTTGGGGGGGGGGGGTGTGACCTGCCCATTAAGGGGTTGAGGTGTGTGTGTGTGTTTCATTGCTATTGTACCCATAAATACCTAATATATATATACTTATATATTAATAAATATACACATATAATTATATAAATATATTTATAATTATATACAAATATTTATAAATATATTTATTTATAATTATATATAAATTTATTTAAATAATTATAAATTATAATAAATATATTTAAATAATAAATATATTTATTATATTTATAATTATATATATATCTACATATTGATAAATATAAATATATTTATAAATATATATAAATACTTTTTAAATATATTTATTTATAATTATAATTATTTGGATGGACTTCCAGTGGGGGGGCGTGGCCATGGGCGTTATAGGAAGGCCAGGCGGGTGCTGGTGAATATGTCGCTCGATAACGGTCACTAGTGAAATGGCGCGGTGGCGATGGTAGCATCGCTAGTGGGCAGGATAGTACGAATGAGAGAACAGGCGTGCTGGTGAAGCGCTGTGATGATGGCGGCTACGACCGCTACAGAGTGATGCGATGGCGCTGCAACGAGCGATGAGACATTGCTGCTGGACAGAAAAAAAGACTGGTGTGATAGAAATGTTGCAAATCAGTTATGGAAGATGCATATGACCAATGAGCACTAAAAAATAATGGGTTTCATACCCACTGGGCCTTCAGGCCATCTATATATAAATAAATAAGCCTTGTTGGGTGGGTTATCCACTTGGAGGGGGGTCTATGGCCTGCCTTTCAGGCCTGTGTGTGAGGTGTGTGTGTGTTTGATGTAATTGTACCCATAAAGAATCTAATATATATATATATAAAACTATATAAAACTATATAATTATAAAATTATATATAATTATATAAATATATTTATATTATATCAGGTGCATGGGGTACAATTATAATTAAACACACACACATCCACACCTCAAGGCCATAACCTAGTACATATCCCCTAGGGATAGACCAGAAAAAGCCCTCAATCTTATTTATATTATATATATATATATGTGTGTGGGGCACCGACATGAAACCCATCCATCAGACCCGACCATCGATCCCTCCTTTGTCGTCGACATCATCGGCCTAATCCGCATTCAAATCCCTTCCATCATCACCCACCATCGGGCAATGGCTCCTCAACATCGCAAGTAATGCGAACCGCGATAATCCAAAGAGACTAGCCTCCCTGCATTTTAGCGGTGCCTCAAACATCCCGCAACACTGTGAGCTACCGCTCACCCATGGAGAAAGCAAGCCGCCTGCAATCGGAGACCAATGTCCTGCCAACCACCTACGCCTGTTGGTGGAAAGCCTCAACTTGCTCCCATCAAAGATTTCACACATCAGTTGCACACACCACATCAAAGACTACCATGCTTTCCTGACCCATAGAGACTGTCGTCGACAACCATTCACCTCCCATGAAGCCATAGTTGGCAGAACGCCCACAACCTACCCCTCTCACACAACACAATCGTGCGTATATGGAACACAAGCCAAATTCATCAATGCTAGCGTCAATTAATGCCAACCACCACAATAGTGCCACAAATAAATGAGGTCAAATATGAAGTGGTTACGAGTCGAAACCCAGCCGCCTTGGATGCATAAGGTAAGATGAACCACTCAACTACCCCTCATGTGCTAAATATATTTATAATTATATATATATATATATTTTTAAATAGAGTTATTTATAATTATAATTATAAATAATTAAATATATATTTAATTAATTAAAAAATTATAATAAAGATATTTAATTAATAAATATATTTATTATAATTATAATTATATATTAATATATATATATATATATAATTATCTAAATATATATAGTTATATAAATATATTTATAATTATATACAATTTTTTAAATATATTTAATTATAATTAATTAAATATAATTTTAAATAATTATAAAATTATAATAAATATATTTAACATATATATATATATATATATTTATAATTATATTTATAAACACATTTTTTTATTTATTTAAATATTTATTTATAATTATATAAATTTAAATTTTTTAATCATATTAATTATATTATTAAAATTGGGTCTTCATCAGTGATTTTTTAGTACTAAAAAAGATTGAGTTTTATCAATGCTAAAAAAGTACTGATAAAAAATATATTTATCGGCACTAAAATTTTAACACTGATAAAAATATGTTTTATCAGTGCTTTCTATTTTAGCGTTGATAAAACGTATCTTTATCAATGTTTTTTTTGAAAGCACTGATAAAAGCCTTACCTGATGTTTTAAAAAGAACCCTAATAGAGTCCTCCCCCCTCATGCCTTCAAGATTTCATAGAACTGAACTCTCACCGTTCTTTATCAACAAATCTATCCTCTCAAGATCTAAGGTATGAGATTATTTCTTCTCATCTTTAATTGCAATATTCTTCTATCTACATCTTTACCCCCTCCAACCTCCATGCATGTAGTATCAATGAGTTCCAAATCACATAAATACTCTTGTCCATTTACTTTCCTATATTTGTTTATGATTCCTATTTCATTTTTTCATGACATCACTCTTTTGTTTTCTATTTATGCCTTACATTTCTTTCTCAATATTTCTCTTAGCATTCTTGATTGGTTAGGTCCATGTCATTCAGACTGAATTAACCCCTTTCATTATTAATGGTGAAGTCATAGGTTATGTGTAACCCTCTATGGAGCGTTATTAAAGTGACCCTTTGTCCCCCTTATCTGCTTATTATGTTCTTGGAGGTTTAGAACCCTCTTTTTGAGGGATCTTAATGCAAAGGAAAGACAATCGATGTCAAAATTACTCATAGAGTCCCTCACATGTATTTTTTTGGGATGATGCAATTATATTCTCAATATCTTTGATTCAAGAATGTAGAGATATTTTGAGGCTTTTAAATGATGTTGAAAGAGCATCTAGACAAAAAAAATCAGAAATCCACTATGTTATTTAACCCCTAATACTTCTCATATTGTTATGATTGATATTATTAGGATGGTTAGGGTTGAAGAGGGATTTTTTTTGGATAAATATTTGGTACCTACTTAGATTATTGGGAGGCCTCCTCAGTATTTTTTAGTGATTAATGTTAAATTCACAATTAGATTATAAGGACAGAATGGGTGGAGTGGTCATGATAACATCTATTTGGTGGAGTTAAAACTCTATTATCCTTCCCATATTTTTATTTTGGGGTGATTTAGATGTTCTGACTATAGATTATGTGTATAAATATAATTAAAAATAATTTATAAATAATTTTGATTATAGAAAATTTTTTATTATACATAATTTTGGTTGTCTTGAATTAATAATTAATATAAATAATTTATAAATAGTTTTGAATGAATAATTATTTTGAATTAATATTTTTGAATTAATATTTATTTTGAAAGAATGGAAATTGGGTATTACATTAATAAATTATAATGATATACATTGGTTTTTAAATATATACATCATTTTTACTATTTACCATATTTTATAGTATTTACTATTCATCGACATATTTAACTATTATCACATGTAATATATTTTTTACCAATAAATGATGTTTACTCTCTTAATCAATTTTGATATCTTGATTCAAAATCTGGAATGTATTTTTTTTAAAATCAGACTCTAAATATATATAAATAAATTATTAATTTAAAACATATAATATATTTTAAATATAAGTTTTTTTGTAAGAAATACTTCTTTATTATAAATATTTTATTTTAAATTCTCAAATATCCTTCATTATTTCTACATTACTATTTATTTTCTAATATATATATATAAACATATAAAATCAATTTTTTTTAAAATTAACCATTTAATTATAATAAATTTTATTTTCAATTAAAATATTAATTTAATAGAAATAAATATTTCTTATAAAATACATTTTATAATTATTAAAAAAAAATTTTATTAAATAAATTGTTATAGAGAAGCACTTTGGATTCAAAGGAAGAAAATTCAACCACCATTTAAGCTAATAACTAACCTAAAACTAACACAAAATCAAGGATTGATTTGTTTTTTATATGAAGTATGAAACTAAAAAAGGGAAATAATGTATTACCTTGGTACTATACAAGAAAACCATCCACTCTAAGCAGACCTAAGGAACATTGAAGGATCAAAAAAGATTCAATGGCCTAATACTAAATTGGAATGCAAAGGGATACTATAAAAAAGAAAAAGTTAAAGAATAATATTATAGGAGAGCATATAGGCTCACCTTTATGAGGAATAACACTTATTGAAGATTCTAGGAAAATGGTAATTTATCACTAAGAAGGGGGTGATAAATAAGTGATATTTTTTTTCTTTTACAATTACTCTTTAGAAATTAACCTATATTATTGATTAAATTCTTTATCCAATCACTTACTAATTTCATGTTCCTTTTCAAACACTTCTTAAAATATGTTTCAAAAAGTTTAGTGGTATCAATATTTATAAATTCATACACGTGTGAGGAAAAGGGTGGTATCTATATTTATATGATCATATTAACTTTAAGATACCTCCTCGATACACAAAATCTCACCTCTAACATAATATCTATTCATAATAACACCATGGAAAGGGAATGTCACTAACTCCATACAACCCATATGACATACATCATGACCCCATTCCCACAACCTTATCCTCATAGGAAGCTAAGAACTTCTAAAATTCAGTCCTCATACCAAAATCCTTTTCCTATTCATAGAGTAATTGAAGGTTTTCTTTGAATTTTGAAACTGCAATGACTACCTTAACATGAGTGCATGTAAGACCATCCAGCTGAGCCTTCTCATGGTCACACCAATAAAGGAGCCCCTTATAGGGATCTGAATGCTACTACTACTTTTTTCTACTTTAGACAACAAACTAAGAAATGTTGTCTTGTGCTTCACTAACTCCCCAGTCTGGGAAAATTTATATTTAAGGAGACAAATTTCATCCTTATCAGTTTCATCTCTCAAACAATTATTATTTCATTTTGTTTCTTGAGATTTATTCCCCATATTTTCTGGATATACACCTATGTTTCTTAAACTACTCTATTTATACCATACAAGGTACTGGTGATATTTGTGGATGAATTTAGAGGATAACACCTACCACCAGTGGAGTCATTATTTTCTTAAATTAAATTACCCATTTCCTTCAAATCATGTTGAAATTATTTGAAATATTCAAATGTTAGGTTCCCCTTATTTGAAAGGCCCCTTTTTGTGTATTTTTTTTAAATATTAATATTACCAAATCAAATAGGATGGATATGAATTTAAAATGGATGAATTCTAATTGTATGAAAAAAGAGTATGAAGATGGGGTGAAAGAGTTCATCAAGTCTAAAAAATAGCATGCATATAGCCCTTCTCAAATCCTTTTTCCATGTTTACGCTATTGTTATTCAAGAATAATTAGTCCATAGGACTTGAAAGAATACTTGATCTGTCACAGAATAGATCAAAGTTACTCATATTAGACTAAACATAGGGAAAAAGTGAATGTTGTTAGCAACTAGGATAAAATTGTGTTTTATGAATCATCTGATATGATTATAAGTGTGGCTAATGAAGAACACACTAGTACAGAAACTATTTTTAATGTCACCTTTCTTCATGTCAGTTATACAAGAGCCAATGTGACAAATCCATTTTCATTGATTTTTTAAATCAGTTATATAAGAACCGATATGAAAAATCTATTTTTCTAACTTTTTCATGTTGGTTCTAAATAACCGACATGAAAAATCATTTTTCATGACTTTTTCACGTTGTTTATTTAATAACCGACATTAAAAGGTATTTTTCACCTGGGTTATTAAATAAACGATGTAAAATTTTTTTACAAACATTTATTTTATTTCCCAATATTTGATTTGATAGGTTACATAGCTCAAACAGAGTTACAGATTAAAAGTTATGGTCATTAGAAGTTGACCATCTCTAAACGAAGTCTTTGGGAAGGTCAATTTTCGAAGGCCATAACTTTTGATCCATAACTCTGTTTAAGCTCTGTGACCTATAAAATCAAAGATTGAGAAATGAAATTCATGCTTGTAAACATTTTTTATGTCAGTTATTTAATAACCGATGTGAAAAATTCCTTTTGATTTTGGTTATTAAATAACCGATGTGAAAAAGTCATGAAAATTGATTTTTCACGTCGGTTATTTAATAACCGATGTGAAAAATGATAAAAATTTATATTTCACATTGGTTATTAAATAACCAATGTAAAAATTGTTTTAAAACATTTAGTTATTTTCCAATATTCAATTTGATAGGTCACGAAGCTCAAACGGAGTTACAGATTAAAAGTTATGTTCATTGGAAATTGATCATCTCTAAACAAAGTCTTAGGGAAGGTCAATTTCTAAAGGCCATAACTTTTGATCCATAACTCCGTTTGAGCTCCGTGACCTATAAAATCAAATCTTGAGAAATGAAATATATGTTTTTAAACATTTTTCACGTTAATTATTAAATAACTGATGTGAAAACTTCCTTTTAATGTCAGTTATTAAATAAACGATGTGAAAAAGTCATAAAAATTGATTTTTCACATCGGTTATTTAATAACCAATGTGAAAAAGTGATGAAAATTGATTTTTCAGGTTGGTTATTAAATAAAAGACATGAAAAATCAGTGAAAATTTTAATATCTTTTCATGATACTTATCATAAAACCGACGTGATTGATAATTTTAATATCCCGCCAACGCAAAATTTCAATTTATTTACATCATAGTATCGAAATTTCCAATTGCCGCCTAAAATTTTTAATACCGCATTTTCTTTTATCATCTCAAATATATGTTTTAATTATACACATATCATAATTTAATGATTATTTCTTTCAACCATTATCATTCCCCCAACTTGACTCGTTTGATCTTCAACGTGAATCAATTTTTTCTTCTTCTCACGATCTCGTCAAGGTATTTGTAATTATTTATCCATGATTGATGTTTTTTATGATTTTTTTCTTAATTGATATACAATTTAATGATAATTTATTTCAACCATCATCATTAAACCGACTCTACTTTTTTGATCTTCCACGTGAATCCACTATTTCTACTTTCCACTATCTCATCAAGGCATTTGTAATTATTTTTCCATGATTTATATTTTTTATGAGTAGTTTTCGTAATTGATATACCATTTAACAATTATTATTTTATTATAATTATGTATAATGATTTATATCATGGTAAAACTACAAATCCTCCTTCAGATTTTAAAATTCCTTTTAAGACGAAGCTACGGTTGGCTCATTCGATCTTTCCTTGAAAAAAATATACCAAATATCTGATGGTCATAAATTTTGATCCGTAACTCTGTTTGAGCTCTAAAACCTGTCAAATTGAATATTAGGAAATTATCTAAAATATGGTAAACATTTTTTATGTCAGTTATTTAAAAAAATATGTTAAAAATGTCTTTTAACATCAGTTTTAAAAAATTGATGTAAAAAATGACTTTTAACGCCGTTTTTTAAAAACCGACGTAAAAAATACATTTTTAACATCATTTTCAAATGGTCTTTCACACCTGTTTTTAAAAAAATGACGTTAAAAACCATTAAACCCCATTTTTAATGTCGGTTTTTAAATAATTGACATAAAAAATTATATTTTTAACATTGCTCGCAATAACGTCGCCTCAAAACCGACGTTAAAAAGCTAAAAAAACCAACATAAAAAAAGATTCTGTACTAGTGAGACCATATCATGGATATGATTGTAGGTGTAAATGATGGTAAAGATCATATTAAGGAAATGACAATGATAGTTGAAAATGAACTTTGTGATTGTATAAAATTGTTTGAGAAGTTAAAGAGTTGTGCAAAGATGTTGTTGTATGCTGGTTGTACTAAATATACAACATTCTCAACCATACTAAAGCTATATAATTTAAATGTTGGAAATATATGGAGTGACACCAATTTTAATGGACTACTTTATCTCTTGAATGATATGCTCCTAGAAGATAATGAGCTTCCTAGACAAATATATGATACTAAAGGAATGCTATGTTCAATGGGTATAATCTCTAAAAGACTATATGCCTATCTAAATTATTGTATACTATTTTTCAAGGACCAAAAATCACTTAAAGAATTCCCAAAGTGTGGTGTGTCTTGATATAATAAATATGAACAGAGTCCTATGAATGTTTTATGGTAATTTTCAATCATTCCAAGATTTAGGTGCCTATATAGAAGTGAGGTGAATGCAAGACAATTTATATAGCATATAGATACAAGAAATAAATATGGGAAAATTATCACCTAAAAGACTCTCCTTGATAGAAGAAAATCAATCATGAGTATACTGAATTTGAAAATGAGCTAATAAACCTTCGTCTTGCACTATCTACAGATGGAGTGAATCTTTTTGGTTTTGAAAGTAGCACTCATAGTACATGCCTGATTATGTTTGTAAATTATAACTTTCCACCATGGTTATGCATGAAATGAAAATACATTATATTATATCTGATTATATCAGGACCAAAACAACTGAGTAATCATATTGCTCTTTATTTGGATCCATTGATTGAATATTTGAAATTATTGTGGTATTCAAGTGTTTTGTTGTATGATACTTATATAAATAAAGAATTCATGTTGAGAGCCATGCTGTATGAGATGATAAATGAATTTCTTGCTTATGAAAATATTTCAGAATATAGCATTAAAGGAACTCAAGGGTGTCCCATTTGTGAACAAGGTACATAGTATATTAGGCTAAAAAATTCATCGAAGATTGTGTTTCTAGGACATCGTAGATTTCTACCCCGATGACATAAGTACTGATCCTGGATGACATCATTCGATGAGAGTTTAGAAGAACATACATTAGAATCTCCACTAACAGGTGATCAACTATTTGATAAAGTAAAATATATGGACACTATTTTTGGAATTTTTTTTAAAAAACCTTACAAAAACTGGTTAGAAAAATAGATTAGTTTTTTTGAATTACCATAATAGAATTGTTTGTGCATCACAAATTTTCTTAATGTTATTCATATTGAAAAAAATGTATGTGATAATGTCATTGGAACATTAATAAATGCACCTAACAAAACAAAGGAGGTAATTAAGGCTAGATTGGACATGTTTGACATGGGAACACGAGAAGTGAAGGGTGAAAAATATACCTTTCTTCCCCCATCAACTCACACTCTTTCCAGGCAGGAGAGATATCAGTTTTGAAAGTTCTTGAATGATGTAAAGATTCTAGAGGGGTATTAATAAAATATCAAGAATATAATATCAATGAATGATTTAAAGTTAAAGGGTATGAAATCACATTACTGTTATGTTTTTATGAAAGATATAATGCCTATAGATTTAAGTTGTATTTCCCCCAAGAATTTCCATCATACATTAACAAAGAACTATTTCTTTTTCAAAGATATACATAACAAAGTTATAGACTTAGAAAAAGAAATTTCTATCATATTATGTGAATTGGAAATTTTTTTCCCTCTGAAATTATTTGATATGATGATTCACTTGATAGTTCACTTGGTAAGAGGGATTCAACTATGTGGTCATATTCATTATATATGGATGTGACCCACTGAATGGTATATGAATATTTTTTACGGGTATGTCAAAAATCAAAGTCATCGAAAATGTTTCATTACAAAGAGATATATTTTTGAGGAATCCATTGAATTCTGTACCGATTACTTATCTGGCGTGGAAAGCATTGTTCTACCAAAATCTCATCACAATGGGAAACTTATGGGTGAAAGAATTTTTGGAATTTATGTTGTCATAATCACTATTATAGATCGGGATCAGGCCCACCTTTACATTTTGTATAATTTTTTAGAGGTTTACTTATATGTTGAAACCCACAAAGAAATTATTAGGCATTTTAATCCATATAGGGATGAAATATGGATATCAAATACACATAATCAATAGTTTATAGGATGGTTTCAAGGCCATAATTTTAAGGAGTTAACTGAAAATCCAGATTCAATTTCTGAAAAATTTTGATGGATAGCTTGAGGACCAAGTGTGCATGTATTACCTTATAATGGTTATATAATTAATGGTTATACATTTTATACAAATGAACATGATGAACGCAGTACCATGAAAAATTGCGAAGTTACACTTGTGTATGAAGAAATTCATGTATCTGGTACCAAAGAATGAAATCTATTTTATGTGAATATGTTATAATTTGGAATCATAAAACAAATATGGTAGATGGATTATACAACACTCAAAGTGCCAATTTTTCGAAGCAAGTGGGTTGATAACATGAGTATTGTTAAAATAGATGAATTGAGATTCATCAAAGTGAATTTCAGTAAGGAAGGGTAAAAATATAAACTGTTTAGAATGGAATCACAGATAGTACAAGTATTTTATATTTGAGATCCTACAAACAAAAATTGGTCAATTGTTATGTTATCGAGAAAAACCACTGAAGGGTAATATGAAAATTCAAGTGAGGATGACCATTTAATTGGGACATCATAGTCATTTCATAGTGGTCCCACTGTAGATGGAGTATTGTATGTCAGAGGAGATCATAATTAAGGGATTTAGATACTCGATAGAGAAGTCAAATCCCTCCAACCTTTAAAAAATATAGTTCAATAATCATATAATATGTCTTTTACAATATACATTATGTTACCTCATATTATTATCTATTCACTACTACATTTACATAATCTAAATTAAATGTACAACCACTTATATAGATAAGGACTTATACATGTGTCAATACTCTCAATATCAAGGAACAATAGGTTTATCAACCTACTGGTGCTCCCAATCCAGAGGAACAACAACATTTTTCACATATCGATGCTACCAATCCAGAGGAACAACATATTGATGATTTTGAACTTGAGGAAATGGTAGATAGTGAATAAAAGATGTTCCAAAAAAACAAGAGTGTCATATCATGATGTTATTATCAAAAATTATTAAGGTGATAAGAAAAGACATCAAATTCAAGGTTGGATAGAATGGAATGGCTAGACTATTAGCCCCAACAAGGCCATGTTTAGTAGTTTCATTGGGCTCACCACTTGAAAACACATACCAATTGATATATATTCATGGAACAATGTTGTGCCTGTGTTTAATACATTGATTTGGGAAGATATTAGGGTAAAACTATGATATAATTTATTTATTTTACTAAAAAACAAATGCTATAACATTTACTTAATCTTCACCATCCCTCAAAGAGTGCATTTATAGTAGATGAATCCTGAATTAAATTTGTATTAATGCTTGATGGAAAGTATCACAGGGTCTTTTACACAATTATTATGAATTTTTATCTCAAATACACTGAAGATAAAATAAAACCATACTCACTATATATGTATGAACACCTAATAAGTTAAGAATTGTGGGATGTGTTTATTGGTCATCATGAGGAGACATATTTTTAGGCACATTGTGATTGGTAATACATTGTTTGAAAATATGTGTGTTAATGAATTTGATTAAGAATTATTAATTTATTACATAGTAATTGATTTTGGAAAATAAACAACGGCTAACAAAACCAATGCACCCCTACTATAAATCAATGATGGGGTATGATTCACTTGAAGAAAAATTGGTACATATTTTAAATATACCATAATACTTTTATATGATATAAAACAACAACATAATTATGTTCTTATGTTTATATATAGATTGATGAATATAAATCTAAATCTAATAATGTGCTATAGAAGGAGGCATGTGTAAGTAAAAAGGGTTACTAATAAAAGAAAACACAGAAAAAGTTTAGAAATAATGTGTAAGTATGACATAATAATTTTTTTTGTTTTAAATTGGTATTACATAATAATGATTAATTATTTTTATATATATTTTATCCAAATTAAACATAAGAATCATCATCAACTGTACTTGATGAACAACTACTATCAGTGCCCTTGAAGTGGCCAAAAAGCATGGTTGCTATAGAGGTATAGATTTTGGGGTGACACCCCAAACATATTTTGATAAAATAAATGAATAGGGGGATAAAGATAAGAAAATGAATGATTTCTAGGCACAATTAACTACTCTTGAAGAAAAATTTAATAGGAAGTTAGAGTTTCTAGAAAAGGTTATGGGAAATAATCAAATATAAGAAACAACATAAGAAAAACCACTACATTAAGATCCCCCCACCCACACCAGATTTGAGGAGATACATTCCCCTCAAATAATTGTCTTA
Source organism: Viscum album (assembly GCA_963277665.1). Lineage (NCBI taxonomy): Eukaryota > Viridiplantae > Streptophyta > Magnoliopsida > Santalales > Viscaceae > Viscum > Viscum album. The sequence continues at coordinate 353,539,908 of OY728159.1, forward strand.
GATGAGGTAATAAATATTCACATAATTGTTTTTGTGACATGTGAATCTTGAAGACACTGCCTTTTCTGTACTAATATTCTATAGGGTGAAAATGATTGTGATTTATATCTATCAATACCCACCCATATCCTTGTTGCGAGGGCTATTGTGTTCAATATACAAGAAGAAATTATACATGAAAAAAAATTTACAATAGGTCTTGTGAGAGTGTGGATTAATGTATCTCATGATCTGATCACCAAGCTACCTATTCCGCTTGACGATGAAAATATTCATATGTCTGATAAATCTATTGGAACATTCACAGCATGGCCATTAGAATGATATAAAGGAAAAAAGGTTTAAACCAATGAATTTTATTACAAACAGACAAAGGTAAGGGGTGAAATGTAAAGTCGAATCAAAATAATCTAAAGTATTAATCAACCAATCAAAAAAATATTCACAAAGCACCTTTACCCCACCCATTCAACTTCTGTATTTACTAACATTTAAGGTTTATGTGGATACAAGGTTACAGAGTGGTAGTAATGTCAAAGTTTATTTTGAAGAAAAAATGTATAGAGAGGCTATTAAAAACTATATTACTCTTCAGAATGTAAATAAAATCCTCAAGTATGATTGGATATGAGTATCAGTTATAAATGTATACATGAGGTGTGTTTTCATGATTTTTCCCCAATAGATTATCTACTATGTTAACTATGACAAAATAAAATTCCTCTTTTTTACAGGAATATATATCAATATTATTTGAAGTAAAAAAATTATAAATATAAATATGGAATAATTATTCCCTACATCACTCATACAAAAAAATATCATTGGATTCAAATAAAATTGATGTTATAGTGGAAAAATTGGCCATAATTATTGAAAGAAAACTTACGGACGAAAAAATATTCTTATTACCAATGATGTAGAGGTAAAACTCTACAATTTAATCATATAAAATATATTTTCATTACTTTCATTAATTATTCCTTTTTTTAAACAAAATTTTTTACTCATTGTAGTCAATTTGTATACTCCAAAGATTTATTTTTTGGATTCACTACATGGATACCCAACAAATTGACCAACATGATGAAGTTTTTCAATTTGTTATACACTACATGAAACATTTTAGAACTAAAAATCATGTTATATATTTCATATTATGCTTTAATGAGAATTATATTATGATAGGGTGTTATTTAAATATCATCAAAATCATGGCATGAGGACAGTTTATAAGCACAAGGAGCACATCGAATTCTACAAGTGGATAAGTATTAGGGAATATATAATAGTATTTCACTATCAAAACAAATATCAAAACAAATTATTATTTTTCAATGTTTATGTAGTGTTTGAAATAAACCAATGGAAAAATTTGGGGTTATTATGTTTGAAAATTTATTAAATATATCATACAACATCAACAAACTAACATCCCAAAGAGTTTTTTGAAGATAATTAAAATTTAATTTAAAATATTTATTTATACATTGGGTATTTATATTTTTATAGTATTACTAGGACTGTTGAAATTCCTTGTATTTAAAAGAGGAAATAGATATTTTTAGAAACGAATGAGTAGCATACCTGGTGTTATAATGTACACATATATTAGGAATATGTAACTTCCCACTACTTATTTAGTTGATTTTCTCACCATTTTATCTACTTTTTTTAGTTAATTTTCTTATAATTTTTATTTGATACTTATTTTGTTAATTTTTATAGAGATCATGAAGAAATGAATTCATAAAAAAAGATGATTCACTCATGTACTATGATCATGCACTCAATAAGGATGAAGCACTCATAATGATGTAATTTTCTTTTCATTATCTAATGCATTTAACATTTAAGGTAGAACACTACTGCATTTTCATTTCTTCAAAAGTTACTAGTATTATAATCACTTTGATCAATTCAATCAATTATATCACTAATAAAAATTAATTTTATGACAATTTCATCATAAAAAATGTACAAGTGGTCTCACCCACTTATAGTGCATCCCAAGTGGTCAACAAGTAGCACTGACTTATGATATTCATTGAAGTCCCTCAATTCTCACTAGAAACTTATGATTTACTATAAAAATCTGCACCTATCCACTGATATCTAATGAATATTCTATGTTACTCTTATATTCCACTTAATGAATCTTATGTGTCATTTCGTCTGATGCATGGTGTAACCAGTATGACTCCAAGTGTGTATTTTTATTTAAAATTGGCAATAATTTTAGTAAAATTGACCAGTGACATACTCAAAACCAAGAAAACATATTCATTTTTTTTGATACTTTAAGAAAATGATCCATAAGTCATTTTTGACATGTATAAATCATCCACACCTCAATCTGATACACAATGTGCCTTATATGACTCAAAGTGGCCGTTATCAGTCTAAAATTGACATTTTAGTTAAAATCATGTATCAATCACTGAAAAATAATAAATAATGCTTAAATTATATTAATAATTTATGAAAATGATTCATATTTAATTTTTGATGTGTAGGAATCAGTCTCACATTAAACTGACACACGATGTGACTTGTATGACTCAAAGTGTGTGTTTTTAATATAAAATGAAAATTTAGTAAAAAACACAAGTGACATACTCAAAACTAAGAAAAGAAAAACTAATTATTTTGATACTTTAGAAAAATGATACATAAGTCATTTTTGATGAGTAAGAATGAGCCACACCTCAATCTGATGAATGATGTGACCAGTATGACTCAAAGTGTGTCTTTTTAATTAAAATTGTCATTTTAGTAAAAAAGACATGTGACATACTCAAAACCAAGAAAAAGAATTCAGATTATTTTAATATTTTAGTAAACTGATCCATAAGTCATTTTAAAAATGTAGTAATAAGATACATATTAATCTAATACATGGTGTGAACGGTATGACTCAAAGTGTCCATTATTAGTTTAAAATTGACATTTTAGTTCAAAACAATGTGTCACTCCCTGAAAACTGAGAAAACATGCTCAAATTATCTTTAAAATTTAGGAAAATGATTCATAAGTAATTTTTGACATGTAGGAGTCAGTCACATGTCAAATCAACACATGATGTGATCATTATGACTCAAAGTGTGTGTTTTCAGCTTAAAATGACATTTTAGTAAAAAAGAAAAGTGACATACTCAAAACTAATAAAACACATTAAGATTGTTTTTATACTTTAGGAAAAAGATCCATAAGTCATTTGTGATGTGTAGGAATTATCCTTACCTCAATCTGATACATGGTGTTCCCAGAATGACTTAAAGTTTCTGTTATCAGTTTAAAATTTACATTTTAGTTCAAAACATGTGTCACCCAATGAAAACTGGGAAAACACACTCTGATTGTGTTGATAATTTATAAAAATGATTAATATTTAATTTTTTATGTGTAGGAGTCAATCTCACATCAAACTAACACATGATGTAACTATTATGACTCAAAGTGTGTGTTTTTAGTTTAAAATGACATTTTAGTAAAAAACACAAGTGACATACTCAAAACTGAGGAAAAAATTAGATTGTATTGATACTTTAGGAAAATTATACATAAGTCATTTTTGACATGTAGTAATCAACTGTACCTCAATCCGATGCACAATATGACTGGTATGTCCAAGTGTGTCTTTTTATTTAAAATTGACATTTTAGTAAGAAAAAAGGTGACATACTCAAAACTAGGAAACCACATTCATATTATTTTGATAATTTAGGAAAATGATCCATAAGACATTTTTCAAATATAGGAATAAAAAACAACTCAATTTGATACACAGTGTGCCTGATATGACTCAAAGTATCCATTATCTGTTTAAAATTGACAATTTAGTTCGAAACATGCATCACTCACTAAAAACAAAGAAAACATTCTCTTATTGTCTTTATAATTGATAAAAATTATTCATAATTAATTTTTCTTGTGTATTAATTAGTCTTACATCAAACTGACACACGATGTGACTGATATGACTCAAAGTGTGTGTTTTTAGTTTAAAATATTATTTTAGTAAAAAACAAAAGTGACATACTCAAAACTGAGAAAACATATTTGTATTATTTTTATACTTTAGTAAGATGATCCATAAGTCATTTTTGATATGTATGAATTATCTACACCTCAATTCGATGCACAATGTGACTGATATGACTCCAAGCATGTCCTTTTATTTAAAATTTACATTTTATTAATGTACTATTTCATATTTATGTTTAATATATTTATTTATAGTATTATTAACATAAGAATTACTTTATTAAATAGGTGGATTATTTTTCTTGGGTTTGGGTGTTTTTTTTGGAAACTGATACCCTGATCGGGTTTTTTGAGAGGGGGTTGCGGGTGCTAAAGATAACGAAACATTGGTGTTTTTGAATGTTTGTGATAATAACTGGTTAATTGTATAAAAAATTGTTTGAAATGTATATGATATAGTGATTTTTTGTATTTGTGATGTAAATTTTATTTAAATTAAATTATTAATTTAAATATAGGTGTATTTTTATATAGGTGTATTTGTATATAGGTGTATTTGATACAATGTACTGTAATTTTAATAGCACACTACTGCAGTAGGGCCTTTATCAGTACTATTTCAAGCACCGATAAAGTCCCCCCTTTATCAATTCCAATGAAATAACTGATAAAGGGGTCCTCCTTTTAATATCTCTTAGGAAAACAATTCTTTTTTAGTGTCGTTAAAGCCTATTTTGTGCACTGTTAAAGGGACGGTCTGTGGTAGTACATGCTAAGGAAATTATCCCTCCCATGAGTATGAATTATAAGTAAACATTGAATGAAGCTGGTAAAATAGTCAATAATAATATTTATAGAAGTATGACTGATAGTCTACTTTACCTTACTATAACCCTACCAAATATCATGTTGGGTGTTTTTCTTTGTTCTTATTTTCAATCAAATCAAAAGGAATCTCATTTGAAATCCATAAAAATATTTTTTCATTATTTAAAAGGATCCAAAAAAGTCAATTTATTTTATCCAAAAGGAAAATCTTTTGAATTGACTTTTTTTTTCTAGTGATAATTTTGGTGGATTCTAACTAGATGGAAAAAGTACTAGTAGAACTTTCCATATACTAGGAAAATACTTTGTCCCATAGAGTAGTAAGAAGGACAATTCAGTTTCTCTTTCTACATTTGAAGTATAATATATAGTCGATGGGAGTTGTTGCACCCAAATCATATGGTTGAAACACACTCTCTTGGACTTTAGGATAACATTTTACTATACCCTTATCAAGTGTGAAAATATATGTGCCATCAATATCTCTAAAAATCCTATCCATAACTCTCACAAAAAACACATTGACCTTCGACACTATTTCCTAAGAGACCACTTCCAAAAAAGGTGTCATCTTATTAGATTTTTTCCAATTGAATATCAACTCACTAATATTTTCACTAAACCTTTATCCATTTATCAATTAAAATTCATTAAAGGTGAATTAGGAGTGGCTCACTTGTGACATTATCTCAATTGAACTATGGATATCTTGATTTTTCTTTTATTTTTTTTTTATAAAAAACCTATTTTAAAACATTTTTTTATTCTTTATTTTATTTCTTTATCTACCCATTCTAGATATGATCTCTTTATATCACATGTGTGATAATTTTATGGGGATAATTTTATCTCTTTAATTTTTTAATTTTATTTATAAGAGATATTTTGTTCTCAAAATTAATTAATCACTTATTTTCAAAATGTTTTCTCTTTCTTTCAAAATTTAAAAATCACATTTCTAAAATGATAATCACTTTTAAAAATATTAGTTTTGTTTTTAAAATTACTTTTGATTCATTTATTTTTTTAAAATTGGGGTTTAAAACTAATAGGAGGAATATATATACGCTCTCTTATTTTTTAGAAAAAGTTTGTTTTTATCTCTTTTAAAGAAGATCAATAATGAGTAAAAATAGTTTATATTTACTTACCTCTAAATTTTCTTTTGAGTTATCTTTTGATAAAATTACAAATCAATAAAATAATTTCGAAGAATGGTTACACTTCAAAGGAATCACCCCTATGAGATCTTTAAAAGTGGAAATCAATCAATGGGGGTGAATCCATTCTTTGAAGAAAAGTGTTCCATGACAAAGGTATGTACTATTTTTATTTTAATGATTTCCCTATATTTCTTCTTCTTCTTGTTTCTTTTTATTTATTTTATATTTTATTTATCTTATTTATTTTTTCCTTTATTACCTTCTTTCTTTCTTACATATTTTTCTTATCTTTATCTATAATAATAATTTTATTTGGTAAGTTTAGGAGTACAAAAGGAGTTTTATCTTCTATTTTTTTCTCTTATCTTTTTTTTTCATTTGATAATTATTTTTATTTATTATTTTAAATTTCCACTTTACCTATATAATGATCATATTATTTGGAGACTTTGGAAGTTAATAAGTGCTTTCAAATTTTCATATTTTTTTCTTCTCTTTTAATTTCCTCTCTCTCTCTCTCTATAATAATTATATTATTTGGGGATCTAAAGAAATTTAAAAGATATTTTCAATATCTTTTATATTGTTTATCTTCTTTCTTTTTTTCAAATTATTTTTCTATCATTACCCAACCCACTGGGGCTTGCCTCTCTAGTGATAAGTTGAGTGTGATGCCCCAAGTGCACCTCCGATAGTCTAGGGGTTGGTGAATATTGTTAATAAGACATATCACTGAAATGGGAGGCCATAGAATAAGTACCTGTACACACACACACAAAAATATATAAAATAGTGATGATATAAAAGGATAAACCAACCATATAGAGTGTAAACATCCATGCAGTAACCTCTAGGAAATCATAAAAGTATGACATCATACTACAAAAGTGTAAAGGATAAAAATACACACCCAACCAGAATTGAAGTCCTAACTTAACAATAATTGGAAAAAAGGATACCATATAGAGTCCGACTCACAATATATAAGGTCAATGATCATATATACTAGGTACAACTATACTCCTATGAATCCTTCTCCATCAATTTCACCACTGATCTATCTATCATCCACATAAGATATAACACGTGTGGGTGAATCCCACACAGGAGTGAGTATTTACATACCTAGTAGGACACCCCAAAAATCAAGAAGGGAGAAATAAGAAGATACAACAGCCATCTCAACCCATAACCAAGAGGGAAATGAAAACCTAATACACACACACACACACACACACATATTCTCATAAAGAAACCAAAGTGAGATAGAAAGGTGATATCCATCTTCATTTCCCAGCTAAGAATTATTATCATCCTATAGATCCAAGGGTCCATCTCTGATACCCAACACATCATGAAACCGTACAAGAATTCATGTCAAGGGCGCACACACCACCATTATGGTCCATAGACGAGGGGTCACAATCTCTATTGGAGGACCCTCTCCCCACTAGAGCTCAAATATGGGGTGGTGGTGGTGGTGGTGGCACCCCATAGATAGAGGAACCACACCGCGCCTTGTGTAGTACGGGGGGGGGGGGGGGGTGGCAGCACCCCATAGATAGAGGACCCACACTGCACCTTGTGTAGTAAGGGGGGAGGGGGTTCCAACCCTACTTTTGTAAAGAGTATGGGGGACCCACTCCCTAGTGCGATAGGTGGGTTTCAAACCCCATCATTTCTCTGATAAACTAGCATGATCACTACCATCAACCAAACATAACTGGAAGAATCGTTATACTCGTAACACATAATTTTGTATCTATGATTCCAAAAATAAGACACTCACCATGTTCTATGTGAAAAAAATTCTTAGGATAATATTATAGGGGGATCAAATTCAATTTCTAAATAAGGATACATATGGTGTAATATTTTTAGGGAGGTATATAGAATGTACCTGGGGACACAAGGTGTGTGACCTCACCTGAACACCTAGCCACGTCCTCACCTACACATGGATTTTCTAGCCATGTGGGACTACATGGAATGTATTATCGGTACATGGTGTGTCTTGTCCACCCAAGGATTTCCTATGTCCTTCTAAACCATGCCCGTGTACTTCTTCCTATGCCTATGTACACGGCTATGTGTAGGTACCCTGGCTGTATCTGAGTACACAGCCATGCCAGTGTACTCTGGTCACGCTTGTGTCCATGCATATATATCCCCGAGGTAAACATTGAGCCACCAAAACTAGGTCACATGACATGTATGGGTCATATATAGTGTGTGATACTTAACTTTTCCTGAAACCCTAACCACCACAGCCAAGGGATTACACAATGTGTATTCCTAGACTACACGACATGTATGTTGGGATTTTCTAGAATCCCAAAAAATTAACACATATTCATTCCATGAATCCCAATGATTTATCTATGAATATCACCATATAATACATATATGGGTTTAACCGAACCCCATCATCACTGGTGGCTAAATTCTGGCCACCCTAATCTACTCGCAAAGCAATCCCATTGCGCCACTTCTCCGTATGATGAAACCCACGAACAAAGAACTCTCAGTTTTCCTTTAATCCATTTGAGTTTTCCCATCACACCATAAAACACCTTGATCATGATATCAATCTTGAATTAATAGAAACAAATCATCATGCCAAATACTAGTTGCACAATGATCGGTTCCTGGGTATTCATCAAACTACCAGCTAAAGGATTACCAATGATGATCACACAAAGAAAAAGTGGGTAAAAGCACAAAACAAAAATGTGTGGAATGAACATGCCCATTTTTCAGGTTGGATTACATCTTTAGATGAATAAATTGACTATCATAAGGTATAAATTAACATTTAATAAATAAATAATTAATTAGGATCATTGAAATAATGAAGATCACCAAAAACTAAACAAGATTAACAATTCATGCTTTGTAAAATAAATCAAGGATGGAAAACCAAAAAAATAACAAGTCCTACTATGAGTTAGATAAATTATTGGTGAATAACACATTTTCAAGTGATGAATACAATTATCCCAATGAATTTATCGTCCATTTCATGATTCACCTTGATCTATTCATTACTGGTCTTCAATCCTAATTCTCCAACGACGAAAAAACTCACCTCCTACTCTAATTCTTCTAGGGTTATAAAACTAACCCTAGAAAAACATCACAATGAAGTATTTAAAGAGTATAATTAGGTCTTTAGGTTATTAAATAAAATAAATAAAATATCAATTTATTTTATTTAACACACCGCCAATGGTTGGACTCAACTGGAAACCTAATGACAAACAAGTTTATGTCATGGCTAGGTTAAACCCCATATTCTAAAATCTACCATGGTCTCATATTTAATATCTTAGGTCCCAAAGAATAGGAAAACCATTTACTCTAAAAATATGTGTGTGCATTATTTAATATATATTAATATTTTTAATATAATAACTATGGGTTCTTGAGACACCCAAATACTATTCCAACTCTGAGGAAAAATACAAAGACATATATAGAAATATTTAGTGGACTAAATCCAAAAAAACCAGATTCATTACATTCTCTAATACTTCAAGGATTTTCACACTAAAAAGTGAAATATAAATAAAAAAGTGGGGGTACTAAGCCCAAATCTGACTCTCATGTTTCTAGGAGCTCTCCAGCATGCTCCCATGTTACCAAAGTACTCAAACCAAAGGGATGTTATATCTATAAAGGATCCTCTCCTACCAGTCCTCGATCACCACCAGGTAATCCATCCTTGATGTCCATATAATCCTAGTCAATAAAATATATAGGTTCATGCATGTATCTACTCATATATGGCACATGGAAGTCTTCATGCACTCGATACAACTGTAGGTGAAAGGCTAAACAGTAGGCAACATCACCAACCCTTCATAGGATATTGAATGACCCGATAGACCTTGGGGATAGATTGCTTCCCCGACCAAATATCCACAATCCTCATCATGGAGAGACTCTCAAAAAAACATGGTCTCCCTTCTTAAACTCCAAATGCCTATGATGTAAATCTATGTAATATTTATGTTGGATCTAGTCTATGATCATGTTATCAAGAGCGTCAAATTAGAAATTGTTTTTATTAGAATTTATACAGCATAGCAGGAACCCTATGCTGTCTCTCGACAAAGACTTAGATCATTAATTTTAAAATAATTTTTTGATTATGAAAATAAAAGGGGAATTGTGTTTTATAAAACTTTTGTTTTTTATTTAAGAAGAAAATATATTTAATCAAGTGATAAAAAAGTATAAATTAATAGATTTGATAAAGTTTGATCAACCCAAGGAAATCTAACAATGCTCATCCTTCACCACTTCAAGAGATAGGGTTTAAATAATTTAATCCTTGATTTTTAACACATAAAACTAGAATTTTATTTATTTTATACTAGGATACCACCTAGGTTTCTTTTAGAAACACAGAATGATTCAACGACTATCATTTATGATTGTGTGATTTGTGTTCGACTTCATAACCAAATCTCACCAAGGAGACATAAGAAGAACTCTCCATATTTTCTAGGTTTTTATGTTATTTTAGTGTGATACCATAACATAATGTTTATTGTAATTGAAAGTGTTTATGTGGATTAAATCTACCAATATGAACCATAAAAACATCGCAATTGAAAGGGGGATGAAGAAGTAGTGAATGGTGTGTGAAACATGACATGAATGGGTACCCCTAAACATGATAATATGAGGTTGCGTATGACATAAAAATACAAAAATCAATTAAATAAGAATATTTTATGAATAAAAAAAACATAAAAACCTGTAATTTAAAATATAATTCCAATATTATAAACATGAAGCTCGAGATTAACATCATGTTATTCCTTAGGTGATCACAAAGAGTTTAGAATTACATGGTAGGGGAGGGAGACAAATATATTGAAGAATCACTTCATAAATCATGAAATCTTACCCTATGGAATATAAAAATTTGATAATGAGGGAGGGGGAGTGTTTTTATGGACAAATACATCAAAATTTACATAAAAGAAGTCAAGTGAACAAGGGAATATGTGACTATTCATGGCATAATTTTTCCCACTACTTTGTATGGATGTTTGACTAAATAAATCATGTTAAATTGACTTTAAATTTAATGGATAAGTGTATCTTTGAGTTATATATCCAATGAAGGTGTAATCATCCCAATTGTAATTTTGAAGCCTGATTTATGTCCCCATAACCATATATTGGTCCAATCTATCTCACCTATAATTTCTTCAATTATGGGCCTATTTTGGGCCTCTTGTGTTCATATCTAGCCTTGGATCCAATTGTAAGAGTGTAGTGAATTTTATTATAGAAATAGTTAACTACTATCAAATTGGATTATTATGCAATTACATATTTTTAATCTTTATTTAATCAAATGAATTTAAAATATAAATTGAGTGAAAAGGGATTTAATAATGGGATATTAAAACCCATAAACAATGTAATGAACAAGTATAAGGGTGATAATATATGATATATCACTATGAAATCACACCACCACACCTAAACCTTTATACTCACAAGAAAAGTATTTTATCCGAATCAAGTCCAATTCCTAAATCAATGGTTAGAAAACTTACAAGATTATTTTGAAATGAAATACATCATTTCTCATTTATGAAATAAATTTTCCTATCATTCTTATTATCTAACATTCAAATTTGTTCATCTTCATTCATTCACCCATGAAACATGTCACAACATACCTCACCTATAAATTTTCCCTCTCCACTCTAAGAATATAAAAAAAGTAAATTTAAGCTAATTTTATAGAGTTTATGTGATCTTAGCATATTATTACTGAGATTATAAGTTCTATACTAGTAAAAACTAGTGTACTACTCAAGGGGACTTATAGAATTTTTTTCTAAGGGTTGTTAGGATTTTATGTTTAAAAATATGAGGTATAAGAAGAGTGTTTAATTTCTTAAGTACAAATCATGTCAAAATTCATCAAGTGTTAATAATGAATGTACACACTCAACCCCTAAAAGAGTTCATCACTTACAACTAAATCTCCCCTTTGTTCCTTTTTTGTAGTTCACAACCAATAAGTTAACGACAATGAGAAAACAACATCTTTTATCTATTTATTTTTTTTATTTTTTATGTTTTTTTCAGTGCACAAACCTATTGTTTTTTATATACATTTTTTTGAAGATAATGGGTAAAAAATATATAAAACAATTATATAATATGGCTTGTGAACCCATTGACTAAAACAAATGTAGGAACCCTTTTGGTCAACACATTACAATAAATATTTCCCTATAATTTCCATGGAAAAACCCTCTCCCCAATAATCATTGAAAATAAAACAAGAACATACAAAAGATATGGGTAGGTAGGGATAAATTAGCTTGTTATGTGGCTAACTAATATACATTTCATGGTCTCTAAAGCTTAATAAGGGTCAAATCTCAAGGTGGGACAAAATAAGATTTACTTGTAAAAAGGTATTCTTAATTGAATGATAGACTCAATCATGGGTGTAGCACAACAAAATATTATGTATTAAATAAAATAAAATTAAGTTCTATATTATTTATATAACCTAAAACTCTAAAGAAATTGATTAAAAGGAAAAATATGAAATAAAGGGATTAGAATGTCTCTTATTCAAGGGATTAAAAAATATTGGTCAGTGCTAATAAGTCATGAGATTCAAAAATCCATTAAACTCCTAATAATTATTTAAAAATGAAAATTCTAGAAAAATATTCCATATCAACATTAATTTGAAAATAATTTTTCCAAAAAAAAAATAATTTTCCACATAATCAACTAAAGCATGAAAAATGATTTTGGATATTATTTTTAAGATCAATGTTTATCTAAAAACATAAAACAAAGAAAAAGAAACCAAAAATGGAAACACAACATTTTTTTTTGTTTTTTTTGTGTTTTTTTATTTTTAATACTAACTATCCTATGTCACCCTGCCCCACATATAAAAATTACATTATCCTTAATGAAAATATCCAAAATAAAAGTATAAGTAAATAAAGGTAGGGAGAATGGATAACATTATAAGTTGTGTCATATGTGGTATCCAATAACTGGATTTCCTCTACCAAATTATTTATAAAAAATTCATAAAAGTGTTTAAGTATCTTCCTATTAAGGACAATCCTTTATCCACTCTACTCATGAAAAACATATATTGCACTAAAAGGGTAAACATTAGTTATAGTATAAGGACTGATCCATCGAGAACGAAGATTACATGGGTGGAGATTTATCTTGTAATTGTACATGAGGATCTTCTCACAAATATAAAACTTACACTGATGGATCATATCATCATGGATATCCTTTGTATTCTCTTTATAGATCCAAGAGTTCTCATATGTATCACGCTAAATTTTTTCTAACTCTTGAATATGCAGATTCCATTGCTCACTTGCATCTGAGAGATTTATATCACATTGTTAACAACTCAATATGAATGGTTATATACCTCCATAAGAAGATGAAAATCCATTAAAAATATAATCCTATATAGTGAAATTCTGATTGAGGTTTTAAAGTCTGTATGATATCCCCAAAGTTCACCATATAATAACAAACTCCAATCTTTCCTATTGGGTTGTATTATTTTTTCCAAGATTCTCTTAACTTACTGATTTTAAATTTCATCTTGTTCATTAGTTTTGGGGCGATAAGTATTGGAGAATTTATGAACAACTGTATACTTATAGATAAAGTTTTTAATGTTGCGATTGTAAAAATTTGAACCTTGATCACTAATGATGAATCTCAGAAAACCAAACCTACTGAAAATATGAGATCTCATGAAGTGGATAACTACTCAAGTTCCATCGATCCTGGTAACCTTTTCTTCCACCAATTTAAAGACATAGTCAATAGATAATAATATATACACAAAGAAAAATGAATTTGGAAAAGTCCCCATGAAGTTAATGCCCCATGCATCAAATATCTCATAAAATAACATGGGTTATTGGGGTATTTTATTCCTCTTGGAGATATTCCATATGAATTGAAATCATGTTCATATCTTAAAAATATGATGATAATATCTATAAAATGTTTTCCAATAAAGTTTCGAGTCAAGGACCTTTAGAGTTGTATATTGAGAGCCAAAGTGGCCCCCAAAATCCAGAGTGTGGCGAAGACTTAAAATATAGGTGAACTCGTGGTCAAGGATACCCCAACGAACAACCTAGTCACTAAAAATTCTCCACAAGTATGGATCATCACAAATTTACCATCATGAATCATGCTTAAGTATTTGAGATTATAAAGTTCTAAAATATGTGGGGACCCTAGATGTTGTTAGAAAATTCACAATGTCCCATACCAAGGGGAAATTTCCATAACATCATAAAGGTGCTCACGAGGGAAGAATTATCCAAGGGAGGGTTGAGTCAACTTGATGGTCCAATGGTGGGGAAATCCTATTAATGTGTCCAGATACCACATTTTACACTCCTCCCTTATCTTGAATCTCTAGGTGAAACTCCTAGAGGAGGAGTATCCACTATATGAGGTGGGTCTTAGCTTTAGGTTTCTTAAGAAGAAACCGAAGGGATGTGTGATCAGAAAACACAATGTTTTTTTATTCAAGAAGATATTAATGGAATTTTTACAAGGAAAAACAATATAAATAAGTTATTTTTCATTATTCATGTAGTTTTCATGGGAAAGGGAAAGGGTACGTGATACATACACAATGACATGAGGAGTCCTCTAAATACTTTGTAATAAAATTGCTCCAACTGTAAAGTTAGAGGCATTATATATAAGTTTGAAGGAGAGATACCACTTTGGTGGTTGGATGATGGGAGGTGACATGAGACTCCTTTTTAGTGAATTAAATAAATCCTCACAATTTTTTATAAAAAAAACTCAGAATCTTTTTGTAATAATTGCACAAGGGAAGTATGATTGTACTAAAATCTTTAATGAATTGATGAAAAAAAAAACAAGACCTAAGAAATATCACACCTCATGAATACATTTTGGAAATGGAATGGAGAAAATTATTTCAAATTTTTACTTATCAATTTGAATTACCTTATTAAAAATAAAATTCCTAAGAACTATCCTCTTCTCTACCATGAAATGGAATTTCTCATAATTTAGTATGAGATATCTTTTAATGAAATGATGAAGAAAAAAACCTAGGTGTTCCAAATAGTCATCAATATAAGAGACATAAACTATAAAATCATTCATAAAAACTTCCATAGAATTCTCAAGGAACTCTATAAATATATTCAACATAAAATGATGAAAAGTATCAAGAGCATTACAGAGAAAAAATTTCATTATCCTGTATGAAAATGTGACAAATGGATAGGTAAATGTTGTCTTTTTTTTGATCCTAAAGGGATATATGGATTTTAAAATAACCTAAATAGCCATAAAGGAAAAAATTATGGGACTTACCATCCAATATTTCTAAAATTTTGTGAATTAAAGGTAGAATAAATTGGTCATTTCGTATGGATTGATTTATTCGATGGTAGTCAATACAAACTCGCCAACTATTTTGCACACATGTTGGAACCAGTTAATTCCTTTTATTTGACACTACTATTATTCTCATTTTTTAGGAACAATTTTCACTGAGCTAACCCATTTACTATTAGATATTAAATTTATGATCCTAAAAATAATCAATTTAATCAATTATAATTTTTTAACTTCAAGAAGGGTGGGATTTAAGAATCATTTAGCTTGACTTATTGGCTTAACATCATCATATAAAAGTATATGGTGCATGAAAATAGATAGGCTAATCCCATGAATGTAAGACACTATCCATCTTATCACCCTTTTAACACTCTCTCAAAAGGTCTAGTAGTTTTTATTCATACCTTGGAGAGAGTTTGTTGGTAATAATGATGGAAAATTGGTCAATACCCTCACAATAGGCATATTTTAAATTATATGGAAGTTATTTTAATTCCAACACTAGTGGTTTTTGAAATGAGAGAGGGGATTTAGGGGTAGTTAGGTCCATGAAACTATCTACCTACTCATGTTTATTCTCTAAGTAAATATAATCAATGGAAATAATATTTTCAGAATCATTGAAGGTCATGGGTACTTCATAATGAACACACTCATCAATTAAAGCCCAAAAATTTACACTTTTCCAAACTAACACAACACTAAAAACATGACTCACAGCTCAAATCATTGAAGAGTGAAGAATAGGAAAATGAATCAAAGTATGGGTCAATGAGATAGTGTTGTTTGTGTGTGTCATTAGAGAGAACTTCTATCGAATAGACAGGAAGAGTGGAGTGCTCTTCAATAGGGTGTTTCATATAATTAAGGATATTGAAATGTACCTCCCCCAAAACTCCATGGACAATGTACCATTGTGAACATTTATGTTTTTTAAGGAATACCCTTCCGAGTATGATAATATCATGTCCTTGGGCCCGGGTATCTTCCATATCAAGATCATATAATTCTATAGGGAAGATGAGATTATTTACTCTCATGAGGACGTCCTTGATCACTCCTAACGAGCGTGTTGTTATTTTATTGGCAAGTTGCATGATGATGTCCTTTGGTTGAATCTCTTCAACCTATAGAGAAGAATACAAATAGTGAGACATCACATTAATTGAATAACCTAAATAAAAAATTTCATTATAAAAGAAATTCACCCTATGGTGCAAGGTATCATAAAATTCCCTAGATCCTTGTGTTTGGTTAGAATCACTGGTTTCATCAATGCTGAGACATTCCTTCCATGGTTGACTCTCTCATTCCCCTTTATCTGTCGTCTTTGGGTGAAAATTTCATTAAGAAATTTATCATAGCAAGTAATTTGTTTAACTACATCCAAGTGAGTAATGTTAACTTGTAACTTTTTAAATGTATCTATGATTTCTTTTTCAACTTCATTATCAAAATTTTTATTTAATTTAGAGTGTATTTGGGGAAAGGGAAGAGGAATAGATTTTTTTAAGGGAATCCTCAATGATAACTTGTTTTCCTTTTTTGTTTTTTTCTTCACTTGAATATTTTAAGGGTAGAGAAAGATAGTTTTCAATAGGGGGCATACCTATTGGTAGAATCATTAGAATAAGAAAATTACTTACCACTATGAAGTTTTATTACATATATATTACCTTTATCCTTAGTATTAGATATAGGTTGGGATAGTATTTTTCCAAAACCTCACATATTTATCTCACCAATGGTGTTTTACAATTTTCCCACTTGAGTTTATAGGTCTTGAATAACCAATTTCATGGTATATTAGAACTGGAGGTCTTTGGATTCCATTTTCTTTACCATGTCCTTGAGGCTTGGTTTGGATTTGAGAGGATGAAGATTGTTTCAAGATAGTGAAGGATAAGAAGGTAGTATACCTTGGCATTTTTTAATAATAGTTCTATTGATGGGAGCTTGAGTTTAATCCTTATAGGTATTGTGGTTGTGATTACCACCCAATGTTTGGATTTGGCATAAAGTTATCTTTATTTAAGGGATTTTCTTACTAAATAGGATACCGATAGAATAATACTGCACAAGACTTAGATGAATCCTAAATTTTTAGGCACTCATGAACTCTTTGAGTGGGTAACATTGCTCATTTACCAAATTATTGTGCATTTTGATACATGTTGTCTATTAAGTCACGAGAAACACTAGGAGTTTTATCCACAAGGGAACCACAAACTACCACATCTATCATACCATGATCCATGGGGATAAGTCCCTCATAGAAGTATTGAATTATAAATTTTTCACTAATTTTGTGGTGGGGGAAACCTAAGCAAAGTTTTTTGAATTTTTCCTAATATGCATAAAGGGTCTCTCCATGCTATTTCCTAATGGAATATATTTCTATTATAATGGATGTAGTTTGAGATGATGGGAATAAATTCTATATAAATAGTCATTTAAGGCCATTATAGACACAAATTATGGTAGGTAGATAGTATAGCCAGTCTTTGGCTACACCATCAAGGGAGAAAGGAAATCCCTAAACTTAATGAGGTCCTTAGTCACATTTTGGGGTTTCGTGGTGGATCACACTACATAAAACTTCTTGATATATTTGTGAGGGTCCACACTAGGAATAACATGGAATTTAAGGAGGCAATGGATGAGGCCTTATATTAAATCCATGTTGGTCGCTTCCTCAGAATATTATAAGTACGCTAGTTGGTACTCCACACCTTTGGTGGTCAATTATTTTAAAGTTTGATTATTTACAACCATGTTTTTTGAGGTTTTATTTGGTTCAATTTTAGATTGGTTTAGGAATAATTGAAGTTCCAAAAGTGGATCATTAGTGATATTTTACCATCATAATATATAAGATCTAATTTGTGAGTGGAGAGTCTTTTCAAATTTAGGGTCTATTTAAAATAGATTTTCTATTCCTGACTGGGTCATGCAAATAATTTTTGAATAATTTTGTTTTTTTCCTTTTTAATAAAATATGAATAAAATAAAAACACTTAATAAAAATTAAAGGATAAAATAAAATAGAAGGGTATATTACAGAACTAGAGATATAAATGAAGAGAGAGTGAGAAAATAAGAAACACACAAAAATAAAAAAAATTAAAAAAAATTAAAGGGGAAAGATTAAATATTGAAAGGAGTAAAAAATAAAAAGTAAAAGAAATAAATAAAAGGGAAAAATTATCTTTCATCCTCAATAATAGTGAAAAAATTTGATCTCATTGTCGAGTGCATTAAATTAATTTTTTTACTAGAATTTATGTAGTATAGAAAGAAACCTAGGTTGTCTCTTGATGGAGATATAGATCATTAATTTTAAAATAAGTTTATTATTATTAAAATAAAATTGTAATTTAATTTTATAAAACATGGGTTTTGTTTATTTAATATGAAAACATATTTAAGCTAGTGATAAAACAAAGTAGAAATTAATGTACTTGATTAAGCATGATCAAACTAGATAAATATCATGATGCTCATCCTTAATCACATTGATAGATAGGGTTTATATCATTAAATAACTTATTTTTAACACCAAGAACAAAAATTTTAATAGTTTTATACTAGGATACCTCTTGTAGTTCAGTCAGAAACACAAAATGATCCACTGGTTACCGCCGATGATTGTGTAATTTATGTCTGACTTCACAACCGAAACTCACAAAGGAAACACATAAAGAAATCACCATGTTATTCAAATTTTTATGTTATTTTAGTGTGATACCATGAAATATTTTTACTTGTAAATGTTAGTGTTTATGTGGATTCATTTTACCAATATGAACCACATAAACACCACAATTGAAAGGGGGGTGAAGAAGTGGTGAACGATGTGTGAAACATAACATGAATGGGTGCCCCCAAACATGATCATATGATTTTGAGTATGAAATACCTATACATAAATCAATTAAATAATTAGATATTATGAATAAAAACAACATAAAAAACTATAATTTAAAATAACATTCAAATATTTTAGATATGAATCTTGAGATTTACATCACGTTCCACCCCGGGTGATCATAAGGAGTTTAAAACTATATAGAAGGGGAGGAAGAAAAATATGTTGATGAAGCAATTACCAAATCCTCAACTCTTACCCTTTGGTATAGAAACATTTTATAATTATGGGGAGGAGTGGTTTTATGGACAAATACATCAATATTTTTACAAAATAAGTCATGTTCCTAAGGGATTAGATGACTATTCATGGAATACTTTCTCACTATAATTTGTATAGATTTTTTACTGAAATAAACATGTTCAATTGAATTAAAATTAAGTAGAGAGGTGGGAGTTCGAGTTATCTATCCAATGGAGGTGGAATTAGCACAAATTGAGGTCCAAATCTTGAGTTGTTCCACAATAACCATAGGTAGGTCCAATCTATCACACCTAAAATTTCTTTATTTGTGGGCCACTTTTGGGTCTCTTGTGCTCTAATCCATCCTCTAGTCTAGTTTGATGATTCTAATCCCAATTATCATGTAATCCTAAAAAATGAATTTTCACATTTGGATGAGTTTAGTGAATGTTATGATAGAAACAATGAAATACTATCAAATTGGTCCATTCTATAATTATATCTTTTAAGCATGTTTTCAACAAATAAATTCAAAATATAAATTGAGTAAAAATGACTTTAATAATGGGATACTAGAACCCATAAAAAATGTAATACAAAAGTATAATGGTGATAATATATGATATATCACTTTGTGATCAGACTATCCTCATATTCTCATGGATCACCCAAACCTTCTCTATCGTTGATTACACCATCTCTAACCTAAGAATAGATGTCTCACCAATCTCAGTCTAACATAAGGGTGAACTGAAGGGTCTCCCGTATAGGGCTTGAAAAGTTTTCATACCGATTATAGAGTGATAAATATTATTATAAGAAAAATATAATAATGTTAAGTATTCCTTCCATATTTGAATGAAGTCCATCACATAGGATCTCAGTATATCCTTCAATACCTGGATAGTTCGCTTGATCTTCCTATCCATCCGGGGGTGAAATGTTGTAATCATATGTAATTGGGTCCCAAAATACTCATGAAAACCATTTCATAATCATGATATAAATTGAGAATCACAGTCAGAGATGATCATTTTGGGTACCCCATGAAGCCAAAAGATCTCATGAACATACAAATGCCCAAAACTCTCAACCAAACTCTACTTCCTAACGGTAAGATAGTGTGATAACTTGGCGAGTCAGTAAAAAATCACCTAGATAACATCATGGAATCCTAATATCCATAGAATCCCAGTAAAAAAATCCATTTATATTCTATTCCACTTTCATTCCAGGATCTCATGAGGTTGAGTCAAACCTAATGGAACCTGACATTCAACCTTTACCTTCGGTTATATAAGACATTGAGAGACAAACCCAGGGATGATCTACCTCATTACAGCCCACTAAAACTATCACTGAAGTTCCTTGCACATATTTTTCACAATGATATCTATGACCAAGGGATAAGTGTGAATCTACCTCATCACCTCATCAAGTAATGTGACCAGGACCACTGTTCATCCCTATAAAAGGATGGTGTGATCCCCTCCTTCAAAAAATCCATCTAACACATCTCTTGAGGATATATGATCATGTATAACCTCATGATATATTTTTACCAACTAATCCTCTATACCATGATGAAGAAGTGGTGGATTCACCACCATCTATTGAAGAAAAACTACACCCCTCTCATCCACCAGGGTAAATTAAAATGAATCCAAATACTTAAACACCTCTTCTACCGAGTAAGAATGAGACTTCCTGCTAAGGGAATATTCTACCGTGTTTCCCTTCCTAGGAGTATAAACTATATCAAAAGAATATTCATACATGAACTATATCTAATTACTCCATCTTAGGTTAATATATCTTTGGGTGAAGATGTAAATGTGAATTTAGTGGTTTGAGTAATTGAAAAAATGCTCACCCAAATGATAGTGCCTCCGTGTATTCAGAGAAAAGAATACTACTGCCAGATCTAAGATGTGGGTCATGTAATTCTTCTCACGGGGTATCAATTTCCTCAAACTATAAGAGATCACTACCCACCTCTATATCAACATGAAATTGATACCAACTTTATAGGCATCGCAAAACACCACATACTCAACACCCTCCTTCGATTGTCACAAAATAAGAGCATTGGTCAACCAAAACCTCTGATCATTAAAGGCTATATAAAACTAATAATTCTAGGTAAATAGATACCCCTTCCACATAAAGTTTATCAAATGGGATGATAACTTGAAAAATACAGCCATGAACCTCTTGTAGTACCTTGCTAAACCAAGGAAACTCCACACCTATGACACACTCTTAGGTGGATCCTAAGAAATAATTGCATCAACATTCACCAGATCCACAAATAAACCAAAATAATAAATTAAATTCACCAAAAAGTGAACCTCACAGATCCAAAACTAACACTTTGAGAGTTTACCATAAAGTTAGTGATCCTGAAGTAAGTCTAAGACCATCCTCAAATGATCTACATGCTCTTACTCTAACATAGAGTAAATGAGCATGTCATCAATGAAGACAAGTAAGAATCAGTCCAAGTATAACTAAAAGATCTATTTCATAAGATCCATGAACACATCAATGGAATTCATCACACCAAAAGGCAACACCAAGAACTTATAGTATCTATAATGACATCAGAATGCTATCTTTATAATTTCATCATTGTAATTCCTCAATCAGTGGCAACCAGACCTGAGATTGATCTTTGAGAACCAAAATGCACCTCTCAACTGGTCAAAGAGGTCATAAATACTCAATAAGGGTTAATTTTTCTTTATAATTACTTAATTAAAGTAACGATAGTCAACAAAAAAATCCTCAAACACCTATCTACCTTTTTCAAGAACAAAACTGAAGCTACCTAGGGGGACACACTGGGTATGAGAAAACCTTTCTCTCAAAGGGACTCCAACTTCACCTTAAGCTCACAAATCTCTATAGGGTCTATTCGATATACCATAGAAGATATTAATGTGGTCTCGAGGTGAAAGTTGATGCAGAAGTATTTCTACTTCCTCAAAGGTAGTCACAAAACATCCTTGGGGAAGACATACAAATAATCCTCCACTATCACTAGAAGCTAGATGCCTAAATAAACCATTGTAACAAAGGATAAACTCACCAATTTATGGGTTATGGGTTGCAAATTCCTGATCATAAGACCCACTCTCTCAACCATGAGATCATTCTTACCCACAAAGTAGAATCACATCCCATTTATCTGAAGACATATAACTCACCTAAAATGATAATCAATATGGGAATGAACCATGGATAACCAGTACATACCTAATATTACATCATAAGGTTTCATTGCAATAACTAATAGAACCCACAAGAAAATATATCCATCAAACACCAACTCGCACTGTCAATAGATATGTGATATCGAATAATCAATCCCAATAGGATCCTCTAGAAATACCTACTGGTCTAAGGTCTCAATGGATACCTCTAACTCTCTCACAAGGAATATAGATATGAATAAATGACTCATTATTAGGTCTAAAAGTACTATAGTAAGAGTAGAAAAGACACATATCATACCTCAAATCATCTCAGGAGTAGCCTGGTCATATCCCTCCATAGCTTGCAGTTGGCTTCACCCTTGACTGCCAGCCCTCTAAGCCTGGTGTGGGACACCAGGTGATGGTGGTGGAATTATATCATAGCATAAAACTCCACCATAAGATCCTCCCTCCAAAACTCCAACTGCTCCAGCACCACTTCCCTGGGGGTCTCCCTAACTATACTTGGGAGATCCTTGATCATGATGTTACCTCTATCATGGTGGTCCATCTAATGGATTTATACCCTCCTCAACAAGAAAGGTTATGAAATCACAATCCATGTGACCAAACCCTTCATAATCATAACATCACCCCTCTCATATCTAACTGGATCCTCTATGTGGACTCTTCACCACAAGTCCATATTTTTGAGTTCGACCATGGGGATATCTTCTGCATCGAGACCCTATCAACTGAAGACTACTAGCCACTATAGATGAATCAAACCCATAATTCCCACTAATGGAAATATCTTCCCATCATCCCTCTACTAGGAATATCTATGTAACCAGAGCTCATTTTAGAACTCCAGTATAAGTAGGAATTCATAAAGAGACTATGCTGGCACAAATGTCTCTACAAAGGACCTAATCAAACTTCCCCACCTGGAAGAATCCATCTCAAACCATATCAAGGGAGTAATGTGTGTGGTTGGTGAACCTTATAATGTAATTAGTAACTGAAATATTACCCTATTGCAGCATGAGAAGATCCTAAATCCACATGTAGTGTTAGTATGAAGGGTAATACTTTTTGTGAAACAAAAACCAGAAGTCTGATCATGAGAGTGTCACTTCATCATGTTTTTAGGTAATCAAACTCCACCAGTTCTCTGATTCTCCATGAAGAAGACTGGCTATAAGCATAACCATATGATGAGTTAGGTTATGGAAAATCCTAAAAACTCAGATCACTGACTAAAGCCAATCCTCTCTTTCCTGGGGGTTTATCTCACCAAAAAAACTCAATGGTCTCTATAACTGGAACTCCTTAAATACTCTAATCCTATGCACATCATTGTCTTGAACTACTAGAACTATCCACTACTTCATAGGTGGTGGAACTTCTATTTGAACTCATAGAAGAAAAAACTCATTAGAAGGTCTCTAAAATGTGGGCTCATCACTCAACTAATCATCATCATGTTCCTGTATCGATATCCTAGATGGCTGTCATCATGGAGGAATCTTAAAAGTTATCAAGATGTACCATAATTATATAAGAAAATATGTGGAGCTGACACAAGAAGGACATGAAAGTAAAAGTACCTAATCCTATATAATGCATGTACCATTCATTACCTACAACTGATGCCTCGAAATTCCGATTCAACAAGAAGGTAGTCAGAGTACTAGTGTATAGATATGTTGACCACCACACCAATACTG
Organism: Viscum album; assembly: GCA_963277665.1. Lineage (NCBI taxonomy): Eukaryota > Viridiplantae > Streptophyta > Magnoliopsida > Santalales > Viscaceae > Viscum > Viscum album. Next base: position 353,564,365 of record OY728159.1, read on the forward strand.
AGTTCCCTAGCCTGAGAGATGAACTTGAGACACCCCAACACCATTGAACTAAGTTCCCAAACCAATCCTCACCATGGGTCAAACTCAAAACACCAACTCAAGGTTGTACTACCTTTGATACCAATCTATCATTACCCAACCCACTAGGGGATGTCTGATCAATAATAAGCTGAGTGTGACACCCCGATCCCACATCTAATAGGCTAGGGTTTGGATACTAGCACCAAGAATGAATATCACTAAAATGAGAGGCCTTAACCTAAGTACCTATATGAATTCACATAACTAACTCCATGAAAAAATGTAGATATAAAGGAATTAACTAATAATATAGAGTATAAAAACGCATGAAACAACCTCCAGGAAAGCATAAAAGTACAAAAGTGTTGTATAAAAGTGTAAAGGGTAAAATACATGACCAACCAGAAATAAAGTCCCAACCTAAAAATAACTAGAAAATGGGAGATTAGAGAGATTCCAACTCAAAATCTCCAAGTCCAACCACCAAACACAAATAGCTCTATAGACAAAACTTTTCACCTCTGAATCATAATCCACTAATGTCACCACCAATATATTTATAGTCTACATAAGTCACAAAATGTGTGGGAAAATATCATCCAGAGGTGAGTATATACTTACCAAGTATAACAACCTAAAAAATAAGAAGGGAGAAATATGAAGATACAAAAATCACCACAACCTATAACCAAGAGTGAAAAGAAATCCCAACACACACATACACATGATCATAAAGAAACCCAAGTGAGAGACAAAGGAGATATCCATCTCCATATACCAACTAAGAATGAAGAGTCATCCTATAACTCCAAGATTATATCTCTGATACCCAAAATCATGCACAACATCAAAAGACTCTGTATGGAGGGCCTGAACCTTACCATTATGCTCTACAGTTGAGGTGGCACAATCTCCAGTGGAGGACCCACTCCTCACTGGAGCTCGAATACGGGGGGGTCCACATCCTATATAGTAAGTGGGGTTTCCAACCCTACCTATATAAATATTATGGGGGACCCTCTCCCTAATCCGATAGGGGGGGGGGTGCCAACCTTGATGTCTCTTTGATAAAATGGTCCAATCACTTTCATAGACTAAACATCGATGAAAGAAGTAGCACACTTGAAACACCTCATGTTATATAACTAATGAAAAAACAAAGTTTTTCATCACGTTATACATGGAAAACTTCTTAGGATAGAATACTCATGGGCCTAATTTGAGTCTCAAAGAAGGAGATACAAAAGGTGGAAGATTCTAAGGGAGGTACATGATGTGTGCCTATGGTCACATGGTGTATGACTCGCATGGACACCTGTCCATGTCCTCACCTGCACACATCTTGGCTAGCCATGTGGAACTACAAGATGTGTATAGTTGGTACACGGTGTGTCTTGGATTCCTAGGGACATTATGTGTCATTCCAACCCATTACCATGTACTTCAGCCCATGCCCATGCATACTGGCCATGTCTGGGTACCCTGGTTGTGTTTGAGTATTCAGTCGTGCCCATGTACTCTAGTCATGCTTATGTGTCTAGACGTGTACATGATCATGTACCCCGGGGGTATATACTGATCCACCTACACTAGGTCACATAATGTGAATGCTTCATACATAGTGTGTGATACTTAACATCACCTAAAACCATAGCCACTACAACCAAGAGATTACACAGTGCGTGTTCATGGACTACATACCATGTATATTGGGATTTTCTAGAATCCTAGAAACATCATGCATCTTCACTCCACACTGCCTCCACCCCCAATTACACCATGAATCTCATCTTATAATGTGAATATGGGGTTAACCAAACCCTGTCTTCACCGGTGGAAATCTTGTCACCCCACTTCTCTATATGCCAGAACCCACAAATAAAAAACTCTTGACCCACCTTCAATCCATATTAGTTTTCCCATAACACTGCAATGCACCTCAATTATGTCTTGATCCTGAATACAGACCTCTAGAAATGAATCATCACGCCAAATAATAGTTGTGAAATTATTGGTTCCCAAGTATTCTTCAAACCACTAACTAAAGAATTACTGATGATGATTGCACAAAGAAAAAGGGGTGAAAATAAAAAAAAACACAAACATGAGGAACGAGCATGGCTATTTTCAGGTTGGATTCCATTTTTAGATGAAAAAAATTTAATATCATAAGGGATAAGTTAACATTCAATAAATAAATGAATAATTGGGCTCATAAAAATAATGAAGATTGCTAAAAACCAAAGAAGATAAACAATATATAATTTTTCAAATAAATCAAGGATGAAAAAATAAAAAATAACAAGTCTTACCTTGAGTTAGATTGATCATTGGTGAATAAAATGTCAAATAGTGACGAAGACAAATATCCCATAGTGTTTACCATCCGTCTTATGATTCACCTCAATTCATTCGTCACTGATCTTCAATCCCAAATCACCAATGATGACAAAGGTCACCTCTTAGTCTAATTCTTCTATAGCTATATGGATAACCATGTAAAAACATCATAACGATGTATTTAAGGACTTCGTAAGTTCATCCAAATGACCAAGGATCAAATCCAGGAAGAGGCTAAATTTCTAGGTTACTGTAGCAGGAACTGTAGCTGGAACTGTGCAGTATTATAGCAGTTACTGTAGAAGTCACTGTTTGGAACTGTAGCAGCCGGGAATATGCCCCCGTTTGGGCCTTCGGGCCACCTATTTGGTCTCTAAGTCCTGTAAGGCCTTCGGGCTACCCAGGCCTTTGGGTCAGTAAGGCCTTTGGGCCACCTCAAGGCCTTCAGGACACCTTAGTGCATATGCAAACCAGACAACCTACAAGGAACAAGATCTACAAGGAGGATGAGCAAGGAGATTTCACCACAGCAGAAGCTAAACAGATTGCAAGAATGAGAGGGTATGACACCTGCCATTGGGACAAGCCTGTGCTCGCACGGGAATGCCTAGCTGAACAGCCATGCGAAGGTGGAGAGCTGATTTCACGATGAAGATGCTGGGGAGGAGCAGTTCCAAGTAGTTAGTCTGGGTTGTATGTAATGTTTGAAGCCTACGGGCAATGAATTCCTCTAAGGCCTATGAGCCATGTAATACCTACGCCTACGGGCCTTGTAAGGGTTCCACCTCACCCATTGAAAGGTGGATTATCAAAATCAATAAAAAATGAAGGCCTTCGGGATATTGGAGGAAGTAGGATAATTAAGTATCTAGGTTATTAAATGAAATAAATAAAATTTCTATTTATTTTATTTAACACACCACCAATGGTTTCCCTCAACTGAAAACCTAATACCGACCAAGTTTATGTTGTGTCTAGGGTAAAAACTAAATTCTGGAATCAACCATGGTCTTAGATTTCCCATTAGAGGTACCAAAAAATAGGAAAAACTTTTATTCTGAAATTAGGCATGCATGTGATTTAATATATATTAATATTTTTAATATATTAATTTTGAGGTCCCAAGACACCCAAATATTGCACCGAATCTAAGGAAAAATCCAAAGACATATATAGAAATATTCAATATAATAAATCCAAAAAAGAAAAGTTGTTATATTTTCTCTCTTAAAATTATTTTTTCAAAATTCGTTTTGTTTTTTCTTCTTTGTATTCTTTTTTTTCATTTTAATGTTATTTTATTTTTGATAATCCTAAAGGGGAAAAATATATTAAAAAATAAAATATTCACAAAGGGTGAGTATTTTTTAAATTCCCTAACTTTATTTTCCCTCTTCTATAGTGCTAAATTGTTTTATAAAGGGGGATTTTCTTTGAAAATCAATTAAATTATTTCCATTATAGTTTTTAAAATCATGTTTTATAAATTTAATTATTGATCTCATTGAATATCATGTAATCTCATGAATTTATTTTTATATCTCTTTCATTAATGATATATTCTTAATTTATATTTTTTAATCTAAGTTTTTGTGATCATCAAAAATAGGGAGATTATTGTACCTTTTTCTCTCATGATGTTTTCATGATCACAAAAACTCACCTATCTTAGTTTGTTTTTATTTTAGTGAGTTTTAATATTTTTATTAAATTTATAGGGGTGAATTTTATGACATCTTAGTAATGCCTCCTCCCATTCTTAAAGATATTTGAAACACATTAGAAGATATGGAGAAGAATTTTAAGTGGAGTGAAGGAGGCCTTACTTGAAGATGTGTAACAACATACTACATAGGCTACCTGGTGATAAGGTGGAAACTGACTAGAAGTGTAGCAGCACCACCAGATACCTAGTGGAGGAGTACCGCCTAGCCGATGGATCCACCAGATATACTCCATTTCTATTTGAAGACCACCATCCAAATGATATCCAATAGTGACTAGCTGGTGGAGGATCCCCAGTAGCCCACGACTATAGGTAGCTGACCGACTACTCGATGGAGGTTACCGGGTATCCAGTGGCACTGATCAGTGTCTAATAAGGATGATTTTAATGTGGTTAAAAATACCATTATAGAATCCCATTGCATGTTCAATGTACCCGGTGAATTTTAGAATATTCTCAAGACCTTTGGAGCCTATAAATAGACTCCCATGTCTCCTTGAAGACTCACATTATGATCCTTAATTCCATTGAAATTCTCTCAAGTATCAATCAATAACATAGCTCTAATCCTCTCAAGAGATAACTTCAAAGATATAAATTCCCTTAAGGATCTCCAATATTTTCTCTCAAATCTCTTCATCAGCCATTTTAATTCTTCCATAAAGATTTTTTTTGATATTCTTCATAAATGGTTTTCCTAATGAAAACTTCTATTTCCTCAAACTCCTCTAACTAATGGTTTATACTGCAAAAAAGTGTGGGAGAGGTTAATTTATGACCATAGAAGTTCATGAGGACACTCACAATCCACATTTGTGAGGGATGGGTTCTTGGTCACCATTAAGACTAAGGGACTTATATAATAGACCTATCATGTTGAGGGGTGGATGTGTAGGAGATTACACCAAGATTTATCTAAACTTTTGATCAATTAAATTTCTACTCTTTTTTGTAATTACTTTAATTTTATCTTTATAAACTCAAATAGAAGTTATCAACTATTATGTAATTTATTTATCTCTTTATTAATCGTTTGAACATTAATTTTTTTAAAGGGGTAGTTCACCACCATCTAGCCATAATATATAACCAAAAAACATAACATGATAATAATTGAGGTTTCACTAGTTCACCTAAAAATAGAATCATAACAATTGATTTAAAAAAACTAAGTTGGATATTTATTCAATAAAATAGAACTCACAAATTATCCATAAGTTATTTTGAAAAGGTGTGGATAATGAGTCAGAGAGTCAAGAGTGTGTTTGGAGATAAATATATAAACTTTTGGACATTGTAATCAAACATTAGAGTGGTCATAATTAAAATAACTATATTTTTAAGGTCTTACAATGACCAACATGTGAACTTATCTCACAACCTGACCCTGGATAAAATCCCCCCAGTCCAATGACATGATCAAAAGTGACACTCCAAACCCATATTCAGTAGACCAAGGCTTGAAAATAAATTTCACTAGTATAATCTCTCATATGAAATACATTACCATTTTTAATAAACATAACCACATATCAACGTAAAATAACACAAATACTAAATCAATGGAATAACATGTATCCAAAATCAATATGAATGAAAAAATTCATGTAATGTCACAAAAAACACCATGGATATAACACCTAAATTTTTAAATTATCATTACTATTTAATTATTATTTAAAATAATAAAATAAAATTAATTTCACTCTATACAGTGTCAACGAGACAAAAAATATCTGTAAAAAAATAAAAATAAAAAATCTCAAAATTATTAGTTTTTCTAAACTTTAATCACCAAATTAAAAAAATATTCATTTAATATTAAAAAGATTCACCATAGATAGTTATTGATGTTACCTTAATTTGATACATGTTTTCCACATATTTTTTAGAAAATAATTGAATTTTTAATTTCAAGATGCGCTTTTAATGAAGAATTATTGAATATTTATTATTTGTAGTTGAAATTGTTATTATTTAAATATCTTGATTAAATTATGTGTTTTTGTGCTAAATTGAACAAATGATTCTTGGGTTAATTTTCTCATAATATTAAGATCATAAATTTTAATTGTTTTTGGTGGAATAATCATTGAGATATAATTTTCAATCAATTTTTAGAAATTTGGACTATGGAATTTAAAATTTTAAATTTCTATACTTTTATAAAAAAATATACTTAATGGAAAAAGTATAGTTTTGATATGTGAAATTAGGAATTTTCATGAAAATAAATAGTAAATTCTCATTTTAGTATGACTTGGGATTTATTTCATATTAAAATTTTCAATTTTATATGACTTGATGCAATTTTTTATATGACTTATGTTTTATATGAACTGTTACATTTTCCTATGAATTTATCATTTTCATAAGGATTCTGAATTCATTTCGTATGACTGCCAATTTTTGTATAACTTTGAGAGTCATTTCGTATGAATTTTTAGGTTTTATATGACTTTATTACAGTTTTATATGACTTTTATATTTTTTGTATGACTTATCCAATAACTATTTTTGTATGAATTATAGTTGGACCATGTGACTTCAATAACACTTTTACAAATCTTTGCAATCTCAATTGAGGCTGAAACAGGCATGGTGACGCGTCATCCCTTTTTTCTAGATTCAAATTCAAACATGGAGGTAAAATATTATATAGGAAGTTAGAAAGAATAAAATAAATAAATAAGAATATGTGGGATTTCAATATCCACATGATAAAAGAATATTTAATTACCTAATTAAGGTAATAAATAATAAACCACACCACATGGAGACCATCTATTAGACCTGGGGAGCTGACTGTGAGCTGCAATGTTGGGACTCCTTTAACGAAGGTTCACAATTTAATTTAAAATGTAAGATTAATAATTTTAGTCCATTATCCATCATTCACTACATCATAGATCAATTGAGAAACTGAGGCACATACCAGGTGATTGAGCAGCATAGCTGGGGAACTCGAGCTAGATCGACAAAGAAGAAACCTCATTTATTTCTCATCATTTTAAACTTTGTTAATATTAATTTCTTGTATTTTTATCAAGAAAATAGTTGAAAGATAAAATATTCTAAGGAAATAAGATTGTTTTCTATTCATCATTCACTTTTCTCTTTTATAATTTGTCCTACCGTATTGTTGTCTGTCAAGATCAAATAAAAATTTAGTCTTAAAAAAACTAACATTCAACCTTATATGGATTTGTGAGTTTAGTGGTTTGAAGAATGCTGAATTCACCCTGTTGAGATACATCATCTCCAATAGGAGATGTTACTTAAACCTTTAACTATTAGAAACCTAGTTTGACATTTTCCAAGAATAAAGTAAAATCAATTCAGTAATAAACAATCAAAATTTCATATACACATCTCACTTTTTTCTACCTTGAACCTAATACTTGAAATTCACCCATATCTTTATATTTTCACCATTAATATTCACTTTATTACTATTTCATCACACTTTGATCTTGAACATAACACCACCAAAATTTTTATTATTGTTTCTGTTTTATTGTATTTATTGAATTTTTTATACAAACCTTCCTTAGGGGTTCGAACCTTTCTTACCACTACACTAGTTTTAAATAGGGAAAACAAATAAATAATTTTAATTATCTAAGAAAACCAATTAAATTTTGGAGTACTTTCCATGGAAGGATTCATGCAACAAAAAAATTACAAAACACAAAAAAGAAACAAAAAAATAATTAAATATATTTGAAAAATCAGAAATATGTTGTGTTCTTGATGAATATTTCTATTTTTTTATGCATGAAAAAAAGATAAAAAATTGATAATCTAGACCCCATTATCCTTGAAATCCACAAACACCTTATATGTCTGAGAAAAAATAAATCTGAAATAGAAAATATAATAGAGAGATACCCTATGTAGAATGAAAAAAACCATAAACCAAATATCATCCATGAAAATATAGAAAGACCTAGGGTGAGGAAGTTTTATCTTCCTCAAATTTCAAACAAACCATATTCAATTTGGTTAACTTAGAGGGATAAAAATTATGAATTAAAATAATCACATGTGTCCTTAATGCCCACTTTTAATGGATCACCAAATGAGGATTATCTATCCTTCATTGGGGAATTCTATAATATAGTTCAATAGTTTTGTATTTAAGAGACTATTTAACATGGACTAAAAATGAGAGTTTTTTTTTCTTAAGAGAAATACTAATAACTAGTTCCTAGCATTAGATGAAAACATTTCTATAACCTAGGAAAAAGTTTATGATTTTTTTTCATGAAATTTTACCCAAAGTAACATAAAGGATAATTTAGGAATAAAATAACTAGTTTTTACTAAGAGGAAGAACATTATTTTCATGAATAATGATAAAGGTTTAGGGTACTACTCAAAAAGTTTCCCTACCACCAACTTTCTAACCACCTCATTTTATAGGTATTTTATTAAGGGGTATCACCTTCAGAGAAAAAATTGGTTAACCAATCAGACGGAGGTGATTACATAGACACAAAAAATGAAAAACTTAGGCTAATATTTAACAATATATCCCTAAATTCATAGCACAAATATTATAGGATAATAAGAGTGAACATGAGTGAGTTCACCACTGATCCAGGTCTAGAAGTTCATTTACAACATTTTAAATGATAGAAAAAATTCAATCCGTTGTGAACTAGAATTATAGACAAAGTGTTAACCAAATTAGAAGTTAAATTAAAAACCAATTACTTAGAGAGTAATTCCATCAATGTGGAATATTTGGTCACTATAATAGTTTTCTCTCAAACTTCTACATGCTAACCCAACCCTTAGAAAATTCTAATTTTTTTAGTTATGTTCCAAGTATGTAAGATAGAGATGAACCATTTTACAAAATCTACAACACAAGGTATATAAACCACCCAAACCTATCATAGAGATAGAACCTTCCCATGGATTTTTATCACATCCAAGGCCCCAATATAAAAACCAATATAAGGTCTGGACCTCTAATTATTAAGTGTATGTAAGGGGTATATTCTTGTATTTTATGATAATGTTTGATTTATAAAAAGTTAAATATGATTTATAAAAATCACAACATGATTTAGAGAAAGACCAAATAGATTTCAGGATGAAAAACTTGTATTTGAAAATGGTGAAACTAGCTAGGGACATGAACATAAGTTATAAAGGAAAGTTTCCAAGCACAAATAAAATTAACCCTAGGGATAATTCCATAGATGTCACCACCAGAAGTGATTTAAAAATACATTAGGATGAAAGAAATGATCCTAGGGCTATCCAAAATAATTTTTTTAATGAATCTAGAAGTCAATATTTAGATAATTATGATTCTAGAAATCTAGAAAACCATGAAGAAACTAATTTAAAACCTATTGTTCCACAAAAAAAAAGACGAAAAAGACTTGAAAGTGAAGAAAAATGAAGGAAAAGAAAATATTTTAAGAATATTTACCCACACATCCCGTTAGCTCAATGAATTAAGAAAAATAACCAAGAAACTGAACTAATAAAGTTATTTTATTTTTTTTAAAATACACATCAAAATCTAATTTATTTAAGATCTGGTTAAAATCCCATCATAATTGAAAATGCTAAAAAAACTATGTCAAACAAAATTTACTTGGAGGATTTTTACACTCACAACCTATTAGAAGAGTGAAATACAATTATTCAGAATAAGATACCTCTTAAGCTTATAGATCCAGGTAGTTTTTTCATTCCATTAAACTTAGGAAATAATGGAGTACTAAATTGCCTTTGGGGCCTTGGTGTGATCATAAATTTGATCCCTCACTCACTATTTTTTACAATTGAGATTTGGAGACCTGCTGTTCACCACAGTGGTCTTACATTTAGTTTACTTCTCCATAAAATACCCCATAGTAAGAGTGGATGACTTGATTGTTGGAGTGGGGTGACTATTTTTTCTTGCCGACTTCATCATATTGGATATAGAATGTGATAAAGAGATCCCTATCATATTAAGAATATCTTTCTTAGCCATAAGAGGTACATTAATTAACATCTCTAAAGGGAACATAGTTTTCAATTTAGGTGATTAAAAGGACTAATTTTATGTTTTAAAAAACATAAAAGGACCCAAACATGAGAAGAACCATTCAAGGGATGAGTTTTTAGAATTTTAAGAACCTTTTGATGAATAAGAAGAATACTCTTTATGAATGACTGATGAGATTAATAGTAGACCCTCCACTACTAAAACTTGTATTTGAATTAAATCTATTAAAGAGGTAGAGCCATGAGATGCTTATGAGGGTAGTTTTTAGAATATCATAATAATTTTTTTGAGGAAAAAATCTTAAAACTAGGTCTGTAATATGAATTTGAGGAGTTTTCTAATCTGAATATCATCAAGGAAGAGGTTTTATTTCAATAATATTCATTATTTAAGAAATATATTAAATATATTAGGCATATTAGGACCAAGATTCCACCTTACATCCAAGAAGTACCACTTGTTGAGCTTAGAAAACTTCCTTCTCACCTGAAATACTCTTTTCTGGTTGATAATTCTTTGCTTCCATTCACCATCTTTATTGAATTAGAAAAAAGTCAAGAAAAAAAGATGTTGAATGTATTAAAAAGGTAAAAACTACAATATACTAGCCTATATCTAACATCAAATAGATTATCCCTTCATTATTCATGAATATGATCCCAATTGATCATCATCCTAAGCCAAGGGTTGAGGCCTAAAGGATGATCAACCCCAACAAAAAATAAGTTTTGAGAGAAAAATTTATAAAATTGTTTGATGCTGGGTATATATCAATTTTTTCACATCCCTTGGGTCATACATTTTATAATGGTTTCTAAAAAGAGTGGTTTCACTATTATCACTAATGAAAAGCATGAGAAAATTAAGGTTATAAAGGTGACTAAGTGGAGAGTTTGTATTGATTTTAGGAAGCTTAATTAAACCAGTAGAAAGTAATATTTTTCCATTCCATTTTTTGGATAAAATTCTTAAAAGGATTATTGAGAATGAATTATTTTATTTTTTGGATGGTTATTATAGTTACAAAAAGATTATTATAGCCCTAAAATATCATGATAATACTACATTAACATTCCCATTTGGGATATTTTTTACCCAGGAATTCCATTTGGGCTGTGTGGTGCTCTGACTACCTTTAAAATATTTATGATGTCTATTTTCTTATATATGATTGAGAGTATTATTGAAGTTTTTTTGGATGAATTTTCAATTGTTCAAATATATTTTAATAAATGTTTTGAAAATTAGTAATTATTTTTTCAAATATTTCAAGAGACCAACTTGGTTATTAATTGGAAAAAATGAAAACTTATGACCAATAAGGGAATAATGCTTGGTCAAAAGGTTTAAAAGAGGAGAATATAGGTTGAAAATGATAATATTGATGTGATTAAAAAGATTACCATAAAAAAACCTTAAATGAGTTAGGATTTTTAAAGTACATACTAGTTTCTACTAGAGATATTTAAGGACCAGTAGACCCCTTTTATCTTTACTTTTCATGGATGTTCCATTTATTATTAATGAATTTTTTAGATTAATTCAATATGATCATGGAGAAAATAGAATTAACACCTATCATCATTTCCATGGACTATAATTGTCCCTTTTAATTAATGTGTGATGTTAGTGAATTATTATTGGGTTTCTATTGGGGAAAAGGAAAGAGAAAATGTTATATATGGTGTATTATTCAAGTAGGTTACTATATTAAACTTAAATAAATTACTCCACCACTGAGAAAGAACTGTTTTATATAGTTTTTATCCTATATAAGTTTAGTGAATACTTAATTATATCCAAATTCATAGTTTTTACTAATCATATTGTTGTAAAATACCCGATTCTAGAGAAAGATACAAAACTACGACTGATGAGCTAGATCTGATTATTACAATAATTTGATTTAGAAATTAGAGATAAGGAAAGAGATGAAAATGTAGTTGTTGGACACTTTTTTAGGCTACCCAATACCCAAATTTATGACCTAAGAGATATCAATTACATTTTCATTTATGAAAAACTACTTGAAGTTTTAGAGAGACTAATTACTTAATATGAAAATTTTGCGAACTTCCATACTACAGGAGTGATGCCTAAGGATCTCACACCAAATAAAATAATTAGATTAATTTCATAACTTAATCAATATTTTTTGGATAACCCCATTTTTATGATAGTTCAATTATGGAATTATGAGAAGGCATGTCCCCAAGGAAGAGAAACTATCAATTCTTAAAATCCACCGCTCTTATCCATTAGGAGGACACCATGGGGGAGAATAAACAACCCACAATATACTTCAAGCTAGCTTTTATTGTCCTAACCTATTTTATGATGCTAGTAGTTTAGTATCAGGCTAGAAAACATGCCAAAGATAGGAAATTTGGGTATAAAACAGGATTTGAATCCAAAGGGAATTATTTAAGTTGAGATTTTTGTATTTGTGGGGTTCAGATTTTATGGTACCTTTCCTATATTCTCAAGGGAATTAGTACATATTTGTGGATGTTGACTATGTTTCTAAATGGGTCAATGTTAATGCAATTCCTAATAATAAATATAATAGTTTTTTAAAATTTATTAAAAAGAAAATATTTTCTAGATTTGGTGTGACCAAATCCTTCATTACAAATAATGGTACCCACTTTATGTAATTAAAGTTCAAATATTTAATGGAAAATATATCTGTGTGCACAAAAATGGAATTTCATACCATTCTCAACCAAGTGTCCAAGTTAAAGTTTCAAATAGGATGCTTAAACAAATCTTGGAGAAAACCATGAGTGGATCAAGGATTGGCCCTTAAAGTTAGATGGGGCTTAATGGACCTATATAACCACCTCTAAAACTTACATAAAAACATATTATTAGAGTATTATCTTTTAAAAATCATGTGATTTACCTGTGGAGCTTCAACATAAGTCCTTTTGGGTAGAGAAGGACATAACTTTTATTTCAAATATATTGGAGAATAAATATTACTGCAATTGAGTGAGTTAAAGGAGATTAGATGCAAATCATATGAAAATTATAGGATATAAAAGGAAAGAACAAAGGAATTTCATGACTTAATAATTCAAAATAGATACTTTAAGTTTGGTAAGAGAGTGCTTCTTTTTAATTCAAGGCTTAAGCTTTTTCCTAGGGAGATCAAATCTAAGTGGTTTGGAACTTTCACTATCCTAGATGTTTTGGTTAATGGATCTATGGAGCTCATAGGATAAATATAACATTCTTAGTTAATGGATATAGGATAATAAATTATTTTAAAACACAACCCAAGGGATTGGATACCATCTTTTTATTTGAAAAATTATCTTATGTTGAGTCTAATTGAGGACTTAAAACTAAATACTTCATGGCAGTTAACCCATGGTAATTAGTGTTGATTATTATTTTTATGTTTTTTTAATTAGAATAATATATTTTTGTGATATTCTTATTTTTATCAACTATTTTTATTATATCTAATTATGGTTTCCTTTACAATTTCTTGAAAAAACCAAACATACTATACAAATCCTTAGAGTATATTCCCAAGTGTTTATATAGAAAATTAGGAGTTAAACCTGGAGAAAAATTATGAGTAACTTTAATATAAATCAAAATCTGATTTCATTTTATTTTAACTTCAAATTATGAAATATAATGTTAATCTATTGAAATTTTTAAGGATTGAAACTAAGAAACCAAAAACCTCACTCAAGGAAAAAGTTAAGGTGTTATTTGATAAACCTCGATTGATAAATTTTCTACATTAGGGGATTTGTGTTTAAATTATGAATTTTTTATTCCCATTTATTTCCATTAAAACCATTTTACGATTCTTTATAGTTAGTTTAAGTTGTGTATAAATGATTTTTATTGTTAAAAATCTTCCCACTTCTTGAAACTAAATGCAGGGGAAACTTTTCAAAATTGTTTTATAGTGAAAAAAATTATACATTCTATTATTTTGAGATATCTTGAAGATTCATGTATTCTGTCCTCTAAAAAAATTCATGTACCTTTAATAATTTTTTTTGGATGTGCTGTAATTTTTAGAAAACTTACTAGTTGAATTTTTTTTATAACCATTTTTCATGACTTTTAACAATCGATTATCAAAATTTTTTTGAACCAAAAATGTGTTTAATTGTTTCTTCCACCATGAGGTTTAAAATTTGTGAAAATGTTGAGATATAATTATGGGGGAGAGGTTTTTCAATATGATAAATTTTATTTCAAGGAATACACATAAAAAATGCTTTTTTTTTCAAATAGACTATTTTCAAGCATCAATTTTCATTTTCAGTTGTGAGTTTTTCTTGAATTTGAGGGATGTTTTTTATAATTAGTGTGATTTATCATTTCTACTCTACCAAGATCTCAATATTTTAACATAATTTACATTGATATCTTGAAATTTATTTTTTATTAAAAATTCGGAAGTAATATTTACAGTATTAATTGATTTTAACTTTTTTATTGGATTTAAACTTACAAAATTTACATTTAAATGGGTTGTGAAATGAGCTCCTAATCCTGGTTGAGATTTTTATTCTTTAACATAAAAATATTGGATGAGTTAATTATTATTACTTTTAATAATTAAACTCATCCATTTATTTAGTTGTGTCTAATTATTGTGTGCTAAAATATGCATGTATTCTCACAAAGGAGAAAAGAGAAGTTTGTAAGAACAATTGAATTCAAAGAGAAGTTTTTATAATTCCTTTCAAAATTTTCAAATTCAATAAAATTTATAAAACTATAAACCCATTTTTTCCAAACAACTCTTTTAACAAGATAAATTGAGGTTACCCAAGCACAGCATACATAAACATTACAACATTTAATTTGAATATTCAATACATAACACAATTATACATGCCCCAAAACTATAAATGTTTTGTGTCTTTGTATATAATGTTATTAATTTATTCATAAATTTTTATTTACTCACTTTACTAATTTTTTTATCAAAAGTGCATACTTGGTGTGAAATATTCATGTTTTAATATTAAATATAATTTTTGAGAATTATTTGAATTAATCTAGATTTGAGTTAGTTTAATATTTTAATCATAACTATTATCCTACATATCCAAATTGTTTTATTATTGTTTTTAGGGTTCCTTATTCAATTTAAAACATATTAGTATAAGTAATCTTTGTTCAATTTGGCCATTTGAATGGTCTTATGATCCACACAAGAAGGACCAAAGAATATGTGAAGAAACTAGACCAGCCAGGATGATATAATTTATAGGCTCAATCTAAAATCCCAAATTTTATAAAACTCATGAATATATTTTTTAATATCCAAATTAATAATAGATAAAAATTTAAAGGCCCAAATCCAACAAAAAGGGGCCCAAAGGATGCTTTGAAGTATAACCCACCATTCTGTCTGAGAATTAAAATCAGCACACATTTATTAAATTTTCTCCTGATATAGACATCAATTTGAGCTGATATTTTTCAATGAGAAAGAAAATATATAATAGGCCTAATTTTTATGATAAATGGTTTGTATTTGAGTTAATATTACTATTCAAAAACCCATTCATATTTCATCCTTCGAAAAAGTGTTGATAAAAATGTACAGCTGCACATTGTTTAGTAAAACACACATAACTTTGGATAAAAAAGTCCAATGGATGCCAAATTTTCTGATTAGACAACATACATCCATATATAAAACTTTAATGAAGAATATATCTCAAGATTCTAATATATTAATGGTCAAATACTCAATCTAAGTGGAGGGGAAGTTTTGGAATGCAAACAGTCCACCTCCTTGGTCTATATATACATTTCCCTATTATACTTATAAGGGCTTAGAATTTCAGAATTTAAGGAGGATGTTTGGAATGAATAGAGATTTTAAAAGGTCCTGGGAGGACTTTCCTTGATCTTTTTTCAACAATATATACCTCTCCCCCACTTTCCTTTTCTTATTTGTTTTTGGTTGTTTTTATTTGTAATTGTGTAAGTGTGTTTTCATTTCAATAGAATTTTAATGAATATTTATTCCTCTCTATCTCTTATTTTCATCCAACTTCTATTTTATAATATTAATCATCTTAAAATAGGTTAATTAAATCAAATCAAATTTGTTTTTTTCTAATTAAATCCAAAGTCTGTATTTAACTTTCTTCACCGCTCATGTGTGTGTTTGGAGCACAACTTGTTTCTTATCCCATTATTTTTATTCTATTTAAAATTCATCATCATAAACATATTAAAAAAGAGTAATAAAAATATAAATGGATGATTAAATATTACATTAGGGTGATTCATAATTTAGGGATGATAAGTAATTGAGAGATTTTGTTCGATTAATATTCATTAAATTATTATTGTGTATGTTGAACTTAAAATGTCATGGATTAATGACATGTTTTATTTAATTAGTGGTTTCCATGGATTAGTGAAACCATAAATACACTACCATAAATTGTTTTTATTGATATTAGAACCTTAAGTTAAGTTAAGGATTGGATTAAAGCCTTATCACTTGGGAATTCCGATCAAAATCTTCTTGTGAAGCGGGTGTTAATTTAATACAATATAAAGAAAAGCTCAAGGATATCATAAGTTTATATCCCCAATATTGAAATCAACCCAATATTTATCAAATATTTAAATCAAACATCATCCACCAATCATTTCATTTAAGCTTTTCAAACAAACCCCCTATTAAAAATATAAATCAATTAAAAACAATCAACTCTAAAATTTGTACCATCGCCGAGGATTCGACCTGAGTGACCAAATATATATTAGCAGAGCAATAGATCCTTGAATAGTTAATAAGAAAAAAATTTATTTTTCTTAAAATGAAATCATTAATGGGAATAGTGCGTTAAGTATTCAGTAGTTTTTTATTTTTTTAAAACAAAACAATTTTTTTTTAAAAAATAAACCAAAAAAATTTCTGAAAAAACACAAAGAAAAACCCACCTTCTCATTAAAATCATAAATTGAAAAAAAACAAAAAGAAAAAACCCACCTTACTCATCCTTCAAAACTTATCTGAATGCCCCATAGCCTCCCAAACAATCCCTCAGATCTTTTTGACCCTAAAATTGAGAGAACTCTTCGTCAACTTAGGAGGAACATTAGGGATAATCAAATCACTCAAGTGCTAGTAATTGTATAACCAATTGAACTAGATATGGAAAATCCTAGGGAACAAACCATTAAAGAACTCACTGCTCTTGATATGATTTACCAACCCATTAGTATTTAATTTCCAAATATTGAGGATGAATTTAAACTCAAATTTGGTTTGATTTATCTCAAATAGTTCCAAGTGGTGTGATCTACCATGAAGCCTCAAGGGGTTTTTGAAGAATAAATCAAACTTCTAGAATTTCCTTTCTCCCAAGCTAACTCTGCCATGTCATTGATCTACTACTTCCCTCCTGGTTCCATAACCATATGGAATGACTTGAAGTGACTCTTCTTAGAGAAATTATTTCCTACTTCTTGTATGATTCTATCTAAAAGGAAATAAGTGGTATCCATCAATTCCCTAATGAATCACTCTACGAGTACTGGGAGAGGTTCAAAAATCTTGTGGAAACCTACCCACACCATCAAATACTTCACCAAATCTTGATCCAATACTTCTATGAGGGGTTATTAGCTATGGAGAAAACTCTTATTTATGATTCAAGTGGTAGTGATTTTGTTGATAAAACTCTTGTATCTGCACGAGATCTCATAAGCAACATGGATACAAACACACGTCAATTCTATACTCGAGCACAAGATCAAGCTAAATAAATCCGAGAGAATAAATCCATATATCCCAACAATATGAATGAGTAGATGAGTGAACTTACAGATCTTGTGAGACAACTAGTTATGGATGATAAATCGCCAACCTCATCTTATCCACAATATATGTTCCCTAGACCTATAAAAAACTGTGGAATCTGCAGCTCACCAACTCATCCAACTGAAACATGTCCACAACTTCAAGAGGATCAATCTAATTCATCTAGACCAATGGAGCTCAATGAAAGATATGATCAGAGGAACAACAAACCTCAACAATTAGGTTAGTTCATTAGAAACTTTAAACAACCCCAATCCGAGCCCTTCTTTTCTACCTATAACCCATTCTTCAGGTATAGTAATCCCATCTCTCATCCCCCTAAATTAAATCCTCAAAAACAAAAGCAATTCTAATATGGTAAAGGTGTTGTTAAATTCCAAAAAACTTACCATTTTGTTCCTAAATCTCAAAGGATCAATCCTCCTATTACTCCTCCTGGATTCCACTATCCTAATGAGCCTTCCCAATTCCCAACCCAATTCAAGAACTTTCCCAAGAACCAAAATAAAGGAAATCCCAATTTAGTAGAAGCTTATTATTCCAAGAAACCATGGGAAAGTGCAGTGGGGGATCTTTCCTCCTTCACACATTCTATCCTTAAAAACATTGAAACCCAAATTTTTCAACTTGCATCCCACCTAAGCTAGTAGTAATAACCAAATTATTCCCAAATCCTAGTTCAACCATTACCCAACCCCAAGGGTAATGTAATTGAAATTTCACTTAGATTAGGAAAGAAAATTTCTATGCCTCATGATGAGTCCTATAACTCCCATTTAAATGTTAATATAGAAAATGAAAAGAAAAAGAAACCAGAAAAGGAACCTAAATCCACTCCCTCACCTCCTTTAATTCCTCTAGAAAACCCAATTCCTTTTTCTCAAGCCATCTCTAAGACAATGAAGTCCTTTGAACCCGATCCTAAAATGCTCGACATGTTTAGGCGTGTTTATATGAACATTAACATCTTAGATGCCATTACAAAAATTCCTAATTATTCTAAGTTTTTAAGGAGCTATGCACCCATAAGAGGAAACTTAGGACCTTTGATAATTTTTCAACCCAATAGTCCATACCCATGAAGTGAAAAGATCTAGGTACCTTTACGGTTCTATTCCAAATAGAAAGTTCAAACTTAGATGATGCAATCATAGACTTAGGATCCTCAATAAATGTTATGCCCAAATATATATTATCTAAACTTGGTCTAGTTACCTTACACCCAATAGGTGTTTTAATCCAATTATCCAATTGAAGAACTTCCAGTACTGAGGGAATAATCGAGGATGTCCTCATCCGTGTTAATACTCTCATCTTCCCAGTTGATTTCTATGTCCTTGACATGGAAGGTGAGATGAACTATTCTAAATCTCCTCTAATTATAGGAAGATAATTCCTCCTAATAGCTAGAACTAAGATTGATGTACATGCAGAAATCTTATCCCTAGAATTTGGTGACCAACTGGTTAAGTTTAACATTTGTCAAGCCATGAGATACCCATCCAAGGATCACTTTAACTTTTCAATCCATGCTTTTGAGGAAACTTATGAGAGTAGATTCACCCCCATTTCATCATGTTCATCATGTTCTAATGAGATATAAAATTTTGATATTTGTAACATGATTAAATAAGTCATAAATGGCGAAGTTGATGTAGAACTCTCATTAATAGACTCCATCAATATAGAGGATCTTAAAAACTCTCTTGAATCCCATATCAACTCTGATCTCTGTTGTTCCTCCTTGGACAATATTGAGCAAAATGAATCAAAACCAACTGAAAGAACTTCCTCCATTACTAAGTTTTCTATCCCACAAATGAAAGATGTGACTGATCTGAAACCTATTCCTACACACCTGAAATATGAATTCCTCTTCAATGATCACTCTTATCCTATCATTGTCTCTACTTCACTTACTAAAACCGAGGAGTCCAAACTTGTTTAGGTGTTAGAGGAAAACAAAAAGGCCTTAGGTTGGAACCTAGATGAAATACTAAGAATCAACCCTGCCCTTTTCATGCATCGCATCCATCTTGAGGAATCATCCAAACCAATTAGACAACCACAAAGAAGACTCAATCCACTCATAATTGAGGTATTTAGGGAAGAGATTACTAAGCTTATCCAAGTTGGTATTATCTACCTAATTTTTGACAGTGAATGGGTTAGTTAGATTCAAGTGGTACCTAATAAGGGTGAGATAACTGTTGTCACAAATGAACATGGAGAGGTGGTCACAACTTGAGTGAAAAACAAATGGCATGTGTGAATCGATTATCAGAAATTGAATTCCAAAACACAAAAATATTACTACCCTCTTCCATTACTTGATAAAATGCTGGAATGATTATTCATAAATTCAGACTATTTATTTCTTGATGGATACATGAGCTACTTCCAAATCCCAATCATACCTCAGGACCAAGAAAAAACTACTTTCATTTTCCCCTTTGGAACATATGCATATAGGTGAATGCCTTTTGTCCTTTGTAATGATCCTAAAACATTATATAGGTGTATGGTGAGTATATTTTTAGAATTCATTGACCACTGCATGGAGGTATTCATGGATGAATTTACTATTAATGGTGAGTCATTTGAATCATGCTTTCATTATCTCTCTCTAGTAATTCAAAAGTGTGTCAAATGTAACCATGTGATGAATTATGAAAAATTTAACTTCATGGTTACTAATTGGATTTTTCTAGTGAACATTATTTCACAAGATGATATTCAAGCCGATCATTCTAAAATTGAGGTGATCCAATCACTTACTGAACCCACAATAGTGTGACACATCTATTCATTCCTTGGTAATGCTTATTTCTATCGGAAATTCATCCATAAATTCAGTAGGATTTCACTACCACTCACTCAGATACTCCAAAATGATGCTAAATTCCATTTCAATGAGGCTTGAAATATAAACTTCATTAAAATCAAAACCATGCTTATATATACCACGATAATCCGACCCCCAGATTGGTCTTTACCATTTAAATTGACGTGTGATGCTTCTAATAGGGTCATTAAAGCAGTTCTTGGTCAAAGAAGAGAAAATATTATTCATGTCATCTATTATGCCTCAAAAATATTGGATGAAACTCAATATCACTACACTGTGACTGAGAAGGAACTTTTAGCTGAGGTTTTTTCCTTAGATAAATTATGTCCCTATCTCTTAGGTGCCAAAATAATTATCTTTACAAACCATCATGATATAAAGTTCTTACTAAAGAAAATTTATTCCAAAACGAGGCTAATAAGATGGATATTGGTTCTCTAATAGTTTGAAATTGTGATTAAAGATTGAACAAGAAAAGAAAACCATGTGGTTGATCACTTGAGTAGAATTTATAATTCTTATCATTTAGAAATCATCGATCCTGAATTCCCCACTGAGCACCTTTCATCTCTCACTCTAAATTCACCATAGTATGCCCCAATTGTAAAATACTTGGTTGCTAGTTTTTTTCCTAATTTTTTTTCAAAAGAACAAAATGTGAAGCGGAAAAGTGATTCAAAATTCTATTTTTGGGAAGATTATGAAATTTATATAACTAGGGATGACATGGTAATTAGGAGATCTGTTGATGAATATGAACATTCTTACATCTTAGAATTCTACCACTCACTTCACATAGGTGGATAATTTGGACCACAAAGGAACTCCTGAAAGGTCCTAGACTCTAGATTCTTCAGACCTTAACTCTTCAAGGACTCACATGAGTTCTATAAATCATGTCCAACTAGCCAAAAGTTTTTCACAATTTCTAAAATAAATGAAATTCACCAAAATACCTTAATATTTTGTGAGATCTTCAATTTTTGGGGAATCAATTTCATGGGGCTGTTTCCACCTTCCAATGGATTCTTATATATTATTATAGCTATTGACTATGTTTCTAGGTGGGTTGAGGAAAAACCCACTAGGAAGGATGATTCACATATTGTTAATGAGTTTCTAAAACCCATATTCTCCATCAATTTGGAACACCGCATGCGTTGATAAGTGACTTGGGAACTCATTTATATAATCAGACTATGGAATCTCTTCTAAAAAAGAATAGGGTTGTACATAATAGTTAAACTAAATATCACCCCATAAAAAGGCATGGATGAAATTTATAGTAGAGAAGTGAAAAGGGTGCTTGAGAGAATTATAATTCCCACCAGAAAAAACTGGCCTGAAAGACTTGGTGAAGCTCTTTGGGTTTATCAAACTTCCTATAAAACAACAATTGGGATGTCTCCATTTAGGCTAGTTTTTAGTGTAGAATTTCATTTACTATTTGAAATCCAACAAAATTAATTTTGGGATATGAAAACTTGTAATTTTTATTGTGAAAAATCTGGTGAAGAAATATTTTTTCAGTTGACTGAATTGGAGGAGCTTCGACTAGATTCTTAAGAGAATTTCAATATATAAAAAGAAAAGGATAAGGAACTCCATGAAAAACACATCCCACGAAAGGTATTTCATGAAGGTGAAAAGGTAATGCTCTTAAATTATTGATTTCATCATCACCTAGGTATTCTTAATTCTTGTTGGGAAGGTCCTTTTATTATTACCAATGTTTACCCATTTGGTGTAATGAAAGTCCAATACCCTTCTCCAAAAAGGACATTCACGATTAATGGACATCAGTTAAATCATCCCATAAGAGGAAACACATCCTGAGAACCACATCGACTTCCCTCAGATCCCCAAATTCTATAGTTGACCCACCACTGGATGGAGAGGGTGACCCACCAAATAAAAACCAGGGGGAACCTCTTTCCCTTTAACTCCTCTTATATATATATATATATATATATATATATATCTTCTTATTACTCTCTCATTATCATTTTTTACCACTTTCCTCATAAAAATTTTTATTTAATCTTCCTATTTTGTGTGGGTGTGTCTTTATAAAAAACTAAAAAAAACTAAAAAAAACTAAAAAAAAACGAAAAAGTCATAATTACTCACCACCTACTTTTAAAATTTTGTCCAACCATTTTGGGGAGTCAAAAGACATGTTTTTATCTCAATTTTTTTTGTTAAACATAAATTTGGATAAATAATCTTGTGTCAAAACCAAAAAAATTTGAATGATCAATTTTTTATTTGGAAAATGATTCTTCCCCAACCATGAGGAACAACATTAACTTTCATGCCAAGGTCACCTATGACCATCTTTTCAAAATGTATGTTTTTCACCCCCAATTGTGAGTCTTGAGTTTGTGGACCTTTAATATGAATTTCTTATTTGAGTTTCCAATAATATGATAGAGGCATTTTCTGAACCACATGATAATCACAATAGCGAAATAAACTCCCATTAACATTAAATTAATCCTTATTTTGAAATAACCTTTAAGAATATTAAATTTTTTTCTTTGATAGCCACATTAAAAGACCAATACCTTTTCCCACCCAACATATACATGGAGTTACATTGCATAATTTATTAAAATTTAAGTATGGGGGGAATGGATTTCATTTTGGGTATCTGTTTCTTGATTTTCAACATGTTATCATATTCTTGGGGGAAATCATCTATTTTAACGTGGGAGAGAGGTTTTCATTATGTGGGTTTAGGGAATGTATTTTCATTTATGTATTTTTTCAAATGTTATTGAAAAGAATTCAAAAAAAATTGAAAAATAAAGAAAATGGTTGTGTCTTTGGCAGGTCAAAAATCACTCTTCCGTAACCTTTTATCTTGTTATAAATATTACAATTAGTATCATGAGAAGATAAAACATGGGTTGGGATATGAGTGTGAGATATTTTTCAAATTCAACTTTTGAAAAAAATAGAAAAAAAGAAGATAAAAGAAGGACTCTTAGGTCATTTAGAGAAGTTTTATGTTTTATAAATATTTCATCTTCTCACCCCTTCAAATTTTATTCCTCCTTTGTTTCTTTCTTCACACAATCATTCACTTTTAAATATGTGTTTTAATTTCCTTCAATGTTTCTCTTCAAAATAAATTGTGCATTGTTTTACCCATGTTGGTGTTTTACCTCTATTTTCCACTCTTTTGGACATTAAATTCCACCCATTCCATAGCCACAGAAAACCCCCTAAAAAGGCCTCTTGATTCTTGTAAACTATAGGATAGGGAATGAAATATTACAAATCTTTAAAACTCTAATATTTTTACTTTTGGTTGGTGAATGAGTGGACATCCATAAATAATTTTTATTATCTTGAGATGAGTGAGTTCTGAGTGCCCACATTTCCATTTCTAAATTTAAGCATGAAAAATGAATTGTTTTTTGGAATTTTTCTTCTATAACAATTTTTGGTGGAATTAAATATGGATTATAGAAATGGTCTAAACCTCCCTTGATTGGGGAAAACAAAATTTTAATTTTTTTGGTGAGTGAAAATTATTTAGTTATGTTTTTATATTTTTTGTATATGAGGACATGCACAAGACTAAGTGTGGGGGAGTTAATGTTATTAATTTATTAACAACTTTTTATTTAACCCCTTTATTGATTTTCTATCAAAAGTGCATAATTGGTTTGAAGTATTCACGTTTTAATATTAAATATAATTTTTGAGCATTATTTGAATTAATCCAGATTTGAGTCAGTTTAATGTTTTAATCATAAATCTCATCTTACATATCCAGATTATGTGATTCTTATTTTTTAGGTCCCCTTATTCAATTTACATCATATCAGTAGAAGGAATATTTGGAAAATCTATCCATTTGAATGGTCATATGGTCCACACAAGAAGTCCTAAAGAATCTGCAAAGAAACTAGACCATCCATAATGATACAATTTTTAGTGTCAATCCAGAAGCCCAAGTTTGATGAAACTCCTGAAAATATTCTTTAATATCCAAAGGAATCATGGATAAAAATTTCAAGGCCCCAATACAACAAAATGTGGCCCAAAGTATGATTTGATGTCTGAACCACCATTCTGTCTGAGAATTAAAATCAACACACATTTATTGACTCTTCACTTGATATATAAATCCATCCATCGAGAAAAATGGAAACGATATTCATGCGTACATACAACCTACCATCTCCATGAATGGTGTAATCTATTTTCTATCTCTAAATTTAATAAATAACACTATATATATATATATTTAATATATATTATATTTATATCAAGTTTAAAATTCTGGATATTATGTAACCATGATAAAATTAAAAGGTTCCAAATCACTAAACTAAAACATACATGAAAAACAAAACAATTATCACATGAAACATTGACTTTAACAAATAATTATTAATAAATGGGTGATAAAACAATATATGTAAATAATATATGGTATGAAATATATGAGTATAGTTCTTTAATATATGTATAATAAACCTATATTTATTATATAGGATATTCTGAAACATACAAAAGAAGTCAAACCTGAGGTAAGGGTTTATCGTTTCACTTTTACTTATGCAAGACATATTCCATATTCTCTAATTATTTATTTTGAGTGGTGTATATACCACACCTTTAATATTTTATATCAAAAATCTCTTTATATTCATGGTATTTAAATTTTCATTTTATTTAATTTCTTTTATGTGGCTTATGATTCAGAAGTTACCAAAGTGGGAATGGTTTATTACATAGTCTCATCATTATTCATGATTATTTATGTGTTAGTATCTTTTTGGGGAAGTATTTTATATTTACATATTAAAATAAATATATTTTATTATCCTATCGTTATTCATGAATGTTTTCAAGTAATATTACCATTTTCCAATCTGTTACTTAAAATGATTTATAAAATTTTTTTAAGAAAATCTGTCTTTATTTATTTATTCATTCAAAAATATTTTTTCATCAAAATCCATGTTTTATAAAAATGAATTCACTTTTTTAACCTTTTAAAAATTATTTATTAAAATTTTTACCTATTTTGAATTTTGATAATTTTTTTGAAAGGAATCTTCATGTTCTTTTTAAAACAAGGTTCGTTTGGATTTTACTGAAAATGTAAAAGGAACCATTATTTTAACAAGTATTACATGAAAAAAATTTCCCTCCTTCATGACCAATCAATGTTTAAAATATTATTTTATAAGTTTCAAATGTTATTTTAAAAATTATTTGAGAAATTTTTGTTTTAAAAGGTAATTTTTGAAGTGTAATGGTTATTTTCCTCAAGAATGTTTTAATGATATTTTTATGGTAAATATATTCATAGATGACATAAACCCTTTATTATACTTATGATATAATGAGTATATATTGTATTGATATCATACTTATTCTTTATTTTTATGGTTTATGATTAGTTTGAATAAGGATGTACAATTTTATTACCATTCACTATATTATTCTAGATGGTTTAAGAAAATCTGTCTTTATTTCTCTATTCGGTAAAAAGTACCTTTTCATCAAAATCCATGTTTTATAAAAACAATTTAAATTTTTTAACCTTTTACAAATTATTTATTAATTTATTTTAACTATTTTTAATTTTTATAATTTTTTTTAAAGGAACCTTCATATCATTTTCAAAACAAGGTTCATTTGGATTTTATTGAAAATATGAAAGGAATCATTATTTTAACATGTATAACATGAAAAAAATTTCCCTCATTAATGACCAATCAATATTTAAAATATTATTTTCTAAGTTTCAAATGTTATTTTCAGAATATTTTTTGAACTTTTTGTTTTAAAAGGTGATTTTTGAAGTGTAATGGTTATTTTCCTCAAGAATGTTTTTCATGTCATTTTTATGGTAAATCTATTCATAGATGACATCAACCCTTTATTATACATATGATAAATTGGGGACATGTTGTATTGATATCATCCTTATTCTTTGTTTGGATGGTTTATAATCAGTTTTAATAAGGATGTATAATTTTATTACCATTCACCATATTATTCTGGATGGTTTATGATTATGTTTATTTGATTGGGGTAAGTATTAAAATTTTTTATGTTAATTTTAAAATATGAATGTTTATGTTGATTATATTTAACCCATTTAATATGAGTAATTGATTGTACTTATTAAGTAATTGGTGGGGCCCAATTTTAGATAACACTTGATGCATTCATATGTCTCACAAGACAAATTAGTTGGACAAATTAGATGATTTTATACCCACAAATTTAAATTGTTTTGTGAAAGGTATTGATAGTATGTTTCAAATGTCTATCATTATGAATTCCCTCATTATGAAATTAGTTATTAATGTCCATATGATTATTCTATTAGTTATAATATCCATGGATAAGTTTCAAGCTCATGTGATTATTTATATGGCATTATTTGATCATCGTTTATTCATGCCATATTATGTTCACGTTATTGATTAATTGACACATGTTTCAGTTATTTATCTTTCCATATTGATTATTATTTATTCATATATTCTGATGTACTCATACCCCTATTGATCATTTGAGATCACCCATTTATTATGTTTTATTTTCCCCAGGATACTAGAAAGTGTTTTTTAATTGAAATGCAGGGATATGCTAAGAAGAAATATGGAATTACAAAATAAAACACTTTGAATATTTTATGTGTTCAATTGTAATGTTAATTTAAATTATTTATCTAGTTTATCAATAATACTAAACTATTAGGCCCATAAGAATGTGATACCTTGTACCTAGTGCCAATGTAATAATGTATCCACTGATTTTGGGCTATTAGGGTTGGGGTCTGTACAATTGATATCATAGGAACAGTAATAGACCCTTGATAACTATATTTAATAAAACATAGATTATAGAACATAACCCTATAATATACATTGAATATAAATATATAAGAACATTATAAAAATCATGTTAATATAGAGATTATGTGCTTTTCCTAGAAATACATCCCTTCATGGTTACTATAAGTGGATGTAGTTCTAGAATAGATATACCTAGGGGTAATACTATAAAAAAGGTGCATCGAGATTGACTCGAGCATTACCTAGTACATGAAAATGATCCTTAATGCATTCCTGGATTGATGCTTCTAGGGGATATGCTTAGGATAATTCATATTTTCTTTACAAACCATTATGAATGATTTGAAAATATTTTTAGGATTTGGAAACTTTCCCCAAGAAACCATGTTTATGATTATGAGATTAGCCATGCATAAAATTTTCAATTTATGTTAAGTGTTTCTCTAGTTTTGGGATTATAAATTATGATGCATAATTTTATGAGATAATTTAGTGTATTCCATTGTTTAGAAATGGAACCTAGTAGAAGGAATGAGAACCCTATCAATGTACATTATCCAATGAGTACGAATGATCTTTTCTTTGACGGTATTAAGCGAATATTTTTAAGGGAATTAATCTCCCAAACAACCTCATAATACGAGGATACAATATCATGTGATAAAAAAAGAAATAATTATTTACGTATTATAGCTTCAAATGGAAGCAAGAGAAGAAGATGATGAAATATAAAAAAATAGATAAGGAGAAGAATGGAAAGAAGGGGATTCCCACATTTGATAATTGTTGAAAGAAACGCCCTGATACTTTCTTGAAGGGAATGAGAGTTTGCTACAAGTGTGGAGAAAAAGGACACCATTCTTGAAATTACATGAGTAAGAAAGAAATCACTAATTCTCAATGCTTCAAATGTAAGGATATGGGTCACTACACAAATGAATGCCCCAAGCATCAAGAGAATACACCTCAAAATAAGATAAGAGATCATGGTGAATCTTATTCTATTACCACATAAAAAGTGGAACAATTAATGTGATTATATTTGGATTCAATAATTATGTTATAGAAGTATTTTATCAATGATATTGTGGTTATAAGAATCATGAAATGTATAAGGATTGTACTGTAGTACTATTTCTTAAAAGATTTGAAGAATATATTAAATGGTAATGATGGACAAGAAAAGTGTTTCATTAATAATTTTAACCTCTTAGAAAAAAATTATCAAGGTAGGATAACCCTTATTATGTTCCGGATGCAATATATATAATAATGGGATGTTTATCAAATAGTGTTGGTGACCATGAAATTGTTTAGAGGTTTGATTTTTTATGTCATATTTTCTATAGTTTACTTCAAGTATTATTTTATGGAATATATTAGACAACCTAATATTTTATTTCTAGAGTTATGGATGTTTTCATTATGGATTTATGGTGATAAAGGAATTTAAATATTTTTAATGCGACATTAAGAGCCACTTTATATTTTCTAGGGAATATAATGTCGATTTTGTTACCTTCCTTCAAAAATTTTGGACTTTGAATTTAGATAGACTTATTTTAGATGTTTCTTAAGTTTAATTATATATGTAATGGATTAAGTTTAACTTTGGGTTTCATTGGATAACATGTGCTAAAAATTTTGATTTTGGAGAATATCTAGAGACAGGAGGAATGAAATTTTATTATAATGATATGTTAAATGTGATTTAGGCATAAAAATTCATTTTGGATATTCATTTATTAAAGTAAGAAATTAAGTGTGAATTGAACAAAGAACAAAAAAATTATGAAATTATGCTTATGAAATAGAAAGATATCATGTAATTATATTTTCATATGTTCTCAGTCAATATGGTAAAATAATTCCTTAACTCCAGGAAAAGGATCTTGAAACAAAAAATGTTATCCTAGTACCTTCATTTCCTATCAATCAAATGGTCCCTTAACTCTCCTCACATTTATGGTATTTTTTTGACTTTATCTTTATCATTCAATTTCTTGTGATTAATGATCGCTATCACCCTCCATCATTATTTTGGCATTATACTTTTATTACATGCTTATATCTTCACTTCCCACCTATATTCTCTTACTTGGAAACTGAGTTATATGATTATTCTAGGTGAATTTCATACTTAACTTTCTCTATTATAATAAGGATGTTTTATTAATCCTTTTAACAATTTTGGGTCTCAATAAGGGAATTTTTAAATGAAAAACCCTTGATTATTGAGATCAATATTAAATTGTGAGGACACAATTTACTTAAGGGGTGTTTAATGTAACACCCTAAGATTTTAAAAGATGTCATCATATTTGATAGAGTATATGGAATAAAACACCAATATTAGAATAGAATGTAACACCCTGAGACTTTAAAATATATTTATTTTTAAATAAATTCAATCTCTTCGATAGCTTGCAATGAACATGATACCTTGTTTGAACGAAGTGTGATACTCTATTAAAATATTGTTATTTAAACATGACCATTATAACCTAGAAATTAAAATGGTGGGTATGAATAATAATAATAACTAAATTATAAAAATTATATGTTTTGAACATGCATAAAATAAATTCAATGGTTATCTATTGATTATAAATAAAATAATAACCATTTAAAAGAGAAAGAAATGATTTTTGAAAAACTATATTTATTTGAAAGGCAGACTAGTCGTGCTTTGGTACATAATTTAAAATTAATTTTTACTAATTTTTGAAAATTTATTTTAAAAACTAAAATTTATTTTTGAAAAGTACATGTCAAAATTATCTCTGGGTTAGTTTTTTATAATTTCATAAAAAGATTATTATTTTTTGATGAATAGTGAAAAATATTTATTTTTATTGAAAACTTACTTTTCATTTAAATTATTTAAAATGTTAAATTTTATTTTAAATTATATTTAAAGTAAAATTGGATCAATTATATTACAATTTAACTAATATTTGTAATTGTAATTAATTTAATATTTAATTTTGATATTAAAACATTATATACTTATGAGAATTTTCTCTTTGGAAAACCACTCTTTCGCCGTGTCTACGATTTAATTTTAAATTGAATTATTATAATTTTTGTGAATTTATTTGGAAAAATTGATTAAATATTTGGAAGAATAATAATTTATATTATATAAAAAGTTCAAATTAATTTTTTACCAAAATGAATATTGAAAACCATAAAAATTAATCACCATAGTTAAGGTCAAAATGGGTTTACCGGGGGGTTAAACTAAGAAGAAAAGGATTGAAAATGACCTAAAACTTGTAAAAAACACATTAAATATAAATATTTAGACCCTATTATATATTATGTCCTATAGTGATCCATTTTGGGGGATTTTATCCTGATAAAAAATGTGAGTAGCACTTTATATTTTAAAAAATTCCATGTGAGTCATCTCCCCCACTTATAAAAGGCCAACCCCTCTCATCACCTCTTCACACTTCAAGAACCATTTTTTAGATAATATATGACCTAATACCTTCCTTTCACCCCTTAACACATCATATAGTCCTTTTTTAGATCATAAATCCAATCTAGAAAGGCATTAGGTTAAATATAAAGAGATTGCCCGAAGTAGAGGTAAGGTTTTTAACTATGCATTTTCATTTTACTTATTATAACTCCTTATAATCTTATTAAACTATGATAAAAAATAACACAATTACCCCAAATATAATGATATGTTATTATTTTAATTTAATAACCTAGATACATCTCCACTTCCATCAAATGAGAAAAAAAACTATCAATCATATGTACGGAGGACTACCGCCTCGCGAACCGATGTCCATCCATCCAAATTTATTTTTTTATTAAAACCATTTTTAAGAAAAATGGGAAACCAAAGTTTACAAAAGGCTACCACTATGTGCTGAAAGGGATCACAAACTGATTAAACACAAGAATAACATTTCTTGACCCAACTATTCTATAAAACTCCCAGTGTAATGAACTAACCCGGATAGATAGGTCTTCTCTAATAAGCTCTTTAAGATGAGAGATCAACCTTTCCATTGTTTGAATAAATTCCTCTGAGTTGATTTTACTCTGATGGAAGCGTCGGGCCAGAATTCTATCTTGATTATCTATCCACACTTCTTTCTTCTTTATTGCATCCACTTGCAACCATTGATTATAAATCCTCTTGAGTTCCTGTTCAGAGAAATTGGATCGTATGTATTTCTCAAGCATAACTTATTTGGAGTGAAAAATTAGTTTCAAGCACTCCTCTTCCTTTCCTTCTCTATCTCTATTGTATATAGTTGCTCCTACACTTTCCCCCTTCTGTAAGACTAAGATTTATTTATTTCTTCCCTTCTTGGCCAATCTAGTTTCCATAGGTTTTGGCAAGTAAGAGTAATCCTTGTGTCCCTTTGGCTTTTTCCCATGAACCAATATACATTTCCCTAAATCTCTAATTCATTTTTCCCTTATTCCTATGAGGGCTGTGAGGATCTTTTCCTTGACATCGGTCCATACTATCCACTGAAGGTAGACTATAACTGTCATACCATGACAAGTCAACCACCTCATTCAATGTAGATTCGTGGTCTTCTAATCCACCAAAGAAGTTCCTGAGCTTTATCTTCGGGTCAACTTTAAGGGGCCTCTACTTACTTAGAGACTTCTCTTTACCTACCATATTCTCCCAACCAGATATCTGCCCCCTAAACTCAGCCTTATGATGGATGAAGGTGTTTGGGTCTAAGGCCCTCAATGAATTCACATCCTTAAGCTTACTTTGACCATTGTAAAATGTTGCAGCCAACAAGTAAGGCTTCCAATACACCAATTTTGATCCAGTGAATTGCTCATAACCTCGACCCATAAACTGCTGCTGCTTATTAGTGTCCTCGTAGCCTCTATTTTGAGAGCCACCGAGACTATGGACCTCACTACATATCGATCTCGACTCACCTTCCTCTAAATTAGAGGTAAATATAGAGCTCACCGAGGCCATTTTTAAGGGGAGAACCTCTTCAACTATAAGGATACCCAAGTCATGCTTCAACCAGGTGAAGATATCCTCAACCCGTGGTCCAGCCTCCTCTAGCCTCACTTTCTTCAACCGATGTAATTCATTTTCCATCACCACCTTTCAAGGATTTATATATTGTTGATATAAAATATTTATATTATATTTATAAAATTATTATACTTTTAGAATTATCATATCACATATACCTTCTTACTTTTTATTCCCTGGTGGATACAATAATGCCGCTCGTGTGTACAACGAACTATCGCCTTGCAAAGTGGTGTGATAATTTTTCCACTTACGATTTACGTGGAAGGTAGTAAGGTTAAAATTAATTAATATATGTGATATTTATGAACTAAAAATATTTTTCTAAAATATAATATCACATATAAATTCTTACCTTCTAATTTGTTGGAAAACAACGTTGCTCGTGTGTACGTGCGGACTACCTTCTCTACATAGCGATGTGATTTTTTTTCATTTTATTTTTTACATGGATAGTAATAAGTATGTAGTTTATTAATATAAATTATATTTATATATGAAATAATAATTATTCTATAAATATTAATTTAAATTTATTTTTATATTTTTTCTATCCGTTGAGAAAATGGAAACAATGTTTATGCGTATGTACCGCCTCCATGAATGGTGTAATCCATTTTCTATATCTAAATTAAATAAATTAATATAAATAAATATATAATGAATATATATGATATTTATATCATGTTTAAAATTATTTAGATTATTTAACCATGATCAAATTAAAAGGACCAAAATTACTAAACTAAACACACATGAAAAATGAAGTAATTATCACCTGAAACATTGATTTTAACAAAGAATTGTTAATGAATGGGTGATAAAAGACTATAAATAAATAAAATATGGTAAAAAAATATGAGTATGGTTCTGTAATAGATTTATAATAAACCTATATTTATTATACAGGAGGTTCAGATACATATGTAGGAAGTCGAATCTGAGGTAAGGGTTTCTCGTCTCACTTTTACTTCCGTGAGACATATACCTTATTCAACACTTATTTATTTTATATGGTGTATATAATACCCCATTGATATGTTATATATTTATTCAATTTATCTTAATGGAATTCAAATTTTCGTTTGATTTTATTTCTTTTATGGGGATTACGATTCATAGGTTACCAAAGTGGTAAGAGTTTATTTAATAATATCATTATTATTTAAGATTGTTTTTATATAAGTCTCCCTTGGAGGACCTATTTGATATTTATATATTTTATTTTAATATGGTAATTAATGATATTTTCATGTAATATTATCATTTTCCGCTTTTTTTTACTTAAAATGTTTGAAAAAATGTTTTTAAGAAAATACGACTTTATTTGTCTCTTCGGTCGAAAATCCTTTTTCATAAAAATAATTATTTTCTAAAAATGATTTTAAAAATGTTTTTAAAATTTTAAAAATTATTTATTAAATTAATTTTTACCTATTTTTTATTTTTACAATTCTTTTGAAATGAATCTTCATGTTGTTTCCAAAATAAGGCCCATTTGGCTTTTACCAAAAACGTGAAAGGAAAATTTGTTTTAACATATTAAACATGAATAGAATTTCCCACCATCATTACCAATAAATGTTTTAAATATTATTTTATAATTTTAAAATGTTATTTTCAAATAAAATTATTTTCAACATTTTTTGTGAATTTTTTTAAAAGGTTTTCTTCCTCAACAATGTTTTTAATGAAATTATTATTGTATTTCTATTTATTGATGGAATAAACCCTTTATTGTACTCATGATACACTAGGGATATGTTTTATTTATATAATACTTATTATTTATTTTTATGTTTTACGATCATTTTGACCGAGGATTTATAATTTTATTACTATTCACCATATTATTATGGATGGTTTATGATAATGTTTATTTGATTGGGGTAAGTATTAACATTTTGTATATTAGTTTTTCAATATGAATGTTTATGTTTATTATGTTTCACCCCTTTTATATGAGTAATGTATTTGGATTAGTAAGTGATGGATGGGGATCAATTATTTATATCCCCTTGATGTATTAATAGGTCTCATTAGAAAAATCAGTTGGAAAAATTAGACAAGTTTCTACTAAAAAATTTAAACTCCCTTGTAAAAGGTCTTGACAATATGTTTTAAATATCAAGGATTATGAATTACCTCATGAGATTAGTTATTGATTCAATGATATTATTTTATTAGTTAGAATATCCATGGATAACTTTTAAGTTCATGTGATTATTTATATGAAATTATTCGATTATTATTTATTCTTTCCATATTATGTTCAAGTTATTGATTAAATGTCATGTGTATGAGTTATTTAACTTTCTATATTTATTATCCTTTATTTATAGATTTTTTTATACTGATTCCCTTAATCATAATTTGAGACAACCCCTTTATTATGTTTTATTTTTCCCGAGATACCAAGATGTAAATAGTAATTGATATGTAGGGATATTATAAGGGGAAATATGACATTCTCAAAGATTTTTTTTGTATTTTATGTTTTTAATATTAATGTCAATTTAATGTATGTATCTAGTTTACTAAGACTACTAAACATTTCGGTCCATTGGGATGAGATACCTTGTATCTAGTGCCAATGTAATAGAGTAACCACTGACTCTAGGCTACTAAGGTTAGGGTCTTTACATATAATCTCCCAAAAAAAATGGAGTATATCAAAGAAATATTATGATTCTAGTTGACATGGACAAAAAAATATTGACAGAGTATAACGCATCAATATTTTTTTTGGGTATAGGATATCATAATTGATAGAATTTTCCAAAATATGTGTCTCTTGAGACCAAGTTTTGACATGAATCCATATGATACATGGTTTAAAAATAGTACAAAATGAGACCTATAAACTTATAAACTTATAAACTTATAAACTTATAAGAATTTTAGAGTGTATGGAAGTCCATGCCTAATTAAGAAAAAAGTTATGAGTGGAGAAAAGTTTGATGATTAGGCTAAAGATGGATTTTTCTTTGGTTATACACCAAGTATGAGTTTCTAAAGGTTCTATAACAAGAGACTAAAAATAATTATTGAAAGTGATGATGTTGTAGTTCTTTCAAATGAATAAGAAACCAAAATAACTATTTTGATAAATGGTGAATCTAATGTTGAAAGATCTGAATCTATAAAATAAACATTACAAAACATAAAAATTCAACCCAAAGAAGGAGACTCTGATACCTTTAGTGATGATTGTGATACTTTAGAGTAAAACTAAACTAATTATATAGATAAAATAGTGAGTCAAAATACTATAGGTTCTATTTTAAGGAAAATCAAGTATATAGAAACTAAAAATATGATTGGAGACTAGAATCAAGGTGTGAAAACAAGGAGGAAAATCATAGTGGAAATCCATACAAGGCCACTATCAAAAGTTGAGCTATATTTTTTTGAGGAGGATTTTAAACACAAGGAGTGGGTTCGAGACAAAAATTAAGAATTGAACCAGATTGAAAAAATTAAATTTTAGAAAGTGTTCCCAAACCCACTAAAAATAATGTTATTAGAGTAATAATGGGTTTTAGAAATAAATTTGTTGAGAATGTTGAAGTGGTTATAAAAAAATCTAGGCTGGTATACATAATTTACTCACAAATTGAAGGGTTTTACTTTGATGAAACCTTTTCCCATGTATCCAAACTCGAGTCTATCAGAAAATTAATTTCCATAATATCTCATAAAAGCTTAAAAATATTTTATATGGATGTTAAATTAGTTTTTAGGAATGGTGATATTGATAAGGAATTTTATATGGAATAACATAAGGTATTTATTCTTGAATATAATGGAATAAAAGTGTGTATGTTGAAGTAGGATCTTTATGTATTAAAATAGGTACCAAGAGATTGGTATTTAAAACTTAATGAATATCTAAAGAGTATGAAGTTTAATAAATATAAAGTGGAAAATTAATTATATGTGAAGAAGACCAACAAAAAAAATTTATTTTTGATTGTTTTTATTGTTGAAATATTTTTTTTCCATAAATAATGAAAGCCTATGTGAGTAGTTATTAAGAAATATGAAAGAAAAACAAGTCAATGCTTGGAGAAATGAAAATTTTATTGGGTTTACAAGTTACCCAACCAACTAAATACATATTTATTTCATGAGAAAAATATTCTAGATATATATTAAATAAGTTTGACATGAGATAATCATGAGGTGTGTCTACACCAATTCAAGTGGGAAAAAAACTGAGTAAGGATACTGGATAATAAGAATTAAATGAGAAATAGTTCATAATCTTGATTGTAAGTCTTATGTATTTGACAACCACTAGACCCGATATTATATATGTTGTTACTATTTATATTGTGTTCCAATAAAATCCTATGGAATAATATATATTAGAAGAAAATAGTATCTTAATATACATATATAATAATTTCAATTATGGACTAATGTACACGAAGAATGGTGAAAAGAATAAGAGAGGATTTACTAATTCTGACTAGGTAGGATATTTTGATGACAGGAAGTCCACATTTGGTTGAGTATTTCTTATTGTAAGGAGTCAAATTTCATATAATTTAAATAAGAAAACATTAGTTACATTTAGTTCAACTAATAATGAGTATGTTTCTACATCACAAGAAGCTATAAAAATGATGTGGATGAAAACACAGATACATGATTTAAGTTTTAAAGTTGAGTATCCTCTAGTTTTAGGCTATGACAATCAAAGTTACATAGTTTTTAAAAAAAAATACTATGTATCATTTTAGGTATAAATACATTGATATAAAGAATCATTTCCTAAAAGAAAAGGTAGAAGAATACATCTTTATATTGGATTTTATTCCTTCTAAGGATCAACTGGCTGATATTCTTAAAAACTAACAAATGAACAATTTGAGAAAATGAGGCTAAAACAGACTCCCCCACACTATGGTATGATTTTTTTGGTTTCTTATTATATTTTATCTTGTTTAATTATTGAAGAGATGTTATATTTAGGGTAAGAAATGTTTTATTATTTTTGTGAGCTATTTTAATGTGTGTGTTGAGTTTTATAGAAAATATACCTACTTGATCATGATCAATTTACTTTTCTTGGTTGAATCTTAAAGTTTATTAGTATTTTTAAGGAAAAAATTGATTATTTATTTAATCAATATTGTTTCCTATATTTATGTAGCTCACATAGACTTAGAGTTGATAAATTCAAGAATATTTTCTTTAAAAAATCTGAGTTTTCTCCCCTCAATCATCACTTTTATTTTAGCATCAATAAGCTGAAGATAAATGAGTAGTATTTCAAAAAAACATAAAGGTAGGTATTATTTAAACCATAGTGACAATGTTGTATTTATCAACAGTAATTTTTACTATGATTATTGATGTGCTGATTCTAAATGTCTAAAACAAGTACTGTTGATATGTAAGTACTATGTTCAACACATAGAAGCTTTTTTCTAGTGGTGTAATTAAAATTTGATGTCATTCTTGAGAATATAATTTTTAAATAAATTAGAAATACCATACATTAAAAAATATAATTTGGATGAATTTTTATGTTCATTTGAGTTGTATGAGAATACCTCAAAATGATTTTAAGAGGTCCTAATTGAGTTTGATAGGAGTCTAGAAATGACGGCTAAGTCAGGTGATGTATAAGCATGAATTCTAGGAAATTTTTTATGAGTGAAATTATTATATGTTCTATCCTATCCTTATAACATTGAAATACCATAAGGTTAATCATTGTAAGGGTTATTTGATCCTCACATGTAACCATAATTCACTAAGCTTGTAAGGATGAATACCTATAAGGGTAGAGGCCCACATAAGCATAACCACACATAAGCATGAATTCAAATAAGGGTTGAGATATATATAGTAACTATCCCATAAGAATTATTATCCCTAAGGATAACTATAATGATCATTCTATCCTTAATAAGATTCGAATAATTGAGAAATAAAGAATTATTATATTTTGAGAGATATCAAAATGAAAATTATGATAAATTGGAGATTAATTTAGATGATTCATGTAAAAACCCCAAATATAGTAACCTAGAGATAGTGTTTACTTTATTATATTGTAATAAGATAAAAGGGACCACATCACCAAGGATTTCTTGGTTTAGTAGCCTTTAATAACCAAATACATACATGATTCCCATTTTACATTGACATAAAATATAAAACATAGTAAAATTAAATATTTGGAATCCTTGAAACTTATTCATAGATCCCTTATTCATATACTAGTTAAAGTAAAAAAATAAGGGTGAGATCAAATTCTCAGTAAGTGTTACATAAAATGGAAGCAATCATGAGTAAATATGGCATAATCAATATGGAAAGGTAAATAAAAAAACACATTTCCTTTAATAAATAACTTGAAAAAAATGAATTCATGGATAATATAAAAGTATTAACCTCATATATAATATTAACTTAACTCTCAATGAATGAAATTCATAATTTTGGATTCTATGATTAAGGCCTTATGATAATATATTTTCAAATATGGGTAGGTATACACTAAAAAACCATTTAATAATGCTAGCCAACAAGTTTGTCTAATGAGACCTGTCGATGAATCGAGGGACTATGTAATTACATGCCCCACCCATAAATACATATCCAATACATTAATAATATATTTAATAATAAATTTAATCCATAAAAAAATTCCTTATCAATAAATATCCGTATTGAGTAAGAATATAAAATATCAATATTTTTCTAGTAAATAAAATAAATTTCATAGTAAAACACCATATGTAGAAATGGTATACAGTTGAAAAAATAAGAATATACATTATAGAAAAAATATGGATATGGAAGATAAATTTAATTTTTAATGAAATATGATTATAATAAATTGATTTTTTCAAGATAAATTTAATGAACAAAAAATTATTAAGAGATAAAAGATGACAATAAATTCATCAGAAATATAGGTTTCATAATAAAATTGAATATATTAAATAATAAAAAAATAAAAATAACATTTCATTAAATATTTTTCTTTTTAAACCCTCTTAAAACTTATAGAAGAATCTAAATAGTGTAAAATGGTTATGGCAGTAAGAAAATTTATTAACTTTATATACGTTAAAAAGAAAAATTCCTTTTTACTTTTTTTGCAAAGAAAGTAAAAAACGAACCTTATAGAAAATATTAGAAATATTACTTTAAACTATTTTAAAAATTTAAGGATAAAATAAAATTTCTTTAATAAATCATTTGAAAAATAAAAAATATTTTTGAAAATATTTTTGAAAAATATGGACATGGAAGAAAAATATACTTGATCAAAAAGAGAAATAAGAAAATATTTTATTTTAAACATTTATTTGATTTATTTAAGTGATGAAGATAGAAAAATATATAACAAAACATGGAAATTACTTAAATATAAATAGGATAATAAAATATATAGAGTTTATGAAGGATATATTATAATATTACTTCAATGAAAATAAAAGCACTCTCAAAAAATGTGATTGCAAAATAAATTAGCACATATTTGATAACTTTTAAATTGTAAAAAATTAAATTAGTAAACTCAAATTGAAACTTTAATTACCATGAATATATATATATATATATATATATATTCATGTTAAATATTTCAAATTGTCATCATATACACCAGATAAAATAAAATAGGTGTATAATATCAAATATGTATTGATAGAGTGGAATTTGAGATAAAATCCCTTACCCTATGAATCTAATTAGTTGAAGATAATTTAACCTCATATATGATAAAATTATATTGCATAAAATAACTATATAAACATAAACTATATCTTATATGATCCACTTATAACATCTTATCACCTGTTTGTTAATAATCTTTCATTGTTATCATTGTTTCACGTGTTAACTACTTTGTTTTTCATGTATGTTTTGATTTATTAGTTATGGTCCTTGTATTTTGATCATGTTTCTATCATCTATATAATTTTAATAATTATTTAAAAATTTTAAATATTAATTATACATATACATATATATATATCCTTGAAAATAGGACATGAAAAATGAATGACATCGCTTTGTGGTGGTGATAGTCCACACATACACATGAGCGCCATTATCATTTTTATGGGTGGAAGGGTAAGGAGTTAGATGATGTTTTAAATTTATATAATCATAATTATGTCACAAATATAATATATATTCATTATTTCTATCATTATGACCAACCATGTGAGGCAGTGTTGGAAAAAAAATTACATCGGTTCATAAGGCGGTAGTCCACCGTATACATGAGTGGTGAGTTTTTTTCTCATTTGATGGAGGAAGATATGGATAAATTTTATTACATCTATACAATAACATATAATTATATGGTATATAATGGTTTTATTATATTATAATGGTTATGAAATAATTTAAGGTGTTAAAATAAGAAGAAAAATGAATGTGTTCAGTTAAAATGATTACCTCTTCTTTGAAAAATATCCTTTAGAGCTCCTCTTAAGGACAAAAATATTTGTATTCTGGGAAGATAAAAAACTATAAAACTCATATAATCATGTTTTAGAGATATTTTTTAGGGATATTTTGAGATAAATTTCTCAATAGGTGTGAATAAGTGAGTGGAGTAGGTTCCCTTTTATAAGTGAGGGAGATGACACACTTGGAATTTTTCAAAAGATTAAAATATATTAATGAATTTCTGAATCTAAATGACTCAAAAATGATTAATATTATAATGTTATAATGTTATAGTCTAAATATAATTAACTAATAAGGTTGAAGAAAGTTTTTTTGTGTTATCTTGAAGCCTTATCCCTTCATTTTTTAAACTTTTAACCCATTTTACATTTGACCATGATAACCATTTTTTACAAATTTTTCTATTCATAATGACCAAAAATGAAAGTAAAATTATTAATAAATTTATAAATTATTATTCCAAATGTGTAAATATTTTATCAAATTCCATTCCTATAATTTGTAGAAATTAATTTAAAAACAAACCTGCAAAACATGATGAAAATCAATTTTTCATGAAAATCCATTTTCAAGCATAAGAAGATCTTAAATTAACTATATAACTAGAAATAATCATTATATGAATTTAA
Source organism: Viscum album (assembly GCA_963277665.1). Taxonomy (NCBI): domain Eukaryota; kingdom Viridiplantae; phylum Streptophyta; class Magnoliopsida; order Santalales; family Viscaceae; genus Viscum; species Viscum album. Next base: position 353,606,107 of record OY728159.1, read on the forward strand.
ATACATATATTTATATATATAATCTATAAATTTTATTTAAATTATTCATTATTATAGGTTATTTTAATTAATTAAAATGGAAAAACATTAGACACTTAAAAAGGTTTTCTGAATAATATCCCTTTTTACCTCTAAATAATATTGCCTTTATTTATATAAAATAAATAATAATAACATGATTAATTATACATATTATAACACATTATTATAAATAAAAGCAGTATTAGTTAAATAACATGTTTTCAATTTTTAAAAAAATATTATTTCTAAGAGAAAATTTCAAAATTTTATTCAAGGATTTTTTTGACCTAGTAAGTTCTAAATCGATATTCATCCAATAAAATTAGAATTTTTGTGACATGAAATATTAAAATGTGAATTTTAGTATAGCTATATGAAAATAAAATTATCACTTACTATAATTGAATATTAGGTGTTATATTCTTCGGTTTAAAATTTTCATCCTAGAGATTTTCATGGATTTTTCTTTCTAAACAAATGAGGATAGTTCTACATTATAACATATTCAGGTTCCCTTGTTTCTTACTCTATTTTATGATTTATGAAAAGTACTTTTACTGTCAAGTCATATAATTTCACTATATTTGTTCTCTAATTTCAAGGATTTAGATTGGTTATTTAGAGTAAGATAGATCCAGTTTTAATTATATTTCTTTAGATGAGAGCACACACATTGGATCTGGCATATACTTCCTTAAAAATGAGATATAGAAAAAATAATGTACTTTAGAGTGGATCAGTGGTATTTCCAAATGGTATTCCAAATCTCTAATTATTTCCATAATTTCAAAAGGTTTGATGTACTCGAGGATTATTTTCCCTTTCTCACCAAACTTGATAACACCCTTCCATGAAGATACTTTCATGAAAATGCAATCTTCCACTTGAAATTCCAAATATTTCCTTTGGATATTACCATAGATATTTTTTTCTACTTTGAGATTATTTAATATGGTTCTGAATAGTCTTTACCTTTTTCTTTGTCTCCTTAATAAGGTCTAGTACTATAAACTTCCTTTCACCAACTTTATCCCAAAAAGTTGGATCATGACATCTCTTTACATATAATGCTTCATTTGACGACATATGTATACTTGAATGGAAGTTATTATTATAAGAAAACTCTAACAAATATAAATAGTAATCCCACATAACTTGAAATTCAATTTAGAATGACCTCAAAATGTATTCTAATGTTTTAATAGTCCTTTTGGACCATCCATTGATTTGAGGATGATAGTTGACAATCAAATGAATCTTGATATCAAGATCCATTTGAATACCTTTATAGATTTTTGATGTAAATAATTGATTGAGTTTTGAAAAAATTAAATGTTTTTCACCATGAAGTTTTACAAATTCATTAAAATAGAGTAATGTGAGGTACTAAAGAGGCAAATCTTCTCTTATAGTGAGAAAATGTGAATATTTAGTAAGGTGATCGAAAATAAACTATATGGAATCATTATTTCTAGGATTATTTGTTAATCCAATGAAAAATTCTATAGTAATTTTATCCCATTCCCATATAGAAATAAGAATAGGATTTATGAATACTCTGGGATGCTGTATCTTAGTCTTCACCTATTGAAAAATCAATCATCTTGATACATAATAAATAATTTCCCACTTCATATTATCCCACTAAAAATGATCCTTCAAATACCTATATATCTTAGTGATACTAGGGAGTATAGAGAAATTTGATATATGATTATCATATAATAATTATATTTTCAGATCAGGTTTATATGGAACACATATCCTCTTTCTAAATTTTAGAGCACCATTTTCATAAATGAAGTATGCCAATTTCCCACCATTAATGACTTTAATTTTATTTTGAATATTCTCATCCTCAGGATGATAAATTTTCATATTTTCCAATAAATATTGTTTAGAAATAATTTAAAAAATATCGATGCTTCCCCTTCCTTAATAGTTCCCATATCTATATCCACTAAATCCATAAATATAGGATCCTTGTTAATCTTAATTTTGGTTAGGATTCTATGATATTTCTTGCTCAATGGACCTACTACCTTATTTTCCTACATTGGGTGGTAGTGTATTGATACATCATAATACTTGAGTATCTCAAGCCATCATATTTTTGTCACGTTGATCTATTTTTGTGAAAATTTGTATTTCAGAATCTTATGATCTATGTATATCTCATATCTTTCACCATAGAGATAATGTCACCATATCTTAAAATCAATTATTATAACTACCAACTCAAGATAATGGGTTTAATATTTTTACTCATGATTATTTAACTACCTTAATGTATAGGAAATAACTATTTCATTCTATACAAGGAAACAACCATGTCCATTCTTCAATGTATCACTATATATTACAAATACATCCTTTCCTGATGATAAAGTCAATATCAGGGCATTGACTAATTTCCTCTTAAATTATTCAAAACATGCTTCATATTTCTTTTTCAATATAAACTTAAACCCTTTATGTATAATCTTGGTTAATGAGTTAACTAATTGGGTTTTTTGAAGAAATAACTAATAGTAACATTCTAATCCAAGTAAACTATATACCATGGTTTTCTTTTTCAGTGTAAGTAATTATTTATCTGTATTTGTATTCATAGGATCAAATGAGATTATAAAATTAGAGGCAATATGTCCAAGAAAAGAAAATTTCTAAATATAGATTTTACTTTTTTCTAAATTTCCCATATAATTTTTTTTCTTTAAGAGGCTCAAGAATGATTCTCAAGTGATTTGCATGGTCCTTATAGTTTTTATAGTACACCAAGATATCATCAATAAATACCAAAAAAAATTTCAAGATATTTCTTGAACACTCTATTCATTAAATCCATAAAAAAATGGGTGCATTAGTTAATCTAAATGAATTATTGTAAACTAATAATTTCCATATCTGGTATGAAATTATGTATTTAGAATATATTCTTTATTTACTTTTAATTTATGATACCCATAATGAAAGTCAATTTTTGAAAAATATTGAACTCCATGAAGTTGATCAAACAAGTCATCAATGTAAGGGAAATGATACTTGTTCTTTATAGTTATAACATTGATTTACCTATAATAAATGCAAAAACTCATAAATCCATCTTTCTTATTAACAAAAAGGATAGGGGATCCCCAAGGTGAAACACTAGGATTTATAAATCCCTTGTCACCAAAATCCTATTGTTGTTTCTTTAACTCCACTAATTCCATAGTGACCATTCTATATGGAGTCTTTGATATTGGTCTTTCATTGGGGATTAAATCAATGGAAAAATCAACTTTAGACTCTAGAGGATGACTATGTAATTCCTCATGAAATACATCAATGTATTCCTATACAATTGGTAAATCCTCAATTTGAGGATTAAATTTCCCATCTGTAGATTTTTTCTACTATTATTCCCCAATAATTTCAATTAGAATATCTACTAGAGGTGGATATAAACATGACCCAGATGACAAAGTCTTCCCTCTAAAGACACGAAATTGCACATCTTCATCATGAATCATAATTTACTTCTCTTAAAAATAAATTTTTGAATTAAATTTTGAAATCCAATTTATATTATGGATTATATAAAATCTAATCATAAGTATAATAACCAGGTCTACAAATAGGGTATGTCTTTGTTTCATAATGTGAATATACCAACACATCCTTGTTATGGTAATACTTCCACTTGGTGTCTTCGTTGAAAAATCCCCTTTTAAGGTACTAAGTAAATATTTAATTTTCTTATAAAAAATATAATATATAAAACATTGAAAATATCTAGCCTCAAATAAAGCATTCTCCACCATATCTTTAGGATATTAAACCTCAGCTATAGTGATCACATATGCCTGGACTTCTCCCCTTGGACTATTCTACACATGGAGAATTAATTTGAATAACACTCCATTTATCTATAGTTGAATCATGGTGTAACAATACTTTATTTATTTACCTTTCATTCATTAGTTAGATGGCCCTTATCTCCTCACTTGTAACAAATTCCCATGCCCTTCTTGAATTTTCTAGGACGTTTCTTTCCATAATTTTTACATAATGGAAATTGCTTCATTCCCTTCTTATTATTTAACACATTCCATTTTTCTTAGTGTTCATACAACATCTTATTTTCTTGATTTCCCTTGAAGATATATGATCTATACAATTATTTCTCTATTTTATTGACACATAATACTATTTTATCATATGATAATTTTTTTTAGAAATTGTGCCTTTAGGATACTTGTCTTAAATAATTCCAATAAATGGTCTTTTTTTAGATTATATATGTAATCTATAGCATACTTGGATATTATTATAAAGGAAGCCTCATACTCTATAACACTTTCTTCATAACTTTTATTTAAGATGATAAACTTTCTATTCATTTTAGTTCATTATTTATGAGAGAAATATTTATCAAATAATGTTACATTAAAATATATCCATTCCATATGTTCTTATTATTCTTCCTCCATATTATTTCAAATCAATGAACACCATTAGTTATAATCACCTTTAAGATAATAAATTTCTAGTATAACATTTTACCTTTCATTGCATCCCAAGGCTAGAAATATCATTGCAAGGAACTTAATTCATTTCTCAACAACCAATGGATTAGTAGTTCCAAAAAAATATGGAGGCTTCTATCACATGAAATGATTCTATATAGGTGTATGATTCTATGAAACATCATGTTGATTAATATGTGGAATTTTATTAGCTATAACCTAGGTTAGATTCCCTAATATGGTCATGACCTACTCAGCTCTAAAACCAGTTTTGTTGGTTTGCTCAGTAGGGGAATATATACATTAGAAATGAGTATTTATTCAATTATTTCTTATAAGAACCATTTCTAAAAAATTGAATAAAAAAAATTAGATCATAAAATTATAAATTTTAAATCATAGTCTATAATAATTATAAATCTTTACATAAATTGAAAATTCATGCATAACTAATATCATAATCATAAACTTGGTTTCTTCAAATAATATTTTTTTAATTTTTTTATAATGATTCATAAAGAAAACATGAATTAATCCAAACATATCCCTTGGTAATGTCAAACTGGGTGTGCAGTAAAGGCACATTCACCATGCACTAGAATGATGGATAATATATACTCGAACAACTATTTTTTGGGTTATTACCCCTAGTGAATCTACGCTAAAACTATATCAACTTTTAGTATGAAGACAAGGATTTATTACGAGGAATACCACATAATATTTAAATTAAAAAAACTTTTATGACATTATCTTATAATTATACATATCCACAAATTCTTTTATAGGGTTATTTTCCCTAATATATGTTTTCCTAAATCAAGTTCCCAAGGTTTCTACTAAACTTGTTCTGATACCAACTGTAACAACCCCAAATCTAGTAACATAGAGAAAATATCTACTTTATTACATTAGAATACGATATAAAGGATCACATAACCAAGGATCACTCAGTTTATTTGTATTGAAGAACCATAAATATACATGGTTCCCATTTTATATTGGAAATAAAATATGAAATATAGTAAAAGTAAATATACTGTATCCTTGAAACTCATTCATAGATCTTTTCTTTATATCTTGGTGAAAGAAAAAAATAACGGTGATCTAAAAAACTCAGTAAGGGTTACATACAATGGAATCTATCATGATTAAATAATGAATAATCAATATGGAGAGGTAAATAACTAAAAACCCATATCACTTAATCAAGAACCTGATCCAAAAATTCATCCATGGATAATATAAAATTATTAAAGTAACAACCTAAGATTTTGTGAATTATTTTTGAATTAATTTAATATTTTTTATATTTTTTATTCCACAGAACAATGAATATACCTTTTTTTGTTTGAAAACACTAAGTTTGGATTTCATTATACGCAACACCAAGTTAAGCATGTACTATACGCAACACATATATTAAATTTTAGTACCTACAATACTATGTTTGTCTTGTGGTACACATAATTCCGAGTTCCTTAGATAGCTTTCATTACACATATGGCTGAGTTTTACTGAACTACAATATACTATAAATATAGTTATTAGAATATTATTATAGTTACCACCTAACCATTGGAATGAAATTTATGAATAAGATTAACTAAATTGTAAAATTATGATTTAAACATGTATATAAAATTAATACTTTGGTTATAAATTATTTAGAAATGAATGCAAGAACTATTTTAAATTAAAGAAATTACTTTTCTAATATAACTATTTTTCTATATACAAACACAATTTTATGTCAATAAATTAAAAAAAGCCATTTTTGATGAATATTTTCAATAAAATTTATATATTATATATTCAACCAAAATTTTTGATACTCATAAAATATATTTTATAAGTATAATATAATAATAAATCCAATTTTATGAATAAAAATATGTATTTCTCTAAAAGATAATTTTACAGCTTTTTAATAGAGAACCCATTTTAAATCTAATTTTTGATAATTTTATAATTTTTATTTGAAAAAATTAACTTCATTTTTGAAATAGGAGTATAAAAATTTACTTTGGGTAAATTATTAATATTTTTTTGAGAAGTTTCATTTTTTGATGAATAATGAAAAATACTGAATTTTAATTTAAAACCGATTTTTCATATATTTTATTTATATAGTAAAATTATTTATTAATTCTTTTTTAAAGTTTAATTAGATAAATAATACATCTATTAATCCAATTTAGGTCATTTTAACCAATTCCACATTAAAATTGGATATAAAAACATTTCAAACTTTTGGATTTTTGCGCTTTAAAAACCCGCTTTTGCAACATGTCTGTGAGATTAATTTTAAATTAATTTATGCCACTTATGTGTTTAGAATTTTGAAAAATGGATTTAATATTTGTAATAATAATAATTTATAATATCTAGTAAGGTCAAATTAGTTTTTGACCAAAAATATTAATGAAAGTACTTAAAATTAATTACAGTGATTAAGGTAAAAACGAGTTTACTTAGTGGTTAAACTTTTACTTAAGGGAAAAATACCATAGAAACATTTAAAAAATACATTGGGTGGAAATATTTCAAATGTATCCTCCATTTTCTCAAAAATGGATAATTATTGGAGGCACATGATATATGGGAGAGCACTCAATAGTGTCTACCTTTTTATATTTACAAGAATGCCACTCCACTATAAAAGGGCACTCACCCCCTCACTTACTCACACCTATCAAGATACTTTGGATCATAAAAAAACTACCCAAATAATCTCTAAAATTCACTCATATAAAATTATAAGAATACATTTGGTCATAAATAAAACCAAGTTAGTCATTTGGTGCAACCAAAAAGAAATACCCAAAGAAGAGGTAAAATCCTTCCACAAGCTCTTTTGTATTGTTTTCATTATCCAAACCATAAATTATTCTTATTACATGATTATATAATAAAATTAGTATCATAAATGTAATAATATTTTATTATTCTAAGGGTTCAAACTACACCCACACACACTTCCATCAAATGGGTAATGAACTTACTGTTTGTGTGTACGACAGACTACCTCCTCGTGAAACAATATCATTCATTTTTCATTTACCACCTCTCATGGTTGAGAATTATGATGTAAATTATGTTTTATATGATATATATGATATTTATGTTGTATTTATTCTTCTTTAATTATCACATAAAACATACATTCATGATTTAAATTTTGTTTAAATACGAAAATATCATTTGTGGACGTGTGGACTACCGTCTCCTCAAAGCGATGTGATTCATTTAAAATTTTCATGGAATGTATTAATGATTGGGTTTAGTAAATTTATATGATATTTTTAAAATAACAATTATATTTTAATTATAATATATATATATATTTATATTTATATATACATATATGTTATTTACCTTCTTTCAATATAATGAGAAAATGGAAACAATGTTCATGTTGATATATAACCTACCGTCTCCCTGAACGGTGTATTTCATTTCACATTTCTATATTTTATATATTATTATAAATATTTATATAATAAATATATATTATATTTATATCAAGTTTTAAATTCTAGGAATAATTAAATCATGATCTAAGTAAGATGATCAAGAATTTCAAGTCAAAACATATACGAAAAACAAAGCGGATATTACTCGAAACGTAAAATTAACATGGAATTATTAATAAATAGGTAATAAAAAGTAAAAATAAAGTAATATATGGTATTATATATTAGAATAATGTTCTATGGTATATTTATAATACAATTATATTTACTATACAGGAGTTTTGAATGTGTACAAATAAATTCAAGACTTAAGGTAAGAGTTTTCTCGTCTCAATTTTATTTTTGTGAGAATTATGCCTTATCCAACACTCATTTTTTTGTGTCTTGTATATAATGAAAATTATTTTATTATATGATTATTATACTTTAAATTATCTGTATTTACTTATCCATTTTATGATCTTTATTTCTTGTGGGTTTTGGTTCAAAAGTTACTTAATCGGTAAAGTAATTTTGTATCAATTTGCTTCTTTGAGATACATGCCTTGTTATTGACCTAAAGTTTTCTATGAGGTGTATATAATTACATTTGACATGTTATATCATGAATATAATTATTTTAATTATATTTTAATCTTAATTTAATGTTATTATTTCCATAGGAACATGATTCAATGTTACTTAAGTGGTAATTGTTTATTGCTACAATCTCATTGTTTATAGAGATTATTTATGAATATGATTCCATTGATTACATATCATGATCCTTATCTCAAAAACCCTGAGGAATTTTTTTCTCCTATATTTATTCAAGATATATCCATGTATTTATATAATTTTCCCACTCTTTGGTAATTAAGATAATTAAGAAAGTTTTTTTAAGAAAATATTACTTTATTTCTCTCTTCTGTTGGAAATATTTTCTATTCACACAAACCATGTTTTATAAAAATGTTTTCAAATAATGTTTTACTATGATGTGTAAAATAAATTTTTACCCATGTTTTATCGTTTTAATTTTTTTAAAAGGAATATCCTTGTCTTTTTCCAATCAAGGATCTTTTCTTAACTTTTTTATGGTGAAAAAGGAATGTTCAACATTTACATATTTACCAGCTATTCTGACCATCATTTCCTTGATGCTTCCTTTGAAATTTAATAAGGTTATGTTTAAGGAAAATGTTTTTACTAATATTTTATAAATTAGTTATTTTAAATTAGTTTTCAAAGAAAAATGCTTTTAATTTTTTTTATGTTTTAAAAGTGTTTCAAAATGGTTTTAAAAGGTTCCTTTATATGATTTCAAGGTTATTTTCAAAGGAAATATGTTTTCAAAAAAGTTTTATATTTTAAAAATAATTTTTCAAAGAAGAAAGAATAATTTTCTCAATAAATGTTTTATTTTTTTAATGAATCCTTTATATATTTTAAAATTAGTTTTCAAAGAAAATGATTTTGAAAATTTTATATTTTTTAAAAATTGATTTTCTAAGAAAATTCATGTTCTAAGTGATATTTAAAAATTATTCTCCATCTAAGATAACATCCTTTGATATAGTTTATGCTTTACTAGGGATATGATCCAAGTATACCATTCATATTATTTCTATAAAGAGTTTATGTTTTTATGGCATAATGTTTATGGATCCTATTTCTTTCCATGGGTAAAACATGTTTCAATGAGATTATTATGAAAACCATTTCTTTTCCATGAGCTAATCATGTTTCAAGGAGATTGACATGAAACCAATTTATTTTCCATGGTTTAATGAAGTTATGAAAGAATAATTTTTGTAAAGTTTTTTATGATGATATGAAATCCCCTTGTGCTTTATTAATGTTGTGGTTCATGGAAATGGATTGTATGATGAGGGTGGACTAGAAATCACCAGATAATCTCGTTACAACTTATATGATGGGGTGGCCTAGATTGCATCGAGTAAGACTATTACAACTTATACGATGGGGTGGACCAGATAGTGCTAAATAATCCCATTATAGCTTATATGATAGGGTAAACCAGATAGGATCGGGTAAGCACATTATATCTTATACGATGGGGTGGTCTAGATAGCGCATGGTGAGCCCGTTATAGCTTACATGATGGGTGGGAGTTATATCCACCTCTAATGTATTGGGTAAAGATTTATATCTAATAATATAATGATGAAAACAAGTTAATGGGATTGATCCACTATGGGAAGAAGGGTAAACCCAATCCACTATAAGGAAAGGATTTTGACTAGGGATGGCGGTGTTTCCTGCCCAATAGGTGTAGTCCCCATAAAGTTCATAGATGATCTTTGGAAATGATCCTTGGATTAGGTTAATGTTTTCAAATGTTTATGTGTCTTCCAAAAATTCCATGCCTTACTCCCATGTTATTCTATCATGGATTATTCTCTTAATTACCTTATGATTCATGTCTTACGATATTCTAATATTTATGCCATGATCCATGTTTATGATCTTTGATATACAAGGTATGATATTTTAATGTTATGATCATCTTCTTAGACCCTTATACTCATTTTATTCTTACATATGTACCTTTTTTACCCTGAATGATGATCTGATCTCACCCCTTTAATATTTTTCCTTTCCCCAGGTTATGAAGAAGGTTTTAAGTAGGAGTAATAATGAGGAATATATTTAAGGTAGATATTTCATATATTTCACCATGATAGAATATTGTGTTTCCACATCTCCAACGACACTAAACTATTATGGTACTTGGGCATGTACTTTTGTAATGTCCTGAATATTTATAAAAAATGGTGTAGTATCCATGTATGTTAAGTATGGGTCACTATAGTTGGTATCACAGAAAAGGTTTAGTCAACCTTTGGAAACTAGGATAAGAAAAAAATAATGAAATTATTAGGAATATTTTTATGGATATGTCAAGGGATTTCTCTAAGGATAAACCTAATGTGTATTAGATTTAAAAGTACGCGTCATGATTTAGGAATCCTAAAAATAATTTTTCATGATTTTGTGGTTTTCATCTATGATAAGTGTTTCTCACAATATACTTGTTGTTTTTAGTGAATGGATAAAACCTGAAGGAACCATGTTAATGTTGAATGAAATAGATAATTTAATGATTGTACTCCTAAGAAACCAAATGATATGGGAGCTAGAATGAAAATTATTGTTGATATTCTCTAAAATATTTCTCAAGATATGAATCATGTTGAAATTCCAAGAGAGAAAAGAAGGAAACAATGTTCTGTCATGTTCTTATTAAGGTAACGTCCAACTTCTTTTAATGGTTCCACTTATCCATTATTTTTTGAACAAATTTATCAGTACCATTGAAAATATATTTTATATTTTTTAGTGTTCAGAGCATGAGAATTTCATCTTGGCTGATTATCATTTGGAAGGTAAAGTGGATCAGTGGTGTAATTTTGTTAAGAACATAAGAGAATAAGAAGAAATTGAATCTATGGAATGAGAAGAGTTTTAGGGGATATTTTTTAGCAAGTAATTCCCTTTTATTCTATAAAAAAATATGAAAAAAATAATTCCTTGAGGTAAAAGAAAAGGAGTATGAATCTATTAGTACATCTAAAGGAAATTTTACAAGTCTTCCAAGGTATGATTCTCATTTGATCATCATACGTGAAAGAAAAATCGATCGATTCTTTGGTGTCCCGAAACTAAGTCTCCAAAAGGCCTTAACTATAAGAGAATTTAGTAGTTATGAAGAAGTAATTAGATGTACACTAAAGATAGAAATGTAAAATAGATATTACTACCATTCCTCTAGTTTTGATAAGAAAAGGAAGATTGAGTATCATGAATAATGAAATGGGGTAAAGAAATTTCAGGTATCTGCATGCTAGATATGTGAGAAGAAGAAAAAATCGAGTTAATTTAATGGTACAAGGAGGTGATTTAAATATAGAATGGTAAGTCATAAAGTTTGTGAGTGTCCAAATATGATTAATAGGATGGTTAATGCAATGGAGAAGAAGAGAATTCCAAAAAATGCACCACCTACACTCTAGTGTTTCAAGTGCAAGGAGTTTGGGAAATATGAAAATCAGTTCCCCAATCAAAGGTCTAATATTGAAAATGATCCAAAAAAACCTATGAGAACAAAGGGAAAAGGTAATTATTATTCAATCACAATATATGGTGTAAATAATGATAATTAGGGAACACTTATCCTCCCCTCCTTAGTTGGGTAATTTCATGTTTTATTTTTTATGAATAATTCCTATGAAAATCTTATTTTTTAACCTTTAGTGATGTTTCATGTGATTTGATCCATCTACATGAATTATAGAATAATAAAATCACATTTTATATTCTATCGATACAAGGATGGACCCATGTTTTTAATGGAAATGTTTTTGATATAAGATAAAATCATATTTAAGGATTAAAGGGTGAATTGTATTTCAGATGGGTTATAAGGTTAACCATTTATGGAATGGTTTATGTTAAACTTCATATTAGATTTTAAAGATTCAAGTATTATCTTTCTATATGAGGATTTATACCTATTTGATAACCCATGTTAACCTTTTTTTTGTGATGATATGTCAAGAACCAGCCCAGGGTTAACCCTGAGCCAGTCTGTGGAAAGTCCTGAGGGGTGTTCCCGATCCACCCGGGATGGAAACTAGTGTTGGGAATAAAAACACACACCTGAGAACGATTTAATCCCAAAAAAAAATAAACACCCAGGACCAGATAAATAAATGAAATAAACTAAGGATGTAGCAACATTGACAACTGAAAATAAATAAAATAAACTAATCCAGATACAAGGTGCACCTCAACAGACAGAAAACTAAAATACAAAACTGAAAACCTAAACGAACAAAAAAAACCACCACAACCCGATCTCCATGTGACCTCTTGGTCACCACCAACCATAAGACCAACTATGCTCCAACATCGAGCACTTGCTAGGAAAACCTAAACAAAGACTGAACCTGCAAAACAGCTCGGGTCTACCGACACCGAGTGGTATAGGTAGGGTGTGAGATAATTGCTCAGTAGGAAACCACCGTAGATTATATGTCATTAATTCCACAATAAATTCCATTAATACTAGTTTGAACTACATTATAAAATTAGGTTTTCATACACACTTTTCTTTTTTAAAAAACAAAAAAACATGATCCACTACCCTTCAAGTTTAAAACCAAATACAAGGGGAATGAAAGGGGAGTTGTGGTTTCTATTTCAAAACATCTAATTGAAATCCTTTTTAATGTAATCACAATTTCACAATTTTCTAGATAAATACCAAAACCAGGTGAAAAGAAAAAAAAAGTCCACACAAAGATGGAAATGGCTCTAATAGTACTCATAACGGGGAAACACGGGAAATCCTAGGAATGCAGAGGAAGACCAGAACATACTATATATGTGACTCATCCTGAAGGCATGCCTACTCTTGATGACGTCATAATTCCCTAACGTCCGACCATCGCCCTACCTGGCCTGGTCAAGGGGCCCAAACCCATAGCAATAATAACACAATATCTCTCTGCTATGGGCCACTAGCCAGTGCATAATCTAAACGACTGCAACAATCATTCTCAATAAACCTCTTTGCTATGCTAGGTTCCCATGTAAAGTTCTCAAGGGGGTGTTCCATATCATTCAAAATACAAGTCACATACATATAATCAAACACACTGCACAAACTGGCACCGCCCTGACCACCTCAAGGGTTTTCCCTTGCCTCAAAATAATTATCATTCAAAGAAGTCCCATACCAGGGACCCTTCCATCTCACGAGTCAACATTTAGGCAGGGATACCAACCCAATAAGGGTTTTTCTAAAAATCTATTTCAAAAGCCAAACGGGCCGTTACACCAAGAATTCACCAATCATTTTTAAAGTTCCAATCAGGCCATTTAAAGAAAACAAGCGGTAAGTGAAACTTGATGAAAATGCACCACACATGTTGAAATCCAGTTTTTAAATCATACACACTCTAAAACATTTTCCAAAAATAGTTTCACACTTCTTCAATAATTTAATAAACCATTGAAGCACCTTATAAAACAATTATAAATAACACTCAAATCATTTAACAAAAATCATTTTTTAAAATAATACTATTTATCCACATTCAAATGCATAGGCAAAAACATGTGCATGAATTGAAGGACATGTCAAAACCTATATTTAGGAAGTTAAACTAACAATAAATTATTACTATAAACTAAGTAAATTTTAATAAAAGTGAGAATCAAGGTGTAACAATTAAATACTAAAATACAAGTATCGCATGGAATGAAATTGGAAGAAAAGGTATGGAATCACCTACCTCAAAGAATTGGCTGAGCCAATGCTTTCAAACTCAGACAGCCACCTGTTCACGTACACGCACTCCCACAAAGGCGCACACACTAGAAAAAAAAAATCTCCACACCTTAACAATATAGTTGACACCCAAATTCAGTGCGACAAAGACCAACGCACAACCAAATAAATATCAGGGACTCAAAAACAACATAAGACACTAAAATGGATGAAGAAAAACAAAACAGCGGGTGCATTAACCTTACCCGAAAACTTGGCAGCAAGGAAAATTGAGTTCATCAACTTCTCCCTTGGTGGAGGATACTGGAACCTTGAACAACGGGTCTCGATACATTAATCTCATAACCCAGGCACCAAGAAAAATACACAAATCACAAAATAAGGTATTAGGATCTGGTCAATTAAAGAAAAACACCAAAAAGAAATAAAATACCCATAGATCAGAAGAAAAATATATGCCTGCAATGGGAAACACAGTCACGTTGGAGAAAAACGGATGCGCTAGGGCAGGGGGTTCGAGTCACGTCGAAACGTGCCGAGAAGGGTGGTGTGGCACTGCAAAATATAGGGAAAACAGGAGGGGGTCTGCTGTACTGGAGAGGAAGGAAATGTGGAGGGCGTCGTGCAAGGAGGGAGGGGCGTCGTCGGATGGTCGACGGTTTGAAGGTAAAGCCATAGTGGATGGACGGCGCGGGGAGGAGGCCGGGATGGGCAGTGGCGCTGGGAGGAGGAGCAGGCCAGCGACGACTTCACTGGACTGGGGAAGAGGAAATGACCAGCTTGTGCGGAGGAGGCGGAGTAGGGGGTGCGGCCGGAGGGATGCCGACGGAGGGGAGGGACGCCGGAGGAGGTGCGGGGGAAGGGAGATCTGGCTTGGGGGGGGGGGGCTACGCGCAAGAGGAATCAGGGAAGGGTGGGGGGTACCACAGGTAGCTAGGGTTTCATGTTTTTTTTAATTTCTTATCTTAATAATAATAATAATAATAATACTAAATTGATAATAATAATAATAATAATTATAATATAACAATAATAATAATAATAATACAACCATAATAATAAAATTTGTAATAACAACAATTCAATAATAATTATATTAACATTCGTGATCATAAAAATTCTAATAATAATAATCCCAATAATAATATTAAAAATCATAATATTATTAATATTATTATTTCTAACCATTTTCAACAATTAATTCCATCAAAATTATCTTTCTTTCTTTCTTTATTTATTTATTTTCATTCACCAACCAAATTAATTAATTTATTTATTCCGAACTGACTAACCGCATGATTCGCCTACAGTAAGACGCGCGGTTGAGAAAACTGCACCCAAACCGTGCCACCCCGGTACCACCTAGTTATAGGGTTAAGCTGCGCGCTTGTTGTGTGGCTTTATAAACCGCGTGCAGGTCGCGCGCCATAACTCCGACCCATTCGGGTAACCGCGCGGGCAACGCTCAGTTAAATCTAGTAGTGCGGATTAACCGCGCAATAGAGAAAGTTATACAAAACTCAAAATAATAATTAAAACAATTAAAAATAATAAATAAAACAGGTCGGGGTGTGACAATTCACGCCACCACAAAACTTTCTGCCCCTAGAAAGTCACCAAGATGACAGTTGACACAAATCGAGTTCATGTCCAGACACAACCAATAGAAACCGAAAGCCTCAGGGTGACCATTCCCAACACACGTCACACCCAACCAGTTCTAGAAAAACCACTGCCCAAAATTAAGGGGAGAACATGGGAGGGTTCTCCCCACCATGAGAATATACTAATATAGAAACCTTGAAATCAGAACACACCACCCCCAGGGGGGACAACACGGGAACTCCCAAACCAAACTCATTCTTTTCCCCACATGGACCTAACAACACACATGAGACTCTGATGAAAGATCTCTATGGAATAACCCAACAAATTGAGGATGAGAAATTAACTCAACACCTCCCATCAATTTCATGAAATGAACATCCCCCTAACGAACACAGCTGAGACCAACTGAAAATCAGAACAAGACCGTCTATTCATGGGCCCACACCATTCAAAGAGACCGAACAATTTAAAAACCACACTGAGAGAAGATAAGACAACTTGGATTGTGGTGGAACAGACTCATCATGCCACCACAACAAGGATGAGTTTACGACAATGATGAGATTAGAACCAGGAAATTTTGGATATTTCCATTCCAAATCCGAAGAAATTATCTATACCGAGGTTCCACACACCCTCGAAAACTCCTGACTATGCACAAGCTTCGCCCCGAGACCTGTGGCTGGGGAACTGATGGCTGAAGCGTCTCCTGCCTCACAGTCAGGCATTTTCATCTTCTGGTCTCTAACTCCTTTTGTTCGATGATTACAACAACCATGATGGTCATACATTTTCAAAGGGATGCAACATGATGACTTAGAATGTCCGGATAGGCCATACTGGTGGCGCACAAGATAGTGGTCCGACGAACTAGGAGCCAGTACTGATGAGGATGGTTTCTTGGAGACAGGTTCCACTGGCCCGCACTCCTTGCCAGATGGAGAACCTTCACAGAATTCAACCACCATTAATCACACCCAAAACTCTAACGGCGATGATACATTTCATCTATACTAGTCCAGAACTAAACCCTCAAATAAATCTAGGGCGGTACGAACCTTACCTACCTTGGGAGTTCCCAACAACCCGAAGACACACTATCTTTCAAAACAATACAACTGACTCTAAGAGACTTAGACTACCTCGATAAGCAAGAAACACACAAAAGGAACTGAGAACTGAGCATAACTCATTGACAACTTCGGGAGGCTTTCTGGGCGACATACTCATAACAACACGAAAAACACCATCGAAACCGGCATCAGGCCAAAACTCAATCAAAGAAACAACACAAGCTAAGGTAAATAGGCCCATAATCCAAACATATAAAACATAAGGAGAAATAACTTTTCCAAAACTGTTATTTCTTTACAATTTTAAAAAATCTCACTTATGGCACCTTATGAACCGTCACATGTGCGTTTATTCAATCCCGCTCACATCACCTGAGAACAAGTGCCCACACACACTTCCATACATACCCATGCACGTGTGGCCCTTCATAAAGAGTGCCAAGGTTCAAACCCTTCTTTTCCTTACCAAATCCAAACACATACCAAGTTTTTCCAAACTGACACACTTTCCCTTTAGAAACCCACTTTAGTAATTTCAAAAATACTTTGGAAGAAAAACTTTTCCATTTCAAAACCAATTTCACTTTTAACGAACACTCAAATCAACCGAGATTAAAAGAACAAGCAATAATAACTCACTGGAATGAGGAACTAGTGCATATGTCTGACCCAATGACATGGAGGTGAGCCATGCCCCAAGTAAAGCATAACACTAAGAGGAACTTGATCCAGACACTTGGACTTCACCTGGGTCACCCCCCCATGTGAGGACACAAAGTGAACCGATTCCCCCCCCATTGTCATTCCTCAATCCAAAAAAACCAAAGATAAAAGATTCAAATCCCGGAATAACCCTGGAAACTCAGGTCTCGTCACGAGCAGTGGTGATCAGGAACCGACCCACAACCTACCTCCTAAGCCCCGACAGTCCTAATCTCCATCTACCAGACACCCCAAATAACAAGAACCTCCCTCTGATACCATTTTTTCACGAACCAGCCTAGGGTCAACCCTGGGCCGGTCACCCGAGTCGGTCCACGATAAGTCCCAAGGGGCGTTCCCAATCCCCTTAGGATGGAAACTAGTGCCGGGTATCAAAAAATACACCTGGTAACGATTTAAGACCAAAATAAATAAACAACCAGGACTAGATAAATAAATAAAATAAAATAAGGACTCAACAGCATGGACAACTGAAAATAAATAAAATAAAATAATCCAAATACAAAGTGCAACTCATCAGACATAAAACTAAAATACAAAACTGAAAACCCAAACGAACAAACGAAACTGCCACAACTCAATCTCCATGTGACATCTTGGTCACCACCAACCATAAGACCAACTATGCTCCAACATCGAGCACCTACTAGGGAAACCTGAACAAAGACTGAACCTGCAAAAAAACTGGGGTCTACCGACATCGAGTGGTATAGGTAGGGTGTGAGCTAATCGCTCAGTAGGCAACCACCACAGATTCCATGTCATTTCTTCCACAAGACATTCCATTAATACTAGTTTTAACTACATTATAAAATTAGGTTTTCATACACACTTTTCTTTTTTAAAAAACAAAAAAACATGATCCACTACCCTTTAAGTTTAAAACCAAACACAAGGGGAAATAAAGGGGAGTTGTGGTTTCTATTTCAAAACATCTAATTGAAATCATTTTTAATGTAATCACAATTTCAAAATTTTCTAGATAAATACCAAAACCAGGTGAAAATAAAAAAAATGTCCACACAAAGAGGGAAATGGATCTAATAATACTCGTAATGGGGAAACACGGGAAATCCTAGGAATGCAGAGGAAGACCAGAACATACTATACATGTGACTCATCCTGAAGGCATGCCAACTCTCGATGAAGTCATAACGCCCTAACACCTGACAGTCACCCTATCTGGCCTGGTCGAGGGGCCCAATCCCATAGCAATAATAACACAACATCTCTCTGCTATGGGTCACTAGCCAGTGCATAATCTAAACTAGTGCAACAATCATTCTCAGTAAAACTCTTTGCTATGATAGGTTCCCATGTAAAGTTCTCAAGGGGGTGTGCCATATCATTCAAACAAAAAGTCACATACATATAATCAAACACACCACACAAACTGGAACCACCCCAACCACCTCAATGGTTTGTCCCTTGCCTCAAAATGATTATCATTCAAAGAGGTCCCATACCGAGGACCCTTCCATCTCACGAGTCAACATTTAGGCAGGGATACCAACCCAAGAAGGGTTTTTCCAAAAATCTATTTCAAAATCCAAACGGGCCTTTACACCAAGAATTCACCAATCATTTTTAAAGTTCCAATCGGGCCATTTAAAGAAAACACGCGGTAAGTGAAACTTGATGAAAATCCTCCACACACGTTGAAATCCAGTTTTCAAATCATACGCACTCTAAAACATTTTCCAAAAATAGTTTCACACTTCTTCCATAATTTAATAAACCACTAAAGCACCTTATAAAACAATTATAAATAACACTCAAAGCATTTAACAAAAATCATTTTTTTAAAACAATAATATTTATCCACATTCAACTGCATAGGAAAATACATGTGCATGAATTGAAGGACATGTAAAAACCTATATTTATCAAGTTAAACTAACAATAAATCATTACTATAAACTAAGTACATTTGTAATAAAAGTGCGAATCAGGGTGTAACAATTAAATACTAAAATAAAAGTATTGCATGGAGTGAAATTGGAAGAAAAGGAATGTAAGCACCTACCTCAAAGAATTGTCCGAGCCAATGCTTTCAAACTCACACAACCACCTGTTGACGTACACACACTCCCACAAAGGCGCACACACAAGAAAAAAAAACATCGCCACACCTTAACAATACAATCGACACCCAAAGTCAGTGCGACGAAGACCAACGCACAACCAAATAAATACCAGGGACTCAAAAACAACACAAGACACTAAATTGGATGATGCAAAACAAAATAGAAGGTGCATTAACCATACCCGAAAAATCGGCAGCAAGGGAAATCGAGTTCATCCGCCTCTCCCTTGGCGGCAGATGCCTAATCCTGGACCAATGGGTCTCGATACATTAATCGCATAACCCAGGGACTAAGAAAAATATGCAAATCACAAACTAAGGTATTGGGGTATGGTCAATTGAAGAAAAACACAAAAAAGAAATGAGATACCCATAGATCAAAAGAAAGAGGGATGCCGGCAACGGGAAACATAGTCGTGTTGGAGCAAAACGGATGCGCTTGGGAAAGGGGTTTAGGTCGTGCCGAAACGTGCCGAGAAGGGTGGTGCGGCACTGCAAAATATGGGGAAAACAGGAGGGTCTCTGCCGGACTAGAGAGGAGGGAAAGGTGGAAGGTGTCGTGCAAGGAGGGAGGGGCGTCGTCGGACGGTCGACAATTTGAATGTAGAGCCGCAGCGGATGGATGGCGCAGGGAGGAGGCCGGGATGGGAAATGGCGCCGAGAGGAGGAGCAGGCCGGCGACGGCTTTGCTGGACCGGGGAAGAGGTGGGGGCTGGATTGCGCGAAGGTGTCAGAGTAGGGGGTGCGGCCGGAGGGATGCCGACGAAGGGGAGGGACGCCGACGGAGGTGTGAGGGAAGGGAGATCCGGCGTGGGGGGGGGGGGGGGCTGCACACAAGTGAAATCGGGGAAGGGTGGGGGGTACTGCGGGTAGCTAGGGTTTCATGTTTTTTTTTTAAATTTCTTATCTTAATAATAATAATAATAATACTAAATGGATAATAATAATAATAATAATTATAATATAACAATCTTAATAATAATAATACAACCATAATAATAAAATTTATAATAACAACAATTCAATAATAATTATATTAACATTTGTGATCATAAAAATTATAATAATAATAATCTAAATAATAATATTAAAAATCATAATATTGTTAATATTATTATTTCTAACCACTTTCAAAAAATTCATTTCATCCAAATTATCTTTCTTTATTTATTTATTTATTTTCATTCACCATCCAAATTAATTAATTAATTTATTCCGAACCGACTAACCACGCAATTCGCCTGCAGTAAGATGTGCGGTTGAGAAAACTGCGCCCAAACCATGCCACCCAGTACCGCCTGGTTATAGGGTTAAGCTGCACACTTGTTGCGTGGCTTTATAAATGTGTGCAGGTCGCGCGCCATAACTCCGAACAATTCGAGTAACTGCGCGAGCAACACGCAGTTACTTATAGCAGTGTGGATTAACCGCGCAACAGAGAAAGTCATCCAAAACTCAAAATAATAATTAAAACAATTA
Organism: Viscum album; assembly: GCA_963277665.1. Lineage (NCBI taxonomy): Eukaryota > Viridiplantae > Streptophyta > Magnoliopsida > Santalales > Viscaceae > Viscum > Viscum album. Next base: position 353,627,382 of record OY728159.1, read on the forward strand.
AAAATAATAAATAAAATAGGTCGAGGTGTGACATGATAACTAAAAAAATAGAATTTCATATCAGTCTATTTATGGATCTCATGATCTTATAATGATTTAGGAATGAAAAATTCATATTCATTTATTAGAATAATAGATGAAGTGGAAATTTATCAAGGCACAAAAAAGGGTGACATTTTTTTATAATCAAGTAAGTACATTTTCACATGAAAATTATTCAATTTTAGGAAAAGGTTCTTGAAATTAATTTTTTTCCTATTATCATAATTTTTGATGATATTAATGACATTTTCAAGATTCCTTGGGTTATATCTTTATGATCATTAAATTTATCCTAACCATGTTCTCTATGAATCTCCATTAGAACTTGATGGTTATATTTTTCTTCCATGTCTATGTTTTCACTTTACAACTATGTTCTCCTACATGGAAACCTAGTTATGAGTGACTTTGGGTCACCATTATGGTTTCAAATTTCCTTTTGTAAATTAATTGTTATTATTCATTTTTATGATTTGGGTTTCTATGAAAGTAACTTTAAAGTATTAAACCTTTGACAACTTAGATGAATTTTGATGGAAAAATTCATTTTATGGTGGGTATAATGTAACACCCTGAGATTTTTTGAAATTTATTTTTTCAAATTAATTTAATCTTTTTGAAAATTTTCATTTCACACAATAATGAATATATATTCAATTATATGAAAAGAGAAAGTTTCTATTTCATTATAAAAAGTACCAAGTTAATCTTATGCTACATGCAACACATAGATTAAATTTCAGTACCCACAACACTATATCTGGCTTATGTTACACACTATGTCGAGTTCCTTTGATAGCTTGAATTACATGCGAGGCTGAGTTTTAACAAACTATAATAAACTATTAATATTGTTTTTAGAATATTATTATAGTTACCGCCTAGCTGTTGGAATGGAAGTTAGGAATAAGATTAAATAAATTGTGAAAAATAAATTTTCACATGTATATAAAATGAATCCTTTGGTTATCAATTAGTTATAAATGAATGTAAGAACTATTTGAAAATAAAGAGATCAGTTTTCTAAGAAAACTATTTTTTGATGTACAAACACAATTATATTTCAATAAATCAAACAGGCCAATTTTGACAAATGTTTTAAATAAAATTTATATATTACATATTCAACCAATATTTTTTATACTCATACAATATATTTTGTTAGTATAATATAAGAATAAATCCAATTTTATGAATAAAAAGATGTATTTTTATAAAAAGTAATTTTATCACCTTTTAATGGAGAATCCATTTTAAATATAAAATTTAAAACATCTATAAATTTTATTTGAAAAATAAAATTAATTTTTGAAAAAGTATTATCAAAGTTTAATTTGGGTGAATTTTTAGTATTTTTTGGATAATTTTTATTTTTTGATGAATAATGAAAAATATTGAATTTTAATTCAAATCTATTTGTTCGTATAATTTATTTATATAGAAAAATTATACATTAATTTTATTTTAAAGTTTAATTAGATAAATTATACATAAATTAACCTAATTTACTTAATTGGAACCAATTCCACATTGAAATTAGATATAAAAACTTTTCAAACTTTTTGATTTTTCACTTTAAAACCCCGCTTTCGCGACACGTCTGCAGGATTAATTTTAAATTAATTTTTATCACTTTTGTGTTTAGAATTTGAAGAAATTTATTCCATATTTGAAATAAGAATAATTTATAATATCTAGTATAGTTAAATTAGTTTTTTTCCAAAAATATTTGTTAAAGTAATTAAAATTAATTATAGTGATTAAGGTAAAAACGAGTTTACTTAGTGGTTAAAATTTTATTTAAGGGAAAAAATAACCTATAAACATGTTCAAAAACCCATTGGGTAGAAATATTTCAACCATATACCGATTTTATAAAAAATATACAATTATTGGAGTAACATGATGTAAGGGAGACCTCTCAATATTGTTTACATTTTTATATTTACAAGAACGCCACTCCTCCTCCACTATAAAAGGGAACTCACCCACCTCACTTCATCACACCTATAAAGTCACTTTGGATCATCCAAAACATGACCAAATAAGCTCCCAAATTACCTCCTATAAACCCATAAGCATTAATTTGTTCAAAAATAAAACAAAGTTAGTTCTTTGGTGCAAACCAAAAGGAATTACCCAAAAAAGAGGTAACATTCTTCCACAAGCTCTTTTGTTTTATTTTCATTATCCACCCAATAAATTATTATTTTTAAATTATTATATAATAAAAAAAGTATCATAAATATACTTATATGTTTTTATTCAAATATTTTTACTAACACCTACACACACTTCTATAAAATGGGCAACGAACTTACCATTCTGATGTATAACGAACTACCACCTCGCGAAATGATGTCGTTCATTTTTCCTTTACCACATATCATGGTTGGGAATTATGATGGAAATTATGTTTTTATATTATATATATTATTTATTTATTCTTTTTTAATTATAACATAAAAATACCTTCATGTATTCCATTTTTCTTAAATATGATAACTTTATTTGTGGATGTGCGAACTACTGCCTCCTCAAAGCGATGTAATTCATTCAGAATTTGCATCGAATATATTAAGGATGGATTTAGTAAATATATATGATATGTATGAAATAATAATTATAATTTAATTATAATATATATAAATATATACATATATAAATATATTTCATTTACTTACTTTCTTTCAATATGACGAGAAAAAGGAAATAACGTTCATGCGTACATATGACCTACCGTCCCCATGAATAGTGTATTCTATTTGATATTTATATATTTTATATATTATTATAAATATTTTTATACTGAATATATATGTTATTTATATCATGTTTTATATTATTTGAATTAGTAAATCATGATCTAAGTAAGAGGATCAATAATAACAAGTCCAAACATATACTTAAAACAAAGTGATATTACATGAAATGTAACATTAACATGTAATTGTTAATAAATGGGTAATATAAATTAATAATAAAATAATATGTGGTATTAGATATATGAATATGGATATTTTTTTATATTTATAATAAACTTATATTTACTATACAAGAGTTTTGAATGTGTATGAATAAAGTTAAGACATAAGGTAAGGGTTTTCTCGTTTCACTTTTATTTTTGTGTAACTTATGCCTTATTCACCACGCATTTATTTTTGTAGTGTATATACTAACCATTAATGTATTCTATGATTCTTATACTTAAATTTATGGGTATTTACATATCTATTTAATGATCTTTATTTCTTGGGTTTTATGGTTCAAAAGTTACATTATTAGTAAAGTAATTTTTTCTCAATTTTCATTCTTTGAGATACATGAAATTTTATGCAACTATATGTTTATATGAGGTGTATATAATTCCCTTTGAAAGGTTATATAATTAATATACTTATTTTAATGATATTTTAAGCTTCATGTATTTTTATTATTTCCATAGGATTATGATTCAAGGTTTCCAAAGTGGTAATTGTTTATTGCTACAATCTCATTGTTTATCGAGATTGTTTATGATTATGCTTCCATTGATGAAATATTATGATCAATATATATAGAAACATCATGTATTTTCTTATACTATATATATATATGATATATACAAGTGTTGGTACCATTTTCAACTCTTTGGTACTTACGATAATTATGATTTTTTATGAAAATCCAACTTTATTTCTCTCTTCAGCCAGAAATATATTCTATTAAAAAAACCATGATTTCTAAAAATGTTTTAGTATGGTGTGTAAAATAAAATTTTACCCATTTTTTACCTTTATAAAAATGTTTTTAAAATGAATATCCTTGTTGTTTTCTGATCTAGGAACTTTTCTAAACTTTCTACGGTGCAAAAGGAATGTTCGATATGTACGGATTTACCTAACGCCATGACCCTAATTTCCTTGAAGCTTCCTTTAAAATTTTATAAGGATATGTTTAAAGAAAATGTTTTTCCTAATATTCTGTAAATTTTTTGTTTTAAAGTGGGTTTCAAAGAAAAAGGTTTCCAATTTTTTTTGGTTTAAAAAGTGATCTAAAATGATTTTCAAAGCTTTATTTATATGTTTTCAAGGTTATTTTCAAAGGGAAAATGTTTTATGTTTTGATTTTTTTAAAATTAGAAAGGATATTTTCCTCAAGAATTTTTTTTAATGATTACTTTATATATTTTCAAAGTGGTTTTCAAAGAAATGGATTTTGAAAATATTTTATGTTTTAAAAAGTGATTTTCAAAGGAAATTTATGATCCAAATGATCTTTCAAAATCCTTCTCCATATAAGATAAAATAATTTAATATAGTTTATACTTTACTAGAGATATGATTTATGGATACTATTCATATTATTTATATAAATGGTTTATTTTTCTATAGCATAATGTTTATGGAACCCATTTCTTTTCTATAGGTAAAACATGTTTCAATGATATTGTTATGAAACCCATTTATTTTATAATATCTAGTCAAATTTCAAGGATATTGACACGAAACCCATTTATTTTCCATGGGTTAATAAAGTTATGAAGAAATAATTTTTTTAATGTGTTTTTATGATGATATGAATCCTCATTGTGATTTATTCATGTTGTGGTTCATAGACATAGAATATATAATGGGGTGGCCCAGATAGCATCGGGTAATCCTGTTACAGCTTATATGATGCGGTAGCCCATATAGAACTGAGTAATACTATTACATATTATAATATGGGGTGGCCCATATAGTTCCGTGTAAGCCTGTTATAGCTTATATAATGGGGTGGCCCAAATAGCACTGGGTGAGACCATTATAGATAACATGATGGGAAATACCTATATCTCCCTCCAATTCATTGGGTAAATATTTATATATCAAAATATAATGATAGAAACAAGTCTAAGAGCTTGATACACTATGGGAAGAAGGAGAAACCTGATCCACTATATAGAAAAGACTATGACTGGGGATGGTGGTGTTTCCCACCTAGTAGGTGTAGTCCCCATGAAGTTATTGAATAAGTTTTGGAAATAATCCTTGGATCCAGGAATTTTTATACATTTTTACGTGTCTTCCACAAATTCTATGTCTTACTTCTATGTTAGTCCTTCATGGATTATTCTCTTGATTCCCTTATGATTCACGTATTATGAAATACCTATATTTTTTCTATGATACATGTTTATGATATTTGATATATAGGGTATGATATTATAATGTTATTACCATATTTTCATACCCTTATACTCATTTTATGCTTACATATCTCCCTTGTTTAACCTTATAGAGCATTTGAACTCGCCCCTTTCTTATGTTTCCTTTCCCCATGTTATGAAGAAAGGTTTTAAGATGGACAACTGAATGAGAAGATATTTAAGGGATATATTGAAGATATTTCACCGGGATATAAGATTATGTTTCAAAGTTTCTAAAGACACTTAACTATTATGGTCCTTAAGCATGTACTTTGGAAATGTGCTGAATATTTATAAAAAATCATGTAATATACATGTATGTTAAGCTTGGGTCTCAATAAGTAATATCATGGATAATAATAATTAATAAATTCTTAGTGAAGGAAATTCATAATTTTGGAAAACATGATCAAGGACTTGTGCCAATATATTTTCATATATGGGTAGGTATACACCAAAAATACATTTAATAAGGATAACAAACTAGTTTGTTTTATGAGACTTTTCAATGCATTGAGGGGATATGTAATTCTAGGACCCACCCATCACTACATGTCTAATTCATTCCTCATATATTGAATGATAAATTTAATTAATAAATATTATTACTTATTAAAAAAATATCTATATTGAGTAAAGAATATGAAATATCAAGATTTCCCCATTCAATCAAAAAACATTCATAGTAAAACACCATATATAGAAATGGTATACAGTTTAGGAAATAAAAATATTCATGATACAATATATATATATATATATATATATATATGGTAGATAAATTTAATTTCTAATGAAATATGATCAAAATAAAGTTAATGTTTCAATAAAAAGTTATTAACCAAAAAATTAATAAGAGATAAAAGATAACCCCCAATTCATCATAAATATTGGTTTTATAATAAAATCATTTTTTTGAGATTAAAAGAATAAAGAAGAGAAACATTAAAATGATATTTCATTAAGTTTTATTTTTTATAAACCAATTGAAACATTTTAGAAGAATCTAAATAGTATAAAATTGTTATGGTGGTGGGAAAATCCGTTAACGTTGTATATGTTAAAAAGAAATGTTCCTTTGGAATTTTTTTAAAGAAAGATGAAAATAACCCTTTCATAAAGAATTATAAAGATTAATTTCAAACCTTATAAAAATTAATGTATATAATAAAATATCCTTAATAAATTATATGAGTAAATAAAAAATAATTTTTTAAAAGAATTTTGAAAAATATGAACATGGAAGAAAAATATACCCAATCAAAAAAGAGAAATATGATCAAAATTTATTTTAAAAATTTATTTTCTTGATTCAAGTGTCAAATATAGGAAAATTTAGGTTAAAACATTAAAAATTCTTAAATATCCATAGGATAAGAAAATATATTTATTTTATGAAGTATATATTATAATATTCCTTCAATGAAAATAAAAGAAATCCCAAAAAATGAGATTGTAAAATAAATTCTTATGTATTTAGTAACTTTTAAGTTGTGTCCCCTTGAATGAGTAAAATTGAATTGAAACCTAAGTATCATGAATAAATTTATATTAATTTTAAATACATCAAAGGGGAATTATATACACCATATAAAATAAAACATGTGTATAATACCAAATATGTCTCAATGGAGTGGAAATTGAGACGAAATACATTACTTCACGCATCCACTTTGTTGAAAATTATTTAACCTACCATATAATAAATTTATATTTATTATATTTTCATAAAATATCCATATATATATATAATATAATATAAGATCCACTTATAACTTCTTATCACCTATTTTTTAACAATCTTTCATCATTATCATTGTTTTGGGTGTTAACTAATTTATTTTTTCATGCATGTTTTGATTTTGAAGTTATAGTTCTTTTGTATTGATCATATTTATATGATATCCATAATTTTAATCATGATATAAAAATCATAAATATTCATTATATACACATTTATAATTATCTATGAAAATATTACATGAAAAATGAATCATATCATTTTTTAAAGGTTGTAGTCCACACATACTCATGAGCAACATTATCTTTTTTAATGGGTTGAAGGGTAAGGAGTTATATGATATATTAAAATTATATAACCATAATTATAACATAAATATCATATATATTCATTATATCTTTCATTGAGACCATATATTTGAGGCAGTGATGGTAAATAAATTACATATGTTCACGAGGATGTAGCCCTACCGTACACATGGGAAATGGTTTTATTTCCCATTTTATGGAGATGGATATGGATAAATATTATGAAATAAATATAATAAAATATAAATATATGTTATATACAAGTGTTATTATATTTAAATGGTTATTAAATAATTTAATGTGGTAAAATAAGAATGAAAATGAAATTGTTCAGTTAAGATGATTACCTATTCTTTAAAAAATCTCCTTTAAATACCCGCTTAAGGACCCTAGGGTTAATATTTTGAGAGGAAAAAACCTATATAATGTGTATAATTATCTTGGGTATATATTTTAACTAGTTTTTGTTGGGATAAATTGTTCAATAGGAGTTAATAAGTGAGGGGAGGAGGTGCCCTTTTATAAGCGAGGGAGAGGACACACTTGAAATGTTTTCAAAATATTGGAATATATTATTTTCTTAGTCAATCTAAATGGAACCAAAATAACTCATATTAAAATTTTATATAGATATTTTTAAAATAAAACCATTCAATTAGGTTTAATAAAGTGTTTTGTGTTATATTTAAGACTTAGTCATTTATTTTTAACCCTTTAAACCCATTTTACCCTTAACAATGTTAACCAATTTGTACTATTTTACTATTCATAATGAAAAAAATGAAAGTGACCAGATTAATAAATTTTGGAAATTATTATTCCAAATATGGAAAAAAATTTATCAAATTATATTCCTCTAATTATCATAAATTACTTTAAAAATAAACCTTCCAAACATGGTGAAAAACAGTTTATCATGAAAATGCATTTTTTAAGCCTAAGATTATATTGCATTAACTAAATGATTGGTAATAATAAGTATATGAATTTAAATTCATATATTTAGATATATAATACATAAATTTCATTTAATTAATTCATTATTATAGGTTATTTTAATTAATTAAATTTGAAAAACTTTATGCACTTAAAAATAGTTTTCTGAATAATATCTATTTTTTTCCTCCAAATGATCTTGTTTTTATTTATACCAAATTGATAATAAATACATGGTTAATTATACATATTTTGGAACATTATTATAAATAAAATTAGTATTATTTAAATAAAAATATTCAATTATTCATAAAATCTTATTTTTAAGAAAAAAATTCAAAAATTCATTCTAGCATTTTTCTAACATAATAAGTTCAAAATCGATATTCGTCCTATAAAATTAGAATTTTTTTGAAATGAAATAATTAAATGTGAATTGTAATATGGTTTTTAAAAAATAAAATGTTTACTTACTATAATTAAATACTATATGTTAAAATGTAGTTTCTTTATTATTCATAGACTACACATCATGATTAATCACATAAATCATGATTCGAGATTTGATAAATAAAGGATATATTAAAGAGGATATTGAGATGTTGAGATGATTTCTATACTATAATCAGGAGTTCCACATCAAAATTCATGAACCCATTCACACATGGATGCAAAATTTCAATGGAATATCTACATCAGATTTTGTGAGAGAAGGAATACCATGATAATTAAAATATTACATGAAAGAAAGATGTTTGAGGATTTAATATATTTAAAAGGAGAAATTGACTCAATTAAAATTATTTTATATGAGTTTCTCATTCTAAAAAAAAAGAAATATTTTCCTTATTTGAAAGGAGAAATAATATTCATAAAAATATCATGTGAATATAAAATAATAGAAATGATAAAGAGGACATGATATTGAGAATTTAAAGAATTTATTGAGTTTTTAAGACAATTGTAGAAGACAGTTGTAAAGAGAAAATGAAAAATATCATCAGTTGGGTCTATGTGGAGGCTCAAATATTCACTAGTGATCATTCTTTAAGGAGATTCATTTGGGTGTATTGGTGAAAGATTGTAACTGGTCTAATCTATATATTTTACAAGTCTAAGGTCACACCATGTCTTTTGTTCCTTTTGATAATACGAAGATCACAATGTGTGTGGGATAATAACCATGATACCCTAAGGGAGTGGTCACCCTATAAAGAAGGCATATCTCATTAACAAACTTACAATTTCTGATTATTGTTTTATCAGTGGGAAACTTAGGAGAGCTCTGTTGAACAAGAATAAGAGTTCAAAAGGGGTATGAAATATTAGGGACATTGATTCACACCCATATTAGTGTCATTTACCCTTCAAGATATCTTAATAGTAATTGGTGGATGGTGGTTGACCATTTATTTTTTGGTTTAGTGTGGATAAAGTTTTAGATGATCATGTGTTTAGTTTAGTTTAAATAGTTATGGACCTGTGTTGGGTTGAATGGGTGTTATGAGGTAGGATGAATAATGTTTTTAAAGGACACTTTGATTCTAAGTTAGGTCTATAATCTTTTATCATATATAAAATTCCTTGATAGGTAAATTGAAATGTATTTTAATGATAATTAGATGTGAATTATGAAATGATTAATGGTTCAAGGAATTTTGATGTTATATAAAAAGTTAAATTTTAAATGAGAGTTAAATTATTAACAAACATAGATGAATTTGATCTTTAAGGTTGAATCATACAATTAATATACTATTTAAATCACTTTAAGGGTAAAAAGGAAGTTTGGGTTGCTAATTATAAAAATTTTCTATCAATCAGAAATTGTTAATCTATTGTATGATTTTTTATAATAGTATCATGATTTTTTTATGATTTATAAACCATAGAAAATATGAAAAATTAGGCATTATTTTAGAATTATTTATAGAATAATTTATATATTTATTTTTAAACCGTGAAATGTGATGAAAATTAGACAACAAATCTTCATGATTTGATGTGGAGTTTATAAATCACGATATAAACCATAAATGACACAATATGAACAATTAACCCTAGATATATCTAAGTTAACTCCCCTGGGCAAGTAAGATACCTTCAAATAAGTTGGAAAATAAAAATTCATCTTTAAATGAATATATATTTTGATATGGGTGTCTGTTTTAGCTCTATAACATATAAAATCAAAGATAAAAAAATAATATTCATACCTAGATACCGGGTAAACCTAAAGAATGTGTTTGAAATTATGAAATATGTAGATAAAACCTATGAAAAATTTGTTTGATTCTAATATAGGACAATTAAGAAGCATGCATGAGGCATTCAATGTAGTTTAATAACTCTTATGAGTTCCCCCTTGAGCTAAATACTAAAGATTATTTTGTTACTCGCCCCTGTATCCATGTTATAAGGGGTTTGGAAAATATTTTTCTCTTATACAAGTCTTATCCTGTATTTTATTATAAAATGGAATTTCATTTCTCCCATGTAAATATCCTTACAGGCCATCATTATAAATGATTCTCTCTATTAAGGGAGTGTGTTTGCACATCTTATTATAGTTTCATGATCATGATTTTGATAAAATTAGAAAAACCTCAATATTAATGAGAACTAAGAGGTATTATACATAAAAATCATGGTAAAATGAAAAATTCACATATAGGGTTTGAGAATTACTCATTGAGTTATTATTCAGGCGCCATTCTTAATGAATTTTCCTAGTTAAAAATCACTTTTGTGGGGGGTAATTTTAATATATTATTTATTAAATTATTATTATTATTTAATTATTTTTAAATATTAAAATTAAATTTTAGTTATTATTTTTTAGTAAATTTAATCAAAATATAGTGCTCCATAATTTACAAAACATTCCTATAATCTATGTTATCCCTTATTTATTTATTTATTTGATATTTAAGATTGTATTTTTGAGTCATACAAGTTTTAATCTAAATAATTAACTATAAATAATCAAATTATTATAATAAAAATAAGTTTTAGAGGTGATTTTATCAGTTAGTAAATATGTTAAAAAATTATTGCTGTTTTTTTGTTATTATTGTTATTATTTATATGAGAATATTAGGGTGAAGAAATACCCCCTTATGTTTATAGTCTAATTTGAGAGGGAGACCCCCTCATCCTCATATTTCCCCCTTTTTTATGGACAATAAAACTATGGGTTATGGTAAGACCTATTCCTTCATCTCCAACTTCTTATCTTTCCCCTCATTACACTCACTTCACATGGTTTTCTTTCATATTTATAGGAATTTAAGGATTTGGGGGTTTCACTGAAACATGGTGAAACTCCCATAATCGATATGTAGTGAACATTGTCATTACAAGTTGGCCGAACAAGAATAATTATGTATTTTTAAGGACAAATATCCAATTAAAATTGAATATTTGGAACATTGTCATTACAGGTTGGCCGAACTAGAATAATTGTGTATTTTTAACGACAAATATCCAATTAAAATTGAATATTTGGAACTAGATCAGTGGGAGTATATTTTTGGAATGTTTTGGATTCCTAGATAGAGGTGTTAAAGGTACCAACATGTGTGAGGAATGACCATATCAAAATACTAAGGAGATGGTAAGTGGTTGGACTTAGTAAATCATATGATATACCTGTAATAGTTATCAAAGAATACCTTTAGAAATCTTGTGGGTTGGGGAGTGGGGAAGTTCCATTGCCCCAAGACCACCAGACTTTTGGTTGACCACCATAATTTTTGTGGGGGTACACTAGAAGTTTGGTAGGAATTACGAACCTCCCATTTAAGTGTGTGTGTGTGTGTGTGAGGGGGTATTAATTTTAGGGTATTTTTAAAGACCTAATTTAGGGTTATTTCTATTGGGATAAATGGATGTGTGTGTGTGTGTGGGGGGGGGAGTAGTACCATGAGATTTTATGAAATATATATTTTTTCAAATGAATTTGATTACTTTAATAGCTAAGTGTTACATGAAACACCGAGTTTTAATGAACCACAATATACTATTAGAATATTATTATGTTAAAGCTAATGATTAGACATTAGATTTGTTGGTATGAAAATTACTGAATAAATTATGAAAGATTCATTTTTTATATATTTATAAAATAAATTCATTGGTTACCAATTTATTAGAAATAAAAATAAAATCATTTTAAAGTAAAAATGATATTTTTCTAGAAAACTATTTCTACGTGGACAAAATAATTTTATCTTAATAAATTATATAAATAAATTTTGGTTAATGATTCTACTGAAACTTATATATAATATATTCAATAAAATGTTTTAATATTCATTTAATATTTTTCTAGGCATGGGATAATAAAAAAGTCTTATGCTTAAAAATGCATTTTGTTAAAAATCAGCTTCATTGCATGTTGAAAAATTATTTTAAAATAAATTTATAAAATTTATAGGTATTTAATTTGATAAAATTAAATCCATATTTGTAATTAATAGGTTCAAATTTAGTAAATAATCCCCTTTTATTTTTGGTCAATATGAATTATAACTATGGAAAAATTTATTACCATGATAAAGGGTAAATCAGGAAAATCTAGGTTAAAATTAAGAGATAAGATAATAAGTTTTCATCATAATTATTATTTGATTAAGGAAATTATACCATTATCACCTTATTATCAAAATGTAGTTGTTTAATGGACACTTTTCCATGAAAATGACTTATATAATATTTAAGGAAAAGAAAGTTACAAAATGTCATTCTCTTAGTTTTAAATATCTCTTATGCATCCATATAGGGATAAAAGAAATTTATGAATTAATATAAGTATATATATTGAGAATAATGAAATTATTTTCATGAAATAATTTTTTTTTATTTTTTATTAATTATATAATGACCTAAAATTCTTATGCAACACCGATGCAGTATTTCTCTAATTAATGAAAAAATATATAAAAAGATTTTAAATTTTTTGAAAGTAATATAATTTGAGTTATTTAATGGAATTTTTTTGAGATCTATATGACATATTAGGAAGGTGTTAAAAAATTATATTATAATTCATACATTTTTATTGATTAATTTAAACTCAAATTAAATGAATAGTGTTAAAAATGACATTAATGATATTTTATAATAAATAATATTTTATTAAATGATATAAAATTAATAAAAAATATTAGATTAATCCAAATAAATGGGATATTCTTGTAAAAATAAATCATGTTCCTTTTATGGGTCATTTATCATTTGATAGTAATGTTATTAACCCTTAAATTGTAGAAAAATTTAATATTGCGGTAATTATCAAAATGGTTAAGAAAGAGTTAAAAAATATATAAGGGTAAAAATGTGATCCAAACATCTCCAAAATTTATTATATGAAATTATTTATTCTAATAATAGTATTTTATTAAAATTTTAACATTTTGGATCCATTTTAACATCAAAATTAATTTATATTAATTTAAAATTTTAAGAAATTCCAAGAGTCCCCCTCCCCCCAATTATAAAAGGACACATCTCCTTTCTCTTATTCAATCTAACTTGAGTCTTCTATATCTAATATACCCTATAAAAATACCTTATAAAATTAATTATTCACATTATAAAGGTTCCAGTCTTCCCAAAATACCAACCCCAGGATCCTTAAGAGGAGATCTAAACGAGTTTTTTCAAAGGAGTGGTAATCACCTTAACCGATCACTTCATTTTTAATTCTTCTTTTAACTACTATAAAAATATTATAATATTCATAAAATAATATTTTTAGTATAATAAATATACTTAAATGTTATTATTATTATGAAACCACCTTTATTTACCATATTTCCATCAAATGGGAAGTGAAAGTATCACTTATGCGTACACACAACTTACTATTTCCACACAGCGATACAATTCAATTATTATAACCATATTTTATGATGTGTATATTTATGGGTTTAATGTTTATATATGATAATAATTAAATAATTATAATTTTGGGATTATAATATCATATCTACTATCTTACCTTTTAAAATGTTGGAAAATGATAACGTCGCTCATGCGTACATATGGGCTACCACCTCAATGAAGCGATATGATCCATTTTTGATCTAAATTTTACTTGGATGATAATAAGGATAGATTTAATGAATATATATGATATAATAATGATTTTTGGGAAGTCTATTTATTATTTTCTTTTTTTTCAATATATCAAAAAAAACCAGCGTTCACACGTATGCACGACTTACCGTCTCTATGAACAATATAATTCATTTTTTTATCTCTATATTTTATGAATGAATTAAAACATCTATATGATGAATATATATGATATTTATATCATTATTATCATTATTTATATGATTTAACCCTGATAAAAATATTATTAATAAATCTAATGAACCAAAACATACATGAAGAACGAAGAAAATATCACCCAGAACAGTTAGTTTAATAAAGAAGTGTTAAAAAATAGGTGATAAAATGTTATAAAAAAATACTATACGGTATGATATATATGATTATGATTTTTTAATATATTAATAATAAATATTTATTTATTATATAGAAGGTTCCAATATGTATGAAGGAATTTAGACCTAAGGTAAGAGATTTTCGTCTCACTTTTATTTCTGTGGGACACATGCCTCATACACCACTTTTTTCTTTTGTATGGGGTATATACCACACATGAATTTATTTTATAGTTATTATCATGAAAATTATGGGATATAAATATCCATATAATGTTATTTATTTCATTAGGATTATGATTAAAAATTTACCAAAGTGGTAAGGGTTTTATGTTATAATCTCATTATTTATTAGGATTGTTTATGATTACGTTTACAATGATGAAATATTATGATCTACCAATCAAGAAACTAATGAATTTTCTTATAATATGGTTATTTATTAAAAATACATGTTTCCTTTAATTTTACTCACCTTAATTTCTCAATAAACCCTAAAAAATTTTCCTTTCATTTTCCTCACCTTAAGTGATCAAGAAACTGAAAATGTGTTTTTAAGGAAAATATACTTTTTTTATCTTCAGTTGAAAAAAATCTCTCATCCATATCCATATTTTTATAAAAAAATTTCAAAAATGTTTTTTATTTTATCATATGATTATTTAAATTCTTTTTTTACCCATGTTTGACATTTTAAAAAATTGTTTAAAAGGAATGTTCTTATCGTTTTACAAACACAATACTTTTTGATTTTTTTCTAAAAAAATGAGAAAGTAATGTTTTATTTTAACATATATGGCATGAATGGAATTTAATTCCATTATAAACACTCAATTTTTGAAATATTCCTTTATAATATTTCAAAGGTATTTTCAAATAAAATATTTTTCTTAATAATTGGGAAATTTTTATGTTATAAACTGGATATTTCAATGTGAAAAGGATATTTTTTCTTAAGAAATTTTCTTAGTGACATTTCAAAATAATTTTACATATAATATGAAATATTTTATATTAATTATACTTTTCTAGGGATATGATCTAATGATAACATTATTAATACTTACCTATATGGTTAATGTTTATATTAACGAGATGTTTATGAAACCCATTTATTTTCTATGGGTTATGTATAATGAATTTATGTAATGTTTATGAACTTATTTTTCTTTTAATGAGTTATGATGTGATGATATAATTAATGTTTTATAATCTTGTAGTACACATATGAATGGTTTTCATTATGTGACGATGGTTACATTATAATTAAGGATAGTGGTTATGTTATAACTAAGGATGGTGGTTACGTTATAACCAAGTATGGTGGTTACGTTATAATCAAGGATGGTGGTCATGTTACAAACAATAATTAATGGGATATATATCTCCCTCCAATTAATTGGGTAAAGATTGATATGTCATGAGATAAATAGTACTATAATGGGTAGTGAACCTAGTTCTGTAAGGGACTCTATCCACTATATAGTCTTGGGAGTGGACCTTGACTACTATGATGGTTTGGGGAGTGAGCCCAATCCACTATGATATTATTGGTATTGAAGCCTTGACTACTAAATAAATGATTTTTAATACTTATGTATGTGCCAAAATTCTATGCCTTATACCAATGTTATGTTTTCATAGATCATGTTCTCAGATTCCTTTATGATTCATGACTTATAAATTTCCAAGATTTATTCCGTGAATCAATATTACGATATATGATATGCTGGGTATGGATTTCAAATGTTAATGTCATGTCATCATAACCTTATTATCATGTTATAATTACGTGATCATTCATATCTCCCTTTTTTACCCATACTGAGTATATAAACTCACCCTTTCTTATATTCCCTTTCTTTAGGTTATTAATAAATGTTTTAAGAATTATCTATCTAAAAGTGTTCTAGTTATGAAGAACTTAGTGGGAGACTTTTATGAACCATTTTTTATGCATCCATGTTTCCAAAAGAACGAGACCCTTATGTTTTTAGATTAGATAAATATGTTATGTAATGAATGCTCATATAAAAAGATGAAATATATATGTATGAAAAGTTTGGGTCACTGTAGTTGGTATCAGATAAAGCTTTAGTTAATCTTCAGAAACTAGGATGAGAAAAATTTAGTGATAACCCTAGGGATAAGTCTAAGTATAGGATAAAATATTAAAATTTTGATAATGATCATGTATAACCTAGATTAAAACTATGGTGTAATAGATTAAAAATAAGGTTTTATGATTTATTCATCCTATAAATAATTTTTCACAATTATTCACTATGACTATATTTGATTAAAATATTATTATTGGTTTTAGACAATGGTTGGAACCTAAAGGAATCATATTAATGATGAATGTGATTGATAATGAAATGATTTTATTCCTGAGAAACCAAATTTTATGGCAGTTGGAATGATAAATCTCATTGTTATGTCCATACAAATTTCTGAATCCATGATTGATGCTAAACTTAAAAATGAGAAAATGAAGAAACAATATTCTATTGAGTCCTTCATGAGGAAAATTACACCTTCTTTTAGTAGTTTCAATAATACACTAGTTTTTGAGAAATGGATCAGTACTATTGAAAATATATTTTCCATTCTCCAGTTTTCAGAACATGAAAATGTCATTTTGGATGTCTATAGTTTGGAAGGTGAAACAGATCAATGGTGGAATATTATCAAGAATATGAGGCAACATGAATAAATTGATTCAATGGAGTGAGATGAGTTTAATAACTTATTTTCAAATAAGTGATTTAATCATATTATTTATATCAAAATGGAGAAGGAGTTTCTTTAGCTAAAGTATAATAATGATGAATCTATTGACCCCTATGAGGAAAATTTTACAAGACTTGTGAGTTACGCTTCTGATATTATCATCCAAAGTGAAAGTAAGGTTGATCGATTCTTCAGTGGATTAAAACCAACTCTCATAAGGGAATTATCCATAAGGTAATTTTGTAGATATGAATAAATAATTTAATGTTATATCAAGGTAGATATGTAGATTGGTGTTACCCATAAATATCAATTTTTTGATAATAAAATAAACATGGAATTCAAAAAAAACTCTAAAAACATGGAGAGAAGAAGATGAACATTCTTTTATTCTCAAAGTGTGGAAAGAAACATGGAGTAAATTGTCTTAAGGGAACTGATAAATGTTTCAAGTGTTAAAAGGAAGGACATAGGTCAATATAATGTCAATGTGATAGGAATAAGTTAACTAATGATGTGAATAGATAGAAATATCAATAGAATGCACCATCCACACTCTAATGCTATAAATGAAAGGAGTTTAGGCATTATGAAAATAAATTCCCTAATCCATGGGCTAATGAGGATAATAAGATACAATAATATTTGAAGTAAAAGGATAAAAGTAAAGCCTATGAAATCACTATATTTTAAGTAAATCATGATAATTAGGGCATATTTATTCACCACTCCAGGTTTAGGGATTTCATGTTGAAGTTTATATGAATGCACACTATCAAAATATTATTATTCATATTGTAGTGAAATTTGATATGATTTTGAGCACTGATTATCCCTATTTACATATATTCTAGAATCAATAAATCACATTAGATATTCTGAATCAAATTTTGATCATCTATTGGTTCAAGGATGAACTTAGACTTTTGATTGAAATGTTTTTGGTTAAGAAAGGATGTTATTTAAGGAATTAAAGGTGAATTATATTTTGGAATCATATATGATTTTATTGTGAATTCATTTTAAGAAATTATTAGGGTATATAAATTTTTTTATGAGACTTTACGAGTGATTAAAATTATTTCAATATAATCATTGAGTTGTTGATCATGGAT
The DNA here is from genome assembly GCA_963277665.1 of Viscum album. Classification (NCBI taxonomy): domain Eukaryota; kingdom Viridiplantae; phylum Streptophyta; class Magnoliopsida; order Santalales; family Viscaceae; genus Viscum; species Viscum album. The sequence goes on from OY728159.1 coordinate 353,645,882, forward strand.
GGATATGAGATCAAATAATTCCAATATATGGGATTCAATTTTGGTTAATCATATTTTGAAGGATCCTTGAGGTTAAATACTTATGGAATGGATTAATTTTGACCATGGATGTTATTGGATAACTTGTTCTATCCATTTTGGTTTTGGTAAATATTTAATGGTGGAAGGAATGACTTATGGAACTTATGATTCGTTAAAAGTTAATTTTAGTGCTTCAGGCATGAAAAAATAAATCTTGAAAATTAATATATTGGAGTAATAGATGAAGTTGAAATTAATAAAATCACAAAAAAGGATTATATTATAGAAATAAAGATTTTGGGATTTAATATAGCTAAGTAAATAACAAATAAAATTAGATCCATTCAGAAGCACTTCAAGAAAACTTAGATTTGACAAAAATGTTATGTTGAAAATCATCGATGTGACCAAGAATTTAAAGTTGGTGGGAAGTTTTTTCTATGAATATCTCTATGTAAGAAGGTTATTAGATTCATAAAGAAGTTAAGTATGTTCCTTATATATATTTTCCTTTTTGAGATTCTTGATCAAGTATGGGTGATAACTTATTACTTGGAACTTCCACTAAATAACTCTCAAGTTCACGATGTGTTCCATGTATCTCACCTGAGGAAGTACATACCTAATCCATTATATGTACTAAATTCAAAAGTCATAACACTATAAAATGATACTTATTATGAGGAAAAAATGTTAGAAATATTGGATTTTAGAGATAAAGTGATATGTAATTAGACTACTCACCTGGTGAATGTTCTCTGGAGAAATAAAAAATTCAAAGAAGCAACATGGGAACCTAAGGATGTAATGAAACAAATATATCCTAATTTTTTGTTGTATGAGAGTAAAAAATTTAAAGGTAAAAATTATTTTTCCTAGGGGTATAATTTAACAACCTAAGATTTCATGAAATATATTTTTTCAAATAAATTTTATTTATTCAATAGCTTGCGTTACACAAAACTTTTTGTTTTTACGAACCGCGATATACTATTAAAATATTATTATGTGATAATTTTCAGAAAGATATTTTATTAGTGTGTATAAATAGTGCTAACTAAATTTTAAAAAATTTATGGTTTATACATGTATAAAATAAATCCATTGGTTACCAATTTATTAGAAATAAAAATAAAATTATTTGAAAGTAAAAAATGATATTTTTCTAGAAAACTATTTCTATGAGCACAAACAATTTTTATATTAATAAATTAAATAAATATATTTTGGTTAATAATTTTAATTAAATTCAAATAGTATATATTCAATAAAATTTTTTAACATTCATTTTATATTTTTCTAGTCATGATATTGGAATAAACCAAGTCACATGCTTAAAAATGTATTTTTCTAAAAGGTGGTTTTCATTGTGTGTTGCGTGTTTATTTTAAAATTAATTTATAAAAATTATAGGTATTGAATTTTATAAAACTTATTCTATATTTTGAATCATGAGGTTCAAATTTTGTAAATATGACCCTTTTATTTTTGGTTAAAATGAATAGTAATCATGGTAAAATGTATTACTTTGGTAAAGGGTAAATCAAGTTAATATAGGTTAAAGTTAAGTGATAAGGTCATAATTTTTCAACATAATTTTTATTGGATGAATAGATTTTGATCCTCATCACCTTAGGTTCTAAATTGAGTTGTTCAATGGGCATTATTCCATGAAAATAACATATATAATATTTAAAGTAAAGAAACTTAAAAAATTTCACTATCTTAGTCTTAAATATCTCCTACGCGTCCACATAGGAAAAAAAGATAGTTAAAAATAAATATAAGTGTTTATTTTGAGATTAATGAAATTATTTTCAAGATAGAAATTTATTTTTAATTTTTATAAATTATAAAATGACCTAAAATTCTTATTCAACACCGTTACATTATTTCTCCAATTCATAAAAAATATATAAAAAGATTTTAAAAATATAAAAAGTAATATAATTTGAGTGATTTAATGCGTTAAACGAATTTTATAGATCTATATGAAATATGAGAGAGGTGGTACATCATTATATTCTAATTCCGCCATTTTTGTTGATGCATTTAAAGTCAAATTAAATCAATAGCATTAAAAATTAAATTAATGATATTTTATAATAAATAATATTTTATTAAATGATATAAAATTTATAAAAATCTTAGATTCATCCAAATGAATGGGATATAGTTTTAATCATCAACAATATTCTATTTTGTTGGGAATATATTATATCAACAATACTCTATAAATCTTATTAATTTTGATGCTCACAAATATGCTTGTTTGTTTTACTAAGGATATTACTTTAAGTGTATTTCAAGAAATTAATATTCTCAATATTCCTTATTTTGGAATTATATTCAAGCTTATTATTTTTGTGGAAAATTCATCAAAGTGTTTTAAATTCTCTTAAACAAATTCTGGAAACACTGTTCATACCATACGTTGAAGAACGTAACGTAAGGAACAAACCATACGTTTTTATTAAATCTTATTCTAAAAGATCAACACGTATGTTTAATCAATCCTATGTTGATAGAAACATATGGATAAAGAATCTTAAGTTTGGATGAAACCTTACATTTGAAAAAGATAAAAAGTATGGTAAAAGAACCCCACATAAGTTTGGAACCTTACATTTGAGAAGAAAACCTATGGATCATCAACCTTACTTTTTTGATCAATATTACATTGTCAACCTTACATTCAGAAAATGAACGCTATGTTTAGAATTTTTTGATTTTGTGAAGAAACCTTATGTTTGACTTTTCATCACCAGAGATTTGAATTTATGATTTTATTGGAGTTTCATGCAACGGTCTTTATAGAATATCAGGAAGATTTAAATATCTTTTTCAAATGATTCAAAGCTCATTATGATTGATTTAAAAAATCGTATGAAGTAGAGAAATTATCTTCTATTATTAAGGGAAGTTACAACTACTCTGAGCTGTCTCAGGAATTTTAATTCTTATGATTTATCAGGAGATTTTCTTGGATCTTGATTCGAAAAGCAGGATGTTAGCTTTAATTATTATTTTGGCCTATTGGTTCTATATATGTGTGTTTTGATTAAAATAAGAATATATTTTTAGATATATATTGATCCATATATTACGACACATATTCGTGATTGAAACTAAATTCATGGGAAGATATTTTACAGATCTACTATAAAAATCAACCAGAATCTATTTTCTACAGAAGAAGATACAACATAGATATACATGTTCTACATTTAGTATTTTCTGTAAGTATGCTGCTATTATTCATTGCAGTTTTTATTTCAAATATTTATTGCAACCAGATTGTTTTGGAACTGCTCTTTCTTGAGGAAACTATTTTCTAAAGAATAAGATCCATCTACTATCTGTTGCTATTACAACTTTGAATTTCAACCAAAACCTTTTTAATCAATATATTTTTTTGAGAGTTTCAACTACTCATACTCAGTTGTGGTGGAGTATCAGCTTCTCAATCTAAACTGTTGTTTTTTGGTTCTCTATTAAGAACCAGAAGGCTCTGTTTTTAGCATTATTTTTAAAGGTGTCAACTGCCTATACTTAGTTGTGGATTGGTCTTATGATATGAGGACCTAACTTGTGAAATTCAACAAACTCACAGAGAGAGTAATTGGTGGAGTGTACTAGGGGATATTTAAGCCCCGAACCACTATAAACAGCTATGTCCTATATTTCTATTTTTATCTACTGCTCATACTTTCATACAGAAGATAACTGCTTATTTTCATAATCACCAGTCGACATAAAAAGGAATATTTTTAAAAGATTTTGGAAAATATACATTTCAACCCCCCTCTTTTGTATATTTATATATTCAGACATAACAATTGGTATCATAAAAGAGATTTTGTTAAAATCCATAACAAGCTAAAAGTATAAGGTCCATACAAAGATGGAAACGATTGATTAGAGAGAAGGAATGTTAATGGTTCGTGCTCCTTATTTCAATGGTAAAAACTATGGATACTAGAAATCATGGATGATTATCTTTTTGAAGAATCTGGGATTCAAAGTTTACTCTAAAATCATTACTCCTTATATAATTCATGAAAATCTTACAACTTGGACTGTTGTTACAGAGGTTGGGTATGAAACGAATTCTAAATCTATAAATGCTATTATCTGTGGTCTTGGACTAGATGAATTCAACTGTGTCTCATAATGGCCTATTTCTTATGAAATCTGGAAAACCATTGCAGTTGCGTTTGAAGGAATATATAATGTAAGACAAATGAGGTATGAAACAACACATATAAAATTTGATATATTTAGAATGTTTGATGGAGAAAGTATCACTCATATGAATGAAATACTTTCAGATATTTTTGATAATATTATAGCCTTAGGTGATCCTATCAAACAAGAAGATAAATCTTTGAAAGTACTGAGAGTACTACCTACTAAATGAAATAGTATATCAACTAAAATTCAACAATCATCACCTGTCAAAAATCTGACAATGAGAGAATTAATTGAGACACTGATGATGTATGAAGTTGAAATGAAAGATAAAGCAGAAGATCATAAAGTCTTAGTTAAAAAGGATAATAATTATCTAAAGGTAACATTTCATAAGCAACGAAAAAGAATAATGTAATAAGTCAGAGAATAAAAGAATTTGGATACATTTGATTCTGAAATGGAACCGCCTCAATTAACCAGAAAGTTTAGAAAGTTTTATAATAAGAAAAGATGATTTAGAAAACCCTTCAAGAGGGATGAGAAAGACTCAAGTGAAGTCAGATGCTATGAATGCAAGAAATTATGTCATATAAAATATGATTTTCCTCAACTAAAAGGTGAAAATATAAAGACATAAAAGACATATCAGAAAAATTCTAATTGTGAACATAATGGAAAAAGAGAAATAAGAGCTACTTGGAGTGTTTCTGAATAATTTAACAACTCATTAAAATACAATTCTAAAAAATAAGAATCAAATCTAAAAGAAAATATGTGCTTCATGGTAGAATAAGATAGGGTATAAACCTATTATTCATCTAATTCCAATTCCGATCTTGATTCAAGTTACTCAAATAATAAATTAGATACCTACTACAAAGTGCTAGAAGGAAAATATGAATCCTTATTTAAAAAAACACAAATATTTAAAGAATATTCACAATACTGTTTTAGGGGAAATAAAGTCCTTACTAAAACAACATTAAGAGTTAATTGAGAAATTTAACCCATCTACCACAAACTATACTAATCATTTAAATAAGATTAAAGCATTACAAGATGAAGTAGAAACTTATAAAATTTTTTCTCTCTTCTTTACAAAAGGATAAAATATTATGAATGAAATTATTGGTAAAAATTTCATTAGAAAGAAATTATTTGGTATAAGAATTAAGGGTGAAAAATCTAAACTATATAAGAGTTATTTTTTCCCGACTCAAAAACTATTACTTGTTATTTTTGTGAAATAAAAGGTCATATAAAAAAACTTTTATTTAATAAATCCTTAAATAAATGGAATTAAAAATGATTTTATTTTAAATATATTATCTGAAGCAAATGATATGAGTTATGGAAAAATAAAGTAGATCTAGATTTCCAGATCTCTGCTAGCTAACATTGCTAGACCCAAGAGAATACGGGTACCAAAACAAACTCTAGTTTAAATTGCCTTTGCAGGAAATAAGTTATAGAAAAAGAAAATATATATGGTATATGGATAGTTTCTACTCTAAAAATATGTGTGGAAACTCATAAAAATACAATACCCTAACTCAAACAGATAGAGGTCTAGTAACTTTTGGTGATAATTCCAAAGGAAAGATAATTGGAATTCAAAATGTTGGAGATCCAAAAATAGTTTCAATCAACAAAGTACTATATGTACAAGGGACAAAGCATAACCTGATACGTATCTCTCAACTTTGTGATGATGGATATTATGTTTATTTTTCTAATAATTCCTACTCTATATTTAAAGATAAACAACTTAAGTTTAGAGCACCTAGAACTGATAATGTTTATACTTTGGATTTAAATTCATTGTGTAAATAGAAAGTGAATTGTTTAACTGCTAAGATAAATGAGTCTTGGATTTGGAATAGGAGTCTTGGTCATTTTAATATTTATTATTTATATAAATTATCTAAAAAATAGTTAGTTTCTAATTTACCAAGTCTTAAGTTTGATAGTGACATATTTTTTGATGCACTCCAAATTGGCAAGCAACACAAATCTTCCTTCAAATCTATCAATAAAATTTCTACATCAAAGCATCTATAACCTATTCACATAGATCTGTTTGGACCATAAATATTAGAAAGTTTTGACACAATATTATATGTATATGTTTTTTTGATGATTATTCTAGATTTACTTGGATTTATTTTATAAAAATAAAAAGTGAATATTTTACTATTTTTTATGGGTTTTTTTAAATTGTTCAAAATGAAAAAGGATTTAAGATAATTTCATTTTGAAGTGATCATTGTGTAGAATTTGAGAATCAGGAATTAAATTCCTTTTGTTCAAATATTGATATTAAACACACCTTTTTTTCACCAAGAACAGCTCAACAAAATGGAATTGTTGAAAGAAGAAATAGAACTATTCAAGAAATGGATAGGACTATATTGAATGAATATAGTCTACCTATATACTTAAGGGAATAAGCTATAAGAACAAACTTCTATATCATGAATAGAGTTTTAATTCGACTTATTTTCAAAAATACACCTTATGAACTTTGGAATAATATAAAATATAAGGTAAAGTATTTTAAAGTTTTTGGACGTAAGGTGTATATCCTGAACACTAAGGATAATCTTGGTAAGTTCAATCCAAAAGATTATGATGGAATATTTTTAGGATATTTTGATACCTCTAAAGCCTATAAAGTGTTTAATAAAAATTCTAGGATTATTGAAGAATCAATTCATGTGAAGTTTGATGAAACATACCATTTTTTTAAATAAAAAGATCAAACTAATGAAATTACTAACTCTTCTGGAAACATGATACTTGAAAACCTGAAAAATGATTTTGAAAATAATATAAATAAAATTCAGACCAGTTCAGAAGAAAATGATACTGATAAACCTAAAAGTGCTTTACCTAGATAGTTTGGAACCCTAAAGAATCATCCTTTAGAAACTATAATAGGAGACCTGGACATAAGAATAATAACTAAAAGAAATATAGTAAACCTAGTTGAATTATCTGACTTTTTATCTCAACTAGAACCTAAAACTTTTGAAGAAGCCTTAGAAGATGAGAGTTGGATGTTAGCGATGAAATATGAGCTAAACCAATTCAAAAGGAATGAATTTTAGGAATTAGTTGAAAGACCATAAAATTATCCAATTATTGGAAATAAACGGGTCTTTAGAAATAAACAAGATGATTAAGAGATTATAACTAGAAAAAAATCAAGATTAGTAGCCAAATGATATAATTAGAAAGAAGGTATAGATTATGATGAACCATTTTCCCCTATAGCTAGATTAGAAGCAATTATAATTATTTTAGATTATGCATCTCATATAAACTTTAAATTATATCATATGGATGTTAAATCTTTCTTTTTAAATGGCTATTTAATGGAGGAAGTTTATGTTGAACAACCTCCTGGTTTTTGAGAATTCTCAAAAATCAAATTCTATTTTTAAACTTACTAAAGCTCTCTTTGGACTTAAACAAGCACCTAAAGCTTGATATGAAACATAAAGTTCCTTTATTTTAAAAAATGGATTTACTGTTGGAATAGAAGATCAAAATATTTTTAATAAAACCATTTGTTCTGATACATTATTAGTTCAAATCTGTGTTGATGATGTTATTTTGGGTTCAAACAATGAACAACTTTTTAATGATTTTTCAGAACTTATTAAAAAATAATTTAAAATGAGTATGATGGGAGAATTGAACTTCTTTTTAGGACTTAAAATTTATCAAAAATATTATGGAAATATTTTAAACCAGATTTAATATATTACTGATTTATTAAAAATGTTTGGTCTTAATAACAACAAAACATATAAAACTCCCATGTGTACCAGTATAAAACCAGATTTGGATGAAGCTAGAAAACTGGTGGACCACAAGTTATATAGAGGTATGATTGGTAGTTTATTATATCTTACTTCTAGTAGACGTAATATTATGTTTTCTATATGTTTATGTGATAGATTTTAGACAAATCCTGAAGAATATCTTCTTATTACTGTCAAAAGTATTTTTAGATATTTAAAGGGAATTATTTTTTAATATATTCATCCAAAAATTTCTGATTTTAATTTAATATCATATTTAGATGCTGATTTTGGAGGTTGTAGATTAGATAGAAAAAGTATCTTAGGAACCTGTCACTTTTTTTTTTGGAAAATATTTAGTATCATGGTAAAGTAAAAAACAACATTTAGTTTCCCTGTCAACAGCTGAAGCTGAATATGTATATGTAGTCAGTTGCTGTTCACAAGTATTGTGGATGAAAAATAAACTAATGGACTTTTGGATTAAATTTTAATAGTACGCCTATTTTATGTGATAATAATAGTGCTATAAATATTTCAAAAAATCCAATAAGTCATTCACGAACTAAGAATATTGATATTAGGCATCATTTTCTATGATATCATGTTCTTAAAAAGGATATATCTTTAGAATTTGTAAATACTAAATATCAACTAGTTGATATTTTTACTAAACCTCTTCCCACTATAAGTTTTGATTTTATTAAGGGGGAGTTAGGTTTATTTAATTTTTAAATAAATGTTAATATTTTTAATTCTTTTAATTTTTAATTTTTAATTTAATTTAATTTATTTATTCTAGTTTATTTATGTAAAAATTATTTACCAATTACATTAAATCTGATTTGTTTTAATATTTTTTTTCACTATATATTATAGTTTATTTATTTTATCTTAAATTAATTCACACAACATGTTTTCAAATTTTTTAATAATTATCTTAGGTAATGACACGAGAAATAATGCACTATCAGAAACTTTTCAAATACCTAACCTTTTCATCTCTCAAACCCTTTTTGAATACCGAAACCTTCATTTACCTTCGTCTAACTTCATTTACCTATATTTTCTTTCAAAACCCTAGAACCTGAAAAACCTCAGAGCTTTCATTTCTCAGAAATAAAGAAAACTAAGAGAATAGAAGAAGGTAAATCCAGTGACCCGAAGTGTTAGAATGTTTCTAGAGGAAATATTCTACAAGGAAAAGTAGTTGATTTTGAATGGATCTATTAGTAAAATATAATTATGAAGTAAGAAATAGATTTTCAAGGATTAAAATCTTTGTTTAATGAGGAAAAATCAGAGTTCCTTTATGAGGTAGAACTAAAATTTTTCTATAACAGTGTTCAGTTTAGTTTTGGAAATTCTAAAGATACAGTTTTTACAAGAATAGAAGATAAATACTTTTTTGTTTCTTTGACTAAAACTTATCAAATTTTAAACTATCATCATGACATAGTTTTTCATTTAAATATACAGTCTATTGAAGATAAGGATCAGAAGTCTGAAGGCATTATGTCTTTTCTATTTGGTTCAACAAACATTGGGAAAATGTTTTTAAAGGATCTCTAGGTAGATCATAAAATATTTGTTAAGTTTATTCAAACATGAATTGATCCAAGGATGGATGAGATAGAGAATATTCTCTATCCAAACATGTATATCATGTTTCTGTTTTTGAGTGAAATAAATCGGAATTTTCCAAGGTATATATTCATATATTTGTGCTACTACTGTTAACCAGATGTTAGGATGGATTTTTATCCTTATGGAAGGATAATATCTCAATTTTTTTAATAAAGAAATTATTAGTTTAATAGATTCTCTAATCAAATGTAATCACAAAAATCTACTCAATGTAGGAACTTTGAGGAAGTTAGGTTTTTTCTGGAGTACATTAAAAAGAAAACTCTTACCGATTGGTGTATATGACAAAAAAGATCAGTATATTTTTCTCAGGGGGAGAAAAGTGAAATTGTAAATGAAGGAATTGGTGAAACCTGAGGTGAAGGACTTTCCAAATCAACCCAAATAAAATTGATATTTGTTGAAGAAGAAAAAGAAGAAGAGACCGTGTAAGCAGAATTGGTTGTAAAACCATGAAAAAGAGTAGATCCACCTGCTGAAGAACTAGTATTGGGTTCAGGTGAGGCTACCAGATTAGTACATTTAGAATAAAATTTTCTTGAGGAAGATCAACAGGTTGAAATAAAGATAATAGATCTGTAGAATGTTGATTTACCAATTGTCCAAGAGGAAGAGCCAGCTGTTCTGGAAGAGAAAAAATTAATCAGATCTAAAAATGTGGCTACTAAAATTGTTGAGAATATAATTTTCTATATTTTTGATCATGTGTATGAGATAACAGAATCTGAAACTAAAGAAAAAACAAAATTTCTTGATATTTTGTACTGTTCAAGTGAAAATTCAATTGAAAAACCAGTGGAGAATTTTGTGGAAAAATCTAATTCAAGATCTTTAGCAATTGTGGTGGTTATCCAGTCATAAAATCTAGATGAAGGGACATCTGATTCCTTGAATAATCTAGTTAAAGAACTTTTAATTAATTTTAATAAGTCTCAAGAATAGAATGTCAATCTTTATTAAGAGTTGTAAGCTGTAAGAAAAATGTTACAAGATCTTACAAAAAATTCTATTTCCAAGAAGTAATTTGATGCTTTCAAGAGTGAGATGTTGAATGAATTTTGAAAGATTAAGTATAAAGTTGTTTATAAGTCAGACTTTTCCAATCTTAAGTGGTATTTGGGGAGTCAGTTTGAATCAATCAAGATTAATATTGGTTATACCAGTACATCTACCTCTGATCCTACTATCAGTCTAGATTTGATTCGAAGATTTTAGGCAATCAAAACTGTCATAGTTGACATGAATGATCGTATTCAAAATATCCAGTGCAATAGTGTTCCTTTTTCAGTTTTGTTGGAAAAGTAGAAATTTCTAGTTGACCAAATGACACAAAATGAACTAGGTATCAAATTTCTGCTGAAAAAATTCACAAAAAAGTTAAATCAGTTTATGCAGTAAGAGGAAAGATTGCATGAATTTTTGAAAGTCAATCTTGTTGATAATTTTCATATCAGTCAAGATTCCAGAGTTTTGATTATGTAGTTGGGGTACAGTCTTATGAAGAATTTAAGGTTACATATGAAAGAGTTGAAGTATATGTTTCATGATACTCAAAATCCTTAGAACCTTAACCAAGGTAAATTCTACCCAATATTTTGTACCCAAACCATTTCAGTGACTGAACTTATTTCCTAGTCATACTGAATATTGTATTTATACAATTTTTGATCAATGAAATCTCCTTATTTTTATTTTTGTGTGATTTATTTCATATTATTTTAGGTTTATGTATAAATCCAAAGATCCATTAATATTTATTTAAATATATTATTATAACATTCACTTACTGATCTATGAAAAATTAAACGTGTTTTAATCATTATCTACACTTTATTTTTGATCTCACAAAAAGGGGTAGAAATTTGGATAAACATAATATTTCTTTTTATCAAAATAATTTTGTACAATAAAATTTTGAATTATTTTATTTTAATTATTTGAAAAATTCTAATTTTTTTATTAATTTTATGGGTTTTGTGATCATCAAAAAGGGGGAGATTATTGGTCTTGGATTATCTCAACAATACCCTATAAATCTTATTTATTTTGATGCTCAGAAATAACTTTTTTTGTTTTAATAATGATATTACTTTAAGTGTATTTCAAGAAATTAATATTCTTTATATTCATTATTGTAGAATTATATTCAATATTATTATTCATGTGGAATATTCATCAAAGTGTTTGAAATTATCTCAAGATATTTCTATAAGACTATTCATACCATACATTAAAGAACATAACGTAAGGAAAAAACCCTATGTTTGTATTAAACCTCAAGCTGAATGATCAGCATGTATGGTTAATCAAACCTATATTGATAGAAATGTATGGATAAAGAACCTTACATTTGGATGAAACCTTTTGTTTGAAAAAGATAAAAATTGTGGTTAAATAATCCTATGTAAGTATGGAACCTTACGTTTGAGAAGCAAACATATGAATCATCAACCTTAATTTTGTTATCAACCTTATATTTTCACCCTTTTATTTGGAGAATGAAAATTATGTATTTAAACCCTAAGTTTGGTATTTTTTTTGTTTCGTGAAGGAACCTTACGTTTGATTTTTCATCACCGGAGATTTGAATTTACTATTTTATTGGAGTTCCATGCAACTATCTTTGTGGAATATCAGGCCAATTTAAAGCTCGTTTTTGAATGTTTAAATGATAATTATGATTGATTAAAAGAATTGTATTAAGTTGAGAAATTATCTCCTATTCTTAAGGGAAGTTATGAATACTCTAATCAATCTCAAGAATTTGAATTCTTACGATTTATCAGTTGATTTTCTTAGATATGGAATTGAAAAGCAGGCTCTCTACTTTATTTATTCTATCGATGTATTTGTTCTATATATGTGTGTTTTTATTAAAAAGAAGAATATATATTGAGATATATATTGAGCCATATATTGAGACACATATTCGTGATTGAAACTGCATTCTTATGGAAATATTTTACAGATCTACTACATCAATCAATTAGACTCTGTTTTCTACAAAAGAGGCTATAGTGGAGATATATGTGTTTTGCATCTAGTATTTTCTATAAGTCTGCTACTGCTATTTGTTAATGTTTTTATTTCAAATATCTATTGAAATCAGATCGTTTTGGAACTTCTCTTTCTTAAGGAAACTATTTTCTAGAGAAGAAGATCTATCTGCTGTCAGTTGCTGTTACAAATGTGAAGTTCAACTAGAACCTTTTTAAATAATATATTTTATTGAGAATTTCAAATGCTCGTACTTAGTTATGGTGGAGTATCAGCTTCTCAATCTAATATTTTTTTTTTCAGTTCTCTGTTAAAGAACCCGAAGGCTCTATTTTTATCCTTATTTGTAAATGTGTCAAATGCCTGTACTCAGTTGTGGATTGGTCTTGTGATATGAGGACATTACTAGTGAAATTCACCAAACTCACAGAGAGAGTAATTATTGGAGTGGACTAGGGGGTCTTTATACCCTGAACCACTATAAACAGCTATGCCCTATATTTCTATTTTTATTCATTACTCATACTTTCATACAGAAGATAAACATGACTTATCTGCAAAATTATCAGTCGACATCAAAAGGATGATTTTTGAAAGATTTTGGAAAAGACACAATTCATCCCCTCTTGTATATATTTTTATATTCTGACCTAACATATTTAAGGGTTTTTTTTAATTTTATAGTATCATTATGAATCCTTAATGGGTATAAAAATTTAATATTACGGTAATTATCAAAAGGGTTAACAAAGGGTTAAAACAAAAATATGAGGGTAAAAATGTTATCCAAACTTATCAAAATTTTATTGAATGAGAATATTTAGAATAATATTCATCTTATATTATAATAATATCAATTTTTATCCATTTTTACATCAAAATTAATTTATATTAATTTAATATTTTAAGATATTTTAAGAGTGCGCCTCCCCTCAATTATAAATAGGAACCTCTCCTTTCTCTACTTCAAAACACATTGAATATTATATATTGACCATACCCTATGAAAATACCTTCTAAAGTTATTTAAACACATTATAGATGTTCTGGTCTTCCCAAAACACCAACATTAAGATCCTTAAGAGGATATCTAAAGGAGTTCTTTAAAAGGATTAGTAATTTCCTTAAACAATCACTTTTTTAATTCTTATTTTAACTCCTTTAAATATACTATACTATTAGTAAAATAAAAAAATTAGTATAATAAATATACTAAAATTTTATTATGATTATGAAACTACCTTTATTAACCTTATTTCCATCAAATGGGAAGTGAAAGTATCACTTGTGCATAAGTACGACTTATTGTCTCTAGATAGCGATGAAATTCATTTATTATCACCATATTTTCTGGATGGATATTTTGATAGTTTTAATGTTTATATATGATAATTGTGATATAATTATACTTATAAAATGATAATATCATATCTAAATTCTTACCTTCCAAACCGTTAGAAAATGATAACGTCGCTCGTGTGTAAATGTTGACTAACATCTCCACAAAGTGATGTGATCCATTTTTTATTTCCATATTATTTGGATAGAAATATAGATGGATTTAATGAATATTTGTGAAATATGTTATATAATAATTATTCTGGGAAGGTTATTTATTATTTACCTTTTTTTTCTATCCATCAAAAAATAAAAACTACGTTCATGTGTACATACAATTTACTGTCTCCATGAACAGTGTAATTAATTTCTCTATCTCTATATTTTGTAAATGAATATAAACATGTATATAATGAATATATATGAAATTGATATCATTATTAAAATTCTTTAGATGATGTAACCATGATAAATTTCATGACCTGACCCACTAGGGCCTGATCCGCGACTCCCCAAGACCACTTCTAATTGGCCAGGGGCAGGCGTCTCACACTAAGTAGGAATATCACAAATATGGGAGACCTTAGCCTATGGTACCTATACACATGAATTCACATACATCTCCATGTAACAATGAAGATATAATAAAACTAAAACTAAAATTCATGCATGCATTTATCCCACAACCAGATTAATAAAAGCGTAAAAGGGGAAAAATAAAATCCCACAAAAAAAAGAGCCCATCCTGCTCAGATAGAGGGGATAATTATCAAATGAAATTTCCAAAAATATCATCATCCGAGAATCGAAAAACACCTCGGTTGATCTACCTCACTATGCTCCACCTACTCTAGGTCCTCCTAGGACTCCATTGAAAGGCTTGTCGTCTTCACAAGATAAGACATGTGTGGGAAAAGTCCTTGTAGGGGTGAGTATAACAATACCCAGTAGAAACCCAAAAAACCCAAAATAAAAGGGATAAATTGAAAGGTAGTAGTCTAATATACCCAAGCTAGAGGGAAACCAAGTGAGAGAAAAACTCCATCTCAAAAAATTATCGACTATACACAACTAGTCATCTTAGTCTAAATGGTATGTCAACCAAGATATTTGAAGAAACCATAAGGAATCCCAAAAAACACCCAAATATACTTGTCCCAGACTCTAAGTCTCATGAGTTCTTGAAATAATATCCAGCAACAAGATTATAGTTGAGGGTCTAAAAAAACTTGTTTAGAAGCATGCACTCCAAGAGCCATTTCATTACAAATGGAACTCACCCGAGAGATAACACTCCATCTAAAAAATCTCTACCAACCTTGATGGTACATCCAAGAGATACACTCTATATAAAATAATAAACTGATGGAAAACCTACCATATTATAGAATATATTCAATATAACATGCTCATCTAGTCTCTCTATAAATAAATTCATATTGTAACCCATTAGATCTCGATACTCAGATAGGGGATATCACCCATCCTTGATGGGGGATGACTCTAACCCCACTGAAACCTTGAAATATCTCACCAATCAAGAAGGGATAACTCCTAGAACCCCTAGGGTACACCTCAAAACCATTATAGAATAATAAACACCTCGAATCATAAGATATGGGATCACACCCTGAACTACTAGGAGATTAAATGAACCCAATATGGTAACTCCAAATATCCATCAGACATGGGATTACACCCATGACCACTTGGGGACACAAAAAACATGATTTGATACTCCAGATATCATATCACTCAGATAAGGGATTTCCACCAGTGTAGTGCTGGCCATGCCGACTCCAAAAAACTACATCTGGTACAACTCGTGAAATAGGGGATCATACTCCCAATAATATCCCAAACCAAAGGAGAAATACCTAATAAGTAGGGGATGATATACCCAATTATGCCACAAACCCTACTATTACCGCCTGTTACATAGGGAATCATATAACTGATGATACCAAAAACCCTACTAGGATGTCCTTATAGATAAGGGATCACCTCCCACAAAGTGTTGGTCACGAAGATACCATGAACCCACTCTAGGGAAAACAAAATGATAAAGGTTCCCGATCCAGCCTCTCGAAGGAATGCACCAAATATATTAGATATCATCTTGTCAAAGGGATCTCAATCTTGTGTTGAGGATGTAATTCCGCATTGAACCCTTATAGGGATATACCAAGGGACTCAATCAACCATTGATGGTCTAAAAATCGCTAACAGAAGAGACCCAAAATTTCATCTCGCATCGTATCTCTCTCTCAGAAACCATGGCCACCATTGTGTCCCACATGAAAAACTACTCAGGATAGGCTACTCACGAGACTCCATATGAGACATGAATATGGAGATGTGTAAAGGAGGAAAAATACAAGGGGATTACATGGTGTATACCTAGATTACATGATGCACCTTTCCAAACCAGTCCCTGTCTATGTGCCCTCTTTCATATGGCTTGGTTGGCCATTTTTCTTACACGGTGTGTACCCAATGTACACGGTGTGTCTCGCCTCACCTGGGTCCTGGCTGTGCCTTTCCCTAAATGGATCGGCTATTCGTTCCTCACCACATGGTGTGTACCCCAGGTTCATAGTGTTTCCTCACTAACTGGACACTTGGATATGTCCTCAACCCATGCCCATGTATGGAAGCCTATGCCCGTGTGATCTGGTCATGTACTTCCACACAACCATGTCCCTTGAAAATGATTCTCTAGCCTTGTCCCTCATCCACATGACCTTAGATCAATACATGGTGTGTACCCCTAGTACACAGTGTATAGTCCCAAAAAGTTCATCTTCCATGAACAGGAAGAACACACAATGTGTTCCCATGCAGTACACGCTGAGTGATTAGAAATATCGAACAAGACTTCTCTGCGAGCCACCCGAAACACCCTAGTTTCCAACAAAACCTATTAACCAACCCCTAGGGGATCTCTATTAGTCATAATAGGGCATTAAAACATTAAAAAATGAATCAAATTGGGGATTGAGACTTAAAAATCAAATTAACCTACCTCGTGGTGAAACATCGAAGTTTCGGGTTCAAAATAATGTTTGGAGGCTGCTGTAGCTCGATCCGGTGATGGTCACCATCAAGATTGAAGATCAGAGATGCCACCTATCCATAGTTTTTCCTAATTTCATCCATCACATAGGGGGGGGGGGGTTGGACTCCTCTCCCTTCTACCGAGAATGAGAATATGGGGGTGGGGGAGGGTTTTATTAATTTTATTAATTAATAAAACTCTATTTAACACCCCACCAACACACCATCAATCGAGCACCCAATGGATAAATTTTTTATGTCGGGCCTAGGTAAAACACCAGATTCTGAAATAAACCACAGTCTCATATTTACAATCCAAAACTTCACTCAAGAGTTATTCCATGATTATAAAGAAACTATTCATGCATGATAAAATATATTTAATATATTTAATATATTTAATATCACTACACTACGACTATTTGGGCCCCAGAATCCCATGCTGACTCCATATACGGTTTCAGAAATATTACTAGAAATATAAAAAAACTAAATTTTCTACTTACTCCCCACATTATGTTGTTTTGTCCCTAAAAATAAAAATCCTAGACTAAAGGATCAAAACTGAGCTCTCCACCGGGACTCCCATGCTAGCGAGCTCACCAAGTGGTTCCCATGCTGTCTACAAGCATGAACTCAGGGAAACCTCAGAAGACACCACACCCTACTCCATATCAAACCATGTTGAAATCATATAAAAAAGTTGGAACATGTATCCTAAACTTTGATAGGTGGAAAAATCCAAGCACCCGATCCATCTATGGTCATAGGGTCTAGAGTTACCCCACCTCACTAACCTGAGGTAGATACTGACACAAAATATCATTTCTCATTTTCCCCTGGATGAAATAAATCATGCTAAACCCAAGTAGATCATGTAATTATCTAATACCAAGCACATGAGGGAACCAAAAAAAATACAAGGCTTCCTAATTGTGCAGACTGGGTCTTATCGAGCCCTCTATTCACAACCCCCCAACTCCAACACAACACACAAAGCTAAAAACACAACCACACCCACAAGAGGAACTATATAATGGTTCTATGTAAGGATATCCCTCTACCAAGTATTCCAAGCATAAGGGTTGAGTAAAAATGCTCCAATGGAAAATCCAGGGCCTAATCTGACACTCCAACACACAACCACACTCCGAACACACAAGTCAAAGGAACTTTTCCACCATATCTGGAAAATATACATTTTGGGTGTCATTGACTCACCCGCATGGTTTTAATCACATCACAAGAATGTATCATGATGGGGGAAGCATCCTTATTCCTCATTCATAAGAATCTACATCAAACAACACTATCACAATGATCAAATTGCGCCCCAATTCACCCTAGATAAGCCTAACAATAGTGTTTATAAATACAAATGTAAAAGTATAAAGGATATATAGAATACCTATAATCATCCTTAGAGCCTCCAGGTCATAGGACTATGTGGTCTAAAACTGTACTTGACCCAATCCTCTAGCTCCCTGAGCCTGGAACGGACAACCTGGGGGTGGTGGTGTAAATATATCGAACCGTATGGCACCTCCTACTACTATCCCCAACACACTACCACATCCCCCATAATGTGGAACATGCTCTATATGTTGCCTCTTCCATGATTGTACATCGACCCTATACCTCTTAGAAGCATGGAAAGCCAAACATTCTCACATGAGATGTCCCTGACCATCACAAGAAAAGAACCACCTCTCCCATGGATGACCAGATCCAGCCTGGTTAGACCCTTCATATTGGGATCATCTCTTGAAGCATCTCATATGCCCAGATTCCTCATCTTGTCATTAGCTACCAGATGCTATGGTCTCATCACCTATGTGACCAACACCAATAGTCAGAGTATGCTCATCCAGTTATCTATCTACTACCAAGGCCCACTCGAGCACTCCAACATAGGTGGGAATGCACAATAATATCAATAAAACCCTGATCCCCTTTTGTAATCCCTATTTTAAGGTTAATGATTTAAAAAATAAATCTTCAACCATATCTAAGGAGTATCCCAATAGGTCTGTGAACCTTGATGAATACTCTACCACGATCATTCTATCATACCAAAGTTGTAGAAGCTCTTGGATACGTATTGATCTCAATTCCACTGGATACAAATATTTCCTGAAGATACAATCAAAATATACCCAAATGAACATCACCTAATCATGGGTCTACATCACCAAACTACACCATCGCCTAAATAAGCCCTGTATAAGACTCACCACTAGGACCACCTTCTGATCAGGAGGTTTCCTCACAAAGAGTAAAATATATGTGACTAACTCAAGATAGTCATCAGCTACTTGGGGGATCTAGATCACCCAGATACCTTAGAGATCTCTATATTTATAAATCATGCATCACACTTATCCTACATGCATCCCCGACCTGAATTTTCAGTAAATTCTGTTTATCAACGGGTGGTGTCTTGGCTGGAGAACCACCTAAAGGTACTTCCTCAGGGCTAATGCATTGCACTGAAGCTTTATAACTGGGTGGATCATCATCATGATCTCACCATGAAACCATATCTTATTGTCATCAAAGAGGCATCCTAAAATAAAATCAAGATGTGTCAAATTTAATGTTTATATACGGGGAACTAACTCAAGAAGGACACAGAACCCATAACCTAGTCCTACATGATTCATGTACTAACATTTCCCTATGACCAGGGTCCTAATTTATTGATTCAACAAGTAGGTTATCAGAGTCCTCGTGAATAGAAACATCAGATGCCACACTAGAACTAGAGTCCCTGTACTGAAATCCTTACTCAAAATAGTGTAATAATGTCACCAAAAATCCCAAACCAAGATCACTAGACTACGGTCCCAAAGTGGAACCCACTCTAATACCACTTTATCATGACCCGACCTACTGGGGCCCAAGCCATGACTCCCCTATCCCACCTCTAATAGGCCAAGGGCTAGTGTCTAGTGGAAAGTAAGCATATCACACATATGGGAGGCCTAAGACTATGGTACTTGTACTCATGCACCCACATACATATCCACGCAACAATGTAGAGATACTAAAATTGAAAGTAAAATGTATACATAATTATATCCCACAACCAGATTACTAAAAGAGTAAAACTGAAAAAATACAAGACCACAAAATATATATAAAAGCATCCAAAATGCTCAGATGGAGGGGATAACTTTCAAATGAAACATTTAGAAAGATCATCATCCAAGAACCGACAAAAACCTTGGTCTATCTAGATCACTAAGCTCCTCCTGCTCTGGGTCATCCTAAGACTCCATCGAAAGGCCTATCGTCTGCATAAGACATGACATGTGTAGAAAAATCTGGTGTAGGGGTGAGTCTGACAATACCTAGAAGCTACCCAAAAAATCCAAAATAAAAGGGAGAATCTGAAAGGAAAAATTCCTCTCGATCAAATCCGTATGGAACCCAAGTGAGAGAGAAACTCCATTTTAACCACTAATCATCTATACATGAATAGTCAACTCAGTCCACATGGTATGTCAAACATGTTATGTAACAACACCACAAGTACTCTTAGAAAACAACTAGATATATTCATCTCAAACTCTAAGTCTCATGAGGTCCTAACCTCATATCCACCTACAAGATTCTACTCAAGGATCTATGAAAACGCTCATCCAAAATCATACACTCCACAATACCTACCATTCCTAATGGAACTCACCCAAGAGATAACACTCCCTTAGGACTAGATCTATAATCACTGATGGTATTTCTGATAGATATACTCTATCATAAACACTATACTAATGAAATGCCACCTCCATCTCATAGAATACATCCGAGAGAACATGTTTTTCGGGTCTCACCATTAAGATTCACACTGGAACCCAGTGGATCTTGATACGTAGATAGGGGATCTCACCCATCCTTGATGGATGATGCCTCTAACTCTACTAGAACCTCTAAATATATCATCACTCAGAGTGGGGATTACTCCCAGAACCACTGGGGACACCTCAAACCCAGTTCGGAATATGAAACACCTCATCTAATTAGATAGAGGATCACACCTAGGACTGTTAGGGGACACCATGAACCCAAAATGGTAAATCTATATATATATTAGATAGGGGATCACACCCAAGGCCAATGTGCAACACCACAACCATATTTGATAACCTGGAGATCATATTGCTCAGAAGGGGGATCTCCGCTCATGCAATGTTTGTCAAGGTGATTCCATAAAACCCATCTAGTAAAACTTGTAAAGTATGGGATCATACTCCCTATAATAGAAAAAACCCTTTTGAAACTATCTACCTAGTAGGGGATTGTATACCCTATAATTCCACAAACCCTACTATTACCACCCACTATGTATGGGATTATATAACAGATGATACCAAAAACCCTACTAGGATATCCTGCTAGATACGGGATAACTACCCATGAAGTTTTCATCACAACAATACCAAAAACCAAATATATAAAGAACAAAATGATAGAGTATCCCACCCCATCCTCCTAGAGGTATACACAAATTCTATTCAAGCTTATCCTAACGAGGGAATCATCATGTGCTGAGGATATAATTCCATATTGAACCCTAATAGGGATAAACCAAGGGAATCACTCAACCACTGATGGTCCAAATGTCACTAATAGGATCAACCCAAATTTAATATCTCATAAAATCTCTCCCTCTAAAACCATGGAAACCATTGCGTCTAACATGAAAAACTACTCAGGATAGGCTACTCATAGGCCTTCATCTGAGTCCTGAAGGCGGTGAAGCACGAAGGAGGAAAAATCCAAGGGAAGTAAATAGAGTGTACCCATTGTACACAGAGTGCCTTTCCAAATTGGCCCCCATCTGCATCCCCTCAACTTCATGGCTTGGATGGCCATATGGGCTTACATGGTGTGTACCGGGTTTACATGACATGTCTCACCTCACTAGGGTCCTGGCCATGTCTTTCCCCACATAACCTGTCCATCCATGACCCACCACATGAAATGTACCCCAGGTACATGGTGTTTCCTAACAAAATGGCCACATGGATTTGTCCTCAACTCTTTCCTGTGTACGATACCTCATGCCTATGTGATTTGGTCGTGTACTTTCACATGGCCATATCCCTTGACACGACTTCTCTGGCCTTCTCCCTCTTCCACATGACATGGTATAACTACATGGCATGAAACCCCTAGTACACGATATGTATCACCAAAAGTCTATATTCCCTCAATGTTAAGAACAAATTTAGTATTCCCCTACACTACATGCCGTGTGATCGGAAAAAATGAATGGGACTTCTCTACGAGCCACCCAAAACACCCCAGTTTCCATCGAAACCTATAGATCGACCCCCCATGGGATCTATAGAAGTCTTAATATGGATATAAAACCTTAAAAATTAATAAAAACGGGGATTATTACTTAAAACTCAAATCCTCATACCTCATAGTGAAACTCCAATGTTTCGGGTTCAAAATGATGCTTGGAAGCCGCAACAGTTCGATCTGGTAACGATCACCATCAAGATAGAAGATTTATGGTGCCACATATCCTTGGTTTCACCTTGGTTCTTTCATTGTGTGTGTGTGGGGGGGGGGATCCTCTCCTTTCTCATAGGTGTGAGAACAATGGGGGGGGGTTATTAAATTTATTAATTAATAATCCTCCATTTAACACCCTACTAATACACTATCAACCGAGCACCTAACGACGAAATTTTTTATGTCACTACTAAGGTAAAAAACAAATTTTAGACTCAAATGTGGTCTCATATTTCCAAACTAAGACTCTGATTAGGAGTTATTCCACATTTACAAAGAAACTACCTACATGTGATAAAATATATTTAATATTTTTAATATCATCTCACCAAGGCACTCCCAACCTTGAAATCCCACGATGACTCAGTGTATAACTTCATAAATATTTCTTGAAATATCCCAAGATATTAAATAGAGAAAAAATGAGTCACTAATATAATAATTTAAGGACTAAAACTATAGAACCAAAACATACATGAAAAATGAAGCAGACATCACCTGAGAAATTGATTTTAATAAATAAGTGTTAAAAAATTGGTGAAAAAGGTTATAATTTAATCATATATGGCATGTTATATATAATTATGATTATTAAATATATTTATAATAAATATATATTTATTATATAGGAGGTTCAAACATGTACAGAATAATCCAGACCTAAGGTAAGATATTTTCACGTCACTTTTATTTTTGTGGGACATATGCCTTAGACACCACTTGTTTCTTTTATGTGGTGTATATACTACCCATGAATGTATTTTATTATTATTCACATGAAAATTATAGGATATAAATATACATATAAGGTTATTTCTTTCATGGTGATTATGATTAAAAATTTAGAAAAGTGGTAAAGGTTTTATGTTACAATCTCATTGTTTATTGGGATTGTTTAAAATTATGTTTCCAATGGTGGAATATTATGATATACCTATCATGAAACTCATGAATTTTATTTTTCTATGGTTATTTATTAAAAATACATATTTCCTGTCATTTTATTTACCTTAAGTTCTCAAGAAATCAAAAATGTATTTTTAAGGAAAATCAACTTTATTTTTCTCTTTAGTCAAAAAAACTTTATCTTCTATCTCCATGTTTTTCTGAAATGTTTTAATTTTTTTTAATATTCTAATGTGATTTTTTAAAGTAAATTTTACCCATGTTTTAGTTTTTAAACAATGTTTTAAAATGAATCTTTATTTTATTTTCCAAACAAGGTACTTTTTGATTTTTTCTTCAAAAAATGTGAAAGTGATGTTTTCTTTTAACATATAAAAAATGAATAGAATTTCCCACTAGAATAACCACTTAAGGTTTTTAGGATTCCTTTATAAGTTTTCTAGGTTCTTTTTAAAGAAATTTCTTTCCTTAATAATTGGTAACTTTTTATGTTTTAAAAAAGTAATTTCAAAGTGAAAATGATATTTTTCTCAAGAAATATTCTAAGTGATCTTTCAAAATATTTTTCTATCTAAGATGAAATATTTTATTTTAATTATACTTTATTTGGGATATGATCCATTAAAACCATTCTTAATATTTATCTATATGGTTAATGTTTATGTAAATGAGGAATTTATAAAACACATTAATTTTCCATGGGTTACACTATAGTGAATTTGTAAAATGTTTATGAAACCAGTTTTCTTTGTACGGGTTATGATGTGATGATATTGTGAATGTTTTATGATATTGAGGCACACATATGTTTGTTTTTTATCATGTAGTAGTGGTTATGGTATAAACAAGGATGGTGGTTACATTATAACCAAGGATGGTGGTTACTTTATAACCAAGGATGGTGGTTACGTTATAACCAAGGAAAGTGGTTATAATATAACCAAGGATGAGTAGGACTAATATATTCCTCCAATGAATTGGGTAAAATTTGATATATTATGATATAAAAAATAATAGAATTGGGAGTGAACCCAGTTTAGAAAGGAACTATGTCCACTATGATAGTATTAGTAACAAACCATGACTAATATGATAGTTTGGGCAATAAACCCAATCTAGTATAATAGTATTGATATTGAAGCCTTTACTAATTAAGAAATGTTTTTCTATTATTATGTGTATGCAATGATTATATTTCTTATGAAAATGTTATGACCTTATGGATCATGTTCTTTGATTCATTTATGATTTATGTCTTATGAACAACCAAAATTTATTTTATGACTCAAGATTATGATCTATGTTATACAAGGTATAGATTTTAAATGTTAAGATCATGTTTTCAAACCCTTATGCTCATGTTATGATTATTTGATACTTGATATCTCCCTTATTTACCTTTATTGAGCATTCAAGATCACCCTTTCTTATGTTTCTTTCTCCAGGCTATGAAGAATGTTTTTAGGAATGATATTTCTAAGAACGGTTCTAGTTATAAAGAACTTAATGAGAGAATTTTAGGAGCCATTTTTTATGTATAGAATTTTCCAAAGGTACTAGACAGATAAAATTATGTCTTGGATAATTATGTTATGTAATGAATACTCATATAAAAATATGAAATATATATGTTTGAAAAATTTGGGTTTCTCTGGGGGGTGGGGGGAGGGGCTCCTCCCTCAGTTTCTCTACACCTCCATTTTAACTTCAAGATTAATAGAGTCTTAGGATGGGTTTCTTCAGTGATTAATGTTGAAATCCTCCCCTCTCTCTTAAATTAATCTATTTATTCATTCTCCTCCACTAATTATAAATTATTTACATTAGGTTTTTTGAAGTGAGATTCAAATAGAGCATGGTAAAATCATAGCAGAGTGATGAGGATTCTTGGTGTGATGGATAGGGGACTTGTAAATAAGAAAAATACACCTTGATTATTTCTATTTAAATATAGGCAAATTACTTAGTGATTTTCTTATGGATTCAAAATAATTTGTTTAAAATCAGAAATCAATTGGGTACAAATTCGTGTGGTTTTTTCTAGAAGGGATTCTGGAGGCATGGGATTGATATTTTGCAAGCATTTGGTCATGGTTTTGGTTTCACAATGATTCTTGGTGAGTTTTTAATGATTATACCACTATGGATTAAATTTATAAATTAATTAAAAATGTTTACAATTAATTAATTTCAAATTATTTTGTGAGATAGGGGGTCAGGATATTAGTGATGATTAGTATGATCTTAGACTTGGTTTTCAACTATAAATAAAGGAGTAAATACTCTAATATTTAGGGAGGTAATCCATTTAATACTTAACTATATGTGATGTATGCATATTCATGTGTGCACTTTCTAGGCGTTTAGGTTTAAAAAGAATTAATAGGGGCTATTTGGGATTTAAATGTTTAAATGGGATTGGGTAAATCCTTCTAGATATGGATTGAGGATTCTAGGTTTGGTTTGTGAATTTTAGAGGCACCCAATGACTGAATAGACAAGAATTTATTGTGACTAGTTATATTATAAGAACCCCTAAAAGATCTTGGTTAATGTACTAAATTTCAAAGGGCCTAGAATGAGCCTTTTTGTAATGGGTGAAGGGATTTCAAATTGGTAGGTTCTTGTGTAGTGGTCCTAGGTTTGTGTCTAACCAACTTAGTGGTGTAAACATGAGCTATGGACATGTCCTAAAAATCATTAGTTTCCCTAGAAAATGGATGGATGGATTATAATTGGAGTATTGGATACTATTTAGTATATATGGCTAAGTGTGATTGGGTTATTTGGTTTCTTAGAGTGATTTGAGGGTCTGACCACTCATCATGGGGATACTAAGTGGCACCATAGGAGAAAGTGGTAATATGGTCTCCCTTGAGTATTGAAATATATTAGAGTAGGGAAATGTGATATGTTTAGGATTGAAATTTTATAGAAATACTTATATTTATCAAATGTTAATGATAAATGTATGACCATTGAGTAGGTGGGATGGTTGGTTATGTTGGAGATCACAAACTAATGATCACTAGAAGATACACTGTACAAAACTTATGGTAGAGAAGAACAATCTATGAAACTTCTTTTACTATAAAATCCCCTTAAAATATGATATACTAAAACATAGAAAGTATTTTCACTCTAAATCACCGCACTAAGTTGAATGGATCTCACACACTCAAAAATAGACTTGCAAACACATTCATGTGAAACAGAAAAAATGGAAGCACAATGATTATATGTTTGAAACATTAATTCTTACATCCATGGGAGATTTTTTTTTCATTTGAGTAAAAAGTTAAAAATTTGACACTTTAAACTTTAAAATCTTTTTAATATAATATTATAAGTAAATGATTAAAATAAATGTGTGCATGTGGAACCATCTTACCTTTTTAGTGGGTCCCAACCAGTCATCTAGTTGCACTGACCTATTATATTTGTAGACATCCCACCATTGAACCTAGAAACCTATGATTTCTTATATCAATCAAAACTCGGCCATTGTAATCCATTGAATATGATAGTTACTCTTATGTTTTATTTTATGAATCCTATATTCCACCCATTTTCCAGAAATATGTGAGGAACAACTCTTACATAATATCATTAGAACCCTCTTATATAATAAACCGTAGCTTCTATTGAACCATTATATAGATAACTGAACTCTTACACTCCTAGTTACTAAAAATTTTAAACTTCCAGTCCATTCTAACTCTGCTAAAGTTTTCATTTCCACTATATAAACATCATACAAAAGTAATTTTTGGATCTTATCCTTCTAGTTATCAGAATCAAAATTTTAAAATAGTACTCACCATTATTAATAAGTTATATATTGGTTTTACCCATATTCTTAAATCATGTTTGGGTGGAAAGTAATGGTCTAGTGTGAGAATATCTATGGAGTGGTTGCCTTAAGAATTTTAGTAAAATAATAAGAATGAGTTGGACCCTTTAAATTTATGGGATAATCCCTTTCATGATATCAATCTAATTGATTGATTCAAACTAGTGTGAAAGTTAAATCAAAATTGATAGATTAATCGTAGCTTAAGGGATTGAAAAATCATAATAGGTGATGGTTATAGCTATAGGTCATGTGTAGTAGTTGTAATTGGGTGAGATGGATCACGATGAATGTGTTTATTGATATCCTCTAGCAGAGTGATTAGTATGGATGAGTTACTAGTTGGGATCTAGGATATGGTTTATATGTGTCCTAATAGTTTGTTCACCTAAATTATGTTAATGTAGTGTATTTATTGGAATTTATACTAATGAGGTGATGGAGATATGAGCCCTTGAGAATCAAGGTGTAGAGTTACACCACCCAAGTGATCACCTCCTATAAAGTCCTGAGAGGATCATAATAGATTAAGGTGACTTTCAGATGCTCAACTACATAGGTTTCGTATGCTATGTCTTTCCATGATTTTTTTCTTTTTAATATTTGATTGGTAGACTGATTGTGAGTTTGGTATTCCATCTGTAATTCCCTATTTATCATTTTTTGATAGGTTGGTAGTGAGATAAGGATTTCATCTATAATCTTCTGAGTATATTCTGTGGATATATGAAGAATATACCTAGGAATCTATGTGGCCCACATTATCCTTGAAAAGTGTGAGGTATCAATATTGACCAATATAGGTGGGGTAGAGTGTCATAGTGGCTCGATTAACACACAAATACCTGATGCAATTACTTGTATACTGTGTGTCATATCTTAGTTATTTTCTTGTACATAAAAACACTAGATATTGTGTCATAAACAAGGGACCTTGTGGGTAGTTCCCTAACAAGTTTTATGATCACACATATACAAGAACCTTAGTTAACACGAAGATCTATATATCTAGTTTTAAAGTAATAGGTTGGATGAAATATTAGGTTATAATAGCTTTATTGATGTTTGGAGATAAAACTAAGAAGAGACTTGGGTCCTTATAGTCACGTCACATTATATTTTGTTCTCTATTTTTTATGTACTTGATCAACCAAATGGTTTATCTTTAGTGTATTCATGTATGATCAATATAAGTTCATGATGTTGTAACATTTTAATGTTTATTTATTATTGATGTTTAGATATTAGCTATAAATTCTTGAATTTAATACGATATTATATGATGATGATTATATTTATTATTATTATATATTGCGATACATAGAGTAAAATCTCCCTGATATTGGTTATAGACTCTCATAGTTATTTGAAAGCCTCCGGTGTATGAGGAGATGTTCTTGGGGGAATTTGGTGCCACCTTCTCAGTCACTGTCTAGGTGGACCCAATCCAAGGTGATTCATAATTTTATTAAAAAAAATTGGTTTCCTTACTATTTGGTACTTGGAAGAAGAAGATAGGAATATTTAGGACTTGGTATGTACACTAGACTTGTGAATCACAAATATATATATGGTAGAAGTATGAGTTACCAGGGATATAAAATAATTATTCTTGCCTATCATTGTTATAGTATAATTTTTTATACAAGTATCATGTATTGGCTTAGGTTTTTTATTTTTTTTACTCTTATCTAGTGGTGTAAAGAGTGCATGAGTCCATGAATAATACTATGAATATAGGGAAACCTAACATGTGTATGACTACATGGGAGTGTGAAATTGTTTTCTAAAAGGAACAAGGATTTTACTGAAGAATTTTTTCGGAACATTTTTGGAAATAGGGGTTGATTAATTAAAAAATAAAAAATAAGTTATTTGGTGTTTTCCCAAATAACCTATTATTAGGGAATTAATTAATTGAAACCTATTTGGTGGATTTTTTTGTTCTTGTTTGGATATATATTCTTTAACATCATGATCATGGAATAAAATAACCCTATATTGGTTAGGTTTGGGAATGAGGTTCCATAAGTATATTATAAGGAAGGGGATGTGTATCCCTGATATAGATAGTGTTGATAAAAATGTTTTAGTTGATGATATACCCTCGATAGGGTCATGTTAGAATGTGGTGTTTCCTTGGGATGGTGAGATATAAGTCTGAATGGTGTGATTAATGATGATAATAGAGGTATTTTTATGGTTATTCCTATTAGGTGGTTGATTATGTGTTGTCCAATAAGTGGGATAGTCGAACCTTGCATTACTTAGGGATAGTTATGTCCCTCATTTTTCCTTACCATATAGATAAGTGAGTATTTATCATATACAGTGAAAGTTGAAACAAATGGTGTGTTCTAGATTGAATAAATCATAGGTAGTTGATTTGTATGTTAGAAAAACACTCAAATAATGAGTGATAAAGTGTTTACAAATATTTACGAATTTCCTTGGGTGTGCTATAAATGAAAGCATTATTGGTTCTTTATACAGGATGTATTAGCATTTAGGGAACTGGTGAAGTAAAAATTTTAGTTTGTGGTTTTGATTTAGTAACTAGTGATAAGTCTTAGAATGAGATAGATCCTCTTGTTATGGATTGAGATTATAAAATACATGTAAATAATTGCGGTCTTGAGGAGTGAGATAATTTTAAATGATTGAAAAATCTTATTTTTAATTCTAATGGGTTTTGGATATAAGTGTTTAAGGAACTTGAAAAATGAATGGGTCATTGGGAAATGACCATCAATTGAGTAATTTTACATTGATGAGTGATTTTAATTAGAAAATTACTTAGGGAATTTCACGTTTTAAATGGGAATATCTTTGTTAGGCAGTACCCTAGTTAAACTACCATTAGAGTTGTAAAGTTATGGATAGTTATAACTCTCGATAATTGGATTTTGGAGAGAAAGTGATGGTGGTTGGTATTGATTGGATTTTCCATAATAGTCTAACAATTATTTGGAAGATCATGGGATGCCTAGGATAGATCATAATATTCAATTTGTGGTTGATTGTATTTATCTATATTATAAATAACCATCATATTAGATAATTGAAAAATAGAAAGTGTAAGTTTTGTATAGTGGAGTATCATGAGGTTGTAATAGGTAGGGGAAATGTATCAACTAGAGAGAGATGGATTGTTTTTGAAAAATTAAATGATTCACTATAGGAAGATGTAGGGTTGGCAATTAGTATTAAAATATAAGCTTTAAATAGTGACCAAGGGTTAATGTTATGAGGTTATTTAGGTTATATGGATAGAGTGGAATGTGTCCTCAGGGACTGAAGCTTATTGATGGTGGGTGGTGATTACCAAAGGCTAGTTAGAGTAGGTGGGGACATTTAGAGTATGGGTGGGCGGGTTGAAATAGACTGACATCATAGAACCCTAGAGTCATAGTTATGATTCATAATTGGTATGTTTTGATGATCATGGTCAGTTCATGGTAATCCTTATAGAATATTAATGTTTGAATAAGTGGTTATCAGTGAGGCCAAGTATAGGGTAACCATATAGCGGGGTTCACCTTATTAGATGCATTGAAACATATTTTGACTAATTCTAGAATGAGGTAAATGGTTAAGTTGAGTAATAGAGGTGTCGTTTGAGGTATCGAGGAATATGTAGGAAAGTTACTTTTGATTCCTTTATAAGATTGAAGTTTATGTGTAAAATTTTGGTAAACTCATTGTGTCAGGTGGATGATGTGAGATCCAATTTAATGAATAGAGAAAGTATAACCTAGGTATTGGTGTCAACCAATACTAGGAGAGTAGTGTACGATGATGATAGGATGAATTAAGGGTTATTTTAACATATTAAACAAGAACCTAAGGTTGAGATCATGGGTAGATGTGTGGGTGTTTTTATGATGTCACATGAGTGGATAAATCATAGATTAGAGAAGGTATCAGGTACTATAGTGAGTAGACCATGCATATCTCAATAGTAGTTAGTGTAATGGATACAAATTTGATTATTTTATGAGAAATCATATGTAATGGGGAAAAAGTAGAATAAAATATGTCATTCAATGGGAAAATAAGAAGTGAAAGGGGTTAAGGTATATTTTTTTGGTAAAAATCTATTCTATCTAGATTGGGTAGAGGGACATCCTAATGGCATCTAGTTTGAATTTATGAATATATAGTGAAATCAAGGTTTAATATATAATTTTAAAGTTATAGTTTTTTGGGAAAATTATTATTAATGATGAAAACACATATGGTGGGAATTTTGTAATGATCTATGTCATTATAGGTCAGCAGAATTGAAAGAAGGATGAATTCCTAATGAATGTGATTTGGTTAAACTTCAATATTTTTAATTTTTATCTAAGGTAGGATTTTTTTAAAAATGGTTTGGATTATTATATAGAGGTTTTAAAGGTGGAAGCATATGAAAGGAAGGACTTGATAAAAATATCAAGGGACCAATAAGTGTCTAGACTGGGTGGAGCATAGAAGGTGCCCACTAATGGTTTGGTGAGTAGGGAAATGGGGAAATATCAATACCCTTTCCACTGAAAGGCCAGTAGTAGTCCACTAGACATCTTATGTGGTCATATCAAGAGTCTAATATGAAAACTTGATTCCCTACTTAAGAGGGTGGAATTTTTATCTTTTAAGGTCTTCCTAAAGACCCCATTATGGGTTTTTACTATTTGGATAAATGGAAAGAGTGGTGTAGCTCCTCCCTCAGCTTATCTCTCTTCCATTTTACCCTTGAAGATATATGGAAGTTTAAGATGATTTTATTTAGTGATTAAGGTTAGTATCCTCCCTCTTACCCTTTAATATATTTTTTATTCTTCCTCCAATAATTGGTAATAATTTTCATTTAGGGATTTGAATTATGATTTCACCGAATCATAGTAGAATAACAATGGAATGTTGGTAGGTTAATGGTTATAGGATATTAAAAGAAACATAACACACCTTTTTATTCACCATTGCGATATAGGTAAACTTCATGTTGAGTTTTCATAGGGTTTTTTCAAAATTTTATTAAAATTAGTAATTGATTGGGTAACAATTTATGGGAATTTCTCTCTCAGGGATGATAGAGTTATGGAATAGATATTTCACATAGTGATAGTTATGATTTTTTAGTTTCAAAAATTATTGGCGAGTTTTTGATGGTTATGCCTCTTAGGATTAGATTTATAAATTATTTATAAATGTTTATAATTAATTAATTATATCTTGAGGCGTGAGATAATGGTTTAGGAGCTTGTCATTGAATTGGTGATATCTTGTACAAGGATTTCAAGTTTGGCTATAGGATATGTAAATCTTATACTGAGGTAGGTATTCCCTTTAATACTTAACCTTATGTTGTTTATGCACGAGCCTATGTGAAATTGCTTGGGTTTGAGGTTTGGGAAGCATGAATAGGGACTGTTTAGACTTAAAATAAATAGATTGTCTTGGATAGATACTCTTAGAGGAAAACATAGTATCCCATATATGGTTTTGAAATTTAATAATCTCTTAAAAACTATTTATACAAGGACCCTTATGACTCATTGTGATTGATAAACCCATAAAGGGTCTTAGTTCATGTAATAAAGTATGATATTCTTGGTATGATCCTTAGTTGAATGGTTTAAGGACTCTCAAGTGGTATTTTCTTGTGTAGTGGTCTTAGGTTAGTGTATAACATAGGAAGTGGCGTGGAAAGGGGATATGGACTTGGATATAAAATTGTAGGTTTCCTTGAAAAGGGAATAGATAGATGAGAATGGTAGTATTGCATCATGTTTATCATATATATCTTAGTTTGATTGGGTGATTGGGTTACTCAGAGCGAGTTTATGGTGTGATCACTCATATCAGGGGTGCCTAGTACCACCAAAGGAGGAATTAGGAATATGGTCAACCTTGGGTGTTTCTTAAAGCACCATAAAAGTGTTCAAAGCCTAAATTTTATGACCAAGGTGATAAATTATCAAGAAAAATGATAAAAACATTAGTTTAATAGATACATTGACCCAATCATTAGGTTCAATCTTTTTTTTACAAATGGGGATTTGTTAGGGGATCAACAATATTTTCCTCTATATGAACTTGAAACATGTTAATAAATCCTCTATCAATTATGAATTGAATGAGATGAAATCAATATAGAATATGTTTGGATTTTTTGAGTAACATGGATTCCTTAGCCTGTGAAACTGATTCAATATTATAAACATATATTTTAATTATATGCATGATTCTTGGGATAACACCTAGTATATTAATGAACCTCTATATCCCTACTCCTTATTTAACTACATCATATGTTGTGATATATTCACCTTCTATTTTAGAATCAACAAAAATCAGTTTCTTGAAACTTTTCTAGCTTACCATCCCACTATTTTAGAAAAATACAAATCTTGAATAATATTTATAATCATATTTTTCTATTTAGAATATAGAAT
Organism: Viscum album; assembly: GCA_963277665.1. Taxonomy (NCBI): domain Eukaryota; kingdom Viridiplantae; phylum Streptophyta; class Magnoliopsida; order Santalales; family Viscaceae; genus Viscum; species Viscum album. The sequence goes on from OY728159.1 coordinate 353,679,673, forward strand.
TAGTGTAACCATTTACAATGATTTCTTCCACACCACTAAATAATAAGAAACATCCTAAGTTATTCTCAAGTAATTAAGGATATTTTAATGGATACCCAAATAATTTCACCTATATTTAATTGGTATCGACTTATAATAATTAATGAATAAGATACATTAGAAAAATTACACAAAATAATATACAAGATTGACCCAGCTACTAAAGCATATGGAATTTAACTCATTCATTCTTGTTCTTCAATAGTTGAAGGAAACTATTTCTATGAAAGAATCTTTCTATGTAACATTTGTGATGAACCCTTTTTAGAGTTTTCTATTTTAAACCTTCTCAACACTTTACTAATGTATTTTTACTGAACAATTCCAAGAAGTCAATAAATCTATCTTTATAAATCATCATTCCCAGTATGTATATTGCATCTCCTAGATATTTTATTGAGAAGAAATATCCCATCTAACTTTTTACCGATTGAAAAATTGGGATTTCATTTATGATGAGAAGTATGTCATCCACATAAAACACTAGAAATAAAAAAAATGATCCCACTAACCCATTTATATACACAAGGTTCATCTTCTATTTTTTTATAAAATCAAATTTTTTGATAGCTCCATCAAAAAGAATATTCCAAAAACAATAACCTTGCTTCAACCCATTAATGGATTATTTCTTCTTACAAATCTTTTCAACATTTATAAGATTATAAAAACATTTGGGATGTATAATATATGTTTTCTCAAAAAAATTATCATACATGAATGAAGTTTTAATTCCATTTGATAAATATAATAATTATAATATGATTTCATGGATAAAATAATTTGAATGGATTTTTCCATAGCCACCAGTGAAAAGGGATTTTCATAGTAAATACCATTAATTTATCTAAAACCTTTATATACCAATATAGGTTTCTAGATATACTTTCTACCATATTTTTTAATCTTCTTCTAAAAGACCCACTTGAACTCAATTATTTTTACCCCTTTAGGTGGATCTACCAAGTATCAAACCTCATTATTTTATATGGATTATTTTTTAGATTAAATTTATTATAACCATTTATTAGAGTTAGAACTCGTGAATTACTCTTGGTAAAATATTGGACCATCTTCTATGGCTATTAAATCACCTTCATTAGAAATAATAAATCCATATCTTCCAAGTTCTTGAGGAAATTTACCAAATATTCTTGGTTCTTGTGTATACCTAGTTAGTTCATTTTCCATAACCCTTTGTGTTTTTGACTCATCTATATTAGGATTAATATCATATTGTTGGTCTTGAACTTTATCAAGTTAAAATTTACTCCCACTATTATCATTTAAATAAATTATTTTTTATAAATACATCATATAAAGAAACAAAGGCTTTGTGCTTAGATGGATTATAGAAATAATAACCCTCTAATTATTTAGGATAAACAATAAAAAGAAATTAATCTAATTTTGGTTCAAGTTTACTTGAGGTAATATGTTACAAATATTAATCACAACACCAAATCCTTATAAAATAAAAATTAGGACACTTCTTATTCCATATATCATGTGGTGTATTTTATAAAAACTTTGATATAACACTGTTTAGGGTAAATGAAGTAGTTTATAGACTATAAGTCCAAAATGAAATAAGAATGTCTAAATGACTCATCATTAACAAAATCATGATTAGTAGTTTTAAATTACTTATTTCAGATGCACTATTTAACTATGGTGTACTAGGTGGAGTGAGTTGTAACACTATACCATAATCTCCAAGATAACCCTGAAATTATAAAATCAAATATTCTCCTCCTCGACCCGAATGAAGTGTTTTAATATGTTTTCCAAGTTAAATTTATAATTAATTTTTAAACAATTTGAACAATTTAAAGGATTCATAATTACGTTTTATAAGATACATATACCCATACCTACTAAATTCATCAGTAAAGGAAATGAAGTACTGAAATACACCTTGATATACTTTATTTATATGACTATATATATCATTATGTATGAGTTATAATAAATAATTTTATCATTTTTCTTTACCCTTAAAAGTTTATTTGGTTATTTTTCCTAATAAACAAGATTCACACATGTTAAATGATTCATAATCATTAGAATCAAATAATCTATCATTATGGAGATGTTGGATGTGATTCTTATTGATATTTACCAGGTGAAAATGCCAAAGATAAGTGGAATTAAAATAATTTATTTTTACCTACTAATTATCTAAATTATAAATGGGGTTGTCAAGATCTAGTCTCTACTGTATAAAATGGATATGAACATAAGTGATTACTATAGTTATATCCTCAGTGATTATCATCATAGGTTACATCCACGGGCACCAATCCCATGTGGATATTTCCTTAGCAGTATCCTTAGACCTACTTCCGTTGGTAGTTCCCATGGAAGTTGGTTGTTGTCTATTGATGTGGAAATGTATGAACATGATCAATTACCATGGATATAACTTTCAATGTCAATGATCAACAACCGACTACAACAGGAACTACCTGTGGTAGTAAGTAAAGGGATATTTACATGATAATAACCCCCATGGGTAGTGACCATAGTCAAAGGACTAAGGTTATTACCATAGAAATATTCCCCATGAGATACTTATTTATCACCACAGGACTTTCTCACAGTGATAGGTTCCATACAAAATTAAAGTGACTGTTATATGTTTTTGATCTCATGACTGATCTGTTACATAGTATAGTATCTACTACTTCAAAACACAATATTTTATACATATATATATATTTAATATTTAATATTTTAATTATAATATTTTTAAGAAACTATTAAATAAATAATATCTAATGAGGTGTGAGAATCCCTACTACCATGGGCACCAGTGTCCATGGCCATAAGGGTTTCCCAAGGAGGGACAAAAGCCATGGTGAAATTCCCTAAAAACCGATTCACCACTAATAGGGAGGGGATGAATTAGTGGTAGTTTCGTTTATAGTTTATTTTTATTAGAAATCAGTCCCCTAAATCTAGTTAAGACATGATACCCTCAAGTTTTCCACTCATCCAAACTTATATGTAACATATAAATAAGATAAAGCACAAGCAGTTTTTACTAAGTTAGAACCCAGTGTGGGTTCCTATTAATTTATACATTAAAATCCCATCAAGACACATATTTTCTAGTAAATAATATTTTCATATTCAAGTGGATAGTCCGGGTATAATCCTTTATACTTGTTCATTAGCTTCCCACTAGGATTTACACCACATTCTACTAGTTATATAATGATTAGAACAAGATGATAAAAAATTATTAATAATATGACTTCTTTAAAAACTGTTTATGATCTTTACTTTGATCTTTAAATATAGATAAAATAATATACTTTTTAAAAATATAATTATATGATTATATGCTCTTCAAAACATAGACTCAAATTTGATTATTTTGAATACTTGAGCTCAAATATAAGACAATGATTATGAACTTTGAGCTTTAAACTACCTTCCTCTCATATTTTTTTATACTCTATTTTATAAATATCATAGTATATGAACTCTATAATTATTATGTACTCATATTAAATAATTAAAAAACTCTAAAAATTAAAAATAATTTAGGGGCTATCATTTACTAATTAGAATTAAAGAAACATAATACAACAAAATTAAACCACATGATCCTCTATGATTTTCTCATTTAGTTTAAAAAAAATTTTAAGATCCCACAATCTCATAATATTCACTCTTTCATAAACTGTATGTTTCTAGAAAAATTCCTCTTTTACACTTATTATTTCTTAGAATCTCAATTGGAACTCAATCTAGAATCTTATCCACCCTCAATCAATTTTGAGAATAATTTAAAAATAGTTCATTCATGAATTCCAATAATAATTAGGTATTCTTCCTTAACAAAATAAACACAAGATCTACCTTCAACCTACTCTCACAATACAACATATTTTGAAAAGATAACCTAGTATATCAAATACCCAATCATTTCAAACACAATAATAATGGAAACATATCAATATAACAGTGATAATTTGAACTCCAAATGACAAAACATCATCACATTAAAATTTCCAAATTTAATATATATAAATTCTTTACAAACAAATTTATCTTAAATCCACAAAATAATATTTTAAATAATACATCTTGGAACATCGAATAGATATGAGAAATGACTATAATTATCTAAATTTCTCATGAAACAACTAGAGTTTCATTTTTAATGTGATGTTTTTCTATTTTAAGATTATATTAAGAAATTTTGTGTTTAATATATTTAGAATATTAAAAATTTGCAAACTTAGAATTCTACCTAGTAGACTCACTTGAAAAAAACCTCAAAGTATGTGACTGACCATGAGTCATATTGACTATGTGATGCTGCCACACTTTCTAGATCGACCACATGAACAATTCATTGAATGTATGAATTGACTGTATGATAGTGTATTTATAGTATAAGAAACTCACTTATCATATGGAACAACATTAATACATTGGATCGACCATATGATGAAAATAACTAATTGAACACATAAAATTATGATTGACCACATGAACAACTATTCAAATATATGAGTAAGTGATCAAGCACATGAGGCTTTCAGTCAATAGATCAACCAAATTTAAAAACTCAATCATAATTCTAGAATCACTAGGGAAAGACTAGAATTTATTTAGGATCACTTTGAGTCACTTAGAAACAACTCAAAAAAATTTCAAAAAAATCTAGTAACATACCAAAAACCTCAAATACCTCTTTCGAGTTATTCAAACATATTGAAAACAAATCCAAACTGGTATCCATTTCTACAAAAAATCTAAGGGTACATAATTCTTCCCCTTTTGATTTTTTTTGAAACATAACTCAACTATTCCATATAAACTCAAACCCATTCAAAAAACCTAAAAAACATGATAGTCATAAAATCATTTCCTATCTTACATGAGAAGTGTATTACACAACACAACTGTATAAGGTTATTTTTTTAAGATAATTTCATCCCTTAGTGATAAGAAATGATAACCACATGACTGAGATGAACCTGCCCTCAATTGATGCATCCAATCATAGTTTCAAAAACATCCCCCCATTGAAAATTATCCACAGATTTAAATGAAAAGGTAATGATAACTTCCCTTATAATTATCTCCCGCATTTTGAAAGAGTTGTTTCACCTTTTATCCCCCTATTTCAACACAATACAAAGCATAGTGGAGGTTAATTTTCACAAAACCTCAAGAAAGAGGAGAATTATAAATATGAAGTTTTATCCTAAGATATTCCAATCTATCTATTTTCATTTCCTTTGTAAAAATGTATACAAAATTTTTCTTTGTGAAAGCTTAATCCTGATATAATCATCACTTTACACCCTTTATTTAATAAAATGGCACCTGATATCAATATGTTAATATATTGAGTGATGGATATGATTATCTGTGATATCTATGGAAATAATATTGTAGTAATAAATCAGTAATGGTTTCTCAATAACCACTTTTAAATCATCCAATTGTACTTGTATCCACTACATTTGTGTACAGACATGTTTGTGATATACTCAGCCTCACCTGTACTCATAGCTACTGAATATTTATTCATTCCATTCTATCTTATAAAATTCCCACCAATGAATAATGCCCTACTAGATGTGGGATTTTTATTAGTGAAATCTACTTCCTAATCAACATTTTCAAACCTATGTAATATATGTTTGATCTACTTCGGTACACCAAGACGCTGTTGAATGTTCCAAAAATATATCTTAAAACCCACTTGGATAACACCATATGAGATTATTTTAAATTAATCTGTAATATAGCACAAATATTGACTATAAATAAAATATCTGGAATTGAGGTAGTGATTTAAATAATACTTACAACAATTCTTCTAAATTACTTTTAATTAAAACTCTTTTCCATTATCATATTTTCCACATTTAGTTCCACATTCTACAAGAGTGGATAACTATTTTTAATTATTCATTTCAAACTTTTTCAATAACTATTTGAAATATTTTTCTTGAGATAAAAAATGTAATCTTATATTTGTAGAATTTAAAATCATAAGAAATAAGTTATGTATCCAAAAAAATATATCTTAAAATTATTCTTAATTTTATTTCAAAACTCTTTATAGAGATATGTATAATAAATTTTAAATATTATATCATCAAAATAGATCATAACAGTGAGAGTACCTTTGGTGTATTATCTCATATACAAGTTGTTTTCAAAAATTCCTTTTCCAAATTTTGATTCCTCAAGAAACCTTTTAGTTAGGAGTACTATTCACTTGGAGCCTATTTTAATAAATATAATAATTTATTCAAATTTTAAACCATGCTACCATATTTATCAAAAATAAAACCCTCTTCCTACTCACTGAAATATTCCTCTTCAATATCTCCATTAATTAAGTATGAATTCTCATCTATTTAGTAATCTCTAGACTTTTCATGAGATTCCATTATTAATAGCATCCCAATGGATTATTTCCTTAAAATTAGGGAAAATTTTTCTTAAAAATTTATGCCTTCCATTTGAGAGTATCCCTTGTAAACTAATTAGGATATTTCCTTGACACCTCTCCTTTCTCATTGAGTTTTTTTCTAAAAATCTACTTGGTGCCTATAATTTTTATTTTTATCCTTAGACCGGGATTCCAAGTTGTGTTCTTATCAATTTAATCTAGATCTTCATTCATGGATATAATACACTCATAATGTTCAACTGATACTGAAATCAATTTTGTTGAATTTTTGAAATGAGATCAGTTTGATTCTCAACTCTCAGATTTATTTTAGTCTTGAATGGCGCTTATTGATTAAAAATTATATTTAAAATATAAAAATTATTCTTTGGACTTAGACGCCTCATTTTATGATTTTCAATAGCTTTATAATAGTTATAAGTGTGATATAAATAAACTATTTTAAAATTATGATCATTGTTTTCTTATTCAATAGGTTGTTTTTTCTCAATTATTATCACTATTAGATTTTGAAAAACCATATACTACAACAATTAAACCACATAACTTGGGCTAGTTCTCAATAATTTTAACATAAAAATAGTCAATAATTTTATTCCATCTCTTTTTCCAACACTTATATCCACTTACATTAGATAAATAACCCATGATAAGGACTTTATCTAGTTTTCCTTCAAATTATCCAAAAATTTTACCCTCGATTTTTATGAAACATGAAATTATAAATACTTTAAATTATTTCATATTAATATTCCTTTGAAACCATATCTCTTAAATAATTTTGTTTGTATCAGGTATCATCAAGAATCTATTCAGAATACGAAAATCTTTACACATAATTTATCTCTAGAAAAATTTAGAAAGTTTATGCTCACCAAATATTGTCCTCCCAATTTTAGCAATCCTTTGGTTTTTCCTATTAGTTATCTCATTATTTTTTATAGTTTATGGGGAACTGAATTGTTTTTTAATTCTATAATTTTGTAAATAATCTCAAATATATTTCATGCAAATTCCCTACTATTATTTTTTCTCTAATTTGAAATACGCTCCTTGTACTTTATCTATTTATCTTATAAATATTTTGAACAATTTAACTACATAAGACTTGTGTTTCATGAACATGGATGTTTTAATCTTAGTGAAATAATCTATGGATGTAGTGAAATATAAATCAACTATAATATCACAATTTATCATTGGGACACATAGATACGAGTGGACGAGTTCAGTTAGTTTTAATGATTGCATCACCAATTTTCTATGCATTGATTAAACCATATTCCCCTTTTGGAATGCTTCAAAAATTTCCTCTATTTCCCTTTTTATTTGGGGAATATCTCTTACCATGTCATGATTTGATATTTTACTCAAATTCCTTTAGCTAAAGTAGCTAAGTCTCTTGTTCCACAATTCATTTTCTTCTTTGTTAGTCAAGTAGCATGAGTTAATTAGATCGTCAATATGGAATATGTTTCTACATGTTCACTCCCCTACAGTGAGTAAAATTCCATCACCATAACTTTTTATGAAACATGATTTTTCTTGAATTCACCACATAATTAGTTTAAACTCTGGAGATAGTGATTTAGACCTTCCACATAAAGAACAACTTTTCAATTATTCTTATTTTCTTCAATCTCAGATGAACCAATTCCTTTAATTCTCAATGAACTATTATTGTCAAAATTTGATACTCCAATATCATGTTATTAATGTTATTTAGGATTTTTGTATAACCTAAGATATTTAAAGAATAACCACTATCCGAGTTCCATGGCCATCCTCTCTTTGTAGCCTTTAAAGAGACTTTAATAATAAAAGATCTTTCTCCATGATCTTAATTATGTTTTACTTTCCCATTTCATTATAGGGAAGTTTTAAAGGTAGATTAGTCATACAATATTTAGATATATGTCCCTATTGATCACATCATACAAATACTTTATCCAAGCATTCAAAGTTATCCTGTGTGGGTTGAAGAATTTTTTTCCTGGAATTAGTTTTATTCCTCTTTTTAAACTTCTTCATATTATCATAACTACCCCCCTTGTTTCATATCTTCTATATAGTAAAAAAATATATTGCAAGAATAAATGAAACTTATGGAAAAAATCCCAAAACACCAGTAGTACCCACTAAATCTAGGTATCTTATAGAAATTTATATTCATTATATTATTTTAATATGAAAATACTATCATTTATGTAACTTGTAAAAGAATATGTTTTGAATCTGTTGAAAATTTCTAAAGGATTTTGAGTTTTTCATTATGTGATGGTCCAAATTTTAAACCAATTTTTGGAATAGAATTTTGAGAGTAAGAACACTTGAAATGTGATGTTTTGGATACGTCTTAAAGCCCAATAAGCATCTTAGATGTTTGGATGAGTTTCAGGAGAATCGGTCTTTGAAATATCAGATTTTAGAAAGATAAGGGAGGCACATTGTTACTACATGGTTAGTGATAACCATTCAAATCAAATGTTCAACCCTGTATGGGTTTAACATGTTTTTTAAAAACATTATATTGAGGCCACATTACCATGTGATGAGATGTATTAAAGCTACAAAGGTGAACCACAATGTGTGCATACAGTTTTTCAAATTGTATGAATAAACTGTGTGAGGGGTTGTCCCTAACTAGTGTGTGGCACAAATTTGGCACATAGTTTAGAAAATTGTGTTTCCAAACTAGGCACCCATTAAAAAGTATGAAATGTTCATTTTTATGTCCACCCATTTAACCCTTTATCCATATTATTCCTCCCTAAAATGCACAACAACCACCCAACATTGGAGAGATCCTATCCTCCTCCTATAGGAATTGGGAGATCTCCCTCATTTGAAATCATAATTGAACATTGTTCAACTTATTTGATCAATCTTGGTAAGATTATCAATACTATTACTTCTTATATCATTTTCTCTTTCCATCTTGGATATTATTTCTGTGAAAGCTCATATTCCCTATTTTTAGGTCATTTGTACGGTTCTTTTATTTCTATCATTTAAAATCAAATCAAAGGCTGATAATGGACAAGTAAAGATTCCTAATCATGAGTAGGTGGTCGATGAATTTTCCCTTAAATTATCTTTTTTTATAAATTTTTGTCATTGTGATGTATTCTAGAATTTCTATCTATTACTCTTAAAATGTGAAACACATTAAATAATTTTCTTAAACTAAGACTTGATGTTCCCTTAGACCCCTTGACCTAGTTGGAGGTTAATGATCTCACTCGAAGCCACCACTTAAGGTGGGTTTAGTTAAATGATTTTATTAATTTTTCATGCTCAAAACCAAACACCCAATGAGTGTGTTGGGGTTTTTGACTAAAAAAGGTTCAAAGCTAATGAATTAATAATTGTTATATTATTTAAAGACTAACATGAATTATGTTAAACCATAAGAGGTTGATCTTATTATGTAAATGAACCACCATCGGGTGTTTTGGGATTACATCTAGTTAATAAAGAATAAATAATGGATTATGGGATTGCTAAATGAATGTACACATGTTAGTGGAAGTAAAATTGAATTAAATGAAATGTTGAATGGTTGAATACTATCTTTTGGCAATTATTTTTTATAAATGAGATGAAAAATTGAATTCAATTGAATTGAAATGGGAATTGGGTTGGAATGATTATATAAAGTGTAGAAATGAGAAGTATTCTTCACTTATCCTTTTTTTTCACTTGAGAGTGAATTGATAAATGATGTACTAAATTGTTTCATGGAAAGGATATAACACTTTACCCCTTTAACTATACAATTTAAATGATTAAAAATGTATGTTTGAATTGAAAATTAGAATTAATTTTTTCTCATGGATTATGTTTAATAATTAAATGCAACATGTCTGATTATTATTTATAACCTGAGGGATAATTGGATTCTGATACAAAATTCCATGAATGAGCTCATAAAGTATATTGAAATGTGTAAATTATAAATGATTATAAGTGATTCTGGACATGATGATACTAATAATTTTATTGAATTAATTTGACATGATGTTCCTCATTATTTATTAAAATCATTGGACATGGAATTCCCCATTATTTTTTAAATTCATTAGACATGGAGTTACTTATTATTTTTTGAAGTCATTGGACATAGAATTAATAAATATTATTTGAATTAATTGGACATGGTGTTCCCATTATTTATCTAAATCATTGTACATGGTGTTCCACATTTAATTATTGGAAATTTTTGTTCATGATTATCGTTATCACTATCTATTGAAATATAGGAGACGACACCCATCAACCCCTTGATTAGATTCTTAGGTTGATGTCCTTATTTAAATATAAAACCCTTATGATTATTATTTTACATAAAAGCCTTGGTTATATTATATGGTTTCTAGTTATACTTTATTTAAAACATAAAATTATCAAACATTCCATCTTAGGCAGTATTAGGTATAATCAGCTAAGAATCCCATGAGGAACCTGGGCTTGACACAGTTATTTATACATAATTTACCAAAACCATTATTTATTATATTTTCTCACTATTACATTTTATATTCACAATGGATTTTCATTACAAAACATTGGTTTTGTCCTACTATGTTTTAATCACACCCTGTTTAGGCTACCATTTGGTACCAAAACAGATCTTCTAACTACATGTTAGGACTTGTCTCATGCTTCTTTGTTGTTGTATCTCATTGGCTAGGACTTGGAATGGGATTTTCTATTGAGCATATATTTTGTACACCATTTAGAGTTAGAGTATTTTACTTATTTATTATTTTTTCACTATATCTCTATTTTATGTATTACCTAATATGTGTTAACTTCTTTGTAATTATGGCTTAGCATGTTCATGTATGGTTGAATTATTTGGCACTATCCTAGTTATCTATTCATTTTTACTTGTTAATTATTATTATCTTCCATTTCCTTTCATTTAATTATGACTCCCCTATTTTTAGTACTAATCCATAGGTGTAGTCACCCCACTATACCACCTTTTGACCCTCACTACTAGTCAGCAGCCTATGGCATATGTGGATATGTTCTTGAGGCCTTGTCATTAATTGGTTCGATTACTCTTTATAGTGTGAACTGAGTAGAGATATAAATAAGTGGTATCAGAGGTTATTTTTACTTATCTCACTATTTATAACTAGAATAAAGGATACTATGAATATATTGGAACTTAATAAATATATCGTATCTGGGAATGTCCAACCCGTACAAAAGGGAAAGATCAAGTTTCCAGAGATGGGACTATTGTTCATGCTATTCTTTATTATTGTTTATTATTATTTCACCTTAAGTGATTGATGTATTTATGATGAATATTGATTTATGAGATTAAAATCTAGGATTAGTATGTCAATATACGTAGTGCGTTCATACATCATTTTCAAGAATATAGGATTAACATGCCATTAGTATTCTTGACTGTATACCATGCTTGTGTGTTGGCCTCTTTATATGCATGTATTCTCTACTAACATGATAACTTTCTTGTTGTAGCTATGATTTATGGTTGGTTGAATAAAGTGTCTATATCAACCAAAATTAAATTTTTCCATATATCTTTATGAGTTAATTCTATTTAACTAAGCTTGGAATGCATTAAATAAATGAAATTATTTTGAGATGGTTAATGAATTCACTTGAAAGAATATTTAAATTTTAAGTAAATTAGTTTGTTTTAATAAATTCTGGTTATTTCTTATGGATGTTAGTTAAATTGTGTGTCAATTGCAACTTATAAAGGCTTTTAACCTTTTAATATGGGAATAGAGACCCGTATAAGTGAGTCCTTATATGCTTCACTTGACCCTTTTAGGATATTTTTAGCATTGTATGATTATAAGATTAACCCACTAAGGGTAGGATTAATCTTTAATAAATAAATTTTTATCAGGTTTCACTTAAATGGGATGAAAAATATAATTTATAGAGTGTTGAATCCATAAATTGGGAATGGATTCTCATATAACTAAACCCAGGTTCACATGGAATAACCCTTATAGGTTGCCTTTAATTCTTTTTTGGGTTTAGTACTAAACCCCATGGGGGTATACTCATATTAAATGGGATAGTTATTTAAAGTAGCTACAACTAATCATATGGTGTTCATATAAATGTATGGTGGAATCTTACTTGACTACACCACTTTAATTGATAAAATACTCTTTGGATGTTCAAATAGATTATTTTTATGAGGAATCAATTAATTAAAATTTCCATTAAAACTGAAAGATCATTTCCCTCTATAGCTTTGAATTGAAATTTTCTTTAATCGATCCTAGTTGTGAGAAGTTTGAATATGTAATGTATAAAAAGAAATTATAAGATAATTTTCCTAGAATGTTATGAAGAATCATCTTAATAAAGTTCCAATTACAGATTATAAAACATTTTATTCTATTACCAGTACTTGAAATTTTATATATCTAAGCCTCTTTAATGTTATAATAAATGTGAATTGATGTAATGACTTAAATAAAACAATTCTGTGGTGTTTATATAATGAAACCTAGTGTAAGGGTTAGTTATAATGTTGCCTTGGGAGTTTCCTTAGAAGGGAACATGGGTGTTTTCTATAGGTTTTAGTGGCCTTATTCTTTTATGTGGGACCTATAGGTTTGGCCTTATAGCCTAGTGACCATTTGGGCATGACTATATTTAAAATTTTATTCCTTATGTTAAAGTTAGGGGTTATCATATAAAGGTTTCAACCTTGGAGATGGAAACTGGTAGATTATTAATACAAGGTTCTAGGAAAGGTAATTACTCTCCATTAGACCATTTATGTTGGAAATAACTCTTTGATGATGAAACAAAACCCCATATTGGTGGGTGTTTTTTTGGTAAGTTGAACTTTGATGGTGTATTACCTTGTTTGGATACCTGGTGAATATCAAATCCTTATCCATTTATATTGGCGTAATGACCCTCTAGAGACAACACCCCTATGAGGATCCTTGGATAGGATTAGGGCCAAGTAGGTAGATTCTTGGAAGGTGATGCAGTTACACATATGTTGGAAGATTATGACCCTCGTAGATCAATGAAATTTTTACCCACTTCAAGTTTTACCTTTTTAGAGAGAGTTTATTGAAACATTAGATTCCATGGAATAGAAACCCTTATATGGGATATGGTTCTCATTTGAGAGACCTTAAGAATAAGTAGATGGACCTAGTGGCCTTTTTTGAGATTTAAATGGTAATGATAGGTGGGAGGCCTATAATACCTTAGTTTTGAATCAAATTCTAGTGATTCCATGGTTTATTTTATTAAGGGAAACCTTTGATATATGTTGGACTAAGTTGATGTTTGCTTTAAAGGTAGTTAACTTTCTTTTACGATCATTTAAAGAATAATTCATGTAGGATGATCAAGGTTTGTGATTTAATCATGATAATTCCATTGGTTTTATAAAAAATAACCTATAGTTCTATATATCGAGACTGGCTTCGATTGGAAAGACTTTTTAGGTGCTTGACCCTGTAGACTAATGATTGTGCTGTTGGTTCTTTAATTTCAGAAACAAAGTTATAAGGTAAGTGGTCATTCAATAAATCATGGCATTGGTAGGTGACCTATTTTAAATAGGATTTATAAGGGAAATCTTAGCATTTTGAGTATTTATGTTCCATGTAGCATGGTTAGCTTAGCCTTTTTGATAGATGAATCATAGAAGCATGATTTAGGTTTTGAATTGGGTGGTATGGGATGTGCACCAGATGTATATGGAATGTTTTGTTCACATAGGGTGAGCGTGGTAACTGGTTTTTGTGGAATTTGAAAGATAGATTAGATTCAGGCTAAGGATTGAAAATTTAAAATATAATATTGGTGGGAATGGAGACCTAGATCTTTGGGTAAATTGAAGGGATTCCCCTATGATGAGGGCTAATTTGGAAATAAACTGGGTACTATGTGATGGTAAACCCATGGTTGTTCCTTGACATGTACTGTCAAGAGATGTGGTGTAATTGGTTGGTTAAAGGTTGGAGTGGCTTGGTTTGATGTGATCATAGCTCAGAGAGAGAGGTGAGAGAGAGGTACATGCCTATCGATGAAATCTTAGCATACTTCCAGTTTAGATATTATCATTATAAATATCTTGACATAATCCTGAGTACACTAAGAGAGAACTGAATATACCTTGAGCTATCTAAACATATTTTATGTTTTCATAAATGTAATCCATTAGAGTTTCACTCAAGGAGTATTTTAAGGTAAGATATATGGCGGGGAGAGAACCTTTATCCATTCGAGGGTGGTGATCCTCAATGTAATATGAAAATTGGTGAATTCCATGAGAACCATTGTTAGGAAGTAGGAACAGGTGATGGTTTACATTTACATTTTCACTCAAGAATAAGTGGGTTCTTAGCCATGGTAGTCATTATGTTTGGGTATGGATGGGGAATTTTATGTGTTGAATAGAAACTAGTTTTATTGATATGAAAATGGGAAGGATACTAAGGTGGGGAGTGAGATGTTGGTTGCTGGTGGGTGACACTCATTTGAGAAGGGTTGTGGGACATTGATACCAGTTGTGTGATGGTTGTTTTGGATCTCGTATGATATTTGATAAAATAAACAATATAAAACTGGTATTCTCAGTTAAATTCTAGGTACATGTTTAAATATGGACTTGGGGAAGGTTAAGATGTAGGTATTAGGACCAGGATTGTTATGATGATCCAAGGGTGCTAGATTGAGAATGCACTGATTTTCATGCTATGGAGTGGTGAATGAAATGAGTATTTTAGATAAAGGTGTCACCATAAATTAGTTATAGGATATAGTGAGCATACTTAAAATGATCTCATTAGGACATGGAATAAATTTGTTAGAATTGGGTTGGTGAAACATCAACTGTTGAAGATGGATATTTTAAGAAAAATTTGGACGAAAGTGGTTTTAATTGAGTTTCCTAAAATAGTAGGATAAAGTTAGTGATTAAACACATCAGTTATTCCATTAGGATGATATGGGTGTAGTTTAAGGGTAATACGAGGATTTTCAAAGAAAAGTTGGAGTGACCAGGTTCATTTGGGTTGATTGGAATTTGAAAATTTTATTAAGTTGAGAAACTTTCCAAGAGAATCATCAGGACACCAAGGGCATGTATTAATAGGAAATTTCAATGGTTGAAGTACCATGGTTCATAATTAGCTGTTGGAATATATAACCTATAGTGGGGAACACCATATTAGGGTTGATTAATGAGATGATTATGGGATCATGTATTGGGTTAGACAGGGTTGAGTAAGCACCATATTAATGTTTCTTTGGTAGTTACAAGCATTGTAATGAGTTTCAATGGTTTAAGTACCATATGTTTAAAGTGTCCCTTGGAGGCACGTTTAGAATTTTTAAATGAAATTCTTCTATTTGAGAATAAATTTGTGACCCTAGTAGGTTGGGTGATTTTTTTTGTCCATAAGAGATTCTTAGGGGAGAGAAGTTCTAAGGTGGGGAGGTTATAAGATTTCATCTTTTGAACTGGTTGAAAATTTTTAAAGGAATTTGAGTATTTCATTTGGTAAACAAACCAAATTTAAACCAAGATTTATAATGGAATTATGAGAGATGGAACACTTGAAATGTGATGTTTTGGATAGGGTTTAATTCCTGATAGGTTTCTTGGAAGTCCTAATGTGTTTCGTGAGTGCCATGATTTGAAATCCTATATTTTAGAAAGAAAATAGACATACACACAATTAGTAATAATCATGAACATCAAGTGTACGTCCTGATAGGGGTGTCCCATAGTTTATAAAAACATACAACTAAGGCTGTACATCCATGAGAAGAGATGTAGAAATGTTGGAGAGGTGAACTACATAGTGTGCACATAGTTTTTTAAACCATGCACACAAATAGTGAGAGGGGTTTTTCTTAACCAATGGCTGAGGCATGGTTGAAAAATGGCTTGGAAAACCATGTAGACAAATCATGCACCCATTAAAAAGTTTGAAATGATTATTTTTCCCTCTATCCATTTCAGCCCTTTAAACATCTTCATCCTCCCTCAAACTCATAGTAGCCACCCAAAATAGGAGTTCTCTATTCCTCATCCCTAAAGATTTAGAATATCTACCTTGTTTGTGCTTAGAATTGACCACTGTTCATCTTGTATGATCACTCTTGACAATATTACCAATCCACTTCCTTATTCTCTTATTTTTAATTACTATCTTGGATTCTATTTCAATGCAATCTCATATTCACTATTTTAGGGTGTTTTTCTAGTTCATTAATTTCTCTCATTTAGGATTAAATAAAAATTCAATAATGGATGATTAAAGAAAAATAAACATGAGGAATGTGATATATGAATTATCCCTTAAAATATCATTGTTAAAAAAAAATCATTATGCCACATGTTGGAATTTCCATGCATTGATCCTAAAATGTGAAACACCTTAAATCAATTTCTTACACCAAGACTTGATGTTACCTTAGACCCTTTGACATGGTTGGAGGTTAAAGACCCTTCCCTGAACCACCACTTAAGGTAGGTTCAATTAAATGATATAATTAATTATTCTTGCTCAAAACTAAAACACCCAACGAGTTTGTTTGTGTTGTTGACTAAAAAATGAATGACCCTAATGAATTCATAATTGTTATATGACAAGGACACTCACATTACTTAAGTTAAAACATGAGAGGATACTATATTTTTGTAAGTAAACCACCATTGGAGTGTGTTGGTATTGTAGATTGTTAATGAAGTGTTGATAATGGATTATGAGATTGCTAAATGATTGTGAACTTGTTAGTGCAAGATGAATTTGATTTAAATGAAATGCTGAATGGTTAATATAATAACTTGGATCTTATTAGTTATAAATTATTTGGATAATGGAATTAAGTTTAATTGAAATGGGAATTGGGTTATAATGATTAAATTAAGTGTAGTAATAGAAATTATTCTTTACTTCTCCCTTCTTATCACTTGAGAGTGAATTTGTAGATGATGTATTGAATTGATTCATGGAAAGGATATAACAGTGGCCCCTTTATAATTATAATTAAAATGATTATAAAGGAATGTTTTAATTGTAAATTGTCATGAATTTTTTCTCATCTTTTATGTTTATTAATTAAATATAACATGAATTATTATTAGTTATTCCTTGATAAATACTTAGATTCTGAAATGGAATGTCATGGACAAGCTTGTAAGGAATATTGAAATGAGTAAATTATGAATGATTAAGTGATATTGGGCATGATTATTCCAATCATTTTATTTAATTAATTATACATATATTTACTTATTATTTATTGAAATCATTGGATATGGTGTTCCTCATTATTTTTTTAATTCATTGGATAGGGAATTCATCATTATCTATTGAATTCATTGGTTCTTTAAGTCATCTTTCCTTTGTTTGTAATGAGTTCACTCTTTACCAGTTCTAAAATTTGTTATCTCCTTTTTTTATGTTTAATAAAGGTGGATTGACCCTCATACTTTAAAAAAAGGACATGGCCCATTATTTATTGAAATCATTGGACATGGAATTCTATATTAAATTATTTAACATTGTTGGAAATTATGCTCCTTATCACTATCTTTTGAAATGTGGGACTCAACGCCCCACACCCATTTGGTTATATGATCAAGATGGTGCCATTATTTAAATATAAAACTCATATGATTATCATTATACATGGAATACTTGGTTATATTCCATGGGTCCTAGGTCTATTGTATGTAGAATGTAAAATACTAATATATTCTAGCTTAGGCTAAAGAAGGAATGGTTATCTAGGTGTCCCATGAGGAACCTCAGCTCAAAACGGTTTTTTATACATCATTTCTCTATTTACCTTATTTATTATACCAATACACTATTACATATTATATTCGTTGACTGGATTTTCATTAGACACCATTGGTGGTGGCCTACATAGTTTTACTCACACCCTATTCGGGCCACTGTTTGGTACCTAGATAGATCTCCTTACTCTAGGTTAGGACTTGGATTATGATTCTTTTCTGTTTTATCTTTTGGGGTAGGAATTGGCATGGGAGTAGTGTTAGATCATGTACTCAGGATACCTTCTAAAGTTAGACTCTTTTATTTATTTATTCTTTTGTCAGTATAGCCTTGTTTTATATATCACATACTATGTGTTGGTTTATTTTTAATCAAGGATGTTTATGTATTGTTGGATTATTTGGAACTATCTTGGTAATCTGTTTATTTTTACTTGTTAGTTATTATTAAATTCCATTTACTTTCATTTATTCATGATTCATTTATGTTTAGTACTGATCGAAAGGGTATAGGGTCCCCACTATACCAATTTTAGACCCTTGTTTCTATTCAATAGTCTCTGGTATATAGGGAGGCATTCTTGATCCCTTATTTCCAATCATCCTGGAACTATTTATATAGAGAACTGGGTCTGGACATGTTTTGACTTGATTATTACTTGGGGAGATTATGTCTCTTGAGATTTTCTTCTCTTCCATATATGACCATATTTCAAATTTGAACATGTATGATTATGAAAAATAGGTTTATAATTAAACATATCAGATGAGGTTTTGTTTTGATTCTTTGTGTTCACAATTTTAATATACTTTGATGACTCATACTTGATCTCAATAGATCTATTATAATAATATATCATCTTCATCCATTAATTTTCATCTTATAGTCATTTTTATTGATTTTGACAAATCTACTCATCTTTTAACTTGAGTTTCTCAATATCTTTCAAAATATTGATTTTAAAAAAAAATTCAGTATGAACATTTTAATATCTTAAATATAAAAATATTCTGTTATATAAAATCCATCAAAATATTCAGATTTCTTTTTTTATACTCCTCTAAGAGCCTAATTTTTTTTGAGTTTTTTATTATACTATAGACATGATTTGTGTTTAGATTTCAACATATGTTTCATGTAAGAAACATCATTATCTTCACCTTCACTACAATATGATTCCTTATGTTTCAAAATATGTGACATAATTTTTTGAATTTATTATTATATTATTCATCGGATTGTTTGCAAGAAGGGACTTCATCCTCTTCCTATTTACTTAAAAAAATTCTCATTTTACTTATTGGTAAATTCTTATTATGCTCAATTGAGTTTTAGTATTATTTCATGTTCTTTCCCCATATCTAATTTTGTGGACTTTATTCTTCATCATCATACTCTCGAATTTTATTCTTTAGAAAATCAATGGAAAGGTGTATAATATTCCCGTATTTTAATAATTTAGGTGGAATTTTTTCCTTTATACTTACCCTTTCTATTCTTATAATTCCTTGTCATATGGGAAATGAATCTTTTACGTTCATAATCTTTCTCATCTTCTGTATCTTAGAAACTTATTCAATTAGTTTATTCATATTTTATCTTTATCTTCCTTATGGATTTATTTTTAAATGATGGTGCCTTTCAGATTTCATATTCAATGAGTATGTTTTGAAGATCATCAATGGAGAGATCCTCTCAATATTATAGATCTATAACTATATCATCAAACTTGTCTAATAAGTTTCTCATCAAATTTTTAAAAATAGAAAATTAATCCAGATTATCAATAAAGTCTCTGATGTTACTAACAATTTAATTAAACATTGTAAAAATACATCAATGTTTTTATCTTAAAATATCTTGATATATTCAAATTGGCCCCTAAAGATTTATATATTAGTTTATTTGAATTTAAAATTTCCATCATAGATACTCTCAATATTATCCTCTATTTCCTTTATAATTTTTAGGGCCATCACCTTAGTGTATATTTTTTTAGATAAATACCTTAGAATCACATTTATTTCCTTCCCATAAATCTTCAAGTTCCTTTTATCAATAAAATTCATTCAATATATTCTATCAATCTATTGGAAACCATCTATAACCATATCAACAACATCTAAACCAAGTTAAATAATAAAGGAAAGAATTATATTATTCCAACCAAGATTGTTGTTTCTATACAACGTTGGAACACCCTTTTTATTAATCAAATTAAAATTATAC
Source organism: Viscum album (assembly GCA_963277665.1). Classification (NCBI taxonomy): domain Eukaryota; kingdom Viridiplantae; phylum Streptophyta; class Magnoliopsida; order Santalales; family Viscaceae; genus Viscum; species Viscum album. The sequence continues at coordinate 353,700,184 of OY728159.1, forward strand.
ATTATGTGTTACTTAGGGATATAATAGAGGGAACAAGAGATATAATAGAACTTGAGATGCCCTATGAATCTATTCACTAATGAGAATAGGTAGATTAATTAAGGGTAGTTTTATTTTATAATTTCTTTTGATTAGAAATGACCCCCTCAAGTTTTGTACTTAGTATAACTAGTATGAAACAAATAAATAGGATAAAGGGTAAGAAATTTTACAAGGTTTAGATATATTGTGGGTTCCTACTCATTGTCTTGTTCAACTTCCCATCATGCCACAAATTATATACTAAATAATATGTTAAAATAAAAGTTCATTTCCCAGGTATCATCTTGTATCCTTGTTCATCATCACCCCATTGGGGTTTATAAAGCATTATTATAGTTATACAATGATTAGAATAAGATGATAAAGTCATAATAAGGACCTATTTTCTTAAATAACTATTAATGATCTTCCTCTTAATCCTTTAACATATATATAATAATATTCTTACTCAATGAAAATCTATACGATGACATGCTCTTAGAAACTCAGACTTAGATTCAAATTTTCTGAACACTCGACCTCACATTGATGAAAAAAGCTTCTAAACTTTGATATTCAGACTCTCTATCTATCACATGATTTTGATACTATTTTTTTGAAATATCTTAGTAAATATACTCTCTCACTGTTAGCACCTCATATTTAAAAATTTCAAAAATCTATGAATTAATAACAATTCATGGGATATCATTTAAAACACAAATTTATCAAAACATCACTCAATAGAATTATACTATACAATACTACATTATTTTATCATTTAGTTTAAACAAATGTTTAATAACCCATGATCTTAGAATATTATCTCTTTCATTAGCTATATGTCTAAAAAATTCATCTTATTTCCTTATTATTTCTATAAAACTAAACAAAAAATCATTCGGTAATATTTTCTATCCTTGATCAATATTGAAAATAATTCACAAATAGTACATTTATGAATTCCAAGAATACTCAGGTATTCCTCCTTACTGAAAAAACTCAATGTTTATCCTCATTACACTCTAAAAAAACTTATTTTGAAAAGACAACCCAATAACTAAAATACCAAATCATTCAAAACTCAATAAAAATTATTGAATATCAAAATTACAGTGAATATTTAAACTCTAATAAATCAAGGAATTGTCACATTAAAATTTTTAGATTTAATATCTAGATATTATTTAAAAATAACTTTTACTTTGAACTATATAATAACTTTTTAGATTATCCATATCAAAACATAAAAAAGATATTAGTAATGACAACCATTATTGAAATTTCTCATGAATCATCTTGAGTTACGTTTCAGATGTGATGTTTTACTCTTTGATTATTATCTTGAGAAAAATCAACTTTAATTTATTTAGAATAATGAAAATCAGAAAACTCATATTTTCAACTAGCAGACTCACTTGAAAAAAATCCAAGTATGTGACTGACCATGAGTCAAAGAAATTGTGTCAAGCTACCAAATTTTCTAGATTGATTGCATGAAAAATTTACTAACTTCATGTATCAACTATAAGATATTTGATCAACCACATGAATAACTCACTTACCATTTAGATAAATAGTGAGGAATTTGATCAACCATATAAATAATTTATTAATAAACCACTTAAACATATGATTAACCACATGAAAAACTAACCAATCACATGAGTAAGTGATTAAACACATGAGGCATTCCGTCACTGGATTTACCACATGTACATACTCAAGAATAATTCAAGAATAATCAAATAAAAAATAGGATTACTTCAAAATCACTTAGATCCCCATGGAAACAACTCAAAAACATTTCAAACAAATATAGTAACATCTTAGACACCTCAAAAACCTTTTTCATGTTATTCAATAATATTAAAACAAATGAAAAACCAATAAACACTCTAGTAGCAACTTCAAGCATACATCACACAGACCTGTATGCTCGTGGATGTAGGTCCTTATGGAAAGGGAATACCACCACAACCATGTGCTATTATAGTTATAGGTCCTATCTGTGTGGATCGATAACCACATTCAATGAGAAAAATGGTGGTAGACCCTCCTGTGGGATCCTATAACCATTATTTATGTTTCCTATAACCATCATATCCTCTAGGGAAGGTATTACCACCATGGGAACAAGATCCCATGGTTTTTGGTACTGGTGGAAAGGGATAACACTATGGGAAATGAGGCCCATGTATATAGGGTCAATATGGGAAGGTCCTACCACTATGGTAATGTGAAACCATGGTTATAGGTCCACCCAATAAATATTTTTTCCATGGTACTTTCTACCTATGTATATAGGCTACTCACGAGAAATAGTTACAACTATAGGTGATGATGTCCACGGTAATAGGCACTTCTTATGCTATTATCACACTCTTTACATACTGAACACATCATTACTGTATTTACCTAAAACTACTATCCAAGTATACCATTGATATAAGTCATTATCACATATACTTTCAACCATATGAGAGAGTCTCCTGGCTATTAGGTCCATATAGCCATAGGAATTTATTACTCTCAATAATAGGGGGACCTATGACAATTTTTTTCTACCAATGGATGTATGTTCATGGATGTAGGTCATTATTCTAGTATTGAATATATAAAATGCATTAAAGATGCTAGAGAAACCATAAAATGTTTCATTCATCTACATAGAACAATAGTTTTTATTTATTACAAATTAAAATCCCACCTTATCTAGGTAATATGTAGAAATAAAATTTCCATTTATCAATGGTATATGATAATTTTTTTAATAAATAACGAAAATCCACTAGGAATAAGTAAATTTACTATCCCCATAAATAACATAACAACTATTTCTCTATTCCTAAGTCATAGGTCTATTTCTCTATTAATTAATTTCCTCTAATATTTTATAAACTATATATTACCAAAAAAATATGTGATGCACACACTGTATCTAAAAACCATCATTTAAAATTATCGAAATTTATATCTTTAATGTATAGTTATTTAAACCTATAAATATTTTATTGTTTCATTATCCATTAAATCACATTGAATTTTCCATGTATTCATAAAACTTTTAATGCTTGTAAATGATGGTAGATAACACAATACATATCATATCATATCCATCCTTCTAATACTTTTAATAAGAATATTTTCCCTCTTATGAGGTAGAATAAAATAACTCTTATGGTGTGGGTTACTATATAATATATATATATATATATATATATATAATTTTATCTTGATCAAGAAAAATTATCAAATTATGATACCAATATATACATTATTATCATTTAATTATTTCCTTCTCAAGGTATAACCTCACAGATAAATTTCATCTTCTGTTTAATTCCATGAATATCTACAAAAAATATGTTTCATTCATAGTATCATGTATTTATTATTCAATATAATATTTTCTTGAATATAATCCCACAAAAATAATAACCTCCAAAATAATAACAATAAAAATATATAAACCCAATTAAATAATGTTGGAAATATGGATCAACATCAATAATTAGCTTTATTGATGGCCACATTTCCCTTGAAACCATTTATAAAAAAATCATTTTGAATTATTTGTTTAAGGGTCTTTTTAAAATCCACCACAAATTATTTTAATAAGTAATTTTTTCATTAAATATACCCTCTTAATAGGTTTATCCCTAGGTTTTATTATAACATGTCGAAGCCATCTTAATCTATTCATAGTCATCTTCTAGTCAATCAGAGCCACATATATTTTCTTTCAAAAAAAATCAATTATAATCTTATCTATCTTACAATGACTACATGTCTATATTAACATTTTTATTTTTATTACCCTTTATTTCATTAAAAATATCCTATAAAATTCCAAAATTCACTACCATAGATAATAAATGGTTTAATATAAATTTTACTCTTCAGTTTTTTGAAGAATTTTATTATCACAAAGAACCCTAGAAGAATTTCTCTATTTTATCCATTCGATTTGAATCTTATTATAAAATTAGTAGGCAAAGATCCAATTTTGTAATTGTATTAACTTAGATAATATATTCTTTTAAGCCATGTATATTTAGGTGAAAAAACATTATTAATTATATCAACTAAAACCAATAGATTTTTGAGTAAAAAATATATTTTCTAATTTATCTCAAGAATATTATCAACAACATGAATCTAGCCACAAATATGACTGAGTTACCTAGTCACGCGTCACCAAACATTAAAATAAGGATAACTATTACCCTTTCACCTAAAACATGATAAATTATTAATTCTTGACTAAGAAGGAACCATATAATTGATCAATCAAGCTCCTCAAGAATGTGATTCTTAATGGAAAGAAACTAAAACTTTTACATTTCATGATGGATTTTATATTTTTTCTTTCCATTAAAATTTTATGTATCACATACATACCCTTTATGATTATATTGATAGTAATTCAATAGTATGAATAATATACATAGTTAACATATCTTACTCATAATAATTACTTAATTAATTTCCCATTCTATCTCATAGAATGGTTAATACTTTAGTCATATTACATAGAATAATTATATGTCTCCACATCAAAATTAGTAAGATGTAAGATCCAACAAGCTTAATGGGTTCGATGGACTTGAGAATCAATCATGTGATATTTTATACAATTATATCGATAAAACCCACTACATAGAATTACCCTTAATTGGAGTAATCATATAATCAAACGTTCCAATAACGTTTCATGTGTTTATTAAATGAATTTTATATAATTTTATATACAATATTGAAACTTACTAGCATTTATTGTATATATTTTTCCATTTATTGAACTTTGATATACTACAAATGAAAGGATTTTACATGAAAATTTTGAACCTAGATATATATGAAATAATAATAAAACCCAAAAAAGAACATAGATATAAATTAAAAATAAAATAGTACAAACAGTAAAATAAAAATACCTTTTAAAATGTTCAAAATATTTAGATCAAAATTAAATTGAAAAATTTAAGTCTCATTTGGAATCCACCAATAATACTAATCACTAATTCCTTTATGGGGTACTATTATTATCTAAGTGATTCTAGTCACTCCTATTAGGAAAAGAATAGATTAAGGGATAATAATAACTCTAAAGAACATATCACATGAGAAAAAATAGAGAATTCTCTCAAATAAGGAACACTAGAGAACACTAATATCCACGTTTTCTTTCTATAAAAGGAATGAATTAAAACACCCTTAATATTTTCTATTCATAAGAATAGGGGATGAAATTGAATCAAAGGAATAAAATTCAGACCAACCCAAATGAGGAACTGTAAATAGTCTCCACTAGTGATAGGCCGAAGGAATCCATCCATCTACTGATGATAGAATGAAAACATCCATTAATCTGATGGTGATAGGATAGTGATGTCCATAAATGAGATGGTTATAAGATAAATGATTTAAAATATTTGTGTTCATAATGAGTTCAAATTTCAATAACCCCCTTGGATGACATTAAACTCTAGATTTCCCCTCTCATATGGATTTAAATATTGGAGGCACTACACACATGAGCATGGAAAAAATTTAATTTTATTTGAGAATTTGTGAAATGTATTGATCGATTATACCCTTTTAATGAGTATTCACCCCAATAAAGTGATGGGTGAGGTAAAGAAACTGATATTTTTATTGTGAAGGATTTTAAAAATATGAATACAATCTGTAAGAGGCTCTCAAACAAGAAAATAAAATCCCACATCTTATGTGTCTATGTCCTATCCTCTTAGTTTCAAGGGATAATATCCGAAGCACTGTTAGCACAAGTTTTATATTTTCCCACCTTAGTAAACTAAGCCTGTGATGAAAGGGGATAATAAAACATTATAATTAAAAAAAAGAACCTAAAATGAAATCATTATCCCATAAATTTATCAATTATACTTGACCTTTTTGTTATAGTGATGCACTTATTTTTATTTTCTTATTTTTGCTGGTTTTACCTTCGTGTCCAAAAATTACCTCTAGTTGAAACCAAGTTTCCATATCCCCTATAAGAATGGGGATTCCTCATTGATTTTTTGTGGATTCATGACTCACGTACACCCTCATACAGTCTTTTTCACCTGTGTTATTACTACCACTGGCATAGCATTTGGGAATCATCATTGGCTCTCCCATACTCAACGCCTTCATCATTTAATAGTCAATTATCTAGTTTTAAAATATATGTAGTATAGTATGAGGATTAAAAATTATTATTATTAGATTAATTATGAGGGGATGAGTCCATGTGGAACCACATTATTTCTTATATAAAATAGGAGGTAGGAAAACTCCATCACTACTTAAAACAGCTTCAGGATTTACTCCCTCAAGTGAGACAACAATTTCCTATCATACCTAAGGGTGGACTTTGTGGACATACCCAATGTATATAAAACTATATGGTAGCCACTAAATAAAGATCTCATTTAATATGACTATTTTTACCACTGAACGGACCTGTTCTACTCATAGGTAGATGAAGAAACCTTGATCCTTATTGTCCAAACATGGGCACCGAGGAGAAGGTATCTCTATGAGAACATCAAACCCATACCTTAAAGGAAAAATTACTATCTTAATGATTCTTCCAAGACCACTAAATCTTGATCCTACTTCAATTTAGTGACCCCGGGGGAACCCAAGTTCATGATGGTCGGGTGGTCCTAGCTCTCTTACAAGGGCACTCGGGTGGCCCCGATATATAAATTAATATTTTCAATGGAAATTCACTACCATTGTGTTCCAATACATGGGGTTAATAGCATATGATATGGAAAAAATGTTTTCACTAATGAATAAATATACCATGGATTTTTCCTTATGGTTGGGCTAGTTAGCACAATATTCCTCCCTTTGCACATAAATAAGAGTCTGAGAGTGAAACAACTTTGAAATTTTTCAAACCAAAAATTTGATTTTGATATTTTATCATACTAGAGGAAGATATAGACTACATCCTAAACACTCTCAGAAAATACATATATACCGATGCAAAAATATCTATATCAACTCTAGGATCATTTTCCGTAAACATTCAGAGTCTGAGTTGGTATCTCTAGTAGTAGGATAACAAGTAGATCCCCCCAAAACTTTGAAGACACCCACATATCATGAGATCATCCTAATGTTGGAACCTACATAAGGGATACCATAATTAACCAGTGATTTCCTATCACCAATATTAGACATCCCAAAAAGGAGATCCTCATCGGTTTCAACATTGTATTGTTTAACCTTGAGTGAGTTGGAGGATGCCATAAGAAATTCATCCCAACCTAATAGTGTTACAATAAAGAATTAACTTAATATCAAACAAATAGATAAAACATTTATAGAAACTAAATCCTACCCAGACTATATTTGGAATGAAGTGGTAGAAGATAAGATACTTGTCATATACTATATGGTCTCCACTTCACATTATATGGTGCCAAAATTGATAAAGGATGAGAACTTGTACTCACTATATTATAATTTATGGAAAACCATTAATTACTTTAGTATATTATGTATGATATATGCTGGGTATAGAGACAATATCACCACTCTCAACCTACGATGAAAAATGGTAAAATTGGTTATTCCATCAATAGTAGGGAGCCCTAGATCTGGGAATAATTATGAGTTAATTTAATATGAAAGCATTTAAGGACTTGGAACTATCTGATGAGTGATTGAAGATGCCTATTCAAATGATCACATTAAATAAGGTATAAATTATATAAACTTAAAATTTACCCTATCATTATTCAATAGTAGGATTTAGAATTCCTAATGAAAACACCTTCCTTAAAATAGTTAATGGGGGAGACATGCAACGTCTTGACCTCTAGTGGTTATTTTATTCAAGAGAGGCCATCGGTTAGTGTGTTCTTCCACTTAAGGATTAAAAGTAAAGCAATAGTTTATATAAATCCATTAAAAATCTCATATATGAATCTTTCAAGTTAAAAAATGTGTAAATTTGAACATGGAAAACTAATTAAGCCCAAACCACCCTCGATGGTGGTCCCACCTTGGTTCACATTAGACATGTAGAAGACATCTCCCAAACTATCCATTAATTCATCTTAAGTCATAATATAGGATGAATAAGAAAAAAAGGTGGAATAATTATCCATATATAGATTATAGGGAAAACCCCCAACCATAGGGCAGATGGTGTTTTTACCCTAACCTCAATACCCTAGCCCATAAGGTCGGGGGTTTTTTATCCCAACCACCACCACCACCTAAACCTTGGATGATAGACAAGGTGGTATTTATGGTGGAACCTATTCAAAGTAAATTGATTTTTTCTATGCTAGGGAAACCCCCTCTAGTATCTAATTGACCTAAATTTATCAATAGTTTTATATTAGTATTAGTGGTCGGGGATAAACTAAGATTACATGATATAAAGAATCCTTTGGAATGATGCAAAATATATATACCTAATAATAGGATAAATTATATGGGGTACATAAAATAGTAAATTATTCTTTCAAACTTACTTCCATATCTTTTTGAGATGATGCAAACGATGTTTATTCCAATCAAGATGACTTTAACACCCTAAGATTTCAGAACATATTTTTCTTTAATAAATTAAATATTTTCAATAGCTTGTGATGCACACAACACTAAATTTAAGTGAAAAATAATTTATTAAAATATAAAATGAAAGACATTATTAGATATTTAAATTAAATTGATAAAACAAATGACTACAAAATGGGTCAAATTCACTTAAGGAAATAGTATTAATTTATGAAAAACTATTTTGAACCATTTTATTGAATTATGCATTTTTGTTAAATTTAACACATCTGCAGAATGATATCAATAATTGTTTTGGTAAAAATGAATTAAAAATTAATAAAATCAATTAATGACATCCATAAAATGGTTAAGTAATTATAAGTGATAACAGTCTAATAATTCTTGGTTAAATAATTTTTTACAAATGTTGTTTTATATATATATATGTTTTTATTAAAAAGTTAATTCCTCTTATTTCAAGAATTAAACCTGTGGTATATTATTTTTTATAAATATATAAAAATTAGTCATCATTCATACATTTATTATGAGTTGGTTATAAGTAAATATAAAATCATTTGATGGTAAACAGAAATATTTTTTAGAAAAATATTTTTTTTTGTGTGGAATATATTTTTATCTTAATAAATTAATGTAATAACTATTGATGAATAATTTTAATGAAATGTGTAGATAATATATTCAATAAAATAAATCAATATCCATCTAATGGTTTTTACTATGAAATTAATTATAATTAAATCATTGTTATTCTTAAAGATACATTTTTTCTAAAAATGGGTTTTATGCGTTTTGTGCACAGATATTAGAATTAATATATACCAACTCAAGAAACTGAATAATATAAAATAGATTTCATATTTGGAATTAGAATAATCAATATTAGGTAATATTTTATACTTATTTTTTTGGGAATAGAAATAAGTTACCATGGTAAAAGTGTGTCCCATGGAAGGGGTTAAACGGGTTAAGAGAGGGTTAACCTAAGAGATAAGGTAACAATTATTACAAATAAATGTACCAATTTGATCGGTTGAGTGAATTTAGGCCATAAATTATCCTATATTCTAAAATTGAATATATTTTTTACTTTCCCACGAAAATGAATTTATATTATTTTAAAGTCTAGGGTATTTAAAAGGGTGCCACTCCTTTCACTTATAAAAAGTGAACCTCCTATCCTCGCTTCTCTACACACTTTGAGAACCATAGATAGACCAATGTTTAACCAAATAATTTTCTAACTCTCCTCCAAATTTCCTAGTGGTTGTTTTTTAAGAAAAATACTATCATAAGAGGGTTTAAGGATTAATCCAAAGGAGGATACCCAAAGAAGAGGTAATTTTCTTAATTGACTTCTTTCAAGTTTATTTTTTCTTCTACATCCTCAAAATATTCTATAACCAGCTAAACATAATACAATAAATATAATTAGTATACTGAAATTTTTGTATATGAAAATATTTATATAACACCTTTTCATCTAATAGAAAATGAAAACGTCGCTCATGCGTACGTGGAGACTACTCCCTCCATGAAGTGATGTATTGCATTTTTCTTCATCACTTATCATGGATGGTTATATAGATGTATTTAATTAATATATATGATATCTATGATATAATTATGAGTATATAAAGATAAATTATTAGTCACCTTCCTTTCCTCCCATCCATTTAAAAATGAAAATATCAAATGCGCATATGCGCAGACTAACACCTCCACGAAGTGATATAATTCATCCTTAATAAAAAACTTAAATGGATGATTATAAAATCATATGAAATAAATAAATATGATATTTATGATTTATTAAGATTCTTGGGATAATGAATCCATGACTAAGGTATAAGGATCATAATCATTGAACCAAAACATGCATGAAAAAAACAGATAACACTCGAATATTGATTTTAATGATTGATAGAAAGATAAATATTTATTTGAAATAATATAATAGAGGTAAAAAAGTGGTAAAAAATTAACAAAATTATAGTTTCCTTTCACATAATAAGTCACCATAACATTTCAGATATGCATAAAAGATCCTAAATAAAAGAAAACAATGAGTAGGGAAAAATCATTTCCAATGGAATCCAAACTATTCGTCAATTTTTACCCTCATGTAAAGTATATTGAATCATGATGTTGTGAAGGAAGAGGTTTCAACATTCCTGAATAGTATTGTACACTGACCAGTGGATGTGTAGGATACCTTTTTTATATTTGATGATTAAAGTTGAATCCAATTCTATATCTAAGAGGGATATACTCCTCTCAATGAAAATAAATAGACAACTCAATAAGGATTTAGCTTCAGCTAAAATATGGTTTACTTCACATTATAAGGAACTATAGTCTAGAACCAAAGAACAATAATAGTCACATATTATTACCCTACCTTTAATTTTTCCATTTATATAGGATCCACTCAAGTTCAGTTTTAGGCATGAAATAGGAAGTGTCTAGGAGACCTAATGGACAGAGTGAATGTTAGTGGTTGGAGAGACAATAATAAAACCTAAGAAACTAACCCAATTATTCAAACAAATATTAGAAATTGAGATATCAAAAAAGCATAGATATCAACTTATTTTTTAAGTGATCGAAGTTGCAGGACCATCTTTTAAACCTATGATCATTTCAGGCTTCCCAAATAAACAATAAGTTGGTTTCCAAATGTACTTTAATTTCCATGAACAAATATGAATTAGTCAATCCACCTATAAACTAAAAGTACAAGAAAAATTTTAAGGTTATAAGGACTAGATATATCCCAAGTCATCTCCCCAAAAAAGGCCACAAAAACCATCTCATTCACTATTGAAGAAAAAAATTATCCATTGATTCAAATTGAGGGCATGGGCAGTATAGGAATTTAGAGGCTAACTGGGATCCTTTTTACTAGAATGTTATGTTCTTAGGAATATTTGGTGATAAGAATTCAATATAAGGATGTTTAATTTTATAGGTATTTCTGAGTCCCTATATTTATTACTAAATGGATCGACTCTGATTGGAATATGTATAAGTTTAGAGAAGTATTTTCTATTGAAGAGCCCTGATATTGATGTGGAGAAGTATCAATGATTATCTTCCTCTACTTGATAGATTCTATAGAAGAGGTTGTTGATAAGAGAAAATATGAACCAAGACTCAAGAGGGGGGGTGAATTGATTAAACATTTATTTACTTGAAACCACCCTCTTCTAAGGTATAAAATATTCCAATATTTTATTAAAATAGGGAAGAATTAAAAATGAAAGTATTAAGAAAAAAATCAAACAAAAATATTTATAGTTCCTTAGGGAATAAAATTCCCCTAGTCCACTCTACCAACACTAAACTTCTAGAGCTTAGTGATTTTACTAAAACTCATATTTTTCCTAGGGACTTCCTAAAATATTTCAAGATTCAGTTATTTGATAAAAAACAAGGACCTTTTTTTTTGAGATCTTTAAAGGTTTTTATAAAAACCCAATCCTTCAACAATAATTACAAGGAGTTATCACTTATATTAATGATAAAGAATAATGAATGTTTATAAAATGAAGTGAATAGTTTTAATATACAATTGATAGTAGAGAAGCGATCTCTAAGAGAGTGAATAATATTGAAGTGTAGCTTGAGGTGATTATTCTAAAATCAAACAATATTAAACTCTAAAGGATAGTTGAAAAAAATTGAATCATATTCTTTTTTTATACCATAAATATACTACACAAAAATATTCTTGAGAGAGAGTGAGTGAAAATGTTATTCTTGTTACTTATATATATCTTCTCTTGTTTTAATAATCTTACATATATTATAAATTACTATTTAAAAACATAATATCCCATAAAATATAGCCTCTGTATTAAATTCCAGATGTCATTTTCCCAAAAATACCTTTTCAATAGGACTGAGAAATAAATTATTTTGAATTATTTTCTTCTCTTGGTACATAAAACCTTTTTAATAGTTTATTTTACCATAAAGAGGTTGTAGAATTTTTAATGCATTGATGACAACATTAATTTCCACTTAAATTATTTCAATGATACTAAATATAAAGGTTTCAAAATAATGTAGCTGATTTTGGATCACTAGATAACCGAATTAGATGAATTTTAATTAAAAAAGATGAATTGATCAATGTATCCATTATTCATGTTTCCTTTTTCTCATGCATCCAAATTACAAATACATAGTACTCATAGAGATGAATTTCATATAGAAAACTAAATCACGTAGCTGATTGGAACCATGTAGCCAAATATACCATAGATCCAATTCACATAGCTGATTACTCCATGTAGCCGATCCACGTAGCTATTTCATCAATGTAGTCATTTTCTCATGTAGCTGATTCATCAATGTGGGTGATTTTAATGTAGTCGATTCTTTGTTTTAGTTAATTTATGTACATGATTAATTTACATAGCTAATTGATATATCTGATTACTCAACATAGAAAAATATACAGATAACCAATGTCCTTATGTTGCTAAATTTTCCAAACTTAACCAAATTTCAGAAAACTTCCAAAATTTCATAATTACAATATAATTTAATAAATAAGATTACAAACCTGATTAACAAAATAAATATAATTAGAAACATATGAATGGTTTTTTATATCTTTAAAACATAAAGAAAATTGGATATTTTTGAACAACATTAGTAGTCCAAAAATATTCCCCTTTGATGATCATAAAACCAATTAAATAATAAACATGAAATTTTAAATGGTTTAAAGAAATTTGATATATTGTTTAGAAAATATATAAAATATATAATGATTTAAAATGTTTTTTACCCTGTATTATCCCTATTTATATTTCTTATATATATTCCCCCATTTTTTGATATTAAAAGAAGATGGGTAAGGAGAAGAAAAACACATTTAATGTAGCACATTGAGTTATGAATATGTAATATATAATGTTGATACTAAATTTGAATTATGTAAGGACTAAAATTCAAAAAATACAGTGAGTAAAACATTCAAGAAAGTGAAAAATATTAAATGGAAAAAATATCTTAACTCACAAACAAAGAGATAAAAAATAATTTCAATAATCATGCCCATTTTTACAAAAATACAAAGACTAAAAACTCAAAAATACATATAAAAAAATTATTTAAATGAACCTATTTTGTAGATGGGATCAAATTTGGATGGAAGTTTAGGGGAATGTTTCTTAAAGTAAGGAGAGGAGAAAGTGGTAGTTGGATGGTCACCACTGGGGGTAAAACAATGCTTCCAAGATCTACATAAATATATTCACTCCCAAAACCTGACTTGTCTCTCGATATCTGAGTATGAATTATCAAGAATCTATCAAAATCTAAGAAGAAATAATTATTTAATATGAGATAGAACTTATAAAATCTATTTTTCTAGAAGGATATAAATAATTATATTCCTTCCCAATAGATTTAGCAGTAACAACAACAAAAACTTTTGATTTTTCTCTCTTATAAATGATGGTTGGATAAAAAACATCAAATATTTTCTCAGAACCTCTATAGGTATTTTTAGGTTCTAATGAAAAGTATATTATTCATCTTAGAGAGAAAATAGAATCAACACACAAATATACTCCCTTGATGATGTTTTATTTTCTTAAATCCAAGACTACGATACAATATTTTATGTACATCTATGTAACTGAATATAAACCAATTTTCAACAAGATTTTAAGGATTTCAATCTATCCAGAGGAAGATCTATGAGAAGATATTGAAACTTTATCGTCAGGATGAGGACTAGATTGAGTTGTAAGGGGTTATAAATATAGCTGGAATGGAATTTTGTTTGTGGAAACTTGAATCCTAACTAGTCTACCATATAAGGAGGTTAACATATGATCCATGTAAGCTAATTTCTCTATCAAGACTTGACCAAACTCATGCATAATGATGTATGGTGATTGAGAAATTGAGGAATTGGAAGAAACTAGAACTTCAACAAATAGCCCAAGATATATGCATACTATGAGCTCTTTAACTTGTTCTAGGGTTGGTATAATAGAATATTACTCAGACTTTGAGTAACTAGAATCCTCTTTATAAGATTCTTCATATAGATCTAAAACACCTTCATAAATCATATCAATCTTAGTGGAAGTTTTTTATGGCTTATTCCATTTGAAAAAATAGAGGATGAAACCATATGTATGATCTGCTTAAACACCTCCAAGGTTTCATCTACATTAGAATCAATAGAGGGAACTTATTTATGAAGAGAGACAACTATGTCATTAAGGTAAACATCTATCCCAAGTCCATGTATTTGAAAAACTTCTATGGTTTACTAAAACTCATATAAAAAACTTTTTATATATTCTTGTATAAGAATAAGAATAAAAATGTCACATTGGAGTGATTTTATCTAAGATGAAACTGAATTCAAATATGAAAATATTTGACCTAACTGATTCTAGAAATCTAGAACTATAGAAGGTTCTGAAGAAGTCATGGCACTTGGTTGAAACCTCTTAAGGAATTCAAACTGGCTCTCAAACAAACTTTTTAAAGTGTATAATATATCCTTTATATATGTCTTGAAACTCTAAATCTCATCAAGTTCAGCCACTGAAATATGTAATTGAACTACTAGAAAGTTATGAATAATGTGTCTCTAAGAGTCCATAAGAACTTCAAGCTCATTGACTTATTAATTGGTAGAAAAAATTACCCAAATATAATTCACCAAAGCTCTCACAACTTTGAATTCCTTATCATTCACACCAGATGAAATTGGTTACACGAGTTAGAGGTTCTAGATCAAGGTGGTCTAGGAATCCATCATCCCAACCATCTTATCAATGTTTTCTCTAGAAATTAAACATTCCTTCATCTATTTGATCTGATATTCAGAAGATATCATCTCTTTCAACTCATCATAATCTCCATTGATATTATCAAATTCTATCATAATAAAGAGATAAAGGTCTTCATGTGTTTCTCAGTATCAGATACGTCAAATATTTTTCTCACTAGAGGTGATTATTATTACACATGTGGAAGAGATGTAATAGGTACTAGGGTATGTGAATGATCAAAATATTCCATAATCACACTCCTAGATCTGTATCTATCAATAGTATGTAATCCCTAGTGTGGATAAACTATTGTATTCTTAGACTCAAATTCTATTTTGACTTCAATAGTAGGCACATTAGGAATAGTCTTAACTGACCTTTCTTCTTTATCTCCAACATCTATCTCAAATAATATGCATATCTGGTTGAACAAACTAAAAAATACTAGAAACTAAAACTTCTGTAATATAGACTATTTCCATAATAATATAGACTTTTAACAATATAGGATTTGATATGATGACAAAAGTCTCCTATACTTCCTCAGTAGGCACTATCAAAATAGGTTCTACATCCCTAGGAGGTGAGGTAGTGGATGACTCCCCTTGTATTGGTGTTGGAGGTGGTATAAAAACCCAAGGCTAAAATACCTATCCAAGTGGACTTAGAGAGTTAGATTTATCATCCCAGTTGTAGCCAAATATATTTAAAAGCACTGATGAAAGAGTGTTAATATTTTGACACTTGACTACTTCACCCTCATTCAAGTATACTTCTTTCTTTTTTAAGACTAGAGATATAATCCTTCCACAGGGGTAGTAATTCGACTTCCCTTTACCTTAGAAGTAGTGGTTCATGAACATTATTATGTACCGTGGGAGATTCAACTTGAAATTATTGATCAGGACATATAAAATATAAATGTACTGAAATAATTCCTTTTCCATATCCCCTTGTATTAGAGAAATTCTAGTCTAAAGGAACTTTCACAACGCCTTCTATTCAGCTTCCAAGTCCTTCACAAACTTATTCCCAAAATTAAAGGACCCAAATAGAAATATGAAGACTTTAGTAGGAATTATAGAGCTTGTACCAACTAAATTATAACTGAAAATATACTCACATTCATGAGGAAAATTCAAAATAACATCCATTTCAAAATAAAAAACTAAAATATCTTTCTAATTCACATTAATTAACAACATATACTATATTTTTTCGAACTAAAAATCATCATTTCTCATAAAACTATTTAAATAATCTTAAAATAGAAATAATCATTTATTCCCATAAAAAATTCCCATATTTGGAACTGGGAGACCTTATTCAACAATATCTTTGTTCCTTTCAATCAATCCCTGTCCACAACATTTCCTGCATTTACTCAACGTGGTGTACCACCTGCCTTTTATTTCTTCAAGGATCTAAAACCACTATGATATCCTTGCTTTGAATTACCCATAACAAAGATATTATTTGGAGGTTGATAGAATTAGGAGGTGACAATTTAGTTTTGGGAGGTGAAGGGATGCAGGTGAATAGAAAGGGAGGAGAGGATTTATTTTAGGTCAAGACAAGTACCTGATTTGGGTGAAATTTACATATATGATTTAGGTTTAGGTGTTGATCTAACATAAAATAAGTAAATAAAATAAAATAGAATAAAATATTTTCCTTAAAATAAAAGGAAAATAATTCCTAAAATTAAATTAGGTAAAAATAAATATAAAAACAGAGTAAATTCATTTAACTTCCACAATTAATTAAGATACTAAGAAATGAAAAATAAATATAGAAATTGAAATAAAATAAGTTAAAATTATTTAAATTCAAATAACCCCAATTCATGCTGAATGAAATAAAACCATTCAAAATAATGGGACTTCATAAAAATATCAGCTAATTTGCTTCTTAGTAAAAATAAATTCAAGAGTTATATCTCTTTTTCGAGACAAATATCTCGATAAATGATGCCTTAGAACTATATTAGTTTTTCATAAATGGTTTATTAGATTATTTGAAATGTTTATAGCAATAGTATTATTAAATTTTATTAATACATTATTATAATTGAATCTAAAATCCATTAAGGTGTTTCATCCACAACACGTGTGCACAACAACTACTAGTAGTAATGTATTCTACTTCAATAGTAGATAATACAATTGAGTGTTATTTCCTAGTGGACTAAGATACTGAATATTTACCCAAAAAGTGACAGGTTCCTAAGCTACACTTCCTATATAGTATGCACCCACAAAATTTGGAATCCAAATATGAGATTAAATTAAAGTTAGAGGTTTTTGAAAAAATATTATAAAGATAATTTTTTACTTTTAAATATCTTAAAATTCTTTTAGAAAATTTCAAATGAGATTCCTTGGGATTAGCATGGAATCTATCGCATAAAAAAATTGCAAACGTAATGTATAGTATAATAGTATTTAAATATAGTAGTCTCCCAATTATTCCTCTATACAATTTATTATCAACTGGTTTTACATCATCATCCAAATCAAGTTTTTCATTATAACTCATAGGAGTTGAATATACTTTACCATTTTAAAATCAAAACCTCTTAATAAAGTATAATATGCACTTTATTTGATTCATAAAATTTCCAATGTATTTTTTGTAAATTTTAAAACCTATAAATAAATCTTACTCACCCATCATGCCCATTTCAAATTACTTTTTCAGGATTTTGGAAAATTCATTACATAGTTTTTTATTTGTAGAACCAAAAATCACATTACCAACATATATTTGAACAAACAATATATATATGAATATTAAGTTTTCTTAAAAGTATTAAGATCTTCCAGTACTACTAAAAATCCATTTGATGAGAGAAAATAACTTAAAAACTCATACCAATCTTCGGGTGCTTATTTAAGGACATAAAGGGGTTTTTTATATTTAAAAATAAAATTTGGAAAATGAGGATTTTAAAAACCACAAGGTTGTTCAATATAAACATTATCCATATGAAAACCATTGAAAAATTAATATTTCACATCCATTTGATATAATTTGAAATCTATGTCTGATGCATTGGTTAAGAGATTCCCAATGGATTCTAATTTAGCTACATGTTCAAAGGTTTCTTCATAATATATCCCTTAATCTTGTTTATACCCTTTATCAACTAATCAAGACTTATTTCTAGTGATAACACAATTTTCATCCTATTTATTTTAAAAATCAAACTTTGTTCATATTACAAGATAATCATAAAGTCTATCAAATAATTCTAATACCTTATTAATGTTGAACCGTTTTAACTCTTATTGCATAGTTTTAATGTAACTTTAATCAAATAATTATTTTTATAAGGTTTTAGGTTCTAGTTGAGATAATAATTTATAAAATTTGACAAGTTTTCCTACACTTCTTCTAGTACTAATACCTTCATCCGTGCTTCCTATAACTATGCCTAAGGGATGATTTTCAAGGTTCTAGGCCATATCAGAAGTAAGATTTTAGGTTCACTGATATACATCCTTTAATTATTTGATTCACTAAAGTGTGGTTCCAAACCACCATACTTTATATTATTTAATACAGGTTCAAGTATCTTATTTTCAAAATAATTACTTAAATCATCAACTTGAGTCATTTTGTGATTAAACAAATAACTTTCATCAAATTTCACATGAGTTGATTCTTCAACAATATTTTATGTATTTGAAAACCCCATAAGCATTAGAAGTAGTTGGATAACCATAAAATATTCCTTTTTCAACATTTGGATAAAATTTACCAAGATTTTCCTTGATTTTTAAAATGTAACCTTTGCATCCAAACACTTTAAACTATCAAAATTTTATCTCTCCATTATTCCATTACTCATAGTATTCTTTATTCAAAATAGACCTAATTAGAACTCTATTAAATACATAATATACTATATTTATAGATTCATCCTTAAAGAGATTGGGTATGTTATATTCACACAACATAGTCCTAGAAATTTCTTGCAAGGTCTTATTCCTCCTTTTAATAACAACATTCTATTGTGGTGTTATGAGGGAAAAGTGTGTTTGATACCATGTTTTGAAAAATAATAGTTGATCTCATGGTTTTCAAATTATCCTCCACAGCCACTTCTCAATGAAATAATTTTTTCACATTTATATTTTTGAACCAATTTAGAAAATATTATAAAAATAGAATAAGCTTCACATTTATGAATAAAAAATAATACACAAGTAAACCCATAAAAATAATCTATGAGAACATAAACAAAAGATTTCCCTCTTAGGATTAATATTATAGCTGAAAAAAAAACAAATCAATTTGGATTAGTTTCAGATGCCTATATGTAGAAACCTATTTAATTTATTTAACCGATGAATTGTGTTGATTTCCCATTTTGAATGCACTAAATAGTTTATCTTTATTTAATTTAGGTTGAGGTAAATCTGAAATTAAATTTCTCTTAGAATTTTTTCTCAAAGAATAAACAATACAATGTCCAATTATTCTATTCAAAATCCATGATTCATTTGCATATATAATTTAATAATTGAAGTTTTCTCTACATAAATAATTAAGATTTAAAGTATATACATTCTCAGTTCTAGGTTCCTTAAACTTGAGAATTTTATATTTAAAACAATAACATGAACTATTTGAAAAATTTATAGAATAACCTTTATCACAATGTTGAGAAATAATTAGTCGGTCATGATTAAATCCTTTCACATAAAGAAGTTTATTGATGAGAACTGATCTTGGATTTCTAACTGATCAAACTCCCATAATTGTTCCCTTATCATTTTCATAAAATTTGATATACATAACAAAAATTTGAGAAATATCCACTCATATTAATTGAGAATACACTATCTATATACCATTTTTCATTGATTATCTTGTAAATTTTTCCCAAAAAATAAATCAATTAAGAAATTAATTTGGTACCCATATTCTCTTAGGTCCTAAAATGTTAGAAACCAAATATTTGGGAATCCAAATATGATTATGCTATCCAAAAATTATAGAAATGATTTTTGATAAAGTTATTGAAATGAAATAATGCTTAACTTAAAAAATATGGATTTCATAAAATAAAAATATTAGCATAATGTCTATGTTCTCTATAATGAAAAAATAACTTTTGGCATGTTTTTGTTATTTGAACTCTGAACAAAATAGTTTTTGTATATTTATGGGTTTTCACCTTTGATTCCAATTCCAAACTTATCATTTCAGAATTTATTATCAAAAAGGATTTGATTTAGAAACAATTTATCATTTTATGGAAATAGTATCAATATATTAAAGGTCTTGAACTTATTTTTTTTTTAAAAAATAAATTCTATTACCATATTCAACTCAAGATACAATATAATTTTCTAGCTTAGATTTAAGGTCTAAAATTTGATTTTAAGTCCTATTTTTCACTTATAGAAAAATTATAAGTATTTTTTAGGTATTTGTTTTATTTTTTAATGTTTCATATTTTGTTTTTATCATTTAATAATATTAATTTAGTTCATAAAAAGTTCAATTTTTAGTTTTAGAATCAGATTCATGATCAGAAGAATAAAATTAGTGTACCTCATCAGAGTGTGCTACAAAGAACATATTGGACTTTTGATTTGAGATTTGAGATTATGATTTAGAAGATATGTCATTAATATAATCCTTAGCAACACTCTATATGGAATTTTTAGATCATTTACACTTTTTTAGTATAGATTCAATTTGTACTTCCTATCATTTTTCTGTTTGTCTTGATGTTGTGGAAAATCCAGTTTAATATGTCCATTTTTTTTGGCACTAATAAAACAAACTTTTTTATAATTTACATCACACTTTTTTTGTTTAATTCAAAATTTTTTCTTCCTTTCTATTATTATAATCTTTTAAAGTATACAATTTCAAAGAATAATTCTCATTTTCAATCATTCTATGCTCACTGGATTTATCTTAAAATTTTTCCTCACACATATTCAGTGTTAAAATGATATTTTTTATCCTGAAATATTTCACATATTTTTATTTCCTAATGGAAGATGAAATTACACTCCAATTATATTGTTTTACTCCAATAAATTTTAGTTCTTGATCAAATTTAATAATTGGTGATCTAAGAGAACCAACATTATTCACAATCTCTATTAATCATCCATTAATATGTGTTGTGGTTTCCATATAAAACATTTTAAATGTGTCAAATGTAAACATTGTAACGTCATAGATGATATATTTTACATTATTAGTAACTTCATAAACCTATGATATAGTTTTCCTTATATCATATGCTATTTCACATTAAGAAACCTAGTTGAACTCATCCAATCCTAGAATATAGATTGTATAATTCATAGATTTTGAGTTCAGATCATATTATCATTATATAGTAGTATCCAATTTATATGAATATTCCTCAAAAATATTTTAATGGTTAATATATTTCAAACAGACCTTTAAACCAAAGTTCTTCATGCTGATATTATTTCCTACCTTCCAACAACCATAATTTTCTCTATTGAAATATGGAGCTCCTATTATAGAAATACCTTTTATATTTTAAATCATATCATGAATTTGAAGTGGATATTAATTAATTCAACCTTTTAGATTTGATAAATCAAAATTCACATCCATTAATACTAATTACTATTCATATAATAACAATACTAACACTCAAGAGGGGTGTGGGGTGAGTTGAGTTCTTAAAATTTATTTTACTTAAAAATACCCTATATTAAGATATAAAAAATTTAGATATTTTCATAATATAGGAAAGTAAAAAAATGAAAGTAATAAGAAAAAGATCAGACAAATAATATTTATAGTGGCCATGGGAATAAAAATACTCTAGTCTACCTCACCAAAAAACAACTCGTAGAGTTTGGTGATTTTACTAGAACCATTCCATTTCTTAGGGACTTAATGACTAAGTGAAAACAACCATAAATTGGTATAAAATAAGGATATTTTTATCAAATTATTCAAGGATAAAAAAACACAAGCCTTCAACACTTAGTACAAGGAGAGACCACTTATAGTAATGAGAGATAATAATGGAAGTTCAGAAAATGAAGTGCATAGTTACAATATGTAACTAAAAAAAAATAAGAGACCTCTAAAAGAGAAAATAAGAATAAATTGTAGCTCCAGGGGATTCTTATAAAATACTATAGGATTAAATATCAAAGAAAAACTTTAGAAAATTAAAATTTTATTCTTCTTTTTTGAAGCACAGATTAGAGGAACATAATGCCTCTTGAGAGAGAATGAGTGAAAATATTGTTCTTGTTACTTATATAACATTTCTATTATTCCAATAATCTTGATTATATTCTCACTTAATGTTTCAAAACATAATATCCCATAAAATCTAGCCTCATTATTAAATTCAAGATATCCTTTTCCCAAAAATACATTATCAATAGGACTAAGCAATAAATTATTATGTACTATTTTCTTCCCCCAGTACTTAAAATCTTTTTGAAAATATATTTTACCATCAAGAGGCATTAAAATATTTAATTCATTGAAAAAAAACTTCAATTTATAACTAAATTAATTAAATGGTAATAAATATACAAGTTTTAGAATGATTTATCCAATTTTGGATCACTATATAGCCAAATTATACATATTTGAATTCATATAGAAAAATTGATCTATGTAGCCATTCTTGAAATAACTATTTTCTCACATATCCAAATTCTATAGCCACCTTTCTCATATATCCAAATTTCACATAGCTAACTAAATCACATGGCTGATTGGAACCACATAGCCAAATATACCATGGATTTAATTCACACAACCGATTACTCTATGTAGGTGATTCATATAGCCGTTTCATTGATGTAGTCATTTTCTCTATTAGTTGATTCATTGAAGTATGTGATTTTCACATTACCAATTTGGCGATGTAGCTGATTTATGTAGGAAATTACTTCACATAGATGATTTCTCAACATATCTAAATATCTATGTAGCCAAAGTCCTTATGTAGTCAAATTTTCCAAGCTTCGACAAATTTTATCAAGCTTATGGAATTGAAGATTTATATTAGTATTGAATAAATAATATTAAATACCTAATGAACACATTAAAATTCATCAGAAATATTTGAAGAGTTTTTTATGTCATCAAAAAATAAATCACATGGGATATGTTGGAATAAAATAAGTAGTCCAAAAGAGGTTTAATTTTTAATGAGAGAGTACACAAGTTGTGAATCTTGGGAATTTCCAGGCCATATTAAAAGAAATATAGGGTGTGTGGTAGTGAGGGACAAATAGGGGACTCCTTATCTAATTATCTATCTAGAAAATAATATAATCATGACCAATCACCCATCATGAGTACTCCTAAAGAAGATGAAGGGGGCCTTGAATGTTTCACCACAGTGGGGAAGAGAAGGAAGGTACATCCCAATTTTATTTATAGATTCCTTATATTTATTCCTCATAAATTTATCCCATTTATAATATCCTATGATTACATCACATTATAGTTTGGAATCCATTCCTTGTATGGTTTCTTACAAGATTTTAACCCTGATACCACCCTCGTCGATAGGATTTTCTAGGAATCTGAAACTAGCGCAGTGGATTTTACTCTCCTAGAAAGAGTCCTAAGGAAAAGGGAGGATAAAATTATCAATGTGGTGAAGGAATACTTTAGGAAAATTTATTTAAAAAATTACATTAATGGGAATGTAAGTTAGGATTGATTTGATGAGCATGATCCTCCCTCCAAAAGAAATAATCCAAATTTTTTAGTTGATAATCCTTTATATAATTCTTTATAATAGATTATAAAATTGATTCACCTAAATCCCACTAGAAGATATAGGTGAACCAAAATATTCCATATGAAATGAACTTAGGTTGATACCCAGCCTCTTTTTAATATCATCCTCGCGAGTAGCCGTATAAAAGTTGGATATAAACACATTTTTCTTGGTATATATTACATATTGTCCTCTATATTTATTATATTCATCCATAAGGTTTCTAAATCCCCTAAATGAGTTGCATCATCCATTCATAAAATAAATCACTTCATCTAAAAAAATAAGTGAGTGATGCCAAGGGTTCCATACCTACCTTTGAAGGATAGGATCAAACCTGAATCAATTTCTTTGGCCATATTTATTTTGAGATCTTCTTGGAAAGGTAATAATAGAGTAGGATACATGGGATCTACTTGTTAGATCCCTCTATTAGATTTTAATATTCCTAATATTTTATGGATATATATATAGAATACTTATGAGAGGTGAAAAAATGAAAACAAAAAATATTGGTGAACCACTCTAAAAATCCTTAGCTTGAAATAATCATGATAATAAAAATATAATAAATAGTGTTGTGTTATTTTTTGATATCAAAGTTGACCATAATTTTAGAACTAACCACCTTATTATTTTTTTAATATATCATTTCTTATTCTAGTGGAATATCTCCTTGAATGTTCCTATTCTTAACAAATTTATTTATTTTTATTTCAAATCCAACTAAGGAAATATTTGGTATAATATGTCATTAATGATTTTTTTTTATAATTTTATAAGAAAAATTTCATAAACTTACCAGGAGAAATTGATGAAAATTATTTGAGTGCCTTACTCTCATTATAAGAAAAATATATGTGGCACACATCACTCTAGATAAGTGTCCACCTTTTATATAATTGATGATGGATCTATTAATATCTTCTTTGATGATATCCCATGCTACCATATAAAAATATCCAGGGAATCCATCAAGGCCATGTGCGTTATCCGAGTTTCAGATCTTGATTTCTTGAAAAATATCAGTGGTTTCTATATAGGTTTCAATATAGATATTCCCCTCTAGTATAACCTTGTCTATTCATAGATCCCCACTTAGAAAGAAAGTTTGGGAATTGGTTGAAAAAATTGCATCTAAAGACATTAAGATCATTAATGTAGGACCCATAATACATTTAAAGAATCATATTTCTTGTTAGTATTTTTTATTTTATTAATTCATGGAAGTATCATAAGTTATTTTCACTTTATTTGAGCCATTGTATGTTAAAACTTTCATGGTAATTCCTTTTAGCTTCAAGTAATTTTTATACTAGAACATTTAGTTTCTCTAAAAGGACTATTGTTAATGAAGAAATGTTAATAAATGGGTAATTGGAAATTATAAAGGAATGATATATAGCAATATAAGTATGATTATGGTTCTGATATAGATTTATAATAAGTATAAATTTTTTATATAGAAGGATAGAGTCTATATTAAGAAAGTCCGGACTTGAGGTAAGGGTTATGTTACAATCTCAATTTTATGGGGATTATTTATATTTCAATTTCCATTATTGGGAATTATATGTCATTCCTCCCTTGAGAACTATATATTTTATTATAATATTGTTATTTATATATTTTTCAAGTATTCATTCCATTCCCCCCTATTTAGTGATCAAAAATACTGAAAACTGTTTTTTAATAAAAGTTTATGATATTTGTCCATTTTTGTTAGGAATATTTCTCTTCTATATCCATGTTATTAGTAAATTTTTTATAGAAGTTATTATAAACTTTGAAATGATTTATAAAAGCATTTTTCTACTATCTTTGACTTTCTTTAAAAATATTTTAAATGAATCTTCTTATCATTTTTTGAACAGGTCATTTTTTAATTTGTTTACAAAAGTGTGTAAAGAATATTTTTTTAAAATTTATGGAAGGAATGGATTTTCACATTATCATGTAATTTATTCATAATAAATATTACTCTACATGTTTCCATGGTTTTAAAAAGAAAATTCTATTCCCATTTTCAAGGATTTTTTTGTTTTTAAAAGGTTCCAAAATTAAATGATCTTTTCACTTGTTTTTCAAAGAAAATTTATAATGATTTTATAAAAGTATTTTCCATCTATGTAAACATCATTTTATTAATCTTATGGTTCACTAGGTATATGATATAACTATACCATACACTTTTTTTTATATTGATAGCTTATGATAATGGTGTTTTAATGATGTTTTCATGAAACGCGTTTCCTTTCCATGGGTTAATTAAGATAGATAAATGTTTTTATGATATTATGGCACACATATGTATGGTTTTCATTATGAGATGGGTGTTCCTAGAGTTATATGTTCTTAAAATTAAATGGTTAAATATTGATATGTCAGGATATAATTTGAAAGGGAATTTGTAGTGAACCCAATCCACTCTAGGACTCTATCTACTATGTTAATAGATATGGGAAGTGAACTGAATCAACTATGGGACTCTGTCTAGTATGATAGTCTTGTTAGTGATCCTTGAATAATTAAATAATTTTCTATGATTATGTGTATACCAAAAACTAATGTCTTATGTTTATGATAATATCTCATGTCGCATGATTGATTATTGATGATTCTACGCTCTTATGACTCATGTCACTTGTTATAAATAATAATTATACCATGAATCATGATTTATAGTCTATGACTTATTGGGTATGTTTTCATAATTTACGATCATGTTCTCAAACCCTTATATTTATATTATTTTCACTTATGATCATCAATTTATATCTCCTATGTTTACTCTTAGTGAGATTCTAATATCATAATTTTTTATGTCTTAATTCCCCTAAGTTATGAAGAAATGTTTTAAATAGGATATGTATAAGAAGGGTATTAAGTGAGAATAAATTTGTGAGATCTATTAAAGATATTTAATGAAATAAGTTTATTATGTGTCTAGTATCCAAATAAAATAAACCTTTATGGTTCTTGATAATTTGATATTGTGAGATATGTAGTGAATATTGATCTAAAATTATGTAATATATATGTAAGTGATTCTTAGGTAACCTTAGTTTGCATTAGATCTGAGTTTAGTTTTTTTGGAGATTAAGATTAAAAAACATTATTAATAAACCTAAGGATATACTAAAATAAAATAAATATAATTAAATTTTGGAAAAGTATAGCGTGTGTGGATTCCTAGAAATTAAATCTTCGTTTAGATAAAAACAATTGGATATAGGATCTGGCATAAATGCACATAGGGGTAATAACCCTAAAAGAGATGGATGGGTATTAACAATATTTTCTCCTGGTTTATGATAAAGAAACCTAATTGAACACTTTTTTTTAAAAATATAAGTTTATATTCATTTATTAATTCACATTATCCTTATGAAACATTTTATGGGATTTGTAAATATTTAGCTCAAAATTCCTAATAAGAAATAATCATATAAAATATAGATTGAAACCTGGAATGTCATGGGTTGATAAGAAGGTTTCAAAAATTAGAAAATCTATAGAATTATTACCATTATTATATATATTTTCACTATGATTATTGATTATTGATTCTCACACTATGTTTTTTGTTATTATCTAATGGATAGAACCAAGAGGAATAATGTTAAAAACAATTATGATAACCAATGTAATGATCATCCTCTTGAGAAACCAAATGGAATTGGATAGAGGATTAAAGTATTTTGGATATTATCACCCAAATATCTAAAGAAATTAATGGTAACATGAATCATATTGAACTTAAAAATTTATAAATAATGAACAACCCACCATTGGGTCTTTTATGCATAAATTCCCACCTTTCTTCAGTGGGTCCTATGATCCACTTATTACTGAGTAATGGATCAGTGATATAGAAAAGATATTTTTTATTCTACAGTTCTCATACCATGAGATTTTTTTTTTGTATATGTATCATTTAGAAGGTGAAGCTGATCAGTGTTGGACACTTATTATGAATACGAGGCAAGAGGAAGAAATTGACTCCCTGAAATGGGAAGAGTTTAATAAGGTATTTTTAATAAGTATTTTTCTAAAACTATTTACACTAAAATTGAGAGGTAATTCCTACAACTAAAGTAGAAGGATAATGTATCCATTGGTACTAATGATAAAAATTTCACAAGACTTATAGGGTATGATTATAGTTTTATCATTAAACCTAAAATTAAAATTGATCAATTATTTAGTGGATTATGACCAAGTCTCCAAAAGTCATTATCTATAAGAGAGTTTACTAGTTATGAATAAATTGTTTGATGGTATCTAAAGGTTGAAATGGTGAGTGTATGCTATCATTATTTTCTTGGTTTTTGTGGCAAGAAGAGAAAAATAGATTTTTTTAAGGAGATTTAAATAATAAAACCCAGTGAGGAAATAAAATTAATATTCCTTTATACGAAAAGTGTTAGAAAAATCATGAATGAAGTTGTATTAATGGGAATGGTAAATGTTTTAAGTTTAGAAAATAAGGTTATAAAGCAAATGAATACTAAAGTGATGTTGAGAGTTCAACCAATGAAATTAATGGAGAGAAAGATCAACTAAATGTACCACCCACACACCAATGTTATTATTGTAAGGAGTGTCAATATTATACAAATTAGTGCACAAATCCAATGGTTAAGATAAAAATTATCATTAATAACCCCCTAATAGAAAAGAAAAAGGTAAGGATTATGAAATAAAAACTATTTAAGTGGGTCATGATAATGAAGTGTTGAATGTTATACTTATCATCCACTCTAGAACTTCAAATTTCATATTTGATTTAGGATCTACCCACCATTTTATATTTTATTTTTTTAATGAGTATCACGTCACCATATCAATGGTTAGATATTGATTTACCAATTAATAATCCTAATGTTATGATGAATTCATATCAAGTTTATATCTACTATTTGATAGAATTTTGTGGTAAATTTCTTCCTGAATATATTATTATTCTTCCCATAGTCAAATTTGATGTGCTTTTGGGCATGTATTAGATCTCTCTATAGAGAGACCATATAATCCAACAGCCCGAAGGCCTTAAAATTTTTGTTATTAAGATGAGATAAGACCCTATTTTAAGGGATGAAGGGGGAAACCCAAAAACTTCAAGACTTACGACAAATCACGACCTGAAGTTCAATGAAAATAAGACCATATTGACAACATAGAAACGACCCCTCCCTAGCATTTGAATGCAATGAAGCTCTCCACCATTGCAAATAGATTTAGCAAGAAAGTGTCCTATGTCAAAACACTGGCCTGATCCGATGGATAACTCCATACCCTCTCAAACAACCAAATCCAAAAAACTATGCAAAGATGAACCGCCAGCTCTAAATCATCTTCTGGTGCTGTTCCAAGTGGTCAAGGCCGGTTTCAAACCATCCATTGTGAAACCATCACCGTATAAAATAAAATACAAATTCAACCGCATAGACAAGATATCAAAAGACATAAAACCATCCCAAACAAGACTTCAACTAACCCAATGCCGAACCCATCGCCGCCCACCACACTGCACAGCGAAACCACCACGATTCACCCAGAAAAAGCTCTAAAGACACAGACCAGCATGACAAAAACCACAACCTCACTAGATTTGGAAGAGCACAAATCCGGAACCAATGCTCGGGTACGAAAACACAGAACCAAGCCATATAACCTCCACACCCGACCACATTAGACCTGTCACCGCCGCATACTGCCCCCGACAAACCATCCCATAGCAGTGCCGACACCGAACCCATGACTGTGCTGACGCAAAGACCAACCACAAGACTACTGTAAAGGACACCGACATCGACGACACCACCAAAAGTCGAAGCCACTATAGAAGAACCACAACCGACACGGAGGCATCAACATCCAAAGCCAAGCGCAGATCTGCCACCGCCACAGAGAGGATCGACGCTCAAAGCCAGCCGAGACGAAAATGAAGATCTCAGAGAAGAACCGCCGTGGAGCAGGACCGACGAGGAGTAGGGCCGCCTTGAGGAAAGATGAGGCTGATGCAGAGGACAACAAATCTTGAAGACTACTGGGGAAATTTAGAGCTGCCATAGAAGCCTTAGACACCCGAGGCTGATCGAACCCATAACAAAGAAACAGAAAAGTCCACTGCACGCCCGATCTCATCGAGAAGCACCATCTCACAGGATAACCACAACCAACCCTGCGCCGAATTGGGAGAGGCGGGAATGGGGAAAAACTACCTCAATAAGTGCCCCTTACGGGCTCAATATAGAGACCATATCAATTTTGGAGAAAGGGAAGTAATATTTGTTATTATGAATCAAATTATGATGATATATTTTTCCAAGTATGAACATTAATTTCCAATGGAAATTACTTCCATTATATGGGTCCAATTACCTATTCATGGGGGTTATTTATCTCAAATAGTTTATGAGAAACTGAAAATTGAATATATTGATATTTTTAGGAATATTACAATGTATTTATTGAAAATTTTCATAGTCCTCCCCCAAATTATGAAGTTTATTTTTCAATATAAATGATATCTATTACTTCACTTATTTCAAAGACTCTATATACAAGAGACCTAATTGAGTTATATGAATTGAATAAGTAACACCAAGGGAATCTATAAAATGGATTCATACACCATAGTGAATAACCATGGGATGTGACTATACTTTTTGTTATGAAGAAAGATAGTTCAATGAATCTTTACATTAATTATATAAAATATAACAAAATAAATATCATAAATATGTATTCTCTACCCCATATTAATGAATTTTTTGATTAATTGGGAAGAGATAAATAATTTTCCCATATTTATATTCAATATGGATATCACAAGTTAATGGTTAAACGAGAAGATATACACAAGACAACCTCGATACAAGGTATGGTAACAATGAATTTATAATGATTCCATTTAGCCTTACCAATTACCCTATTATCTTCATGGATATAATGAATATAGTCTTTAGAGATTACCTTGATCAGTTTTTGGTAGTATTTATAGACGATATTAACATATATTTTAAGATAAAGGAATAAAATCAAGATTATTTGAGGATTTTTTGAAAACCTTGATGTAGGAGAATATTTTTTTTCCAAATTTATTAAGTGTGAATTCTATAAACAAAAAGTATCATTATTGGTTTATATAATTACAAGATAAGGTATAATTATAGATCCTTAAAAGAAAGAAGTTATTATGAAATATCCTAAACCAATCATGATGATAAATATTTGTAGTTTTCTAGGATTGGATGAATATTAATTAAACATTGTGAGAAATTTATCATATATTTAAAATTAAATAAACAAGTTGATATTTAAGGGAACCAAGTTCATTTGGATAGTTGAATGTGAATAAAATTTCAAGGATCTGAAGAGAAGGTTGATCAGTGAACCTATTATCATACTACCAAATAGTGAAGTAGGGTTTGTGATATATAGTGATGAATCAAAGAAAGGATCAGAAAATGTTCTCATACAAAATTAAATAGTAGAATATTCCTCATGCCAATTAAAGATTCAATAAAAAATTACCCAACTCATAATTTGTAGCTAACAATGGTATTTTTTTATTTGAAAATATGGAGGCATTAAATTTATAGTGTATGGTATGATATATATACTGATCATAAAATCATGAAGTATATATTTACATATAAAGAGTTTAATATGAACTAAAGGAGATGGTTGGAGTTTATTAAAGATTATGGAAGCTTAAGATATTACCACATTTGGAATGTGAATAAGGTGGATGATACACCGAGTCAGAAGGATCATGATAGCTTGTACATGATGAGGATTAAAAAAGATCCAATAATTATGGATTTTTAGAGGATGTGACTTGAAATCACAAGGAAAGGGGAGAAATACTATCTTACTTAATTAAATGTTCAACCATAAATACGCGTGAAGATTAAAGTGTTGCAGAAGGAAGATGTAGAGCTATAAAAGAAGGTAAGGAATGTTTTAGATTTTAAACTTGACCATGATGGAATGAGAAGGTTCATGAACCAGATATGTCTCCCTTCAATACCAAAATTATATAAGGAGCGATTTGATGAATCACATAACTCATAATTCTACATCCATTCTAAAAGTATAATGATATATAGAGATATAAAAGAGAATTTATGGTGGGGAAAAATGAAAAGGGAAATTACAAAGTATATATCTCAGGGCATGATATGTTAAAGTGTAAAGTAAAAACTTCATATGTCTAAGGGGATGATGAAACCATTACCCATGCCTATATGGAAATGGGAAAAAATCATCATGGATTTCATCATATAACTACCCAGGAAATCTAAAGGCCATAACACCATTTGGGATGTAGTCAATCTATTTTTTTAAGTCTTCCCATTTAATTTCTATAAGATAATATTTCTCATTTGACCAACTTGCTAGGATATACATTAATGAGGTTTTAAGGTTATATGGAGAACCAATATCAATTGTATTTGATTGAGATCCAAGGTTTACCTTATATTTCTAGAGATTTCTTCAACAAGCATTGAATACAAAACCGAGCTTTAGCACTGTATATCATCCTTAGAAATATGGTCAGTCTTAAAGGACCACTCAAACCCTAGAATATATACTGAGATATTTATCTATAAATTTTGAAGGTGACTAGGATGAAAATTGTACTTTGGTTTTATTTTCTTAAAATAATATATTTTACTTGAGAATTAAGATAGCTACTTATAAATACCTCAATGGAAAGAAAGAATAACTCCAATATACTAGGATAAAGTTGGAGAATGAAAGCTATTGGGACTTGATCTATCTAAGAAAATGGTAGAAAATGTTAGATCCATTCATTATTATATAAAATTAGCTTAGAGTAAATATAAAAGTTATAATAATAATAAATAGAGTGATATAGATTTCAAAGTTTGTGATAAGGTATTCTTATGAATATATCATAAGAATATAGATATGAGATTTAAAAAGAATGGAAACTGAGCACTAGATATATCATCCCCTATTAGATTCTTGATTATATCAGGATTTTATATTATCACTTGTCTCTTCTACTAAATGTATTTCAAGTTCATGTTATGTTTCACATATATATTCTAAGTACATGCCTAATTCTTCACATGTACTAAACTCAGAGGCTATACAGATGTATAATGATAGTTTATATAAGGAAAAATCAGTGACGATTATGGATATAAGAGATAAAGTAATATAGAATAAGACCAATCACTTGTTCAATGTTTTGTGCAGAAAATAAAAATTAGAGGAAGCTACATGAGAATATAAGTATGTAATGTGGTATAAGTATCCTAATATATTTTAATCATATTAATTTTTTTTAGGGAATAATTCTTTTAAGGGGGTAGAATGAAACACCTTGATATTTTAGAATCTACTTTTATTTAATAAATTCACTTTATTTAACATATTATGATGTATGAAACACTAAAATTAAGTGAATAATTATTTATTTAAATATAAAAGGAAATACATTATTAGATAGTTAAATGAAATTTATCAAATAAATGAATTTGTAAAAATAATCAAATTCACTTAAGGAAATACCATTAAATATTCAGAAACTATTTTGAACTATTTTTTTGAATTTATTTTACCTCTCTATCATGTTATTTTCATGATCACAAACACCCACCTCTATTTCTAATGTTTTTATTTGAGTGTTTTTCGTACTCTTTAATTTCATTTAATGTGATGTATTTATTGAAATTTGTGGATTTTTAGGTAAATTCCAAATGTTTGATTGGTCTTATTAAAGGCTTGTAAATAATTATTTTCATCATTTAAGTAATTTTAAGTAACTTAAAATATCCAATAAGGAATTATAAGGAAGTGGATGTGGGATCTCATTAAGAGGAAGTGGTGAAGACTGTATTGTTTAGCTGATACAGGGTACCAACCAACCAGTCCTATGATAAAAATAATCAATATGTGTAATATGACTATCATAAAGACAAAATAGGTCTTATAGCAATAATTTACTTTATGTAAGACACCAGTTACCTATTAGTGTCTACTGGGCATCTGCTGGTGTCGAAGAAGCTCTAGTGAAGATTCATTTATTATAGTAAAAAGACTATAAATGATATATTCTTTATCTTTATGATACCTAATTAATTATAAATGGTTACCACAACTCTTGGAACCTACAAAACAAGACCCTTGTCCTCTAGTAAGTTTCAAATTTCTTGAAAACAATTATCTTGATCTAAATTGATTCTGAATAAGTATAATTATTAATTCTCTCAAAGAGCCTTCCAAAAGTTCTAAATCTCTCAAGGCTCTCAAAACTCCTCTCAAATATCTCATCCTTCATTATAATTTATCCATACTATATATTTTTGAGTGAAATGTAATGGGTCTTCATGATGAAAAAATATCTCTTATCAACCACCTTTCTCTAAAGGTTCTTACTCTAAAAACGTGAGGGACAAGTTCCTTAGCTACTGACGAAGCTCAAGAAGGTGATCACAAAATATAATTGTGAGATATGGGGTTTTATCACCATTTAGATCAAGGTATTTAAACCATTGAACTTTAAATTCTAGGGGTAGATATGAATGAGCTCACATCTAACTTTAGTTGAAATATTTATCAAATTTTTTGGGTTTCTATTTACTTTTCCATATTGTATCTTTTAAAACTCAAGTCAAATACTTCTATAAATTCAGTTTGATTGTTTCCACATTTAAATTACTTTTATAATATATTTATAATCTCAAATTGAATTTATCAACTATTAAATAATTGTCTTTTCACTACAATATTTTATTACACTTTAAAATTTTAAAAGGGAAATCCCCCTCTTTCTATAATCTCTAACTAACAATTGGAATCAAAGGAGTGATTTGAATCTTCTTCTAAAATTATATTGTTTTCAAAATTTTATTTCAATTTTATTTTTAATATATTAACCAATTTCAAAGATATATTTTATTATGTAATCTAATTCTAATTCACATGCTCCTATTTTTTACAGCACTGAATATTCTTACTAGAAGAATTGATGTCAAATTTCCTTAGTAGTATTAGTTATACTATATAGAAAATTATAATGCATGATTATGTTACCATTAATTTTTTTAGAAAAATAGACTCTTGAAGATGCTAATAATTTTGAACATAATAACAAATCTATGAATTCCTTTCATTACGGTCTTGATATAAATTAATTAAATCATTTTTATTCTTGTAAATCAACTTATGATATTGGGATATTTTTATAATCCATACAAAAAGGTACAAATAAAGTTAATGTAACTAGATTAGACCTGTATCATTAATATTTTTAAAGTTTCTCTATGAATTCCAATTAATCTATTATATGAATGTTTATAAGATTTACTAACACATGAAATGGTATAAATTCCCTTAGTGATGAATTATCTGCATAAATTATCATAAAGAAAATACTAGGGGTTTTACCTAGATACTAGGTTCCCAAATTCACATCCATTCAAGAAGATAAATATGTGTAAAAGATGGCGGTTGAGGAACTCATCACCTCCCTTATGACATAAAAAATAATGAAGAAATGAAAAGTGTAGAAAGAGACCAATGTAGTGAATAAAACCATCACATTTAAATATACCAATGATGATAAATTTGGATGTTTGGGTCTATATCATGCTCTTATTACCTAGAAAATGATCAAATACTTCCAAAAGAATAACATATATAAGAAATATGAAATATCAAATCAAAAGATGAAACCAAAAGTGACATGATATTAATATAAAAATAGAGGCTACATAAAATTAGATTGCCTTGTATATAAGAAGAATATAAAATAAAACAATAAAGGTAAAAATGATTTTAAAGTCACCACATGGAGTGCAAGTGATGACTCCATGGATACTACATTATCATTCACTTTAAGTGACTCAATCCCGAAGTGCCTTAAGAAACATGTTGAAGAATAAAATGAGGTTAGTAACCCTCTACCAATTTCATCCTCTTATTATTAACATACTTATTCCCCTCTTTACTATTCTTATTACTCCTCCAGTCACCTAAAATATAAAGATTTAAAATATTCCTAAGATCAAATTAAAAAATGGATAACATCAATTTGATTTTTTATACTTAGAACTCAAAAACAAATATAATCAAGAGGTTCAAGAAAAAGAAACCATTAAAAAAGAAAATAAATATCTCTCCATCAAAATAAAAAATCTACTTGATATTAATAAACTCAAATTCACCATTAAATTCTTGAAAATCTCTCTTTTTTAAATTCATTTATGGTGAAGAAAATTTAACCAAAATTTTGGGCTCTCAAAAACCTAAAATAGATTTTGTCAGATTTGGTTAATCCCATTATGAAGGATCTTATAAAATTTCAACAAAAACAAGTTTTTTAAAGGTGTTTATCAAAGTAAAATTTTCAATTATTGAAAAATAATAGGTTATTTAATCTATGATTGAGAGTATAAAAAACTTGGTATAGAAGATGGAAGTAAATATATATTTCTTCTAATTTATAAAAAATAAAAAATCAAACTAAGAAGACATGGATTCTAAAAATATTTATTGGATAACATAAGAATACCCATGTTTGTGTGGGTACCAAAAACATTAATATTTTAATTTTATAGGATAAGTGTCTCCTAATAAAAACATAATAAGAATTATGGTACCTTGATAGTGTTTTATTGAGACCCATGTGTGTTGACCTCTCCAAATTTTAAAAAATTGATATGCCTGAATGATATCACATCAGTTTCAGTGATAATTACAATGGTAAGATAATCGGTGAAGGTACTATCGATTTTTCTAAATCAAATTTAATTAAAAATTATTTATTCAAAAAAATATTAAAACATAATTTTCTAAGTATAAGTAAAATATGTTATAGAAGTTTTAAAATCTCTTCTAAAAAATATTTCTGTAAAGTTTTTAAATTAAAATGAAAACTTTTATTTAGCACCTCAACATTTCAAAATTTTTATACAATTAATTTGAAATATCTTGATATCCAAAAATTCAAATGTTTGATTTCACTAAAGGGTGAGGTATGCGGTTAGCATAGATGGAATAGTTATTGCAACACTCAATCCCTTGTAAAACTCTACCGTTAACAACTAGTATGAGATATTCCTAAATTTTATTTCAATAATGACATGGTTTGTAAAGCATGTTGATATGGTAAGCAACACAAATCATCTTTTAAATCTAAAAAAATAATTTTATCTTCAAAAAATATTGAATTAATACACCCTGACCTTTTTTGGTTCTTCTCAAATTGAAATTCTAGGAATAAAATCCTATACTCTCATAATTGTTGAAGACTTTACAAGATTCACATGGGAATAATTCTTATCTCATAAAACTGATGCTTTCAAATCCATCATCAAGTTATCAAATAGGGTTTAAAATGATTTTTTTTAAAATTATTTCAATTCATAGAGATCATGGTGAATAATTCAATAATAATAATTTAAATTATTTATGTTCTTCAAAAGGCTATAATAATTCTTTTTATGCTCCTCAATCCCCTAAAAAATGGGAGTGTAGAGAAGAGAAATTGAACTATCCATGAAATTGAATTAAATATATTAAATTAATATTATCTTCCAAAATATTTTTGTTCTAAGGATAAGAATACTGAATGATATATCATTAATCACATTATCATTATGACTTTTCTTAAGAAATCCCCTTATTAACTTCATCTTAATAAAAAACAAAAAATTATCTTTTTCAAAGTTTTTGTTTGAAAAACATTTATTTTAGAAACCAAATACATTATTGTAAAATTTTATTCTAAATCCATTGAATTCATCTTTCATGGATAATTTAACTCAATAAAGTCTTACTGTGTATTTAAAAAATGACTAAAATAGTGGAAGAATAAATCAATGTTGTTTTTTATGAAAGTTTTACAAAATTTATTTCATTTTTTTTAAAAATGTTACTTCAAATAAAAAATACCAAACTAATTAAGTTGAAGAAGAACAATAATATTATTTAAATTCACTTTATAATGTTTTTTAAAAAATCTAAAGACTATCCCCTTCAAAATTTCATTGGAGATTCACAAGTGGGAACTAGTACTCATAGATTGGTCTTAAATAAGGTTTAATACCTAGACATTTTCTCTCACCTTGAACCAAAAAACTTAAACAACTCACTTAATGATAAAAATTAGACACTTTAATTATAGGATGAACTAAATCAATACACTCTAAATGATGTATGGAATCTCATGGAAATACATAGTGATCATACCTTTATGGGATCAAAATGGGTTTTAGAAATAAATTTGACAAGAATGGTAATATTACTATAAATAAATCTCATTTATTTGATAAAGGTTATAAGAAAGAATAAGTAATCGACTATAGTGAAACATTTTCACCCATAAATTGGTTAGAATGAATTAAAATATTGTTGGCATTCATATCTCATATAAATTTCAAAACTATTTAAAATGGATTTAAAAATAACTTCTCTATTTGGTTTTATAAATGAAAACATTTTTTTTTCGAATAACCACCTAGTTTTGAAAATACCATCTTTCCAAATTCTTCTTTCAAACTATTAAAATATATTTATGGTTTAAAACTATTCCCTTAGGAATGGTATGGACATATTTGAAATTATATTAGTCAAATGGTTTTAAAATGGAAAAAATGAATTAACTATATTTTTAAAACAAATCTATAATGATATATTACTCATTTAAATTTAATTTGATGATGTGATTTTCATCTCTAGTAATGAAAAAATTTATTTTAAATTTTCTAATTTAATTAAAATGGAATTTGATATGAGATTTATGGGTGAACTCAAATTATTTATCCATCTTCAAATTTTTCAAAGAAATGATGGAATATTTTTAAATGAAGTTAAATGCACTAATAAAATCTTAAGATGATTCAGGATGGATCATTATAAGGAAATTAGTATTCCCAAGAGTATAACTTGTAATTTAACATTAGATAAATCTAGTATAACAATGAACAAAAAATTTCGTAGAAGTATGATTTGTAGTCTACTTTACCATACCATGACCCAACCTCATATCATGTTCGGTGTTTGTCCCTATGATTTTTTTCTATAAAATCCTAAGGAATATAATTTCAAATCTATCAAATGGATTTTTTGTTATTTAAAAGGAACAAAAAATATCTGTTTATTTTACCTAAAAGGAACCTATTTTTAATTAAATTATTTTTTATGATGATTTTGGTGGATGAAAACTAGATAAGAAAAGTAGTAAAGAAGATTTCCATTTACTAGGAATATCCATTTTCTTAAGGAGTATTAAGAATTAGAATTCTATTGTTCTTTATATATCCAAAGTGGAATACATAACTATTGGGAGTTATTTGACCCAAATTCTAAAGTTACTCAGGATCATGAGAACCACTGAGAAGGGAAGGAAATTTAATTAGTGGTGATATTTTATAATTTTAATTATCTTGAAATTAACCCTTACAAATTTTTAGAGTTTTTTTCTTGGTCAAATTTATATAACAATCAAATGATCATTAAAATATAGGAAGGTAAAGTAAGAAACACATGATTTACAAGGTTTTCCCCTAGCGTGGGTGACTACATGTTTTCCATTGTGACTCCCATTATTCTATATAAATTATAATATTATAGAATGTGAATATAACTGAGTTAATTCCCAATAAGATCTTTCTATCTCTCAATGGGGAGTTATATATACTTCTATCAATTACAAATTTATATTGACTCCCTTTAGTTACAAAGTTTTATTATGAAAATAATCTAACATAAGATAAACAAATTTTCTTATTATATCACTAAGGATTATCTAGAAATCCTCCACCTGATGTCTCTATTTAGTATCTTTTTCTGATTCACCTTCCAACATCATCTGGTGCGCCTCATGAAACTATGATTTGTTTTGTGCCTTTTTCGGTGAAAAAAATTAATCCTCACAATTTATTCAATATATCTATCAGATACAACCTATGTCTAGTATCTATGACTGATGACTCTATCTGATGTCTCAGACCGTAACCTCTATCTATATCACTTCTCAATACAACTATGTCCAATGTAATTATTCAACAAAATCTTAATTACTTTGAAAACTCACACTACTTTAATTTTTTTTAAACTTATCCTCTTTATACCCATGTATAATATATATTTCTTACACCCATACTAAAATTACACTCTATTTTTATAAATTCATTTATATGAGAATAGTTGGGAACTACAATTCATTATATTTCTCAATGAAAACTAAAATATCAAAACTTATACTCAACTAAATTTCACTGGATGATTCTCAAGACTTATAGAATATTCTTTAAGTTTCATGAAAAGTAAAACTTCTGTAACCTTTTTCAATATCCCTTAACCTCAAAATTAAGGAACTTATAGAAAATTTCTTAAAATTTATAGATAATAAAACATTGATCAAACATAATAGAATCATCAATATCAGGTGTTTTACTAAGTTTAGGTAAAGCTTATCAAAACTATGATAGGTTGAAGTTTTCTTGATGGGTTCTTTAACAACTCCTCTAACCAGTGACTATTATTCACATATCATTTATTTGATTCAACCAACTAAATCTATCTAGTAAATTCATATTCTCTTTAACTGGTTATCTTCAAATGATTCCTCTAATAGATGGACTATAGATATATCCATCCAACGTGATTTTTTTGATGAGATAGTAATAATATATATGATCATCTTACGTTAGGTCAAAACCAACATATATGACTTGGTTCACAAGAAAATAGTCTAGTTCATCTTCATAGAATTATTTATCCAATGAAATCAAATTTATCTAACCTAAGTTCTTCCATATGATGTATCTTTGACCAATCAAATGAATTTTTTAAAATTATTTTAGTGACCCATTAAATATTTTTCTTTTTTTCCATTGCACTTACTTGAAACTATTTGTCCAATGAAACATTTTCCTATTTGTACAATGATCTTTGTATGGATTTGTATGAACTCACCTTCTGTAAGAGTGAATTCATCTTTGTTCAAACCAAAACTTATTCTGATGGTTCATAATCCAATGCACTCAAACTGATGCCTTCATATAGTAGTATCCACTTTGTACACCCCATCTATTTAGCCACCTCACCTACATATATCCAGTGAACTCAAGTTGTTGACTATACAATATCATTACTACAACTTAAAAATATCAAGGCTCAGAATTTTATCTCTCCCAGTTTGTATTTTCAAAAACTTATTCAATTTCAATATTCTCACACTTTTTAATTATCCTCTTTATACTTCTTCAAGAAAATTTGTATATTTTCTCCCTTTGTAAATACACATACAAAAATTAGTAGCATGGTCTTCTTCCCATCTTCCTATCTTTAACAACTAACATACTTCATCTGGTAAAAATAAGTTGCATAAAACTTTATTCAAATTAACCAATGTCATGATTTTATTCATGATGTTAGGAACATAAATATCAGTAAATAATCATTTGGATTATAAGGAAATTGTCTTAACTTCCATAATTTAACTTCCCTAACCTCCTTCCACATTTTTAAACATCACTATTGTACTTATAATGGTTTTAACTTCAATAGGAATTACTTTAACATAATTATTAAATATTCTTATCTTTTGGTGCTTAATTATCCAACTCCTCTTTAAATTCCTCATTAACTTTACAAAAAACAATTGAAAACGTATTTAATATATTAGCATCATCTTCTGATAGGAACTTCAATCTCTCCCTTTTAATTTTTTAACAATAACAAATTATCTTTAAATTAAATGAGATATTTCTCCCCCTTATTAACAATGAATTAAAATTCTTGTTCTTTTCCAAGACAATTAAGTGAAGGGACATTTTTTTGTCCTCCTAAACAATTTGAATTTAGAATCTCTCTAATTTTCATGTATGGGGAAAGAAAGGAACATTATTTATACCTTTTCTTATTCTTTTTTTCTCTTTTTTACATAACCAAGTATAAAAACTAAAATTATTTATATAATTAAAGTATAAATTTTCTTAAATCAATAATCCTAAAATAAACCAACTCTATATCTATGTGATACATACTTAGTGTAGAAACTATGAGTGATTAACTTTGAAATTAAAGTTGTCCATGTAGTTTACCAAGTGATTCCAAATTTTATAAAACTTTTTTAGGGAAAATTTAATTATATTTTAATTCAAATTTATTCCCTATATCCATATTTACATACATATAAAAAAACTCCAAGTGTAAAAATGAGAAAGTTCTCCCATTTTCACGATAATACAATATTTTTCATCAAAAAAATATATTTCCTTTTATCATTTGTGATTAAGTTTTCTTATGGTTGGGGGAATAAATAAAATACAACTTATGGATGAAATTTTTTTCAATTATTTTCATCATCTAGAGTTTTTGATTCCTAGAAACTTCATTATTCAATTCATTAGACTTTTATAATATGATTTTGGAATAATTTGGTTGACGAGAAAGACTTTTATTTTTTAACTTATTAAGATCCTGAAATAACTAGCTTCATATTTTCTTTTAGGATTCCTATGAATATATTAAAATTAAATTTCCCCTTTTTTATAAAATAATATCGGAATATATAGGTTAAGAAGGTGGATATTTCTTATATTCATTAGATAGATAAATAAGGATGATAAAGTTTTCCTAACCTAGGAACTCTCACTTAACTTTTCATTACACCTTTAACCTTATCTTTCCATGAAATAATATTCTTGGGTAGCATGGATTTTTTCTCTTCACATTTTTTTGATTTATGTCCCATAAAACCATAAAGATCACATCGAATGAGCTCAAGAGGTATTTTGAATTGGATTTCAATTTTCTTATGCCTTTCACTAATAATCATCCCTTTCAGATATGTTATAAAAAGAACATCATCTTTCCTTTTTTGTGGTGGTAAGTTTCTTACATTATATACTTTGGAAAATTTTCTCATAATTTTATAGGAATTATTCTCAAGTCTTAGAAGCCACAATAAATTTTATCCTCATTACTTAAGTAACAAGAGTTACAAATTTCTCTAATATGGAATATGTTGTTGGTAGTTCTTTTTCTCTTACTAATGTTTTAATCTTTCAAAATGTTGATGATAAAATAATAATTTATAAAGAAAAATTAATTACCATCATCACAAAGTTGGCTTAAATTAAAAAAATTTGTACTTAAGACCATTAATAAATAATACTTCTTTTTATTTAATTTTATGATCTTCAATCCCAACTATTACTATTCCAATGATTTTTAAGGAACTATTATTGACCAAAGTAACTGATCCAACCTCAGATTATTCAAAATATTTTATGATCTTTATATCACCTATCATATTTGAGAAACAACCATTATCAATAATCCAAGGTTTGTTTTTTTAATCTTTTACAACATTCTCAATAACAAAAACTCTTTCTTCAATTTTATTTTTTATTAAATCCTTTTCTTTTCTAGTGTAGGAAACTTGTCCTAGAAGTGTTGTTATAAATTTTTTAATATAATGACCTAGTTGGTCACACTATCTAAAAAATTACTCCAGGAAATAAAATCAGTTTTCCTTTGGAAAACTTCTAGCATCTGATGAATTTTTCTTTTCTTTTATCATATAACATAATAAAGTTACTTTGTTTTCTTCCACTTCTTATCCACCTCAGTTCATTACCATTCTCAATGAGACAGAAGTTGTGCTAAAAACTATATTTTTTGGTTCCCATATATATGAAAACCCAATAATATTCACTAAACCATGATCTTATTTAGAAAAATTATCCTTCTCTATAGTATGTTTTTTGAGGTTCAAAAAAATTTATAATGCCTATTTTTCCCAGGCATGTGGATCCATTTTCATTGATATTGTTTCCAACTTCTGTATATGTGATATGTTTATCACATCCCTTATCTATCCATGTTTTCCCAAAAAAATTTCTAATACCTATATGGTTAGTATAGTCAAATGAAATTTTATATTTTTTGGATTTAGATTTTCCCCGATTCTTAGAATGAGTTTTCTAATTATCTTGAGAGTTTTTACCCTTTAGCTTTTAATCCTTGTTAAAATTTTCACTCATATTCTTTAAGGAACTTTCAAACTCAATAAAAATAAATTGGGTTTTATAAACCTAATATTCCATAGAAAAAAGTTTCTTACTAAGATATTATTTCAAGTTTCCTTATTATTCAACTTTCTGTTTGAGGTTATTAATCTCCTCAATGTACACTTATTATTTTTAAATAAGACATATCTTTCCTATATTCCTTTCTCATATTCTTTCTTCAACATTATCATTTCGTTAATTAGTTTTGTGTTTTTCTCAATAAATGACACAATTTATGATCTGATCTAATATTAATTTTAGGTTTATTCATCTTATTCTTATTCTTTGTTTAAGGAATCTTAGTTTCTCTCAAATTTGGAAAAGGAATTTTTGAACTTCTCTATATTTTATTATTCTGAAGAACTATTGTAAGAAGATTCGTATTTAACATTCTTACTTAGCATGCTTATTTTTTTTATTTTTGATGAAAATTTTCTTACATTAGATAGATTTATTACCTTACTTGGAAGTGTTGATATGATTCATTAACCTAGGTTTTTCTTTAGAATCATCATTATATTCTACATCTTTCTTTATTGTACATTTTATAGAAAAATTCACGATACCTACACACTCAAAAAAATTAAGTGGGAGTTTTCCTTTAAACCTTCCTCTATTTTTTTAATTTTTAGAGATAAGGGACATGAATCTATCATTTTCTTCAGAATCAACTT
Organism: Viscum album; assembly: GCA_963277665.1. Taxonomy (NCBI): domain Eukaryota; kingdom Viridiplantae; phylum Streptophyta; class Magnoliopsida; order Santalales; family Viscaceae; genus Viscum; species Viscum album. Next base: position 353,745,089 of record OY728159.1, read on the forward strand.
CCCCATCTTTTGAATCACCGGGGTACCCTATCTTATGTTTAGATTCATGAATCTTCATGGTCTCAAAGTTCATTACTTCACTATATTTATATCTTTTCTTCTTTTCCTTTAATATTTCCCTATAAGATACTTTCAAGTTTTTCCCAAGATTCTTAAACTATCTTGAGGCCCATAACTTTCATAAAAACATTTTATAACAAAGAAATTAGAATAAAATTTCTATTTTTCTCAACTACCTCACAATTTATTTTTTAGAAAATTTCATAAAATCATCTTTCTCAATGAGTGGAAACCCATCCATAGCTGTATCAATTATATCTAATCTAAGAGAAAAAATATGAGGTATAATTGTTTCTATAACCATGATATTTTTTTCCATATAAGGTAGGAATGCATCTTATGTTAATTGATTTGAGATAATCCATGATAATTATTGTTTCTAGTGGAATGGTATGGTACTCTAGGTTTGTGAAATAAGTTCTTTGATACCTATAATGACTTAGGTATTATATAATTACATGATTTCTTGTCAGCTTCATCATTTTTGTTTCCATCGATAGATGGGGTCCAATGGTTTATTGTGGGGTTTTAAGTACGTTTTCATAATTATTAACATCGGTTTTACCATTTTCACCTCTCATGGAAACTCTCAATGGATCCCACATCTGTAATGATTCACAAATATTCATTCCAAAAGTAGGGGGTTGCTTGGGGAGCCAAACCCAATGATAGTTAGGTAATAAAATTAGTTGAGAGGATGTGAGGTCAGGCTCCTCACACCCTTTTGAAAGGAATTATTTCCTACTCCATGACTCTGTTATAGATTTAAGTTATGTTCATGAATCTATTCTAAATCCTTATCTGAGATTGGATACCCTGATAAATTGATCAGGTGTTGAATCCTTAAACATGTAAAGTAGGTTATGTTAATGATACCATCTATATATATCATAGGTTATCCATCTGTTTTCCAATATTTCTTGGAAATGAGTAGCTACTTGTATTTTTAAACCATATAACCAAGAACTCTGGAGTTTACTATCATCTATGAATATAGTGAACCTACTTTTTCTTACATGATTATTACATAATTCAAGGATAAAAACAAGAAATCATTACACAACTAGGATCCAGAGGTTTAGTTTCTTGGGAATATTAAGACCATACATAACATTTAAAAAATAAAACATAAACATATATTTAATTCCTTCTTCTCTAGATTCTTATTGGCCCTTAAATTCTACTTTGTATAAGTAATCACCTGAAGATATACATCAAAGAAAGGTGTGATCTAAAAGCCCAGTAAGAGGATAGATAAGAACATGGATCAATATAACATGGGGTGAGAATAATAATTATCATCATTACATAAGTATAGGATCATAATCATGAGAGTAAGAATTAAGATAAGTCTTGGAATGTGGAAATGCATAAAAAGGAAACATCATGTCTTAGTGGTCAACTACCACACATAGTTGTGAACGAAGATAGCATCATGTTCATGCATATTTCACTTTTTACCATGAGATACATCACATTACCTAATGAATTGGGGTTCTATATAATTTTTGGTGAACCCATCACATCATAGCATTTACAATTCTCTATATAATTTCAGGTGCACCGGTCACATCATTACATTTACATTATCATGCAAGCCACATAGAAAATATATCAATATTAGACATAAAATAACCCATGGAAAGGAATGGGTTTCATTTCATAAAGCCTAAATTCATAAACTTTGGATTTAATAAGATAAAAAGTGAATAAGATTCTCGGTATCAATCTTGATTAAATAAGAAACAATCACATGGGAAGTGAAAGATGTATTTTTTGAAAGAAGAGTTATTTTGGAAAAATCCTTGCATTTTTCATAAAACCATATTTGTAAAATTTATATACCAGAAAAAAATATAATGATGTAGAAATGATATATAAGGAACAATAAAGTAATATCCATACTTAAAACAGGGTGAAAGAGGGAAAAACTAAAGAAAGAGACTTGGGTTCGATAATTACCCTTACCTTATGTATGAATGATTTATTCAATTTAATATCATGTATAATAAATTTAAATTCATTAATTAACAAATATAGAACCTTTTATACACAAATATGATTCATTATGATTTTATTAAGTTCATTTATGAGCTTTTTGATTAGTTATAGAGTTTAATTTCATTGTTCAGGAGTGTTCATTTTCTTGATTTTCATGATCGGTTTACTTGTATACATGAATTGAAGTTCATGTAAAATGCATATAATATATAGAATTGTTATAATATGTTATTAATAATATTTAATAATATTAAATAATCTTATAAATAATTTGGTTATATGGTATGAGGAGGAATCATTAGATAAAAGTTAATGGTGATCGTTTTAAATAAATTTTGGTAGTTTTTCGATCACAACGAAATCATTTTATTTTATCATTTAGTATTATGTATATATGTTAGTTATAGAACATAAAGAGGGTTGTAACATAAATTTTACAATATTTTTCAACAATTATAATGGTTTTATTGTCATCCTGGAAGGCGTTAAAGGAAAATGAAAGTGCATCACCCACGATGTTGGTAAATTGACATCACAGATGATGATTTTATTTTTAGAATAAGAGAGAGAGATAGATGAGTTTGATTATGGATATTACATTAAAATGATAGAATTGAAGTATATAAAACATAATTTATTTATCATGACATTTGGATAATAGAAGGTGAGGTTAAGAAATGAATATAAATGGAATTGAAAATAAATTAAAAGAAAAAGGAAGTGGATTTTACCTCTTTGATTTATCCCCCTTGAGAACCTCCTTAGGGAAAATGTTTTGGTATTTTGATGTGACCGAGAGATGATGCATGTGGGGGAGGAGCTAGGGAAGTGTATTAGACAGAATTTGGACAAGTCTCAGTGCTTGAGAGGTATGGGGAAAAGTGGTGGTGAGGGGGGTATTTATAGTAGAGTAGACGAGGGTTTTCTCATTATTTTATTCATTAGTGTAATATTTTGGTTCAAGACTATGAATAGTTTGAGCATTATCAGTAAATATATTAAAATAATGAAGGGGAGTTGAAGATTATGGTTCTTACATCAGCCATGACTCAATGAATAGTTTATTTAGCTTATAATGTATATATACCATAAATTACTGTATTTTACTATTCATAAATAATTCAATTATTTTTTAAAAATCCAAAAAATTATCCCTAACCATTTTTAATGTATAGAATTAAAAAATGAACTCCATTTTATGAAAATAATTTTCTAAATATGAGTAATTTAATTTTTAATTAAAACCATCATTTACTTGGAAAATACAAATTTTAAAATTATAACTGATTTTAAAACACTTTAAAAATTTACTTAAGGTATCATAAAGTTATATTAAAAACATAAGACATCAAAATATTAATTTATGGATACATTTTATGAAATAAAATTTTATTTTAAATTATTAAATTAATCTTAAAATTGTAATTAAATATTTACAACTTACAAAAGTTCCAACACTTAATTAATAATTTTCAAAACATTTATTTACTTAGACTATGAAATAATTATACTATACATTCTATTAAAAGATGCCTAAATTTTATTTATACTTTCGTGGATGAGGTTACTATTCATTAGGCCAATTTACTATTTACAATGTCCATATTACTATTCCTATGGTCAAGTTACTATTTCATCAGTATTGATTCCTTAACTTCTAGAAATACTTCTTATTTCTTTAATTGTTTGTTTATAAATTTTTTATTATGGTCAATAAGTGATTTTATGTGATTTATACTATATTAAATTACTATAAGAAAGGAGAAATTCCATTGATAAAAGTGTCAGGTGTAATATTATTACCCCCTTTTGAAATTTCTCCATTGAAATTTCGTTTTACATAAAGAGGTGAGGGTATTACTCCTTCATCGCCTCTTACGGTTCCCAAGTTGCTTATTCATACTTACGGTTCCTCGACAACACTTTTACAAGGTGGGTTGTCTTGTTGAATAAAACCTTATCTCTCTAGTTGAGAATATTTAACGGCTGCTCCTCATATGAGAAATCATCCTCCAATTGTACCACCTCTGAGTTTAGTACATGTCAGGGATCTGGTATGTACTTCCTCAGGAGTGATACGTGGAACACATCATGAGCTTGAGCCAAACTTGGTGGAAGTGAAAGCTGATAATCCATGACTCTAATGCAATCAAGGATCTCAAAGGGGTTAATCACTACGGAAAAAAATGGATATTTGCGACAAGTTATTTGCAACGGGTCAGGGGCTCGTTGTAAATAACCCGTCAAAAGGGGTTATTTGCAACAGGTCGATTACCTCGTCGAGAATAACTAGTATTTACGATGGAAGATAAGGACCCGTCAAAAATACCACTATTTGCGACGGGTAGCCCGTCGCAAATACTCTCGTCACAAATGATCTGACATATATGTACCCATATCTATTTTTCACTCATTTCACTATTTACTCAACTTCTCTCTCTATATCTTCTGAATTTTTTTCTAAAATTTTTCATAGTTTAAACTTTTAAATCAGAACATTATCTACGACTTTAATACTATGAAAGCTTCAATATCAAGGTATTTATCTATTTTTTATTTTTTAGTTAATTTAATTTAATTTTATTTATTTTTAATTTTTGTTAATTAGATGTAAATTAATTAAATTAGAATTATATATTTGTTTTTTCAGTATTTATTTTTATGAATAGTTATATCTAAGTGTTAATTAGTAATAATTGTAATAATTAGTAATAAATTTAAATAATTTGTAATAATTAGTAATAACTAGTATTAATTAGTAATAACCAATATTAATTAGTAATAAATTGTAATAAATTTTATTAATTAGTTATAAATTGTATTAACTAGTAATAATTAGAAATAATATATAATAATTAGAAATAATTATATATTATTAGAAAAAAATAAAAATAATTTGCAATAATTAGAAATAATTTGTAATAATTAGAAATAATTCGTAATAATTTGAAAAAATTCATAAGAATTAGAAAACATTCATTATAATAATAACTAATTATGAATAATTAGTAATAAATTGTGATAATTATAAATAATTATTAAAAAACTGTAATAATTAGTAATAATTAGTAATAATTTGGATTAATTAGTAATAATTAGTAATAATTAAGATTAATTAGCATTAATTAGGATTAATTGGTAATAATTAGGATTAATTAGTAATAATTAGGATTAATTTGTAATAATTAGGATTAATTAGTAATAATTAGGATTAATTACTAATAATTAATAATAATTTGTAATAATTAATAATAATTAGTAATAATTAGGATTAATTATTAATAATTAGTAATATTTAATAATAATTAGTAGTAATTATCAATAATTAGTAATAATTATCAAGAATTAGTAATAATTATCAATAATTAGTAATAATTATCAATTATTAGTAATAATTGACAATAATTAGGATTAATTATCAATAATTAGGATTAATTTGTAATAATTACGATTAATTACTAATAATTAGGATTAATTAGTAATAATTAGGTATAATTAGTAATAATTTGGATTAGTTAGTAATAATCAGCAATAATTAGTAATAAATAGTAATAAGTAGTAATAAATAGTAATAATTATTAATAATTAGTAATAATTAGTAATAATTTGGAATAATTTGGAATAATTAGTAATAATTAGGAATAATTAGTAATAATTAGGAATAATTAGGAATAATTAGGAATAAATTATAATAATTAGAAAATTGCAATTATTAAAAATAAATTGAAATAATTAGAAATAATTAGTAATAAATTATAATAATAATTACTAATTAGTAATAATTATTAATAATTATCAATAATTAGTAATAATTTTCAATAATTATTAATAACTATTAATAATTAGTAGTAATTAGCAATAATTGTAAATAATTAGAAATAATTAGAAATAATTATCATTAATTAGTAATAATTATAAATAATTAGTAATAATTATAAATAATTACTAATAATTATCAATAATTAGTAATAATTAATAATAATTAGTAATAATTAGCAATAATTAGCAATAATTATCAATAATTAGAATTAATAAGAAATAATTAGAAATAATCAGGATTAATTATCAATAATTAGGATTAATTTGTAATAATTAGGATTAATAAGTAATAATTAGGTTTAATTAGTAATAATTAGGATTAGTTAGTAATAATTAGGATTAATTAGTAATAATTCGGATTAATTAGTAATAATTAGTAATAAGTAGTAATAATTAGTAATGAGTAGTAATAATTAGTAATAATTAGTAATAAGTAGTAATAATTATTAATAAATAGTAATAACTAGTAATAATTAGTAATAATTATAAATAATTATCAATAATTATCAATAATTAGAAATAATTATCAATAAATATAAATAATTAGCAATAATTAGCAATAACTAGCAATAATTAGGATTAATTAGCAATAATTAGCAGTAATTAGCAATAATTAGGATTAATTATCAATAATTAGTAATAATTAGGATCAATTACTAATAATTAGTAATAATTAGGATTGATTAGTAATAATTAGGATTAATTAGTAATAAGTAGTAATAATTAGTAATAACTGTTAATAATTACTAATTATTAGTAATAATTAATAATAACCAAGAATATTTAATAATAATTAAGAATAATTAATAATAATTAGGAATAATTAATAAAAATTAGTAATAAATCATAATAAATTCAAGTATATTGATAAACTGACACAATTTCCAATGGATTGGCTGTATTCCTTTTGATCGAAGCCTCACATCATTTCAAATTTCTCCCTCTGAAATCAATATGAAAAATCTACTCGGACATACGTCAGAGCAGAATTTTCATAGTGATTTAAGTCAGAGAAAGTTTCAAGGGGTGAGCCGTTGGACAAAAGAGGCTCTTTTTCTTGACGACTCATCCCCTTGTAACTTTCTGCTATTGAAATCACTATGAATAGTCTTCTACAACGTACAAATATTCATTTTTGTATGCACTAAAGCATGAAGAGTAGTGCAGTGAGGCCTCCCTACTCTCCATCCCTGTGCATATGGAAATGGAAATTCGTACCTTGGAGTAGACTTTTTAAAGTTCTTTTAGTCGTATAAAGTTGCAAGGGGATGAGTCATCGAGAAAAAGAGTTTCCACCAATTCATTAGAAATTGTGATGCTGTTAATTTATAATAATTGGTACAAAATACCTGAAATTAATAATAATTAGTGATAGTTAGTATAAATTTTATAAATGAATGAAAATCAGTATAAGAGCTTAAAAAATATTATAAATAACTACAAAATAATAGAAATTAATATAAATGTATAGAAATGAGAATTTAATTGTCTTTTCTTTTTTGGATAGTGTTTATCATATATCTAATTATAGAAAATAAATAATTATTTCATATTTTTTAAAAAATTATGAAATGAGGAAGTAGACAACAATCATTATTAGATGATTATGCTTCGATAACTCAGCGCAAGAATCCAAATGGTTCCAGTTTAAATCCTTTATATATTGAGGGTGTTTAAGATATCTTATCATTTGCATCATCAAAACCAAAATTTGTTTCAGAAGGGACAATTAAGTGTCCTTGTAAAAATTGTGCTCTGAGGACAAATGAAACATTTGACGACGTTGAAGGTCATTTATTGCATTTTGGGTTTCAACCAGATTATATTTTTTGGTATCTACATGGTGAGAGTAGTTACAGATAAGATATTAATAATTTGGTTCCAGATCCAGCATAATTTCAAAATTTTGTACATGATGTGGTAGGTCCGTCTGTTAAAAAAAATGAAACTCAAGATGATATTGATTTAACTCCTAAGTTGGAACCATCTCATTTATATGAGTTATTGAGTTAAGAAGAGGATACATAATATCCTGGTTGCAAGATAATCAAGTTTGAATAAGTTGCTAAATTTATGGACATTAAATCAGATAATGGAATATCAAATAGTTGTTTTGATCAGATATTCTCTTTATTAAAAACACTACTACCTGAAGGAAATATGTTGCCTGCAAATTTCTATGAAAGAAAGAGGTTGGTTTGTAATCTAGGTCTTGGTTATCATAAGATTAATGCATGTCAAAATGACTGCATCTTATATTATGGTGAAATTGAGTTATTGGATAGTTTTCCTACATGTGGAAAATCAAGGTATAAAGAAGCTCAACCATGGAAGTCTTGATTTATTCCTGTAAAATAATTGAGATATTTCCTACTCACACCCAGATTGCAACGTTTATTTGTGTCTCAAAGCACAACATCATTGATTTCATGGAACAAAACCAACATTTTAACCAGTAAAATATTAAATCATCCCTATGATGGTGATTCTTAGAAACATTTTGACCAAGTGCATTTGTTGTTTTCTTTAGAAGCCTGAAATGTGTGATTGGGTCTTTCTACTAAAGGTTTATTTCCATTTGGTTCTTATAGTAGTCAGTATTAATGTTTTCTTGTCTTTATAACTCCGTATAATTTACCTCCATGGATGTTGATGAAGGATCCATATATCTTTTTCACCTTATTAATTCTAATTCATCAGAAAAAGTACATCAATGTTTATTTGAAACCATTTATTGATGAGTTGAATTCACTATGGAGTAATAGTGTCAGTACATATGATATTACCATGAAATAAAACTTCCTAATGAAATATGCATTTACATGGATAATTGGTGACTTCCCAACATATGGAATGTTATCTGTATAGAGTACATAAGATCCAAAATCATGTCCATACTATATGAGGTACATCAAAGCGTTTATGCTCATCCATCACAAAAAAACCTTTTTTTTTTCAGTTGTCATCACATATTTTTTCCAACTGATCATCCTTTTTGAAGAAAAAAATATAATTTTAGAAAAGGAATAGTTGAAAAACATAGGACTCCAATAATTATCTCAGGTATAGAGTTAAAATATGTTTTCTCTTCATTACCTCCCATCACATTTGAAACAAAAATAAACCAACACAAAATTGATGGGTTTGGAAAAGAGAATAATTGGATAAAATGAATCATTTTATTGTATTTTCCATATTGGTCTGATTTGTTGGTCCATTACATGTTAGATGTGATGCATATTGAGAAGAACTATTTTGATAATTTATTTTATACAGTTTTGGATACACCAAGTAAGACCAAAGATAATGTAAAGGCATGATTGGATCTTACCCAAATTTATAGGAAACCGGAACTTGAACTATTTGAAAATATCAGATCATAGAAGTTAATGAAGCTAAAAATAGATTATACACTGTTAATAGAGAGTCACTTATTATTTTGGAAGAGGATTTCATATTTGAGACTTCCATATGATTATGCTTTAAATTTGGGTAGATGTGTCAGAAATAGTCATATTACTGGATTGAAATGTCAAGACTGTCAAATTTTAATGGAAAGACTTATGCCAATTATACTAAGAGGTTTGTTAAATCCTATGATTTAGTACACTCTTAAAGATATATCATATTATTTTCAAGACATTTGCGCATCGACAAAAAACTACAACGACGTAAGAAAAATGCAAAAAGATTTCGTTATAATTTTATATAAACAGGAAAAAATATTCCTTTCAGGTTTGTTTGACTCAATGGAGCATTTGATATTAAATTTTCCTCCTAAATCAAATTTTTTAGGTCTGGTACAGTTTTGATGGATGTAAACATTTGAGAGATACATGAATAAATTCAAAAAAAGTACGTAATAAAGCATCAGTTGAAGGCTCAATTGTAGAATCTTGTTTGCAAGAAGAAATTTATTTTTTCTACTCACATTAATTTCAATATGAATATCTTTCCAAACACAACCGTATGATCCATAATGAGGGAAATGTTGACGATGACATGATAAATCAATTATCAATTTTCAATTAGACTGAACTTAGATTTGGTGGAGTTAATGAATAATGGATTTCAAATAATGAACATCACAGAGCTCATACACAGATTCTGCTCAACTGTGAAGAAATTACACCATTTTAACTGTGAGTTCTCCTATCACTTATTGTATAATTTTTATAACAATAAATGAATCTTATTCTATTATTAGGTTATATGATAATCATATCATGTAAGAGTTTCCACAAATTACAACAGCTTCTCTTGAGGAACAATGTCCGAATTTTTTTTCCTATTGGTTTCAAAAATTGGTAACATAAATTATATCTCATTTCATATAAAAAATCAATTTAATACTTGTTATAGTGCTAATTGTTTTACAAATTTTTAGGTATCTTAACATGATGATAAAATTGATAATCGATTGTCTGTATTGAGTAACCCACCATCAAAAATGGATAAATATTATAATGCATATGCGGTGAATGGTTTTTGATTTCATACATGTGCATATGTGGAATAAAAGAACAATGAATAATGCTGTTTTCTTAAGAGGATCTCATCATAGAGAAAATAAAGTTGACTTTTATAGCATGTTGTAAGAAATAATTGAACTATGTTATCTAGGAAAACATTACATAATGATGTTTAAATGTCAGTGGTTGGATACTAAGAGAGGCATGCATGTTCATCTGATCCATAAAATCATTGATATTAAATATAAAATTCTCCTGGCAGTAAAAAAACATGAAATCGTTTATTATAAAAATTAATGTGCTATTTCAAGGGAGTTGGGTGATTCGTGGAGCATAATAAAAATTAAATCTAAAGATAATCAGTTTACTTAAAGTGAATGTGGTTCCACTAAAGTGAATGAAATTGAACTTTTTCAAGAGACTGCTCAGAATCAATATTTTTCAAGAAGAGACATGAATATCATTGATGACACCTCACATATAAGGGCCTATGGTGGTGACGATGTTAATTATGTTACAAATGAATTTGAAATGACAAAAGACGATGAAACTGAAACTTACATGGAAATTGATGATGCTTAGGAGGAAGATAAAGACACTGAAATCAACAATTATGAAGATGAGGATGATGATTGAAATTGAAATAGTAAAATTCTGGTTATAATCATGTATAATATAGATCTATATATAATAGTTGTTTTCAATTGTTTACTAACAACAATAATTTCATGTTTCATATGGAAGAGGATCTGTATGATATGTTACATGAGGTTGATCTACCTTTGGACGAGCAGGACATCTGATCAGCCGACCCTAAGACTGTTGGCAGTTCAAGGGCACTCTAAGTTGGCATGGTCTTTCCCAATTGATGATTCCCAACCCTCTCCCTAAGTGATGTCCACATATTGGGTTTGATCCATGCAAGGAGAGGTATGTTTACCTATAAATTTTTGTTAGTTTTCATTAATTTATTTATATTATAATAGTTTGATTAATTATTATTTTTTTTTCAAAGCTTTAGTCATATAGATGTTGGAAAGGGGATCTCTATATTGCATAATTATTTTTATGATGTATGAGTGTCATGGGATCATATTCTCATTGATGTTCAGCAGCGCATGTTTGATCATTGGCTGGTATGTAAATAAATAATATTTATTTTTAAATTTATCTAATTAATAACTTCATATAATAAATTATTTTTAGGGTTTATTGTATCCTATTGAGTAGAGTATGCGTGAGGCTATTTGGAAGGCATGGCAGGGAGCTATGCATCCACGCTGTACTTAGTTTTTTCACAATTTGAAAAGGAATGCAATGGAGAAATCAGGAGTGAAATAGTTCAATGAGACATGTGTTAGAGTTGGTGGTCTAGAACCAACTACTTTGTACTTTATTCATTAATAAAATCCTTATCACAAATCGATTGTTCTTCTACATGACAATGCATGTGATAATCTCCTAAGGACAACTGTTGCATTAAAGGGTCATAGCGGATCCCTGGTATGATGAGAACCCAGAAGTTCCATAACACTGTTCTTGAATATATGTTCTATGGCCGGATGATATTATTTGAGGGACACAAATAATACAGGTCATTAGGGGTGATGACTAATAAAACTTTGAGGCGCCTTCTCATGGTGTGTGCCCTTGGTAATATCCAGGAGGATATTATGAGAACAAGATCCGCCAGTAGGAAATTTACATTTCATAGTGTCATTGGATGTTCCTATCTGCGGACATGTGTATTGGTCCTTAGACTTTAAGATTATTATTAATGGGTATTACAACTCGCACACATAGATTTATTGACGAAAACTATTACAACACACTGTTCGCAGTGAAGTAGGATATGTTGGGTGTGTCATGAGTAATACTGCATTAATAGATAATGTGAGGAAGGATTTGTACCTTCTGTTCCATAATGGAAGTAGATATCTCAGGCCCTTTGATGGAATTGATATATCCTAAATAAATCCATGTCCATGGTAAGGTATGGGCGAGTTCAATTCTGGGAAATCAAAGAAAGAATAATCGAGCACATGGGTTGATGGTACTAGCATGCAACCTGCTTGATTAGAGATATCGAGACAAAGGGATTATATTACACGGTAAGCGTTCGTAGGAGGTGACACATCATTGAGGCATTAACTTCTTTCTCTATAGGTGCCTTGGCGTGTTTCTAAACTCTAACCTTTTAGTTTAGGTAGGATCCACCTAATACCACAGAGATTTAGGCCTAGAGGGTCACACACTAAGTGTATCCATGTATCTAAGTTAAATATTAATTTAACAAGTTAAATAAATATTATTCCTGACTGTGGTTTAATAATTATTTAAGGATGCCTGATCACATTTATTTCGACACTAGTTATTCGAGAGAATATATTGTGGGAGAAATAATATATTTATTAGCGAGTAATCTAGTTACATTTATTTAAGAAGTAAATAGCCATTACTCTAGGTCTAATAAATGTGGTGCAGAAAAATGGAAAATAAAAGTACACACCGTGTATATTAAATATACACACTGTTTAGTTTTATGGAAAACATGTACACGCCGTGTATTAATTATTACACGCCGTGTAGTTTTCCAGTCTGGATTTTGAGGATATAATATTTTTTTATTAAATGATATTAATTATAATCAGCGTGGGCGCATGTCAATGAATTAATAATTTGACATGGGGTTTCAATAATAGTTAATGAAATAAATAAAACACGTAACACGTTTATTTATTGTTATAACTCTATTAACCTCAAACCCGATTATAAATACCCTCACAACCCCAACACCTTTCCTGAGCCATTGTTGTGCACAACAGATTTGGAAATACTCTCAAGCCAAGAGAGAATTCCATTTCCACCAAGAATGCCCTCAAGTTATGAGAGAGAGATCCTCAACCGGATCAAGGCGGTCGAAGGGAGACATCGCAAGCGAAGGTTCTTCCACGCTAGCACCCAGAGATCCATTTGGAAACGTCTAGAGATGCATAGAACACGTGTGGATCACCACTAAGGGAATCCTATACTTGGATTCTACAATGCAACCACGGATCACAGGATCGTGACCGGAGACATCGATGAAGAAAGAATTACACTGAGGTAATTCTTGTGAATTAATTAAATTAATTATAACCAACATATGATGATACTATCTCAATGGTTCTGGGACTCTTCTTTTCTTTTTTGTTCTTCGTTCCATTCCGAAGATTCGGCATTTTATATCATGACGGATCTCGGATTGAACATTGTTTAAAGCTAATATTAAAGTTGGGAAAACCCACCAACGTGCTTCCACTGCGCCCGGAACCTACATGTGGTATTATAGTGGGTAATATCATTGATTATAATTATTTAGTTTTTCGTTGGTGATTTACGCATTTAATAATTTAGTTATTTCAATTCATGTTTAATCGTTCTAGAAATCTGAATCTCAAGATATGATCATGCTCCCTCGTTTCTCGTTCACCTCACAGAAACAAATTTTTCTTTTAATTTTGATTAAAATAAAATAGAGGAACTCATCCGGAGGAGCCAAACGTTTCTGGCCATATAACACCAGAATACACGGTGCGTATTTGAAAGTAAATGTCGTGTAGTCTAGGTTCAATGCATTGACTAATCCTCCAAATCAGGATGTGTATTGGATTATTTCTATGAATTTAAGACACCGTGTGTTGACCAGAAACAGGTGGCACACGGTTTCCGGATTACACACCATGTGGTCCAATGAACACAGCATGTGGTCCCATCGGGTTAGGGTTGGGCCGTGTACCCCGTACATGACTTGCCCGGCTGGAAACCGCGTAACGCGGAAACTACAAGGCGTGTGTCCCACAGAACACGCCGTGTACTCTGAAAATTTCTGAAGTACATTAACATGCCCTCTCCCCAGGCATGTACTTCGGATGGACGATGAAGAAAAGTACATGTCGTGTAGTCGGAACTACACACCGTGTACTCACCCAAATTACACAGATTTATTAAAATTTATTATTATATTATACAAACCCTTGAGACGTGTACTATAGTGCAGGCGTAGAGCTGAGGCACAACACGTGATAGGTGTTTTATATATATGTATTTAATTTAACATCAGCGTAATGAATGAGAATTCACCGGGTTTCCTCCAAGGTACAAGTTACGTACAAGGATAATTTTAAATGAATTTATTTTTTTAAAATTATGATGGATGATAATCTCAAGGAAGTTCAGAAAAGGGTTTAAGATAAAAGGATTGATTAATTAAATATAATTAATTATTCCGAGCATGATTTATCTTAGACAATAATGATTAAAGAATTGAATGATAGTTTTATTTATGCGTAAATATCATTTCATGTATGGATGATCATGAGCTAGACCAAGACATTTGTATGTGAATAGTTTCTTTTAATTTATTTATTTAAATTAAATTAGTTGGCTTACGAGCCATCTCCTCATTAATATGTAGGGTCTACGTGCCCAAGGATTATTTTATGTAAAAACCCATTTTACCCCTCACATGCATGTGAGATAAATGCATATGTAATGGATGGAGATCCCAAGCTAGTGGAGGCGGCTCAAGTTAGGAGCCAAGGTAAAACCAATCCAAGGAGATACAAAGGTGGACAGGTGGAAAGCTGTAAACACGAACCCGAAAGGTTCAAGGTGTTTCTCCCCTAGGTCTTGGGTTAGTTTATCAACTGCTAGATAAACTAACCAATATAAAAAGCTCATGATAGTACCATTTATTTTATTTTTGTTAGTTTCATGGTTTATTTATTGTGGGTGTGTTGTCATGATCACACAATTAATGAATTAAACGACCATGCAAGTGGAACTAAAATAAAACCAGCTTATACGTAAATATTATCTTAGACATGGTTAATCACTTAAGTATATCCCACTTAATATTAACAAGAATGTAATCAAAGATAATAAAATGGAAATTTACGTATAAGAATAAAATCTCTCAAAAGAAATATTAAGTTGGTATAACCTTCCATAATCTTGGTAAGAATCGAACCATAGTTCAAAGTGCTTGACCAACCCTAGTTGGGATGCTTTCAATTATCGAGGAATTCTAATTCAAGGTTTTGGGTTGACTTGAATTGGTTCACATCAAGGGTTGAATGCCACAGTAGTACTTGGTGTGACCAAGAGGCAAAGGTTGAGGAAATCCAAAATAAAAGGATTTCAGGATTGGGGAGTCCACTCAGCGGATCAAGGAGCTGCGAGTTAATGCAGTTGGCATTTGGAATGCCTACCTAAAACCCTTCAAGTTTCTTGACCAACCCTAGTTGGGGTAATGCGAAGGGCAATATGGATCCTTGAAACTAGAATATTCAGGAAACAAAATATTCTGAAATCAATGGTGAGGGCTATTAGATTTTGATAAAATAGTAGGAGACTAATAAGTATTAATTTATTTATTTGACTCAGTTTTGTAATAAATTACTAATCCTTTTCTCATCTTAATTTGTAGAAACACAAATAAAATGACTTGAAACATATCATTGCGAACCATAATCAAGAAGGAAAACCTTCTCACAAGCACCAATTTCCAAGAATGGAAGAGGCGTTTACACGTCATCCTTCTCCATGAAAGGAAATTGTATGTGTTGGAAGAGCCTATTACAGTTGCGCCTGGAAAAGAGGCCAGTGATGAGGAATTATCTCTCTATATGAAACACATGGATGATGCCACTGATGTCCAATGTTTCATGCTATCGTCCATGTCCAATGATCTCTTGAAGCAACAAGAAAACATGGACGTGTATAGCATGATGTCTCACCTTAAGGATCTCTACCAAGAGAAGGAGATACATGAGAGGTATGAGATCTCCAATGCTTTGTTTACAACTAATCTTGGAGAGTCTGTGCTAGCTGGGCCTCATGTAGTAAAGCTTATTGGCTACATTGAAATCCTGGACATCTTAGGGATTAAATTCCGGGATGAGTTGCTTACAGATCTCATCCTATCATCACTGCCCAAGACCTTCTCTAGCTTTATTGTTAATTATAACATGAGCGGCAATGAGAAGAGTCTATCAGAGCTTCTAACCTTGATTCGCCAGTTAGACAAGGACATGAGGTGTGACAAACCCGCAGTCCTTATGGTGAACAAGAAAAGGAAGTACAAGGTAAAGGGGAAAAGACCTATAAACAGTCTGAAGCCCCCGAGCACTGTCCCTCCAAGAATGGGAAGGTCCAAAGGCAGGGCAAGGAATGGGAGACAATGTGTTTTGCATGTGTCAAGCAGGGCCACTGGAAGAGGAACTGCACCCAGAAGCATGGGGATGCTAAAGGTGAGTTCGTTATCGAGTGTAATATTTCCATTTATACACATTGGGTATTAGATACAACTTGTGGGGCTCACATATATATTCAAATGTAGGAACCAAGTAGATTTAGAAAGATTGAAAGAGGATAGGTGGATCTTTGAGCTGCCAATGGCACAAGGATGGCTGCGTTGGCTATTGGCGACTACCACCTCTCATTACCGGCTGTCATGATTTTGATTTTACATAACTGTTATAATGTGCCTAGTTTTACCAAGAACATAATTTATATATCTTGTTTGGATATGGATGGATTTATTTTCAAGTTTGGAAATAAGGGTTGTATCTTTTATAAGAACAACATATGTTATGGTATGGAACTTTTAAACAATGGTTTGTATGTATTAAATTATGAAAACCAAGTGTTGGAAATCGATAACGAAACAAAATCACATGACTCATACATCACCCAGTTGTGGCGTCACCGTCTCGGTCATGTAAACAAGAAGCGCTTGACAAAGCTCTGCCAAGATAGATATTTAGACTCTACTAAGCTAAAACCACTTGATAGATGTCACGCTTGTTTACAAGGTAAAATGACCAAGCCGCCTTTCGGTGGACAGGGTGAAAGGGCCACAGAGCTTCTAGGAGTGGTAGACACGGATGTATGTGGACCATTTCCAGTAGATTCTAGAGGTGGATATTCTTACTTCATTACTTTTACTGATGATTTGAGTAGATACGGATTTTTTTACTTAATGAGGTATAAGTCAGAAGCCTTAGAGAAATTTAAGGAATTCAATAATGAATTAGAGAATCAGCTTGGTAAGAAGATAAAGAAACTTTGATCGGATCGAGGTAGAGAATATCTGAACCAAGAGTTCATCGATCTTTTACGGGAATCTGGGATTCTTTCTTAGCTCACTCCTCCTTATACACCACAGTGGAACGGTGTTAGTCAAAGGAGGAACCACACCTTGTTGGACATGGTGAGGTCGATGATGAGTCATGTGGATCTTCCATTATCCTTTTGGGGATATTCATTACAAACTACAGCATATACATTAAACTGAGTACCAAGTAAGGCGTCAAATGGAATTCCCTCCGAGTTATGGAATGGAAAGAAACCCATTTTTTTTAATACATGTGTATGGGGATGAGAGGCATTTGTTAAGGCCTTCTTAGGAAAAAAACTAGCACCCTGGGGCACGACGTGTATCTTTATAGGATATTCCAAGGAAACAAAAGGATATTACCTATATAACCCTCAAGAAAAGAGAGTGACTGTCGCCAGACAAGCCATATTTATTGAGAGGGAGAACATCCTCAAGAAGGATAGTGGGAGCAAGATTGACTTCAACGAAGTTGATGCTCAATATACACAAGATTTAGTACAGGAACAAGTTCCACTGGTCCCCGTGGAGGAGGTTCTAGAAACACAAGTACTGTGTTGGAGCTCAAGAGAGGTAAGGGAACCAGAGATATTTGGTTTCCTAGTCACCAAGGATAGTGAATCATTATTGTTGGAAAATGATGAACCTCTCTCTTAAAAGGAAGCAGTAGAAAGCTCAAAATATGAAAAATGCCTAGAAGCTATGAATTCTGAGATGGATTCTATGTATCAGAACCAAGTCTGGGTTCTGTTCGATGAGCCACTTGATGTAAAGCCTGTTGGATGCAAATGGGTATTCAAGAGAAAACTGGACATGGAAGGTCAAGTTAGCACCTATAAAGTAAGGCTAGTGGCTAAAGGATTCAGACAACATCAGGGAATTGACAATGATGAAACCTTCTCACAAGTTTCCATGTTTAAATCCATAAGAATCATACTTTCCATATCAACTTACCATGACTACGAGATTTGGAAAATGGATGTCAAAACAACATTCCTTAACAGGAACCTTCAGGAAGATGTCTATATGGCACAACCAGAAGGGTTTGTGACACCAGGTGAAGCCAAACGAGTTTTCAAGTTGCAGAAATCCATTTATGGATTGAAGAAAGCATCCAGGTCATGGAAAATTTGATTTGATGAATCCATAAAAGAATTTGGTTTCATTAAGAATGAATGTGAGACATGTGTTTATAAGCGGTTTAATGGGAATGCAATCGTTATCCTAGTAGTATATGTTGACGACATATTACTTATTGGAAATGATGTACTAGTCTTACAGTCAGTTAAGGACTGGTTGAACAAGTGCTTCTCTATGAAAGATTTAGGTGAAGCAGCCTACATTCTAGGGATCAAGATCATTTGTGATAGATCCAAGAGGCTTCTAGGACTAAGTCAGGGTACATACATTGACTAGATACTAAAGAGATTTAGTATAGAACAATCCAAGAGAGGATTTGTTCCAGTGTCACATGGCTTACATATTTCTAAGAAAATGTGTCCTCAGACACAACAAGAGAAAGATAGGATGAGAAATATCCCATACGCCTCGGCTATAGGATCCATCATGTATGCCATATTATGTACCAGGATTGATGTTGCCTATGCACTGAGTATGGTAGGAAGATATCAAGTAGATCCAGGGGAACAACATTGGACTGTTGTTAAGACTATCCTTAAGTATCTGAGAAGAACTAAGGATATGTTCCTAGTGAATGGAGGAGACGAGGAGATTGTCATCAGAGGGTATGCTGATGCTGGTTTTTAGATAGATCAGAATGATCTAAAGTCACAATCTGGATATGTTTTCTGTCTCAATGGAGGAGCTGTGATATGGAAGAGTTCAAAGCAACCAGTTGTCTCCGATTCTACAGCGGATTCTGAGTATATAGAGGCTTCTGATGCATCCAAGGAAGATTTATGGATTCAATTTTTTTTCCAAGAGCTTGATGTGGTTCCTAGCAGTAAAGATCCCATTATATTGTATTGTGATAATACTGTAGTGGTGGATCTTGGAAAAGAACCAAGGTCACATCAACGGACAAAGCACATACTCCAGAAGTATAACCTCTTGAGGGATTTCTATCAGAGGGGTGAAGTTGCAGTGAGCAGAGTGTCCATAGAAGGGAACGTGGAGGACCCCATGACTAAAGGCCTATCTCAGCAGAAGCATGAATATCATGCGAGACCTAGCAGGTTAAAGTTTGTTAACATTTGGTTCTAGTCCAAGTGGGAGTCTGTTGGAGTTGGTGGTCTAGAACCAACTGATTTTTACTTTATTCATTAATAAAATCCTTATCACATCTATATTGTTCTTCTTCATGACAATTCATGTGATAATGTACTAAGGATAGCTGTTGCATTAAAGGGTCATAGCGGATCCCTGCTATGATGAGAACCCAGAAGTTCCATAATACTGTTCTTGAATATATGTTCTATGGCCGGATGATATTATTTGAGAGACACAAATAATACATGTCATTAGGGGTGAGGAATCATAAAAATTTGAGGCACCTTCTCATGGTGTGTGCCCTTGGTAATATCGAGGAGGATATTATGAGAACGAGACCCGCCGGTAGGAAATCCAAATTTTATAGTGTCATTGGATGTTCCTATCTACGGAAGTGTGTATTGGTCCTTAGACTTTAAGATTATTATTAATGGGTATTACAACTCGCACACTTAGATGTATTGATGAAAACTGTGACGACACACTGTTCGTAGCAAGGTAGGATATGTTGGGTGCGTCACGAGTAATACTGCATTAATAAATAATGCGAGAAAGGATTTGTCCCTTCTGTTATATAATAGAAGTAGATATCTCATGCCCTTTGATGGAATTGATATAGCCTAAATAAATCCATGGCCATGGTAAGTTATGAGAGAGTTCAATTTCAAGAAGTCAAAGAAAGGATAATCGAGCACATGGGTTGATGGAACTAGCATGAAACCTTCTTGAATATAGATATCGAGACAAAGGGATTATATTACAACGTAAGCGTTCGTA
The DNA here is from genome assembly GCA_963277665.1 of Viscum album. Lineage (NCBI taxonomy): Eukaryota > Viridiplantae > Streptophyta > Magnoliopsida > Santalales > Viscaceae > Viscum > Viscum album. The sequence continues at coordinate 353,765,606 of OY728159.1, forward strand.
GGAGGTGACACATCATTGTGGCGTTAACTTCTTTCTCTATGGGTGACTTGGCATGTTACTAGATGCTAACCTTGGAATTTAGGTAGGCTCTGCCTAATGCCACTGATAAAGAGGCCTATAGGGTCACAAACTAAGTGTGTCCATGTATCTCAGTTAAATATTAATTTAACAAGTTAAATAAATATTATTTCTGACTGTGGTTTAGTAATTATTTAAGGATTCCTGATCGCATTTATTTCAACACTAGTTATTCGAGAAAATATATTGTGGGTGAAAGAATATATTTATTAGCGAGTAATGAAGTTACATTTATTTTAGAAATGAATATCCATTACTCAAGGTCTAATAATTGTGGTGTAGAAAAAGGGAAAATAAAAGTACACGCTGTGTATATTAAATATACACGCCGTGTAGATTTATGGAAAACAAGTACACTCCATGTATTAATTATTACACACCGTGTAGTTTTCCAGTTGGGATTTTGAGGATATAATATTGTTTTATTAAATGATATTAATTTTAATCAGCGTGGGCGCATGTCAAGGAATTAATAATTCGACATGGGGTTTTAATAGGAGTTAATGAAATAAATAAAACGCGTAACACGTTTATTTAGTGTCATAACTCTATTAACCTAAAACCCGATTATAAATATCCTCACAACCCCAACACTTTTCCTGATCCATTGTTGTACACAACAGATTTGGAAATACTCTCAAGAAAAGAGAGAATTCCCTATACACCAAGAACTCCCTCAAGTTACGAGAGCAAGATCCTCCACCGGATCAAGACGGTCGAAGGCGGACATCGCAAGCGAAGGTTCTTCCGCGCTAGCACCCGAAGATCCCTTTGGCGACGTCCAGAGATACGTAGAGCACGTGCGGATCACTGCTAGAGGAATCCTATACTTGGATTCTACAACACAATAACGGATCACAGGATCGTGACTGGAGACATCGACGAAGAAAGAATTCCACCAAGGTAATTCTTGTGAATTAATTAAATTAATTATAACCAACATATGATGATCCTATCTCAATGGTTCTGGGACTCTTCTTTTCTTTTTTCATTCTTCGTTCCATTCCGAAGATCCGACATTTTATATCATGATAGATCTCGGATTGAATGTTGTTTAACACTAAAATTAAAGGTGCACAAACCCACGAACGCGCTTCCGCTGTGCCCGAAACCTACAACATGTCACATCCATCGACCTTATTATATTTTATCTCAGGTTTGGGATTGATTATGTACACACTGGTTGAGTAGGGGTTTTTAGAGTATATCATCATTAGGTCGGAAAAATCAGGGAGACAGGAGGTGAAACATTGAGTTGGTAGTCATACATTCAGTAAGCATATGGAGCATATGGTAAGTACATTTTTATAAATATTGTATATAACTTCAAATGTAAACAATTTATTTTATATTCATATAGGTAGTCACACAACCCATTATTATAGAGTACGACGTTTATAGGAGGATTTACAATGATACAACCACTAGGGATATTAGAGGTGTTCCCCAGCCTTAGATTTTGGTCAGTATAAGTTTTTTATGTTTTAAATTTAATCAAAAATAATATTTCAATTATTTAAATTTTAAATCACAATTGAAGGAGTAATATGTGGCTGAGAAAAATCAGATAGATGTTGAGAGTTAGGCTGAGACTAATCGTCAAACCAGTGCCCCCCGATTTAATGAGGCAGTATGGATACAAGAGACCCAGTATTTCTTCGAGAAAGGCCGAGTTATTAGTATCAGCTCTCAAGTGACCCCTAGGGGTTTTTATGGAACCTTTGAAATGTCGGTGTCTTGTTCGAGTGGAGCTTGAAGAGAGTCATCATCATCTCATGCACAGTACCAGGAGAAGCTGCGAGCTTAGAGTAAGCCTGTAGAGACTATGCGTAGGGTGCATAAGGAGATGTTTTAGTGGTAGAAACAGTAGTAGGAAGAGTTCCTTTGATAGCAGCAGTAGCAACAGATGCAGGATGAGATGCATCGATGGAGGTAGGAGCAGGAGCCTGAGATGGAGTACATATGATGTCTGACTCACAGTTTAGGGATGGAACTATAGCATCCTGACTTTTTATAACATAAAATTTCATTACATTACACAAAACTGAGGATCTTTAAGGTTCAGTGTCCTGGAAACCAGGATCATAATACATGAAAAAAACATAAAACATTCTTCTTAAACACTTGAAAGGCTTCTCCTTAAGTTCATCCTAGGTTCATTACTGCATCTCATAACTTGGGGACATACATCAAAAGAAAGGGTGAGCAGAAGGCCCAGTAAGGGAACAAGAGAAACATTTGACATGTGAACTTGAGATACATCAACTATGTCATGAAAAAGAACTTTAAGGCATGAGAAAGAAATCATGTGGAATATCATAATAAAAATAAAATTTTTCATAACTTTAAGATGTGGCTACATAATTTAACATAGAAAATCATGAACATATCACCAAGGTCCATCCCCAAGGTGTCATTTGAAAATTACCAAGGTTATTCACCAAGATATCGTGAAAATTGTAATCTCTAGTGGTTACATCATTACCCAATGCATTGGAGCGCTATCAGGGCACACCCTTAAATTTTCATTTATTATTATGTGAGCCACATATATCATCATCAATCATTTCATAAACAACCCATATAGCATAAAATAAATTGGTTTCATTTCATAATCATAACATTTTAAAAACTGCTTTAAAGACATGATCTTGATGTCACTTTAAACCCACAGAAAGGGAAAGCGGGTTTCATGTATGTAAATCCCAGAATTTAAAATAGAATATTTTGGTATATATGTGAATACCAATATAGAAGAGAGATATTTGAGTGTTCACTTAAAATTAAAAGAACTTTATAAAAAGAGAGAGACATTTTGAGACGAAAATTCTGCAGCATAACGACTATGTTACAGGGTTTTAGAAAACATTGAAAAGAGAGGGGAAATGGGTCAAAAATTCATAAATGACCCATAAAACAGTAGATGGATAGAATATAATGGATATAAGAACATGGTAATGAAATTTGAAAATATACCATATGAAATGAAGAACATGAAAGGAAGACAAAATATGATTTCTCTTATGAAAATTCTGCAGCCTAACGACATCACATAAACTTCAACCAAAAATGAATTGATGAGATCAAATAGGGTCTCTCATAATATTAACATAAATGATCAGTATGATAGATATAGAGATCATACCCCAAAATAATAAAAAGGAACTTGCAATACTTGACATGGAATTAGAACTTTGAAAAAGGAGAAAGGTGAAAGAACAACTTAAACATTCGGCAGCCAAACTGTGCCACTTAAAACTTCAAAATACTGAATTGAAGAGATCAAATGGGGTCTCTCATCATATGATCATAAAAGATCAATATGATAGATATAGAGATAATACCCCAACATAATAAAAAGGAACTTGAAAGACTTGACATGAAAGTAGAACTTGAAAACGAGAAGGGTGAAAGAACCACTTAAAAATTCGGCAGCCTAACGGCGCCACTTAAAATTTCAAAATACTGAATTGAAGAGATAAAATGGGTTCTCTCATCATATGATCATAAAAGATCAGTATGATAGATATAGAGATCATACTCCAACATATTATAAAGGAACTTGAAAGACTTTACATGAAAATAGATCTTGAAAAATAAGAAGGGAGAAAGAATCCGTTACAAAAATTTCGGCAGCCTAACGACGCCACTTAAAACTTCATAAAACGAAATAATGAGAGTAAGAGGGGATATCTCATTATATGAACATGAAAAGGTCAGTAAGATGAATATAAAAGAACATCCTTTAACATAATAACATGGAGCATAAATGAAATGACATAAAAGAGATTACTTGAAAAGAAAGAGAGAGGTCAGATCCCTTACCTTAAATGTAACTCTTAACACTCAAAGGTTGGGACTTTGAGAGGCTTGAGGGCACTTTGGGAGGACTCATAGGGAGGTAATGAGACCATAGCTTAGTTGGGGGAGAGTTTTGAGTGAAAACTAAAGGAGGAAAGGGTGGGTATTTATAGGGAAAGTGAGGGGACAAGGCATTAATGGCCAAGGGACACCTCACAAGTGGTTTTCTCAAAACCATGTGCTCTCCCATGATATTTTCCATGGAGTTAGGACACACGGGTCCCCCAATACAATAATTCATCACCTTTGGTCTGAAAACCCTTAAAATATCTCATGACATCATCATGACACAGTTATGATGTCATTAAACATACAGAAACCCTAAAACTGTATTTTTACTATTCACTAAAAATTCAACTTTCTCAGAAAAATTCCAAAATTTCACCTTAACCAAATATCGATGCTCTGATTACAAAAATGAACTCCATTTTATAAAAATAATTTTCTATATAATTTTTATTTAATTTTTAAATAAATACACTATTCATCGAAAATTCATTTTTTCAGAAAAATCCCCAAAAATTACCATAACATAATATCGACGCTCTGAGTTCAAAAATGAAATCCATTTTATAAAGATAATTTTCTAAATAATTTTAATTAAATTTTTAATTAAAAAACACTATTCACTCGAAAAAACTAATACTTGAATAATAATATATGAAACCGTTATTTAACCATTTTATTGAATCACATTACTTAATAAAGTTTCCTAGATTATATTAATACTTTCTTTAAGTGATATTACTAATCCATTTTGTCACATTACTAATCCTAAGCATAAAATCACTATTCATAATTTACTATTAATCAAAAATTAAGTTGATCTTATTAGACGCTAAATTTCATACTAAACATAATTGTAGAAGACCATTTTTTGAAAATCATTACACATTTTTAATTATTTAAGATTTACATAAACATTTTTTAAAATATCCTTTTTCTAAAATTTATCAAAAATATGCATACTATATTTATCCGATCATTTGAAAATTCATAAACATCATCATAAGAATAAATCGAAATTTTTATTTTAAAAAAAGGATTACACAAGGCAATTACGGTCTCCTTACATAGCCCCTTATTACAGCAGCATAGGACCTAAGTGTAAGGTGTGCTAAGGTGAGAGAATCCGAGGGAGGCTCGGCCAACATCGCACGAGTAGTAATTTCTATCAGTTTGAACTTCTCGCGAAGGAGATTCTGTTCTAACTTCACACGATGAAGTTCAGCTTGGGTTTGGTCCAGAGCAAAGCCCAGTGGTGCTACCTCCTTCCCAAGTTCTGTTAGATGGGCTTCGATCGGTCCAAGACTACTGGGTGAGGCCATCAAATCTTCTTTCTATATTAATTAACCAAGATTACTTGTATTTAGAGACAATAATCAAAAAGTTTAGTTTCCAGTGGTCATATTGACCAATGGTTATGTAACAGTAAAAAACCCAACGGTCTCATTTTAATTATACTCATGTTATCAAATGAAACATTTTTGTTGAATATAAAAAAAAAAATAAAACACAAAATTCGGAAACAAGATTTATTAAAAATTTCGGGTCGTTACAATCTCCCCCCTTAAGAAATTGCGTCCTCGCAATTTTTAAAATTGGGTTTTGAAATTTCATTGAAAGTCCCACATCGAAAAAGGAGTCAGTAAAACTATTACTTTAAAATAAAGAAACGGAAGTACAAAGGTCACCCGAGTTAACCCACACTAGGATTCCATGTCGGAAAACATGGACATGGAGGAGAAAACAAAGGGTCAAGTTCTGAGGGAGAGTGATAGAAAACATGATTAGGAGAAAGTTAACCATAAGAAAATACCAAACTTATGATGTGTGTAAACAATCTTTGATTACCTAGTAGGAAACGTAAATCAACAACGTTTTTGTTTTACGTTCCTTTGCATAATTTTGAGGAATTCATTTACTACATAGAACAGAAACATAAGAAAATATACCTACCTTCAAGTAGAGTTTCATCCTTTAATAAGTCTCTACCAAAACTAATATTTTCTTCAAACGATGAGAATTCAAAAACACTTGGTCTCATCAAAAGCACAAGAATCATCTTCTAGAGAGTCACATAATCCACAAAAGATTAAATATCAATTTCTTATATCTTTAAACATTATCCCAAAAACAGAAAGGGTAAGATAAAAAAACTCTTCAAAAAGAAAGAATCCCATAGGAAGGGAAACTACTTTTAAATCTTCAAAGTTCCACGGTACTACCCAGAGTTCATCATAGACCATTACGTAAATAACTGTCCTTAAAATTCCTCAAAATAACCCAAACTAAGATTAAAACCCAAATACTTGATAACATAGTCTTCCAAAATAAACTTCATCGTTTATCTCCAAACAACATAAACCACTCCTAACATCTTATAAAAAAAGTAACTAACCTAAAAATATTTTCCCCAAGATAGGTTAATCATTTCCATAAGTAACTTATAATAACATAAGTTCACCTTAAATTCATCAATTATTCAAAATATAAGTCAAACTTACTCCTCAATGAAAATACCGTAGTAATCTATTTACCTCGATCATATAGGGTCCCCGAAATAGTGAACATCTTCCAAAATAATATTCATCTTTTAATCCCCTAATCATCACTGTCATATTAATATGACAATCGTCACATTTTCTATCACATTGGTTGTTGGGACATGTTCTTCCATTTCCCACCATTAAATAAGTAGAGAAAGTATAATTAGGGGCTTAAATACTTATCCAATAATCATGAAAAGGAACTTAAATCATATAAGGATAACTTGTAGAAGAAAAGTATACCCTAACTTGTGATCCCCTAGGTTTCAAACTAGGTTATACATGATCATATATCCTTATGTGAATCTTTATTTTATTTTATCTTTGTTCCTTTAATAATGGTTCATACTAAGCCTATGAATTTAACAAAGCATATCCCCCGGGAGTGTCGTAACCACGAGTGCAGCAAGGCCCGTTTTCATGTACTAGTTCCCGTTCGAGTCTATCTCAAAGCGGTGTTTTCGTGTTTTACCCCTATGTACATCTGTGCCAGAGCCACCTCTACGTGCTCGTATCCAGACAGGGATGTATTTGCTTGGCAACCCCTTACTCAATACTCACCAAAATACCAGGAAGATTTCCTATAGATAAACTTTTCTATAGGCTTCTTCCTAAAGTTTTCATATCCTAGTTTCCACAAATAACTAAACCATCCTTTGATACAAAATATAGCATCCCACCTTTTTATAACATAAACTTTCATTACATTACACAAAACTGTGGATCTTTAAGGTTTAGTGTCTTGGAAACCAGGAACATAATACATGAAAACAACATAAAACATTCTTCTTAAACACTTGAAAGTCTTATCCTTAAGTTCATCCTAGGTTCATTACTGCATATCATAACCTAGGGACATACATCAAAAGAAAGGGTGAGCAAAAGGCCCAGTAAGGGAACAAGAGAAACATTTGACATGTGAACTTGAGATACATCAACTATGTCATGAAAAATAACTTTAAGGAATGAGAAATAAATCATGTGGCATATCATAATAAAAATAACATTTTTCATAACTTTAAGATGTGGCTACATAATTTAACATATAAAATCATGAACATATCACCAAGGTCTATCCCCAAGGTTTTATTTGAAAATTATCAAGGTTATTCACCAAGATATTGTGAAAATTGTAATCTCTAGTGGTTACATCATCACCCAATGCATTGGAGCGCTATCAGGGCGCACCCTTAAATTTGAATTTATTATCATGTGAGACACATATATCATCATCAATCATTTCATAAACAACCCATATAGCATAAAAGAAATGGGTTTCATTTCATAATCATAACGTTTTAAACACTACTTTAAAGACATGATCTTGATGTCACTTTAAACCCACAGAAAGGGAAAGTGGGTTTCATGTATGTAAATCCCAGAATTTAAAATAGAACATTTTGGTATATATGTGAATACCCATATAGAAGGGAGAGCTTTGAGTATTCACTTAAAATTAAAATAACTTTAGAAAAAAAGAGAGACATTTTGAGACGAAAATTCTGCAGCATAACGACTATGTTACAGGGTTTTAGAAAACATTGAAAAGAGAGGGGACATGGGTCAAACAGTCATAAATGACTCATAAAAAATTAGAGGGACAAAATATAATGGATTTAATAACATGGTAATGAAATTTGAAAATATACCATATGAAATGAAGAACATGAAAGGAAGACAAAATAAGATTTCTCTTATGAAAATTCTGCAGCCTAACGGGATCACATAAACTTCAACCAAAAATGAATTGATGAGATAAAATAGGGTCTCTCATAATATGAACATAAAATATCAGTATGATAGATATAGAAATCATACCCAAACATAATAAAAAATAAACTTGCAATATTTGACATGGAATTAGAACTTTGAAAAAGGAGAAAGGTGAAAGAACCAGCGCCACTTAAAACTTCAAAATACTGAATTAAAGAGATCAAATGGGGTCTATCATCATATTATCATAAAAGATCAGTATGATAGATATAGTGATCATACCCCAACATAATAAAAAGGAACTTGAAATACTTGACATGAAAGTAGAACTTGAAAACTAGAAGGGTGAAAGAACCACTTAAAAATTCAGCAGCCTAACGACGCCACTTAAAACTTCAAAATACTGAATTGAAGAGATCAAATGGTGTCTCTAATAATATTATCATAAAATATCAGTATGATAGATATATATATCATACCCCAACATAATAAAAAGGAACTTGAAAGACTTTACATGAAAATAGATCTTGAAAAATGAGAAGGGAGAAAGAATCCGTTACAAAATTTTCGGCAGCCTAACAGCGCCACTTAAAACTTGATAAAACGAAATAATGAGAGTAAGATGGGATCTATCATTATATGAACATGAAAAGGGAAGTAAGGGAAATATAAAAGAACATCCTTTAACATAAGAACATGGAGCATAAAAGAAATGACATAAAAGAGATTACTTGAAAAGAAAGAGAGAGGTCGGATCCCTTACCTTAAATGTAACTCTTAAAACTCAAAGGTTGGGACCTTGAGAGGCTTGAGGGCACCTTGGGAGGACTCCTAGGGAGGTAATGAGACCAGAGATTCGTTGGGGGAGAGTTTGGAGTGAAAACTAAAGGAGGAAAGGGTGAGTATTTATAGGGAAAGTGAGGGGACAAGGCATTAATGGCTAAGGGACACCTCACATGTGGTTTTCTCAAAACCATGTGCTCTCCCATGATATTTCCCATGGAGTTATGCCAAATGGGGCCCCCAATACAATAATTCATCACCTTTGGTCATAAAACCCTTAAAATCTCTCATGACATCATCATGACACATTTATGATGTCATTAAACATACCGAAACCCTAAAACTGTATTTTTACTATTCACTAAAAATTCAACTTTCTCAGAAAAATCCCAAAATTTCACCTTAACCAAATATCGATACTTTGATTACAAAAATGAACTCCATTTTATAAAAATAATTTTCTAAATATTTTTAATTTAATTTTTAAATAAATTCACTATTCACCGAAAATTCATTTTTTCAGAAAAATCCCCAAAAATTACCATAATATAATATCGACGCTCTGAGTTCAAAAATGTAATCCATTTTATAAAAATAATTTTCTAAATAATTTTAATTAAATTCTTAATTAAAAAACACTATTCACCTAAAAAAACTAATACTTGAATAACAATATATGAAACCGTTATTTAACCATTTTATTGAATCACATTACTTAATCAAAGTGCCTAGATTATATTAATTCTTTCTTTAAGTGAGATTACTAATCCATTTGGTCACATTACTAATACTAAGCATAAAATCACTATTCATACTTTACTATTCATCAAAAATTAAGTTGATCTTATTAGACTCTATATTTCGTACTGAACATAATTGTAGAAGACCATTTTTTGAAAATAATTACACATTTTTAATTATTTAAGGTTTACATAAACATTTTTTAAAATATCATTTTTCTAAAATTTATCAAAAATATGCATACTATATTTATCCGGTCATTTGAAAATTCATAAACTTCATCATAAGAAGAAATCGAAATTTTTATTTAAAACAAAGGATTACATAAGGCAGTTATGGTCTCCTTACATAGCCCCTTATTACACCAGCATAGGACCTAAGTGTAAGGTGTGCTAATGTGAGAGAATCCGAGGGAGGCTCGACCAACATCGCATGAGTAGTAATTTCTATCAGTTTGAAATTCTCGCAAAGGCGATTCCATTCTAACTTCACACGATGAATTTCGGCTTGGGTTTGGTCTAGAGCAAAGCCCAGTGGTGCTACCTCCTTCCCAAGTTCTGTTAGATGTGCTTCGATCGGTCCAAGACTACTAGGTGAGGCCATCGAATCTTATTTCTATATTAATTAACCAAGATTACTTGTATTTAGAGACAATAATCAAAACGTTTAGTTTCCAGCGGTCATATTGACCAATGGTCATATAATAGTAAAAACCCAACGGTCTCATTTTAATTATACTCATGTTATCAAATGAAACATTTTTGTTGAGTATAAAAAAAATAACACACAAAATTAGGAAACAAGATTTATTCAAAATTTCGAGTCGTTACAGGAACCCCCCACCATCTCGTCCAGCTCCTCTAGATAACCCTCTGCCTCAGTGATGTATTTTTATTTTATGATGAAACATTTGAATGCATTTTTCTTAATATTAACTATTTAATGTTTTAAATAGTGTGCGTTTTATATTATCATGAAAATTACAGTTTTTTATTATATATATTATTTTATTAATTAATATATTTTTATAGTTTTATGAATACTCATGTTTTTATTATATTAATATTATTATCATTTCATTATTATTAATAAAAATAATAATATATTAATTAATTATTTTATAATTAATATTATTTTACGAATATTAATACTAATATTTTATTTATATTTATATCATATTATATTTATTATTTTATAAATAATTTTATTCTACTAATATTAATATTATAATTTTATTTACGTCAATATTATATTATTAATAATATTATATTATTTAATTTTATTTAATTTTTTAACTATTTGTGACGGGCCCGTGACAGATACTAATTGCGGCGGTCTTTCACAAAAGGGATTATTTTTTTACATTTCCAAACATAATTGCAACGGTCTATTGCAATTAGTAATTGCAACGATCCATTGCAAAAAAGTAAAAAATGGGAAAATATTTGCGATGGGTTGCTAGGTTGTCGCAAATAGTTTCTTAAAAAATTCGCCAAATGTTTTTTGCGACGGTGCTATTTCCTGTCGAAACTAATAAGTTTTTGTGACGGTCTGTCGAAAAAAGTAATATTTGTGACACCATTTTCCGCAATGGATAATTTGTGATGGGGTCCCGTCATAATAGACTATTTGCGACAGGAGCCTGTTGCAAATAACCCTTCGAAATAATCCATTTTTCCAATAGTAAATGTACCTTGGTCTTATCTTTCCTTTCTTTCCAAATTGCATGACCCTCTTCTATGGTGATATTAGAAGGAAGAAAATATCTCCATCTCTGAACTCCAAGTCCTTTCGATAGTTGTCAACATAGCACTTTTGCCAACTTTGAGTGTCTTTGATATGTTTCTAGATGGCTTGAACCTTTTTAGTCCTCTCTTATACATGATCAAGTCTAAGTAGCTATATTTCACCAACTTCATCCGAACAGGTTGGTTTTCTACGTCTCTTTCCATATATAGCTTCATATGGAGCCATTTGAATACTCGAGTGGAAGCTATTTTTGTATGAGAACTCAACCAATGAGATATTATGATCCCATCCACCTTTTAATTCTAAATATTAGGTTCTTATCATGTCTTTGAATTTCTAAATATTCCTTTCATATTGGCCATTAGTTTTGGAGTGACAAACCATCCTAAAATTCAATTTTATACTCAAGGCATGTTGAATACTCCTCTAGAATTTAGATGTGAACCTGTGATCAGGATCATAGATAATTGAGAGTGGAACCCCATACAGTCTCACCACTTCCTTAACATATATCTTTTCAAGTTTTTCAAGAGATAGATCTTACCAAATAGCGATAAAGTGGGCAGTCTTGGTGAGTCGATCCATGACAACCCTTATCGCATTATTTTCTTTGGATGTCTTTGAGAGACCTGTGAAAAAGTCCAGTGTGACATTATCCCATTTCCACATGGGTATAGGCAATGGTTTCATGATCCATTTGTACTTCTATTTCTCTACTTTAACTTGGTAACATATCATGCACATTAAGATATACTCTGAAGTATCCTTCTTCATTTTGTACCACCAGAATTTTTCTCAGAGATCATGATATATCTTGGTACTTCCTATATGAATAGAGAAAGTTGATCTATGTGAATTATCAAATAGCTCATTATTTATCCCAGTTAATGAAGGCACACAAATCCTCATTCCAAACTGAATCACACCATCATAATCAATATGGAAATATAGCAGCTTCCCTTCCTTTACTGCATTCACCTTCTTTTGTAACTATAGATCATCCCTTTGTGCATCTTTAATATTTTCTTGGATAGATGGTTGGTAAATAATTTGGGAAAGGTAGGATGTATTCCCTACCATTATTATTTCCAAATATATCCATTTCATGTCCATGAAGATAGGGACTTTCCCAATCTGCATCATGGATAAAGTAGTAGGTTCTTTTCTTCTAGGAGCATCAGCTACATTATTTTCCTTTCTAGGATGATAATGAATAGAGAAATCATAGTCCATGACTAATATAACCATATCCTTTGACTCATGTTGATATTATTTTTTGTGAATATGTACTCTATGATCTTATGATTAGTATATATGTCACATTTCTCACCATAGAGGTAGTGCCGTTAGATTTTCAAGGAAAAAACCATACTTGCTTACTCTAGATCATGTGTCGGGTAGTTCTTCTCATGGATCTTCAATTTTTATGAGGCATAGGCTATCACATCATCATTTTTCATGTGTACAAAACCCAATACGTTTTTAAGAGTCACTGTATATCAGAAAACTTTCTCTACTTTTTGGTAATGTGAGTACAAGTGTAGTGATCAGCCATCTCTTTAGCTCCTTGAAGCATTCCTCAAATTCTTCAATCTAGAAATACTTTACCCCTTGTCAAATTAGTTAGTAGCCTTGAAAATCAGGAGAAATTTCTCACAAAACGTTGATGTTATCCTACTAATATAAGAAAACTAAGGATTTCTATAACACCAAAGGGCCCTTTCCATTCATCAATTCCCTTTTTTTTGAAGGGTTCATAGAAATTACCTCACTTGTGATCACATGTACCAATAATGTGACTTTATGCATCCAAAATTCAAACATTATGAAATTAGAATACAACTTATCCTTCTGTAATATCACCATCACAAGCCTTATATATTCTTCATGTTTCTCCTTTCTCTTGGATTAAATGAGAATATAATCTATAAACACTACCATAGATTTATTGAGGTAATATCTATATACTACATTAATCAAATCCATAAAGATATAAAGGGAATTAGTATGTCTGAATGGAATCACCAAAAAATCATAGGTCCAATACCTTCAATGAAAGGAAATCCTCTGAATATATTCCTAATTAACCTTTAGCTGATGATATATAGAATGAGGATCCACCTTGGAGAAGTATCGACCTCCTAATTGCTGATCGAACAAGTCATCAATCCTTGGAGGCAGATACTTATTCTTTATGGTTATCTTGTTGAGTTCCTGATAACCGATACATAGTTTCCTTGATATATCGTTTTTCTTGACAAAGAGCACTGGCGCACCCCAAGGTGATGCACTAGGGAGTGTGAACACTTTGTCCAAATTCTCTTGTAGTTGCTTCTTTAACTCCTCTAGTTCAATAGGATCCATCCTATAGGGAAACATTGAGATATGAGTAGCTTAGGATATGAGTTATATTGATAACTCTACCTCACGATATGAGGGAATCCTATGTAACTCTTCCGAAAATATATCACTATATTCTTGCACAATGAGAATTTCCCCTAGGTTGCTACCTTCATTTGACTCAACTATTTGAGTGAGGTATGCTTCTCAAAAGGGAATCAAAACCCACCCCATTGAAGGATTTTCCAAAAGAGATTCATGATATTCCTTACATTTTTAGTGGATCATGGGATGGTTCAAAATATGAAAAGATATTTCCTTTTCCCGATAGTTGACATGTTCTCTATATAACAAGATACAATCCATTCCCATTATATCATCAAATTAAAACAAGGGAATTATCAAAAGACTCGCTAGAAGAATATTCCCAAATATTCCAATAAGAGAAGAGTCCAAAAGTTGGGTTTCCATGATTTCATCACTTGATATTTTTAAAAATATTTTTACTTCATGGTTTCCAGGCTTCGATTTAATAGTTATGGAAAACTTTCAAGATATAAAGGAATGTATAGAACCTAAATCAAATAATAATTTTTCCATTCTTGAGTAAATAATATTTGTACCTTGTATGAATTAATTTTATTTATCCACTTCAATAGTAGCAATGGCATAAACCTTGCCTTTATCCTTTGAATTTGGTGGCTACTAACATTGATTACCATTGAGAACTTGAGGTTTAGTGCACTAGCATGCATAGTACCCTTTCTACCTATAGTTGTAACATTGGACCATGGGTGGTTCTCTCCTTCCCTACACCACTTTGTCTGGCTTCCTCATGTATTTTCAACATTAATAAGCTTGGTGGCCTTCTCTCCCACACTTGAAGAATTTACCCACCCCTTTGAGGTAGTTCCCATGATGCCTCTTCCAATATATTTTACATGTGGGTGGTTGAGTTTTCTTTCCACCTTTCTCATTAGATCCTCCATATTAAAACTCTTTCTTTAATTTATTATCACCATAGTGATGAGACCATTCTCCAAACTCTATATCCAATTTGAGAGAACATAAAAAAACTTTTTCATAACTCCCAAAGTCCTGAATTTCTAGATCCTTCAAAAGGTATGATTTTAAACCACTAAAGAATCTATCATTTTTTCTATCATTGTTGATAACAAAACCTGAAGTGTACCTTTAAAGTCTGGTAAAATTTTCTTCATAGGCTATGATAGATTCTCCTTCATTTTTATTTAGCTCTATGAATTGTCTCTCCATCATTATATGAATAGTTAAATGAAAATACTTGGTATGAAATATTATCTTAAAGTCTTCCCACTCCATCTATCCAATTTCATCAGTTGTATAGGTGTTCTTAATCAACACCCACCATTGGTCTGCCTCTCTCTCTAGATGATAAACAACAAGAGTTACCTTCTACATATCAAAATAGTGATGTACATAAAAGATCTTATCTATTTTGTTTATCCATTATTACATGACTAATGGATCGAAATATATACTAAACGTCGGTGGTCGTTGTTTCATAAAACACTAGATATCCACTTGTTCCCTCTTTGTTGAAGGTGGATGTTCCAAATTATTCAGGCTATTTTTCATATCCTAAAACAACTGGGTAAGCATCACCATGAAATTTTGAACTTCACATCCCAAGGCATTGGGGATGTTGTTCGGGTAGTCGCTACATCATCCCTTGTATAGGTTGTTGTCCTAGTTTCTCCTAGTTCCCACCATTAATAAAATAGAAATGGTTATAATAATACAATAGTCAACAAGTCAAAAATAGATAATTTATTCCATTGTGAAACTAAGACTAAAGAAATATCTTGTGGGATCCCTATGTTTAGAATTTTATAAAAAAATTATTCTTGGATGCTTACTTATACATAGTCTCATACTAAGGGTTTTCAATTTTGTTCTCTAATACTAATTCCCAAATTAACTAAACCGTTCTCTGATACCAACTATAGTGACCCTTATATTTCTTACATGATTATTACATCATTTATATATAAAAAACTGAAATAATTACACCACATGGATCCAAAGGTTTAGTGTCTTAGTATAATTAGTACCATACATAAAGTTTAAAAAATAAAACATAAACATTTATTTAATTTCTTCTTCTCAAGCTTCTTATTGGCCCTTGAATTCTCTTTAGTATAAGTAATCACCTTAGGATATACATCAAAGAAAAGGGTGAGCTAAAAGACCAGTAAAATGGTAGATAAGAACATGAATCAATAATGCATGGATTTAGCACAATAATAGTCATCATAACAAAATAATAGGATCATAATCATGAGAGGAAGTATTAGGATAAGGCTTGGAATCTGGCAATGCATAAAAATGAAACATCTTGTGTTAATGGTCAGCCACTACATGTAGTTGTGAACAAAGCTAACATCATGTTCACACATATTTCATATTTTACCATGAGATATATCAAATTACCTAATTCATTGGAACACTATATATTTCTAGGTGCACCCGTCAAATTATAACATTTACATTGTGCTATATAATTCAGGGCGCACCCATCACACCCTAGAATTTACATTATTATTCATGTCACATATAACATATATCAAAATTAGACATAAAATAAACCATATAAAGGAATCAGTTTCATTTCATAAAGCATAAATTCATAAAAATTAGAGTTCCTATGATAATAATGGAATAAGTTTCTTGGTATCCATCTTTATTGAAGAAGAAACAGTCACACAAGAAGTGAAAGATGTATTTTTTGATAGAATAGTTCTTTTGGACTTTGTTTTTATTTTTCATAAAACCATATTGGTAACATGTATATAACAGAAAAGATAAGATAATGATAAATAAATAATATATAAGTAAAAATAAATTATTTTCCATACTAAAAATGTGGTGAAAGAGGGAAAACCCAAAGAAAGAGACTTAGGTTCGAGAATTCCCCTTACTGTCTGAATTCAGTCTTCAATTTAATATCCTATATAATAAAATTACATTCATTAATAAACAAATAAATAACCTTTTATAAAATAATTTTATTCATTTTGGTTTTATTAAGTTCATTTATGATATTTTAGATGAGTTATAGAGTTTCATTTCATCATTTGGGAGTGTTCGTTTTCTTGATTTCCATGATCTATTTACATGTATGCATGAATTGAAGTTCATATAAAATGAGTATAAATATACAGAATTTTTAACATATGATATTAATGATATTATATAATTTTAAATGACTATATAAAGATTTTTTTATATGGTATGAGGATGAATCAGTATATAAAAGTTAATGATTATTATTTTAAGTTAATTTTGGTGGGTTTTCAATCACAACGAACACGTTTTGTTTTATCATTTAGTATTATGTATATATGTTAGTTAAAAAACATATAAATGATTTTAACATAAATTTTACAATATTTTTAAACCATTATAATGGTTTTATTAACATACTTGAATGCGTTAATGGAAAATGAAAGTTCATCACCCTCGATGTCGGTAAATTGACACATTAAAGAGGACGATTTCATTTTTAGAATAAAAGAGAGAGAGAGAGAGAAAAGATTTTGATTATGAATCTTCTATTAAAATGATAAAATTACAATATATCAAACATACTAGATTTATCATGACATTTTAATAATATAAGATGAGGATAATAGAAGAATAAAATGAAATTTAATAGAAATTAAAAGAAAAAGGAGGAGGATTTTACCTCTTGGATTTATCATCCTTGAGAACCCCCTTAGGGAAAAGGATTTGGTATATTGATGAGACCAAGAGCTCCTAAACTTGTAGAATGGTATAGGTAAGAGTATTGGTCATAATTTTTTCAAGGATAAAATCTTGAGAGGTGTTCAGAAAAGAGGTGGGGAGGGGTGGTATTTATAGTGGAGGAGATGAGTGTTTTCTCATTATTGTTTTCATTAGTTTAATATTTTTGCTCAAGAATATAAATAGTTTAGGAATTATCATTAAATATATTAAAATTATTAATTTAAGTTCTATATTATGGTGATTAAATCATCCATGACTCAATTAATATTGTATTTATCTTGTAATGTATATATCTAATAAATTATCGTATTTTACTATTCATAAAAAACTCATGTATTTTAGGAAAATCCAAAAAAATTAACCTTGAACATTTTTCCACATGTAGAATTAAAAAATGAACTCCATTTTATGAAAACAATTATCTAAATATGAGTAATTTAATTTTTAATTAAACTCATAATTTACTTGGAAAATACAGATCTTAAAATTATAACTGATTTTTTAACACTTTGAAAAATTACTCAAGGTCTCATAAAATTATCACAAAACCATAAGAAATAAAAATATTAATTTATGGATATATTTTATGAAAATAAAGTTTCTTTTATATTATTAAATTAATCATAAAATTGTAATTAAATATTTATGACTTAAAAAAATTCCAACACTTAATTAATAATTTTAAAAACATTTATTTATGTAGAATATAATATAATTATACCATAATTTAATTTATTATATGCCTAAATTTTATTTATACTTTCATGTGTGAGGTTACCATTAATTTGGAAAGTTTACTTTCCATAAGGTTTATATTACTATTCCTAAGGCCAAGTTACTATTTCATCAGTATTGGTTCTTTAACTTCTAGAAACACTTCTTATTTCATTAATTATTCATTTATAAAGTTTTTTTGTGGTCCATAATTTATTTTCTTGTGATTTATAATATATTAAATTACTATAAAAATGGAGAAATTCCATTGATAAAAGTTTGGGTTATTATAATGAAGGTGATAAGTGTTTCTAGGATGGGATTGAACCTCCACAAGGCACCCTATGTATCCGATTTATAATAAGAATCAAAACCCATGTATTTTATTTTAGTTCAAGCCATTTAGTTTAATTTCATGCGGAAAGGACTTATATAAGGGTACTTAGGCATCAGGTATGGAGCTCTAGCTATAGAAATGCATCCTAGTACTTATAATAGGAATCAAAGTCTTTATAGTTTTGTCTAACCTTAACCTACTTATAGGTAGGGTATGATGATTAGTGCTCCTAGGGGTTATTTCCTTAGAGTTTACCAGTATGGAAATTCTTTTCTAATTACTAATTGGGGGTAATCTTTTTTGGAGGCAATTGTATCTTGTCACTGAATGGGGCTTACACATTGAGGTTTCCCTGAATAAGGAAAATTCATGGTTCTAGTGATACAATCATTAAAAGTTCCTAAAACCATGTGATCCATGCTTAGTGTGAGAAATAATAGAAAAAAAATATCAGGCACACTGCACATGGATACGAGACTTATATATTTAGGCAGCCCTGATAGGGTGCTCTATACAGACATGGGACTTAGGAAGGTTTGCTACATATGCTACTTATAATATGAATTAGAATCTTATTATTTCAATTAGATTCTTAATACACTGATGGATGAGTAGGAATGGTTAACCCACAAGGGAGTTTGGATCCCTTGGGTTAGAGTGTTTGGGATATGGAGAGGCTTACACCAAGGTGGATTCCCATTAGAAGATATCTGACCCTTACCCAATGAAGAATAAAGAGTGGGGACCATGAGTGGCCAAATGATCATGTATGGATGGAATTAGGATCCTAAAATACCTATAGGGTTGCATTTGTACCCATTCATAGCTCATTATGGTCACTTCCATATGAAAGTAGAATGGTCGACCAAATACTCATGGTTTGGGGCACACATGGTTTGAGAGAACATAACCAAGTATTCCTACTGGAAAAGTGGGACATGTATGGGGGTATCCACTTGAAATTTACAAGGTGTTTTCTTGACATGTATAAGGTGTATGAATAACATGTCCTAAGTGTCTAGATGACATGTTCTTGGTGTCTTCCTGACATGTCTGGGGTGTCTGCTTGACATGTCTGGGGTACTTCGCATGATCGAAGATGACATGTATAGGAACTTTTGAGTGATCAAGATGACATGTACAGAGGAATTTTCCTAGCTTTTATGACATGTCTAGGGTACTTCATGTGACTTGGAAGATATTTTAGGAGGACTTCACATAACATGGATAATATGTCCAGAGGACATCATGGGATTTGGATAACATATCTAGGTGCTGTCACATGATCTAGATGACATGTTTGAGCACATTTGTGAGACTAATGAATAGGTCATGGGAGGTTCCCATCCCATTCAAATGAAAATTATTATATCCATATTAGCATAAGTATTTCATATTTTTCTACCTTTATCACATAAGTGCCTCAATTTTTATCAGGCACTAGCCTGTTAAGATATTTCCTGACCATGTAAATAGAAAAAAAACCTTCACATGATCTGGTCAACACATTGGATATCCTTTTCATGATTATTATGGTGATCACACAAAGTTTATATACACACCGCATAATCCCTTAATTTATTCCCTAGGTTTACCTAGTTGAACACTCTTGCGCCTTCATGGTTATTTTATCTAATAAGTCCCACCTTGCCTCCAGGCTCTTGTGTGTCCATTTTTTATGTGCCGTAGGTGGGGGGATGGGGTATTTATATTCATAACCACCTTAAATCTGCAACACTTCATATATCATGTAAATCACATATATGGGATTGAGTTGGTGGAGTGATCATCACATCACAAGTTTCACTTGAACCCATCATGGGTCATCTATGATGTCATCTTTGTATCCCATGATAAAAAATGATCATGAGATCACTCCATCATTTAAATATTTATTGGAACCATGGATTTTCAACTGTATTTCACATAATCAAATCAACATGTCAAAATACTTTGCAATATTAGTCCGACATATATGGGGTCTTCATGAAATCAGGTCATCTATCAAAGAGTATTTTTTGTAATCATGGAGGACTTGTCTAGGGACCTTTGTGGGATCAAGATAACATGTCATAGGGCCTTTACATGACTGGTAACATGATCACTCAAATCCTATAGCTCATTAGCATTAAAAACCACACAACTCTTCTTTTCATAAAGGTACCACCTTTTTCATATTTTATTTTATAAATCCTATTTCTATTTCTTGTTGATTCTCCATCATCACATTGCATGATCAAACATAAATGTCTGATGTCATTCACATGATGAATATGAAATATCTAGTGGAATTCATGTGATGAGGCCAACATTTCCTTAGGGATTACTCATGATCCATGAACTGATCATTCAAACATAATTAACCCTTAACATGAAAAACAACATAACTCTCTTTCACATGAAGCTTCCACATTTTATAGATTTTATTTTATGAGTTTCTTTGGGTTATTTTCATATTACTATCAATTGGAACATTTCTTGATTGGAGGAACTCATATGGAATCCTTTGTATGATTATCAATGCTTGTCTAGAATACTTCATGAGATCATGAGGGATTGTGAGGTTGGGATTAATGTGATCATTAACATATCATGTATAATGCATAAGTCAATTTCCTGATGTTACCAGGGTTATACAATCACTTGTCTTCTTAGGGGTTACAGGATTCATGTGAACTAGTCACCTAATCTCCTTGCATCCACAACAATCCTTTCTTCCTTTTGTGAATAAAATAATACCTATTCTTCTATTATTTCTTAAATACTAAAAATTTCCAATGATCTTTTGGAGGGAATTAATAAATACCCCCCTTAGAAGTAAGGTTCTAAGGGAAAATGACTCAGTTATGAGGAAAGTAAATTCCCACCTAAGTCCCTTTAACTTCCATTGGTTAGTATTATAAGGATATTTTTTTCTTATGAGAGACTGTTTATATTCCTTAGGTCACCCTATAAATAGGGGAGTTAGGGTCTATTCATTTCACTTTTTATTTATAACTCTATATCTCTCATTATTTATTTCTTTTCATGACTACTTTTCAAGATCGCTTCATGTAACCCTACTGTGAAAACCATGCACAAGATCCAATCATGTGATTTCTCTGCATGATTGAGTTGTCTGAACATCTTGTAAAATAATACATGAACTAATTAATGGTAATTCACTTGAATGGTGACACATGTCCTTGGTCATAGGGTCGCATCACATTATTGTCATGCATTGTCATGTGATCACCTGAGAATTATGTGATTCTCATGAAATCTATATGGTCACACAATTGTGATTCTCAAAATGAATTATGTGATCGTGAGGTGTCACATGGGTTATGTGATTGGAAATACCTTTAATAGGTCATTAGATCACAAATTCTTATACGTGAATTACATATGCTTCATGAGTTATGGACTTATTTTAATCATTTTGGAAAGATTACTTTCCCACATGAAATATTCTTATTGCTAAGTAGAAATGGATTCTAGTTCTTGAATTTATTCTAATAAAGTCGACTAGAGAGCCATGATTTCCAGTAATCACAATGCTTACCCTCTATACTAGGTATTCTATGAGAACAAGTTTTTGAAGGGGTTTTTTTCGACTAAACTTCAAAACTATCCTCAGTCAAAAAAACAAATCTTATATGGGTTTAGTATTTTAGAAGATATATTCATTCATTTAAGCGAAAAAAAATTATATGACACTAGTTTTCATCCTCTACAAATTATATTTAAAAAAAAGTTTCCAAATAAATTCAATTAATTGTGGCACTACTCCAGGGGTTATCCTATACGTTAAATAACTCTCGTCTGGGTCCAAGCGGCCACAATATCTCCCATCAACTAATTTATTAGTGTTACTAAAAAAATACTTTTCACATATTTGAATGATCTAAGAAGTGGTTGGAGTTCAAAATGTGACTTACACCCATGTTTCATGTTTTCTGAATAATGGGAAAGACCATTTTGGTTTAGAAAGAGCTACACAAAATTTTGTAACAAAAAAATTCTATCCATATTAATGAGGTGATATGGATTTCTTAGTTCGTAGTTTACCATCAATAAAAACTCCTCATAGATATGATTATTCACTAGTGTTTCAAAACCAAATCTTTTAATTTGACCCATGATGAGGTAGGTATTATCCTATGAGATATTTATTAGCTAGGGGGATATCTCCTCTTGGGGAGATGTACGATGAATTAATTCCTACAATTGATGTTTGGGATGACCCCTAAGAAACTCTAAACTCAGAATAGGATATAAGAACCATTGTGAAGGATAAGATAAATAAGTATTTGAACCTAAACTTTATCATTTATTTCAAGGATTGGATCAACACCTTTCTTTATCACAACGGGAGTTGGCCAACCACCATACGCCCTCATCGGTGTACTTCTCGAAAAATTAGAAATAGTATAGGATATTATTGGGGAATTATAAATGATAGAGATAATGCCTCATGGGGATACTAGGTGAGACCATAACTGTCCCCACATATTCAACTAATGGTATATTTGGAAATGTTTTTAAATGGATGGCTTTTTCTCTGTTGGGGACACATGCATGGGTTTTCAAGTCTACACATTGTTGATAGAAGCACAATAGGCAGAAGGGTGGCCCCTCAACTTATCCATGCCAACCCTTTCTCAATTTTATGATCTCTTTGGCCATGTTTAATAGGGTAATGTTCCCTACCAGGTCATCATCCATTTTTTATTTTTGTTAGGCTGGATAAGAGATCATTTTCGGTGTTATAAGTATGAGAATACTATAGAAATTATATTTTCCCTATTCTGTACTAGGATTATAGAAGTTTATGAGATTGAGATGATGCCCCTAGATGATGATGAGGTTTTTGACATGTTTATTCAACATGATTGTTTCAATTTCATGTCATACCTTCCACCCATTATGCCAGTTTTTTACAATGGGAGTGGTTCTCTTTCTTAGAGATCATATAAAGTCTCTATTTAGGATGGGGTTATCACATATTGTATAGATGAGATGATCATCTATGATCTATACACCCCTTTATAGTTTTCTTTCTATTTCTATTGTATTCAAATGATTTCTCCTTTAATGTTATCTGGTGTGTGGGGATAATGGAATCTTGGTCTCATTCGAATTTTTTTTATGGTAGCATATAAAGATACAAATGATGAAATCATTATTTTTCATATAAATTCCTCTATCTACATATATTTAGACTATAACCATGCTTTGGTGGAGGCCTAACCAGATGGAATACTAAATTAAATGGTCCATCAGGTGGAAAATCAATGCTCTTTGTATCGACCCGAACTGTTATAAATAAAATTCCCCTTGTGATTTTATTAAATGTCTTATTAAGTATTATGGTTATTGAAAACACATGACCTTATTTGGTTTTATTATATCCAATAATATTTAAATGACCATTAATAATAATTACCATTTATAATATAGAAATTGAACAATGATCAGAAGATTAGTATAAATATAGGGTTTTAACAACTCCAATTGACCTTGACAAAGGAAGTGATAGCCTCAACCAGTAGGATCGTATGCTATGAAACCCACTTATCAGAGCTTCTTAGGGAGACATAATCCCTGAGATTTTACCTTGACAAATACTAAGCTAATATCCAACTACTTAAGCATGAGAAAAACTATTTACACGATTCATTCAGGCTCACCAAGGTCATGACCCAAACCATGTACGTTGAACAACACCATGAAAGTATCACCACTTCCAATCTTAATCTTAGGTAATTTTCTGGTGTATTAAAAGGATATGTATCAATACCCAAGAAATATGATTATTTACATTATTTTTTTATAGAATAATGAATATATTTTCGTACTATTATTGTTCCTTTATAATTGATTTTTATTTTGATACAATAATTTTTTTTTTATTTTTGGGTAATATTCAAATTAAATTAAGTAATTTATTTTGATTAATTAATATATTTTAAAAAAAAATAATATTTTAAAAAATTATTATGATTAAATAATTATTTACAAATAAAAATTATTATATAATTTTTATTAAGTCAAATGTAATTTTTATAAGGGTTCAAAAACTATTATTATAAAAAACCCAACATTTCTCAATAAATATCGATTCTTATTTTGTAAGTGAAAATGAAAATATTTAGAAAATTATTTTAATAAAATTAATATTAATTTTGTAATTAGAACATAAAAATTATCAAACGGTGAATTTTTCATAATTTTCTGAGCCAATAGAATTTTCTGGTAAAAATTACATACTTTATAAATATATGATGCATATTATGACATCATAATGACCCAAAAGTGATTTAATAAATACTATAAAGAGTATCCAAGAAAAAATATATTTATTAAATTTAAAATAATTTGATTTTATATTTATTTTATTAATCTTATAAAGCCTCTATGAATCCCCCAAAACCATTAATATATTTTAAGGTTTGGAAATCCTTTGTTTAAACGTATGACTCACTTCCAAAAAATTAAGGGTATTTTTTTTATTTCATAACTTAGCGTTATAAAATAATAAATATTAATCCTATTTGGAAGAAACCATGGGAAAAATCTTGATAATGTTTGTGTTTTTTGTTATTTTATTATATAGAGTTCAAAACCTAAGTTTGAGAAATGATAAAGAATTCTCCACTCATTTTCTATATAAACCCACACCATTTCCCATTTATCTTAACTAAAAATCATTGGAAAACATCCTTACTCTTCATTAACCTCTTTATAGTCTTCCCAAGGTTCCCCCAAGCTCTTAATAATCTATTTCCATGCATTTTGATTTACACTCTCAAGGTAAGGGATCCTCTCTCTCTCATTTATTCAAGAATCTTCTTCATTTTATGGGCTTTTATTTTCAATTCCTAATGTTTGGGTGTGTTTTTACACATGAATCGTACTGCCCTTATAGTTTCTAAATGACCATAGACCCCTTTTATACTCATTAATCCATCCTATGAACATTTATTTTCCCCTGTTATGCTGCTGAAATTTCACCATGGGATTCCATGCTAAAAAAGTGTGCAGTGGATACCCATATCCAATTCTTATCAAGGTCTTTCAACTTTATGCACTTATAATTATTTTATTGGGAACTTAAATTTATTTATTACATAATTATTAATTTTTTAATAAACTTTATGAAAAACTTTTTCATGTTTTATGATCTAAGTAGAACACTTAAGCATGAGAATGAAATAAAAGTGATGGGTGTTCCAAGAATTATATTGCACACCAATGCATTGGGTAATGTTTAGTCTCATGAGACTTCATACTGGGATAAGAAGTAAACATGATAAATTTATGTGACCTTTTCCATTATGATTTATTGGTAGTTATCCTTGACATATATTTATGATGTAGTGTTTTATGTTGTTACAACATTTGTCATGTTTATTTTATGATATCATGTTATATCATGCCTCATTGTTCATGTTTATGATTCTCACCCATTTTATTCCCCATTTATATGCCTATTGTATAACATTTATTACTTCTTAATGTTATTACATCTATATTACCTTATTTTTATTTATATCTCAACCCTTTCTTATATATGTCCCTGAGTTATCCCATGCAGTTTTAAGTGCAGGAATGTTAAGGAAGCTTTAAAAAAAGATGGCATTTTTCCTATTTTAAATTGTTATATAATGCACTTAATTCTGAAAATAAACTAGACTTATCAATCATCTAGGATGTATTATGTGTAATATTATGTAATAAATGATGTATTAATTTGAAATAAATATAATTATTGTTATAGTTGGTATCAAAGGAAAAGTTTAGTTATTTGTAGGATTAGGATTGTAAAACAATAGCGAAAGCCTTAAGGATAAAACTAAGTTTAAGAAAACATCACTATTTTTTTTGTAAGTATAGATTAAATGGTTTATTAGGAAAATAAATCCATGTATAGATACTCCAAGTGGATGTGGATCTGGAACATATGTACATCAGGATAAAACTTGAAAACACTGTGTTGAGCTAGACTGGACTAGGAACTAGTGTATGGAAATGTGGCTTGTTGTACACCTAGTTCTACACTCCCAAAGGATATGATTTGGTAAACTCATAGGATTATTATGAACCATTATTAAGGGAGAAAAATTCCCATAAGATCTTATGGTAGTAAATCAATCATGGATAAAATATATTGAAGATTATAAATTCACATGTTAAGGAAATACATGTAATTTATAAGTTATCTCTTTAATTTAATTAGATTTCAGAATTTTTTTAATAGTTTAAAAATAATCATCCCTAATTTTTCCTTTAATCTAGGAAATGGATGGAAATAGTATGAATCAGTTAAACAACCAATGTGAAGGGAAATGTGATGAATGCCCCAACGAGATGCCCAACCTGATGGGAGTATGAATCATGATCTTTATGAAGATACTCTCTCAATTGAATAAGCTTCTGAATTGAAACCTAGATCAAGAAGAGAGCCTGAATCCCCCTAAGAATGAACAAGATGAAATTGATTCCTTTATGCGATAAAGAAAACCTACTTTCAATGGATCATCTAATCCCTAAATTGTAGAAAAATGGATCAACTCCATTGAGAATATATTCTCCATCCTTTAATGTTTTGAACAATGTAATTTTTATTGGATGTTTATCGCATAGAGGGAGAAGCTGATCAATGGTGGACATTGGTAAAAAATTTGAGGCCTGAGGAATAGATCAAAGCAATTGGATGTAAGGAATTATTGATTTTTTTGATAAATATTTTCCTCACACTCTAACTTAAAATGGAAAGGGATTTCCTTTACCTTAATAAAAAAGTTGTCAAATCTATCAGGGAATATGAGGAAAACATTAAAAGACATTCATGATACACCTCTATATTTGTTGTTACACCCAAATACAAGGTTGGACACTTCTTAGGTGGGATAAAACATAGTATAAAAAATAAATGGTGATATGAGACTTTTTTTCCCATAAGAAAATTATCTGATGTTCCTCAATGTCGAAATGGATATTGTTGAATCTCAAGGGTATCACGGGGATAAGAAGCCGAAAGTAGAGCTTAATTCTAGCAATCTGATGGAGAAATATAATGGTTCTATGAAGTTTCAACATCCCACTTATCAAAGGTGAACAAAAAGTAACCCAAAAAGTTTCTAAGGGGGATGAGGAAATTATTTAGGTGTAGGAAGGAAGGAAACCTAGCTAACTATTATTGATATGAGAAACCCATTAATGTGTTGGAGGAGAAGAATTCTCTAGTTAACATTTAGTGCTTTGTTCATTACTTCTACTACAAGGAACCAGAGAACTCTGAAAACCAATTCACTAAGAAATTTTTTTTGGAGAGAACCAATAACCTCCAAGATAGCAAGGGCGAGATTTTTCCATCACAACCGCTGATGTTGATCCTGAAAAAAAAATGGTCACATGTATGCTAGTTATTCATTCAAGAATAGAGATTTTACTTTTAGATTATGGTAATATGAATTCCTTAATATCATGAAATTTTAGTATAACTATTCAAACACCCCCACAAGGCATGGAAGTAGAGTTGTTAGTGAAAACTAAAAATGGGAAAATTATTGTATCTCATGTATATAACTCCCCCTATCAAAATTTACAGGATGAACTTCCTAAAGAACCTTTTCATACTACCTTTGGTGGAATTTGATTTAATTTTTGGTATGGATTTGATTTCCCTATATAGATCCAACATAAATTTCCATGATAAGGAAATCAATCTCCATATTGTAAATTTTACTTCAATTCTATACAATTGCAAGGAGGAGGATGAATCCTCCTTAGCACCAACTTCTCAAGAATGGATATTATTTCCCTATAAGCAATAATATCTAGATAAAATTATTTATTATAAGGAAAATATCATCTTTGAAGACATTCCCATTGTGAGGTAATACACTGATGTGTATCTTAATGAATTCTCTATTCTTGCACCTAGCCGCGAGGTTGAATTTTCAATTGAGCTTATACCGGGGGCATTACCATTATCCATGACTCTATATAGAATGGTTGTTTTGGAACTTGAGGTAATAAAGAAAAAAATACTTGAGAATCTAGATAAAGGTTTCATATGCCCATGTGCCTCACCATGGGGTGTACTAGTCCTCTTCATCAAGAATAATGGTAATCCAATGCACCATTGCTTTTATTATAGTGAGTTCAAAAACATCACAATAAAGAAAAAGTATCATATTCCATGGATTTATGGATAGTTAGATTAGCTATGTGGATCACAATACTTCTCCAAGGTGGATCTGCATTCGAGGTATTACCAATTTAGGTTGAAGAAGGTGGTTATACCCAATATTGATTTTCCTACAAGGTAAAAGAACTATGAGTTCATAGTAATTCCATTCAAACTCAATAATTCTCCAAAAATCTTCATGGACTTGATTAATATAGTCTTTAGAGATAAACTAGAAAAACATGTCATAGTCTTTATAGACAATATTATAATATTCTATAAATATAAGGAGTATGAGAAGCATCTGAGCACTATGTTAAATACCTTGTGAAAGGATAAACTTTATGAAAAGTATAGAAAATGTGAGTTATGGTTGAAGGAAGTATTTTTATTGGGTAATATTATCACAATTAATGGGATATCTATGGAACCTTCAAATAAATTAGAAAATGAAGGATGTTTGAGGAAAACATCTGTGACAAATATCCATAGTTTCCTTGGATTACCTAGGTTCTATCATCAATTCATGATATATTTCTTACAATTGTTAAACCCTCTAACCAAGATAACTCATAAGGAAGTCAAGTTTTCTTGGAATGATTAATGCGAAGAGAGATTCAAGTAGTTGAATAATAGTCTTATCATAGCAATTGTATTTACACTAGCCACAAGTGGAGAAATTTTCTTGTTATTCAATGATTCTTAGAAGAAGGGCTTGGGCAGTGTGTTAATGAAAAATGAAAAACTCATAACCTATGCATCAAGGCAGTTTAAAGTTCGCTAATAGAACTACCAAATTCATGATCTGGAGTTGGTTGTAGTGATATATAATTTAAAAATATGGTGGCATTATCTATTTGGTGATATGTGTGAAGTATATATGGACCAAAAAAGACTCAAGTATATATTCACATAGAAAGAGATGAATATGAAACCATAAAGATGGTCAAAGCCGGTCAAGGATTATGACTTCTCAATTCACTAACATACTAATAAATCAAATAAATTGGTAGACACTTTATATAGAAAGGATCCATAAATTTTATCAGTGATGAGAACTGATAAGGATATAATATTCATAGATTTTAAAAGGATGGACATGGAAATCCTAAAGGATGGAACTTTCTCAATAATTTCACCAATGATTGATCAACCATCTCTTCTGGAGAGGTTAAAGGATTCTCAAAGAGATGATGTGGGAATTTAGAAAAAATTGGAAACTATAATAAAAAGGAAATCCTCAGAGTTCAATATTAACGAAGAAATATTTGTGAGATTTGGGTCAAATCACATGTTAAAGAAAGAGATATTGGATGATTCACATAGCTCAATCTTCTCCATCTATCCAGGAAGCACACAAATTTATCTAGATATCTGATAACACTATTGGTGGGAAAATATGAAGAAGGATATCACATAATATATGTCAAGATGTCTTGTATGTAAGCAAGTGAAGATGGAAAGGGAAGAAATACAAGGGGGTGATTCAACCATTACCCATACCTACATGGAAATGGGAAACATCACCATGGACTTTGTCACTGGTATTATAAAGAAATCAAGAGGAAATAATTATATATGGGTTATTGTGGATTGTATTAAAAATATTTCACACTTCATTATGATTAGAGAGGACTTCTCACTCAGTAAACTTGCAAGGATATACATTAGATAAGTGGTGAGGATTCATGGAACACCACTATCAATTGTATCCAATCTAGATCCAAAATTTACCTTTATTTTATGGAAGAGTGTCAAACAATATCTAAATATATAGTTGAGCTTCATCACAGATAATCACGATCAAAATGATGGCCGATCTGAGTGGACTATGTAGAAAATTGAGGACATGTTGAGAGCATGCTCAATTGACTTGAAAGGAGGATGGGATCACCATATTCCTATGGTTGAGTTCTCATAAAATAACAATTTCCACTCAATACTACAAATGGTTCCCTATGAAGACATTTATGAGAAGTGGTGAAAACTCTTACATGTTAGGATAAAGGTGGGGAATGAAAACTTCTTGGTCCTAAAATGGTTGAGGAACTAGTGGAAAAGGATGAGACCATTCAGCAACACATTAAGGATACTCAGATTCGATATAGTATATATGATGAAAATCATTTATTATAGCTAGATTTAGTGTTAGAAACATGGTTTCCTCTATATATATCTATGGAAGAATGTCATGAGATTTGGGAAGAATGGAAATCTTAGTCAAAGATACATCGACCCTTTTGAGATCTTTGATCATATCATAGTAGTGTCCTATCAACTAGCACTCTTACCCAACCTATCTCAAGTACATGATGTAATTAATGTATACATATTGAGAAATTACACACCAGACCCATCGTATATACTCAATCCAGAGGTGGTACTGTTGGAGAATAATCTCTCATATGGGGAGCATCTAGTGAAGATCTTAGATTGTAGAGACAATTCTATATGAAATAAAACAATTAACCTTGTCAAAGTGTTGTAGAGAAACCAAAAGTTTGAAGAAGAAACGTGGGAGTTGGGGGTAGTGATAAAAAAAGTTACCTTCATCTGTTTTAGGGTGGGAAATAGAAATTTCGAGGGAACGCTTCTAAAGGGGAGAAGATTGTAATGACATGAACTGTTTTAAATAAATTCCTCCCTGTGATTTAATTAAATGTATTATTAAGTATTATGGTTATTGAAAACCTGTGAAATTATTTGGTTTTAGTATATTCTATCAGATTTAAATGACCATTAAGTATCATTACCATTGATAATATAACTGTTGAACTATGATCACATGATTATTATAAATATAGAGTTTTAAAAATAATCCAATTGTCCCAGACAAAGGAAGCGATGGCCTCAACCTGTAGGATCGTACCCTATGAATCCCATTTATCAGAGATTCTAAGGGAGATATCATTCCTGGTATTTTCTCTTTACAAATCCCAAGTTGAGATCTAAAAACTTAAAAATGAGAGAAACCATTTACGTGAGAAGTTCAAGCTCATCGAGATCACGACTCAAACCAAGTACGCCGAACCAACCCACGAAAGTATCACCACCACACACCTTAATCTTAGAGAATTTTTTGGTGTATTAAAAGGATATATATCAAGCTAATAGAAATACGAGTATGCATATTATTTTTTATAGAATAATGAATATATTTTCATCCAATTTTTTTTTATTTTATAAATTATTTTTATTTTGATATAATAAAACTAAAATTGTTGTTTTGGGTTATATTAAAATTAAATTAAGGAATTTTTTTATGAGTTAATCGATTTTAGAAATAATTAATATTTTAATAAAATATTATTAATATATAATTTTTATCAAATATAAATGATCAAATATTTTTATGAAGTCAAATGTAATTTTTCTAAGGGTTCAAAAACTGTTATTGTCAAAAAAAGACAACATTTCTCAATAAATGTCGATTCTTATTTTTAAAGTTTAAATTCACATATTTAGAAAAATATTTTGTTAAAATTAATATTGTTTTTGGAATCATAATGTAAATATTACCCAACAGTTATTTTTTATAATTTTCTAAGAGATTCTAATTTTGGGGTATAAATTTAAAACTGTATAAATATATGGTGTGTATTATGACATCATAATGACCCAAAAGTGATGTAATAAATATTATAAATGGTATCGATGAAAAAATATAATTTTCCAAATTAAAATAATGTCATTTTAGTTTTATTTTATTATTATTATAAATCCTTTATGAATCCTCCAAAAATATTAATATATTTGATGGTTTTAAAATTATTTCTTTAAGAGTATGGATCACTTCTACATAAGAAAGGGTATTATTTTATTAAGTTCAGCCCTTAGACTTATAAAATAATTTTAAGCACTCTAATTTTTTATAAAAATTTGGAAAAAACCATGGTAAGGTATGTGGTTTTGGTTATTTTGTTATATAGAGTCCAAAACCTATGTCTGAGAAATCATAATGAATTCCCCACACATTTTCTGTATAAACCGACCCGAGTTCCCTTTTATCTTCACTAAAAATCCTTGTATCAAGTACTTAATCTTCCCTTCCCTCTCTAGAGTCCTCCCAAGGTGCCCCAATATCTCAATAATATCCTCCCAAGCATTTGGAGTCACACTCTCTAGGTAAGGGATCCTCTCTCCCCTTTATTCAAGAATATCCTTAATTTTATTCCCTTTTATTTTCAATTCCTAATGTTGGGGTGTGTTTTTATACATTCCCCATACTGCCCTTATTATTTATAAATTAAAATAGAACCATTTCACACTCATTAATCCCTCTCATGAACATTTATTTTCCATCATTATGCTGCAGAAATTTCACCGTGGGATTCATTACCAAACAAATTATAGTGAATACCCATACCCAATTCCTATCAAGGGAGTTCACCTTTACGCACTTATATTTTTCTTATTAGGGACTTAAATATATTTATTTCACACTCCTCAATCATGCAATAAAATTTTATGAAAAATGATTCCGTGTTGTATGATCTATGTGGCACACTTAACCATGAGAATGAAATAAAAGTGACGGGTACACCTAGAATTATATAGCGCTCCAATGCATTGGGTAATGTTTAGTCTCATGATACGTCATGTTGGTATAAGGAGTAAAACTTATTCCTTTATGGGGATTTTTACATCATTATGTCTTTGTATTTATCCTTAACCAATGTTTATGAAGTAGTGTTTTAAGTTGTTGCCACATTTCCCATGTTGCCTTTATGTTATCATGTTATATCACAGCTCATTGTTCTTGCTTATGATTCTCACCAATTTTATGATCCATTTAGATAACTATTGTCTAAAATATATTTTAACAGCCCAAACCTTTGTTAATTAAAATTCCTCTTGATCTAATTAAATGTCTTATTGTGTAAAATGGTTATATAAAACATATTGACTTCCTTGGTTTTATGTATTTGTATTTTAAAATTCTTTTAAGAATTATTAACGTTCCTAATATAGCTATTGAATAGTGATCACATGATTAATATAAATATCAGGATTCAACAAATCCAATTTAATTAGAAAAAGGAAGCGATGTCCTCATCCAGTATAATTTCTTCGTACGAATCCCATTTTTCAGAGCTTGGAAAGGAGGTGGAATCACTGGGATTCACTCTTGACAAAGCCAATGTCGAGCTTCAACATGTTAAGCTTGAATGGAACCATCTACGGGAGAAGTGGAAGTTAATAGAGATTACCACACAAGAGATGTTATCTAAGACACCCCAAGAGTCTATCACTATCACACACCTTACCCTTAGGTCTTATGTGGGTGTTATGAGGTGTTATGTAACAAGACCCTAGCACTATGATTATGTGAATTATTTTTTTACATAATAAAGAATATACATTCATTTTACTATAGTTACTTTGTAAATATTTTTAAAGCACAAATAGTATTTTTAGTTAATATTAAATTAAGAAATCTATTTTGATGAACTAATGGATTTTTTAATGATATAATGTTTTCATAAAATATTATTACTAAATTACTTTTTATTAAATATAAATGATAGAATATTTTTATGAATACAATTGTAATTTTTATTAAGGTTTGAAATCTGCTTTTTGTCAAAACCAATGATTTTTTTATAAATATAAGTTTTTATTTTAAAAGTAAAAATTAAAATATTTAGAAAATTATTTAGATAAAAGGAATATTATTTTTGGAATCAGTATGTCGAAATTATCCAATGGTGAATTTTTCATAATATTCTGAGACATTCGAATTGTGGAGTAAAAATTAAATACTGTTTAAATATATAATGTTTTTTATAACATCATAATGACCCAATAGTGATGTAATTAAATACTATAAATGGGTTTTTCGGAAAATATATGTTTTACCTTTAAAATAGTGTGATTTTAGGTTTTTTTTGATTTATTTTACAAAGCCTTAGTGAACCCTCCAAGACTTATAAAATATTTTAACATTTTAAAATGATTTCCTTGAGAGTGTGACTCACATCCACATAATCAAGTCTAATATTTTAATAAGTCAGGACATTGGACTTATAAAATAATGTTTTCCACTCCCATTTTTCAAAAACCATAGAAAAAAACCATGGGTTGGTTTTTGGTTTTGATTAGTTTAATGTGTGGTGTCCATAACCTAAATAATAAATAATTTCTCTCTCCTTTCCTATAAAAACCCACTCAATATCTCATTAATCTTCACTAAAACCATTTTGAGCTCAAAAAAACTCTTCCCTCTACTCTATATAATCCTTAAAAGGCACCCCAAACTCCCAATAAGCCTCTCTCAATCCTCTCGCAAGCATTTGGGATCACACTTCCAAGTGTGGGATTTCTTCCTCTCTCATTTTTTTCCAAGTTTCTTTATGTTTCTATACCATTTTATTTTCAATTAAAATTGATGGGGTATGATTTATCACCTCCCCTATACTTCCATACTTATTTTAGAGTTATGATATACCCCTTTCTCTCTCATTAATTCCACCCATGTACACCTGTTACCATGCCGAAATTCCGTAAGATATTTCTCTCTCCTCATTTATATTCAAGAAGTTTTTTATATTATAAATCTAAATTTTATTACATATATTGGGACATGAATATATATGACCCCATTACTGTAAATTTCATGTACATATGATGAGATACCCCTTTATCTCTTATCAAACATTTTTATGAATTCTTATGTCAAGTCATTTTACTGCCGAAATTGCACCGCCATTTTCCAAGCCAAAGTCATTATATAGTGAATACCATTCCCATTTCTCTATCAAGGGTATTCAACTTTTCTCATATTTACTTATTTACTATAGTGTTTTCTGTATTAATTCCACATTCCTTTATCATGTAATAAATGGTGATTAATGAATCCATGTTTTATGATCTATGTGTCACACTTATGCATGAAATGAAATGATTAAGCAGGGTGCACCCAGATAACTCTCCAATGCATTGGGTAAAGATTAGTATCATGATACATCAAGTGAAATGAGGGTTTAATCATGATAATTCAAGTGCAATGAGGGTTTAATCATGCTTCATGTGAAATGAGCCTTGGATCATGCTAATATCATGTTAAATATTATTTCCACATTTCCATGTTATGATAATCATGTTATATCATGCCTTTATGTTTCTACTGTGCTCCATTGATATGTCTATTGCCTAAAATGTACTATATTCTTCATGTTATTCCTTGTTTACTCCCTTTCCAGGTTTATATCTCACCCTTTTCTTATGAATGCCCTTAGGTTATCTCATGTAAAGCTAAGTATGAAGGAATGTTGTGGTCATGTAAAAGAAGTGTTCAATAAAGATGTTGTGATTTATGTTCTAAGTTGTTAGGTAATATTCCTATTTCCCTAAGACACTAGACCTGTAGATCCTAATTTTTTTCTTAAGTGCAAGTTTATGTAATAAATAATGTTTAAGTGTGTAATAAAGATCAGGGTTGTTATAGTTGGTATCAGAGGATAAGTTTAGTAATTTTTGGGATTAGGATTAGAAAACCCCAGTGAAAGACTTAGGGATAAGACCAAGTATAAAAAAAATACCTAAATTTTGGTGCATATTGATTAAGTAGTTTATCAAGAAAATACATCCCTGTTTGGATACGAGTAGGTAGAGGTGGCTCTGGAACATATGTATCTAGGGGTAAAACCCAAAAATACCGCATTGAGCTAGACTCGAATGTGAACTGTTTCACAACAAAGAGCCTTGATGCACTCTTGGTTACGACACTACCAAGGGATATGATTTGGTAAATTCATAAGCTTAGTATGAACCATTATTATGGGAATAAAAAAAAATCACCTTAGAATATATGTTGGGAAGTAGACCATGGATAACATAGATTTAAGCCTATAAATTCATAAGTTAAGAAAATAAAATTAATTTATAAGTTATCTATTTTTGTATTTGGATTAATATTTATGTGTTACGCCTAACTTTACTTTTATTCTATCCAATGACCGGTAATAGGAGGACTTGGGCTAACAACTGATGCGAAGATCAATGTGATGACCATTCTAATCAGATGCCGAATCTGATGGGAGTGATAATCACAAACTTTATCATGATACTGTCTTAGTTAACTCAAGTTTTGAAAAGAAACATGGTTCAAGAGGAATGTTAAACCCCCCTAAGAAAGAACAAGACATAATCGAGAGCTTCACGAGACAAAGTCCTCCTACTTTTAATGGATCATCCAATCCCTCAATCATCAAACAATGGATCAACTCCACTGAGAATATATTATCCATACTTCAATGTTATGAACAAGATAAGATACTTATGGCTTATTTTATGGAGGGTGAAGTTGATAAATGGGGGACATTGATCCAAAATACGAAGCCTGTGATGGATATAGAGGTGTTGGAATGGAAGGATTTCCAGAAAATGTTTTTTGATAAATATTTTCCTCGCACCCTTCGAATTAAGATGGAAAGGTACTTCCTTGAACTCATGTAAAAAGATGACGAATCCATCAGAGCATATGGGGAAAACTTTATAAGTCTTTCACGATATGCCTCTAACTTTGTCGTTACCTCGGAATGTAAGGTTGACCATTTCTTTTGTGGGATAAAACCTAGCCTCCATAAATACCTCGAGATCCGTGAATTAGATAGCTATGAGGAAATTGTCCAATGTGCGATCAAAGTCGAAATGAAGATTGGTGAATATCAGGGGTATCATTGGGATAAGAACCAGAAAGCGGACTTTAATTCTGGCGGTCCGATGGATAATTCCAATGGTGATAAGAAATTCCAGCACCCCACTTGCCAAAGGTTCGGAAAGAATCACCCCAGAAATTGCCTGAAGGGGACGAGGAAATGATTTAGGTGTGGAAGAGAAGGGAACATGGATATTAACTTCCAACAAGAAAAAACCTCTACTGCAATAGAGGAGAGGAACTCTGCATTTGACCCTAAAAAAATTGTTCATTGCTTCAACATCAAATAACCATGGCACTTTTCAAACCAGTTCCCTAAGACAAGGGTTTTCAGAGGAAAC
The DNA here is from genome assembly GCA_963277665.1 of Viscum album. Lineage (NCBI taxonomy): Eukaryota > Viridiplantae > Streptophyta > Magnoliopsida > Santalales > Viscaceae > Viscum > Viscum album. The sequence goes on from OY728159.1 coordinate 353,803,437, forward strand.
CAACAACCTCCAAGGAAGAAAGGGCGAAATTTTTCCATCAATACTGCTAAAATGAACCCCAAAAACAATGTGGTGACAGGTACGCTAGTTATTCATTCAAGAATAGTGAACATACTTTTTGATTCTGGTTCTACAAATTATTTTATATCCGGAAAGTTTAGTAGAACAATACCAACACCACCATAAATCATGGATATAAATATGTCGGTGAGAATTAAAAATGGGGAAATCATTACATCCCATGAATAATACTCTTCCCCTATTAAAATTTTTTGATTGAACTTCTCAGAGAACCACTTCATACTTCGTCTAGTTTAATTTGATGCAATTATTGGCATGAATTATCTTTCTCTATATAGATCCTAAATAAATTTCCATGAGAAGGATATCACTCTCTATATAGTGAATCAACCCCTAATTCTGTACAATTATAAGGAGGAGGATGAATCTTCTTTAGCACAATCATATAAAGCGTGGATATTAATACCCTATAAGCATGTGTATCTTGATCTGATGATCGAGTCTAAGGAAGAAACCATCCTTAAAGTCATGCCTATTGTGAGGGAATTCTCTGAAGTGTTTCCCAAGGAATTTCTTGGTCTTCCTCTTATAAGGGATATTGAATTGTTGATTGATATTATTCCTGGTATGTTGCCAATATTTTAGACTCCATATAGAATGGCTGTTCTGGAGCTTAAAGAGCTAAAGAAACAACTACAAGAGAATATGGATAAAGGGTTCATACACACAAGTGCTTCACCATGGGGTTCACCAGTCCTCTTCCTCAAGAAGAATGATGGGTCAATTCACCTTTTCATTAATTATCATGATCTCAAAAAAATCATGATAAAGAACAAGTATCCTCTACCATGAATTTATGGCTTGTTCAATTAGCTATGTGGAGGACAATACTTGTCCAAGGTGGATCTACAGTCAGGATATTATCAAGTTAGGGTGAAGAAAGAGGATATCCTCAAGACTGTTTTTTGTACAAGATACAGGCACTATAAATTCTTATTAATGCCTTTTTAACTCACTAATGCTCCATAAATATTTATGGACTTGATGAATAGAGTATTTAGATATTACCTCAACAAATTTTTGGTAGTCTTTATGGATGATATTATTACATACTCTAAAACCTAGGATAAGCATGAGGAGAATCTAAGCACTATTCTAGAGACCTTGTGAAAGGAAAAGATCTATGAAAAGTACAGTAAGTGTGAGTTATGGTTAAAGGAGGTCTCATTATTGGGTCATATCATCATAAGCAATGAGATATTTGTGGATCCCTCCAAGATAGCTGGAATTGAGGGATGGTCGAGGCCAACATCAGTGATGGATATCTATAGATTCCTAGGGTTAACTGAATATTATTTCCAATTTGTAAGAAATTTATCATGATTGTCAAACCCTCTTACCAAGCTAACTTGTAAGGGAGTCAAGTTTTCTTGGAGTGATGAATGCATAGATAGATTCATGTATTTGAAGAGGAGGGTTATCACTGAACCCATGCTCACACTTACCACAAGTGGAGAACATTTTATGGTATTTATTTATGTGTTGAAGAAGGTCTTGGGATGTGTGTTGATGAAAAATGACAAGGTCAGTGCCTATGATTAAAGGAAATTGAATGTTTCTAAGAAAAACTATCCAACACATGATTTGGATTTGGCTATAGTAATATTTGATTTGAAAATTTGGAGACATTGTCTCTTTGGGGAGAAGTGTGAAATATATATAGACCACAAAAGCCTCAAGTATATATTCACATAGAAAGAGTTGAATATGTGCTAATGAAGATGGTTAGAACTGATCAAAGACTATGACTGCTCAATCCATTACCACCCTGGGAAAGTGAACAAGGTGGAAGATTCTCTATGTATAAAGGGACCAATGATTATATCATTGATGAGGATTAAAAAGGATCCAATCTTCTTATATTTTATGAAGATAGACATGAGAATCATAAATAAGGGAACATCATAAATCCTTTCACAAATTATTTCTAAACTATCTTTTTTTGGAAAGGTTAAAAGATGACCAAAAGGATGATGTGGTAATTTAGAAGAAAGTGGAAACTATGAGAAAAAGGGAAATCCTCAATGATCAATGTTAATGAAGAACGAATTGTGAGATTTGGGTCAAGACAATGTGTTCTATCAAATACAAAGTTAAAGAATTTTTTTTGGATGATGCACATATTTCAAATTTCTCCATTCACATAGGAAAAACAAAGATGTATCAAGATCTCTAAGAGAATTATTGGTGGGATAACACGAAGAAGGAGATAATTGAGTATATATCAAAGTGCCTAGTATATCAGCAATTGAAGGTTGAGAAGCAAAAGTATAAGGGGATGATGCAACCATTACCCATTATAGCATGGAAATAGGAGAACATCACCAGGGAATTTGTCACTAGACTTTTGAAGAAATCCAAAGGAAACAATGCTATCTGGGTTGTTGTGGATCATCTTACAAAGACTACACACTTTATTTCAATTCGAGAGGACTTATCATTGGATCAACTTTCACAAATATATATTAGAGAAGTGGTAAGGATGCATAGAGTACCACTATCTATTTTATCCAATAGAGATCCAAGATTAACCACTAAGTTATGTAAGAGTCTTCAACATGATCTGAATACTAAACTAAACTTCAGTACGTCTTATTATCCTCAAACTGATGGCCAATCTAAGAAGACTATCCCAACCCTTGAGTACATGTTGAGAGCATTCTCAATGGACTTCAAAGGAGTATGGTATCAACATCATCCTCTGGTTGAGTTCTCTTACAATAAAAGTTTCCACTCAAGCATCTAAATGTATCCCTATAAATCCCTGTATGGGAAGAGGTCTAGAACACCAAAACGTTGGGATGAAGTTGGGGAGTGAAAACTCTTAGGTCTATAATTGTACAAAGAAATGGTGGAGAAGGTTAATACCATCCAAAAACACATTAAATCTACTTAGAGTCGACAAAAGAGATATGCTGATAATCGTCGATGAGTCCTATAATTTGATGTTGGAGACATGGTATTCCTCTACATATAACCTTGGAAGAGAGTTATGAGATTTCGAAATAAGGGAAAGCTTAATCCAAGGTACATCAGCCCTTTTCAGATCCTTGATCACATTGGAGTAGTGTCCTACCGAATAACACTCCCACCAAACCTATCTCAAGTACATGATATATTCCATGTTTCACTCTTGAGGAAGTACATACCTTACCCATTGCATTTACTCAATCCAGAGGTGGTACCATTGGATAAAGACCTCTCCTATAAAGGTAAGCCAGTGAAGATCTTAGATCATAGGGAAAAAGTTCAATGAAATAATACAATTCCCCTCGTCAAGGTGTTGTAGAAAACCTACAAGTTTGAAGAAGCAACATGGGAATCATAGGAAGTGATGAAGCAGAGTTTCCCTCATCTATTTTAGTGTGGGAAAAGGAAATTTTGAGGGTGAAATTTCTTAATGGGGGAAGATCGTAACAACCCAAACATTTATTAATGAAAATTCCTTGTGATCTAATTAAATGTCTTATTATGTAAAATGGTTATATAAAACATATGCACTTCCTTGGTATTATGTTTTTGTATTTTAAAATACCATTAAGAATTGTTACCATTGGTAATATAGCCATTGAACAATGATCACATGATTAGTATAAATATAGGGCTTTAACAAATCCAATTTACTAAGTCAAAGGAAGCAATGACCTCATCTAGTAGAATTTATCAATACGAATCCCATTTTTCGGAGCTCAAAAAGAAGGTGGAATCACTGGGCTTCTCTTTTGAACAAGCCCAAGATGATCTTCAAGACGTTAAGCTTGAATGGAACCACCTACGGGAGAAATTTAAGTTAATAGAGATTACCACCCGAGTGATGTTATTCGAGCCACCCCAAGAGTCTGTCACCATCACAGACCTTACCCTTAGGTATTGTGCATGTGTTATAAGGGATTATGTAACAAGACCCTAGATCTATGATTATGTGCATTATTTTTGTATAGAATAAATAATATACATTCATTTTATTATTGTTACTTCGTAGATAGTTTTTAAAATACAAATAGTATTTTTAGTTAATATTCAGTTAAGAAATCTATTTTAATGAATTAATGGATTTTTAAATTAAATAATATTTTAATAAAATATTATTACTAAATTACTTTTTATTAAATATAAATGATCATAAAATTTTTATGAATACAATTGTAATTTTTATTAAGGTTTAAAAGCTGCTTTTGTCAAAACCAATGAATTTTTGATAAATGGAGGTTTTTATTTTAAAAGTTAAAATTCAAATATTTAGAAAATTATTTAGATAAAATGAATATTATTTTTGGAATCAATATGTCGAAATTATCCAACAGTGAATTTTTCATAATTTTCTGCGACAGTCGAATTGTTGGGTAAACATTAAATACCATTTAAATATATAATGTTTTTTATGACATCATAATGACCCAATAGTGATGTAATAAAATACTATAAATTATTTTTCATCCAATATATGTTTTAACTTTAAAATAATTTGATTTTAGGTTTGTTTTATTTAATTTACAAAGCCTTAGTGGACCCTCCCAAACTTATAAAACATTTTAACATTTTAAAATGATTTCCTTGAGAGTGTTACTCACCTCCACATAATCAAGTCTAATATTTTAATATGTTCAGAAATTTTCCTTATAAAATATTTTTTTCCACTCCCATTTGGAAAAAAACATAGGAAAAAATCATTGGTTGTTTTGTGTTTTTGATAGTTTAATGTGTGGTGTCCAAAACCTAAATAATAAAGAATTCCCTCTCGTTTCTTATATAAACCCACTCAAGATCCCATTACTCTTCACTCAAACCATTTGGAGCTCGACCAAAATCTACCCTAGTCTCTCTATAATCCTCCCAAGGCACCCCAATCTCCCAATAAGCCTCTCTAAATCCTCACACAAGCCTTTGGGATCACACTTCCACGTATGAGATTTCTTCCTCTCTCATTTTTGTCCAAGTTTCTTTATGTTTCTATACCTATGTATTTTCAATTACAGATGTTGGGGTATGATTTATAACCTACCCTATACTTCCCTCATTATTTTTTAATGATGACAGACCCCATTATATCTCATTAATTCCTTCCATGTACACCCGTTACCATAATGAAATTCCGTAAGGGATTTCTCCTTCTTCATTTACATTCAAGGAATTCTATTATATTATTAATTTAAATTCCATTAAATATGTTGGGAAATGTAACTATATAACCCCCTTACTGTCCATTTAATGTAAATATGATGATATACCCATTATCTCTAATCAACCATTTTTATGAATTCTTATGTCACGTTGTTATGCTGCCGAAATCGCACCGTGATTTTCCAAGCTAAATTCATTGTGTAGGGAATACCATGCCCATTTCTCTATCAAGGGTATTAACCTTTATGCACATTCAGTTATTGATTATATAGTTTCATATATTAATTCCACAATCATTTATCATGGAATAGATGATGATTAATTAATCCATGTTGTATGATCTATGTGGCACACTTATGCATGAAATGAAATGATTAAGAAGGGTGCGCCTTGATAGTGCTCCAATGCCTTGGATAATGATTAGTATCATGATACATCAAGTAAAATGAGGGTTTAATCATTCTAATTCAAGTGCTATGAGGGTTTACTCATTATCCATGTGCAATGACCCTTGACTCATGCTAATATCATGTTAAATGTTGTTTCCACATTTCCATGTTATGATAATCATGATATATCATGATTTTATGTTTCTCTTGTGCTCCATTGATATACGTATTTCCTAACATGTTATATATTATTCATGTTATTACTTTTTTACTCCATTAATGGGATTTATAGATCACCCATTTTTTATTCATGTTCTCAGGTTATCCCATGCAATGCTAAGTACTAAGGAATTTTGTGGTCATGTAAAAGAAGTTTTCAATAAAGATATTGTGCTTTATGTTCTAAGTTGTTATGTAATGTTCATAATTTCCCAAGACACTAGACCTATCAATCCTCCAAGTTGTCTTAAGTGATATTTTATCTAATAAATCATTTTTAAGTGTGTAATAAACACCAGGGTTGTTATATATATTACTTCTTCATGTTATGCCATTTTTATTCCCTTTATGGGATTTATAACTTAAACCTTTATTATGTATGTACCTAGGTTATCCCATGTAGTTTTAAGTGAGCATGTTAAGGAATATTTAAATAAATATGATGTTTTTACTATTTAAAATTATTATTTATTGTACATAATTTGAAAATACACTAGAATTATCAATATTTCAGGTTGCATTATGTGTAATATTAAGTGATAAATAATTTATTGATGCGAAATAAAGATAAGGGTTGTTATACGCTTACCCGATACACTTATCTAAGGTAGTAATTGAGTTGATTTTGGACTTGGGGGATCCCCCAAGGAAGCTCTCTCACCATAGTGATGAGTCTCCCATTAGCAGGGAAGGATTTTTTATGAAAATATCCCTTCAATATCTATTAAATGTAATGTTTTGGATGAAGGAGTAGTCTGTGAGGCTTCTTCCTTGGAATCCTCAAAAACTCATATATACTTAATACCTAGGTATACCTCATCATCCATTCCTTCTTATAGTGAGATACCTCAATTGGGAATTAAGGATCATGTATCATGAAGGATGGTTTGGAAGAAAATACACAATTTGATTATCAAGAATACCTTAGAAAAGATCATTTTATAAGAGGAATGTCAACACCGAATCTTTCAAGATTTTGGAGCTAACAACATTGATTATCGATAACTAACTAACATCATGATACAAATTGTACAGGCTTGGAAAAAAATTTCCAATAACAAGAATAATCTGTGCAAATTTGATGAAATAAGTTATCTAGTATTATCAATAAAGGAATCCTCAAAGGTTATTGAGAAGATACATTAGAAAGTATCTCAATTGAAAGATAAAATTGATGATTTGACCATAGATATAGTAGAACATGAAGTTGGAATAGCTCATATAGGGTCCAATATTTCAAAATCATCATCCTTATTAGTGAATACTAAAAAAAAATAATGAAGAATTTTCCTATTTAACTGAGACTCTTCATCCTATGTTGATGGTAAAAGAAACAGATTGGGTGGTATGTTAAAACTTAATTGACACCTCTCGCCAAACTATGGATGATTTGGAAAACTCAACCAACCATATTTTATTATGATCTGACTATATACATGCATGCTTTTTCTCTCTGTGATGCCATGGTAGATACTCCAGAATATGGAGATACCTCCCTCATTTTCACACTATCAATGAACAAACCTTTTTAAAACTTTTCATGATACTGAAAGGAATTTTTTCATTCATCATGTGTATAGAATTATATTGACTCTATATCATGCATAATGTTTAATACATAAATGGTTTTTTTAATACCGATTGAACACAAATTTTTTACTCAAATTCTTGAATCACAACATAAATTTCTTGAAATTTTTCCATAAGTTATTATTGACATAATAATTCTCATCTATGTATCTTCTTTAGTTGTTCTGAGATAAACTAGTTAACAAGGACAATTTTTTAAATATTTCATTTTGGGAAAGTGCTCTAATGTTTTCCTAAGATAACAGACTTAGTGAGCACACGTGGATTTTTTTGGGGACCAATAATGATCCCTACAATCTTTGTATCTTTTTTTATATTTATATAACTTTTTCCTAAGATTTATATAGAGAATGATTATTGGGAAATGACTTAAATTTTTATCATACCGCCCTTTACAGGTTTAATCCTGATAATTTTTGTGCCTTTTCTGTTTCATAAATACTCAATATTTTCTAGATCAGAAAAAGTGATTTTAAGTGAGTAGAGACTAAAATTGTTCCTAGGGTTATCTTTATAGGTTTCCAATCTAGAGAATATTGTTTCTCTTTCAATTTTCTTTTTTAGGGTGCTGCAAATGATACTGTTGATGTAGTTTAGTGTCTTTTAGCAAAAAATATCTATTTTAGTAGTTTATTGTCTTTTATCTTGGATCATATGTTATAGTATATTAAGTTATTTTAACTCAGAAATTTTGTTTTTTCATTTTAGTCTCTTTTATCTCATACCTTCTATTTCTGTAGTTTAGGGTCATTTAGCTCAGACCTTTTTTTTCTATTGTTTAGGGTATTTTATGTTGAACTATCTATTGTTAATTATGAAGGATGGGTGTTTATGAAGGGTGTAGGAACCCTACATCCTTGATGGGAGACTAAATAATGAGTATACATGAAGGGTTTTTATACCTTATATCCTTAATTTATATTCTGAAGAATGAATGTTCTTGAAGGGATCTAAAACCCTGTGTTCTTACATAAAATATGAAGGATGAATATTCGGGATGGGTTTTGATACCCTACATCCTTACTTAAAAGGTTATTGATTGATGGTGGAATGTTAGGGATATTGAGTTCACTTTCATAGTAGGAATATGGGTTGTGTAAATAATAACCTAAATGTTTGAACTAAAGGTGATGAGATAGGGAAGACATGTCGAGGATGATCATGAAACATTCTAGAATGTTACGTTAAACTGTGATGTTGTTGGGGTTCATGAGGATTGGAGGTCCTTTCCTACAAGGAGGATAAGCCTCTAGTTAATGGGTCAAAGTCCCTTGTGACTGATCCCATAGGGATTACATTCTTGGTCAAGCAAAAGGATCCATTCTCTTTTCCAAGGTCCATGAAAGTTTTTTGAATATTCAAATGTTTGGATGATGGTGTGGGATATGAAGAAAAGAGATATCCAAGAAGGGTTTTGGAATCCTAGGTATGTCTAGTTTCTGGTTTGGGAGCTTAGGACCAACACATTGTGGTTGCAGATCATGTGATAGGGACCATCAAAAGGTTCTTGAATGGAATATCACATTATTTATTTGAGAATGGGTACAATACATGGTGATGTAACATTAAGGATGTAAAATATTCTTAAATTGTTTAGTTATAGGGATTGTAAATCCTGGAATAAGAATATTTGAGTCAACTGAAAATGGGGGATAGTTGGAATAGGTCAACCATTAGTAATGGTTGAAACTAGTATTACACTCAATTAGGAAAATATATCATTGAATTATGGGGTACCTGTCCTCTGGGACCAAAAAAACCACTAGGTTCAAGCTCTGAGGTGTTGCATTATTCACTAATGAATACTAGTGGGACCCTTCATATAAGTCAGTCCTTGTTACCAATACACTATAGGGAAGAAACAAGAAAAATAACCTAAAGCTATGTGGTTCTTAGATATGTGTATCAACTTAATGAATTGGTGACTGTAAGGTCAAAATTAAAATACATGAAGGTTATTTGTGGAAAATTTAATATTCAAGAAGGTTTTGAGCACCCTAAAAGTTTTTTTCTTCCTAGTGAACACATTATCATGGTGAGGGGATGTGAAAAATCATTACTCTATCTTTTTCCTAGACCAGAGGGCCCAATAAGCATGGTTCAGTTTTTATAAGGGCCATAAGATAAACCCCATGAGATTTGTTCCTTTTTTATTTATGCTCTAAATTTTGACTGAAGTCTATAGGTAAATATTTTAGATATCATAGAACTAACTTTTACTTATAACTCTCTTTATGGGTTTTCAAATTGATATGATTTTCATCTCATTTATTAGCAGTTTTGGGTCTTTTGATTTTCACAATCATAGGAAAAATCTTATGGTCATATAGATTTGACCAAAGTACATACAATTTAAGGTCATATTGCACGTGGACTTTGTATCATGAGAGTTTACAAAACAACATAATTAAAATTCCCAAGTTCAAGAGTACTCCAACATACTTTCGATAAGGAGTTGAAAATGTTGTAAATTGTGGCTCAAGGTTCTTGGTTCATGAGTAATGATTCGATACAATCATGGTGTGGATGATCAAAAATCACTATATGGTGACAAGATCTACTGTGATGATGTTAGGGATCACAAGGATCAGAATGAATCTATTTTAAAGAAAATATGACATTGGTTTATGAGTATAAAGACCTTATGCATATCTATCTCTTACATGGTCAATAAGGGGGATATTTTCTCCTTTACAAGGGTCATGGGAGGTTACTATAAACCATGGTTCTCAAGACATGAAGTGTGATTTATGGATTGTGGTGCTCAGAAAAAAGTTGGAAGCACTGCAAACTTTGGTGGACATGGTCAGGCTCTTGAGATCCTTCAATAAGGGGCGATAATGGATGATGGTCTACATAGTTTAGTGTCATACAGTTGGGGAACATCGGTCTTGCATTTTAATATCATGTGACGAGCATGCCTTCCTTTCCATTTAACATATTGCGGTAAGGAAATAAGAACCTACATGAAATTGTACAAAATATCATTAAAGATAAATCGAACTGGTCAAGGTTCTCTAGATTCAAGAGGCATATTTTAACCTTGCATGATCTTACTAGTGGGTATCCATATACAAGATCCCTTTCTGCACAGATCTATCTCATGCACAAGCAAAACATATTTAGATATGAATCATACATAGTCAAAGATATTCTGTATTAATTAACCCTATTTAAATATAGGCATATGTAATTTTTATGCATAGGATTTCTTTGGGTTCCCTATTCATATTGTATTGGAAGGAATCATGCCATAGTTAGCTCCTTTAAGGAGACCCCTCTATATAAATCTAACTCATATGTAGGGGAGAGGGGCATTTTTTTTCTTCCCTTAGCATGTCTTAATATCATGGTTTTTTAAAGGGTCCTATACATAGACCAGGATCTTATGTAGGGATAAGGAATTTTCATATTTAATTTGGGAATGTTGGTGATAAATTCATCCTTAACTTAAATTCATGTATAGGATGGACCAATCTAGGAAATTTTTTCTCTTTTGGGATGGAACATGTATCATGTTGTTAAACATCGTGTCACTATGAATATTTCATAAGGATTAACATCATGAGATTAAGAAATTTTCATAATGTTTAATGTTATACAACTAGGAAATATAACTGAGAGGAGTAACTAACATAAGGAAATTAGGTCTTCATATGAGGTGCATCCCTTTGGATAGAGGGGTATAATAATGTGATGTCATAATCATTCTTTGAAAATGGGTATGATGCATTGATCTTTAACATTGAGAGTATCCAAATTCACTTGAATAGTTAGTCTATGGAAAGTGTAAATCATAACCCAAGAATATCTGATTCAACTAAAAATGAGGACTGGTGGGTATGGTTCAACCATTACTAAAGGTGGAAACCCCTATTTTATGTAGTTAGGACAATGACTCATGGACATAAGGGGATCCACTCTTCTGGGACAAAAACACCCACTAAGTGCAAGATCTTAGGTATTTTCATTATCCACCATCGAATCCTAGTGGTTTCCCTTTGTATTAACCAGTCCATGTTACAAGTTTTCTATAATAGAGAACTAGGAGAAAGGGAGACCAAGGTCCATGGGGTTCCAAGAGAAGGATATCAACTGAAAGAATTGGTTGGTATCAACTCTGATTTCAAATATATGAATTTGGTTCATGGAGAATGTAAGATTCAAGAATGGTTTGAGAACCATAAAGGATACTTCAGTATGTATTGAACACATTTCAAACTAAAGGGATAAAATAAGTGATTCTTGAGTAAAAAATCATCAAAGGGGATAGTCTGTTCAACATTAAAACCTATTGTCATACACTTTAATGTCACATAACAAGGAAATTATTATAAAGTTTATTGTCATGTAACTAGGATGTTATCATGTGGTTTAACAACATGTGACTAGGATGTTTTCATGTAGTTTAACAGCATGCGACTAGGATGCTGTTATATGGTTTAACATCACGAAACTAGGATGTTATGCTAAGAGGATTGACTAACTCTGGGAAATTGGGTCTTCATGGGAGATGAATACCCCAAGATAGTGGGGTACAAGAATACAATGTTATAATATTTATTTGAAAATGGGTACAATGAAAATATGTATAACATAGAGATTATCTGAATTTACTTAAATAGTTGTTTTACAGAAAGTGTGAATCATAATCGAAGATTATATGAGTCAACTAAATATTAGGATCGTTGGGTATGGATTTTCCATTAGTAATGTAAGAATCCCATATTTCACACTATCAGGATAATAACTCCAAGATTTAAGTGGGGCTACTCTTCCGGGACTAAAACACCCACTAATCTTAATCTCTTAGGCATTTTCATTATCCACTATTGTAGAGACCCAAAGCTTGACGTACATGAACATTACATTACTTTTGCGGAATACTTAATACATAACAAAAACGGATACACAAGGATCGTAATAGTTTAGTGTCTTTGGAAACTTGGAACGTAATCTTCTAATCGTGGTGAAAGATCTTCAACATCTCCCATAAAGATCTTCCCCTTTTTTTTCTTACCTAAAACCTTTCTTTATATCCTGGGGAAAAGAAATCATAAAAAGGGTGAGCTCAAATGATCATTAATTGTAATCATGGATAAAATAAAACATACCATATACATTTGAACTTAAAAACATGAACGTAATGTTTAAACATCAAAATCTTGAGCAATGACATAAAACATGGAAGTACGTAAGGAATAGATCATAAAGAAACATTTAGAATGATAAAATATCATGGGAATAAAACATGTAATTGTGTCAACCATTAAGAACATGATATGATTTCCATAGTATCCAAGGCATTGCAGCCAAGACCTTCTTTGTGGACAAAGTCCCTTTCTGAATCGAGTTCACTCCTCATTCCAGTCCTGTATTACTGAACCGATTTAACTTGCCGTTCCATCCATGTATATATCATGAGATATAAAATCTTTACCCAATGAATTGGAGGGAGATATATGTCCCACCCATCTCATAATGAAATCATTCTTTCATGTGCCACAAAATCATAAATCATACATCATAGCAAAACCCATGTAATAAAATGGGATTCTTAAACATCATGCCATCATAACATATTCCATAAACAATTGATATCATTTCATCATAAGAAAATTGAAACCATTTAAATCATAGAGACATTTTACGTGAAACATACACATATGAAATAATGTCATCTTAGATGGAAAATAGTTTTGACAAAACACTTGAAATGAATTCTTGAGGAAAATATCCTTTCTTCTTTAAAATCATTTTCTTTTCACAAAATTCCATGCAATTTTAAAATATAAGGGTTTTGTTGAAAATAATCATGAAATGTTGTAGAGTAAGCTTCTTGAAAATGAGGCGTTATGAAACCGTAAAAATCCGTTCACGCTGTATAAGTTAAAAATAACATTCTCCTCGTACTTTTGTCGGAAAAGTCAAAAAGTACCTTATATGGTAACCAAAGGAAAGATTCCATTCATACAATGTGGTAAAAAACAATAAAGGGTAAAAATGACTTTAAAAATTCATGGAAGAATGGTAAACATTTTATGAAAACATTTTTAGAACACATGGTCATGGATGATAAATGTAACCCCAGTAAATACTTACGTATAAGCAATCTCGGATAAAAATGAGATTGAAAATTTATCCCTTACCTTAGGTCCGATATGCTTCGTATGGATCCGAAAATCCTGTATAATGAATTAAATAATGTTATTGACTTATTACAGAATCATATTCATTATTATGATATCATATATGGTTCACTTATGACTTTATATAAACCGATATTTTGTAAATTCCTTGTTAAAGAGCGTTTTGGGTAAAATCGTTTCATTTGTCGTTCGTGTTTTGACTTTTAATTATTTATATGATTAATTAGATCATTATTACTTAATTCCAGAATATAAAACATTATTTATATATAATATATATTTAGAATATACATATATATAATAGATCGATAAATGGAAAGAAATACACCGTTCATGGAGACGGTAGGCCGTACCTACGCATGAACGATGTTTTCGTTTCCTTATTGAGTTGAATGGAATTAAGTAGATGACATAAATATATATATATATATATATACATAAATCCAGTAGCTTTATAATGTCATATATTTCATTATTATTTCTTATATATACTTTATAATCATTCTTAAATGGTTAACATGGAGAATGAATCTCATCGCGTCGTGGAGACGGTAGTCCGTACGTACGCACGGGCGATGATATCATTCCCATAATTATTGAATTGAATTGGATAGGATGATAAAATATATCATAATCAGTATGATATTATAATAACTAGGTATATTTATTCTTTACACCATTATACCCATCAAAGTAAGGTGGTGTTGGAAAAACAGATTACACCACGGCGTGGAGACAGTATTCCGTACGTACGCACGCGCAGTGATTTCATTTTCCGTAGGATGGATAAATGGTGAAATAGGTCTGTTTCATACTTATAATAACATATCAGTATATGAGTGATACTGATGTTATTACTTAATAATGAAACAACTAAAGAAGAAGAAGTGGTAGAAGAAATAAAGTTGAAAGAATCGGAAATGAACATTACCTCTTCTTTGAAGCGCCTCTTTGAGACCTCCTCTCAGGGAACTAAAATTGGTCTTTGAAGAAGACCAGAACCTCTAGGACTTTTCTAGGGAAGTGGATAAGAGAATTGTTCAGGGGATTTCCGATCTTGAAGGCTCAAATTGGTGTGATGAAGGTAGGGAGGAGGTGCCCTTTTATAAGGGAGGAGAGGGGCACCTTTGGAAATATTAAAAATATTAATTTATAATAAATCTAACCCCACATAAAAACCTCCAAAAATGACTCATATTCGAATATTAGATGATATAGGGTTGTAATCTCATCAACCAATCAAATTTAGACATGTTTTTATTTTATTTTAAACCTTATCATTTTGATTTATCCTTATTTAATCTATTTAATTTTATTTGAGGTAATAAAATTCTAAATTTTAAATGGTTAAAAATAATCACTTATATGTTGTTAATTTTCCATAATTGGATACTTTATAATAATTTAGACTATATAAATTTCAATTTATAATTTTTAAATATTTTTGTGATTTTTAAACAATTTAATAATATGTTATTTTTATAAAATAACAATAGTGTCAATTTTGAAACTATTCCTTATTTGAATTTAAATAAAATATATAGAGAAGATATGTTCAAAATAAAAGATTTAATAGATTAATAAAAGGTCATATATATCTATAAAAGTATTGTATCACATTAAATAGTTCATATAATATTTAGTTTATTATTTTTAAAACCATTTATTTGGTTTATCTCTTAATAAAATAATTACTACATAATTTTTGTATAATTATTTAATATACTTATTTGTTGCATAAAAATTAAAAATAAAATAATATGATGAAGATAAATCTATTACCTTTCACAATAATACTTTTACTCTAATTTATTATCTTAAAATCACAATATTTAAATTGTTATATTTTTTAAATTATGAAGGTGACAACTTTGGCATCATTTAAAATAAAATAATATAAGTGTCATAATTGCTTTTATAAGTCTCCAAATGGTCAAATATTAGACCATTGGATTATTATGGTTTACATTTATATGATCAATAAGTTTTGGTCAGGGTTTTTTGCCTTTTATTATCACTATTAGTTTAATAAAAACTATATTCTTGATTTTTTTACTAGATAAACAATTTTCTGCATCACTATTGTGTCACAATTAATGATAACAATTTAATCACTAAAAATTATAAATAAATTAATATTATGTATTATCTTTATGTATACTATTAATATTTGAAGTTTCATGAATTTTATCACTAAATTAAAATTAATATACTTATAAGATTTAAGAGAGTGACATGTTGTCACTTTCTTTGGTTTTAATAATTAAGTTATTTTCATGGACAAAAGTCCATTAAATGATTCTAATCTGACCCTTAGGTGATATGGGTCGACTTTTAGTCATACAATAGGATTTTGACAGGTGTTAGGGTAATTTTATAATCTTATATTTACCCTAAATTACCCGATTTACCTTTAACTATGGTAAATAAAATTTACCGTAGTTACTATTCATAATTCCCAAAAATAAAAAGTATCCTATTAACATAATTTGGAACCACTGATTCTAAATATGGAATCCATTTTTCAAAATTCAAAACACATAAGTTGCAGTAATTAATTTAAAATTAATCCCGTTGTCGAAAGAAAATGGGTTTTTGTTTAAAACATTGCAAAAGATTGAATTGATTTAACCTACGAATTCAAGGTAAAATCAATGATAATGAAATATATTGTATTAAATGGAAAAAAATATTCTATTTATACTTTAAAACCATTCAATATTATAATTTAACCACATAAATTATTATGTTGAAAAAAGTTGTTTTTAATTAAAATATAGCGTGTTTTTACTATTCATTAAAATATGAAAGTTATCAGAAAAATATCAAAACTTTATCCAATGTAAAGTTTGATATTCTGATTCAAAAGAAGAAGTTTATTTTGTAAATTTGAACTTATAAACATGTCAAAAACTATATTTAACGTGGGTGCTCCATCAAAAGGCGGCAAAACTGCATTTTTTTTGAAAAGTACTTATTTATCCGAAAAATTTATTTTGTTATTATACCATGTTCTAGAAAATGTGTAAGATGAATAATAATGTTATAAAATTCAAAATTTAGTTAATACTATTCATGGCGGCTAGTTCATAATAATATTATAATAATATACCGTTGTTTAGTAAAACCCGGTATTGCGTACAACACATGCTATCGAGGAAGGTCGCGATTGTGTGTAATGCAAGCCAAGTTAGGGTTGTGTGTAGTGAAAGACTATTTTGTTGTTGCGTATAACAAAATACATTGAATATATATATATATATATATATATTCAATGTTTCGTAGAATAAATACTATCAAACAAACATGAAATTGTGTGTAACACGATCCGAGAATAGTGTTGCGTATACTGCAAGCTAATACGGTGTTGCGTATAGCGCAAGATAATCTTGGTGTAGCTTACAACAGGTGATATGAAAGAAATTAAAACGAATATATCTTATAAAATCTCAGTTTGTTACATTCTACCCCCCTTAAAATGAATTTCGCCCTCGAAATTCATCGGGGTTATAAATCATTTACTATTCATAGAAACCCACATCGTAAAAAGGAATACTAAAACTTAACTTTAAAAAAGAAAGTTAGAAACGTAACGGTCACCCAAGGTAACTCATCATTGGGATTCCACATAGGAGAGTATAGGTGAAAATATGGATATGGAGGAAAAATCTAACCATCAAGTTCTGATGGAGAGTGGTAGAGAACATGGCTATGAAATAGCCAACAATCATAAAGCCATAGATTTGCGATGATCTAAGGTACCATTTGATTTATCGGATATAAGAGCACTAGGACAACATTTTTGGTTTTCAGGATCATTTCTCTAATGTTGAGGAATTTTCGAATCAAAAGAAATACTTACTTGATTTTGGTACAATCTCAACGTTGTTCGTGCCTTGAACAATTTCCACTTCATCTCTTAAATAAATGAAGTTGAATTTTCCATGCATGAAGTGTTAGCAGATCATGTGATAGAATGATGAGTCATTCCATCTAATTCAAACAAAAGGTTAGAAAAAGTTATCAAATATACATAAGTCCATCTATGGTGTGGTTAATCGTATACGATTCCAAAAATGAACTTATACTTCATATATCATACCGCTTAATAAAATAAAACTAGTTTCTACTAACCAGGGACTTCCTATAGGCCAGTGGTAGGCGATAAAGGCCAGTAGCACTTCAGTTGTGGGTTCGATTCCTGCAACCTTGTCCGACGCGACAGGTTGTCGCCTGTCCTGCAGGTTATCCTTTTTCTAAAACAATACTATTATAACAAAAAGTTCTAGCCTTAAACAATACTATCCATTCCAATCTTTAGGCTTATCCAAAATACTTCTTTCCAAACTCATTGTATAAAGAGAACGATTACTAAAAAGGTCATATAACAAGAACGTGAATACCATCATTTATCCCTCATATATCTTGTTGGTCACATTCCAATCATGTGAATACCTTAATCATGTATTCTCTTGAAAAATGAATACCCATTGAATCTTAGTGAAAACATGAGTGCTGTCAAAAGTTAACTCTTTCCACATACCAAAATCCAAAAATTCTATATACTCAAACCATGATATAACCTTCTCCTTATATCAGTCATGAGATCATGAATACTATCAAACATTTAATTTTCTCCTTATCCTATCATTATGTGCATATCATCTACATTCCAAAAATATCTGAATAACCTTTCATGGATACTGGTACCATTAATCATACACTTTCAAAACTCAAGGAAAGAAAACAGTGTAACAATCCTTAGATGTCTCTTTATTACATAGTACCATGAGATTACTTATACAACATTACACTTGATAAACATGTAATCATTCCACTACCTTCTTAAACCATTGACCGAGCTTCAATAATTATTTCATCTCACATAACATTTGTAGTCTCTGCATCATCATCAATATAAATACTACCCATACGGCCGTACTGATTCTCTTCATGAGACTTTCCCTTAGGTCATTGGTTTGCATAATGCCCGTACATTCCACATTTAAAACATTTAACCATTGTTGATGTCATAGTAATACCATTATCCTCATCCATGGTGTTAACTGAACCTTTTCCTTTGCACTTACTGGCTTTGTGTCCTTCTTTTCCACACCCAAAGCATCTTACAGTTCCCTTGAAACAATCTCCCTGATGCCTCTTCCAACATGATTTACATGAGGG
This sequence comes from Viscum album, assembly GCA_963277665.1. Lineage (NCBI taxonomy): Eukaryota > Viridiplantae > Streptophyta > Magnoliopsida > Santalales > Viscaceae > Viscum > Viscum album. The sequence goes on from OY728159.1 coordinate 353,822,170, forward strand.
AAATTGAACTTTCTTTCCTCTATGATCATCATGAAAATCCATCTTTCTCTTATTATCTGAGTCGGGAAACTTACCAAAGTTGAGATTATTGATCATATTATGAGATTTCTGATTAGGCATAATAACGATGTTTGGACTTCCAAATCCCATTTCATTTGGTTTCTCATGAAGAATATCATTCCATTGTCCGTCATATCCTCCATTATCTTGAATATTCCTGTTTCCAACCATTTCCTAAAACCCAAAAAGAATAGTGTGAGAGGAAAAAATCATGCTAGGAAAAACAACATAGTAAAGGGGGAGCACCCACAATATCTAACATCTTAGGTTAAATTCTAAGATAGTTACCGTAGTTCTAGGACTATATCCTATACGTATACTTATCCTTAGGGACATCCCTAGACATACCTTAGAAATATCTCTAGGGATCTCACTAACATTTTCGCATCCTAGTTTACAAAGGTTGACTAAACCGTTCCAATGATACCAAATGTAGAGAACCGAAGCTTGATGTACATAAACATTACATTACTTTTGCGTAATACATAATACATAACAAAACCAGACACACAAGGACCGTAATAGTTTAGTGTCTTTGGAAACTTGGAACGTAATCTTCTAATCGTGGTGAAAGATCTTCAACATCTCCCATAAAGATCTTCCCTTTTTTTTCTTACCTAAAACCTTTCTTTATATCCTGGGGAAAAGAAAACATAAAAAGGGTGAGCTCAAATGCTCAGTAAGGGTAAGAATGGATAAAATAAAACATACTATATACATTTGAACTTAAAAACATGAACGTAATGTTTAAACATCAAAAGCTTGAGCAATGACATAAAACATGGAAGTACGTAAGGCATAGATCATAAAGAAACACTAAGAATGATAAAATAGCCTGGGAATAAAACATGTAATTGTGGAAACCATTAAGTACATGATATGATTTCCATAGTAGCCAAGTCATTTCTTCCAAGACCATCTTAGTGGACAAAGTCTCTTTCTGAATCGAGTTCACTCCTCGTTCCAGTCCTGTATTACTGAACTGGTTTAACTTGCCGTTCTAGCCATGTCTATCTCATGAGATATAAAATCTTTACCCAATGCATTGGAGGTAGATATAGGTCCCACCCATGTCATAATGAAATCATTCTTTCGTGTGCCACAAAATCATAAATCATAAATCATAGCATAACCCATATAATTAAATGGGATTCTTAAACATCATGCCATCATAACATATTCCATAAACAATTGATATCATTTCATCATAAGAAAATTGAAACCATTTAAATCATAGAGACATTTTACTTGAAACATACACATACTAAATAATGTCATCTTAGATGGAAAATAGTTTTGAAAAAACACTTGAAATGAATTCTTGAGGAAAATATCCTTTCTTCTTTAAAATCATTTTCTTTTCAAAAAATTCCATGTAATTTTAAAAGATAAGGGTTTTGTTGAAAATAATCATGCAATATTGTAGAGGAATCTTCTTGAAAATGAGGCATTATGAAACCGTAAAAATCTTTTCACGCCGTATAAGTTAAAAATAACATTCTCCTCGTACTTTTGTCGGAAAAGTCAAAAAGTACCTTATATGGTAACCAAAGGAAAGATTCCATTCATACAATTTGGTAAAAAGTAAATAAAGGGTAAAATGACTTTAAGCATTCCTGGAAGAATGGTAAACATTTTATGAAAACATTTTTATAAAACATGGTCATGGATGATAAACGTAACCGCAGTAAATACTTACGTATAAGCAATCTCGGATAAAAATGAGATTGAAAATTTATCCCTTACCTTAGGTCCGATATGCTTCGTATGGATCCAAACCTCCTATATAATGATTTAAATAATGTTATTGACATATTAAAGAATCATATTCCTTGTTATGATATCATATATGGTTCACTTATGACTTTATATTACCCGTTCTTTTGTAAATTCCATGTTAAAGAGTGTTTTGGGTAAAATCGTTTCATTTGTCGTTCATGTTTTGACTTTTAATTATTCATATGATTAATTAGATCATGATTAATTAATTCAAGAATATAAAACATTATTTATATATAATATATATTCAGAATATACATATATATAATAGATCGATAAATGGAAAGAAATACACCGTTCATGGAGACGGTAGGCTGTACGTACGCATGAACGCTGTTTTCGTTTCCTTATTGAGTTGAATGGAATTAAGTAGATGAAATAAATAAATATATATACATAAATCCAGTAGCTTTATAATGTCATATATTTCATTATTATTGCTTATATATACTTTATAATCATTCTTAAATGGTTAACATGGAGAATGAATCTCATCGCGTCGTGGAGACGGTAGTTCGTACGTACGCACGAGCGATGATATCATTCCCATAATTATTGAATTGAATTGGATAGGATGATACAATATATCATAATCAGTATTATGTTATAATAACTATGTATAGTTATTCTTTACACCATTATACCCATCCAAGTAAGGTGGTGTTGAAAAAACAGATTACACCACGGCGTGGAGACGGTATTCCGTACGTATGCACGCGCGGTGATTTCATTTTCCGTAGGATGGATAAATGGTGAAATAGGGATGTTTAATAATTATAATAACATATAAGTATATTAGTGATACTGATGTTATTACTTCATACTGAAAAAACTAAATAAGAAGAAGTGGAAGAAGAAATAAAGTTGAAAGAATCGGTAATGAACATTACCTCTTCTTTGAAGCGCCTCTTTGAGACCTCCTCTTAGGGAACTAAAATTGGTCTTTGAAGAAGACCAGAACCTCTAGGATGTTTCTAGGTAAGTGGAGAAGAGAATTTGTCAGGGTTTGTCCGAGCTTGAAGGGTCAAATTGGTGTGAGGAAGGGAGGGAGGAGGTGCCCTTTTATATGGGAGGAGAGGGGCACCATTGGAAATCTAAAAAATATTAATTTATAATAAATATAAAACCACTTAAAAACCTCCAAAAATGACTCATATTAGAATATTATATGAGATAGGGTTGTAATATCATCAAACAATCAAATTTAGACATGTTTTGAATTTATTTTAAACCTTATCATTTTGATTTATCCTTATCTATTCTATTTAATTTTATTTGTAGTAATAAAATTCTAAATTTTAAATGGTTAAAAATAATCACTTATATGTTGTTAATTTTCCATAATTGGATAATTTATAATATTTTAGACTATATAAATTTCAATTTATAATTTTTAAATATTTTTGTGATTTTAAACAATTTAATAATATGTTATTTTTATAAAATAACAATAGTGTCAATTTTGACACTATTCCATTATTTGAATTTAAATAAAATATATACAGAAGATATGTTCGAAATAAAAGATTTAATAGATTAATAAAATGTCATATATCTCTAGAAAATTAGTGGATCACATTAAATAGTTCATATAATATTTAGTTTATTATTTTCAAAACCATTTATTTGGTTTATCTCTTAATAAAATAATTACTACATCATTTTTGTATAATTATTTAATAAACTTATTTGTTTCATAAAAATTAAAAATAAAATCATATGATTAAGATAAATCTATTAACTTTCACAATAATACTTTACTTGAATTTATCATCTTAAAATCACAATATTTAAATTATTATATTTATTAAATTATGAAGGTGAAAACTTTGGCATCATTTGAAATAAAATAATATAAGTGTCATAATCACTTTTATAAGGCTCCAAATGGTCAAATATTCTACCATTGGAATATTATGGTTTAAATTTATATGAAAAATAAGTTTTGGTCAGGGTTTTGGCCTTTTATGGTCACTATTAGTTTAATAAAAACTATATTCTTGATTTGTTTACTAGATAAACAATTTTCTGCATCACTATTGTGTCACAATTAATGATAATTATTTAATCACTAAAAATTATAAATAAATTCATATAATGTATTATATTTTTGGATACTATTCATGTTTGAAGTTTCATGATGTTTATCACTAAATTAAAATTAATATACTTATAAGATTTAAGAGAGTGACATGTTGTCACTTTCTTTGGTTTTAATAATTAAGTTATTTTCATGGAAAAAAGTCCATTAAATGATTATAATACGACCTTTAGGTGATATGGGTCGACTTTTAGTCATCCAATATGATTTTGACAGGTGTTAGGGTAATTTTATAATCTTATATTTACCCTTAATTACCCGATTTACCTTTAACTATGGTAAATAAAATTTACTGTAGTTACTATTCATAATGCCCAAAAATAAAAAGTAGCCTATTAACATAATTTGGATCCACTGATTCCAAATATGGAATCCATTTTTCAAAATTCAAAACACATAAGTTGCAGTAATTAATTTAAAATTAATTTCGTTGTTGAAAGAAAATGGGTTTTTGTTTAAAACATTGCAAAAGATTGAAATGATTTAACCTACGAATTCATGGTAAAATCAATGATAATGACATAAATTGTATTAAATGGTAAAAATATATTCTATTTATACTTTAAAGCCATTCAATATTATAATTTAACCACATAAATTATTATGATGAAAAAAGTTGTTTTTAATTAAAATATAGCGTGTTTTTACTATTCATTAAAATATGAAAGTTATCAGAAAAATATCAAAACTTCATCCAATGTAAAGTTTTATATCCTGATTCAAAATAAGAAGTTTATTTTGTAAAATTGAACTTATAAACATGTCAAAAACTAGATTTAACGTTGGTGCGCCATCAAAAGGCGGCAAAACTGCATTTTTTTGAAAAGTACTTATTTTACCCGAAAAATTTATTTTGTTCTTATACCATGTCCTAGAAAATGTGTAAGATGAATAATAATGTTATAAAATTAAAAATTTAGTTAATAATATTCATGATGGATAGTTCATAATAATATTATAATAATATATCATTGTTTAGTAAGACCCGATATTGCGTACAACACATGCTATCGAGGAAGGTCACGATTGCGTGTAATGTAAGCCAAGTTAGGGTCGCGTGTAGTGAACGACTCTTTTGTTGTTGCATATAACAAAATAAATTGAATATATATATATATACTCAATGTTTCGTAGAATAACTACTATCAAACAAACATGAAATTGTGTGTAACACGATCCAAGAATAGTGTTGCGTATACTGCAAGCTAATACTGTGTTGTGTATAGCGCAAGATAATCTTGGTGTAGCATACAACAGATGATATGAAAGAAATTAAAATGAATATATCTTATAAAATCTCGGGTTGTTACATCTATCAAATCCATGTGGAGTACCTTTGGATTAACCAGTCGCTGTTACCAGTTTTCCATAGGGGAGAACTAGGAGTAAGGGAGCCTAAAGTCCATGGGGTTCTAAGAGAAGGATATCAACTCAATGAATTTTTTGGTATCAACTCATATATCACAGTATGCAATTGGTTCACAGGGAATGTAAGATTAAAGAAGGTTTTTAGCACTCTAAAGGATATGCCAACATGTATTGAAAAAAATTCAAGGAAAAGTGATACAACATGTGATTCTTTAGTACAAAATCATTAGTGGGGATGATCTGTTCAATGTAAAGACCTATTATTATACAGTTTAACATCATGAGATAGTGTAATTATCATGTAGTTTGACATCAGGCAACTTGGACATTGAAATTTAGTTTAAAATCATGAAATTAAGATGTTGTTCCCTATATTGGGATAGACCAAACTTTGATCGCACTGGTCAACATGAATTTTTAGTCCCATAATCCCACATGAATCATGATAGACATGATAAAAAAGAGACAACTAATTAGTCATTTGAGCTATTCCATAGTGCATGATATAGAATATGCGGGGGTATTCAAATTTTGGAATGAGAGGTAATCCCCATAAAAATTTGGCCATCGCTGAGGGGTATGAATAGAAGTGGTGAGAATTTGTGGTTCGGCTAAAAAATAGGATATCTAGGCAATACTTTTTATCCCATAGTATGGGAATTAGGTCACACATAGTTCTAAGGAAGAAATATCCAAACAAATATCAGGGTCATGTTCATGAAAAAGCATTTTATTATCATGTAATGGATGAAACCAAGATTGAAAACACATGCATAACTATGTATTTTGTGGTTATAAGAATCAATCCACACATAGTTATTACAAAATAAATATCTCACAATACTTGAATTCCTATACAAGGAGTGGGATTGTTTATCATACAACGGCTAGGCCCAGGATTTGGGATCTGGGTATCACTATGTGTCATGTAGCAATAGGAATCAAGACAGTCATAGTTATTTGATGGAATGTTCCCTTAATTGGTCTAACCCTTTTGTAAGGAGGGGTATTTTCCATTTATATCATGGTTAGACCTAATATTTGAGAGTTGGGCATCACTATGTATCCTATGAAAATAGGAATAAATCTACACATAGTTCTTGAAAAAGTTTCCTACATAGGTATTGCCCATATGTAGGAAGGGGTGTACTTATATATATATATATGTTGTGGATGTGCCCATTATTTGGGATATGGTCATCACTACATTTCCTATGATAATATATATCAAGACACACATAGTTCTTAAATGGAAAATTCCATGTGAAGCTTTGATCTATACTCAAGGAGGGGAAATTTTACATTATTATTATGGTTAAACCCAGGATTTGAGATCTGGTCATTAATACATATCCTAAAATAACATTAATCTTTCCAAACGTGGTTATAAATCGGAAAATTCCCTATAAAGGTTAAATCCATACATGGAGAGGGAGAATTTGTTCCATATATATTTTGTATGGACCTAGAATTTGAGATCTGGGCATCACTATGTATCCTATAATAATAGTAATCAAGACACACATAGTAATTGAATAGAAAACTCTCTATGTAGGTCTAACCCATATGAAAAAGAGGAAAATTTTCCTATTTATATTGTAGCTGGACCTAGAATTTGAGATCTGGGTATCACTATATACCCTAGTGTAATAGGAATCAATCCTCACATAGTTCTTGAATAGAAAACTATTTATGCAGTTTTGACCAATACATAGATGGGGGAATATTTCCATTTATATTGTAGCTAGACCAATGCTATGATATCTATGGATCACTATATATCATATAGTAATAGGAATTAACCTACATGTAGTTATTGAATAGAAATATCTCAATGAAAGTTTGACCCATACACAGAGTGGGGGATTTTTCCCATTTATATTTTGGTTGGACCCAAGATTTGGGATCTGAGATTCAATATATATCATATAGTAATATAAATCAATCCACACATAGTTCTTGAATGAAAACATCTCAGCGGAAGTCTACCCCATATGTATAGGTGGCATTGTTTTTCCATGTATATTGTGGATAGACCCATATTTTGAGATCTGGGCATCACTACTTGTCATATAGTGATAGTGATTAATCCATACAAATCACTTATAATGATTTTTTAATAGGTCTAAACCATACAAAAGATAGGTTAGTTTCACCATAGCATTTACAATGATCTGGATCATGTGTAAAAAGTGGAATCAGGCCTCAAAAAATGAGCTCATGCCATCCAGTTTAATGTCAGGACCTTAGGATGTCTCTTATAGTTTTGACGTCATGGGGTAAGGATGTATTCCACATAGTTTAACATCATACAGTAATTGCGTATTCCGTATAGTTTAATGTCATATGGTAAGGAAATATTCCATGCAATATGACCTCATATATTAAGGACATATGATACCATTTAGTTTGAATTCTTTATTCCAGGATTTGGAATGTCCTAATGGAATCTATGAAAAGTACTTCTTAAGAAACCTATCATTGGTGGGGGCATACCACATTCCCTATCCATCATGGAAAATGAGTTAGCCCTATTGGAAGAAACCTTATATATGTAAGTCCCTTCCCACTTGTGTTATAGATTTGGATGTTTCTTTCCTGGTATCATCATGGTTCTAAGGATTAATACCATTTCTCCTTGACCGAATGTGTGGAGGTATAATTATTTATTGGAGGCTCACACGATCTAATTTTGATGAAAATTGAGATTGTGAAATGTACACAACCTTTTCCCATAGAGTCATTCACACTCATCAAACCACTTCATGACTTATAGTCATCTGATAGTTATCCATATATATCTATTCAGAGTGAGATAAAGATGAATTCTATTGTAAACACTACTTTAGTTCAATAAAATAAGGAACATAGAGTCACTTGTGTGAATGTTCATGTGGTGGTATGGTAGTCCCATAAAGCATGAAAGAGATTTTTTATCCAGGAATTATTGTTATTATCCACCATTTTATTGAGTATATTTGAAAAAGTCTTATTGAAGGCCTTTATCTATCCATTTTACACTACATGATAGTGGGATGAATTATTGGACTTGATGTTCTACTATTGGTATATATTCTTCAACTCAAAAAAATAAATGATAGAACCATTTTTTATCTATATCATGTGAGAGATGTTGAATATGGTGATAATATTAGACTTCATGAAGTTGATTATATTCTTCATCTAAACATATTTGAGGGGTATTAACTCATCCCATTTGGAAAATAAGGTAGTAGAAATAAGGATTTACTTAAACCAATTTGTTGTAGTTGGGGGATATTGGCCCGCAATTTCCATTCCCCGAATGGAAAATGGCCAAGAATACTTACATATATGTAGCAACTCTAGGGGTTGATTGATGAAATTTTCATGAAGATGGCATGCATGAAATTTCATAGTAAATTCCATGTAGTCTGAAAACATTGTTTTCTAGTATTATCAAAGCCTCCTAATTTGGTGGGAGATTTTGGTTTCAAATTGACGAGTACTGCAGAAACCTGCACATACATCTTCCTTGATAGAGGGAATCTCTCCATCTACATTTCATCTAATGAGGATTCCATAAAATCCAAACTTATATAAGGATTTCTTATTATTTGGCCCATCTCTAATGGTAAAGTTTGATGGTCTTCATTGATTCTATTCTATTTTAGTTCGATCTGATGGGATGTTCCCATTTTATAGGTAATCTATTATGGGGTACATCCATCTAGGGGTGGATGTCAGCTCCTCATGCTATGAGGTGGGGTTGACCTGATTGATTTCTTCTATTCCATAGATGATTACTCACAAGACCACCATTTAGTGTCTGATTTGGAAAATTTATTCATCCTGATCAAGTCTGATTATCATTGTGGATGCATTAGCTAGTGCATCAGTATAAACATTTTGTGATTGAGGGATATGATGCAACACTAGTTAAATGGGGGATTCTACCATCAATCCTTTGATGTTGCTGATGAGGGGGGATAATTCTTCCTTCTTTATAGTATACTAACCATTTATATGTTTAATTACTAGCTTTGAGAACCCTTGATATTCAAGTAATCTATTTTTAGCTGTAGGGGTAGCTCCAAACCAGCAATGAGAGATAGGAATTCTGCCTCATTATTTTTATAGCCTTAGGAAAATGATATGGAGTAGGGAAAAATTTATTTGTCTAGGGAAAAAAATAAAATTCCTAGTCCAATCCAGTTGAGCTTTGGGTCCTCCATATTTTTTCTGATATTCCTTTAGGAGTCACTATAAAAATGCATCTCCCACATTTTGGGAGTGTCATGGGAATATAAAACTTATTCATCTAGAAGTTTGGTGTCTATTATCATTATTTTTTGGGTGGGATGTGCCACAGGGAAATCATCCATCCCCCCCCACTTAACTACCTTCTATAATGAAAATTGGATGTCATACTATTGTAGGATAACAAGACATTATGAAAAAATCCGAGTCAATATAGGGTGTCCAAGGATGTACTTGAGTGGGTAAATATAAGAGACCAAGTGTACTTCATGATTCTACAAGTAATGCCTGAAATTTTTCACTAGAAATATAAGTGAAAGGTTGTTCTTCTCGATATCAGAATACAAGGTCTTATTACCCAGTAACATTTGAATGATATATTATAGGATGTTTTCATTATTCAAATAATTTTTATGTTCCAAGAGAGGACCAATAGATCATTCCATGCATCCATATATAAAATAAGAGGCTTTTCTTCTATAGGGGGAATAAAGACTGATGGGTGTAGTAGGTAATTTTTTATATTCTAAAAATCTTCATGGAAATCTTCATCCAATTGGAAGGTGACTCCATTATTCCTTATCTTAGTGAATGGGAGAGATTTGATAGCTAGGTTGGATATGAATTTTCAAATATAAGTGTGGTTCCCTAGGAGCCCCCTTATTTCTTTAAGATTCCAAGGGGGTGACATTTCTAGGATTGTAGTATTTTTTTTCATATAAACCTCAATGCCATGGTGGAATTATATAAATCCAATGAATTTCACATATATTACCCCAAAACCACACTTTATAGGATTAATCTTCGAACTATGATACTATAACTTGTTGAATATTGTTTGAAGATATATGAGGCGATCACATCATTGTTGAGATTTAACCACCAGGTAATCAACATAGAATTCAAATATTCATCCCAATAAAGGTTTAAAGATATTATGCATGTAATGTTTGTAAGTTTCACTAAAATTATTTAATCCTAATGGCATGAAATGGTAGAAGAATATCCCTTGAGTTACTCTGAAGGTAACGGCTTCTTCATAAGTAGGGATATATTTATTTGATTATTCCACAAATACCCATCCATAAAGGACAAGGCTTGGAAGCCAGCATCCTCATCAATAAAAAGTATTGTTATTAGCAATGGGGAATCACCCTTCAGGAATTTTCAATTAAGGTCTCTGAAATTAGTGCATACCCTGATATGCCCATTCTGGACGATGTTGGAAATCCATTTTGGGCACTGTACCTCTTGAATAATTTTGGATTTGATCAATATGTAAACTTCCAATTATATGTTAGTATTACGAGATGGGTGTATTATCCAAGATATCTACTTGAAACCCATGTGGCCATAAAGAAAGACTCAGTGATGATTAGACACATCAAGGTTCATCCTGAGCATCTATGTATAATTCCAAGAAAACATGTATTAGTGATTCTTTAGAAATTCAATATACATATCCAACTCCTTGAGAGGCATGGTGGCACTAATCAATATAGTATTTGGGTATTCCAATGTTCTCAAATTAACCTACCAAAGATAATAGATGGTGGTGGAGATTCTATACTCAAATATAGGATGGGCATTCGTGAGGTCATCCTCATATTATTCTATCCCTTTATTCATGGAGGAATTTTCAGACATGTTGGGTAATCTGGGGGAATATCCATCATTATTGATAGAAGAGAAAACATGATAAGAGAAATTGACATCCTGAACTACCAGAGTTTTTGTAAAGATATTTTGGGGATGCTTATTTTCCTTTACACATCCACTGAGGTTAGAATAGGTATGGACATCCTATGTTGCAGATAATGTCTTTGGGGAATCATCAATATTTTTTAATATCACAAGATTATTCTCGGATCCCAATAGAGTATTAGTATGCTTCCCCTTTGAAAAATCCACTTAATTTTATGTGATTTATATCATTTAAACATGTTTCAATATGGTTTGTGGTACACAATATGTTTTTGGGATCAAATATGCTTCCTCAACCATGTTTATGGGAAAAACATAGTCACTATTGGGAATTCTCTAAATATTCACAGGGGAGGTCCTTAAGAAATTAGGAGATGAAAATTTTACATAATCATACACCATTAGCTATTTTCCTTCCCTCATATAGAAACTTTACTCAGTGTATATGGAATCATAGGACTTGAAGGAAGTTCTTTCACCATGTAGTATGCCAAAATTTTCATTGATGGGGTACTTAAAGAATTAATAAAATGTTAATGGTACAACTATGTGTATATAGAGCCAGGTTCTTGCAAGAAGGATATTATATCTAGTTTTTTTTCTGGATAACCATGAACTCAACATTAGATGTGGGTTCCCCAAACTCATATTTGAGGTTATCTTTCTAAGTAGCCTTTTCTTTCTCTTATCATACACTTAAATGGTTAGCTTCATCGAGGATAAGTCCCCATCACTATATCCTAAATGTCAAATGGTAAAAATAAATATGAGGTTTATCCCCAAACCATTTCAACTATATGCCTTTAGTTGTCAATATTATCTAGTTTTTAAGAAACATATAGGGATATGATATGTCCTTGGTTGACCTCTTCATGGTCATGATCAGTGAATGAGATGGTGGCATGACATAGTATCCAATTAGTAAACCTCATCTATCATGAATTCTATCTCAAACTTTTGTGGGATCAGTAGGGCCTCAATGAGTGAATTTCTGAGTGCTTTTGAAATATGAAGAGTATCCAATTTTGAGAGTTTAGATAGAGAAACCACTAACTACTTCAAAATTTTGTATTTTTTTACGATAGTTTTGTGATTCCCATGGTGGGGTTTCTTATTATTATGTGGTTCAGGAGATGAGGTGTTTGGGATGGATGGGTCTAGTTCTTAATAAGAGGTTAAAGGAGAATATACTGTGAGTGTAATAGGTTTCATTGGTCTTCCCCGTTTTCTGGGTTGATAAGACAATCACACCCCTGCCAGTCAGTCATTAAAAATGAATTGTCCTGACCTATAATTGGAAGTTTCTAGGAAATATCCATGATTTTTTGGGCTTTCTAAAGTTCTCTCCCATGGGTCTCATTCTCATATATGGAATCCCTGACTATGTGATTGAAATACTGGGTTTGACCATGCTTGTGCAATCCCTATATCCTCGACTTCTGCGCCCTCAGCCTCTAGATCCTTAGTTTTGTATAGATAAATCATACTCAAGAGAATATTCATCATTAAATAAGGGGTATGTTAATTGAATTACATTAATAGTATTGAATATGTGATCTTCATCTAATGAGGGATCTTTTTGGTGGTGTCGTTCCCATTCTTCGGATGTTGAGGGAAAGAAATATGAAAGTGTTAGAGTTCATGTGGTAGTTTGATATGAATATTATTCTTGTGCCTTTTACTATGAATGATGATTACGTCTTCCTCTAAGATTCATGTTTAATGATACCTCCCTAGGTACCAGGATCATTTCTAGTTTGCGAAGCTATGTTCCCAAGGTGGCACGAACTTGGTTAACTATATTTCGATTCATCCAGTTATTAAACTTCTATCCATGCATGGATGAAACTTCTTTCCAGTCACCCTCTTATTTTGGTTGGGTAATGGTTACACAAGTAACTTATGTTTTTGATTTATCCAAAAAATCACCTTTCTAGAATCAACCATGACTTATAGGACATATTTGAAGAAAAATTAGTTCTAGATTGTGTGGTCCAGTCTTCTATGGGAAGGAAAGTAGTCTGGAAGGTCTGTGAGGTTGAACTCAATGATTTTTCGATGCTATGATATCTTAAGTAGGTTATTTTACATGTATATAATGAAATAAATGGTAAAATTATCATTTTATAAGGATTATAATTTTTTCATCAGTTCCCCAAATCGCGAGTGACCCTGATCTATTTTTTTTCTTTCAGATGAGGGTGACTTTGATTTTTCTATCACTCGATGTGAGGTACCATATGATTTGGGGCTTCTTAGGTTCTTGAACTGGCACTAAATTTGGTTTGATGATAATTGTAGCTATCTCTTCACTACCATGAATTTTTCCCTACATCATGGGAATGGGATGAGATTTATCCAGGGTTCATAAAATGATATCTTATAGGTGTTGTTCTATATCTACAAACTCAAGGAACCCACCTAGATACTTTATTGGTATTAAAGGTGTTTTCATCTCATCTCTAAGTTTCCCAACACAAAGTTATATAAATTGATCTTGTGAGATAGGGATACTGAGTGAATAGGTTAAACCTTTCCATATGGTGATGAAGTCAGAAACGCTATAATTCTCACATTGATTGTAATTTGTGAGGTTAAAAACATCATTTTCCTTAACATGGAGCTGAAATGATAAAGGAATTGATGATGAAGATCTTTCCATCACAAAATAGATCCTACTGAAAGGCAATTATACTAAAGAAAGGATGCTCCTACTAGAGTCTATACAAAACATCTTAGTTTTTTCACCTCTTTCTGATCATGAGGGCCCATCATCAGGCCACATATGAACACAAAGTGAATGTGGTACTGTTATATATCTTCTACATCGTTAAAGGTTAAGAAGATTGGTTTTCAAAAATTAGAAGGGGGAAATGTATCATCCATCCATTTATTATATGAATACTTTTTGGACTGTAAGGGGGGATTATGCACTTCCTTGAACTCCATTAGAGCAACCAAGGATTCAATAGTGTTGTGATGTTTTAGAGGCATCACATTCTGAACCACCAATAGTCTATACGGAGTAGGAGAGGATTGATAAGGTGGCCCCATTTTCATATCCTACTGATTCTTGATCTATGACATGACTAAATGATCACCCTGATGGGGGAGAAGCTATCACTTCAGTGGAGTAATGTTTAAATCATCCTCAACTTTCTTATTTATGTAGGCTGACTTCCTGGTTCTAGAGCCATCATGATGCTCAAATTCCACTCTTATAGAAAAATTAGCTATATCTTGAGGCATGAGAGGAGGGATATTGGTTTTTTTAAATATGATATATAGAGGGAATATTTCCTTAAATTAGTTCCACATTGATTTGTTTGAGATTCTATATCTCATTCTCAAACTATGCCATCCATTACTTTGTGAAGATGATTTCAGATCCTTTGGGTGGTGAGTGGGATGTAGCCACACCTTTCCCTTTATCCTTGGAAAATTTATGCTAAGGAGGGAATAATTCATCATTCATAGGTTCTAGGTTTTTAATCCTTCTCTGATTTCATGTACATTCTACCTCAGTTTGTGCATCCACATTGCCTACCTCTTGAGGAACTATTTTTGTATTGTACCCCTATATGTTTACATCTTGGTCCACATCATTTTCTATATTGATTGTGATGACGTTAATTGAGATGTATAGGAAAATGTTAGTTATCCCATCACTTTCCACGCAATAGGGTGATTACATACCACTTAATCCTCCTTTAGAGGTTGTATCAGGGTCATTTCTCTAACCCCTGAAAATATTGGACCATTTTGGATTATGATCCTTTTGGGGTTTTATTTCCTTTAACACATTTTCCCCTATCTCAGTCTATGAAGAGTGACCTTAAGGGAGTTTTCATTCATACCTTTTGAGAAGAACCCACATGAAAAAGTTATTCCTAATGATAGGAGGAATAGCTGGGATGTCGACCATCGATATTTTCCTCCCAAACCGGGGAAGATTGGTTCCTTCCAGGATGATGATGATGATAAAAATTCTCCCAGCCCTATAGGATGGGGATGATTCGGGGCCACTATTTGAAATTTAAGATCCCATTTTCAAGGATTTAATGATTTAGTTAAGGATATAATGGTTTTTGAGATGTAAATTAAGATAAAAATCCCCCAACCTTGTGATCTTTGGTTGATTTGGAATTGATACTGATTTCCCCAGGACCCTCTTGGGGTATGATGAACTTGGTGGTGTTGATTGAGATAGAAATCCCACCAGACCTGTGGGATGGGTTTGATATGCATCCACCATCGATATTTCCCAGATCCTCTCAGGGTTTGATTACCCTAGGGGTGAATGTGGTGGTAAAAATTCCCCCAGCTATATGTGATGGATTCAATCCTAGATGGATGATATTTTGGTAAATTTGATTTCTCACACGTGTATTCTGGGATGATATAGGTGCAATAGCTACTTTTGATGAGAGTCACTTCTTACAAGAAGTTGTTGGGTAGTACACAAGTTTGGATTTCTTGTTTGAGATGTGTTACCATTTTTTTGAGAGGCCAAACTTAGGATTTTATTTGTGTCCCTCTCCCTCCATTCGTGAAAAATATGTGTATTTAAAGTTTGAAAGTCTCACTATATTGAATAACTAACCCATGTGTTACCTGGTCCCCTGATATATCTAGCGTCTATGATATTATATGATTCCATATCCAAGGATTCTTGCTGTTTTGGGGATATGGTGAAATGAAACACCCTACAATCTCCTCATCCTTAGATAAAAATGTATGATGGGGATTTTGTGATCAGTTTTAGAAGAGTTGGGGTGAATTGGTAGAAAAACTTGATACAGATTTCTTATCTTCTTTTTTGTTCTTCGGTCTCAGGCCATATAGATTGCAGACAATTCCATTTGAAAATATAGTCTATTTATGGTATGAAGGTGACACTCGTATCTTGGATAAGGTATTTGACTAACCATTAACCACTGATGATTCACCCAGATATTATGGAATATGTAAGGAATGCACTCGATTTCTAGCTCATATAGGATCTCATAGTCGGAAGTGTTGATGTGTCAAAACATGGTTGTGTGGTTGTTTCTATCTAACTCTCACCATATATCCATGTCAGACTCTTCATTGTTGGATTCATATTCCTCCCGACACTAGACCATAAAGATCACTTCTCTGGGTCTCCTACTAACTAAGGAGAGGTGTTTCTGATATTTTATGAGGCACAATATACCTATGGCCTTGTCATTTCCAACACCTTTCTATAAAAAGGTTTCTGGGTTTTGAGAACCTCTCTTTATGAAGATATACGGTAAAGGGGATAATTCTATTTTTTGGGAGAGATATTATTAAGGGAATTTTGTTCCCAATAGATATTAGAAGTAATGTTTCTATGATCCATCTCTATAGTATTGCGAGGAAGACTATTGATGTAATGATCAAATTCTACTTTGGTTGATGAGTTGAAGGACCCTTGAGGTGTTGTGTATATGCATAATATAGCCTCAATGACACTTTTATTAAGCATATCAGGAATATGAGCTTAATTCTATGTCATGGATGAAATATACCGACCTTTGTTTTAGGGTTGAGAAGGGATATGAGCCTACTGCATGATGGTTGTTGAAATATGTTGATAACCTTATGGTGCGGCAGAGATGCGAGCCTTCTACTAATAAGATTATAGAGTATGTCAGTGAGCCTCTATATCATCAACATGGATATGATCTTTCTTATGAGTTGATTACAAAATATTTTATTCCATCCTGGATGAATAAGGGGTATAATCCCATTTCATTTATCAATTCACCATTAGAATATACTAATCAACCACCAAATTGGGATAAGGGTTATAAGCCTCCATCTGTATATCCTTTTAAGTATGCTGGTAAAATCATTCATTGGTGGATGTAGGGATATGATATTGACATATATAATCTATTAGAATATTTCTAGTAGCTTCATTGATAGGGATATGAGTCTTCTCTATGGTGATTTCCATATTATAATTAAAAACATCAGTTGGATTAGGGATATGAGCCAGATATTGTGCTTTTGGAGTATGAAGTTGGTATTTTTAGATAGGAATGTGCACCTATACTAGGGCATGTAATAAAATAACTTGGTTATACATTGTCAAAATAGGGATATTATCCTAGTCCAGTGCCTCATCCTTTACTATAATATTCCAATAATCTTCTTGGATGAGAGCTAGAATGTGTGCCTACTCTAGAGTAGTAATTTGTTTATATTGATCATGGTGATATGGTTCTCTGGCGGTTAGGATATGGATATGTTCCTATCACTGCATCTGTACCTGATCTGAAATATGTCAGTGAAGCTAAACTACTGTTGGTAGAATGTAGTGACACTTCATCAATGTGGGTACAAGAATATAGGCCTTCACATTCTCTATCTCCAATATATACTGACAGATGTCATTGATTTAAATAAAGATATAATCCCAATCCATTCCTCCTCATGCCATTGGAATATACTGATGAACTTCATGCATGGGGGAAGGGATATGTGCCCCCCATTCTTGTTCCATGAATATGTTAGGTCAAAATTGGATTTCAGAAAGTATAGCGGGGGGGGGGGGGGTGAATAGAAAAGATTAATATTTTAAATGAATGGATTAATTAACAAAGTTAATTAGAAGAGTTAATTATAAGAGTTAGTTAGTATTAGAAATAAAAGAATGAACATAATAATTTTTATACAGGTTCAATACAAAGTGGACCTAGTATAGTCGTATACCTTTCTACTCAGTTAAAGATATGTTGGGAACTACATAATTTTTAAAGGTGAATCCTAACCCAATTTAAAAATACTTTTTCTAGTGGAAGAATAACTAGACACCAAACTTTTTTATGGGGATTCACAACCCAATTAAAAATATAAATATAGATATTAGGAGTCATAACCAATATGGTATT
Organism: Viscum album; assembly: GCA_963277665.1. Lineage (NCBI taxonomy): Eukaryota > Viridiplantae > Streptophyta > Magnoliopsida > Santalales > Viscaceae > Viscum > Viscum album. Next base: position 353,840,323 of record OY728159.1, read on the forward strand.
GACTTTGGAATCTAGGAGTCACAACTTGAAGGAAGGAAAAATCTTTTTTTATGTAAAAGTATGAAGAGAAAGTGGGACTATGTGAAAGATGTGAAGAAGTGTTATAAACTAATAAAAATCATAAGAAATAGATAAAAGAAGAATAAAACACTAGTATTAGTTTTTGAGTGTTTGATCAACTTGATTTTATCTTTAAGGTAGTATAATTTGAATACATTTTTGTTCAACCCCTGAGAGATCGTCTAGTCATAGTAAAAATAATGTACATTATCACTTGAAGGTTCACAGTGTATGAACACTTTTATCACTTTAATTAATATGAACTCATCATGTATTAATTTTATATATATATTAATTTTTTCTAGGTATCCTTAACTCCTTTAAATAAAAAATCCATATTGAATACACACTCAAGAAAACCATTATAACAAACCAAAATAATTAAAATGATAAAACTGGATTATCAGAGAGAGAGAGAGAAATATATTATTGTGGCATAATATTCACTCAATCTTATGACTAAAATATAAAAAATTAATGACTAATTAAAATTAATTTTAAATCACCTGTTAAATACTTTAAATAATCTTCACAATAATATGTCAAATATAATTCCCATAAAAATTGTATGTTTGAATTTAAAAATAATAAATTCAAAACAGTCTGTTTAAAACAAGCCGTAAATATGTGGAGAAATTAAAAAATTAATAACACCACTTTAAAAATATTAAAATAGTTTCAAATAAAATTAATATATTAAACAATTAATTTAGAAAAAATTAAATCAAATAAAATTATAATAATAAATAGGATTTCTGAGTCTCAAAGCAACATGTTTTATGTGTGAGAACAAAACACATTTTAACAATCCTAAAAACTTTTTTAAAATAATTAAAATCAATTTTCTTATGTAATATATAATTAATATGAATTTATAAAGTCATTTTAACAAATTAGATATATGAAATGAACATGAACAAATGATAATATGAAATAAAACAAAAAACAAATCATTATTTTCTATAGGAATATCATAAATTTTATTAGGAAAAAACCACATATGATTTTTTCACATAGGTGAATTAACCACCTATTATAATCATGTAAGGGATTCACTACATAGTAATTTCATTAATGGAAATCACATAAGTGATTAAATATATAAGTGGATTCACATATCCAAATTCCTCACGTAGGAGTTTTTCTTTACGTAGGTGAATTAGCCACATAGGGGAATCCACATAGGTCATTCACATATAGAATTCACATAGAGAATTATCCATAGGTGATTCATGTAAATTATTCATAATGTAAGTGATTTTGTCATATATAAGAATTTATAATGTAAGTGAATTGCTCATGTAAAGTAATTCTTGAAAACTATCGACATATTGTATTTTCAAATTTCATAGCTAAAAAAGACATGATAAAGGAAGAATTAGATTTGGTTCATTTTGAATTATATTTATAAAATTTAAATATATTTAAAAATAAATAATTATCAACTTAATAATATATATATATATATATATATGTATCTTATTTTATCATAAATAAATCGAAGAAAAAATGTTTTGAAAAACTGTTGAAATCAGATTGGAAATATTCAATGACTTTAGACCTAATTAAGACACAATATAAATTTATTCAGAAGTTGGTTTCTTATAATGAAATGTAGTAAATCATCTTATCTTTCTAAAAAATCATCACTCAATTCAGTGTTATATAGACTGTGATATAGTCAAAATACATAGGAAAACTGAAACTAAAAAAATGACTACATGGATTCAAAATCAGGTACATGAATAATGAATTGGATACATGGTTAAAAAAAGGGCTACATCATGTACAATGAATTTTTCTATAAGGAACAATATAAAAAAATATAAATGATATTTTGAAGTCCCCAATTACATATTTATCCTAGTAACTTAAAATAAAAATTTATATAACTTATTATGAAAAATCAAAACTTGAAATCTAAATAAATTTTAATTATTAAAATATTATGATATAATAATTATTGAGAATAATTTAAATAAAAAAAATTAAAAGATATAATATATATAACAATATTAAAAAATTTAATTGAAAAAAATAAACATTTAAACAATAGATAATATTAAGAAAACATGAGAGGAGTTGTAATCATTAAAAATAAAAAGACATGCATGCTCATGCACAAACAATAACACCTTTTTTGTATGATTAAAAAACCAAACATAAAAAACCCCCAAAAAATATCCCCCATTTTGTAATTATACAGAAAAAATTTAAAACATATAAAAAAATTTAAGGGAAATATAATCCACTTTTAATACTTAGAATTAAATACAGTGAACACATTTATTTTCAAAAAATGTTTGATATAAAAAAAGAAAAATATTTTACAAAATACAATTTTATGAAAACTAAATGTTTAAACAATGATTTAACATCATATAGGATGTATGATAGGTTTTAAAATAGTTATATATAGAAAAAAATGTACATCAATTAAACCAAAGTAATCTAATAAGCATATTTAATATTTTACAGATTACATATAAATAAAAAATTCAACATATAATCATAATGAACATCCCCATAAATTTATAAAAGCATAAAAACCATTAATATTCCAACATTCCAAGATCTAATTCAAGTTTTTAAAATTAAGAAAATTCTAAAGTCACAATGAAGATATCTGTAAGTTTATTTTCAGTTGAGATAAACTCTAAAACAATATCTCCATTATTCACATGATCTCTTATTAAATGAAGTCTAACATCAATATTATTTGTTCTAGAATATTGTAATGGATTATTTGAAATAAAATTTCATATATATTATCATTATTCATAGGTAATTTATAAAGATAAATAAGAAATCACATAATGTTTTCTTAATCCATAAGCTTTGATCATAACAATTGGCAATAACAATATACTCAGCTTCTGTAGTAGACGAATCAACAGATAATTGCTTCTGAGAAGACAAATAAATTAAAAAATTTATAAGAAAATGACATATATCTGATGTGATTTTTTTTCAATTTTACATCCTCTAAAATTAGAATCAGAATATGATATTAAATAAAAACAATTATACTTAGATAAAAAAAATAAGAATTAATAGTTCTTTTAACATATCCAATTATTCTTTTCATAGATTTAAAATTACCTATTTTAGGATCAACTTGAGATATTGCATATAAAAAAAACTAAACATGATATCTAGACTAGGAGTAGTTAAATAAATCAATATACCTATTATGCCTATATAAAATTTACCAGAAACACTGTCAGAGGATAACCCCCTGACCATTTATTTAATAAAATGAAAAGGATAGTAAACAAGTACCACAAGTTGAAAAAAAATATAACATATCAAAGAAACCATACCTGTCATCACATCTAGGATGAGAAGCCTCCTCCGCATTAGCCGATTCCCATTCTGAACATTCATACTAATTGGGTTCCTTCACATACTTCGTTACAGGTTCATTCATTCCAAGTATATCAGCTATGTGTTCCCAACCGATGACCTGGTGGGCATCGACTTTGGAAATTTGGAGTGGTCCTTCCTCGACCTTCGTCGTGATAGATTATTCATGATTCCCTGATTCTCGGTCATCTTCATCCCCCTGCCCTGAACAATCTCACTAAAAGAGGGCCTGATCAAGCCTCTGTCATTTTCCTTGCCACTATCCGAGTAGTCCCCCCATTTTCCAAAAATACGGACCTCATGGAAGCCATCTTCCCCTCCTCGGCCTTCCTGAGATTGACAATTAGGGTCAATCAGGGCCAGACACTTAGGCTTCTCCAATAATTCATGACTGTCCATAGTCCCTTTCCCCAAGACATCCTTCCCAATTCCATCCTCTAGAGAATAGATCCCTAGCTGTACACTTCCACCTTCATCTATTTGAACATCCTCCTTCGCGTTCAACTGTTCCACTCCTTGTAATCGGTATTCAGTCTCAATTGCAGCCATCATAGCAGCATAACACACCTCTTGTATTTGAGACCTACCAATAACTTCCAAGACCTCCACGGGACAACTCTCACAACTTGCAGCGTGAGCCTCAATCAAAAGCTCCGGCTCCTTGCAGTCACCTACATCCTTCCCACTAGAATCAAATAACGGACGGACCTCTTGTTGTGAGGGATTGATTACACTCGATGGATCCCCCATGTCACCAGTCCCATGGACACCAGTAGAACAATTCTGGCCAACCCCTAAAACTGGATCACTCCTAAGTTGACTAAACACTGAAGAAACCAATGGATTATGGAGCACTTCCCCATCACTCAATGCAATCCATTTCACCAAGCCATTCATGGGATCGGTTGTAGGTCCATGACCAAGAGACCTACCTAACTTCTCCTTCAGACCATACATCCTCTCGGTCGTTTCTTCACCTTGGAATTTTGAACTATATAAACTTTAATATCAATAGATTTTCTAGATGATTCAACATCTAATTTAGAAATATTACTCATAGGAGTTTTCAATTATTTTAAAGAATACATACCAAACCTTTTAACTAATTCTTTATCATACTTGGATTGATTAAGAAAAATCCTATATTTCATTTGAGAAATTTGAGTTCCAAAAAAGAACAGTAATTATCCTATTAAGCACATGTCAAACAAAGATGCCATAAAATTAGAAAAATCATTATAATGAATTTCACTAGAATAACCAAAAAATATATAATAAATATAAATTTTCATAGTTAAAATATCATTAGAATTTATTTTAATAAATAAATCAGGATCAACATTACCTTTATTAAAACAATTATTTAATAAAAACAATTAAATCCTCTCATACCATGCACAAGGTGCTTCTTTGAGACCATATAAAGGTTTAAATAATTTTAAAAAAGTTTGGGAAATTTTTCATTTTCAAAACCAGGTGGTTGTTTAACATAAAATTCTTCATTTATGAAACCATTTAAGAGAAAAAATTTTACATCTATTTAAAAAAATTTAAAACCCTAAAAAAAGTGAAATTAGAAAATATTCTTATAGCCTATAGCCTAGAAACATGTTCAAATTAATCTTAAAATTATATACCTTCTTCTTGAGATTATCCTTGAGAATCAAGTCTGGATTTATTTTAATAAATTTATCCAGATTCATCCCGTTTGTTTTTAAAGATCCATTTAGTTTAAATTACCTACTTATCCTCAAAAAATTCAACTAGAGACTAAAAATTATTTCAAAAAAACTAATTAAGTTCATATTTCATATCAATCAACCAATTTGAATTATTTAAATCATTAATAGAATAAGTAGGAACAAGTTCAAAAACTAAAGAATAGTTAGCAAAGAAATTTAAATTATATCTTATGGTTTTCATACCAGAACCAACATTACCAACACATTGTTAATGAGAAGATCTGTATGAATCCCCCATGATCTATTATTTTATTGAGAATCATTTTTCTCCCACTCAATAGATACATTATCTAGAGTTTTTTTCACCAAAATTGAAATCCCTAAAATCATCTTCAATATTTTCCAAAATAAATTTTTGGATATCACATGATTAATCGAACTTTATATGTACAAATTCTTCAACAATCATGGTTTTATTATTATAAAATCTATAATATTTATTGTTAGAATAATAAACAATAAAGACACCTTCAACACTTTTAACATAAAACTTATATAAATTATATTTCATATTAGATAAAAATGTTACAACCAAAAGATTTAAAATAACCAACCTTTTGTTTTCTACCATTAAATAATTCATAAGGGGTTTTAATCAACAAAGGACTAACATATAATCTATTAAAAAAAGAGAATTAATTATTAATACATTATTCCCAAACATATTTTGGTAAACTATATTCAATAATCATAGTTCGATACGTCTATTGAATAGTTCTATTTACCCTTTCCACAAAACCATTTTATTGTGGTGTTCTAGGAGAAGAAAAATTATAAGCATAACCATTTTATTCACAAAATTTTTGAATATTAAAATTAATAAATTCTCTTCCATTATCAATTCAAATAGAAATAATTAAACCACCTTTCATATTTTGTACTATATTACAAAAGGAAATAATTATATCAAAGGTTTCATGCTTATGAGATATTAAATAAACCCATGTAAATTTATTGAAATCATAAAAAATAACAAGAACATATTTCTTTCCACTTAAACTAGTAGTTTTCATTAGATAAAATAAATCAATATGTAATAATTCAATGGGTCTAAAAGTATAAACATGTTTGGTGGATTTGAAAGATTCTTTATGCTTCTTACCTTTTAAAAATGAATCACAGACAATATCTTTACTTACATTTAACTTGGGTGAATCTAAAACATGTTCATGCTTGGAAAAAATGTGTATTATTCATAAATGAGAATTTCCAAGCCTTCTATTCTAAACACCATCATATGTTTCTATAACATCAATACACTTAAAATTTTGATTATATAAATCAAATAAATAAATATAAAAATATTATCTTTTCTATTAGCAAAATATAAAACATTTTCATTTTTAAAAACAAAAAATTTATTATCTTGAAATTCAATATACATACCCACAATACATAACTGTAAAATAATAATTAAGTAATGCTTCAAATATTCAATGTATATAACTTTAGAAATTACAACAATATTAGAAATTTCTACTTCACCAAAACCATTAACCTCACCTTTAGAGTTATCTCTAAAACTTAATGGGCCTCAATCTTTTTTGGTATATGAAATAAAATTTGATTTTTCACCAGTCACGTGTCAGTATCAACCATTTTCCATGTATCATGTGTCATTCTTGAGACACCCAAGGCATTTTTTCTACAAAATTCAATTAATTTAAATTTTTGTTATCCAGGATTTTTTGTGACCAACTAGTCTAGCAATATAATTAATAGGTACCCATATAGTTTTAAAAAATTTATTGTAAGGTAATATATAAGATAAATTATTGGAAATAATAGTCTTGTTAAAACCAAGATACCGAGGATATCTAAGAGAACATTCATTATCATAATGTCATTGCATAAAAAATTTAAAGCATGTAACATAAGAAAATTTTCTAGCAGAAATTTTAATAAATGTAGTCATGTATAATTTAAGAATATGATGATTATAACCAAAACAATTTTTATCTTTATTTAGATTGATCCAAGATACTATATTTCTATCCTTTTTCCTTTCCTTGAACAAAATTTTGTAAGGTCTCTTTTAAACCTACTAATTCCTTTTTATGATTATCATTTTATTTTGGAAAAGTCTCAAAATCATTATAGATATTACCTTTAAAACATGATATTGAATTTATTATTTCATCCTTGAGAAAATCATTCTCCTTAATGAATTTATTACTTTCTTGGATAAGACTTTTATTTTTTTATTTTAATTCTGTATACAATTCAATAACACTTAAAACAATTGTTTTTCCAGTTTTTCATTTTCTTTATATAACTCATAAAAGATGTACCATCACTATCAGAATAATAACTAGAATCAGAATTATTAATAACCTCATTTATATTTATCACCATCAATTATAGGTTAACTATCTCTTTTTTACATTCAAATTCGTCACTTGAGTTTGATACTCCAATGAAACTTTATCCAATATGATATGCATGTTTCAATTCTTTCTTGTATTTTTTTATCCCAACCTTCTTAATTCAGATTAGGGTATTTATATTTGATATTTTCCCTCTTTCTACAAATATAACACATTACATCTGGTCCATATGTGTCCCCCTTTATTTCCTTTCGATCATTCCTTTTATCATTAATTGGTCTCTTTTTGAACTTTTTATTTCTCTTCATCAACTTATAAATACATTTCCTTATTTTTAAAATCTGTCATTTTCACTATCTTATGACTTAGATTTAGAAGAGTTATAATTAGAATTTATATGATATTTTTAAGAAATACCTTTCTTATTTGTATTATATTCTTCCTCAATATTCTTTATCTCTAGTTCATATTAAAGAAATGATCTGATGAGGTTATCCAATGTGTATTCTTTGAAATTATAAATTTTAAGGATCACAACATTCTTTTCATGACACATATTTGGTAGATATATTAGGGATATTTCTACTAGTACAACGTTCTCCAAATATTCTCCAAGGTAATTTATCCCATTCCAAATTCTTTTGAATTAGTGGAAAATTTGATTTTCAATTTTGTATTGACCCATATTGAGGTCTTGGTACTCGGATTTAAGTATTCTAAGATAGGTTTATATAAATTTTTCTGAGCCAAGATGAGTAACTTATAGAATTTTATAAATGTCATGACATTTTATATAAGAATACATGTGAGTAAAAACACTTCTATTAAAAACACAGTATAAAATATTAACAACATTGAAATTTAGCACATATCTGTATAATAGTTTCTTGTAAGTGTATATGGGTCATATTTTGGTAGAGTATATGATTTTACATGACTGATCAGTGTTATATGATTAATTTTTTGAGGAATTCCTCCATTTAGGATCTCTAGTATCTATAATCATTACCATCAATGTGAGGTGGATTCTAAGGAATACAAACATCATTTACATTTAATCCTTCCATTTTGAAGATATCTTTCCTTACACTGTGAGTTCTAGGAATAATTTATCACAATAAAATATAAAAAAATAATCTATAAAAGGATTTTCTAAATTCTAAAAGGTAAAAATATAATACAAATTATTTGGTCATAATAGGATGAAAAAAAGGATTGGGGGGGGGGATGAATAGACCAGATTAAAATTTTAAATGAATGTATTAATTATCAATGTTAATTAGAAGAGTTAATTATAAGGGTGATTTAGCAATATAAACAAAATAAATAACACCCTGATTTTTATATAGGTTCATTCCAATGTGGACCTAGTCCAATATTATACCTCTCTACTCAGTGAGAGATCATTTGTGCACTTCCTAGTTTTTAAAGGGAAATCATAACCCAATTACAAAATGATTTTTATAGAGGAAGAATAACTAGATCCTGCCTTTTCTATGAGGAGTCACAACCTAGTTAAAACCATGAATTTAGATACCTTGAGTCACAACCCAAACAGTTTTTAATTTATAATCTGGGAGTCACAACCTGAAGAATGGAAAATTCTTTTGTATGTAAAATCATAAAGAGAAAGTGATAGTACATAAAAGATGGTAAGAAATATTACAGACTCAAGAAAACATGATGAAATAGATATAATACAAATAAAACATAGGTACTAGTTCTTTAATGTTTGATTGGATGGATCATCTCGTCAAGGCATTATATGTTGAAGAGGTTTTTTGTCATCCATTGAGAGATATCCAATAGTATTAAAAACGTTGTATAGGATCCATTGAAGGTTTGAAGAGTATGAATACATTTTATATATTTAATTAATATACACTCATCATGTCATAATTGTATATCTCTATGTATTTTCTCTAGTAATCCATGAGTCCTTTAAATACAAAGCTACGTGGACTAAACACTCAATCAAACCATTCGAATAATTAAAAATAATAAATATGATAAAAATAGATTATCAGAGAGAGACAGAAAGATATTATCATTGCATGATATTCTCTCAATCTTACAATAAAAATATAAAATAATATATATTGATTTGAAATAATTTTAAATAACCTATTAAATATTTTAAATTGTCTCAATAATAATATGTTAAAGATAAATCTCATGAAAATTGAAAGTTTGAATTTGAAAATAAAAAGTTCAAAGTAGTCCGCTTAAAATAATTAGTGAATATGAAGAGAAATAAAAAACATAATAAAACCAAAATAAAAATATTTAAATAGGTTTGAATAAAATTAGTACCATTTAATAATAATTTAGAAAAAATAAAATATAAGGAAAAAATATAAAATAATAAAAAAAATTTCTGAAATTTCAAAAAGCAAGTTTTATCCACGAGAATAAAAGAAATTTTGATCATCATAAAAACATGTTTAAAACAATCCAAATTAATTTACATAGGTTATTTATAATTAATATGAATTTATAAAATCATTAGAATAAATTAAATATATTAAATTAATATTCATGAAATCAAAATATGAAATAAAATGTAAAACAAAGCATTATTTTATATAGGAATTCCATAAAGATATGTAGTCAAAAATAAGATATGAGTTTTTCATGTAAGTATTTTACACATTATAAAATTTACCATATAGAATAATCATGAATGGTATTTAGTATGTTGGAATTTCATTAATGGAAATCACATAGGCGATTCACTACATAAGGTAATTCACAAATCGGAATCCCTTACATATGAGTTTTTCTCTAAGTCGGTGAAGTAGCCACATAAGGGAATCGACATAGGTGATTCATGTATGGGATTCACATATATAATTATGCATTGGTGATTCATGTAAACGATTCAACTTGTAATCAATTTTCTCACATATAGTAATTTCTCACATAAGTGAACTGATCATGTACGAGAATCCCTAAAAATGTAGATATATTGTATTTTCAAATTTCATAGCTAAAAATGACCCTAATAAAGGAAGAATTAGCTTTGGGTCTGTTTGAAGTATATTTAGAAAATTTTATTATAGTTCAATATAAACATGAATTACCTTAATATGGTATATATAACTTATTTTATAATAAAAAAACATAAGCAAAATAATTTTGAAAAACATTATAAATCATATTGAAAATATATATTGTATAAATAACTAATTTAAGACATGATATACGTCGATTTATATGTTTATTTATTATAATTAAAATTAGGATAATGTCTTAGATTTCCAAAAAAATAATCACTCAATATTTATTAATGTAGCCATAGATATATTCAAAATACTAAGGAAAACTGAAACCATAAAAATGGTTATGTGGATTCAAAATTGGCTATGTGAATAATGAATTAGCTACATGGTTAAAAAAAGGTCTATGCAGTGTATAATGATTTTTTCTAAATAGAAAAATATAGAGAATATATAAATAATATTTTAAAGTATGAAATGAAATATTTATCATATGAATATAAAATAAAACTTATAGAACATGTCATTAAAAATAAAAACATGAAAACCAAATAGATTTTTAGTATAGAAATATTATGATACAATCATGATTAAGTTTACTTTAAATAAAACACAATTAAAATGTATAATATATAAAATAAAAATTTAAAATTGTAATTGAACAGAATTTAACATTTAAGAATATGATAATATTAAGAAAACAGTAGAGGAGTGTTAATCAATAAAAAAAGAAGACATACAAGCAGATATACAAATAAAAAATGCATGCAGGCTCAATCCGAGTGAGTAGTGATACGAGCCTACTCACTATCAACCACTGGAATATACTGACAAGATTCTTTCGTGGATGTGGTGATATGTGACCACTCCCATTAATACACATATTTTCATGCCCAGTGATACCTCCTTGGTAAATGTACATGAGTGTACCAAGTTTTAATCTATTGGGTGGTGTCTTCAATAGGAAATTGAGTGGCACTTTCTGGATGATGACGGTGATGACGATTGACATGATCCATCCAAAGAAACTCTTGAATTGGGATGGAGTTGTGGTAGAATTATTGATCCACCTTCTTAATTTTAGGAAGGTTCTGATTGTTGTTCCCCAGGGATAGGTTTCCGAAGGGATTGGTGCTGTTGATAGGTTACACCGATTTTATTACATATTTCCTTGAACAAGTCATACTTTTTGGTTTCATTATTTAGAGACCTCTGCATGTGGCCCCATGGATCAATATCATACCTTGTCGGTGGTAATATTGGACCGTCATGTTCACCACCAGAAGCTGAAGGCATCAGGTGGGTGATGTTTCTTTGCAACTTACAGAGTTTAATATCGTAGATAAGGTTCCAAAACATTCAATTAATTAATAAATGATATCAGGTCAAGGTGATGTTTGTGAGAGTTTTATATGATCATAATGACAACAAGGAATATGGTCACCAACTAGTTCACTATCACAATTTAAAAAAATACTAAATTAGTTATGCATAGGTAACATAATTTTCTTTTCTTGTTCTTTGTTAAACTATTTTTCTCATGTGTAGTTTTCTTAGAGAGACAACCTATTTCATGGGAAACCTGATTATGTTTTATTATTCAAGGATTTCATATTGGGAAAACCATTTTTCATAGGGGAGACAAAAAAATGTACCAATAGATGGTTAACTGATCATTTTTATCATTTAAGATATTCACATTGGGTTCACCATTTTGTTTCTAAAATAATGGTATGATTATCTATGTTTTTTTAAATATGATTGTCGATGCCAATAATGATTAGTTATCCTATCATTACATGCTTTCATGAAAGGTTGATTATTTTTTTACGTCAATGACTGGGGGATGATGATTGATTATGGGGGGTTTTGAGTATGGTTTCACAATCATTTAAGTTAGGTTTACTATTTTCATCTCTCATGGAAACTCCCAAAGACTCCAACATCTATAATGAGTCATGAGCCTACTTTTTAAAGGTAGGTGGTAGATTGGGGTTTCAAAACCAATGAAAATTAGGAACTTATATTGGTTGAGAGGATGAGATTTTGGTATCATCACACCCTTTTAGGGGGAATTATTTTTGTTAGACCCCTTCCTTTTAAATTATTTTATTTTATAATTTCTTGGCTTTGTTTAGCCTCGTCAAAGTGCGGGTTGAGTGCATGTTTAAATTTTTTGATATTTGATGTTTTTGGTGGGTTTTCGACTCGTGCACGAGCACCACACAGTTGGCAGTAACCGTTCTATTGGCCTGGATTCCCCTACAGTTACCCATTACTTAAAATAATAAAATTTTATGGGAATGAAATAAATTAAATGTTTAAGACATAATAACAATAACATTATTGTGTAGGTAATTTTTTAATTAAAATTTTTACTAATCTTATTATCCTTAAAATTGTTATAAATATAATTATTATTTGGTTGTTATTAATTTTGTCATTATTTAAAATAAAATGAATAGAATTAAAATTTATCCTTATTACTATTTTTATTATTACTACTAATATTATTATGATTAAGAAAATCAATCTAGTTGTTATGATTATATAATTATTAATATTATTATAAACATTATCATTAATTATTATTATTATTATTATTGTTATTTTAATTGTTATAATTATTATCATTATTATTATTATTAATGATAATATTATTATGATTATCATCATAATTTTTTTTATTATTTATTTTTTTATTATTACTTTTTTGAGGGTTTATCATCCCTCCCTCTCTTTTTTTATCCCCATGCACCCCCTCTCCCATTTATTTCCCCCCTTTCCCCCTGTATCCAATCAAACCTCCCTCCCTTTTATCTCTTATGCACCCTCCTCTCTCCCCATTTATTTCCCATCTTTTTATCCCTCTCTCCCCATTTATTCCCTCTTTTCTTTTTACCAATCACGCTCACCCCTCTCCCTATACTCCCCCACGTTCATCTATTTTTTTTATTTTATCCCTCAAAACTCACCCCTATCCCCACTTATTACTTCAAACTCACACCAATATTACCCTTACCCCCCTCACGCATGCCTCCACCCCTCTGGCGCTCATTCCAGCTGCCGCTCCTCCCTCCGGCTATTCCTTCTGGTGAGTTCTCTTTCCGCATATTCTCCTCTTCTCACTAAATTTATAAGGTCTCCATGGGGGGTTTATTTTTTTACAAATCCTAAATTTTAGGGTTCATATTTATCTAAGGTTTCCTTTGGATTTAGGGTGTGCGATTTGTCTGTGGGGCATCATTATTCCTCTCGTTGAAGTTTTATTCCAATCGCATGAGGTTTCGATAGATGTTTCCAAGTTGTAATTTACTAAAGCATTTCCTTTGATGCTTGGAATTTTAAATAAATTTATAAACTAGTTTATCACCTCTATATAAACCTTTTTTAAATTATTATAATAATTTTTAATTTATTTGGTTTGTTAAAAATAGTTTTTAAATGAGTTTTTGGGTAAATTAACTAGGTTTGGCGGTACCTAGGAAGCTTGTTCAAATTTACTTTTCTCTATTAATGTGGAATTGGGTTTTTATGAAATGTATTGTGATTATTATATTACAATGACATTTTTTGTTAATGAACTTGGTTTGGTTCATATGAATTGGTTATGTTATGGATTGGTTATTGTATTAAAACACTTTGGTAAGGATTTAATGGCTTTAATGTTTCAGTTTATGTTCTTTTAAAATAAAGTGGGTGAGTGGTGATGGTCTTAATGAAGATAGTGTTTTATATAAAATGGTTTTTGGGTAACCCTTTGGATGTGTGATGCACCATTTTATGTTTAAACATCCATGGGTTCACTAGGTAAACACATGTGGCTACAAATAATTATGGTGCATAAAATGGTGTTTTTAATAAAAGCATTGGTTCCACAATATGAATCTTCAGATTATAAAGGATGAGGCTTATTTTTTAAAAATTTTAAAGGACGAGTTTAAATGTATTTCTGAAGGTTTTGGTCCATTGGGACTTGAAAAATTCTTTGGCTTGTGCGTTTGAAACTTTGTACTCGTTTGGCTCTTGGTGTGGGTTTTGGTGAATGTTTTCTTAAGGGCTCATTGGGATTTGTAAACTTAAAAGTGGTATTGGTATGCTTTTTTCTATAAATGTATTTTAACATGTTGAGTTAAGGCCTGTTTTGCACTTTTAACCTAAGGGTAATGTTTTTACTAACATTTAAAGGGGATTGTGATTTGACAAAAGTGAATGCCTGGTTGGAAATTTTGACCGTTTTATGAAATGTTTTAAATGTTTAATAGTATGGCGGCCTGGTTGGCACCTTCGTGTGATATGAAATGTATGTATATAAATATGGAGAACCTTTATAGGAGGTATATACCTTAGGGGTTATCATATATTGGTTTTTGTGTTTGGGGTAGGCAAGTGCAGTGAGATGAGTCACACATACGAGGGACTCTTACTTACACAGTATTACTATAACCACCATGGGGTCCTAGGTGTCTTATAGATTATATAATGACAGTTACTCACTAGTCCCGATTAGAAGGGTTGGTTCCTCCATGGTATATATAGAGTCGAAGTGGGATTTTCCTCTAATTTTGTCGTGTGGGTGATCAATGTTATATAAACTATGGGACTTCACCATACACTGGCAGGTGGTTATGAACTGAGTGCATCCAGGGGTTGTCTAGGGATGTTCAGGATCACCCATGGTTACAACTTGTATTTCTTGTTTATTTTCTGCTACACTGGTTTATTTTCAACTTGTATTGTTTACTTCTATCCCTTTTTCACAACTATGATATTACTTGTTTGGTTTTTTTTATAAAATGGTAAACTATTTTTGAAATAATATATGGTGTGAGTTAGTTATCATAGTGGAAAAATGTGTTTTTTTTTAAATTTGAAGAACTTATTTTTATAATTTAATTTCCAAAATTGTGTCCTCAGACAACATTGGGTAAGGAAACACTTGGATTCAGCGGTTTACTTTTGGCATCCCTACTGAGTATTTTAGTGCTCACACCTATCCTTTACCATTTCAGTTGGAGGTTCAGATGTTTTTCAGGATTTTCCTTAGTGTTTTTTCATGTGGGAGTATTTTTGGGATTGTGGTTGGAGGTGAACAAGGGGTCACATAGAGATTATTTTAGTGTGGTCTTGTTTCCAGTTTTTTTCTTTTAGTGGTAATTTGTATCTGGATCAGTTAATGTTTATTTAATATCCAGTTGTCAATTTGATGCATACTCTATCTGTTCTATTTATTTATCCGATCTTGGTTTTATCTTTTGGAATTAAATATTTCCCTCATGTGTAATTTTATTCCCGAAACTATTTTCCGTCCTGGGGGGAATGGGAATGCCCCTAGGGACTTTCCACGGACTGACTCGGGTGTCCGGTTCAGGGTCGACCCAGGCTGGTTCATGAAAAAATGGTATCAGAGGAGGCCCTTGTTATTTGGGGTGTTTGGTAGATGGAGATTAAGACTGTCAGGACTCGAGAGGTAGGTGTAGGGAGGGAATAATGAACCCTTGATCATTCCTAACCATGAGTTTCCAAGGGTAGTCTAAGATTTGACTCTTGCGTCTTTGTTTTGGATTTAGGGATGTAAATAGAGACAAGTCGGTGTCACATAGTGACCTCACATGGAGTAGTGACCCATGTAAAGTCCTAGTGCACAGTTTAAATTCCTCATAGTTTTTTATTCTTACTTGGATAGTGGATCACTACCATGTTTTCTGGTTAAGTGTAACTATTAGTTCCTCATTCCGGTGGTTCTTTGTAATTTGTACTCTATTTGGTCCTAGTTAGTGAAAGCATTTTTTGGAAATGGAAGTGGGTTTTTTAAATGATTTTTTTTATCTAAAATAATTTTAATTTGGAAAAGGTAGTTTTAAAATTTGAATCAATTTAGTAAATGCAAGGGTTTTGACGAGGAATGGATGTGGGCCTTGGTACTCTTTATTGAAGATCAAATGTGTGTGGGTGTATACGGTAAGTGTGGGGGTATCTTGTTTATTGGTGATGTTGATGGAAATGGGTGGGCACACATGTCATGATACATAAGATTCCATGGATGTGTTTTAAAATATAAAGGTTTTGGAAATTATTTTTTCCTTGGGGAGTGTATTTTGTTTGGATTGTGAAAAGTTGTTTTGGTATTTGAAAAATGACCTTGGGATAAGGCAGTTATGAAATTTAAATGAAAATTGGGATTTTAGATAGGAGGCTTTTGGTTGGGTTTATATTTTATTGGCTTCTAGGCCAGATTTCTTGTATTGTAATGTTCTTTTCGATTGTGTTTTCTCTTGAGGTATGTTTTGGTTTTTTGTTTCTTTTGTTGCTCGGAGTATGGCACCCAGAAAGGTCCCTAGTGTTTCCGATGAGTCATTCCTAGGTTTCAATTCTCTTAAGTGTCATCACCCTTTGAGGCATTGGAGGTCTATTAGAGGTAGTGGAATTACTTGAGGGAGGTGGAGTGTGTCTTTGGGTGGTTGGTAACTCCATATGTTGTTAAGGATCATGCTGTTTCGAGTTTGTTTAATGGTTCAGTTTGGGACCAGTGGAGGTTGGATGTCTTATCATCATTGGAGTTTGGGAAGTACTTGGTGATAGTTGGATTTTGATAAGGCTCCCTATCTATAAAAGAGTTAATTCATGATGAACCTTCCCTAAGAGGTTATCTTCATTGATCCTGACACCTAGTTTTCTAGTATTTTTTCGGGCGTGCCATTGGTATGGCTAGTTCGGGCATTCCAAGCTGTTTGACCACATCCCTATGAAGTCCTGTCCTCATTGTGGTCATTTGGGTCACCGAGGGAAGTTCTATGGGAAGCGTCATTTGGGTAAGGAGTTCTGATTTGGGAATTCCAGGGTTGACTGTGAGGCATAAGATGCTTCATCCATCAGAACCACATCCTTATGTCTTGGGGTGAAGCTCGTGCATAGTGATCTTGTCAGATGTATGTAAGAATTTTTCTTGGTTAATTATCTTTCATCTTGTAATGGATACATTCAAGGTTCTCTTGTTATTTTTTTCATACTATTGTAAGTTCATCTTTTGTGGTGATAGTGTTATGAACTTATCCTTTCGTGATAGTAGTAGTCATATTCTTCTGAATGTGACCTCTATAATCGTTAGTTTTTCTTAAAAGTGTTTTCGGCCCTTGTGTGCATTGATCCTAGTTTTATTAGTGATCATTTGAAGATGTGAGGTGTTAGATAGTTTTATATCTTTGTGGAGAATTCTTACTTTTGGTGGTGTGGTTATAGGGAATTACTTATTTCGGTGCCCCGATATGTTGGGTGGTCTTGTAGTGGTTTTCCGTTTAAGTCTCAACGGTCCTGTTTTACTCATGAGGAGAAATCGGTAATTTCAGTTGGGGGTTTCATGTTTCCCCCCCTAGGGTGGTGTGTTTGAGTTCTAAATTATTTCCTTAAGGTAATTCTTATAGTGGGGAGAACCCTCTAATGTTCTCTCTTTGTTTTGTGATATGGTTTCTCTTTGAGTCGGTCAGGTGTAACTTGTAGAGAGAATAGTGAGCTCAAGGCTCATATTTTTCCAGACGGATTTGGTCAGGCATTAACCTAAGTTTTTTGTTTTCTTTTAGTTGGGTGACTTTCTAGGGGTAGAATGTTTTGTTTTGGGGGGAATTTTCACACCCCAACATTTTAAATTATTTTATTCAATTATTTCTTGTCTTCCGTTAGCCTTATCAAAGTGCGGGTTGACTGCGTGTTTAATTTTTTTGATATTCGATGTTTTTAGTGGGTTTTAGACTGGTGCATGGGCCCCAAACGATTGGCAGTAATCATTCCATCATCCTGGATGCCCCTATGGTTACTAATTACTTAAAATAATAAAATATTATTATAATGAAATAAATTAAATGATTAAGACATAATAATAATAACATTATTGTGTAGGTAAAAATGTTTTTTAATTAAAATTTTTACTGATCTTGTTGTCCTTAAAATTGTTATAAATATAATTTTTATTTAGATGTTATTAATTTTTTTCATTATTAAAAAGAAAATGAATAAAATTATGATTTATCATTATTACTATATTTATTATTATTTCTAATATTATTATCATTATAAAAATTAATGACATTGTTATGATTATATAATTATTAATATTATTATAAATGTTGCCATTTTTTTATCATTTTAAATAAAATTGTTATAATTATCATCATCATCATCATCATTCTTATTATCATCAACTTTTTTATTATTTAATGTATTGTTATTAAAATTTTTGAGGGTTTTTCATGTCTTCCTCTCTTTTTTTATCCCCATGCACCCCCTCTCTCCCATTTATTTCCCCCCTTTTCCCTCTCTCCAATCACCCCTCTCTCCCATTAATCTCTTATACAACTTCCTCTCTCCCCATTTATGTACCATTTTTATCCCTCTCTCTCCATTTATTCCCTATTTTCTTTTTTACCAATCAAACTTACCCCTCTCCCTATACCACCCAAGACTCATATTCTTTTTATTTTAACCCTCAAAGACTCACCAATATTCCCCTTGTTCCTTCACACTCACACCACTCTTCCCCTTACGCACACTCATGCATGCCTCCTTCCCTCCAGTGCTCCTTTTGGCAGCCGTTTCTCCCTCCAACAGTTCATTCCAATGAGTTCTCTTTCCCCATATTCTCCTCTCCTCACTTAATTTATAGGGTTTCCATGTGGGGTTTATTATTGTCCAAACCCTAAATGTTAAGGTTAATATCTATCTTGAGTTTTTTGGTGAATTAAGGTGTGCTATTTTTCCACGTGGCATCATTCTTCGTCGCGTTGAAGTTTCATTTCAATCGTACGAGGTTTCGGTAGGTGTTTCCAAGTTGTTCTTTCCTAAAGCCTTTCCTTTGATGCTTGACATTTAAAATAAATTTATAAACTACTTTTTCACCTCTATGTAACCCTTTTTTAAATTATTATCTCAATTTGGTATTTATTTAGTTTGTTTAAAATAGGTTTTAAATGAGTTTTTGTGCAAATTACTTAGGTTTAGGGGTACCTAGGAAGCTTGTTCAAATTGCCTTTGTTATTTTAACGTGGAATTGGGTTTTTATGAAATGTATAGAGACTATTATGTTACAATGACATTTTTTGTTAATGAACTTGGTTTTGTTCTTATGAATTGGTTATGTTATGGCTTGGTTAATGTGTTATAACACTTTGGTAAGGATTTAATGGCTTCAATGTCTTGGTTTGTGTTCTTTTAAAATGAAGTGGGTGAGTGGTGATGGTTTCAGAGAATATGGTGTTTTATGGAAAATGGTTTTGTGTAACCCTTTGGATTTTTGATGCACCATTTGATGCTTACACATCCATGGGTGTAGTAGGTGCACATATGGATGCAGCTCTAAATGAAGATGGTGACATAAAATGGTGTTTTTCAAAAAAATCATGGTTACAAAATATGACTCTTTAGATTATAAAGGATGGGGGTTAATTTTTTAAAATTTCAAAGGTTGTTCTTAAATTAATTCCTCAAGGTTTTGGTCCATTGGTCCTTGAAAAATTCTTTGGTGTGTACATTTGAAACATTGTGCCCATATGGAACTTTGTGTGGGTTTTGGAGAATGTTTTCTTAAGGGATCATTGGGATTTTTAAATTTAGAAGTGGTATTGGTATGATGTTTTGGGTAAATATATTTTAAAATGATGAGTTAAAGGTCCGTTTGGAACTTTTATCCTAAGGTTTATGTTTGTACTAAAATTTAAAGAGGATTGTGTTTTGGAGAAAGTGTATGCCCGGTTGGAAAATTTGAGTATTTTATGAACTTTTTTAAATGTTTAATGGTATGGAGGCCCAGTTAGCACCTTCTTCTGATATGAAATATATGTATATAAATATTGGTCACCTTTATAAGAGGGATATACCTTAGGGGTTATCGTATATTGGTGTCCGTGTTTCGGGTAAGCAAGTGTGGGGAGATAAGTCATGCATGTGAGGGCCTCCTACTTACATTCTATTACTATAACCACCATGGGTCCTGAGCATCATATATATTATTGAGTGATGGTTACTCAACAACCCTTATTAGATGGGTTGGTGCCCCCTTGGCAGATAGAGAGGCTGGGTGGAATGTTCTGCTGATTTTATCATGAGGTCGATCAGTTGGTTATAGACTATGGGGCTTCAGCAAACACCGATAGGTAGTTCTGAACCGAGTGCTTCTAGTGGTTTTCTAGGGATGTTCAGGATTACCCATAGTTACAACATGTATTTCTTGTTTATTTTCCTCTACACTGGTTTATTTTCAGCTTGTATTGTTTACCTATCTCCCTTTTTCACAGCTCTTATATTACTTGTTTGGTTTTGTTTATAAAATGGTAAACTATTTTTGAAATAATATATATCATGAGTTAGTTCTCATATTGGGAAATATGTGTTATTTTGTTTAAATGGTAAAAAATTATTTTTATAATTGTAAGGAAAAAACATGGATTTAGTGGTTTACTTTTGGCATTCATACTAAGCATTTTTGTGCTCATGCGTATCCTTTACCATTTAAGTTGTTGTTTCATCTATTGTTTGGGATTTACCTTAGTGGATGCTCATGTAGGACTAGTTTTGGGCTTGTGGTTGGAGGTGACCAAGGGGTCACACGAAGATTGTTGTAGCAGGGTCTTGTTTCCAATTTTGTTCTTTTAGTGGTACTTTGTATCTGGATCGATTCTTTTTTTATTTAAGATCCAGTTGTTGTTTTTTGTGTACTCGGTTTATTCCATATATTTATATGGTCATGGTTTTATCTCTTGGGATTAAATTTTCCCCTCATGTGTACTTTGATTCCCGACACAAGTTTCCATCTTGGGGGGATTAAGAAAGCCCCTCAGGACTTTCTGTGGACCGACTCAGGTGTTCGGTTCAGGGTTGGCCCGGGTTGGATCATGAAAAAATGGTATCAGAGGAGGCCCTTGTTATTTGGGGTGTCTGTTAGATGGATATCAGGAATATTGGGACTCAAGAGTTAGGTTTGGTAAGGGTGTCATGAACCCTTTCTCGTTCCTCACCTCAGGTTTCTAAGGGTAGTCCAGGATTTGAGTCTTGTGTTTTTGTTTTGGATTGAGGGATGACAACGTAGGAAATCCGGTGTCACATCATGACCTCACATAGAGTAGTGACCCATGTGGAGTCCGAGTTCATGGTTTAAGTTCATCCAAGTTGTTGATTCTTACTTGGGGCGTGGCTTACTACTATGTCGCCGGGTTAAGTGTAACTACTAGTTCCTCATTATGGTGGTTCTTCGTAAGTTGTACTCCATTTGGTTTTGGGTTGATATGGAGTACTTTTTTAAATGGAAGTGTGGTTTTTTAAATGAAAATGTTTTCTCTAAAATGATTTTAAATTTATAAAGGGAGTTCTAAAATTGGAAGCATTTTAGTAAATGCATGGGTTTCGAGGAGGAAAGTATGTGGCCCTTGGTACTCTTTATGGAAGATCACATGTGTGTGGGTGTGTATGGTAAGTGGGGGGGGGGGACTTGTTTATGGGTTAAGTGGATGGAAATGGGTGTACAAACAAGTGATTATCCATAGTATTACTTTTTTTAATTTAAAAATATAAAGATTTTCGAAATTGGTTTTTCCTTGGGGAGTGTATTTTTTTGGCTTTTGAAAAGTTGTTTTGGTATTTTTTAAAATGAGCTTGGGAAAAGGAAGTTCTGAAATTTAAATGAAAATGGTGATTTTTGAAAAGAGATTTTGGTTGTATTTATATATTTATTGGATTATGGGACAATTGTCTTGGCTTGGGTTGTTCTTTTCAATTCTGTTTTGGCTTGATAAAAGATTTGGTTTTGTGTTTCTTGTGTTGTTTGGAGTATTTCGCCTAGAAATGTCCCTAGTGTTGCTGATGAGTCATGACCATGTTTCAGTTCTTTTAGGTGTCATATCCCTTTGAGGTGTTGGAGGTCTATTAGAGGTTGCTGAATGACTTGATGGAGGAGGATTGTGACTTTGGATTGTTGGGAACTCCCTAGGTTGTTAAGGTTTGTGCCGTTTTAGGTTTGTTTAAGGGTTCAGTTTGGGACCAGTGGAGGTTGGATGTATTATCGTTATTGGAGTTTGGGGAGTAGTTGTTGATAATTGGTTTTTGTTAAGGTTCCCTATCTGGAGAGGATTAAGTGTAGGAGGAACCTTTTTTAAGAGGTTATCTTAATTGATCCCAAAATCTAGATCATTAAGCTGCCTTCGGGTGTGCCATCAGTATGGATGATTCGACCATTCCAAGCCATTGGTCCGTATCCCTTTTAAGTCCTATCATCGTTTTGGTCGTTCGGGTCACCAGGGAAAGTTCTGTGGGAAGTGCTGTTCGAAGAAGGATTTTTGATTGGGGGATTCTAGTGTCTGACTATGAGGCATAAGATGCTTCATCAATCAGAACCCCAGCCTCAGGTCTCAGGGTAAAGCACACACATAGTCAATGTGTGGGAGGCATGTAAATACTTTTCTTGGCTCTTTATCTTTCTTGTTAGAATAGAGACATTCAGGGTTCCCTTTTTCTTGTTTCCCTGCTATTATAAGTTCATAATTTGTGGAGATCGTGAGATGAACTTATACTTTCATGATCGTAGTAGTTTCATTTTTCTGAATGTGACCTCTAGAATCGTTAGTTTTTATTAAAAGTGTTTTTGGACCTTATGTGGGTTGGTCCTAGTTTTATTATTGATCATTTGGAGATATGAAGTGTTAGAGAGTTTTAGATTAGTGTGGGGAATTCTTAGTTATGGTGGTGTTGTTATAGGTAATTCCTTATTGTGGTTCCCTAGTATATCGGGTGGTCTTGTAGTAGATTTTAGTTTAAGTCTCAGTGGTCCTGTTCAACTCATGTGGAGAAATAGATATGTTCAGTTGGGAGTTTCTAGGTCCCCCCAGGGTGGAGTGTTTGAGTTCTTAATTCTTATGTTAGGGGAATTATTGTGGTGGGGATAACCCTCTGGTGTTCTCTCTTTGTTTTGTTATATGGTTTCCCTTTGAGTCTATCTGGTGTAACTTATAGAGAGAATAATCAGCTCAAGGATCATATTTTTTCCAATGATTTTGGTTGGGCATTGACTTGAGTTTTTATTGTCTTTCAGCTGGGTGAATTTATGGTTTTAAATTTTTTGTGTTGGGGAGAATTTTCACACCCCTACCTTTTAAATTATTTTATTTTGTTATGTCCTGTCTTCGGTAAGCCTCATAAAAGTACGGGTTGAGTGTGTGTTTAAATTTTTTGTTATTTGTTGTTTTGCTGGGTTTCAGAATGGTGCACAAGCACCACACGGTTGGTGGTAATCGTACCATTGGCCCGGATTCCCCTGTTGTTACCCATTACTAAAATAATAAAAATTTATGAGAAATAAATAAAGTAAATGTTTAAGACATAATAATAATAATATTATTGTGTAGGTAAAGGTTTTTCTTTAATTAAAATTTTTAATGATCTTATTATCCTTAAAATTGTTATAAATATAATTATTATTCTATTGTTATTAATTTTGTCATTACTTAAAAGAAAATGAATAAAATTATGATTTATCATTATTACTATTTTTTGTTATTAATTATATTATTATCATTAATAAAATTAATGATGTTGTTATGATTATATATTTATTAATATTATTATAAATGTTTTCATTATTATTTTTATTTAAATTGTTATAATTATTACCATTATTATTATCATCATCATCATCCTTTTTATTATTTATTGTATTTTTATTAATTTTTTTAGGGTTTTTTCATACCTCCCTCTCTTTTTTATCCCCCATGCACCCCTCTCTCACCTTTATCCCCCCCCCTTTTCCCCTCTCTCCAATCACCCAACTCTCCCATTTATCTCTTATGCACCCGCCTCTCTCCCCATTTATTTCCCCTTTATTTTATCCCTCTCTCCCCATTTATTCCCTCTTTTCTTTTTACCAATCATGCTCACCCCTCTCCCATACCCCCTCACACTCATCTTTTTTTTATCCCTCATGCACTCACCCCTCTTCCCCCTTATTCCTTCATAGTCACACCACTCTTCCCCTTAACCCCCATAATGTACACCACCTCCCCTCTGGTGCTCCTTCTAGAAACGACTCATCCTTCCGGTGGCTCCATCCAAGGAGTTATCTTCCCCTATATTATCCTATCCTCACTCAATTTCTAGGGTTTCCATGTGGGGTTTATTGTTGGACAAAACGTAAATGATAGGGTTAATATGTCTTGGGTTTCCTTTAGATTTAGGGTGTGATATTTTTCTGAAGGGAATTATTCTTCCTCCTGTTTAAATTTCATTCTAATCACACAATGTTTCAATAGATGTCTCTAAGTTGTTTTATCCTAATGATTTTCCTTTGATACAGGGCATTTTAAATAAATTTATAACTTATTTTGAACCTCTAGGACAACCTTGTTTAAATTATTATATCCATTTTCAATTTATTTGGTTTGTTAAAAATAGGTTTTAAATGAGTTTTTGTGTAAATTACCTAAGTTTGGGGGTACCTTGGACGCTTGTTCAAATTTCCTTTGATCTTTTAATGAGGAATTTGGTTTTTATGAAATTTATATAAATTATTATATTGCAATAACATTGTTTGTTAATGAACATGGTTTGGTTCGTATGAGTTGGTTATGTTATGGATTGTTTATTATGTTAAAAAACTTTGGTAAGGATTAAATGGATTCAATGTTTTAGTTCATGTTCTTTTAAAATAAATTGGGTGAGTGGAGATGGTTTTAAAGCAGATGGAATTTTATGGAAAAAAATTTCGGTTAACCCTTTGGATGTGTGATGCACCATCTGATGTTGACACATCCATGGGTGAACTAGGTGAGCACATGGATGTAGATCCAAATTAATATAGTGACATAAAATGGTGTTTTTCATAAAAACCTTGGTTCCACAATATTACTTTTCAGATTCTAAAGGATGGGGGTTATTTTTTTAAAATTTCAAGGATGGGTTTAAATGTATTCCTAAAGGTTTTGGTCCATTCGGCCTTGAAAAATGATTTGGTGTGTGAATATGAAAGTTTGTGCCTATTTGGATCTTGGTGTGGGTTTTGTTGAGTGATTTATTAAGGGCTCATTGGGATTTTTAAATTTAAGGTGGTATTGGTATGATGTTTTGAGTAAATGTATTTTGACATGTTGAGTTAAAGGCCCATTTGGAACTTTTAAACTACGGGTAATGTTTCTATTAAAATTTAAAGGGGATTGTGTTTTGGTGAAAGTGTATGACAAGTTGGAAACTTTTAGCATTTTATGAAATGGTTTAAATGTTAAATGGTATGGTGGCCTAGTTGTCAGCATTGTGTGATATGAAATGTATGTATATAAATATGTGAAAAAGTTTACCATATATACTAGTTACTATAATTATTCTCTTTATTTTTATTTGAAGAAACACCAATCAAAGGATGATTTAAATGTATTATTTTACTATCAAAAGACCTTATTCCTTCAATATATTTTTAAGGAGAAATCAATCAATGGAGGTAAATTTATTCCTAGGGGAAAAGTGATGTCATTTTAAAGGTATGTAAAGTATACTTTTTTTCTTTTTTATCATATATATTATATTTCTATTTATTTATTCTTATGTTATCCGTATATTATCTTTTTTCCTTTGATAATAATTGCTTATTATCATATCATTAACATTTTAATATCACTCTCTAATGATCATAGTATTTGGGGCGTTTGGTTGTTAAGATTTGTTTTTCAAATTTTTTTTATCTATTTTTCTTTTCCAATTCTATTTTACGTGAAGCTATCACTCTATCTAATAATTATATTATTTTTGTATTTTGGAAATTAAATAGTGTTTGGAAATATTTTTTTTTTATTTTCAAAATTTTCTTTTTCTTTTTAATTTTTTTTCTAAAAGAACACTAAATTTATCTTTTATGTTAAGTGTTTATAATATTAAAAAAGGGTGATATTATTGTGAGACTATCTCTCATGGTGTTTTCATTATCACAAATACTTACGAATGTATCTAGTGTTTTAATTTGAGTGTTCTTGAGAATATTTAATTTATATAAAGTGATGAGTTTATTAGAAATTTTAGAGTTTTAAAATCAATTTGAAGATAGATTGTTAACTTATTAAAGGATTGTACATATCTATTTTACTAATTTAAGAAGTAATTTTAGGTATATTATAAGTTCCAAATAAGGGATAAGAAGGAAGTGGTGACAACCTCTATTGAAGAGGAAGTAATGTAGATAGCACATGCTTTCTGGTGAAGGGAACTGACCAGCCATAAACCTGATGGTATCAACCCATATATGTAGTAGGAATACCTTCCAACTAGTTTAGGTGTATTTAAAAATTATTAGAGGACTTCCGGTATAATTTTCCTCTAGATAGGTTACTGGATACATAATGGTTCCTACTGGGAATCCAGTGGCATCACGAAAGCTCCAATGAAGATGAATTTATTATATTAGAAAAGATAGTAAATGAAGTCTCCTTTAGCTTCATGACTCTCGATTATTTCTAGAAGGTTCCCATACCTCTTGGATATTACAAAAGTATTCCCTTGTCCACTTATAAGATTCCAATTTATTTCCAACAATACTCTTGATATATATATTGATTCCAAATCTCTAATATTTGTAATTATATCAAGGAGCCTTCCAGAAGTTCTAAATCTATAAAGGCTCTCATCTGTCAATAAAAATATCTCATACTTCATTATACTTCATCCATATAAGAGATTTGGATTGAATTTTAATTTTATTTCCTAAATAAAACTTCTCCC
This sequence comes from Viscum album, assembly GCA_963277665.1. NCBI lineage: Eukaryota > Viridiplantae > Streptophyta > Magnoliopsida > Santalales > Viscaceae > Viscum > Viscum album. Next base: position 353,867,551 of record OY728159.1, read on the forward strand.
TTCTCAACAACCTTTCTCCAACAGTCCTCACTCTATAAAATTGAGGGAGGGGTTCCTTAGCTACGGGAAAAAATCGAGAGGGTGTTCACAAACCACAATTGAAAAGGATGAGTTTCTTAATCACCATTATGATCGGGGGATTTATACCAATATCCTCTCAAGGTGAGGGGTGGATATGTAAGAGATCACATTGATATTTAGTTGAACTCTTTATCAATTGTGTTTGTCTTCTCTTTAATTTTCTACATCGTATAATTTAAATATCGATTCCCATACTTTTATAAATCAGGTTCAATTATTTTCACACTTAAATTAAATTCATAATATATTTATAAGATTCAATAAAATTTATAAACTATCACATAATCATTTTCCCACTTTAATCATTTATTCCACTTTAAATTTTTAATAGGTAAATTCACCACCCCTCTTACAATAATTTCTAACCAACAAAATTGTGATTTATTATTAAATTTAATACTTTCTAGAAATGATATAAATAAATTTTATTGAAATAATTAAATTAATAACTAATAAAACGTATTAATAACATCTATTAAATGGTTATGTAATGATAAGGAATCATTGTTTAATAATTCTTGGTTAAACATAAATGTTTTTTCAACAAACTATGTTATATATATATATGATTTATTTAAAATAAAATCTATAATATTTTGAGTATTAAACATATAAAATATTTTTTATACATGTATAAATATTAACTATTCATCAAAAATTTATTATCAATTTTTTATAAATAGAGACAAAATCATTTGAAGGTACAATAAGATATTTTTTCCTGGAATTTGTTTTATTTGTGAAATATATTTTTATCTTAATAAATTAAATTAATCACTATTTATGAATTATTTTTATAAAATGTGAACATAATATATGAAATAAAATAGATAAAATTCTTATGTTGTTTTTACTAGGAATGTAATGTAAATAAAATCATTTTTCTTCTTAAAGATACATTTTTTTAAAGATGGGTTTTATGCGTTTTGTACGTGGATATTAGAATTAATTTCCAACACCTATAGAAATTGAATATTTTGAAATGTATTATATATTTATAATAAATATAAAAAATATTAGGTGGTAATTTCGATATATTGTTTGGTCATATAAATAAGCTAAAATGGTAATTTTTTTCACCATGTAAAGGGTTGGGGAGGGGTTAACCTAAGAGATACATCAAAATTATCAATAACACCTGAACCAATTTGATTGGTTGAGTGGATTTGAAAATTAGCATAACATATATTTTAAAATATGATACTTTGGTTCAAATTTATAATTAAAATGACTTTATAATATTTTAAATATAAGTGTATTTACAAGGGTTCTACTCTTATCACTTGTAAATGTGAACCCTCTCCCCTCACTTCTACACACACTTTGAGAAGAATATACCATCCAAAATCTTCACAAAAAAATACAACTATTCTTACCATGTCTTATAGTATTTTGGTTTACCAAAATACCAACTCAATATTGATTAAGGTGTTTGGTAAAGTAGGATAGCCAATGAAGTGGTAATTATCTTAATAGACTTCTTTCATGTTTTTTCATCTTCCACCAAATAAAAATATTCTCTAACCATATAAAAATAATGGAAACATTATTTTTAGTACACTAAAATGTTATTATATTGATTTAGTAATCATTATCTACCATATTTTCATATAATGGAAAATGAAGATCAATTGGGTGAAATTTTATAATTAGACCACGTTAATTTAACATCCGAGGTTGTTTTTCAAAGTAGCCCAAGAGGTTGGTTCACTTTTTGACATGCTTTGTTTTCTCTGCTGTTGTTATTCATAAACACTTGGAATGGTGCTTGAACTTTGTTTAGAGATTTTTAAGAAATTATATATTTATTTTTTAAGAAATAAGGATGTTCCATGATATTGAAGGATATATCTAAACTTATCAATGTTCATCAAACTTTTCCTCAGGAGGATAGATGATGTAAGTCAGGTGATATCCAATAATGTAGATCTTACTTTTTATTCACTCGTGGGATCTGGGAAATCTTAGAGGACCACTTATCCTCTATTCTCAAGAATCCATAAATACCTTATCAGTGTATGGGTTGTTACCTCTCGAGTTGTTGAGGTTCGGACTCAATGGGAAAATTAGATAGAGTACCTAAAAACACATCTTCACAGACCAAGAACTACAAGATCATTCATTTCGCAATGTTTTATTTTCATATCATTTATTTTGCTCCAAATTTTGGTAATATTTTGTAAATATACCATTTATTTTATTTATAAAAACTCTATCAATTGAATTTTCAATAAATTTTTTATTTATGGGGGGTGAATCCAACTTTTTGGTTATTCCGTGATATGATCCGTTAACTAAAGAATCCTACTCTTGTGTATGTGGAGACTACTATCTCCATGAAGCAAGTTCTCTCTCTTTTTTCATCAGAACCTATCAAATATGGTTATATATATGGATTTAATTAATATATATGATATTTATGAAATTATTATTATTATTTTAGAATAATTATTGGTTGATTTCCTTTTTCAATTCATTGAAAAATGAAATCGTCACTCGTGCGTACGTGTGGACTACCGCCTACAAAAAGTGATACGATTCATTTTTCATCACCACATTATATAACTGGTTATAAAAGTGTATATATTGAAAAAAAATTATATTTATGACCCAATGAAGATTATAGAGATGATAAAACCATGAACAAGGTGAATGTACAAGAATCAACAAACCAAAACATGCATGAAAAATAGAACAGTTGGCACGAAATATTTATTTTAATAAATAATTTGTAATAAATTGGAAAAATTATATACAGAGCTATAAGTATGAATATGGTCATAGTATATATTTATAATATGTTTAAATTGATTAAAATTTAGGATATATTTTTGTTTGAATCAAAAACATGTCTCGATCTCTGAAAGACCAATATTCTCTAAAATATGGGTGCAGTCCACAATGAAGATGCATTCCAGAAAAAAGGTTACAGTGAAACTCAACTATTTTATTTCATTCAAATTTCATTTATCACATGTAAACTTCTAGTTTTTGAAAGTTGCTGGTAAAAATCAATGTTCAATGAGGCTCTAGGATCCCTAAAACATTAGAGAAGGCATTTTCGTGCAACGTTAGACGTCTTCACGCAATCCCACCAATGGAGCATAAGCCCTTTGTGTAGAAAGGGTGACGTTAAAACTGTAGACTTGCATGGTCACACCACATGCTAAATACATGAGACCTATGTGACCAGGTTGCACAACCCATATAGGGTTTCACAGACATGGCCACCCATTTCAGCTATAAATAGAAACGTCTTCCAGTGACAAAGAGAAGGATCTACATAAGTTAAAGTGGTACTCTCACTCATGCAAACCTCTCTTTTGAAACATCACACAACACCAAACTTCCATGTAACCTCAAAGTCATAGAACACGTATGACTAAACTTCCATGGCCCCCAACATGTATTGGCATATGGTTGAGAGTTTCTCATGAAACAGATCTTAAATCTAGTCAGGTTTGTGCGAGTGAAGCAGCCTTCGCGCAACCCTAAGTTACACATGAACCTAGAAGTTGTGCACACCTATTCATACCAAATTCACGTTCTTGACATATGCTAGATCCCATGGACCACAATACCCCATTTACATATAATTTAATAAAGTTGCTCACAACAAACTTTGGATCCTTGAACCAATACCCCCTATGATTCAAGTGTATCCTAGACCATTACCTTACATTGGAATCCTAATAATAGGAACCCCAATACCTTATGCTCATTAGAATAGTAACCATAACATTGGGAACCTTGATTACCACTCCTCCATGATAGTGTTTATGCCATGCCCCACCTATAGGTGCATGCATAGTGGGCACATAAGCCCTAAAGGTGGAATAATCATGGGAAACTTCAAACCACTCTTGGTAGAGAGGAATTTTGTTAGATCTTCCTCTAGCAATTGGAAATGGGCTCTCAAAAGATAATCTCCCAACATATCTGAGTTGTATTAAATAAAACAACCTAGCTCCACATCCTAGCTGCACGACATTAAAATGATGGACAACATCCTCAGATCATGATGTTAAACTGCAGACTTACCCCATGTGATGAGAATGAGATGCCCCATGTATAATCATCATAGGATGGCACCCCCATGAACATCCAATCAAGGCCTAAGCCCCTTATCCCCAGTAAATCCTACTCCAGACATCCCATATGTGTAATCCCCACACCATCCCCCATTGATTCCCCTTCCACAGCATGAGAATCCTTACCACATGATGATAAACAACATGGACTGGTCTTTTCACAAGACCTAAAACTGTGACATTGAACCACATGGGTTTTGATCTTTTTCTACCGTTAGGGTACGTAGGACACCTCCCTGAGGATCAATACTGATATACCAACATATATCCTTGATGTTCAATCCCGATACCCCAACACCACCATCAAACATCTTAGTGTGAAATCATCCCCCTAGGAAAAAAATTAAACAAACCTTAATGTTTGATCACTCCCCCCGGGATGCACATAACCACTCACATGTCCCCACAAGATGTAAAAGTTGGGACCCATATATAACCAAAAGACATTAAACCTTTGACCCATATATCCCTATAGATGTTAAACCTAAGACCCATATTTCTCCACAAGATATTAAATATATGACCCACCTATCCCCACAAGATGTTAAACCTGTTACTATCCAATCCCCATTATGTGTTAAACCTATGAACCACCTATCCCCACAAGATGTTAAACCTATGAATAATTTTTCCACTAACACTACGGGAAAATAACTTTTTTTGTGACCGACTATTTGAGATGATAATTAATCCTGCCGCAAATAGCCTGTCCCAGAGATAATTTGCGATGGGGGATTCTGCCCATCACAAATAATTGGTTATTTGCGATAGGATTTGGGGTCCTGTCGCAAAAAGTTTGGTGCAGTTTGAGCGCCAAACCGTGGGAAGGTTATTTACGATGAGCCACGTCGCAAATACTCGGCGGTGGTAAATAGGTTTTTGCGATGGGATGTTGTCCCATCGCAAAAAGTGTGTCGACAGGTACCTTTTGCGACCGATCCCGTCGCAAATACACTTTTAACCGCCAACTATAATTAATGCAGGTGAAGGTGTTTCCGACGGGTCTCGTCGCAATAAATACTATTTGCGATGGGCTACCCGTCGCAACTAATCCAACCTATATATACCCACATCTGTTTTTTCAAATCCTCCCTCAATTTTCACACACACTCTCTCTCTGAACTCTATTTTCAGAGTGAAAATTTGAGTGAGTTAGTTTTTTTTTCACAAAAAAGTTGTGAAGCTGTCTACATCAATAGGAGAACAAGTTTAAAGGTATTTATATTTTATTTAATTTAGTATTTATTTCATTTTTTTATGTTAATTATAAATATTTTCGATTAGCTGTAATTAAATTAGATTTAAATTGTTTTGTTATTAGTATTTATTTGTATAAATAAATTGAAATTATTAGTGCTAATTTTTAATAATTAGTAATAAATAGGAATAATTAGTAATAAATAGTAATAAATAGTAACAAATAGTAATAAATAAGAATAATTAGTAATAAATAGTAATAATTAGCAAATAAATATAAATAATATGTAATAAATAGTAATAAATAAGAATAATTAGTAATAAATAAGAATAATTAGTAATAAATATGAATAATTAGTAATAATTGAAAATAAATAGTAATAATTAGAAATAAATAGTAATAATTATAAATAAATAGCAATTATTAGAAATAAATAGTAATAAATAGGAATAATTAGTAATTAATGGGAATAATTAGGAATAATTAGGAATAATGAGTAATAATTAGGAATAATTAAGAATAATTAGGAATAATTAGTAATAATTAAGAATAATTAGTAATAAATAGTAATAAATAGTAATAAAAAGTAATAAATAGTAATAAATAGTAATAAATAGTAGTAAATAGTAATAATTACGAATAAATAGCAATAAATACGAATAAATAGAAATAAATATGAATAAAGAAGAATAAATATGAATAAATATGAATAAATACGTATAATTAGTAATAATTAGCAATAATTAGCAATAATTAGCAATAATTAGCAATAATTAGCAGTAATTAGGAATAAATAGAAATAATTAGAACAAATATGAATAAATAGGAATAAATATGAATAAATAGGAATAACTAGGAACAATTAATAATAAATAAGAATAATTAGCAATAAGTAGGAATAAATAGGAATAGATAGGAAGAATAAGTAATAAATAGGAACAATTTGTAATAAATTGTATTAATTATTAACAAATATGAATAATTAGTAATAATTAGGAATAAATACAAATAAATATTAATAATTAATAATAATTAGTAATAATTAGTAATAATTAGTAATAATTAGTAATAAATTGGAATAAATAGGAATAAATAGGAACAAATAGTAATAAATAGGAAAAATTAGTAATAAATTAGAATAAATAGTAATAGTTAGTAATAATTAGTAATAAATAGGGATAAATAGGAATAAATAGGAATAAATAGTATTAAATAGTAATAAATAGTAATAAATAGTAATAAATAGTAATAAATAGGAATAAATAGAAATACATAGGAATAAATAGGAATAAATATGAATAAATAGGAATAAATAAGAATAAATTGGAATAAATTGAAATAAATAGGAATAAATAGGAATAAATAGTAATAAATAGTAATAAATAGTAATAAATAGGAATAAATTTGGTATGAATAACAATAATTAGTAATAATTAGTAATAATTAGTAATAATTAGTAATAATAAGTATTAATTAGTAATAATTAGTAATAAATAGGTATAAATCGTAATAAATAGTAATAAATAGTAATAAATATTATTAATTAGTAATAATTAGTAATAAATAGTAATAAATTGTAATAAATACTAATAAATAGTAATAAACAGTAATAAATATTAATATGTAGGAATAAATAGGAATAAATATAATAATTAGTAATAATTAGGAATAAATAAGAATAAATAGTAATAATTAGTAATAAATAGTAATAAATATTAATAATTAGTAATAATTAGTAATAATTAATAATAATTAGTAATAAATAGGAATAATTAGTAATAAATAGGAATAATTAGTAATAATTAGTAATGGACTGGAATAATTAGTAATAAATTGGAATAATTACTAATAAATAGGAATAATTAGTAATAAATATAAATAATTAGGAATACTATCAATTATAATAAATTTTAGTAACTTTTAATAATTTTTCCCAATTTTCAATGGATTGACGACACTCCTTTTTCTCTATGAATATTCTTCTTTCAACTTTCACCAACTCAAAACATTATGAAAAGTTTGCTTCTACGTATGCATATCCAATCTCATATGCACGAGTTTGAATATGCATTCGTAGGACCACTTTTTTTATAATGTTTTTAGGTAGTGATAGTTGCAAGAATATGATTCATCTCCGAATAGGGGAATATTTTGTCCGAAAATAGATTTAGTTGTATCTTTCTCACATTGAAATCACAATGAACAATATGCTCAGAGGTATGCTTATACATTCTCGTATGCACGAGACTGAATATGCATACCTCTGAACAGATTCTTCATTGTGATTTCAGTGAGAGAAATTTACATGCAAATGAGCTTTCAGACAAAAGAGTAGCCGTCAATCCACTGGAAATTATGTCACCCAAAATTAATGGTAATTATTAAGATGTAGTTGTAATTATTTATCTTCTTTTTTCAGATAGTGTTTTTACAATTTCAAATTATTCAAAAACATTGATGATTTTATATTTTGAAGAAAAATATAGAACAAGGAAATCGACATCAGTAATTATTAGATGATCGCACTTGGATAAATCAGCACAGAAATCCAAACGGTTCTGGTTTAAATACTATATATATTGAGGGTGTTGAAGAATTCTTATCATTTTCATCATCAAAACTAGAATATGTTTCAGAAGGCACAATTAAGTGTCCTTGTAAAAAATGTGCTTTGAGAAGGTTTGAAACATTTGAAAAGGTTGGGGGACATCTCTTGAAGTTTGGTTTTCAACTAGATTATGTTTTTTGGTATCAACCCAGTGAACGTAGTTCCAGAGAAGAAACCAATAACTTGATTCTAGATCCATCAAGGTTTCAAAATTTAGTACATGTTGTTGTAGGTCCAACTATTCAAGAAACTGAAACTCAAGATGATATTGATTTAACTCCTGATTTGGTACCATCTGAATTTTATGAGTTGTTGAGGTCTCTTGAGGATGCATTATATCCTGGTATAAAGATAAGCAAATTAGAAGTGGTTGAAAAATTTATGGCTATTAAATCAGATAAAGCAATGTCAAACAACTGTTTTGAGTAGATATTTTCTTTGGTTAAAACACTGTTAACTGAAGGAAATATATTACCTATAAATTAATATGAGATCAAGAGGTTGGTTCGTAATGTGGGCCTTAGTTACCAAAATATTCATGCATGTGAAAATGATTGCATCTTATATTATAGTGAAAATGAGTCATTGGATAGTTTTCCCACATGTGGACAATAGAGGTATAAAAAAGATCAACCAGGGAAGTATAGATCGATTCTTGTAAAATAGTTGAGATATTTCCCCCTTACACCCAGGCAGCAACATATATTTATGTCTCAGAACATAGTGTTGATGATATCATGGTATAAAACCAATATTTCAACCAATAAAATCTTGAATCATCCATATGATGGTGATTCCTGGAAAATTTTTGACTTTATGCATTTGTCTTTTTCTTTAGAATCCCGAAACGTGTGATTGGGTTTTTCTACTGACGGTTTCTGTCTGTTTGGTTCTTATGGTAGTCAGTATTCATGTTGGTCTGTCTTTATAACTCCGTACAATTTACCTCCAAGGATGTTTATGAAGGAGCCCTATATCTTTTTGACCTTATTAATCCCCAGACATCCGAAAAAGAATATTGAAGTTTATTTGAAACCATTGATTGATGAGTTAAATTCATTATGGTGTAACGGTGTTAGTACATATGATGTTGCTGCGAAACAAAATTTCATATTAAAAGCTGCATTGATGTGGACGATTAGCGACTTTCCAACATATGGCATGTTATCTGGATGGAGTACACATGGTCTGAAATCATTTTTTATGGTATAAAAGAAAAAAATCCTTTATGCTTATAAATGGAAAAAAAACCTTGCTATTTTGACTGTCATCACAGATTTCTTCCAACCAATCATTCATTTTGAAGGAACAAATCTCATTTCAGAAAAGGTACAATTGAAAGGGATGAACCTCCAAAAATGATCTCAGGTACAGAGTTAAAATCAATTGTATTTTCATTACCTCCCTTTACATTTGGACAAACAGTAAACCAACAGAAAATTCATGGCTTTGGGAAAGAACATAATTGGATTAAACAGAGAATTTTTTGGGAACTTCCATATTGGTCTGATTTGTTCGTCCGCCACATGTTGGATGTCATGCATATTGAGAATAACTATTTTGATAATTTATTTCATACAGTTTTGGATACACCAGGTAAGACCCAAGATACTGAAAAATCATGATTAGATGTTTCCCAAATTTGTAGGTGACCAGAACTTGAACTATTTGAAAATGTTAGATAACATAGGTTAATGAAGCCAAAAGCATCTTATATACTGTCCAAAGAGAGTCACTTATTATTTTTTCATTGGATTGCAGATTTGAGACTTCCAGATGGCGATGCTTCCAATTTGGGAAGATATGTTATGAATGGTCATATTATTGGATTAAAAAGTCATGATTTTCATGTAATAATGGAAAGACTTATGCCGATTGGATTAATTGGTTTTTTGAATTCTATGATTTGGGAATCGATAACAGACAAATCATATTTTTTTTGAGACATTTGTGCAGCGAAAACATACTATGATGCGCTAAGAAAACTGGAAGAAGATGTTTCTGTAATTATATGTAAACTGGAAAAAATATTTTCACCGGATTTCTTTGACTCAATGGAACATCTGATATTACATTTTCCACATGAAGTTAATGTGGAGGTCCAGTATAGTTTTTATGGATGTACTCATTCGAGAGATACATGTAGAAATTGAATAAAAAAGTAGGTAACAAAGCATTATTTGAAGGTTCAATTGCTGAATCTTATTTGAAAGAGGAAATTTCTTTTTTCTTTTTTCTCTCACTAATTTGAATCGGAATATTCCTCAAAACACAACTGAATGGGAAAAAATGAGGGAAAAATTAATAACGAAATGGAAAATCAATTATCAGTTTCTAATTAGCCAAATCTTGGCTTCGGTGGAGTTCAAGAATGATGGCTTTCAGACGATGAACATCACAGAGCTCATACATATGTTCTGCTAAACTATAAAGAAATAACATCATTGGTACTGTGAGTGATTCTATCACTTATTCTATAATTTATGTTATAGTATGTTAACTTATTTTATTTGTAGGTTATATGATAATCATATAAAGAAATAACTTCCACAAATTACAGTATCTGCTCTTGAAGAATGCAGACAAAAAAAATTTTCTCAATGGTTTCAAAAACTGGTAACATAAATTATTGATGGTTTAATATCAATTTAGTTTACTATTTATTATATTGATAATTGTTTTGAAAATTTTTAGGTGTCTCAACGTGCTGATAAAATTGATAAGCGACTTTGTATATTGAGTGACCCACCATCCAAAAATGGTTAAATCATATAATATATATGTAGTGAATGGTTTTTGATTTCATACACGTGCATATAGGAAATAAAAAAAACAATGAAAAATGGAGTTTGTTTGAGAGGATCGCATCATAGAGAAACTGAAGTTGACTTTTATGGAATTCTAGATGAAATTATTGAGCAGTGTTATCTAGGACAAAACTACACAATGCTGTTTAAATGTCGGTGGTTGGATACTGATAGAGGCTTGCATGTTCATCCGACTCATGGAATCATCAATATTAAATATGAAAGTCTTATTGATGAAAATGAACCATTTTTACTGGCTGAAAAGGGACATAAAATTTATTACGCAAAGTACTGCGCTACTTCAAGAGACCTGAGTGATTGGTAGAGCATAATAAAAATGAAATCTTGGGAAAATTAGTTTAATCAAATTGAATGTGGTTCCTCTGAAGTGGAAGGAATTGAAATTCTTCAAGAGACTACTCAAAATCCATCTTTTTCACAAAGAGACATGAATATTGATGATGACATCCCACAATTAAGTGTCGATGGTGATAAAGATGTTAATGATGTTACAAATGAATTTTAAATGGCAAGAGATGATGAAAAAAAAACTCATATGGATATTTATGATGCCGAAGAGGAATATTAAGACATTGACATCGTCAGATATGAATATAACAATGAAGGTGAACATTGACATAGTTAAATGATGGTTATAATCATAACTAATATATATATATATATAATATTTATTTTCAACTATCTTCTAACAATAATCATTTTTTGGTTTAGATGGACCTTAATCTATTTTGTGAGTTACAGGAGGCTGAGCTACCTTAGGATGAGGGGGGTTTGGAATCATCTGACCCTCAGCCTACTGGTGGTTCAGGGGGTACGCGGAGGGGGCGCGGTCTTGCATGACTAGTGATTCCTGAACCTATCCCCAAGTGATGTCCACTTCTTGGCTTCGATCCATGCACTTGGAGGTATGGTAACCTATATATTTTAGTTAACTTTTATTAAGTTATTTATATATATAATAATTGTTTGATTATTTATTCTTTTTTCATAATTTTTCACATGTAGCTGTTGGACAGGGGAGCGCTATCTTGTGCAAATTATTTTATCAGCCATGGATCACATGGGAATAGATTCACATTAATGTGCAGCTCAGCATGTTCAATCATTGACTAGTATGTAAATAAATAATTTTTATTTTCAAATTTATTTTATTAATAAATTTATATTATAAATTATTTGTAGGGTTTATGGTATCCCATCGATGATATCATGCATGACACTATCCACGTGGCATGGGAGGAGTCTATGCATGACCGTTTCCATCATTTTTTGCACAATTTGAGAAGGAAAACCATTAAGAAAGTAGGAGTAACAGATTTTGATGATTCGTGTAGAGCCTACCGACTAGAGTAAATTTCATCTCATGTTTGGGATGGATTATGTTTACAATGGTTGGGTGGTGGATTTTAGAGGAGGTCTTCAGTGGGTTGGCAAAACTGGGGGAGACAGTAGGTGACACATCGAGCTGGTAGCCATACATTCAGAACGCATAATGAGCATCTGGTAAGTATATTTTTTAAATATTTTATATAAATTTAAACATAATTATTTTATTTTATATTTTTATAGGCGTTCGAGCATCCCGATATTACGGAGTATGATGTTTATCAGAGGATGTACAATGATCTAGCCACTGGAGTGATTAGAGGTGATCGCCAACGTCGGATTTTGGTTACTATTATTTTTTTCGGTTAGAAAATTAACTTCATGTAATATTTTTACAATTTTAATTTCAAATTGGAATTGAAGGAGTCATATGAGGCTATGACCTCTCAGACACAGGCTGTGAGTCAGGACGAGGCGACTGATCAGACCAGTGCCCACTATTTCGATGAGGCGACATGGATGCAGGTGACTCAGTATGGCTTTGAGAAGGGCTGAGTAGTTGGTATCAACTCTCATGCGACTCCAGGTACTTATTATGGTACTACTGCGATGTCGACATCCAGCTCAAGAGGAGCTCGTGGAGAGGCACCATCTTCTTCCTCACAGTATCAGGAGTAGTTGCGAACTCAGGCTGAGCTTATATAGAGTTTGTTGAAGCATCATGAAGAGACGTGTTGGCAGCAGCCATAGCAACATCATCATGATGAAGAGATGCATCGATGGCAGTAGCAACTTCATGAGCAGATAGAGTACAAGCATCGTCAGACTCATAGTTTATGGATAGAGTTTCCTCCACCATCTCCTACAGCTCCTCCACTTCCTCCAGAAGATGACCCTAAGTGATTTTTTTTGTTAACAACATTTGAATTCAATATTTGTTGTAATATGAACTATTTTCAGTTTCTATATTTTATATTGGTGTGAATATTACATAATTTAATTTTTTTAATATTTTATTATTTATTGTTACTATTATATTTTTTAATGTTTGTTTATTTTTCAAATAATAATAATAATATTTTATGATTTTTTTATATTTTTTTTGTGAATATTGAGAATTTTAATATTTTTTTATATTTTAACAATATTAATAGTATTTTTTCATTAATCATAGTTTTATTAAATATGTTTTAGTATTATATTTTTAATATTTGTTAATTTTACTAATAATAATTATAATATTTTATGAATTCTTTATATTTTTTTTGAGAATATCGAGAATTTTAATATTTTTTATTTTTTTATTTTAATAATAATAATATTATTTTATCATTAATTATAATTTTATTAAATATATATATTTTTTACTTTGGTTATTATTTGCGACATGACCTATTGGGATGAGATCCTGTCATAAATAGTTTAAATATATATTTTTAAATACAATTTGCGACGGTACCAAGGGCCCGTTGCAAATACTATTTGTGACGGGCCCATCACAAAAAGTTTATTTATATATAATGTATATAATCGAAGACTTATTTGTGACGGGGAAGTTCCCCATCACAAAAACTATTTTTTGTAATGGACCCATCACAAAAAATGGTATTTGCGACGCCGTTTTCTGCAACGGGCTATTCACGATGAGACCCCATCGCTAAAGCTTATTTTCGACCGGATCCGATCGCAAATAGACCATTGAAAATATCACAAATTCTAGTAGTGTAATGGCGTAAATCCTTTGACCCATATATCCCCACAAGACATTAAACCTATGAACCACCTATCCCCATAAGATGTTAAAACTCTGATCCACCTATCCCCAAAAAATTAAAACTAGGACCCATCTATCCCCACAAGAAATTAAACCTATGATACATTTGTATTTATAAGATGTTAAACCTATGAAACGCCTATCACCACAAAACGTTAAACATGTCACTCACCGATCCCAATAAGACATTAAAACAGTGACCCATTAGTTCCCACAATAAATTTAAACTATGAACCATTTGTCCCCATAAGGAATTAAAATCACACTAGTAGAAATAGTGTCTTCAACGTTGAAGATATGGCATTGTTTTTTTATAAATTGATGAAAAATTTATAGGTGGGAAATTTTTTAGCATTGGTTTTTATAATAACTAATGCTAAAAATGTTTTTTTATTGATTTTGGAAATAGTTTATTTAAAAAAAAATTCAAAAAAAACCACTGAAATGATTTATGGCATCAGTTTTTGTTAAAATCGATGCCATAAATAAATAAAATATTGGTATTAGTTTTCATAAAAAATGAATCCCTAAATGTAAAAAAAATTCATTGTCAGTTTTCACAAAAACCGACGCCAAAAAAGTAAATAAAGTAAGAATCAATTTTTTCCCGAAAAATCATGCCTCTTTTTTTTTAAAAAAACACAGATCATGAAACCCTCATTTTTCAGATCTATGAAACCCTCTTTCTTGACTCGCAATGAACCTGCCAGTGACCCTGTGATCCCAACTGTGATTTCTGTATGTTTTCTTTGATTTTATCATAATTTCATGATCTTTAGTCTTGATTATTTATCCTATATCATTATTTTATCATCCACGAAAGTATTTCTATTCAAAAAGCATTTTCTGACCAATAATCATCTGCAATTTGATTTTATTTCTTTATTCTTGTTTATTGTTCATTTCTACAATTTTTTTTAGATCTTGTAGTGTTTTTCTTACAATTTATCTAAGGGAGCAAGTTCAAATTAAGGATGCATTTTCCTTAGAAAACTCTGAATTTTTTAATTTTTTTAAATTTTGATGTTAAATTATTTATCATTTAGTTATATTGTTGAGTTATTATTTCAATTTTTCATATGTAGTTGATTCTTATTTATAAATTTTATTCTTAATGTTTTTTATTTTTATATTTTTTTATTTGACGAAATTATTAAATGGTCTTGATGATATTATGAAATAAACAATGATAATTTTTTTCATCATTCATCAAGATAATGTATATCACATTTAACGACTCCACATTTTTCACCCGTTAAATTAATAAAATCTTCAATACCTTTTGACACATGCGACACCAAAGTAATGTAACAACTTTGTAATATGAACTAATAAATGTTAAATGATTGAAAATAATTAAATTATAATATCAATTAACCACATGTATATAATATGATAATTAAAAATTTAATATTTTTAAATTCATAAGATATTTAATTTAAATTACAATAGGATTTTTTTCAAATAAAATATCTTAAAATTTTGTGTAATTGACCATAATAAATTAAATTGGACACTTTTAAATGATTGAAACAATATTTACATATATGAACTAATATATTATCATTAATTAATTTTTATATTATTTTGAAATAATATTACAAAACAATAAATGGTCATATGGTCATATTATTTTGAAATAATATATTAGCATTAAATAATTTTCATATTCTTTTGATGTTTCCTTTTTGATTACCAATCATTTTTATTGAATGTGTTTATGTTTAAAATTTTTCTATTTATATATATATATATTAAATGTTTATATGTTTTAATATATTCATTGATTATATTGTGATATCAGGTATTGAATGGATTGTAATCAGATAAATTTATGAATAACCACTCGTGAATATGAAAAAGGAGTTGATGAATTCTTAGAATTTTATAAATGAATTCTTAAAAACATAGATTTTATTTTCTGTGTATGTGTGAAGTGTTTTAATATGATAAAGTTAAACTCTAGATAAATCAAGTATCATATTATTTTTATGATTTTAACCTTATATACACATGTTGGGTTTGGCATGGTGAATGAATTGAACATTAAACTTCTAATGTTGATGAAAATATTCATAGTGAGGCATAGGATCATATTGAATAATTAATTCATGATTTAGGTGTTAAAACCATTAAAAACAACAATAATTGAATGATTGTATGGAGATTATGAGAAACCATTATTCCTAGGTTACATTAAATATACAGTGTTATCAGCAGTTCTGAGACTAGTTAACTTGAAATCAAGAAATGGGTGGGGTGTTAAAAGTTTCTCTAGCTTACATGAGATTTTAAAAGAGATACTTCCAAAAGGAAACAGGATTCCATATTCCAATTATAAATAGAAGAAAATATTATTCCCAATGGTATTAGGGTATAAAAAGATACATGATTTCCCCAATGATTGTGTGTTTTATAGGAATGAATATTAATATTTATCAAGCTCTCTGACATGTGGGATATCAAGCTATAAGATGGATGAAAAAGTCAACTTAGATTCATTCTCACGTATTGACATATAACCTCATGATAAATCAATTTTTTTACATTCTAATGAGATCATCCAACAATTCCTTCATACAATTGTAATAATTCAACTCTGATTCATTCTTAGGTACCAAAATCAAGGCTCTTGCTAAATCAATTTGGTACCTTCCAATAAGTCCTTATTTGAAGTGTCTATTTTCTAATTAAATTAATACAAAAAGGTTAATATTACATTAATATGACTGTATCTCTCATAGTAAATTACATCAACTTTTTGATTCACCACATGGGAAGAGATTTGATAAAAAAATTCATGCTTTTGGAAGTAAAGTTAGAAATATCATAATGAGATTTTATACTGATGAAATGAATCCATATCAGATACTATGAAGAAAACATAGTTTGTGGTCTATTTTTTTTCTAGTTTAAAACTTTTCCCCATATATATATATGAATAAAATATATTTTATAATTATCTTGATGATTTCTAGACCAAAACAGACAGAAAATGATATTGATGTTTATCTTTCACCATTGATTGATGATTTGAAACTGATATGGGTGACAAGTGTTAAATTTATCAATGCATACAAGAAAGAGTATTTTCTTTTGGATACTATGATAATGTTCACTATAAATGAATTTCCTATATATAGAAACTTATCTGGATATAGTGTTAAGGGACATAAATCATGTCCAATTTTTGAAGAATACACTTTCTATTATCAATTCCAGAATGGAAGAAATATAGCGTACATGAGACATCAAAGATTTTTTTGAACTGACCATACTTATAGTGGATTTGAAAGAATCATTTAATGGTTTATAGGAATATAATCTTCCTCCAAAACCATTGTCAGTTGAAGAATATTTTGAAAGGGTGAAAAATATTGATTTTAAATTTGGAAAGAAAATAATTTATGGTCTTCAAAAAAATATCTGTAAGAAATTGTATATATTTTTTGAACTACCTTATTGGATATTTTTAGAGATAAAACCTAATATTGATGTTATACGTGTTGATAAAAACATTTGTGATAGTTTGATTGGAACTTTTTTAGTCATAAAAGGAAATAAATAAAAGGATTACATGCTATATTGGACCTGATATTAATGTGAATACGTTTAGAGTTAGTTCTCACTATGAAAGGAGACAGAACATAATTACCTATGGCTTGTCACACATTAAGAAATATTGAGAAGATTAATTTTTTTAGTGTCTTCATGCTATTAAAGTACCCAGTGGTTATTCTTAAAATGAAAATAATTTGGTGTCATTGAGGGATTTTAAATTAATAGGTATGAAATCTCAATATTGCCATGTATTGATACAACAACTTCTAACAGTCTCACTACATCATATATTACTAATAGTTGTTAGAAAGACTATCTTTAGGTTATGTATTTTTTTCAAATCCATTTGTAGAAAATTAGTTGATCAAAATTTGTTAGATGTGTTGGAGAATGAATCTTATCTTATTCTTTGTCAATGAAAAATGTATTTCCCACCTACATTTCTAATATAATGGTTCATATGAGGATTCATTTGGCGTGTGAGATAAAAATATGTAGAAATTTTTATTTATGATAGATGTATAATTTTGAAAGATATATGAAAATTTTGAAGGGATATGTTAAAAACCCTTATCGACAAGAGGCCTATATTTTTCAAAAATATTTATCAAAAGAAGTTATTGAGTTCTGTACTGATTATTTTTATGAATGGAAACATATTAGTCTCCCCATATCTTAACTTTTGATAGTTGATAGTGAATGTTGTGGGATTCTAGGATTAAAGGTAAAGTTATTTCCACATGATGAAGTGATGCAGGAAAATTTATACATTTTGAACATCCCAAATGAGGTTCAATAATATATATCATCACATATTGAAAAATTAAAGTTACGATATCTAAAAATAAATGAACAGTGTTTGATGATTGAGCATAAAAATATGACTGTTTCATTGTTTAAAGAGAAAGTCATCCCATATATATCTGCATCAGAAACATTGAAATGGTTGGCAGGGGGACCATCTCTTA
Organism: Viscum album; assembly: GCA_963277665.1. Classification (NCBI taxonomy): domain Eukaryota; kingdom Viridiplantae; phylum Streptophyta; class Magnoliopsida; order Santalales; family Viscaceae; genus Viscum; species Viscum album. The sequence continues at coordinate 353,885,986 of OY728159.1, forward strand.
ATATAATCACATGGTCTGGTTTTAATATTAATGGGTACACATTTTACACAAATAAGATGGATGACAAGAGTACCGTTCGAAATAGTGGTGTAATGGTTGTCACTAAAGCATTGAATTTTTTGAGTGAAAAATATAAAAACTCAATTTATACATCAACTCCATATTTTTAGTTTTTAAAGACATATGGGAGATTGATTATATTAATTTCTGAGTAACTGTGTTTGAGTTTAATTGTTTTTCAATTAATAGTGGTGTGAAACATGAATAATGTAGGTTTAAATTGGTTGATTTGAAAATATTTAGTTGCAATGGTAAAGAATTTATCATGGCCACACATGAAAAGAAAATATGTTAGGCCATTGATCCATAGAATGTCCAGTGGTCAATAATTTTTCAAGGGAAAAGAATCCATTTGGTAGATGAGGATGATGCTAATGTTGTTGATTTATGAGTCTTATTGATCTATAAAAAATTTTCCTGATAACAATGACTATAACACAGAAATAGTGCATACAATATGAAATGATCATGTTTATGGGATATTTGAAACACTAAATTATTATTTTAATTAATTTGGAAATTATTTACATTATTTTTTTAAATTTACATGTGTAAAAAATGTATTATTTAATAACTATTTGATATTTAATTATGTATATTTGATTTTTTTTTATTTTATGTGTTTCAAATTTGGATATTCCACGGTTATGGTTAATTTTTTTTAGTGAAATACCAGACGTACATTATTATGTTTTTGTTTAATTTAAGCATACATGAACACCTTTTCAAACTTTTATATTTAATTTTTTTTATTTTTATATATTTATAGAAGTAATATTTATATTTAATAGTTCACCTTGCATATTTTTGTTTGTTATGAATCATAACATCATTATTTTTTTTGAAACATACACATTCGTGACACTTTTTTTACATACATATTTCTATTTTCCTATTTTCTAATTACTGACTTGTCTAATAACATTCCGGTACATAAGAATTTCATTACATTTTCTTGTTACAATGATAGATACAGATACAGAGATAGAATAACATCTACTACTATTTTTTTCTTTTTTAAAGTTATTAAATATCTAGTAATATAATTATATAATGAAATAAAACATTTAATTTACAAACAAAATTGCAGTTTTACTGATGAGACTTCAGCGAGGGATTCTTCTGTTTTTATTATTCAAATATATAATTCTCGAGTTGGTAAATGTGGAATTACAAATTTACTAAAACTATCAGTTTCTTACGGAGATGAGTGATTAAAAGTTAGTTTTGATGATAATAATAATGAAACTGGCCCAAATGAAACATAGTTTATCAACTATATTGACATGAAGATCCATTGCAGGATTAGAATTTTTTATCTTGATTATATTTTTGTCGACAAGTTTGTGATAAATCATCTTTGGGAGGCCTTAAAGGTAAAATATCTCAATTGATTTATTTTATCTCATTTTCAAATATTATATATTTTAAATGACTAAAATTTATGTTATGAAATTACAAATGACATTCAATTTTGAATATACAAAAGTAGTTAAGAAAAGATGTCTTACCTTAGAGTTGGTTCGATGGAGGGATTTCAAAACAAATATGACAAAAAATTATGTGTTTGGAAGGAAACAAAATTAAAATCACATTCCTAAAGTATCAATTTTTAGATGATGATACATGGAATAATTTTATTTACACCCGACATGATGAAAAATATTAGCTATGATAATTATATTATATTATATTGTAAAATTTATTATATATGTACCTCATTACTTATCAGTTTAATTTTTATATAATAGGCCTCAAGGAAATCCCATAAAGCCATCTAGTTGATGAATATATACCCTTATATTTTATCATGTGGAGGGTATCATTTATTAGAGCAATAAACGATTTAGGAAAATTTTGAAGCACTAAGAGCTCACTCCACAAGTGGTTTTGATGAGGTCCAATTTGATCCTCTATATCCACCCACACACCATGAGAAATGGAAAATAGAGAGGAGAAGAAAAAATAAAATTTATCTTATAAAAAAAGCTAAAGAAGTATCCATAATAATTCTAAGTAAATATTTATTATTTTTTAGGAATTTTTGAAATTTAGAAATTAACAACACTAATATATCATTTTCATTTTTCATTTCAGGATGAACTTCATGAGAAATCATCACATTGAACTTTTATACTAGAGGGTAGGATGGAAATCCTAGCCACTAATTTAGGAAATATAGAACACCCCAACCACATAATAGGATATGAGGTGGGTGTTAGTATTTGGAATGTTTTTCATCATCAAAGTAAAAAATAATGAGACCTAGAAATCAAATCCTTAAAAGCTCAACTAAAAGATATGAAACAGTACATGGGTGATCAAATACAACAAGCTGTGTAGTAAGCTATGTTAGAATAATTTAAGAGATAGTCCCAGTCTTCCCAGGCTACCCAACATGCCTACTTAGATCCTCCACCTCCTCGCTCAGACCCAACCTTATACTGTGAGTTGTTTATAAGAAATATCGGTGTACATATTTTATCATTCAGATTCTTGCATTTTTAGAAGATTATATACATCACCAACCTATTCAAATGGGTCAAGTTAGAGTGTCGGTACATGATATCATTAATCCTATAACTATATTACCTTTACCTACCAAGGATGTTACCGGATTTGGGAATTATATGAGTCATTTTTTACTTTCTCCATATATCCTTCTCTATTTTTCATACAAGGTATGCATTTTTCTAATTATTAATTACATCTGATTTAAAATTATTTACAATTTTTTCTGAACATTAACTTATATAGAAGTATCTAAAATCCAACAAAATGTAACAAAGGAAACAAAATGTTTAGGAATAAACAACCGTAAATACTTCAGATATTTCTAATGGGGTAGAAAGATTATATCAGGTTTCTTTTTCCTTGGATAATATCTATGAGTTTAGAATATTATCCAAAAAAATGTAGAATATACTATCCATTGAGAATATTTAAAAAAGATATCATGGATTTAGTTAATTTTTAAGAGATCAAAATTCCTATGTTATACTTTTTTTCCATGTAAGTAAATTGACATTTTAGTTTTTATTTTTTAATTAATGACGACATAAATTGACTATCTATATTAATGTTTTAATTAGGCATCTACACATTCTGCTTCTTCAAAACGACACCACAAGCTTTTATGGTTTTATAGTTCTATAATTCATTTCAATGTCTGTGAAATATGTATCAATTAAAAATAGATAGGCATATATATGTGAGAGTTTATTAATGATGGATATTGGGTGTTGGTTTATTCCATTTCTTGATGGGTAATAACATAAACATAATTATGAACAAATATTCATTATAATTCCATTAAATTTTAACTTTTTGTATTGTAGGGGGAATTGGATGTTAGGTGTATTTTTTCAAAGTAAAAACACATTTTAATGGTTTTTCTATTTATTATGTGGTGTTTGTAGAAATGTTTCCACCATATTATACAAGTAAGTTTATTTTTTTTATAAGCTCACAATGTTTAATTCTCATTGTTTATACATGTATTATTAATTGATATATATGAAAATTTAGGCCATAGAAAATATTTAACAAAGATCACTTGTTAATAACGAAGTCAAATTAAATCAACTTTGTGTAAGTAAATTTAATTATTTTTTATATTAGATATTATTTGGATTTTTGGATATATATATATATATATTGGTTTTTATGATCAAGTTAATTTTTTATTAATTGTAGTTTCATTTTCAACAAGGATATATCGAATGTGGTTATTGTGTTCTATGATTCATGTATGAGATAATCACAACTAGGGAAACAACTGATTTTTATTAGGTTAGTCATATTAATTATTTTATATTTTCTTTCATAGTATTATTTTTTTAATATTATATCATTCAACATTATTTTAGACATTCAATGACGTCGATTCTTACATGAAATATGAACTTAACCATTTTTGATCTTTGTTAGAGAACTATTTGTTAAGTGTGATTATGATTTAAGGTATGTATATTCTAATGTTTCTAATTATTATTACATTTTCCTAATAAAAAGTGTTCAAAAAGAAGTTCTTTTGTTATAATAGGTGTTTGAACATAATGATATCAAATGAATGCTTCAATAATAACCAACAATGATCATGTTGTAAATTTCATGTATGTGTTTTTTAATTTTACTTTATAATACAAATGTATAGATAATTCTTTGATTAACTTGTTAAATGCATGTATGTTTTTAAATATTTTTTTTCAATGTTAAATGTGGTTTGTTGCATGTATAATATTTTTCTATTACAGAGATTCTGATTTTTGATAGGGTATCATATTTAGAGTTTTCTAATTTTTTTAAACTTTAGGCATTGATTTTCATAAAAACCAATGCCGAATCATTTAATAAAAATGGAATGGTTTTAGGCATCAGTTATTTTTAAAAAAATTCCAGAAAACCAATTTGGTTCACATTTTTAGAAAACCGACGCAGAAAAGGTGAACCAGATTGGTTTTTGTAATCGGTTTCTTAGAAAAAATGACACTAAAAATGAAGCCCGTTCACATTTTTGGTATCAGTTTTCAAAAAACCCATGCCAAAAACCATATTTTTAACATCCCATTTAGTGTTTTCAGTTAAAAACTGATATTAAAATTGAAAAAATGACCTTAAGTCGTTTTTTCTAGTAGTTCTATGACCCATCTGTCCCCACAAGACATTAAACCTATGACCAGCCTATCATGATAAGATGTCAAACTTATGACCAACCTATTCTCACAAAACCTGGAACCTATGAACCATATATATGTAGAAGAAATTATAATTATCAATAATATTTCCCTAAAAGATGTTAAAACAATGGACCACCTATCCCCACAAGATGTTAAACCCATGTCCCACCTATCTCCATAAGACATTAAACTTGTGACCCATTTTCCCCATAATATTTTAAACCTGTGACACATCTATCCCCACAAGACATTAAACATATGAACCACCTGTCCCAAAAAATGTCAAACCTATGACCCACCTATCCCCATAAGACATTAAAACCGAGACCCATCTATCCCTACAGGACATTAAACATGTGAATCATTTTTTCCCATACAATGTTAAACATGTGACCCACTTTCCACCATAATATGTTAAACCTATGACCCATCTATCCCCATAAGACTGAAAACCTATGACCCACCAATTCCCACAATAACATAAACTTATGACCCACCTATCCCCATATTACATTAAATTCAGGAACCATCTATCCCCAAAAGATGCTAAACATGTGACCCACCTGTCCCCAAGAGACGTTAAACCTATAACCCATCTGTCCCCATATGACATTAAACCTATAAACCATCTACCCCCACAAGAGGTTAACCATGTGATCCGCTCATTCCCACAGGATGTTAAATATATGACCCATGTATCCCCAAAATAAGTTAAACCTATGACCGATCTGTCCCCATAAGTCATTATACCATTACCCATCTGTCCTCAAAATATATTAAACATGTGACCCATCTTTCCCCATAATACGTAAAACGTATGATTGACCTATCTCAAAAATATGTTAAACCTATGACCCAACTATCACTATATGATTTCAAACATGTGACCCATCTATCCCCATGAGACATTACACGAGTGAACCACCTGTCCCCACAAGACATTAAACCTGTAATTGACATATCCCCATAAGGTGTAAAACCAGTAAACTGATCCAGAACCTCTACCCCATACAATAAACATGGGATGCATGAGGTAAAAACCCTTGTTATACTTATTCCCATGGAATAAAATACCTTATGGTAAGAACATTATGCCTTAGGTTCCATGCCTAAGATGCCTCATATGACATTCCTTTGACATCAAAAGGACCCAAAAAACCTAACACCAAGAGAGGCCCAAAAATTCCAAATGTTACTATCATATCTTTTTGAAGGTTTCTTCCCTATTATGAGAGAAGAAACATAATTAACAAACATCCTACTTGATATGGAATCAAGAAAATGTATTGCGAACAAGAATCAAATATATGAGGGAGACCCAGAATAGAAATGAATTCTAAGGAGGAATTAGAATCCCAAAATTCTGTTTTCACCAAGAAGTTGACATCATTGATTAAAGTGATGGAAGACACTCAACTTTGGAATGTAGGAATATGGGACAACATAAAAATCCCATGACTTCTAGATTTAAAGATGACATACATCATTGGAGAGAAAGAATCAGAAATCAAAATGGTGAAACTGACATGAAAAATCAACTACTCAAATAGTGAGTAAATCTGTAATGTTGGATAGTATTAGATTTGGGAATCACTGAGTCTTGACATTTGTGGGATTAGGAAACACCAACCAAAAATGGTGAACCCAATGTGAATATCTTATCTTTAAATTATGGGGACTAGTAATGTTGGGGAAATGTCATATTTTAATGTTAACAGATCCTAATATTACACTCCAGGACCCACCGTGAAAGCAATGGTCCCAAAATATAACTGTTTGGAAACCTGTGGAAGATATTTTTGGGAATCCATAGTATGATACATCGTCAGTGTGGATCCCTCCTCTAATTCAGAAAAAATGGATGAAATTGATGGATTTAGTATTACTTTCATTGTATCTATACTAACATATGATTCCATGTACTTTATAAGACTCAAGATATAGGAGAATGAAGAACTCACACTAATAGGCATAGGTTCATGGGAAATTTTATTTCAACAATCTTACATGACTATATTCCTACCATGACAGTCACTACAACTTCAGCTACTGGGTGCTCACACCCCATATCACCATTCGAGATCATCCAGAGGAGGGAGATCAACACCCTTGTTCCTTGATATGAAACATAAGTGGTCATTACCACTAGGGATATGTCCTACCAAGATCTAAAAGCATCAACACTTCACTGAAATCACATCCCTCAAGAGTCATATTGGGGGTAACCATCCCCCATTCAAATAGAAAACTACTTCAAAAGTCTCTCCCTGGAGAGCTCTGACAACTCACTCTCCTATTCCAAGGAGGTAGGTGATGTTCAATCCTTATGCATCATTAACACTACATGGGAGATGCCTAGGAGGGATCATACCTAACTGCCTCAGTAGAAATACTAACCAATACCACAGGTCGATGAATGGGTTGAATCCATCCATGCTCTACTGACCATAGTACAAAACACACAATGCTGACATTGAGGGAAGACCTAGAACATTACTCAAAACGAGGAATATTCTATAGCTCTAGTGGCCTTATCCACAACTTGCGTATCTAATTCAATCCCCACAAATTCTTAGCGGGGAACTTATTTTCCCATCTAGGATTGAGACCCCAGTCACCTCTCAGGAAGTCCAGGATAACTCTCTCAGTCGTTGACACTGCCAATTATCTTTATGGGTTATCTAATGATAAAGAGTACCAATAAAATGGTCCTCTATACAATACCACCAACCAGTATATATGTCCTACCTATGCTAAAAATATGACATACTTTAGATAACCATCCTAGGGAAGGAGGGTGAGCACCCATTGTAGGGAGCGTTCCCAAGGCACAGGTCACTACACACATGGGGGGACCCAAGTGACTCTCAAGATCCTATTCTAAGAGAAGTCCCATTCCATTAGAGTTCATAATAAGGAAAGAATCATGTTTCTATAGACCTATCTGAATCCATAGTGACAGATGACATGATGAGGAAACATTAACCCATGCTGCAAGAGATGGGGGAAGAAGCCTGTTGATTGAGGCTTATATTTCCAGAAGCAGAGGTCCAAAGGATAAAAAAAAATACCAACATAGGTTAATCATTATCAAAGAAGATTTTTTTCAATGTCATGAACAATATCTTGGAATGTTCTAATCAGGTCTTGGGAAAACCGAGAGAAAAATGATCCCTCTAGTAATGAACAAGAGGGATTATGGATACTCTTGACCACCAACCAACTACCATCATGTTTTGGCCACATACATCTTAACAATTTTTCATCCAAGAGTCCCTCACTAAAGACCATATAGTTTTTTTTCCAAAATGTTTGGGTAATGTTACACCACCTTTATGTATGTCATCTGGCCTACCTAGGGAGCCAAAAACACCTCGATTTCATTCAATAATAGTGAAAGAGGTTTAATATCATAATGATCCTAGTATCTCAGTGTCTTGAATCATATGGATACAACCATAATTTTCAAAAGACGTTTATTAAGAGCTTCACTGTGCTCCTATGACTTATAAAAGAGGTTTCTTAACATGTGAAGATTAGAGGCTATGGGAAGTATGATGCCCTTCATTTCATCCATATCCTATGACAAAGATATAACCATCAATTTAGAATATCTTCAAAAAATAAATCTTCCTCTCTTACTACCACCATAGTTCATGTTTTCACCATTGACCCACTACAGGATTATAGAAAACTTATTATTAACATAGGGAAAAATAGGGAAAACCCTTTCTATGGGATGATACAACACCAACAAGACCACCTGACAATCACTCTAACTCATCAGTAGAGATATTCACTTGGCCTTGGGAGTCCCCCAATGTGTTTTTGCCACATAATCATCAATATGTTGAAAAAGTAAGGGGACATGATGAGACCAAAGACCTATTAAAGGTTACACCAAAAGATGATCCAGACCCCTAGATAATCAGTTTTATTTTGATTCTTGAGGAATAGAAATGTATCACAACTGATCTTATTGTTGAGTAGTGCTCATACCCAAAAAACATTAAAAGACACCCTGTCTCTCCTCTTACGGGCCACCCGATCCTCCTTGGCTAGCCACTAGGATTTGAACACGGTGGCCCTATGCAACTATTCATGGGAAAATCAGGGGGCTATATAAAATGATTGAGATATGAGTCACCCCCAACCAACCAATGTTATTATCCACCTTATGATCAAGGTTGGAATTCTCACTAAGTCAATGATAATTTAAACACATTAGTGTCCACAAATCCTTAGCAAGATGTTGTAATAGCTGCTATCATCTCCCATTACGAGTCTCTAAAAACATGATAGGTGGTAATTTATCCATAAGGGAATCCATACTCAAAATGGGTAGACTGTATTTGGAGCCCCCAAATTCAGTAATCTTGGCTTGAACATATTTAATGGGATGAGTGATTCACTGTATCAACTATCCAACTTTTCCTCAAGATGTGGTCCAATGTTGGGGACTATAGAACAATATGAACTCAACATGCTCTGGTACTTGGTACATATGTTGTAAGGACCTTTCTTTGTTTGGTATAGTCAGTTACCCACTTGGTATGTTTGTAGTTGGGATGAATTCTATAGATAGTTCCTCTACAAGTTAATCTCCACCTCATGCAATAAAAGTGTCATCAACCTTTTCAAATTTAAACAGAGACCTGATGAGTGAGTAACTTACTTCATCAACTGATGGAATGGACTCACGTATTTGATCGATATGAAACTTTCATAGGAATAAATACTTACTATGTGTGTGAAGAATGTAATAGGTGATATGGTCCCTACCCTTATCTACCTAAAATACCTAGGAGTATTTCGGGAGTTTATCGAAAATCATAGCATCTGGAAGAATCCTAATAGAATACATGATAATGGTCATTACCATTTCCACTTATAGATCACATAATAAGTCCCATAAAAGAAGATAAATATTTTACTATGTGTATAGACGTTATTGAGGCTATAGACTCAATATATCGCTTATTAGATGAGTCATGCAAATCAAGTACCTTATAGGAACAACCTTTCCCGATACAGACCTTGCAGGTACAACCTTTCCAAGAATAGCCACCTTGATGAGAGAATGTGTCTCAATCCCCCCATCAGGGCTAGGCTCCCAGAGAGCATTTCATAGAAAGGAAAAACCATTAATTACTCCTTCAAGGATGCACAGGTCTTAGTAAATTTCATCTGCACCCGGGAAAATGGAATCCTAAAGTTTCTAGAATGAAGGAGACCCTAGGCTAAACTCACTGGTCATTTTGACTCATTCTAATATCACATAATCCTTAGAAAGACATATAATAATTATTTTTCTTGAAGTATTTTCTCTAGTACTATGTAGATCATGGCCTAATCAAATTGGGTGACGTTATGGTGTAGGCGACACATGTCTCTGCTGACCCCAAAAGTGATAGTGAAGATTCTAGTGAGGGGTAATAGATTCCCAGATATAGGACACCTAAGTAGAATGATTGGTTGGATGATAATAAATCCAATCCCACCCACAGTATCATACAATCTTTCTTGATCAATCCAAAACCTCTGGTGGTTACTAAGCCTCCACCAATAGCAACCTATACATTTTCACCTCAACCTCCCAAGTCTCGGAAGAATAGACATCAACATTATAAGGTTAATCAGAGTCCCCCCAAAATGCCAAAACTAGTATACACATTTGGAAACTTCCTGACTCCTGAGTTGGGAGATATGACAAGGGTATGTATAGCCATAGACTATTCCATCCACGAGGAGTAAGAATAAACCTCCATAAATTCTATTAAACTAGTGTACTGCTTCACAATTCCAAACACTGAGGAATTCCATTAGAACCCCTTATTCCAATTTAGCCTACATAAATGAAGGAGAGGCAGGGAACATGAAAATTATCAGAATTCCTAGTCTAGAGCTTTAAAATAGGATGTTCATGCTACTAAATATAGGAAGAAAGCCTCAAATAGGGATTAAAAATACTAGCTCTCCCGATCCACTCCATAGGTACATCCCCACTGCCAACTATATTGGTTGATCACACAACTCATCCATGATTTCACCCAAATCAACCATATCTAGTAAGGTCCCAACCATAGATGACTGGAAGCTAGCCATTAATTTTTTAGAGCAATGTAACTAACGAGAAGCAGAATGTCGAAATTATTATCTAGAATCTAGTGATTTAGCCAATGATATCTTCTACAACCCTACTAAATAGAAACCCTCTGAAGAAAAATATACCCTGGAATGAAAGTGTGATAAGCTAAATCACCTCACCAGAATACCTATGAGGATCTCGATTCTTGACGCACTTCACCTATCAAAGGAAATGCATGATGCCCTTATCAAAGCCTTAAGAAACCCTCTTCAGTTCAAGACTAAGGTGGATGCCACCAGGGCATGCTACAAACAATAGGCTTATAAAGAATATTGTTCGGATATCATCTCATTTTATAGAGAAGATGAGGGTGTCACTATTCAGTGGAACATATGCCCACTATATATCATAGCGTTGTTTAATGGAATGTAACAACCATTGCCTAGTGGATACTGGATCTGGGATCAATCTCTTCCCAACAAAAATTATCTATTATATAGTACTTATAGAATACTTATAGAAGAATATCTGACTCCCTTCAACCTAAAAATTCAGGGGTATAATAAGAGTAAAAATAAATCACATGAAGAGATTCATTTGAAGACCCAATTTAGTGGCATGGAATCAAGTGCTGAATTTAAGCTAGTCTCAGAGGATAATACCTACAATGTGTTACTGGGAAGTCCTAGACTTCATTTTCATGTATATTCCCCTAATTCATACCACCAATGCCTGAAATACTTCCTTGATGGTCAAGTAGGGGTACTCCAGGGTGATGAATCCCATTTTGACTTCTATTTGGCCCACTATCTGGATGATGATTTCTATTAAAGGGAATGAAATCATATCCAGAATGATGGGTTTGAGAACATAAATTCCCCTAATGATATAACTACCACTGTAGTTGATCCATGGATATACTTTAAAGATATATTTTTTTCTTCAAATTCATTGGTTGGATCCCTTAGTTCCAGACCTAGGGGGCTGTTTCATCATATCCATGAAAAATAATTACATGAAAATTAATTCTTACTATTATGAAGTATAGGAATGAATGATACTAGAAGACCCTACTCCTATGAAGTATTGGGAATTTATCCACATGGAAACCAATATAAAACTTTCCCACACATCCCCAAAATTTGGGCTAACGAGATAGAGACCAACCCATGACCATTGATTTTATATCAAAAGTGGACCTCACAGTTAAAATCCAAATTGAATTATATTGATAGCTTTTATCACTATTGTCTCCAAAAAATGAGAACCCCTGATCAAGGATTTTGTATCCTCTAGAGAAGACATCAGCGCTCCCCCTGGGTTAGCTATCTTGAAAAAGTTTCCACCTCCCTATGACCCCCATATATTAGATGAGAAATAGGATTTGGAAGAATCCCCTCTAGAGTTTGAATAGGGTGTCTTCACCATTATTGATGATCTAAACCAGGTGAAACTTTGTATGGAGAAATATATGAGGCTAACACTAATCCATAATGTCCCAAAAGGAGAAGTAAAATTAGGTGGTCTTCTTAAAATACCACTAAGATGTTTTCACATGATGAGATTCTAGGGTTAGACCATAAGGTTTCCATTCATCACCTCAGCCTCCTATTGGGTCATCACAGGTTCAAACAACTTACAAGAAATATGAACCTCTCTAAGAGTGATATGGTTGAGGTTGAGTTTGAAAATATAAATAAATCCATCTTTCATTGGGAGGTACAATACCCCATGTGGCTATCCAACATTATCCTAGATGAGAAGAAGAATGAGAATATCAGAGTATACATCGACTTATAGAACCTCAACCACCATTATCTGAAAGATTATTTTCACCTTATATTGACATAAATATTGATTGATTCTATGATTGGGTTAAATTACCTTTCCTATATGGATATATACTTTAGGTATAATCAGATCCAAATGGATTTCAAGGATGAGGAGTCCACCTCCTTTTAGGAACCCCAAGTAAGTTTCTATTACCAGGTGATTCCTTTTTTCTTGAGAATGATGGAGGCACTTACCATTGGTCCATGAACCACATCTTTAATCAAATTATTAGGATGTCGGTGGAGTGTTACATGGATTTTATAGTGGTAAAATCCCTCTAGTGTGAGTACCATCTCAAGGATCTATAGAAAGTGTTCAACTTCCTCTACTATAGTCATTTCAAGATAAACCCCCTAAAGTGTGAATTTGGGGTTACCTGTAGATTTTTTTGGATATGTAATAAGATATAGAGGTATCAAGATTGATACAGATAAAATAAAGGCTATTAATTAAATACCTCCCCAAATAAATCTCTGAGAGTTGTGAGGTATCCAAGGACACTTAGCCTATATACACTGATTTATTAAAAATCTAACAAGAAAGTGTAATCCCTTATCCGGGCTCATGAAAAATTGCACCGTTTAATAGTGGAATGGAGAATAACAGATTTCCTTTGAGGATATTAAGATGTACCTATTTTGTATTCCATTGATCTTAATAAATCCTTTGTTCCTTTATGTGACCACTGAAGAATGATCCCTCAATACCCTTATAGCCTAGAAAAAAATGAGGGTTGGGAAAACAATCTAAAATATATCAGCCATATACTCCTAGACATGGAGGGAAAATAATCAATCCCCAAGAAGAGTTTCTTCATGCTGGTCTTTGAAGTGCATAAGATTATACATTGTTTTCTTCACCATGAGATATAGTTGGTTTCCTGAGAATAATTTCTAAAGTACATCCTTAATCACTCCTTATTGATGAGATGATAGGCATGCTGGGAGGTAATACACTAGTAGTTCGACATGGGGTTTTTACCACACATGGATGTTAGAATCTAGGAACTAGAATTGTTCCCAGATACAAATCCAACCTCTAAAGAAATTCCCCTAAATGTTGATTTTCCAGATGAATCAATTCTCTCAGTGGACTAGTATATACCATGTTGGAAAATGCATTTCGATGGTGCCTCCTAGAGTCTGACTAGTCAATGGATCAATCACCCCGAGCTCAATAAGGTAGGCCTAGGGATTATTTTCATTACTCTAGCACAAGACATTTTTCCATACTATTTCCTGCTATCAGATGGTTTCACTAGAAATGAGGAGGAATATCATACTCTCATTTTGGGTCTCAATTTGTCCCTTGAAATTTATTCCCACTATTTATACATGAAGGGACACTCTAATCTAGTCATAAAACATATCAAGGGTGGATACATTATTTGAAATCAATATTTTGTGCCCATACTAAAATTTACTCATCATCTAATGTCTTAGTTCCCTTCCTAGATAAAGGTGACCCATGTTCCTTAGTCATAGAATTGTCTAAATGGTTCTTTGGAAATCATATTTGTGTCTCTTTCCAAAACCGACCAGAATGACCTAGTCCCTCATATCACAAACTAGAGGGTCATCACCACCACCACCCCAGACGAATGAAACTAATAGGTGTATTATCTAGTTGCTTGTAATTATTTCTAGGACCCTTAGACCCCCTCTCCACAAAATCGAGTATAAATCACTTGGATGAATCCCATTGTTGAGTATATTCAACATGGAATTCTCCCACTAGAACAAGTTGATCATGAGTGAATCTCCAGCATGCAGTGCAGTTTACCCTCCTGAGTGGCCCTAAACATGAGAGAATTATATACAACCATGGATTTGATAAAATTATCCTTTGTTTTAACCAATGACACGATATAACTTAGGTCATGCCGGAGGTCCATACTAGATCATGTGGTTCCCTCCATGTAGGGTTGATGCTCTCCCATAAAATTTAGAGGTTGGTAAAATTTTGTACCATGATGGTTCATGACTACATTGAGTTCTCCAAGTGGTGTCATATATATTATATCCAAATTGAATCTATGAATCAACCATAATAGATTCTAAAAAATACCAAACATTCTTAGATCATTGTATTATAGGGACTCAACATCGTGGAACCCTACCCACCGATGATAAATTGATAGTGAGGTTTTATTTTGAATGTAATAGAATTATTTTACATATGGGAAAATTGGTTACCCTAAATGAATTCAAAACTTGATCCATGATTGATTTCATGATATTCCACATCATCCATTTATTTGGGGCACCTTATGATTTTCTTATGGTCAACGACACCAATTTCCAGGTTATTGAGTTGAAGAAACTATAGGCCAAGTAAAACATCCATTCAACCCGTACTTCCTACTACCATGTGTAGGGAAATGGGAATATTGAGGCATAAAATAAGAACCTCTCTCACATCATGTAGAAGATGGTGGGATAGAACAAAAGGAGTTGTACTGACAAGATAATTAATTACATTTGGTTATATTATATGATAAATCAAAATTCAACTCAGGAAACCCCATACTCCCTAGTGTATAGAATAGAGAATATCTTACCCATTGAGGTTTAATTTCCATCTCTCTGAACAATTTTATATTGCTATAAGATGACAAAAACAATGAAAGAAGTCTATCTAGATGAGTTGGAAGCCCTAGAGGAAAATAGTATATGGGTATTTCATAACATAGAGAGGAACTATAATAGGATAGAGAGAGAGAATTCAATAATAAGGTTCACCTATGATCCTTCCATCAGGCTGATATGGTATTGGATCTTAGAATGCTAATAACACTCTTTAAAAATCTATTGAAGTTAGAGCCCATATGGGAACAACCTTATATAATTCAAAATTTATATTCCAATGGATCATAATATTTAATCACCATGGATATAGAGTGTATCACACCTCCCAACAATGAAACGTTTTTCAAGCAATACTTCATGTTAAAATTTTGGTAAAATATACATGACCTTAAACTACAACAACCAGTGTCCAAGATCTATAAATTTAAACTAACAACAAACCCTTTTCTCAAAAAATTATTACCTTAAACTATTAGTAGTCCCCATGGTCCAATCACTCTGATCTTAAACTATTTTCAACACTATTTGGTTTGATTTTATGACCTTAAACTAGTAGCATCCAATGTATGAGTTTCACAACATTAAAATTAAAGTCACATTGTCTTCATTATATGACTTTAAACTACATTATTACCCTATGAAATGATCATAATATTCATACTATAAAAAATATGAGATGATTCAGTGTACTCTCTAGAGTGGATTCCACCCCTTTCAGTATTGGTTTCATACCTTTCCATGTTTCAGAACTACGTGTGGAATGATTCCCAATTTTATGGGATTCAAAGTGATCCTAGACCCCATATATTTAGTCCCAAACCCCAATTATTTATAAACCCTTCCTCCTATGGTGGAATTATGTTCACCCATTCCTGGCTATTTGGACCTTTAGACCTACCCGTAGTCTAAGCATTATAACCATAAATGGTGTGCAGCTTGTTTTAGAATATTTATGTGGCTCATGGGATTGAATCAACCTTTTTTATGTCAGGTTTCACCTATTTTGTTCTATAAAACATTATAAAAAAACATTTCCCCATTCCAAGAACTACCACTTTAAACTGTTTTCAAATTCACCCTTGGTCCAAGCTATGTGACCTTAAACTACATAGCCAACATGCTCCTATACGATTCTGAAACTATAGAACAGATGACCCATCTTCATTAAAGAGAATATCTGACCACTTCCAGTTTTGGTATTCCACAATTCTACATTCTAGAAATACATATGGATTGATTCCCAATTTAAAGGGATAAATATGACACTTAGACTACTTATCTTCAAGCCCAAATAAAAATCCATTACAAACCCCCCTCCACAGGGTTGGATAATGATTATAACAACCCCATCACTCATGGATATATCACACTCAAATTTCCCCACCAAGATTCCTATATAGGAGAAAGAACCAATCACATTTCTTATATCTCTAGTGAATTGATATTCTCATCATGACTCGACAAGAGGATGAAAATAATGGCTAGCTCAATTCATAATCCCCACAACCATTCTCATCACACGATGTTAAATAGTAAACCTTACCCTCTATAAATCTGGGATGCCTCATATGATGAATATGAGATGAAAGAACACACATCCTCAGTACACGATGTTATAATATTATCCTTACCCTTCATAAATGTGGGATGAATCGTATGATGAATATGATATTAACAAAACACACATCATTGACACACAAGATTAAATTGTAAGACATACCCTATAAGAAATTAAGATACCTCATATGAAATATATGAGGTGAAAAAAACAAACTTCCTCAGTGGATGACATTAAACTGTAGTCCTACCTAATGAAATGAACATAGGATGCCTCATATTAAAAATATAGTATGTACAAAACCAACTTCCTTAGTGCATGACATTAAAATACAATCTTACCCTATGTAATGAACATAGAATACCTCATATAAAAAATATGGGATTACTAAAACTAACATCCTCAGTGAATGCTATTAAAATATTTTCTTAACATATGGAAAAAATATAAGATTCCTTATATAGAGAATATGTGATGAAAAAACCAACACCCTCAGTTCATGACATAAAATTATAGTCTTACCGATGTAAAAAATATAAGATGCTTCATACAAAAAATATGGTATTAATAAAACCAACATCCTCAGCATATGAAATTAAATTATAGTATTAACCTATGAAATGAACAAAGTATTATTTATATTAAAGATATGGGATGACCAAAAACAATTTACTTAGTAAACGATGTTTAACTATAGTGTTACCTTATTAAACAAACATAGGATTACACATATGACTAATATGCTATGTTTCAATGTCTTCGTGATAGAGGACACTTCCCTTACAACATATCTCTCTCACCTCATGACATTAAAGAACTATATATGGACTAATTACAAATCTCATGGGATGTGTATTTATGCCCAAATCACTTATCCAGGGTCAATTCCTACCATTGAATAAATCTGAGATCTCCCCCCTCCAGGTTAGGACTGATCCTTTCCAAATTATATCTTCATCTAGCACATCTGAGCACATGGCAGGATGGACCCTAGGGAACTCATCATTCCCTTAGAGATGTTCCCACCTTCCATTTCCACACTTCATGGTTCCTTTAAATTGTATATTCATCATCATTTCAATCTGAATAGGTTCCCTAAAGAAAATGGTGCATATCCACCCTGGCCCATATCCCATCCTGGGATGAAGCCTCGAAGGATCATCGGTAATAGAAGGTGGTTCTTGTATTTCAAACTTGTTCAATGGTAGATCCCATATTTGTTCACCCATCCTTGTCTGGTATAGGGGTAGAACCTATGTTTCAAGAATGGTCATTAGTTTTTCCCCACCCATTGGTAATCCCCCTTACAACATCCACATTTTAGAAGTCATGATCTGCCATACCTTCTAATTTTCTTTTCATTGGTGGGAATCCAAAAACATCAGGTTTTATTTCCCTACACACATGAACATGGTGGATGAATATGAAGAATCCCTTTGTCACATTATCATGTCTGTTACTCTTGACCCTTATTGTGTTCTCCCACGAAAATTATAGAAAGTCTAAACTGCTCCTTGTTTCTCACATCGATCATGACTTACATGAGATTAGGATCTGGGGATGAATTTACCTAAGCAAGTTTCAGATGCATGAGTGCTCCTTAAATAGAGAATTTCCCCTCTGGTATGAACAATTAATCTTTAAACTAAGATCATAGGTCTACGAATTATGGCATTAAATTGTGATTGTATTGTCTTAGAAGTTTTCCGTATGTTATAAGGTCTCTTTGGCCCTCAATTCATATCGGGTTTCCTCTTCACTATGCCACACACACTCCATTAAGACACACTAACACAAATAGTCCATGAATTATAAATTTAAACTAATTATAACCCATGTTCAAAGAATTATGAACATAAACTATTTTTAATCCATGATCTATGTCTTATGACCTTAAACTATTTTCAAATCCCTAGTCTGACTAGAATGACCATAATCCACCAAAGGAAAGATGTGTGAATGTAAATCAAGTAAAAAATTCATAGGTCCAACCTAAGAAAATGTCAAACTTCTACCAACAAGGTTACTCTCATGATCTGGGAAAAAGTAAGGGAATAAATTAAGAGGTATAAATCTTGTAGGAACCAGCATGGACCTAAAAAAACTAGGATATGATATTTGGATACCATTGGTTTAGAAAAAATATAGATCCAAATATTATCCCCCTTTTCGACACAAGCTCCATTACAAGGTTCTAACCATTGTGTTTCATATTTGTGTATCCCACTACATTGATTCTTTTGGGATTTATTCTTGTTGGTTCACACATCTGGGTCACAGGATGCGAAACTGTGCTATAAATCACACTACGTTAAACTGTACGACATATCATCCTCACTGTAAGATATTAAAATCTGTGTTCAACACCATTGTCACAAGACATAAAAATACACACCCATTTTCCTTAGATAATGAAATAAAATAGTAAAAAATATTATGTCATTTTCAGAGAATCTCCTTCCCCCATTTGGTGCCAATCGCCAACCACACCACTTGAGTTCTTTCATCTCTTTCCATCCAAGATGATATTCCCTAGGGTATAAGTCTAATATTTTATCAGACTGATACACTTACCAAATGTTCTCAAAGCCAAAATGGAATAATTATGAGGTTATTGAACTCCATTTAAACATTCCATCAATTCATTCCCATGATTTATGTATATCTAGATTTGGATCCCCATTATCTTTCATATCTTAATGGGCCCTCAAAATGTAAATGGTGCATGAACACACTAGATCACCTACCATCCTGGGCATACACTCTGAATGACTTCTAATAACATTTTTATGGGTCCTGTGCTCTGAATATGGTTAACATCCTACCATTATTTGTTTCCCCTTTCCCTGATAAAGTTATAGGGGAACCTGTGTTCTGAACATGGTCAACAACTATCCCCCATATCCCTATCACCCCTTTGTGTTCAAGATCCTAGGTGGCTCGATCTATGCTCTTCACTACCCTTTGTTAGGGTTGAATTAAATTAACCTAGAATTAACCCATTTTCTGTACTAAAATAAATTGTATGAATGATAGTTAGATGTCCAAAGATCCCCATTCTC
Source organism: Viscum album (assembly GCA_963277665.1). Lineage (NCBI taxonomy): Eukaryota > Viridiplantae > Streptophyta > Magnoliopsida > Santalales > Viscaceae > Viscum > Viscum album. Next base: position 353,905,854 of record OY728159.1, read on the forward strand.
CAATCATATATTTTCCAGTCAGGATATTCCCAATGGTCAATCAGTCCCTGAGTATTCGACACATATATCAAACTCTCATATAAATGAGAAGCCTTCCAATTGTCCCTTGTTTCTCATATCAATCATGAATCACATGGTATTAGGTAACTATTTTTGGTTTTCTATATTATTAGATATTTGAAAAAAAACACATTTAATTATATAGGGGATTTAATGTAGAAAAACTTCAAAAGTTTGGGAGGGTCACCCACATGCTAGAGACTCTCCTTTATTTTAGAAAAACTAGTGATCCTTATGGATATTCCTCAAAAATTAATAATTACATCCCACCCAACCTCTGGAGAGTGGCCCCTATTACTTTTTTTATCCTAGAAATATATTTTTCATCCTTCTTAGCAACTGGGAAAATGTCATTGACTCTTATTTTTACCAAGCCCTGCTCGGTCTGGAAGTCAATAATTAGTGATGCAGCCTCTACAGTCATAGCCTCAAACACCATAAATTAGTACCTTAAATAGATGACGACCCCTATATTTCATTATCATAAAAAAGGGTTTCAAAACCAAGTAAAATAGTTGCACACCTCAATAAAAATGTTCCATACACTTTATCATTTCCCTCAGAATTTGACCTTCCTATCTATCATCTGCTCCTATTCTGACATGGGGTATTTTTTGATGTTGAAAACATGTATGAATATATAAAATATCATTTTTCTATAAAAAAAGTTTTTCATATACTAAATAAACATTCGGGAATAATGGTGGTAGTGGCACACAACTATGATTACTTTCGCACAATTGTTATTTTCTGCATGCAACCCACTTCCGCTTGAAAGAACCAATAAAAATAAAAGCTATAAGGGGATTTGGGAGTCCTAAGACATTGAATATGATAGTTTTACACAAATTTAGAAATTTTCTTGCAATCCAATTGATGTTACATAATTCCTTAGCATGAAAATGGTGATTTTAAAATCATTGACTGGAGCGGTCTCACCCCATGCCAAAGGTATGAGAGCGACATGAACAAGTGGCATGACCCATATAGGGTTGAGAACACATGGATTCTGATTTTGGATATAAGTAGAACCTTATACGTTATGCCAAGAGGTTTATATTTGGAATATGAAGTGGTGATTTTTCTCACATAAACCACTTTTCCATGAAATCACAACATCAAAATTTCATGGAACCTCAAAAGTAGAGAATTTGTGTGACCTAAATCCCATGGGCCCCAACATCTATTTGATTATGGTTGAGAGTTATCATGCAATACTTCTTAAGTCTATACATGTTCATTCATGGAATGTATCCTTCAAACAACCCTATGTTCTGTGTGACCCTAGTGGTTTTGTGCTTCTATGCTGCTCGAATCCTTGCACTGGACTTGTTCAAGAGCCCCTGGCTTCCACATACCCATTTTAATAAAATATAATAAAGTTATGGGAAATATATTTTGTGTCCTCAACCTAACACCACCTATTTTTTTAGTATATCATGCACCATTACCATACCTTTTACTCTTAATAATAGGTACACTTATGCCTTGTGCTCCAAAGCATAGACATGATAACATCAGAACCCTTGATTTCCACTCCTCCATTTCAGTGTTTACACAATGCCCCACCCAAAGGTTCATGAGTAGTAGAAAAATAATCCCTAAATGTGGAATCATCATTAGAAACTACCAACCACTCATGGTATATAGGAATTTTACTAGATCTTCCTCTCCTATATGGAAATTAACTCCTATAGAATAATCCCCAACAAAGTCTGAGATATATGATGTAAAATTCCTAGCTGTACATCCTAGTCATATAACATTAAACTTCATGAATCCATCCATATCACATGACATTAAACTATATCCTTACCCCGTGTGATGAGAACCTAATACCCCATGTATAATTATCAAGGTATAACATCCCCCTGGATGTATAATATAGGAATTATCCCCTCATCCCCAGGTACTCCTACTTTGGACCACCCATATGCGTAATCACCAAACCATCTATCATTGACTCTCCTTACATGATATGAGCATCCTTTTTACATGGAGTTAAACTACATAGACCAATCTAGTAACATGAACTTAAACAACAGTATCATATAACATGGGTTTGATACTTTTTTACTGATAGGGTACATATGAAACCTCCCTGAGGTTCAATCCCGACATACCTACACAAATGGGATACCTACTTGAGGTTCAATACTAATACCCAAACACCACCATCAAACCTCCATGTGTGAAATCATCCCCCCTAGGGTCACACATAACCAAGCCTTCATGTGTGATCATCTCCCCCTGGGTACACACTTAACTGGCCATGTTTTCCCCCAATACATAAAACATATTACCCATATGTCATCACAAAATGTTAAAACTATGACCCATATATCCGTACAATAAATTAAACCTATGACCCATCTACCCCCATAGGATTTTAAATATGTGACCCATATGTCGCCACAAGATGTTAAACTTGTTACCCATATGTCCTCACAAGGCATTAAATCTATGATCCACCTATTCCCATAAGATGTTCAAACTATAACCAGCATATATCCAAAAGATGTAAAACCTATGATCCACCTATTACCAAAATATGTTAAACCTATGACCCATCTTTCCCCACAAGATTTTAAACCTATGACCCATCTATCCCCACATTATGTTAAACCTGTTAACCACTTTCCCCTACAAGACATTAAACATGTGACCTAATTTTACTGATATGATATTAAACGTGTGACCCATTCATCCTAATAATATGTTAAACAAGTAACCCATTAATCCCTATAAGATATTAACCCTATGATCCACCTATCCTTATAAGGCATTAAACCTGTGACCTAACCATTCCTAGAATACATTAAACCTATGACCCATCTGTCCAAACCAGACTTTAAACTTATGAGCCACCTGCCCCCACAAGACGTTATACCTATGGACCTTATATCCCCATAAGAGGTCAAGCATGTGAACCATTTTTCTCCAAAATACATTAAACATATGACCCTTATATCCTCATAAGATGTACAACCTAAAACTATACTTTCCTAATAGGATGTTAAACTTGTAACCCACCTGTCCCCATAAGACATTTAACCTGTAACCCATATGTCCAAAAAAGATGTTAACCCTATGAGGCATATATAACCACAACACAATAAAACTATGACCCATCATTACCTACAAGACATTAAACCTATGACCCACCTGTCCCCTCAAGAAGTGAAACCAGTGACCTATCTATCCCCACATGATGCTAAACCTGTGACCCATTTTCCCCCACAAGACATTAAACCTATCACCCACCTATCCCCACAAGATGTTAGACTTGTGATCCATCTATCCTCACAAGACCTTAATCATGTGACCCACCTATCCCTATAAGACGTTAAAACTAAGGACCACCTATCCCAAAAGACGTTAAACCTATGACCCATCTATACCCATAAGAAGTTAAAACTATGACTCACCTTTCCCCAGAAGACATTAAACTTGTGACCCATATGTCCCCCTAATATATTAAAACTAGTACCCATATTTCCCCACAAGGAATTAAATATGTGACCCAATATCCCCACAAAAAGTTAAACCTATGTCCATATATCCTCACAAGATGTTAAAAATGTGACCCATTTGTCTCTACAAGATGCCAAATATGTAACCCATATTTCTCCACAAGATGTTAAACTAGTGACCCACCTATCCCCACAAGATGTTAAACCTATGGATCACCTTTCCCCACAAGATGTTAAATATGTGACCCACCTTTACCCATAAGACATTAAACCCATAACCCACATGTCACCACAAGATGATAAATATGTGACCCATTTATCCCCAAAATATGTTAAATCTATGACATAATCTAGAATCTCTACCCCATACAACAAACATTGGATGCTTGAGGTAAAAGGCCTCAAACTACTTACACCCCTAGCATCATATTCCTTACGGAAAAACTGGTATTCCTTAGGTTATGTGACTAAGATTACTCATATGATATTCCTATGACTTAAATATGAGAATAATTTTTTAGTTCCCAATAAATCCAACTTTCAGAGATTCCCAAACATTCCCATAGTTAATATATTCTATAACTAAAGGCTATTTACATGTCAAGATAGAATGAACATAATTAATGGGTGTATAACTTGAGATATAATTAGGAATAAGTTTCACTAACATAAATAAAATCTAACAGGGAGACCCAAACTAGGTGATGAGATCCAAAGAGGTTTCCATGGAAGGAGGAATTACCATCCCATCATTCTATTTTGATCAATTAGCTAACATCACTGATTAATGAGATGGAATCCACCCACCTTTGGAAAGAAGGAATTCGGGGAAACAAGAAACGTGTATCCCCTAGATGGAATGATGATGCACATCCCTAATGGAAAGAATCGAATAAAAGTGTGTATAAAGGAATGTGTGACTTGTGGTAAGGGTTTTTACAATATCACTTCTATTGGGATTATTTATATTTTAATTTACATTATAAGAAATTATATATTATTTATCTCTTAAGCCCAATATATTTTATTTTTATTTAATTATTATTTTTTCAATTATTATTTTTATTTCCACCCTCTTTGGTAATAAAATATATCAAAAGAATGTTTTTATTAAAATCTGACCATATTTCCCCTTTTGGTCAAAAACTGTTTCTCTTCCATATCCACATTATTCAAAATTATTTTATGGAAGTTATTATATCATATTAAAATATTTAAAATGGTATTTTTTTACTACATTTGAATTTCCTTAAAAATATTTGAAATGAAATATATTTTTGTTTTTCAAACATGCCATTTTCTAATTTCATTAAAAAGTGTGAAAATGTTATTTTTTTAAATTTTATGACATTAATGGATTTTTCCACCATTATGTCCATTATTAATCCTAAATATTCATTTAAATTTTTCCTTGTTTTAATAAAGAAAATACTATATTCATTTTATTGGAATTTTTTAGTTTTAAACATTAAAAAAAGAAAAGGATATTTTTATTTGTTTTTCAAAGAATATTTCAGATGATTTTATAAAATTATTTTTCATCTACATCAATATCATTTTAGAAATAATGTACTTCAATAGTTATATGATTTAATGACACCATACAATTTCTTTTTTTGGATTTCATGTGATAATGAGGTTTTAATGAAACCTATTTTTCCCCCGAGTTAATTAAGCTATGATGAAATTATGAATGTTTTTATGATCTTATGGGAAACATATGTATTAATTTTATTATGTTATGAGGGATAATAGAGATAAATATCCATATAATTCCTTGTATAAACCTTGGTATCCCATTAGATAATATGAAAGGTAATGGGGAGTGAACCCAACCCATTATGGGACTCTGTCCACTATGTTTATAGGAATAGAGAGTGAACCTAATTATGGGGATCTATCCACTATGATAGTCTTAATAGTGAGACTTTAATTATTAAATGTTTTTCTATGACTATTTATATTTCATAAAAATATGTTTTATTCTTATGATATGATCTCATGGATCATGATTCACTATTGATGATTCAATACTCTTATGACTCGTGTATTTTGTTATGAGAATGTTTTATGCCAAGAATCTTGATTTATGGTCTATGCCTTTCTGGTTATGGTTTTATAAGGTATGATTACATTCTCATAACCGTATCCTTATATTATTCTCAATTAGTATCATTGATTGATATCAACCATGTTTAACTATACTGGGCATCGGATCTCACTCGTTTTTATGTTTCTATTCCTACAATTTATGAAGAAATGTTTTAAATAGAATATAACGAAAAAGGGTATTAATTTAGAATACATTTTTGGTGAATATTGAATATATTTCATGAAATAATTTTATTCTTTATCTAGTATACAAATACACTATACCCATATGGTTTTTAATCATGTATTATTATGAGATTTATTGAATATTCATATAAAATTATGTAATATTTATGTAAATGATACTCATGTCACCAAAATGAAGCCCCTTCTTCCAATGATGCTAAAAATGAGATATTACCATTGATATATTATTTAGTAGGTGTCAAAATGGATGATTTTATTGAATTAATCCTAAAAAATGATCCAATATAAGATAACCCTCAAGTAAATGATCCTCCATACACTAGTAAATATGAACAGAGAGTGTGAACCCAACGTGAAACATGGATTCAAGACTTAGGAAAACCTCAATAGGTTACCCTATAAACTAGTAGATTCATATCAAGTAAATATAAATTAAAAGGTCTTATCAATCCCAAAACCATTCTCCACCCGAGACCATTTAGATACTCATAGCTGAGAAGGAATTTGATTGGTGTATGATTGATTTCAAAATAAATCAGCATGACAATGTTGTTCTATATCAAGTGAATTCATCATATGTTAATGAAATTCATGAATAAGATCCAACATATCTTATTAATGACCCATCCTTACTGGTAATAAAATCTCATACAACAAGAGAAAAACCATCCCTATAAATCATCTATAAGAAATATAAACCTATATAGTTGACTTCATCCCCTATGGGCCACCAGGGGTTTCATCCATTAATTTTTTTATTCAAATCTATCCTATACATGTTTCCTAGGATAAAATCCTAGTTGAAGAGTACAAATGGTTCCATATGAAAGGTATATAGTTATAACTTCCCAGTTAGATTCCATGGAATAAAATAATTCAATAATATAGTTTGAGAGGAGGCCATACCCAGAGTGTATTATTTGATTCCTTTTACACTAAACTTATAAAACCCTACTTTTTTAACCTTAAATGGTATAAGGGATCTAGAGATACATATCACTCACTTAACTTCCTGATATGGACCTATGTTGGTAACCATTTAACAAAAGAAGGTATCCAAAACTAGGCTCTACTTCCAAACATTAAAGGTTCTAGCCTTACTCTGGTATAATAATTTACCATAAATATCAATATTTATCCAAGAAGAACTCCATAGAAATGTTCTATATTAGTTCAAATTGATGTTGAGAATAAAAAGTATCAATGACCTCTCTAACTGCAAAAAGGAAAAACAAGAGGTTTTTTGAATTTAACACCTAGTGTAAGAGCATGTATTACTCATTTGAAGTAAAATTTAATTAAGATAAACTTATCAAAATTTGTGTGGATAACTTGATAAATGAATTTATCACTATACTCATCCCCAATAAATACCCTAATGTATTTTTTGAATCTATTTATACAATAAAATTATTTGAGGATAAACTATGTCAAACCAATTAAAAATGTTGTTCAGCATTATCGCTGCAAAATAGAAGGGACATAAAAAGAAGAAGTAGCTTCTATGTCATTTAAGAAAACAAAAATTACTAACCCAAATCCCATTCCAGTAATATTATTGGAGTAAACAAAACTCAACATAAACCAGAAAAATAATAATGTGTACACCCCGTCATAAGGGTACAAGATTCCCATGAGAATGAAAGGTGATATGACTTTGAGTTCAGAAAGAAAAATATACCCTGTCCAGCATGAGAAGACTCCTGGTATCTTTATTCTAGTTATATAAAATTAATTATTCATATTAACCAATCACCAAAAACCCAATGTGTTGGGTCATGAAAATTAGCCTAAGTATTGACCATTTCATTAAATATTAAGGAACACCATACAAGAATGATTCATTTACAAATACATCCTATAGAAATTAATTGATAACAGTGAAGTAAAGTTGCCTCATCAGTGAACACATTTGACCCTTATGGTTACTACCCATTATAATGGATAAAATAAGTGGAGGAAATTTCGAACTAAAAAAAATCCTAGAAGTTTAATAGCTTGATTACCAGGAAGTTGGTCAATTGTGCACATGACATTGTTAATGGCATGACTAAGCCAACTTATAATAACCTAGAATTTTATCAATCAAATTTACCTTCTTATAATTATGAAATATACTATAAATTACAAAAACACGACATAGATATCAATATAAACATTATAAATGAATAATTAATGAAATAAGAGGTATTCTTAGAAATTAAGGAACATATACCAATGGAATAGTTACTTGACCATTAGAATTGTAATGCGACAATTAGGAACAGTAAAGAAACCAATAGTATAATAACCTCACCTATGAAATTATAAAAAAATTGGGTATGTTATAAATTAAAATAAGATATATTTATATATTGGAAGTAAATAAATGTTTAAAAAATTATAAATAAAGTTAAGGTATTTTTGTGAAACATAAATGTTTATTTACAATTTTATTGTAAATATAATTATTTAAAAGATTTTTTTTCATAAAATAGATTAAAAAAACATTTATTTGTCTTATTATTATAATATAATTTTATGAGACTCTAATTATTTTTTCAAAGTGTCATAAAATCAATTATAATATTAAAATCTGTATTTTTTGAATAAATGATGACCTAAATTAAAAATTAAATTTCTCAAATTTCTCAAATTATTTTCATAAAATGGAATCCAATTTTTAATTATATACATAAAAAATGGTTGGGGTGAATTTTTGGTATTTTTCTAAAATAGTTGAAGTTTTGGTGAATAGTGAAATACAATAATTTACGGTATAAGCTAAATACATGAAGTATTGAGTCATGGATGATGTATGGATGATGTAAGAAACATTATTTCAAACTCATATAAACTAGTTACTTTATTTAGTCACAATAATCAACACTATTCATAGTCTTAATCCAAAATAATAAACAAATGAATAAAATAATAAAAAAACACCCCACTCATCCAATATAAATACCACCCTCACCACCCATTCTCCTGAAAAATCCAAAGTGTTAAAGCCTGTTCAAATTATAACCAGTAATCACCTAATCCTATCCCCCCACACCCAAGATCTTTTTTTCTAAAAAAATACGAAGCCCTTTTTCCCTAAGGAGGTTCTCAAGGAAAAGAAGTTTAAGAGGTAAAAACCTCTTATTTTTTCTTTTAATTTCATTTCAATTTATTTTATTTTATTATCCTCTCATAAAATCTCTATCCCAAAGTGGAATTATAAATCTATTATATTATATATAATTTAATTTTATTATTTTCTTGTTATATCCACCACTAATTCTCTTGTCTTCCCCTTTGGGTTTAAAAATGAAAACATCGTCCGGGAGGTGTTGATTCACCACATTTCTAGACGAAGATTTTTCATTTTATAATATCATATTATATGATTTTAAAAAACCAATATAATGTTCATAAGTAATTTTAAAATGTATATCACAACTTATTTAGTGTTTTGGAACTAATATATATACATAATATTAAATAATAAAATAAAATTTCTTCGTGATGAACGAAAAAGACACCAAAATAATTCAAACAATTATCATAAACATTTTTTCTAATGAATCATAATCATGTATAAAAAAATGATATATAAGATAATTTATTATTATTTAATTTCATTAAAAATATATAATTTTAATTCTAGATATTTACTCCCTTTTTACACGATCATTTATACATGTATACAGGTGAACCGATCATGAAAACCAAGGAAACAAACACCCAGAACGATGAAATTGCATCTTATAACTCATCAAAAAGACTATAAATGAACTTAAGAATACTATAATAAATAAAATACAAGTATAAAATGTTCTTAATAAATTAATTAATGTATTTAATTTGGTTATCCAGAACATTAAGTACAATTGCAAAACACTTTCGAACATAAGTTAAGGGATTGTCTTCGAGCCTCCAAATTTCCTTTGGGTCGTGCTTTCTATGTCTTTTTACCCTAATTTAATCATTATTTATTCTTATTTACTCATCCTATGTTCTATTTTTATGTTTTTAACATATTCACCTAGCACAATTTGCCTTCCTTTTTTGGGGAAATACATGTTTTATAAGGACCCCTCCTCAATCCCTTCTGAAAAGAAAGCCTGATTAAAGGGAACATTCCTATTTCTTACTCAGTTTAAAGTACAATCCATAATCTATTTTAATCCACAATTATTTTTCTTAAATAAAAAATTTTATCATGAAAACCTATCTTGGTTTATTTTTGATTTTATAAAAACAATTAATCCTTTTCTATTTTAAGGAATCTTTAAAAAATTTCACTTACACCACAGAAAAGTGGATTATTTATAAAGTTTTTCAAACACTATTTTTTACGTGTTTTAACATTATTTTGACATAATTCATCATGATATATGCTTAATTCCCCTTATTAATTTCCATTTATTATTTAAATATATTCTTTCATGGAAACCTTTTTGAAAAACCTATTGTTTATGCCTTATGACATGATTATGATACCCATTTATTTCTATGAGTGACAATTATTTTTATTCCTTAAGTATGATTATTCAGGTGGAACAAATATTCATTAACATTTTATTATGGGTTCACCTAGATAGAGCTCTAATGCATTGGGTAATGTTTTAGTATCATGATATGTCATGTTGGGACATAGAGTAAACCAGATTCCTTTATGGGACTTGGTCCTCCATGTACAATGGTCTTGGAAATTAGCCTTGACTTATGCTCCACTATACGTAATGGTCTCTGTAGTTTTTCTTGACTCATGATTATATATGTGAAATGGTCTTGAAATTTATCCTCGACTCATTATTATATTCTATTGTATGTTGTTTACACATTATAATGATGTGATGATTACATCCTCCCATGTTATACATGTTATGATTAATTATGTATATTCATGTTATCTTCATTTAGGTCATCATGTTATGCCTTCTAACCCATGTGCTATGCCTTATTTCCATTTTTATTCCATTATTATTATTTTTAGATCATCTCATTTTTTCATGTATTCCCTAGATTATCCTATACTGATGTAAGGTCTTAATGGATGTCTGGAGATCATTACAATGATTTAATAAAAGATGTTTTTATTATGGGTTTAATACTTTCTAATTATGAACCTAATATTTTAAAGACCATATAATTAACGATACTTGGATTTTAATTTTTGTTTAATTATGTTTATAATCATGTAATAATATATGTAAATGTTTATGTTCTTTATACAACTTGTCATGCCCCCCATTCCATCTGCAACATCTATAGTTACCATGATCAAAGTCACTTAGTCGAGAAAGTTATATGAAGGTGAAGAATAATTATAGAATGTGGATTATCATCAATCCAATGAAGGAATAGGTACTCAAGGTTGAGGCTAAGAAATATTTAACTAAGGATTTCTTATAATCCAATATCTAGTCTTCAATCAAGTTATCCATGTAGCATAAACCAGGAGAATGGTGATTCAACATCCTCATCCAAGAGAGTGGAAACCAAAAATTGGTCCTTCCATATATCATCCATACCCAATCAAGATAGTCAAACACTTAGCTAGAGTATCATTACACAGTTGGTATCATAGTCTTATGACTCTTAAATCTTCTATTTATCCTATCCCAAAATATTCAATTTCTTGGGTTAAAGGAGGATGAATAGAATCTATATTGGATAATGATATTGGGATATAAAAGGAGTGATAAAAAAACCCATGGGAATGATCTTTTTGAGAACCCAATTTGGGGGAATGGTCTCTGAAAATGTATCCATGGCTGTTACCCAGGATTAAACATTCAATGATCTACTCTATTGACCCTATATATATATTCATAAGGAAGTGCCATCATTATATCAACAATTCCCGAAGTAATCTCTAATTATTCAAACATGAGTTCTATATGGCTATAGTTACCCTTTTTATACATATTAAACTTGGTATATCAACACTGGATATTTAAAAAGGGAGAAAAAATAACATCACATTGAGAAATAAGTAGAAGTGGGGGCTTCAAATGGATTGGAAGAGGCACATTTTAATTTATAGAATGATGTAAAAGAAAAATTCTTATTAAAAATTCACTATATTGAATAAATAAACCCATATTTGGTAAGAATATTGGTGCTTCCAGTGAATAGAAAATGAATCCATAATTATCTCCACTTCTGTGATGGGAATTCAAATTTTATCACTAAACCATCTACCACAACCATAAGAAAAAAAACCCATTCACCTTATATGGATGGATCCCCACATGATAAGATATTATCATAATATTTGGATAACTAATGTTTGATCAAAATAATCCAAAGTATTTAATGGTATAAAAAATGTCATAAGAAGAAGATATATGGATTTAGAAGCCATTTATCTATATGTATAATCTCTTCAGAAGAAAAAAATTCCCCATAGTATCTTGATGTCTACACCCACCATAGTAATTACATTGATGAAAAAATCATATAGGAAACCATAAAAATAAAAAAATGGAAGGTTAATCTTATACTTATCCAAAATCCAATGGGAGTGTAACTTGATGAGGAATCACCCATTTGTGAATAAGGATATGTTTGGTGGTGAAGTATATTTTAGTTCAACTAAAGTTTGTTCAATGAATTTAGGTCACTATAACTATAGTCACCATAAGATGGATTGATGTGGTGTGTAAACAATAGAAACAGTGGTGCGACTTGCAGTGGGGGCCCTTTCCACCCCTACTCTGCTATGGATTCCAAGTCCATTTCTCCTTCCTAGGTTGTTTGGGTGAGATGGTTTTCGGATATGTTTTGGGATGTGTTTTTGGGGTGGCAGTGTGTTCCAGGAGGCGCGACTTGCAGTGGATTTCACCCTTTTGATGGTTATTCATTTTTGCTGCTTTCGATGTTTGATGATAACAGTGGTTCGACTTTTATTTCATGGTTTGTGGGTTATTCTTTTGATGATTTCCCGAGTTTTCCATTGGTATGCTAATGATTCTTTTCTGGAGGAGCCGATGTCGGTCGGCGTTCGTGCTGGTCAAAGTGTTCTGGCGGGATGCGAGGGACGATCTGTTTGGCTCGGGGATCGCGACTCCTAATGCACGTGGGGATCGAGATATTCAGTGGACCGAGGTGGAAATCCATTCGATGTGGCGACGTGCTATTGCAGGTTCAGTGTGATGGGATCAAGGGTCAATCAATGCACATCATTGTCATTCTATTTCAAAATTTTAAATTTGAATTCTCCGTTTTGAAATTTGAATTCTGATTTTCCAATTTGGGTGTTGGTTTGTAATGGGATGGTTTCCAATTTGGGTGTCGGGTTGTAATAGGATGGTTTGGTTTTTTGGGTTTCCACTTACCTTTTAAAAGTGGGTTGAAAATAACAAAAAAAGTCATTTTGGAGGAGTAAACAACAGAAACAATTCCTACTTATAGGTGGTAGGACCACCAAATGTTAGAATATTTTTATGGAGTTATGATAGATTTCTATATGATTGTTTGTTTAGAAAAGGTGAAGGGTCACTAGGTTGGTAATCAACTTTACACCATCATGTTTTTTGATATTTGATTTTAGGGGAGTAGTTATTATATATTGACCAAATAATTTTTTGTATATAAGCAGTTGTACCTAAATTATAAAAATAAGATAAAAGAGAGATTCTAGGTGATATAGAAGGTATTAAAGCAGAGTTCCAATGGAGATAAATTGTACCTTGTAATTCTATTTTTTAATCGATCATATAATATAATTTCAATAAAAGTAAGCCTAAGTGTTCCTCTCTTGCATATAGGACCCACTATCTTAATATCTTACATTTCTTTCTTTCTTTATATATTTGAATATAATATATTTCCACTGAATATATTTCCACTGTCTTGAATGTATTTGAATTTTCTTTTGTGGTGAATGGATTATTTTTCTAGGTGAGTTGGGTCACAAGTATACCTACTTCTATTAAACTAAGTCATGGGATTGGAACATCTAGTGGTTGCATTTCCACTGCATAGAGCCTCCATTGAGTAACATTTTAGTGGAATAAAGATCATCCTTCCAGTAGTTTTATTAAAATTATGGTTCATAGTTTCTCCAACACATGGAATCAATGTGGGTTATTATTTTGATATCAGATCACAATTTTTTTATAATATCATGTGATTCAGTTCCAAAAACACAGTTAAGCCTAGATTCACTCTTTCTTTTATAATATATCTATTTAAACAGGTTTTCACTATCATCATAAGACATAGTGTCAAATGGTATCATGGTTTGGGTAAACAGGTTTTATGGAATGATTTTATTCTTATAGAGAATATAGATTGAGGACCATTTGATTGAAAAGGACATTGATTCTACACTTACCAATTTATATCCTAAGAATATTTAAAAATTATAATAGTAACTAATTGATTGGAAAAAATTGGTGTTTTTGAGGATTTATTTGATAAGGAATATTACTTTTAAAATTTTAAAAACACAGAAAACAAAAAATGTGATGAAAATAGTGGTAGATATCTACGAGTAACCTAAGTCATTAAAAAAAGTGTTCACGATGTGGAAACAGTTTAGCCTAAGGTTATTAAGAGGAATACTGTTTATAGATCACATAAAAAATTTCAACATGATCTGAGGGAATCTTGAATCAATGAAGTTATAGTTAACAGATGTTCTGTGGATTCTCCAACTACTATCATCATTTCTAGAGAGTTGGAACGTGATGGTTATTTCCATAAAAAACACTAGAGGAAGGAAAAATTTTATATTCGATGACATAAAGAAACTGACCCTTAATGAGCATTTTAGGTGGAGTAGAATGCCAAAATCATCTATTAATTATCTTAATATTGATGGATAAAGAATATCACCTAAACAGAAGAAAATCTATCAGAAGAAACCATCATAAGATAAACCCTGAGAGAAGAGATGAGGAAAGTCACCCCGTCCAGGTTCTGTATGTTTGAAGTAAAGTAAAAGAGGAAACTTTAATAAGGACTTCAAGAGTCTCAAGGATATATCTAGAAGACCATGAACTTATGAAAGTTTAAATATTATTCGTATAACAGAAGGAGGTATTTAACAACTGTTTATTATTAAAATTTCATTGGAGTTATGATTGGTTGACCTAGGTGCCTCATTTTATTAAATTATAGTGGAGAGATGCATTAAAAATTATATATCTTGAGGTTTCATAAAAGAAAATTTGGAATATGATTAAGATTAGGAGAACATTAGAAAAATATATTTGAATATCCAGATGAATAACGAGGGATTCTTGATGTTGAAGAATGCTATACATATCCTAGGGAAATAGAAGAACCTAATTTTACATAGATAACTAGGTAGGGTAGGGTATGTAACTACTTTCAACAATGGAGTGTGGAATGTTATTTTAGGATCCATGATGGTTTAAAAATGAGTAAAGTATGTGAACTATATTTTAGTGTAAATTCAAAAAAGATTGAAATATCTAGAAGTTCAACTTTTGATGTCTATAGTTTTGGCCTTACAGGCCTGGCCATCATAACGATAGAAACATGAATGTCATAAATGGAAAATTCATATTGAATATTGATCACACATACATTATAAGTTTTTAAATCAATATTATAGGGGAAAAAATAAGGGTTATATCAAATTTGATGGATGAAATCTGAAGGCCCAGAATTAAGAACTTGTTAATACTGATGTTTGGGGACTTTCCCCTATTCGGTCCATTAGAGGTTAACTTTACTTTATAACTCTTATTAATGATTCAATGAAAAAAATTTGGATTTATCTTTTGAGGAATAAATATTACGTATTTTAGGATTTCTTTCAATGGAAATCCATGGTGGAAAGGGAGTGTGGGTAGAAGCTAAAATACCTATATTCTGAGAATAGTGTTGGGTACATTAGATACTACTTCTAGAACTTTTGCAAAAATAAGGGGATAAGGCATTGGAAGAAGGTGTAGAAACATATAGTGTTATGGTACTTATAACATAATTAATAAAACATTAAAAGAGAAGTATCAAAGTATATTATTTTAAAATGGAATTTCCAAGGGAATTTGGACAGAATCTCTTTATACTGTGGAATATCTAGTCAATAAAAGTCCCACAAAAAAAGTTTGTAGGAAATTCTGGAGGATTTATGGTCTATAAAATGATCATAAGTTCACAACCTCAGAGTATTTTTAATCTTTAAATACAAGTATATTGATGATAAGGATATGTAAAATATTGATTATAAGTCTAAAGTTTTTTTATTTTTTGGGTATGTTGATGAGAACTTTGACTACTGACTATGAGATAAAGAAAAAAGAAAATTCATTAGGTTCTAGGATATTCACATCAATGAAGTAGATCTTTAGAAGGACTAGAACATGGTGAGTAAATAAGTTGTTGATAAATAAACTATACAAGTCCAAGTTGATCTGAATAAGAGAACCCAAAGTTCAAAAAAATTGGAGGACTCAGATAAAAGAACCAGAAGTCAGGTGGTAAGACCTACATAAGAAATTATAGAATGTTTAAGGGTGGTTAAAGACCGAGTGGGAGTATAATAAGTAAAGGTAATAAAATTTAGATTAGATCCAATAAATATTGTATAGCTAATTGAGTTATGGAGATCAAACATAGTGATAAATTCATTTTAGTGGTTAGGTTATGACTAGAAATTTCTTATTATAATAGATGTAGAAGAGCCAGAGAGCTTATAAATGGTGGAAAAAATTTGTGATATCAAACCATGAAAGTAAATAGAGGATAAATATTTTTCCTCATTAAGGTTAAATGGAACATGGGAGCTCAATTAATTATCAAAATGAAAGAGGACAATATAAAATAATTGAATGTAATAGTTGAAAGAGGAATCTAGTGGAAGTAAGAGCTACAAATGGAGGATGGTGGAAATTGGATTTCAATAAAAATTAGTTAAATTATCATTAAGTTTCTAACATGTAGTTAAACACACATTTATCAAGATATTCTTGATAATAAAAATATCAGTATATTGTTACATAAAATAAATAAACAGAAATATAGAATTTCTTCAGGGTTAGTTAGATGGAGAAATTTACATGAAGTTACCAATGAGTTTCATAGAAGGCCAAGAACATAATTTTGTATATAAATTTAAGAATAGTATTTATGGGACTAATAGATAACCATGGAAATGGAATACGAAATTCAAGTAATTTATGTTGGAATAAAGGTTCAGAAGGTGATACTATGATCAATGTTGTTATGTGAAGAAAATTGAAGAGAAAATAATCATAATATTTATTTTCTATATGGATGAATGATTTCCATTAGGAAAAGATTTTGGTAGGATCTAGAAGTAGAAATGTGACTTGTTTGAGATATTCTTAATGATAGATATCAGATAGGCTAAAAATATTTTGGGAATGAAGTTCAAGAGAGATAAGAGAGATGTGACTTTGGTTATATATATGTAGAACATTATATTGAAGGTGATACAATGGTTTTGTATAACTGTAATCAATTTGTTCTTGAATCCTTTGGATGGACACTTTAAAATAACTAAGGATACATTTTCCAAAATGATAGAATAATTCACATACATGGAGAAAGTTAATTATGTGTTAGTGGCCAAAAGTTTAATCTATGGAATTATTTTCACATGAATAGACATTTATTATATATTGAGATTTGTAATTTGATTCTTGTAGAATCTTGGAAAGATAAAATAAGGCTATTAAATGAATTATTCTATATTTAAAAGGAATGAAATATACAACCTTATCATAAAAGGATGAATGGTCATTTTTAGAAATATTAATTCTAACTATACTAGATATTTGAATAACTGAAATAGAAAAATGAGATTTGAATTTAAATACAAAAGTATAATAGTAAGTTGGATATAAAAGATATGAAAGATTAACAATTTGAGTATAATGGAAGCTAATTATATAGCTAAAATGAAGTATGGGAAATAAATTATTTGGTTGATGGAGTTGATGAAATAGGTAGGAAAGATTTATGAAACATGAGTTCCTTTTTTTTTGTGATAGATAAAGTGAAACCCACTCAGAAAAAATTTCATTATTCCATGTAAAGACTAACCATATTGAACTAAATTATCATTTCATCTGAATTTTTGTTAGGATAAGGTGTTAGAACTAAGAAAGATAACTAAAATCCAAAATAGGGTGGATACATTTACTAAGATGATATATCAATAAATTTCAAGGTAGTATCATGACTCAGTGGGTTTTGAGTAAGCATAAGGAAGATGGAGGAATAATTATTAATAAAAAGAAGGTATTATTTTCCTAAAGTGATGGTGAGTGAAAAAGGTTCCCTGAAACTTGTATTCAAGTGGGATATTATTGGGATGTGAATTATATTTTAGTTAATCAGTTGTTGATTCAATGAATTCAAGTCACCAAAAATATGACCACTAGAAGTTAGAACAGTGTTGTGTGAAAAGAGTGATAGTTGGTCCTCTCCATTAGTGGTTGGACTATTAAAATTTCAAATATTCCAATAGAGTTATTATGTATCATTTGAGGTCAATAAGTTTAGTTAATATGAAGTGTCACTGGGTTTTTAATTAAGCTGGGTATATCAAATTAGTGATTTGTGATTTCAGAGGATCATGTATTATAGGTTGATTTGATAATACTTAATATATAATCAGTGGGAAATTATTTCTAAATATAGTATTAAATATAGATTTAAGTTGATTGATAATAGATTAAGTTAGAGTGGTAAAGCCTATATACATTACATTTATTTAGTAATATTATTGTGTAATCTCTTATATCTCCTGATTGTAGTAAAAGTATACAATAATGTTTATCCCATTCATGTAGGATTATTTTTTTAAGCATGTTAGTCTATTATATTCATTTATTAATTTTTATATTTCTATTTAATATATTTTCACTTCTTGGAATATTTGTTTTGTTTTGAATACGGTCAAAGGATGGGTTTGTTTGGTGATTAGGGTGTTAAATGAACCTACTTAAGGTACACTCATTCATGGGGAAGGGGCTATATTGAGGTTTTATTTTCACCGTATAGATACTCAAGTATAGAAAATATCCTCATTTTGGTTGTTTTACTGGAATAATTGTTTAATGTTTTTTATAACAAGTTCTACCACAATTGTTGATGACCTTATATAGAAAAAATAGGTATAGTCAAAAACCCATGACCCACCTTAACAAGTGTAAATATGACTTTTGAAGTGTTCGAGTGGTATAATGTATTTATCAAGATGAATCAATATGAGTTTTCTTGAAATTACATGAATATGAATAAGTATTACCCCAAAATTTCCTTATACCACCTACGTATTCCTACTAAACAATTCGTAAGATGGATGTATCCATCTCACAACACCATATTTAAAGTTGAGGTAGATAAATTAATCATGTACCATTTCATTAGTGGGTTAAAATACCTTAAAGGGTTGGACAACATTTCTCCCTTCAAGAAGATGAGAAGATAAATTATAGTTTATGATAGATTCTATTATGTAAATTGACACTTCCCAAAGGAAAACTTCTTAGTCTTAGTAATGAAAATGTAAATTAACATAGTGGAAGGTTTTGAAGGCCTTTAAATCAAGGAAAGTTATTTTCAGTACAAAAAAATTGGATGGTTCCCAAAGATAAATAATCCTTGAATTTATAGGGCCCACGAGGGGTGTATTTATATCTAGATATTCCCATTGTATTGGAAAAAACTAAGTCCACTTATCATCTATCCATACACAAAATATTCAATCACCAGACTACAAAGATAGTAGAGTGTTTCATGGAAGATCTAATTGTGAAATAAATCCAAATATGTAACCAATTTTTTGATTTAGAAATGGTGTTTGCAAGAATAAGAATGCATAACTTGAAAATGAATCTATTTAATTTCATGTTTAGAGTCACCTCTCACATCTTACTTGGCTTCTTTTTCCACCACAAAGGTATCGAGGTATATCTGAAAAATACTAAATCCATTCTTAGTATGCCTCCTCCATAGAACATCTAGGAATTAAGAGGTCTTCAAAGGATCCTTTCATATATTCAGATACTCAGGGAAAAAATCATTTTAAAATATATTCCTTTCACTATATTCATTAAGAAAATAAACACCTACCAATGTGATAAATAATTCTAAAGTTATTTTTAAATCCTCAATTAGTATCTCTCATGTCCTCTAGTTTTAATTATGAATGTAGAAATAAAACCTCTTATCCTATATGAGGAAACAACAGAGAGGCTAATTATTTTAATTTTAGATCAAAATAATAAATAATAAAATAAAAAATCTTATATTTTTAACACCCCAAACATCTACGGTACGCTTCTCTTTGAATAATACAATAGCCAGCGATGTACACAACACCGAGTTCAAGTGTACCACGAACTATCAAACCATCCATTTAGAAAGTAGTTATAAATAAAATAAACAAATTTTTAATATTATATATATCCCCTATAATTTTAACATTCATATTTTGTGTTTCTTAGACATAATATAAGGAGAAAATCAATTTTTTAGATAAAAGGACTATTTTTCAAAAAATGAAATTTTCCACATTTTAATGGAGAACACTTTCTAAATCTAATATTTTACACTTTTATATATTCCATTTTATGAAATTAAATTATTCTTAATAATAAGGACATAAAAATTTAGTTTGAATAATTTTTTGGTGTTTTTCTGATAACTTTCATATTTTGATGAATAACGAAAGATATGAAATTTTAATTAAAACAAATTTTTTAATCAAAATAATTTGAAGTGTTAAATTATACATTTGAATGGTTTTGAAGTATAATTAGATTATATTTTTATCATTTAATCCAATGTTGGTTATTGTAAGTAATTTCACTTTTAAACCGTACATAAACACAAATCAATCTTTTGATAGTTTTTACTTCTCGAAAACCCACTTTCTGGTTTGACAACGGGAATTAATTTTAAATTAATTAATGAAACTTCTATGAATTTAGTTTGTTTAAATATACATCATTTTTGAATTTTTAATATCAAAATTATTTTAAGGTGAGTTTTTGATATTTTTCTAAAAACTTTCAATTTTTGATGAATAGTGAAAAACACTGCGTTATTGTTTAAAAACCAACTTTTTATTTAAATAATTATTTATTTTATTGAAATTTATTTTAAGTCAGAATAGATACATAATACCTAAATTATTTAAATATAATTCATTGGATTCATTTTATTATAAAATTCGATGTATAAAATTTTATTGTATATTTTAATATCTTTTACCCACTTTCTTGGAATGTTAGAAAATATAAATAAAACGGAATTTTACCAATTCTGTGAATTGAATTTCAAAAATCCGAGAGACATGGTTGACATCAGTAAGTAAAACATGGTTCAATAAGATGAAAATGATTTTTGGTGAATAGTAAATTTTGAATTTTATGTTCCACGGTTAAAAGTAAATAAGGTAATTAAAGGGAAAAATGATATTATAATTACCCTAACACATGTAATAATTCTATTTTATAAGAGTAGTTAGACCAAAATCAACATTAGGAACAAAATATGATCCTTTTGGTCCACTTGATTTAGATTAGGACATTTATTATTATTTTATTTAAAGAAGAGTTAAAAGTGTTAAATTCAAATTTTAATAACTAAAACATTTTAAATATAGGGTTATACATAAGATAATTTAGACTATGAATATTAATTAGAAATATAAAAATATTTCCTACATCATCGTATTTTATTTATAATTTTTAGATATTATATAATTAACTTTATTTATGGCACAATGATGATGCATTAATTAACCTATTACTGAAAGATTAAAATAATTGATATTATAAATATTAAAATAATTGTAAATTGAGAGTTTTTATGCATTAAATTTTTTTTATAGGTTATTATTACATGTTAGGGTTGATTAAATTTATTTTTTTCTAATAAATAATATTTTTATGACTTTCACAAAAACCAAATACTAAATAATGTCAAAATTGTAATAAATGAGTTTTTAAAACAAATACTATATTATTAAGTGATATAATATACCTAAATATATACGATTAATCCAAAAGACTTATATAATAATAGATATGTAATTAATGAACCACTTGGGGTTCTCTTGGCATTTTATACTAAGTTTATTAACAAAATAATATAAAAATACAAGGAGAAATGGTAATTGTTAAACTATTTAACCAAGAGTTCAATCTAAAAGATAAGGTTAATATGTTGACCTAAACATTTCTAAATCCTGTTGGTTGAGATTTTTTTGACCCATCCCCACCTTATCCTCAAAATAAATCCTTTTGGAACCATAATAAATAGAATATTATTGTATAATAAAATAATATTTCAAGGGTTTCCTAAAGTGACCCTCACCTCTCTTATAAAAGGGTACTTCCCCTTATCTCAAAATCACACCTACAAAGCCATTTGGCTTGGGAAAACCCTACTAAAATATCCTCTAAACTACCCTCACTTCATCCTAGAGTTCTTAATTTGATAATAAATCCAACCTATGGAGCCCTTTTGATCAAATCAAAAGGAAACACCCAAAGAAGAGGTAATTATTTCATCACCTCTTTCAATGTTCTTTTATTCTTACACATCCTATTTCTTTGTTTTTTCCATACCAAAATAATAAATCTAGTACCTTATACATACTGTGATGTTATTGGAAATATGATACCACCATATTCATTATTCTATTCATCCTATGAATGAAAAAGTTACCTTACGTGCGTACATACAGCTTATCGTCTCTACGTCGTGGTGTAGTTTGTTATTCAACACTTAATTATTTGGATAGGTATAATAAAGAGTATAATTTATGTAAATAATAAATATAAAATTTTAATGATTCCTTATATATGAAATATCATCCAATTACATATGATTTCACCATCAATAGAATGGTATCGTCGCTCGTGCATACGTATGGATTATCGTCTCCACGAACGCGATGAGATTCAATCCCCATTGTAAACATTCAAGAATAAATATCATTTTATGATTAATAAAATAAGGTTTAAGAACATAATATCATTCTCTATATGAATCAAATACAACCTATCCAAAACAAACATGACTTACGTAACAAAACATATAAAGAAAAATGAATTAGTTAACCCCCAAAACAATGATACTACTAAAATATTATTAATAAATAAATATTAAAAGATATTATATGATATCATATTTATGTATGTGGTTCATGTATAATTTTATAACAATTATTTAAACATTATACAGGAGGTCAATTTACCCTCAACTAAGGAAAAGTACAAGGTAAGGGGATTCTTATCTCACTTTTAATTCCTTGAGATTTCCATTATTCACCACTTATATATAGCATGTGGTGTATTGTGTACTACCATTTGATATATATTATCATTATTCTCTTTATATTCATTGTATTTTGTGATTCATTTCGTGGTTATTAAATTTTTTTTCATACAACTCGATTGATTACAACGCGATAAAGGGTTTTCATCTCACTTTTATTCCCATTAGATTCATGTTATATTTTACAATATTTCCTTTTGTGCGGTGTATGTACTGCCCATGGTTGTATTATATTTGTAATATAATTTAATTTATGGGTATTTACATCTTCATTGTATGAACCTTATTTTATGGGTTTTATGTTTCGTAAGTTACCAAATCGATAGGGAAATTTCTAATTTCAATTTCCACAAATTTGGTTTTACGCAAACTTCATTGATTATTTTACTCCAATATTATCTGTGAAATCACTATTTATTTATTTATGTAGTAATTTAAACTCCAAATTGTGTGGATATACTTTTGATACACATAATCACTCTATTGATAAATTATCAAGTCATCAATATGAACTTAATAAGAGTAATCTTAACTCAATTTGCATTCGTTAAGTTAAACATCCAAGTCATTAGTGTTGTTTTTACAAGAATTTGTGTGAATGTGCTATAATTAATTTACACTGAATATCTAATCATATTGAGGGTATTTATATTTTTCACGCATAATTATGTCATTGATTTATCCTTAACTTAATGATATTTTCTTTATAAGGGATTTCATCTCAATTTATATTTCATTGAGACTTCTTTATTATTATCTACCAATTTACATTTATATGGTGTATATACTATACTTTGACAGAGTATATCATAAAACCCTTTATTCTCATAATATTATAATGTTTTTTACTTGAATTATTTTTATTCAAGCATCTCTCATTTGGTTAGGAAATCCAAAAAATATATAATTTCAAATGTTTTAAATATTTATTCTTCTAAATCATTCTCATTAATGTCCTTATTTTATAAATTGTTTTATTGATTTATTTATATGGACATGAAGGTTTTAAAATTAAAATTACTTTTAAAAATTTCAAATTGGTATGGGACACTTTGATTCAAAAATACATTTTTAACAGGTTCTAGATAAATAGTGAGGCTTTTAAATGTTTTATAGAAAAGGGGGATATTTCTCCAAAATAGTTTTACTGGTTATGTTCATTAATGTCAACATACTTCATTATTCTTGATTGAGGATGATCGATTGTAATAAAATCTTCTATATTGTGTTGATTGAGTTATGTTTTTTTGTGGATGTGCTATTTTTATACCATTCATGGTTTTTGGTTAAAATATTAATATTTTGTATTCTAGTTTTTATACGAATGTTTGTGTTATGTTTCAACCTTTTCATATGAATAATGCATTGGGCATAGTAATTGATGGGTGGAGCCCGCTATAGCTCCTCAATGTATCAGTAGGTCTCATGAGACAAACTAGTGTCTTGGAACAAGGCCATGACAAAATCTTACTCTGTAGTCTTGGAACAGGGCCTTGACTATGTGGTTATGATGTCCGACATTATGCATTCCATCATTATGAAATTATCTATTGATATTACATGCAATTATTCGACTTGTAGAATATCCATGTGAATAAGTAAATGAAGATATTTGATGTATATTTCCCATATTATGCTGAAGTTTAAGTTTAAAAGGCTTTTGTTTTAGTTTTATACATTGCCTTAAATGTTTATGCTTATTTATGAAATTATCCACTATATTTTTATCCTTACTGAGAATCTGAGATAACCCCTTTCTATGTTTTATTTTTCCTTGAATGTGAAGAAGTATATCATGATTAACCTATAGTAATAGGATAAGGGATTTGAGTGTGTTCAAAGGGGAAATAATATTGTTTTTCATTATTCCGTGATGTAATGTAAAACTTAAGTATGTATCTAGTACTTCCAAGGATACTAAACTAATTGGTCTTTCGGGACTTGATCTATTGAGATCATACCAATGATATGTAATAATGCACCTAATCTAGGTAATTAGGGTCCAGGTGTTACAATATTACCTTATCCAAGCTATAAAATAAACTAATATTATATACAATACAGTGAAAAAGAATTTTATTACTTTGATATTTTCAGTGGAAAATTTGATCTACTATCTGCCATATCATGAGGTCCATATGGTCTCCCACATTTATTTACTAAATTATATCCACAGTCACTTAATTATAACTAGGAACTTGGCATTATTGGAATTTGTTCCACAATAAATCAATATTAGGTTTTTCTATTAGAAGGAAACCAATGGATAAACACTTGTATATTTCTTAGTTTCCTCCCTTTGTTATAGGAATTACCTCTATACATGGAGTTTTCTTATGAGTAATTCTTTTCCATAAGTGAAGTTTCAAAAACATGGGAGATGAAATTTAATATAGCCTCTCAAATACTACCCAACAAGAAAATAGAGGACCCCAGATTCAGTTGGGCTGGACTAATAAATGTATTTGTTTTACCTCATAGTGTAATTACTTTAGTTATCACATACACATTAATTTTTTTCGAAATTGTTTCATTTTTAATATTGCTCTATAGTGTTTTTTTAGTTTTTATGGAAGGAAGGAATTTAGACTTAAGATGGATTGAAAGTTGGTTTAAAGGTATTTTTACAAATCTATGTGCAGTAGTAAGCACAAGATTTCCTATACGATGAGGCATAACCTTCTCATATCTAGAAGTCCCACTAGCTAGTAGGTGGAGGTGAATCGACCATCTGCTGAGAACATTCAGCCCTAGGTAGGCCACTAGCTACCCAGTGGTGGCTGCTAGGTATTCGGTGGTGTTATTATGGTTAGTCTGGTGTATCATTTATTATGGTAAAAAACAATCTCTCTTATCTCTTAAAGACTTGAATTGACCATGGAAAACTTGAGAATCCTTGGAGGATATAAAAGTAATTGAAGGGAGACATAAAACTTAATCCAATTTAAGTGAACAAAAAACAAACTATTTGAATTCCAACAACTTCAATTTCCTCAAAGGGCATCAAAGTTCCACCCTTTCATAAAGAATATTAATGTGAACATTATCTGTGGTAACTGTGAATGTAATAGGGAACCATCTAATGGTGTGACCATCAATGAATTTCATCAACCACCATTGAATCTATTTTTATTTTCATTCATTTTACCCTTTATCTTTCTTCTTCTTGATCCTATGTTCTTTGTTATATAATCCCTTGGTTCCCTCTACCTATCAACTGCAATTTCTATCTCTATTATATATTATTTCTATTTATAATATTTTAGTGAGAGTTTAGATGAAATTGTAACAGGTTTTACAAATAAGAAAACCTTATCTTCCCCCCCATCCTTCTCATAATTGGTTTCTTACTTCTCCATTAAAAACAAGAGATTTTTTATTTCATTCTTGGTTCCAATTAAAACCAAATGTTCTTGGTTTCATTCTTTTTCAAATTAATAGAATGAGGATTCTTTGATTCTTGGTTCCTGTTAAAACCAAGGTTTTATATACCCTTTTAAGGCTTATTTATATGAGGATATGTTGGGTAACCATTGTGTTATATTTCCAATATCAATTATAAAAGTGTTCCTTGTCTATTTACTTTCCACTTTTTAATTTCTATAACGATTTCACTTACATTTTTTGTTTTAATTTACCTTACACTTTACTTTGATTATATCACATTATTGAATTATATCATTGTATCTTTAATAGAATATTTTTATTTATTCTCTTTAATTTGTAAAAAGATAATTCACCCCATATTCTTTTTCTCTAACCCAAAAACTGAAATAAAAAGTTTTTTTTTCAGAAATTATTTTATCTTTTATATTTTTTTTTCAAAATTGTTTTTTATTTTCAAATATAAACTGATTTCCAATGTTAAAATTTAAGATAGAATATAATTATTATATGAATTCTAATTTCTCTAATTGTTCAAATTATTTATATAGAAACACTTTCATGTATATTTTCCACTGAAGAATTGGATATCCTATTTGGAAAATCGTTATGCATGGTTATACCCCAACTACCAAACCTGAAGATAAATGGACTCTTCAAGACATTGTATATTTTGAATCAGTTGTAAAATATATGAATTTATTTCATTTTGGTTTAGACAAAAATGATTTTTATAGAATATCTACTTCAAAAAATGGATAATGAAATTTTGAAATTGCTTGAAATCATTCCTGAAGACAATATTAATTTAAAGTACACTATATTGGATATGTATCATCAAGAATTCGAAAGTTTCTCTATGCATGGAAATAAATATATTACTATCATGTTTACTTTTTCACTTACATTTGAAAAGGTATAAAATATATCAGTGATGACTTGACATAAAAAATGAAGAAGAAGAAAATTATACCGGTTTTACCTAGTTCACAATATCCAAAAGTGATGAGGATCCTAGAATACAATGGTATAAAAATTATGATGGTTAAAGAACTCATAGGATCCTTAATGACATATGAGGTAATTATGAAACAAAAAATAGTTAAATAAGTAATGAAATTCAAGGAAACAAAGAAGAAAATTGATTTTAATGAGATTGTAGATGACGATTCTTCTGAAAGTGAAACCAATGATGAAGTTGAACTTGATAAACTTGTTAAGATAAAGAAGAAATTTGTGATGAAGAAGAAATCATCTGTAAATTCCAAATATAAATATCAAATTGAATCACCTGTTATGAATTTTAATGAATTTAGAAAAATGGGGAATATAATACATGAATTTTTGGTTTAAAAAATGGGATTAAAAAATAAGAGGAATGGTATGAAATCCCTAAAATTCACTACTTGGAGTGCTAGTGATGATTCCATGGGCTCTTCCTCATCAAGAAACTAAAGTGAAAAAGTCCTTAGGACACATCATATGAATTTTAATGAGGTTAATACTTTAATGTCTCACTCTTCTTCAAATTCTTATTTTTATTTTTATAATTATTTTTCTTCTTATTATTGTCCCCTAACTTATGAGACCTTGTAAAATCTTATCATGAATGTGGAAAAGGTTTCTTAAATATTAATTTTGATTTCATAAATATTAATGTGAAACATAAAAAAGTTTTAAATGAAAAGGATCTTCTTTTAAAAGAAAATTTTTATTTGGTTTTAAAATAAAAAAATCAACCTGATGTTGAAGTTTATAAAACCAAAATCGAGGATCCCAATTTTTTTTACCAAAATTCACCAAATGTGAAAAAACCATAATGTTATTATTGGTTTTAAATGTGTTCAAAGGAATAATCATGGTTTTGGTTTCTCAAATAATAATAAAACCTCTTAAAAACCAATTTTTTTTAAATCTTTTTCTCAGAGTAAACTATCCAAATATTTTTGTAAATATGGGAATCTTATATATGAATGTGATTGTAAATATTCTAGATATGGAAGTCCAAAATTGATACATATTTCTTCTAAAATTATTAAACATTCTAAATAATTTTTGTTTGATAAATCATTACATACTAATATTTGTGGACAAATTTTTTTTTCTATACCCAAATCATCTTATGATAAAAGTACTAAACCTTTAAGGTTATTACAAGAAAAATTCTTATATATATTTTTGGTCTTCTAAAAGAACCTTAATTGACCTATAATATGATTTATATATAATAAATAATAATACAACTTCCAGTAAGTTATATTCAAAATAAAAATACATGGAGTTGTAAGTGAAATAAAATAAAATATTTATTTAAACTTAAATACTATATTATTTCCATTTAAAGGGATTTATTTTATTAATATATTCATTTTCTACTCTCTCTTATCTATCCCTGATTTTAATTAGTTTTCTTGTTCTATCATGAAATAATTTCTTAAAACCATGTTTTTAAATTGTCTATATATTTTTTATGATCTTATAAATATTCAAAAATATTATTAAAATTCATTGAATATATTTATACATGTTTAAAAAATAATTATTTTTCAGAAATTTCTATTTTAAATTAATTTTATCTTATTTATAGTTCTACCATTTTCTTAATAACAAGTTTATTTGATAATATATATATAAAATATTGAGATTTATGTTTTTTTATTTTTATATTGTGAATCAGGTTTTCTAGAAAATCTACATGCTTTAGTTTGCAATTAATTTTTGAAAGGGGAGTTAGACTTTATAAAATGGGTTTTTTGAAATTCTCTTCAATTTCCATTATATATTTGTATTTATATAAGGATATTTCTTTGAAAGTTCCTCTCAGATAATATTAAAGGGGGATATGTTTTCGATGGAGATAAATAATAAAATAATATTGGTTTCAATTTGTGTTTTATAGAGGGGTAATTTTTTTCAATGTTTTATATATGGGGAAACATGGTTTCACTATTATTTGGTAACTCTATCCCTTTTATCTTTTAATTATTTCTTACCTAATTTTTTATATCAAGTGTTTGTGGTAAATAAATGGGGTGATTTTTATACCCTATAGAGTACTTATTTTAATGATAAAAAACACATTATTTTTTAACTTGTTTCAATATGTTTCTAGTTCTTTTCTGGTGTGTTTGTTGAGTTTTTATGAAATGAAGGCATCCATAGTTACAAAAATTTTGAAATGGGTTCAATAAGAATTTTCCAAAGCTATGTGCTGTAGGAAGCACCAGATTACTGGTAACATGCGGTATAACCTAATCATCTCCAGAAGTTCCACAAACTATTCAGTGGAGGTGCACCGACCAATCAGTGAGAGAAGGTATCCCCATGTAGGGTTTTGTCTATCTGGTAGTGGATACTGGCTTATCCGGTGGTGTTAGTACTACTAGTATGATGAAGAATTTTTTATGGTAAAAAATAACTCCACTTGGATCTTAAAGTATTGAATTAACATTAAAACACCCTGGAATCCATTAAGGCTATAAAAATAATGGTACATGATAAATAGAACTTCATCTAATTTTTGTGGTCATCAAACGAAACACTCTTCGATCTCCAATGACTAATCTTTCTAAACTGAGATTCAATATTCCATACTTTATGAAAGAGTATCAATTTTAACATTATCCATTGTACTTATTCTCATAAAATTTCACAATAAAAAGTCATGATCTTTAATTTCTTTCATCAAGTGATATAAAATCTATTTTATATTTTCTTTATTTGTGTCCTTTCTATTTATTTTTCTTGAGCC
The DNA here is from genome assembly GCA_963277665.1 of Viscum album. Lineage (NCBI taxonomy): Eukaryota > Viridiplantae > Streptophyta > Magnoliopsida > Santalales > Viscaceae > Viscum > Viscum album. The sequence continues at coordinate 353,936,091 of OY728159.1, forward strand.
ATTATTATTTATTATATAACCCATTAGCTTGATCTCCCTCATTTTTAATCTATCTCGCTCTCTAATAATTTCTATTTCTTATATTTTGGTGATATTTTAGATGAAATTGTAGTGGTGTTTCCATGAAGAAAAACCCTCACTTTTCTGCATCCTTATCACCAATTTCTTGCTTATCTAGTCAAAAGTAAGGGATTCATTTTTTAGTTCTTAGTTATAATTAAAACCTAGAGATCTTGATTTATTTAATTTTATAATAAAAATAAAGTAACTTATTTAATTATTGGTTCCCATTAAAATAAAGTGGTTATATACCCTCTAAAGTCTTATTTAGGGGAGGAAATATAGGGATAAATTTGTGTGTTATTGACAAACTCCATTATCAAAGAGTTCCTTATCTATTATTTTTTTAATTCCCACAATTATTTCACTAATTTCCTCATTTTAATTTCATATATTATTTAATTTTATTATATATTATTCTTTAATTATATCATTGTATATTTTTTAGAATAAATTAATTTAATTACTTTAGTATGTTAAAAGGTAATTCTTCCCCTTTTTCCATTTATTGAACCAAATAGTATTCACTTCTCCATAAAGGACACTCCTTCCATATTGATTCCTCCACTAGGAGGGATACAACAAAAATGTGTCAAAATACTAGGCTCTAGTCATAGTTCTAGAGATCACCTTGAAATTTCTGATCACTGACCTTGGTTTTAAGGTAGAATTAAATCTAATAATAAAACAAGTTAATAAATTATATTCCATTGAGAAAGAAGAGATGAAGCCTCCACATGATCAATATTAGGAATTTATGGTGTATTTGTTCCATATAACCCATGGTAATATATGATTATTTATCAAAAGATTCCCCTCTAGACTCATTAACCATCTTGGATGTTGTTCTTTCCAATTTGGATCAAAGAAAAATGGTTATCTATGTGGAACAACAGAGAGTAGTGTCTCCCTTCCCCAATGAATATGTTATGTGGGTGGATGAAATTAATACTAATATGCCATAATCAATACCTTTTATTCCCTCAATGCATTAATTATAAATGAGGCTTTGGCCCTAACCATTAAAAAAATACCTTTTATTCCCTCTAAATACACTCAAGTAACTAGTTGGATGTCTGTAATAGTTGATTATCTCTAATCTGGGGCTCTCTAGTAGAATTTAGTTGAGAAAGAGAATATTTATAGATGATTGGAAAACTACATCCTCCATAATAGTCAAGGATCCCCAAAAGTACATTGGAAGTTATGTTTTTATGCAATCCTTCTTAGGTGAATCAAAGGTCATAGAATAATTTTAAGCATGAACATTAGGGACTCACCAGACATGGGTCAAACTCAGTCACAAATGTAGGATTAGTGCATCAAATCCTTATTTTAATTCTTAGAAATCATGTTTCCATTCTTATAGAATATTTATGTTTTGAATTATAGAAAATTAAATATTCATTATTAAAAAAAATATTTAAGTACCACATGATACCGTTAGTTACACTTTCTTTGGTCAATTCACATATACTACAATTGGAAGAATTATTCTACTACTAGTGCAACCTCCAATGGACTTGTACTACTTTTCAACGAATCTTTATGCCACTAGTTGACATATACTACCATGATAAGGGACATACAACCACTAGTATAGTTATGATAGCTTTAGTTAAAAACATACTACTACTAGTAAAGGTCTTCTTACACCATTAAAGATATTCCACCATTAAAAGTGTGATACCATCAGTTGAAGGTTGCTACCTCCAAGGTTATTTCACTACTTCAAATTGTATTTTTCCACCGATATTCATAATTTTCTATCTTTAGGAGTAATATTATTTTGTTAGTTTAAGAATCTACCATTAGGTCAGGGCTCTTGAATATGGGAAGATGGAATTTAATCTAACTTTGTGGTCCTTAATTTTGGAGTAAAATCAAATGAAGATGGATTAAAAACACTTGTTTTCGCATTATTAATTAGTTGGCCATCCTGAAATGAAAATCTATGTCCCAACAAGGAAGAATGTTTTTATTCAACTTAGTGATCACCGGTATATTTGTATATTCTTTCTCTGTGAACAAATAGAAAAGTGTTCTTATCAATATTCTTGAAACCATGATAAATAATATCATTTGGACCAGTTCTTTCAATGAAAATAGGCCTATTAAAATTTCATCAAAATAATTCATAATGAACATTTACATGGGGGGAATAGGAATCAACAATCTTAAAATATTTAATTATGCACTTCACAGTAATTTTTTTGGAATCTTATTACTTCCAAGGACAATTATCTCGATTTATTATCAAACAAGTTTATTTCAAAACTAATGAAGGGATCATCTCTATAACTTGACACATCTATTATCCCATACTTAAGAGATATTTTAGTGATATCATGAGCAATTAAAAATTTATGGTATACAAACATTATAACCTGAATTTTTGGAGTATAAAATGGATTGACATGCCATATAAAGGAATCATGGATGTTCCAACAACCCTAAAAAATATGTCCAAATCCATTAGACTAATTCCTATAATTACCTCATGGATAATGGTGAATTTAAATGGTTTTGTATCAAGAAATACATGACTATATTGTTTTGTGGGTGTCTTTCAGAAAAATCGATGATTCATAAAAGTGTTATTATATCATTACATTGGTCTTGGAATGAAATATAAAGCTTAATTATTGGTCATGGTGAATGTTATAAAATATGATTTCCATCATGTATAGAATTATATGTGGATTTAATTAGACTCTAATCTTGATATTGAAGCTATGAATTATAGATCTAGGAATGTACTCTAGAAAGTTCATCCTCAATTGATTGATTATCTTAATGTTACTTTCCTTCTCAACCTTGTTGTCTCATATGTATATAGGGAAGATAATCAAGTTGGAAATGCCCTATAAAAAAAGAAGTTATAGAAATGAGCTCAATGTGGTCCTTTTGAGTACCATAAATTTGTACATTGATTGTGGATGTGGATATGTGGGTAGGTATTCACTATTATCTTTGTAAACCCCCATATAATGTATGACATTTCAATTTATATTTTCTCTAATAAATTTTTAGATCAGCCTTGCCCGAATCCTGAATATTTTGAAGTAAAGGAAAACAATGAACTTAAAATTTAAAATGAGAAACATAAAAAGGATCTAGAAATATTTACAAATAGAATAGGAATCTTGACCAAAGTTCTTTTTAATAATACCACATTGAATTATACAACAAGGATTGGGTACCTTCTTGGTTGATGGATAATTTATAAAAATAAGTTTATTCCTAGCTAAAGATCTTTTATTTCTATAAATAATTAATATTATTATGAACCCAATAAGGTTTTTATTTTTTTTAAACCTTAATTATACATATGGTAAAACTATTAAATAGATTTAGATTCTAAAATATCCTGTATCTAACTTATGTATACCCAAGAAAGTGTGTGTACAAAAATAATTTCTTGTTTAAAATTATTGTAGGAAACATGCTTAAAGAGTACCTACAAGTATTTTCGGTATCTGGATAATGGATCTTCCAAACACATGACTATATGATACTAAAGATTTAATAACCATATAAAGTTTGATAGTGAAAATGTCACATTTGGTGACAATAACAATGGAAAAATGGATGGACTTGGTCAAATAGAAAAATTTTAATTATTTTTTAAAAGTATTATTTTTTAATGGTTTAATGTATAACATTTTTATCATATAAAAATTATGTAATGATGGTTATAATTTCAAGTTACAAAATAATTCTTTCAAAATATATGATTCTAATCATGCATTATTTTTTAATACTTTATGCAATGATACTTTTTATAGAGTTGACTAAGTTTAATTATTTTTTCAAAAAAACGTTCTTATTTATATTCCATTCATAAATAATCATATATATTGAATAGGAGAATAGGGTATTGTAACCTACACTCTCTTATAAATATCACTAGGAAAGGTTTAGTTAATTATCTGTCTAAACTAAAATTTCCCGAAGTACAATTTAAGTTACCCATAAAAAAATAGAAACAACAGAAGATTTATTTCAATCCAAAGAAATAATTTTCAACTTCTCAACCCCTAGATTTAGTTCACTTGGATTTTTCTAGAAATTATAAAGTTTCTTTCCTTGTTGGGAAGAATTATACCTATGTTCTTGTAGAAGAATTTTCTTGATTTACTTGGTAATCCTTTCTTATAAAATTTAAGCATGTTACCATTTTACAAAATATTAAAAATCTATAGAAAACTTTAGTGGACTTACTATTAAGACCATAAGGAGTTATCATAGGAATGAATTTTAAATATCAACACTTTGAGAATTTATACTCACCAAATTACTATAATAACAACTCCTACACTCCTAGGACTCCTTAAAAAATGGAGGGTTTGAATGAATTAATATGAATCTTCAAGATATTTCCTAGTCTATCATGAAGGAATATGACTTACCTATCTATTTTTGGGAATAAACTGTTAATAAATACCACTATATCATTGATTTGGTTTTTATCAGACCCCTTTTAAAGAAGACCCAATATAAGCTATATAATGGTGTAAATAAAATGGTTAATTACTTTATAGTTTTTAGTTTCACGGTATTTATGATAAATTAAAATATTTTTAGGCACACTTGTATGAAAAAATTAATGAAGGAATTTTGCTTTCTAATTCAATCTCTAGTAAATCATATATGATGTTTAATAAAAGAACCAAAGTTTTGAAGAATATATAAGTGTAAAATTTGATTAAATTGATTCACATGAACCAAAAAATTATTTATAAAACCTTTATGATTTTTTTTAAAATTAGATATCAATACCTCAACCAATAATAATTATATCCTTGTAAAACATAATGTTGAAAAATCACCCAGTGTTGAATAAGTGTTTGAAACACACCCTGAAAAGGAAAATTGAGTAAAATGCAATTATATCAATAAAGAATTTAGAATCCATAGAGTAAATCCTTTAGATGATGTTTTTGGATATCTGGAAAGAGGTTCTCAGTCTAGATATTCTCTTAGAAACAAGGTTGAACATAAATACTTATTATCAGAAGTTGAACAAAAAAATATCACTGAATCAATCGATGATGATTTTTGGTAATGGATATACATGAAGTTTTAAATTAGTTTGAAAGAATAAAAGTTTGGTAACTATTGGAAAGACCTAAATACTACCTAACCATTAGAACTAATTGGGAATTTTGGAACAAGGATAATGAGTCTGGAACCATAGTAATAAATAAAGATTGACTTATTGCATAAGGATATATTCAAGAATAAGGTATTGAGTATGAGGAAACCTTTTTCCCTGAATCTAGAAGTGAGGCTATTATAATTATTCTTGGTTAAATATAAAATTTTAATTTAAAGCTATAAAAATTAATTTTCAAGAGATATTTTATTAATGGTTATATTGTTGGGGATATTTATATTCAAAGACTCCCCAGGTTTCAGAATCCACATTTTACAAATCATGTTTTTAAATTAAAAAACAGAACTTTATGGTTGAAAATAATCTCATAGAGCTTGGTATGATAGTATTATCTCTTTATTTATTTCTAAATATTTTAAAAAATGGATGGCTGATCCAAAAATATTTATAAAATGTATTTTTAAAGATTTTATGGTAGAAAAATTATATGTCAATGATATTATTTTTGGATCATCCAAAAATTTCTTAATTATAAAATTATCACAAATGATGGAAAATTAATTTTAAATGAGTTTAATGGATGTGTTAAAATTATTCTTTGTTTTTCATATTTTTCAAAATAAGGATGGATTATTTTTAAATCAAAGAAAATAAACAAATTATTTTTTGAAATGTTTTGGAATGGATAGCTCAAAAATAAAGTGATACTCAAATTAGTACCACCTATAGATTAGATCTTGATGAAATAGGGAAACCAATTTTCCAAACTATTTATAGACGTATGATATGGAGTTTACGTTACTTAATAGCTACATGACATGATGTTACGTTTAGTGTGTGTTTGTGTGATTGCTTTCAAAAAAGTCTTATGGAATCTCATTTGAATTCTTTAAAAATAAATTTTAAAAACCTTAATAATACAACTAATTTTATATTATTTTACTCTAGAGGAAAAAAACATTGAATTAAATTTTTATTTAGATGTATATTTTTTTCGATCTATTTTAGATAGTAAAAGCACCTATGAAACAAGTCACTTTTTAGGAAAGTCTCTAGTATCATGGTGTAGTAAAAAGTAGAATTTTGTTTCAATATCCATTACTAATGTTATGTACATAGATATAGTGGGTTTTTTAACATATTTTGTAGAATAAACACACATTAATAGAATATTTATATCATTTTAGGCATGTCCCTTTAAACAGTGATAATTAAAGTTTTGTTAACATTTCTAAAAATATTATTTCACACTCTATAACAAAGCACATTGATATAATACATCACATTTAGAGAGACCATTTTCAGAAAGTTGATGTAAATATAGAGTTCATTGGAATTTAACATCATCTTACTTCTATTTTTTACAAATCCATTGAATATTGAGAGAATAATATATATCAGACATGATCTTGGAATGATTATTTCAATTAGTCTTTTATTCCCTTAATTCTCTTGAATATGGTAGTGTTAAAAATAAGCCATGTTCCTTCATTAATTTAATATTGATACTTATGATACCTTTGAGTGCTAACAATGGGTACTACCATTGTATGATATTATTCGGGTGATACCATCTATTGCTACCATTGGCCTACTAACATTGTCCTAATACCATAAAATGATGCTGATTTTTTGTTACCATTTAGATACAACTTCTATTAAATACTATTCTTAGTAATATCTTTGGGTAATACCATTAGATGACTCTATTTTATAATTATGATGGTTATTATTATTTCTTATTTTTTGTTATTTTACTTTTAAATTCATTATTTTACTCAAGTTAAAATATATTTATATTTAAAATCAGTTTAATTATATAAATGTTGAAAAATACCTATTAAGATTTTGAATTGAATCAACTCATGCACACACACCTCTAAACATCTTCTTAATTTCTCTCCTGAACCACGAAGGTTGACCTTTATCATTCAATATTTATATTTTTTCCACAATGATGAGAATGAAGCATCATTATAGTTCTTCATAAAAGTCATGACCTCTATAAGAAATCAATATTCTTGTCAAGTTGAACTGTTGAGAAGTGAAGTGATCTTATTTGATTCCAAATAGTATTTTTTGAGAAGGTAATAGGTGTTACTTGGTTATATTCAAGTAATTATATTTTTTGGGAGGTTATATAAGATTAATGGTAGGATGAATGGTTCTTAGTAAACAAGAGATAATTCTATCCAATATTGGTTCAAAATATTTATCCGTATATCGAGTTTGAGTTTAGGGATAAGTTATCATTCATTATAACGTTGGTATATGGGAATGAACTCATGTTATATTCAAATATTTGGGATAAGTGATTAGAGGTTCCTCACAAAGGAATCATTGAGGACTATCAATCTTAGTATCCCATTGAACATGTGATTTTTTCTTTGAGGAAGCCCTTTAGGAGCTTAATGTAGATGCTACTATAAGAGGACCACCATAATAGAACTTGATGGGGGAATGCTGACTTATCTTGAAATTTAACCAACATATGTTGTTTCTTAGAAAGGGGGAAACTGTGTGATGAGTTATTAAGATGTGTTATTTCTATATATGATGGGAAGAGGGGAAAAGATAAACCAATATATAAATCTCATGGTTTATATGATGGAGTTATGTAAGCCTGATTCTAGGTCAAATTTCCTTTTTTATCCCAAGATAATTTCTATTGTGTTATAAGTAAGAGGGAATGTCCCTAATGGACAAGAAAATCTGAATCAGTGTGATGATTTATGTGTCAGTCAAATTACTTATAGAAGAATAAAATTTAATTGGAACGCTTAGTTAAAGAAGAGGGTAGTGTATTTTGAGAAACATTATGATAATTTCAACCAAGTGAATAACCCATCCAAACCTAGGTATTTTTTATCATGTATTAGATCTAAATGAGGTGTTGGTTAATTCTTCTAATGAAGAAGTGGTTGAGGTTGGTGCTAATGTTTAAGAGGAAGCTGTGGATAAATATAAGAATATGTTTCCTTAGTAGTAAAAATAAATGGATTGACCTAGAGATATTTAGGATCCCAAATGTTTTATATAAACCCCCATCCTCCTTTTTTATTTAATCACCAAGGAAAGTTTTATAAAAGATGGTGAAGTTTTAGATAATGAGATTTTAAATGGTGCTCGGTTTGAGGGTTCTAATTCAGAGAGTCCATATGATATCATTGTATTATCTAATGAAACATTATATGATATGGATGATGAATATGAGGATGAATAAATTAATCCCCTAATCACTATTAATAATTCTAATAAGACTATTAGTGTATATTGTGATCAAAACTCCTAGAGTTTTTCAGTGAGTCAAGTGGTTGGAGGACCAGTAGAGATCGATGAAGTGAATACATATGTTTATGATGCCCCATATAAGGGGGATATGTATAAAGGGTAAAATGTTATTGGAAAAATCTATTCCTATTTATATTATTTTTATATTGATATATTCATTTAACCTAAGCATGTTGGACCTTACATTTATAATATTTATAGGGATCCTAATGGATTTTTAGTGGAAAAGATAAACCAGCAAGAGCTTCTTGATCCCTTCAATTTCAAGGAACCTTCTGGAGATATAGGAGAAATAGTTTCAGATTCAGTTCTTGATTAAGAATCATTTCATGAGGATGTTCCATCCCACATATAGAATAGGTCGTCACTATCTCCTCCTCAACCTCCTCAGACCAGTTCCTTGACCTGAGCTGATTGAGATGCCTTTAAGGTAGATCTTTTGTTTGATCTTGGTGGTTTGTTTATGTTTTTCTATATTCTAGGTTTATTTAATCATATAATATGACATATCTTTTATTTGTTTGATTAGTTGTGGCACATCTTGATCCTAATCAGTTTCTGAGAATAGAAAATTTTTAAGTGGAAAACATGAATTTGGTTGAGAAAATTAGTGTTATCTATTTTAATTTGGATAACATGAGGGTAGACTTTACACTGAGAGATATGTCAATTCTTGGAAGGATTGAGTCTCTTTCTAATATTCTTACCCATTATTCTAGCACTCCTCTTCCTTATTTTATTTTAAATACTGATACTAAACTAATAAAAAGCATTGTTTGGGAAGAGATGCAATGTGTATTAGTTGATTATTTTACTTATCACTAGGTTTAGGTTTCATAGATGAAATCTCATGGATATCATATTAATAATCTAGTTAGATAATTTTTGAATAAAGCTAGAGGTGATAGATAAAATCTACCCAAATCCATCATGTTTAACTTTATTATATGCATTAACTATAATATAGCTTGTACATTTCCTTCCACATGGAAACTCTAGAAAAATTCACCTTGTACGTGTCACCCTACCCTTCATTTTTGCTAAACCTACCAAAAACCCCATAGGAATTTCCCCCGACACCCTCCCCGACTATTCTCCCCCTTCCCTCCCGATTCCCAATCTCCCGTCTCCGCATCTAGGACCCCGACTCCCCTTCTCCTTTACCACCCCGACATCACCTTTACCTCTACCTTCACCCCCGATTCCCAATCTACCTTCTCCGCCTCTAGCTCCCTGACCCCCTTCTCCTCCGCCAACTTTGACATCAGCTCCACCTTTACCCCCACCCCCACCAACACGTTAACCTCTACTGACCCCACCTCTGCATTGATCTCTGGCTCTTCAATTGCCTCTGCCTTCACCTCCTCCTCCGAATCGGCCTCTGCTTACAGCTCTAAATCCGCATCAACCTCAGCCTCCTCCTTCACATCAGTTTCTACCTCCACCTCTACATATTACATGGTACAATTCAGCCCTCTTCTTCACGTTCTCTACCTATGCCTACATGTTGCAGCCTCAGCCTCCACCTCCCACTACCATATCAAATTTAAACCCTACTGATTCATACTGTGGCATTGATTGTCATTTCTATTTCTATAAGAACCATATTAATATCTAATCATTGAAGAATCATTATCTACATATTCAATGTTTTCTATATATGTTGGATTAATATTAATAGTTAAACCCTTGGTGATTCACCATCGCCAGTCAAGGTAATCAATTTCACAATTTTCCAAAGTTGAGGCCGTTTGTTTGTTTCCAGTCCACTACCTCTCAAAACTTTTTACCCAATTATTGTAGTTCCCTTATGATGTTTTATACTATTGTTTTTTACCTTGAATTTTATTACACTAAATATTTTCTTAAAATATTATACACCTCTCTCCTTTCTATGCATTTATTAGGAGGATATCAAATTAGATCCCCTATATTAGGTAATCATCAAGTCAATGTTTGAGGTAATAATTATCTTTCATTATCAAACATGGATTCTCCATTAACCAATGATGGTGGGTTGGATATAATAATTTGGAATCACATAATGTGATTCACATTTCCAGGTTATCTTATTAGGAAGAAATTTTTTTTCATTATTTTCGAATTATTTATTTAATAGTGTTTTATTTTTATATATATTATGGTTGTTGAATTGTAAATCATGGTATATGATGAGTTGAAATTCACAACAGGGTTACTTTTAATTTTAGATTTTTAATTTACTTTTTAAAAAATCAATTACTTAAATTATTTGGTTTACATCATGTTTTGATACTTATCCATCCTTTTGTTTCCTATTAGAGTTTTAGTGTGCTTTAAAGTGTTTATTTTAAATTTCCATTACTTTGAGAGACCATGAAAAAAATCAATGGGTTTTCACTACCAACAACCTACTAGAATAAAATCATTTTTCAATGGGTCTTTTAGTTGGTGGAAAGAGAAGGTACAATCTCCATACATTGCATCAAACAAAGAAATACTTCACTATCTATGAGAAAAATTATGGCACAGTCTTATACTATACTATTATTCCTTTTGTTTCTAATTATTAATTAACATTTCCTCCAAGAAAAATTTATATATAGTCTTAAATATATGGGATTCTCATATTATGGAGGCACTATATATATATGCACTATAATATGTAACATTATTCATTTCACTACCATATATTATATTATTCAGTATTATAATGTAATATGCACACATTGTGATATGAAATGTGTATGATTCATATAGTGAAATATGCACATATTATGTACAAAACACTTTAGCATACAGACATATATACAAAAAAACCTTTTTATGCATATTTCATACTGTATAAATGCATTTATCCACGTAACTTATTTGGCTGCAAAAAAACTATGTTGGTGAACCATATATCTAACATACCAGATTCTTGGTGTTGTATATGGTGACCTGAGTACATCTCCAATATATGTTTAAAAGAGTTCATTTTCGGGAAGATTGAGCCTTCATGGGGAAAATGATGAAGTATGTGGTGTATTTTCATAGGCATTTTGGACTGAAGTGAAACCAACAAAAGAATATTTCACTTCCTATATTATTTTCACCCAACAATAGTGTTCTTCAGTACTCTGTTCATAGCATCATATTTTTTTTTAGTTTGAGTCTTGGGTATGTTATTTTTTAGCTATGTTTTTCACTACTGAACCAAAACTTCCATATTTGTATTACACAAGTGATCAATACATGTATTATTAATTATTTATTTTTGTATACAATTTATAAACATTCACCCTCTTTTTTTTGAATTCAGAATATGGAGTTTTAAAAATTTATCATTTTGAATATATTTTAAAATTTGTATATAAATACCCTCAAGGTTACCTACATTAAGCACAACCAAATATTTTTATTGGATTCTATCCCCTTAAATATATTGTAATTTTCTTTGGCATCATTATATAAAATCTTTCTGTAGACCCATGTATCCTCCACTCTTCACTGTCTTCAACCCCACATCTAATATCACTTAATCTAATTTTTGGTCCTCCTTTAATAAGTTGTATTTTTTCTAGAACCATTTATTTACCTTTCCCTAATTTGTTTGTTTTTTATTTCCCTTTTAATTATTATTAAACTATGTTCTATTTCAGGATCCTCCTGATAGAGCTTCCCCTACTTTGAATGAGCATTCTACCCTCTAAAAAATTCATTTTTTCTACCACCATGGTTTCAAAGAGAAATGATTCCTATAGTTCATATAAGGTGAATTTGATGAAGTTGAGAGGGTTATTATTGATTCTCATGAATGATAAAAATAGTACCTGTAGTTTTTAGTTTGATATATTTTATATAATCTATGCAATTATGGTCTCAACTTGTGTAATTGATGTTTTTGTGTAGGAAAAATTACCTAATAAATCACCAGGAACTGTGATAAAAAGTAAACTGTCAAGTATTCTTGAAAAAAAGTGGATTCCAGTGATGAAGCATATACAAATAGCTATGATGATGATGGTCCTAAGTGAGTCAGTATTAATTATTTTATCTTTATCTCTATTACTATTTCTTTTAACTGATTCATTCTCCTAATTATTGTGCTTGTATGACATGGATGTTTAAGGTATGTTTTTACGAGTGTTTTTGAATACATATTAGAGATATTTTGTCTCTATGATTGTATTTAGTAATCTATCTATGCATATTGTTTAAAATACAATTAATATTAAATTAAAACTACTCATAACACAATAAAATAATCACATTACAATTTTCATTCAAATGAATGTGTATGCATAATGAACTCTACAACTAGTTTAAACTGTGGAAATGAATTATGAATACAGTTTAAAACCTTTAAATTTTTATTCTAATCATATTGATTCTCTTCTATGCATGTGCAAGGAAATAGAAAGAAAAGGTCCGCTGATATCAATATATATGAATATGTCATGCAAGATTTTATTAAAGAAGATAAAGATTACCATGTATTTAATTTACATTCAATGTGGATTTACCCAATGTATTATTACTTGTGAAAAGAATATAAAATGTCTTGGAAAACTGATTCAAATTGATGTGGAATTAGAGTTCCTTCTACTGCTTCTATTCGTGGGTCCAAAACCAAATTTTCTTTCATTCACTAACTTACTTCAATGAAGGCTAGATTAGGCTGTTGAGTTCTTTGATAGGATAACCAAGAATAATATAAATATGAATTCCATATTTTTTAATCTAATAATCACTAATCAGTTTAGTTATGGGAAATTGGAGGAAGGAAATTAATTCGTGTCAATGGATTTTTGTAAAGGTTTTAAGTTGGATACAATTACTTTTATCCCAATCATGGATGTTTATGTAAAAAATGGTGACTTGGTAATGGTTTTCGAGGTGTACATGGAAATTATAAAAGAAGGATCTTTTCCAACATGATTAAATACAACCTTATTATAATACATGCCATGTATTCTTTGAAATAATGATCTTTCTATTATTTTCTTGTAAATATAGTGTTTACTATTAATAAATGTATATCTTATGCCATTTGATTTTGGATTTCATTGCTTGAGTACTCTAACAATATTTTTATGCATAATTGAATTTCTATAAATTCATATGAAACCAAATTTTGGGATCTTACTCTCATCATTTGATATCATAATATTTCTACCTAGGTCAGAATTTATTATTACTCAACTCACAGTTCTCTAGAAATTTGTTATGCAAAGTTGTTTCTGAAAATGATTTTTGTATGGAGGTGAGAACTTTATTCTTACAGGGATCCTATGAAAATATCACATCATAGGCTATAACCTAAAATATAATCTTTCATAGGACTGGTTATTTTATATACAACTACTATTTGATTAATTATTGTCATGTTTTCATGCTTTTTTAGGGATGTTTTGTGTTTAGATTACATGTTTTGTGTTTGAAAACTGACTCAATTTTGGGGAGTTTGGTTTTTTAGGGGTTCATATTTATTTCATAATTTGTTCATTTTTTTTTTCAAATAGGCCCATATTTTTTTCAATATAGGTACACAGATTCTGTTCATGATTACTATCATATTTCATACTTTGACGAGTATGTACGGAGTTACTGGAGTCAATAAAGAATTATTATTTTTTAGGTATGTGGTTCACATCATTTTACCTATTTGATAACTTTTTTCTAAGCCCTGAATATAGAAAATTAATATAGCAGGAAAGAGAAGTGAATCGATAAGATGAACCATGCACGTCTAAGATTTACCTTCGTGTTGTTCTGGTGTTCTAATGTCGTTGGAATGATGAGTTTGGTTATTTTTAGAGGTTTATATATTTGTATTAGGTTCATATTTTTTTATAAATCGTTTAGTTTTTTTAAAATAGGTCATATTCTATTCCAGATAGGTACATAGATTTTATTCATGATTACTATCATATTTCTCTCTTTTATGAGTATGTACGGAGTTACTGAAGTCAATAAAGAATTCTTATTTTCTATAACTATGTGTTTCACATCTTTTTCCTTATTTCAAACATCCTTTCCAAGATTTAAATATAGAAAATTAATGCATATAGATGGAAAAGGGAATCATTGAAAGGTTCCATGTATGTCTAATATCTCCATTCGCGTTTTCCTGGTGTTTCAGTGATGTTGGAAAGGTGAGTATTTTTTGTGGTTCATATTTTTTTAATAGGTTCATATTTTTTTCTAATTTTTTCACATTTTTTCAAATAGGTTCATATTTTATTCCATAAAGGTACAAGAATGATTACAAACATATTTCCTTTTTTCATGAGTTTGTATAGAGTTACTAAAGTCAATGGATACTTATGCTTTTCTATAAGTATGTGGTTCACATAATTTTCCCTCTTTGAAACTTTCTTTCCAAGCCCTAAATGAGGAACATTAATGTGTCTAGCTAGAAAAGGGAATATGTGAATGTACATCTAATATTTCCCTTAATGTTTTTCTCCATATATGATTTTTTAATCTGGTAAGGTATTTTTCTCAATCTTCACCTCACCATAACAAGTTTTTGCTTCCAACTTGCATTCATACATGAGTGATCATGATAGTTGTTAAATTTTGAGTCAGGTCAGTGAATGCTTGGAACATAAAAGTGAAATAGCGGTACTACGGGACAACAATACTTCTACCTCTAGATAAATCAGGTAAGAAATGGATTTATTTCTTTAAGAATCTTGACAAAGAGTTTAACAATGTTTTGTTTTATGATTATAAAGTGGTGGAAGTGGTGAAGTAAGTTAAAGATTTAAATTTATGATTATAAAGGGAAAGAAGTGATGAAGGAAGATAAATATTTGAATAAAAAATGGATTCCTTAATAGTTTTGAAGATCAATGTAGAGTAACAAATGATTACACATATTGTAGGAGCAAACAATGAAATTCTCACTTCTCAATTCCCATGATCTAGGCAATTTAATGGTAAATTATTAATGTGGAATAATGGGAAAAATATTTATTCACTTTTTAAGTCTAGTGTCTCTGATGTTTGATATATCTGTATAGGGGGTTCATAGTTGGCTACAATCAATAAATTCTAGATTGGAAGTGAAGGAGAATGGGAGAAACAACCAAGAAGTAATTCTACAAAGATAAATCAAAGGAACATTTTCTATGCATTGAGCCAAAATCCAAATTCTCTAGATGTATTAAAACATGTTAAGGTTAAAACCACATTAGATATTCTATTATCCAAGGTTAAAGGAATCCTCATGGGGTTGAGGTTGGGATTTTCATTTAGTGAGGCAGATCTAAAAAAGTTATAAGAACTAATGATATAGGAGGAAATTGATTTTTACCATCAGCATATGCTTATTAAAAGGTACTGGTAATATGATAACATCTTAATTTATAGTAGTTGACTTCTCATCTATTGAATACATGATCACCATTGATTACTACAACGCCGTATTTAATCAAATGTCATCATGCAGAGTAGTAGCTGCATCATGAAACCCTTGAATAAATTCTTCATCCATTCAGATATTCTACCATATACATCATCATATAACCTTTGGCATGTATATTTTTTACTCTATATCCCGTTTCATATTTTATTTCATTACAATCATACTAATAAAACCACATGCATGATTATGGTTATAAAGATATGGTTTTTATTACTTTTATGTGAGGAACTCCTATACCTATCAACCTATAAAAGTTGTTGCATATGTTCAAAAATTAAATTCAGGTGAGGACCTCCAATACAACACTTCATGATTTTTATGTCACTGCTTGAAGTTCCTCACTATTTTTTAAAATTAAAATTGATGATTCAATTACACATTTATTTTCTATTATATACATGAATAATGTAGTTTCCAATACTACAAGTTTATTACACATTTGATTCACACTTTTTTTATTGAACTTCCCATGAAGCTTCTCATTTGACACCCTATTCTTAAATTCCTAAATTTTGATATTTACTTTTCCTTATATAACTTTGGAACCAAACAAACTCACACATTTCCAAGATAATGAGTCTTTTATTTTGAGATCCACTATCGAGTTACAGTAAATTCAATAATTTTACCATGCATGTCTCTCATTTGATTGTTATGACTAAAAAATGACCAGTTTTCTCACTATCACTGAAATGATCCTCAACACAGTTTAATATTGTTGAATAGTCATCATCGATGTACATTGTTGTTTAAATCATGAATTGTATCACTTTTTTATATTACATTGTTCTCAAAGCACACAACTTTTCTAGGTGTGTGATAACATGGAATCGGTGTTTTCAAATCATATTTTGTCTTTACTACTATATATTATCTATTTGGGATAATCATTATAGTATATGATATTTAATCTCATTACATGTTACTTCACCGACTTCATCTATTACATAGATTTAATAGGTCATCTTTATCATCAAAAACTAGTGAAAATGTAGGGAAATAGAAACCAGAGGATCCATATTGGTGTTCGTGATATCTCAGAAACCATACAACCCAGCAAGAAAAGCTAGCATGGGAGATTATCGATGGTAAAACATTGTGAGAAAGTTTATTCCAAAATTAATATGATAACAAATAGATGGAGTGGGTTGATACCACTAAAATACCATCGAGCCTTACTTGGAAAATGATTAATCTCCGAGAATTTATATTCGAGAAGGTTCTCTTGGTGGTAGGTCATGAGGATATTAATTATTTTTAGCACAACATGGTTGGTGTTACCCTATTATTTCCTCATTATCCAATTTAGGGAATAAAATTATGTGAAGAATCACAGTTCCCATGTTTCATTAGTGCAACGATGGACTCTCAGAATCAATCTATTTTTGATAACATCCATATGTTTGATGAGCCAGATAAATGTTCCTTCATTGACTATATGTCTTGGAGTTTTAATAGGTAGATATTTTTGAGTGTTTATTCATGTTATTTATGGGTACAATGATTTGGATGGGATGTTGTGTTGAAAATGGATACTAGATAAAATGAATTTTCTAGTATGGAAGATGATGAATTATGATCTTTTAATGGATGACAATATTCATAACAATGGTATTTCTGTTTCTTCTCGGTGTTTGTGTTGTGCATTTCCAAGTAAGTAAACTACATAGATCATGTTTTTCCATAATTACTGGGAGCGTGATGTTTGAAGGGTCTTTGAAGGTGGCATGGGAGATTCGATATAGGGTGATACTAGGGAAGAGTTGATTTTTTTCTGGTTCCAGGGGTGGAGCCATGTTTGGAGGTGACCAAGATGCATGGTATATATTTTACTAAAGCCTTTTGGATTCTATGGGAGGAAAGGAATAATGAGAGGAAAAGTAAATTTTATTCCAAAGTAGCAATATAAATTGTGGGTGGTTTCCTTAGTGGAGGATATGTTCACACTCAGTTTGTACAAATACGAATTAACTTCTCTTAGGAAGCTCATTCCTAGAGCATCTATTGTCATGGATGAGACTGATTTTTGACTTATCTGATGTGTACATTAATTTTTTTGATTTTAATTTTTATTAAACAAAAAAATTGAAGTGGAGTTACCATTTCACATTGTGGGATGAGTTTGGTGAGAATTTGAAATTTTAGATTAAATATGAAGTTATAGTACATTCTATTAATCAAATTTTCATTTTTGTGATCTTGCAGATATGGAGTTCAAGTGGTTCTCAAAAATCATTCAAAGTCATCTCTATTTTTATTTTTGAAAAAAAAGTAATGAAATTAATATAAAAACTTTCATATTAGCTTTAGAGAAAAACCCATTCAGGTAATTTTTCAACATCATTCTATTTTATATATTTCAATATGACTTAAAAGATAAAATTAATATTGATTTATTACTTAAAATACAATGATCCCTTTGGTTTCCCTCCAGATTTAAATATTTTGAAATCCAGATAAGTTCTACACACTTTGGAAATATTTGAATTTAATTTTCGGAACTGTCATCGTTCATGGGATCACAATACATTCAAAGTCCTATTCATTACTGACGACTAACAAAAAATGAAATAAAATTTAAAATATTTTTCAACATTTTGAGGTAAAAAAATCTAATGTATCTCTATTTTTTATTATAAAAATAATTTCATTACTTCTAAAATATTGTATTTTCTCATAAAAACACTTATGCTTTCTCATTAAATTTTCAATACTCTCTTCTGTGCAGGATGTTTTGAATCATAATAATTCACCTGTAACTACGTTAAGTTTCACAAAATCTTGATCACTACATCTTACGATATGTAAATTTATGGTATCTCTATTATCTAGCATTAAAAAATTAACTTCATGTTTCCATTCAAATAAAATACCCTATCTCATTGATATATCTACAAATATATATCAATTTTACTTATTTACCTTTTCCTTATCCAGAAAAATTTACTTGACCTTTTCAATTTTAAAGATTATGATGGATTGAAAAACAATGGTTTGAGTTTCCATCTAGTACCTTCCCATTTTTCTGATGTCTCACTTATAACTTCATCATATTGAAAATGGAAGAAAATAAAGACTAAGAATATTGTTTTTGATAAGAACTCTCAACATATTCAATTTGAAGGTACGATAGAAGAAGTTGAACTTGACTTGGATTCTTAGAGTGAATCAACATTGTGGAAGCTAAAAGTATTATTGAAGTGTGCACTAGGATACACAAAGAAAGTGTGCAAGTGATGTGGGTGTTAACAAAACTGCCGAGAGAAAGAAAAGGCTGATTTATAAGTGGATGAAAAATCATCTGATGAGATAAAAAAGTATGTAATTTTAAGAGGTACTCATCTTTGATGGATTAGTATTTAAAATAATTTTAATTATATCATATGATACTCTATGGTTATTTGGTCTCCGACTCTGCCTATGACTCCACCTCATCTACTCCTTTAGCTCCACCTCCTCCTCCACCATTGTCTCTGTCTCCTCCTCTAGCTTGGTCTTTTCCATGATAGTTCATATCTCTAGGGTTTTTCTTGGTATTTCTATATTTGGTGGATCAGTTTTCAAATAGGTTTTGTGAGAGGCATATTTTATTGATTTGGTTTATATTTTTAATAATATTCTTATGTTATTTCTTTATTGATTACATGCATTTGGTGGTTCGTATCTGAAAAATTTGGCTATGAATCGGGATATTATTCTCTGTGAATTGGGGTCATCTTCTCTAATGATTTAGGATTTTTTTCCTTTGATGTATTTAGATTTGGTGATTTGCATCTTGTGATTATTTCATGGTTATTCATATTTTTACTTGACATCTGGTACATATATGCTTGAATGAGACCAATAACACTATTGTTGTAGTCGGGGGTCCATGCGGAAATAGTTGATGTGTTTCTCTATAGTTTATCTCAGAAAAGTTTTGAGTTATATTACTAAAGGTTGTGATTTATCCTTAAACACGTAATCATCATTTTTTACCTATGTATTTATATTTTTATTTATTATCCAGCATACATATTTGTATATTCCATTACCTTTTTGTATGCATTTCTAGTTTTCACTTATATAGAAAATAAGTGTCACAGGACTACCATATACATTCTTGTAGCCCTATTTTTCCATAGGTATGCACTTTATAGAATATAAGTGCATTATAGTATGAACTTATCTTATAGGAATTCATATTGGAAAAATCAAAATTACTTGTGAGTGAATGTGTAATTAAATGATCATGCCATGAAAATGCATAGGTTGGGTACTAGTTTATACAAAAAGTAGAACTATTATCATTTCAAGTTTTTTCAGATGAGAACCTTAGGTTACCTTTTATTACTAGGTCCTCCAAGGAAAAAGTGACTCAGTTGAAGAATTTATACCCATTGTAAAAGGTTTATATATATGATAATACTAAATTAATTAAGATGATGGTGCATAGTGGTAGAATCATCTTATAGTCTGTAGAGATGATGTAGCCATTTCTATACACTTCCAAGACATAAGTAATCTCTCCTCTACATATCCCTATGAAACCCTCAGTCACTGCACCTATTTCAAACCCTCTATAGACTACATTAATTTATTCTTTTCCTTATGGTCTTAATCTAATCAAGGCAATCAGAAATCCCAGACCAGTTGCATCAAACATTGTGTTTAGACCTCTTACACCTTGTTCTATTCCTACTCATACACCTGTTTCTATTGGAAAAGTAAAATACCCTGTTGATCCTACCTCCATTCATGATTCGAGTGATTTAGACTTTGAAAAGGACATGATAAGGCATTTTTTGATATTTTATGTAATAATTTAACTTCTTTATTAATTAAAAATCTATACACCTTATTTATTTCTCTTTGTTCTTCTATATTTCTCTCTTCTTTTTTCCCTTTTTGGTAATCCTAAAAGGGGGAGAATGTGTATAATAAGTATTCTCTAATACGTGTTTTTAATCTTTTATCAAAAGTTTGAAATTTTTTATGGAACTATTCTTATTTTTATCATGATTTTGATATTTATTTTAATTTATATACATTTTTGAAATCTATTATTTTTGAATTTCATTTTCAACCAAGATTTATGATCATAAAAAGGAAGGATTATTGGCTCATTTCATCAATTATTTATTTTAATTCTCTCAAATCACGTTTCGTTTTTATTGAAAATTTATTTTTCGAATGATAGAATCTTCCTAGTTTTGGATTTTCTATAAAACGTCTCTATGTACAACATGTTACCAGTAGTTATATCTTGCAACCATCATTTCATTTCTACAACCACTAGAAGACTTTAGTTGCCACAAGAGAAAACACCAGTGGACTTGTGATACCATTTGAAAGATCTTTATACTACTGGATAACATTTAGTACTATCAAAAGAGATGTGTTAACTCTAGAAATTTTTTTTTACCTCATTTTTAAAATGTTCTATCACTGATAAAGATCCTCTACCACTAGTAAAAATGTTCTAGTACTAAAATAAGAATGATACTATTAGTAGAAGGATGTTACCTCTAAGAGCATTTCTCTATTACCAGTTAGAGTATTATACTACAAGTAATAGTTTTTAAACCCTAGTAATAATGAAATTATGTTAGATTCAACATAATACTACCATAATAGTTCTGCTATAGCTACCACTAATAGAGATTGAATATCACTAGGTGAAACCGCTACTAATAGTAGAGATATTCTAATGAAATATAGAACTGCTACCATAAGTTAAAGTTATGATTATTCAGATTTATAGAATTAAATTCAAATTAATCATTCCACTTGATAGTTTATGGAATTTAAGGCAATTTAAAAATACATGGATTTAATAATGATTATTCTTAAAATAGATACACCGATGCATTAATGACAAAGTAAAATTTTATAGAGTTTCTACATAGTAAAAGGATTTATCTAATTTTTTTAATATTATATAATGGATAATTTAAGATTATGAAAATCAATAAAATCATAGGAACCCTTCATGCCTAAAGGCTGGTTGATTACCTGGTGCCACCAGCTAACTGGATGGTTGTGCATCAGTGTGCTTTCTAAAAAAATGAAGGATTTTCCATTGATATAAATGATAATCCATTTTTAATGATGAAATAGAAAACCTGTGAAGTATTATTTAAGTATCTTCAAGTAAAGTTTTAAATACAATAAAAAAGAATAATAAGATCATTCTTGATAATATCTTCCTTGATCAGAGAAAGAATAACTACACAAAAACCTTAATATTATTTATTTATTTCTTCTATATTTTATTTATATTTCAGTTGTTCTTCTTTTATTTTTTATTCCTTAAAAAGTCTCATATATTTTTCTAGAGAGTACTATGATACTCTCTTCACATTTATTTTAACTTCTATCCCATGAATAAATATGGGAGAGCTTATGTGTAGCCTAGAAAATCTACATTCAATTGTAACTGTAAAACTCGATCTAGGTTGTGGATTAAGTTTATTGTTTAATAAACATGCTTGGAATTGATTGAATGTTAGGTGGAGAGGAACATGTCTAATATTGAGACTGAACCTCATGTATTCATTTCAACTATGTATTATTAATTTATTTTTTATTATGTTAAGAAAAGTAGTTTTAGTTTTTAAAACATCTTTAGCAAAACAATACTTTCATATATCTTTAATCATGGTTTTATATATTGTATTTGATACAATTAGAATTTTTTCAAAAGTTAAAGTGGGTTTAAATAATTTTTTTAACTGGGTTGTGATCGCGCCTTTTCAAAAAATTATGAAAATTAAAAATTATATATTTCCGTTGTTTTAGTTAATTGGACCATCTTTTAAATTTGTGAAATTTGTTTTAAATAATTATTAAATGGATGTTTTTATTAGTTACTTAATTCACCACCATCTTGAGCACTACACTCCTACCAACTATAAAGAACACAGAGTTTGGTACTTCTATCCTCTAATGATGTAATATTGTTCTAAGTTCATAAATAAGTTTCACATGTTCCCAATCCATGCTGATTTCATACATCGACTCCCTAGAGCTACTGTATGTTACCAAGTGCCCCTTGTCATTCTATACTTTGGGATTAAATGTTATGGGCCCTTACCCTTCAAAAATGGATATAAAGTATAACTTCATTCTTATCAACAAAAAATTATTTCCTAAATGGGATGAAATAGTACCCCTAAAATAGTTTTGTAGCAAATCCACCAACACTTTAATAAGATCTAATATAATCATTTGATTTGGTGTTACACATTCTTTCCTCATAGAAAATGACACAAAAGTTTTCACACATGATTTGAAGAGGTTATATTTAAAAAATAAAATTCATTTAAAACACACTTTGAACTATCATGAAAATTCTAATAGAATGATAGATGCATTCAACAAGACCCTTTTGAACATCATACTGAAGACAATGGACAAGAACAGAAAAGAGATTCTAGAAAATATTTTTAAAGATTGATAGGCATATTAAATTACTACATACAAACTTAAATAGAAGAATCCATATACCCCAGTATATAGAATAGAGGTGTTCATTCTAATTTAGGTTCATCTATCCTTACTCAAATATACCTTCTATAACTAGTTTAATAAAGAAGAGTAGTCACGAGTTTGAATAAATGAGTAAGATGGTCTCGATGAGAAGATTATATAATCACTCTATAGTATCAAAGTTCATCAAAATAAAATATGCCAAATCTTAAATAAAATATTTAATCTTTTATCAATTATTCTAGGGGAATTGGTTCTGTTTTCAAGAATTCTAATGATCCCTTGGCAGAAAACATCAAAATTAGAATGAAAATGGTAGGGGAATTACATCATACACAAGGTCTATAATAATGGTTAAAATTCATTGATAACAAAGGATGTAGAGTGTATCATGCCACTAATTAATTCTTGGTTCCTAAATAAATATTTCATATAAACCTACAGACATAAAGTTCTTTTTTATAGGATTATAAACTTCAAAAAAAAAATTACTTATTGTAAATTGTTGACATAAATTTCTTGTCATAGAATAATTAACTACAGGAAATAAATTCTTTATTAAAGGATTACAAACTGAAAAACATATATTCCTTTGCATAGGAACATAAACTGCATGGCATAAAGTCCTTATCATTGGACTATTAACTGTATGGCATGAGATCTCTATTGCAAGACCATAAACTACATGACATAAGGTCCTCATCATGTAAACCTAAACACAATGGAACCAAAGTCTTTATTTCATGAATTTAAACTACATAGCATTTCATCCTAATTGTATGATTTTAAAATACATGACAAGAAGGTACATCTTGAATGAACCCTAAACTACATGGAGTGGTATGTTCACATCACATAATCTTCTTATATGAGAGTGAGATCCATTTTAGAATCCATAGAAAATGGTTTCCCTATCCATAATGGTATGATATGATAAACCCCACCCCCATGTATAAGAACTACATGTGTCTTGATTATTACTCTTACAAGATACAAAATGACATTCAAATATCTTATAACGCACCCTTGTGAAAATTACACTATCACTTTTAATATTCTACTCCATAATAGTATATAGATTCCATCATTCATCTTGATTTTGAAAACGGGTTTACATTAGGTTGAACCAATTTATTGTTTCATGGTATTCAATACCTCGCTAATTCATATTGATTTTCCTTCGATGAAATTACAATAGGAAAAAAATCATTAAATTATATCCTAACAACAAAGTAGATATTTTTGGAGACATCTTATGAACTCTTTATCATATGACTCTTAAGTGCATAATATGAAATTCTTCAATGTATGAATTTAAACTTAATAACATGTGGTCCCTATAAATCATTTTGAAATTCCTTTGGTGACCCTATACTCAGGTGAAAATGATCCCTCCTCTAACTAAGAAACCCCTTTATACCATTTCAATTTTTCCTGTGTATAATACTGATATATGAAAAGATCTACTCCTCCCATGAACCAAATGTTTCTTAGTCCCTGCTTTCATAATATATGTATTGATTCTCAAATCGTCTATATTGGAACTGGACATAATTGTTAATTCCCAAATCTTTCATAGTGTGGATATTCTCTATAGTCCATGTCAGGTTTTTTCTAACAACCTATCATTACAAAAAGATCATTCCAATTTTTCCTAAATTTGAGCTAGATCCTTCAAGAATTTAAACTTCCATGAACAATATATGGATTGATTCATATAATCACAAGATATCGAGTGACACCTGAATACACTATCTTTTTCCCAACCCTAAATTCCACCTTTTTAAAATCCCTCTCATAGAAGATTATTTTCTATTTATGCCACATTTCTATCAATGACCCCAAAGTGAAATAAAACCATTCAATATTAAGAACTACATGTGGCTTGATTCATTCTATCATAAGATATATAGTAATACATGGTTCCTCCATCTTGGGACCAACAATGGATATAGATTTCCAATCCCCTACTAGCATGAGAGGGATTTTCCAATTCACTAGGATAATATTATTTATCTTAGTTAAAGATGTGCCATCATAATCTAATATCACCCTATGGGTCAAAGTTATTTGACATTATAATGTTATCATCTTATCATTTGAATCCCCATGTACATATAAGTTTAGTTTCACCCCCATGGTTTACTTACAATGGAATTTGATTCTTTATTTACATCAAATTGATAATTATGATTGTGAGCGAGTAAAGCTTCATCATTTTTGGGTCCTAACTCTATGAACCCAAACTAAGAGACACAATTTAGTAAAAGTTATAAGATTTTAAATCTTTATCACTCCCTTTTAGATTGACATCTACATCCTAAAACTAAGATGCAAAATTTAGTTAGAGTTTTTTGACTACAAACCATCAACACCCTTAAAAAAAGTTGCATAGAATGAACCATCAACATATCATTGTCCAAAACCCAAGATCCTAAATTAAAAAAAAAGAATGAGATGAAAAAATCAATAGGATGAAAGCATAAAAATGGTTACCTAAGAAAAATTAAAGTATCCACCTACTAATAAAAATAATTGATAGGCTTAGGAAAAATATAAGGTGCTAAGAAAAAAAGATGCATAAATATTATGGGGATGACACTTAGACCCAAAATAATATGAGACATTACTCACTAGGGTTAATCAACCTAGGAAAAAGATAGATCACTAGGTTGTTATTTTTTTATATAATCACATTGGTCACCTAAAAAGGTAAAAATGAGTATTAATTTAGGGTGATCAAACCTATCTTGAGAAAATACTTCCCAACAAACCAAAATTTATCCCCGAAATTTTCTCGAGCCTTTAAAACCCTTTTACACCAGAATGGAATTACCATAGTTTATAGTTATAGTGTAAGTGCACATAACCTTATATTACTAATTTTAGGGAATATGTATTAGATTTACCCCAAATAATTATTTATAAAAATATATTATACATGGTTTTAAGTGGCAACATAGGTTCATATAACCTCCCAATAACCACCAAAGTGAATAAATCTATGAGGGGTATGAATTTACATATGATAGAATAACTTCAGTTTATAGTTATGATGTTTGTTAGTGTGTCCTATCAATACCCATATGAGCACAAAATTCTGATCTAAAATCAATTATCCATACCTTTTTTTAGTTATTTACTCAAGATAATTTTAATCATAATTTAAAACCAAGACTATAACACCGTATAATCAAAAGGTGGTTTGGACATCCCATATGATATATTATATTAACATAAAAATTTATTAATATATATGAATATGTGGGATCATGAATTCTCATTTGAAGGAAATTTTAATGGTTGATGTATCATTACAACCCCATCCATACAATTATATCGGGACTCACTTATTTCAAAAATGATTGAGTGTGCATTAGTGTAAAAAAGATAAATGTATTTATAGACAAATGAATTTTTAGAAAAATAAATTTATTATCACTAATATAATGGAGAATCCTACAAATATAGGAATAAATATATTATATAGTTCATCTGAGTCAATGTAATTTCAAAGGAATTAGTCTGTTATTGAAGCTTTGGAAACTGGGAAATAATTGATTGTGATTGGGACTGTAGTTGAGAAACTTCAGTAATCAACCCCTCATAGCCAATTTGGATGACCTATTCCCTAATAATTACTTCATTAAGCTTCTATTTATCCTTTATAGATGATATTTAATCCTCCCAATATTTTCTTACTGGTCATCCCTCATAGATTTTAGTTGAGATCACTCCTCTACTTTATGAGTCAGCACATGGGTGGCTCATTCTATGAAATATATGGGACACTTGAAACCTTAACATTTTGAAAATAAGACTGCGGGTCCTCCCTTTATTTTGGAATGGTAATATTTTTATAAGATATTATATATAGTTCCTAGTAGTAAAAACACCAACACAAAGCTCTGTGAATAACCATAGGATATAACCCATACTACCACTCATCTTTTATAAATGAGTATTTTCTGATAAGATAATATAATCAGTACTAAGAAAATATCCTTACTACAAAAATATTTTTTGTAATATTTAGGTTAGAGGATATCTAACATATTAGTTTTAGTTCATAACTAATAAATATATAAACTATAGACTACCTTTCCCCATCAAGTTTGTCCTGCTTTCTTATAGGAACCAATTCTAGAAGAGCATTGAAATAGTGTTGAGACCCACTACCACTATTGACATCATTGACCAGATGAATCTCACAACCTAATATTTTCGAAAAATAATAGGTGAGTGTAACTACCCTCACTTCTTTATCAATCAACATCTTCTTTTCCTTGGCATTATATTGTAGCTGAGTCAATGTATTTTTCCCTTGTTAATCTAAGATGAATCCAGTGTAAAGTAATGTTGATATTAATAGTAATAAGGTTTTTAATGAATATTACCAACAGTGACTTGAAAATTATACACAATGGTGAACCTTACTTCCATCCTACTAAGTGGAATACTCTGGAAACAACTCCAGCTGATTGTTACCATCATGGTCTATCATATCATCCCCACTAGTTCGGTCAATGAATTTGGACACTGTTACTAGGTCTCTATCAAAATATAGGTATAAGTATATTAGGAGGAAAAAGAGAGTAAATCATAAAACCTACCATGGGAGGAACAACTCTAAAGGTTATAATAATTATAGAAATTGGTACCTTCCATTATACTCATGGTAGCATCGATATCTACTCCCCATTCAAGACCTATAACTAGATGAAGTTTTTTTATGTAAATTTAAATTTTTTAGGGGATTGGAATAAGTTATTAAATAATTAATGTCCACTCTAATGTCTCTACAACATCAATTTTAATCACTTCTACCTAGTTAATAGAAGGATCATGATCATAGAGGGCTGATGAATCACCAACAACAATGACTGATTTTATATTCAAATATGTTAGTACTAGGTTAAGAAAATGTTAGGTGAAGAAATAATACTTTCACTTACATATGAATGTTTTTTAAGATAAAATGTTTGGTACAACCGCAAAAGCGGCACACACGTAAGGAAGAAAATTACATGTAAATCGCAAGCCCAGGGACTTGACCCCGCGACCTGCCCCTCACCACCCAATCCTTTACCACCCCACCACCAACGGTGGGGCGAAGAAGGTTTTTTAAGACAATCTAAAGAAATATGGTATTTCACTAGGGATCAACATCATGTTCTAGGGATAGTTCATTACAAAGAGTGTTCCCTTGAGAATCTCTATGCAGTTGTTTATTTACTAATATCTACACATGATAGACAGTCAAAATGTCAATAAATGGGTGAACAAGATGAAAAAAAGTATCAAAGGTGAAACCTCAAAAAATTAGGCACTTGAGGACTTAGGGATGTATTTACCCTCTTATAACACAACCCGTTCCTCCTTATCCTTAGAAAATTTTCCCACCTCAGAACCCTCTTCAGATCCATTCTATTTGAAAAAAAATTGTTTAACTTCCAGCCCTGATGGAGTAACTCCACATGAACTCTTTATTCTCCAATTCCACTAACAAATTATATTAATTAATTAAGATCCAAGATGAACATGGTGACTTAACTAGGGTCATTCTATCATCTTATGTCCTTTAGATCCCTTAAATGACCAATTTTAAGAATTTTTTTCCATTTGGAATCATTTTTCAGATCTCTTCAAGGTTGTGGCCCCTTATCAATGGTTCCCATTCCACCCATGCTTCTCGATACATGAAATCATCCCTGATACAATGAAAGGATGGGGAGTCATCTAACCTTGTATTATTTTAGGATCTTTTCACTATAAAATAGATGTATATTAAAGGCATTAATAGTCAAGAATCATTCCTCAGGGGCTCAACCAGATGACCCCCATCAAAAGATGGTGGTTAATCAACTATAGATGGAAGGAGTACTCGTAGTGGATGTATGAAATGAAGGGTTGTAGAGGATAATAATATGATCAATGTAGCAAAAGAAACCCTTATATACATGCTTGATCTACCATCAAAAGAACCAATATATAAAATAATGGGCATAAAAATAGGCGTACCATAAATATTGGAATCTCCATACACATCATTATCAAAGGAGTTTTATTAATCAAAATTCACTAAGATATAACCAATGGACTCTATCCTATATAAGGATAAAACCATATACTATAATCCATATTTATAATTACAGGAACCTATAATCTTTTATATTGTATTGATATATTGTTCATAAAGAAAAAATGATAAATAGGAAGAAGATAGTTTTAACTATGAATTATGAGTGTCTCAGAAATCCAATGGGGGTATTTTATCCCTTTTATATAATATTTCTTTATTCAATGAAGGTATTTGAGAATCAATTTCCATTTTAGGGAGGCATACATGAATTACGATAACACATTACCCAATAGTGATTCATAATTATTCGATTGTTTCAAATTATTATTACATGTATCTGTTTTTATAAATGAATGAACCCATTTATTTATATACGGGTATAAAACATGTGGAATATGTGGTAGTGGATACGAACTTGATATCATAATATTATCTCACAATATAATTGAGGCATCAGATACCTTATATTATATGTATGTATCATAATATGTTCTATACATCACATGAATATCACTAGCTATAACTTAGGGTATGTAATACTATATGATATAACCATTTAAGTTTATTTTCAATAATCTCCCAATTTCACTAAAATCCCATAATTAATTTATGAAAAACTTTAAAACTCTCTATGAATCCATCCAAACACTTTTGGATATGGTTGATCAGACTCTATTTATTTTAGAATAACTAATTTTTTCAAAATTTAATACTTATTATAAAGAATAATATTGTGAACCTATAGATATTTTTATCATTGAAAAAAATATGAAATACAAAGTTAATAGATCTAATAAAAGTCCAGCCTTGAGAGAAAAGCTAATCATACTTAAGATACAGTGGTACTCAATGTGATTTTGATCAAACCTACTCATATAACCATATAAACATTTTCAATACAAGATGTATCTTATAAATCCCATATTTACCTATATAATAATTATTTCCCATGAAATTGAGTGACCAATAGACATAGAACATTTCAATCTAGTATAGGCTGAATCATATATTCATGATTCTATGAAAAAGGTAGACCAAATTGATGATTAGATCACAGGAAATTTATCTAGCAAATAATTCCATCACATGTCTCTTATTTAAGTATTTGAGCACATAACATGTCACCCAACTATTTATATCCATGAATTTCCCTAGTATAATTCAATCAAGGTCCCATATGCCTTTTATTATCATATGTGTGGGAAAAACCCATCTTGGTTGCGCTCCAATTGATGAAATGATCCAAAATATACCCAAACACATCATGATTAGATAATACTCAAGGATTACATAATAAAAGTATCAATTTTTGAAGGTTCTCATGCAAGTTATCTCACCCAAATCAGGTAATGGATATTCATAATAATCATACACCCCTAAGTATATTAACGACTCTATGGCATTCCATGTGATATAATTTTTTGGGTTAGGCTAAAAAATATGTCTCAGATTATTACCTCATGATCCTATTAATCATATATTTTATATAACTCTCTGTATCAAGTATAATTTAATACTTTTATTAATCTTAACATATCACCAGAACTCGTAATACTTCGCGATTATCATTAATTGGGGATAAATCAAAGTCATTCTTTGAGGGGACATTCTCATTACACTATTTATATAATTTTAGTATAACACATATAAATGAATGAATAACATATATTTCTTTTATTATAAAATCATGATACATTTTATGGCCATTACATTCAATCTATCATGTTTATTATACCAATAAATTTAGTATTTACCTCATTCTTTTGCTATGATTGTAGTTTTTTCAATGGATATACTCTATTCTACTTTGTACCCACCCAAAAGATCTTTACAATGCTCCTTTAAATGAACTCTTGAATGATATGGTACTTGAAATATATGTTTTTGGTCCTTTAGTGAGATGAAGTTTCCTCCTAATTTGAAATAACTACATTTTTCACATGGTAAATCCTAATTTTTCCCTCGGTGCTAGAGACCACCTAAATTAAAATAGGAGAGTATTAATCGTAAAATATTCCTACAAAACATATGATATAGTTATGTATTCTACCTTGGTTTTTGAGTATGATATGATGTTTTGTTTGGAACTTTTCCAACATACAATTCCGTTATTTAGGAAAAACATGAAACAAAATTGATAGTTGATATCATTTTTTTGGATTAGAAACTATCATCAATGTAACCCATTAAAATGAGATCATTCCCATATCTAAATTTCAATAACATATCCTTACTTCTTTTTAAGTACTCAAGGATGTTATTGAAATAAATCTAGAGACTCGCTTGGATTGGGATGATATTTACTTGTAATTCTCAAAGAAAAAGTAACATCAGGTTGATTACACAACATGGAATACATGATATATCTTGTGGAGGATAAATAATGAATTCTACCCATCCTTTTTAAATATATATAAGGATATTGGATCATCTTAAGATTCATAACATGCAAAACTATTAAATACCCCCTTTTTGAGTTCTCTATACTAAACCACTTTAGCACATACCAATATATGTCTTCTAAAATCATCCTTGAAAATTCTTAAATCTATCACTATAGATCTTCATATCTAGTTTGGAGTCTACTACACCCATTTCTATAATATAGAATCATTTTACCAACCACATATTTATATAATGTAGAGTTAGGACATCTTTTTCGATAATAAGTATGTCATCCACATAAAATATCAGAAACATCACCACACTCCCAATAATACACTTGTATACAGATAATCATTTATGTTATTTATTATACTAAACTCCTTGATCACATCATAAAACTAGATATTCCAACTTTGAGAATATCTCTTCAATCCATAAATAGACCATTGCAACATAAAAACCTTTATAGACTCACTTGAAACTTCAATACCTTTGGGTGTTATAATATGCAGTTAATTGACTAAATTCCTATTAAGGAAATTATTTTGGACATAGATTTCATATATAGAATAATCATAATGATATTTTATTACAAAGAATAACTAAATAGAACTTATCATCCCAACTGGTGAAAAGGTCTCTTTATAGTCAATACAATGATTTTTTACTATTTTATACCAAGAGTGACTTATATGTAGTCACACTACCATCCATGTTAGTTGTATTTTAAAAGACATGATTACACCCCACATGTCTCAACTAATCAAGTACATCCACCAAGATCAAAACATGGTTAGCTTAAATGGAGTCTATTTCAAATTCTGTGGCTTTTTTCCATCTCTCAAAATTATATTTCTTATTATCCTCTTGGTATATAGTAGTTTCATCACATATGGAAATTAATTCATCATCATTTTCCATAATAAATCTGTATATATTGGGATCCAAATGATTCCCAACACATCTAGAAGGTTCTTATATAACCTGACTCAATTCTTCTTCTATGAAACTTTATGGAACCAAGTCATATTCTATCTAGGAAAGCATAATTTTTTATTGAACATTTCTATGTTCAAATTCCACCCACAAACTCTATGATTGATGTGTTTAATTTCAAATAAAACACTATATTAGGACACAACCACTTTTTTCTCTGTATGATTATAGAAATAATATACCATAGTTTCCTTAAAATAACCAACAATGAAGCATTTATATAACTTGCGGCTAAACATATTAGAATTCCAATATCTTAGGATTGATTCACCATTCTAAATCCTCATAAAATATATATTATCATATTTCCTTGTCCATATCTCTTATGGTGTATTTTTGAATATTTTAGATTGAAATTAGATAAGTAATAATTTAATAGTTTCTAGATTATATCCCCAAAATAAAATAAGACGGCCACACTGAATCATCATCAATCAAATAATTTACAAAATGATATAATCACTCCTCTTTGGTATACTATAATACTATGATGTTCTAGTTGGAGTATAATTTGGAACAATAACACTATATCTAAGATGATCATTGAGTTTATGGATCAATTATTAA
The DNA here is from genome assembly GCA_963277665.1 of Viscum album. Taxonomy (NCBI): domain Eukaryota; kingdom Viridiplantae; phylum Streptophyta; class Magnoliopsida; order Santalales; family Viscaceae; genus Viscum; species Viscum album. The sequence goes on from OY728159.1 coordinate 353,969,457, forward strand.
CCACAAATTTCTAATAGCATAATCATGATATTCTTTCCTAGTTGACTTTGTAATTAATTATAAAATCATTGAAATTTTTCAAAGATTCATAATTATGTATCATCAAAAAAACATATCCATACAAACTAAATTCACCATTAAAATTCATAAAGAACCCAAACCCACCACTTTATTGAGTAATAATTGGTCCACATACATCATTGTGTATATGATTCAAAGGTCTATTGGACTTTTCACCTTTAATACTAAAAGGTTATTTGGTTATATTTCTTAATAAACAAGATTCACATATATCAAATGATTAAAAATAAAATTATTATAAAAATCCATCTGTATAGATTTTTTGAATGTGTTTCTCATTTATATTTCTAAGATGAAAATGCTAACGATAGGTGATATTTGAATCAACCTTGAACTTCTTATTATGAATGTTATATCTATAATTATCCATCACTAGAATATATAAACATTTTAAAATATTTATGATTCCATACAAAATTTAATTCATATATATCAAATAATCATATTGATAATAAGAAATAAAAATGTGGTCTTATCAAAAAAAATATACATAAATAAAATTTTTATTCATTTAAAAAATAATACCTGTTTTCTTATTCTAGGAAAAATACATTAAGTAGACTTAGATCATAAGTGTTGAATTTCTATACGAAAACTATTACTCCATAACCAATATATATATATATCTAATTTAACTTTATTTGATTACCTCATATATTTTAGTCAGTTTTTGTCAACACAAATGTGTGATGCACACCCGATATCAAATACCCTTGAGTCAACATTTGAGAAATTGATCTCTATAACATTCATATTCATATAATAGAAATTCTTATACTTGAGAACACTTCACGATCTTAAATATCAATTAAGAAGATTTTTATAGATTATAACTATAAGATATCTCAAATTTATAAACAATATTAATTACATAATCTACAACAAAGGAATATCTATAGCTATGTATCATGTTTTATTTATTTTAATCAAGAAATTTTAATTAATTTATTCCCACTACAATAATGACCCCATACATCATTACCTATAGTGGTCCAAGATATATCTCTCACTAATATTTTATCTCAATTTAGTGTTTATCTCAAAATATAACTATTTAGGTTGGACAACTTTCAAATCAGATAACATATAACTCTTTGATAGTCAAATGGGAAACTGTTTTCCTGAATCAATCATATGGATATAAAATAAACCCTATTCCTCTAGTATCCTAACTATTAGGGTTTCCCAGCAAAGTATTTCCCAAATTTCATACAGGGATATGAGTACCTAACTCTTAGGGTTAGACATATCCTCTTTTCCTTATAAAAGATAATCCATGGGAACCCAACTTTTTTTATGAAACTACCAGTTAGATGAATGAGGTATTGATATGTGTTTGTTTTGGAAGTAATATAACACTTATCATTTGATGGGTTTTATATTAAAGTCTCACCGATTTAATATAATTACTATGCACATTAAATCCAAAAAATATTGAATCAAGTTAAATATTTATTATCTCATGTTTCATTACTTAATGTATGCATGATTAAAACAATTTAGTTTTTGAATCCATATTCCATACACCAATTTTTTATGTTCACACCATATTAATGTGTAACTCTTTCCACCACCCAAAATTTTTTTTAGTCACCCAAAAATAGAATCCAAACATATCAATATACATCCAATGCATCCTTTTCATAAGGTATATGAAAATTTCATATAAAGGATTAGAATTATATGAAATTGATAACATCTACATGAATAATCCTGGAGTCATATATAACCAACCCCACCATTCTAAAACTAGGCACAAGCCTTTAGACTAGTGTGAAGTTTGACCCAAATTCCACCTACCCATGAATACATTACTCAAGATAGAATTCAATCCATCATAACTGTAATACTTAATACAAATAAAATATATTCAAAAATTAAATCTAAGCTAATAAATTTAATTAAAAACAGAAGTCTTTGTAGATTAAAATTAAATCTTATGTTGTCATACCTAACATGTAATTCATGTAATTTTAATTTATAAGAAAACATTTATAACATAAATTAAAGCATACATAACATTTTAATTTCATAAAAAAATTATAAACATGAATATTCAAAAGGAATAATGAATAAATAAAAAAATTTCTTTTTATTTCCCAAACATGAGATATTAATATAAACATTTCATATTTTATTTATCCATAAAAGTATCATATTTTAAATTCATAAAACATTTATAAAAAACATTATAAACTATGTTATATCTAAGACATCAAATTTAAATATTTTAGTCTTATATCATGTTTTATGATAGATAGAAAGAATTAACTATTTTAATCAATAATAGGATTTGGGGGAAACCCTTTTATGAAAATTTTCATTTTTTTAGAAACGATAATATTCAGACATATAAGGACTCCCATATGTTAGGGTAACCAAAATTTAAATGAAAAAAATGTATGGGGTTTTCCATATGTAAGAGTCTTTATCCCACAAAAGAAAAAACTCTTATAAATTAGGTAACGCATATGTAAGAGTAAATTGGAAAAAAGGAAAGCTGTCAAGTATAGGCTAGTTGTATCTTATGATATACATTATATCATAACTATTATTTGTTTTCATGAAACATTGGTTTCAATAAAAAACTATGATATCATGTATTTTATATTACGATATAAAACAAAACCACATGATTTTTGTATATCATACTTTATGATACACACCAGCAATACCCTACAACTATAATAATCTGAATTTGGATATCATCTATTCTAAATCCTATTGATCCAATGGCTAAAATTCAATAACATCATATCTTTCTCTTCGATATATTCTCTAGTAGATTATGATACACATGTTCATCAAAAAAATAAAATAAAAGAATATACAGATTCATTTATGAACATGGCTCTAATAACACCGATAAGTTATGAAGGATCATTATATGATCAACATAGTGGAAAAAATCCATATATATATATATATATATATGGTTGATCTATCATCAATAGAACTATCATATAAAATTAATCACATAAAAAATGGAACACCTACAATTAAACAAGATCCATACCCATCATTATCAAATGAGTTTTCTTGATCAAAATCACCAATTGAAAACCAATGGGATCTCACCAACATAGTGATGACACAAGCCACTTGAATCCTTGTTCTTAATGGAAGGAACACACGATCTCCTATGGTATACAGTAACTTTATCCAAAAAATTTAAATGGATCACTAGGAAGAATATATTGTTTTGACATGGGTTATGATTTTCACGTACATCTAATGAGGGGATCATATCCCTATATATATAGGATTCTTTCATTTAATGAAGGGAGTTAAGTTTCAAATTAAATTCCAAGGAAGACGACATGCAATTGGACAAGGCATGAATCATTGGTGAATAATAATCATTTTAATGTTTCAAATTATTTTTAAATGTATATTTATCCATAAACGAATCAACATGTTGATTCATAACCAAGTTTAAACCATGTAGAATATATTTTAGTGTCCATGAACATGATATCCTAATTTTATTGTATACCATGATAGTGTCATCACATTCCTTATACAATATGATAATATCATAACCTTCAATATGAATTTAATGCATATCAGGGGGTATGACTTGGGTTATATCGTACTATATGATATATCCTTTTAATTACATTTCCATCATTAAATGTTTCCTTGTGAGACCACCTTGTTTATTAGTTGTAGGATCCTTCTCCAATAATCCCTCCTATTACTGAAGACCTTATACCCTTTGTGGCCTCCATGGGAAAGAATGTGTATGAACCTGATGAGCTAAACCAATTATAAGAGCATATGGAGAAGAAGTTAATCATATTTGAAAATATCCTTGAAATAGGATAACAAGAACAATCATTGGTGGTAGTGAATTACTTACAATGATTGCGCCCCATGTGAACCAAAAAATGAGTTTTTCTATGATCATTGATTTCTTCTCCATGTAAACTCAACAATATGTATCAGGAATAGTGTTCTATAAGCACCTGAACTATCCAATGAATCAAAAATATACCATATAGATCACATATCATCGCCCAATTGATATGAGTTGTGATAACTCCATCCCTGAATGAAAATAAATATGAGTGTTTCTTGAAAATCCCACGATGATTATCCTCTAGTTGAGCCATTGGGATATAATAAGATGTAAAGTAAAGTTTTTGATGGAAATTAATCATAGAAACATGTTTCTCACTAAAATTCAGTATGTGAACAAAATAAATGATTTTTAGAATTACCTTCTTGAAGTAAGAATGAGGAAGAATGATTAGGTTTTGGATCTCATAACCTCAAATATGTATTTTTATCCAACTATACAAATATTTAAAGGGATAAAAAATATGAACTGAAATTTATCTTTGGATGATAAGAACCAGTGTTATATATAGTCTATCTAGGACTGGATCTGCCATGTTGATGCGACGACCACTAGATAATTTTGTAATGATATTGAAATTAGTAGTTAAAACAATGTCATGAAATTCCATAATGGGAAATAACAACCTAATCTAGGATATTTACAAGAAACCGACTAATAGAAGATTCACCATTGTTTTTGGGGTAGAATTAGATCCCTTACTCTGTTGAGTTTTATCCCTCTAAAAAGATCTAATATGAGTTTTATTTTCCATAGTTGATGTGAGATAACAAAATTTTTGGTCTCTTAATTTTAAATTCTTACCCATGGGAACCACAATATAGTGATCCACTATAATAAAGAGATTGTGGGATAGAGATGGACACCCCTCTCAAGATCTTCCTTGATAAATCCTAGAATAGTGCTTGTATGCTCCGAATTTTATTCTCTAGTTTACCAAACACACAACATGGGTGGGAATTAATTATACATGTCCCAATATATGTGGGGGCCTCACCCAACTTGAAAATGTCCCTGAGGTTTATTCCAACTTCCCCATACATTATGTTTAATCTATTGGTATTTGGACACAAGTGACTAATGAGTTAATCTTGAATGGTGGTAAATTGTATTCTAAAAGGAACATACTGTAGAGACCCAATTTTTTTCCTTATAAGACATTGAAATATTTCTACATATTTTTTTAGAGATATGTGATGAAATGGTTTGCAATTCCAAGGCCTGATGTTCCCAGAATTAATTTTATAAAAATGTTAAATATATTTTATATGACACAAAAATATTTTATTAAATAAAATTGGTTAAATCTTAAATAGAATATCGAATAATAAATTTGAGACCATATTTGAGTCTAGAATGCGATTTTTACCATATGTGTGGCCTAAAATGGGTCGTCATAGGGAGTTTGGAAATAATTAATGTTGGTGGTACATTCAATGAATTAATTAAATATTTAATTTATTTAATTAAATTGAATAAAATAATTAAAAATACCCTTAAATCCATCATTATGGATATTTTCATAGGGTTATCCACATAACCCTGAGACTGCTGAGATACATTCTTCCTCTCATCTTTTAGAGAATCAATATTTGATGATGAGACTATGGATCTAAGTAGATCGAATCACAATGAATGAAACAACTACTCTTAATCATTAGGGAAAACATTCTCTAGAAAATTTATCCAATCTCCATGAAGGAATCATCAATTTTTGGTTTACACCCTTGTTGATTAAATTGATTGAGCATCATCAATTATTCTATTTTGATCTGCACTAATTGAATCTGATCATTCAAATATGCACAATTTTAATTTTATTACTTAGTTTTCTCACCCTAGATACCCCAATTGTGATCATTGGACACGAATATTTGAGCAATGATTTTTAAACCTTCGTTGTGGAACATTTATCCCTATGATTTATCTCATTATTTGAGATTAGGCTACATGTCCATGGATCAATGTTTATGAGTGATACTAATCCCAATAATACCCCAAAATTAATGGAAGAATAATATACGATGAAAATAATGGTGAATAAGTAATGTATTTGAGGTGATTGTGAATTGAGGGTGATAGATTAGATGATCGGAATCCAAACCAAAGAAGGATAAACATGTGCACAATGAACAGTGCATGTGAGAAGCAAAAAAATCAAATGTATTTGATTTTTGACCATCATATGGGTGGAAATTATGAATTACATTGAGATCTATCAATTTTGAGAGGAGATGATGCCATATCTGAGGGTGGAAACGCAAGATCTGGAATATAGAGACCAGATCTAATGTTTAGTGAAAATACCAACTATAGGCCATGTATATCAGAAGAACACATAATGTGTGATCACTAGGCTATGATGGCTATGTTTTTGAAAAAAATATAAGGGTGTCAAAACATGTATCCCACCTACATTCCATGTATCCCTCCCCTAGTGGATATGTTGTGTGGTGGAAAACACGTTCAAGACCGCTTGAGGGAGGATACAATCTGGATCATGACATGTAATGAAGTACACAAACATGGCTAGGTACACACCATGTACGGAAGTACTTGGACACATACATGCACATTCCATGTAAAAAAGTACACAAGTATGACCAAGGTGCATGAGAATTGATCTCAAGTGTATTAGATACCATGTAGACTCCCTACACACCGTGTAGTGCTTCACATTTGGTTATCCATGTACCTATAGGGACATTAAATGGCGACGGAGTAGGACCACACAAAATATCCCCCCACACTGTGTATTCATTGGTTTTTTAGGAAACTTCAAACACTCATATCTCATTTTTTTGGACTTGGATTTTGTCCCTTGAGTAGCCTATCATGATTTTTTTCGTATAGAATGCAATGCTTCCCTACATTGTTAATTTTATGACATGATGTGATATATTATGGGCATGTTGTTTATTTAGGTGACGCTCGATGATGGTAGTGATTAGGAAGGATCACTAGATCCTTTTAGAGTAAAAACCCTCTACTAGGATAGGACATGATTCCTCTACCGATCTACTAGAGTGGAACCCTACATCTAGGCTAAGTATAGGTCCTATATCTACTAGTCCATTTGAACCCTTATACTAGGAAGGGCATGGGTAGTCAACTGAATCTTGGAGTTGTACCCTCCTATAAGGAAGGGCATGGTTCCTCTATCTTCAATCAGCGTGGCACACTCCTACAGAGACGGGGTGTGGGTCCTCGACTACTAGAGTGACACCCTCCCACCGAGTTATACATGGGTCCTCCACTGACTTCCAATGTGGAACCCTCTAGCTAGGCTGGAAATGGGACCTCTATTGATCTTTTTATAGGCACCCTTCTACGGAGATAGGGTATGGGTCCTTGAACATTAGATTGGAACCCTCCTACAAAGTGAGGGTATGGTTCCACTCACTATCTTTTGAGTGTAACCCTCTTATTGTACTAGGGAACGAGTCCTCTATCTAGAGATTGTTTCCCATTGATTGTGTGGAATAATGGTGAGGTGTGTTTTGACTTGGATGATTTTTAGGAAGACATGTGAGATGTTGGGCATTGATGTAATTCTGGAACTGATGGCACTATTTTCCCGAGATAGGTTGTGAGATAGAGATATCATACTCTCTCATTTGGGTTTATTTGGATTGAGAATACATATATATATATATATATATATATTTATTATTATCTATATTCTTGGATTATTTTTACTCTATTTCAATAGGTTGATATGTTTACTCTCTATTTATCCTTATCATGTCTGTTGGTGCTCCCCCTTTATCTTTTGTGGTGTCCTACTGGGTATGTATATACTCACCCTTGTATGGGTTTTTCATGCATTTGTTTTGTATTATGAAGTTGAAGAACATGTAGACAGTGAATTTATAGGAGGTTAGGGATATTGGGTGAATTGGACCACATTTGGTGGTTTTATCTTAGAGACTTGGATCTGGGATCTATGAACATTTTATATTCTAGTATTTTCAGTTTGGGACATCTATCTGGCTGGGAATGTATTTTTTCTCTTTTACTTTTCATTATGTACTATCATACTTTTTTACTCCCTAGTGGTTCTTCATTCTTAGTTTATATTCTAGCTATTTCATATTTTAATCATTATTACTCCACACTTCTGTATTGATATGGTTGGGTCTGTGCATACATGTACATTAGGAAAATGCCCCCCATTTCATATTTTTATTTCAGTTCTTTTCACCACCCCCTGACCTATGTAGGTGGGCTTGAGATAGTTGTGGATTGAGCACTGGTTAGGGTCAGGTCATGAAAGATTGGTATCATAGTAGGTCAAAAACTATGATGGTGTTTGGTGTAGTCCCCTTATAATATTTTGGTTGGGATTTAGGGAAATAATTTCAAAGTCTCTCAAGTGAAGATCATTGGTTAGGGAACCTAGTGATGGTACGGGCGGCGTATCCATTAATTAGCACCTTGAATACCTTCTTGTCAAATCAGCATACCAAGAAATTGGTTATATGGATTAATGCTACATGAATCATATATGATAGAGTATTCAACTGTCCTTCAAGATTAATTTCGAAATTATGTATATATCTGTGTGTGTGTGTGTGTGTTCATCTGACAGTGTCATATCATGATTAAATTTTTAGGATGCCTATGTAATGATAGCCATCTATCATACTAGTTCTGAATCGTGATGATGATCTGATGAAAGATAATGCCTCAATTCAGGGTCCATCTTATAAGATCCTTCCTTCGGGTGAATATGTAGTATCAGCCCCAAATGTTGAGCATCATATCATCCTTGAAGTGTATGATGGGGATGCATATAGGATTGGTTCACTCTATGATTTCTAGTTCCATAGGTAACCAATGTTTCTGGGTGTGCTAGGTTGTTAGGTAGTAGAGGATTGGCTAGAGTCAGATGTCGGTATCTTCAAGATTATCCAAACACTACAGGATAAACAGGTTACGCTGAAATATATTATTTTCAATGGAATAGTTAGGCACTAGTGGAGTCTTGTTACCCAAATTCACTGTCATGGACCTACATCCATCATTCATTTTGTGAGGATTAATAACCCTCATGTTTTCACTCAGTTCAAATTTTGGATCATTGTACATGTAGTGGGGAGAGATGATAGTGGATAAGTATAACACAAGGTTTATAAAACTTACTTGGAACTCCCTCGACATGATCCGGGATGGATACTTTTGAGCACATAAGTTTGAGTAGGGATTCTGAATAGAGATCCATGTCAGTGTGGTTCCCTTTTTCATTCCCAACCATGTGAGGTATATAAGAGGTAAATAGGGATTGAAAGTTTCATATTAGATTAATGCTAGGTGGTGGGAGATAACACTGGGAATTATAGAGATGAGTCAACTATAAGTTCTAGAATATATCAGCCAACTTGATCTTACCCAAAGAGGTCTTCCTAGGATCAGGCTCGGGCACATGGTTAGGGGTAGCACAAAGGACTAGGGTATCCCAGATAGGGGTGGTGTTATGCATGTGACGGGTGAGGTAACATAATGCTTGAATTCCTAACCATATGTGCCAATGATCACAAGAATATAGTAGACATACCTACATGATAGAGACAACACCTTGACCATGGATCTCATTGGAAAGGGAAATGTGCCCTCTAAGGAGGTGGAGCTGGTAGGGGTGTAGGTAGAGCTCTAGGAGGTGGAGTTGTGGATGGTGGATGATTCTATGAGATCCTTCCTCCACCACCACTAGGTGCCCCATGTCAGGCTCCAAGAGCTAGTGGTCGAGACCAAGGATAACCGCATGCTATATAGGTTTAAGAACCAGTAACACACGAGATGATCAGAGGTACGATATATGTAACACCCCAAGCTTCCATGGTACATTTTCCATTGAATAACGCAATATCTTGCATTATACTCAACTTTGAGATTCCAACACACCGCGACCAATCAAAATAGATTTTATGAATATTAATACCCACTTTTTGAAATATAATAAATTTTATCTTTCAAAATTGGCTTCGTTTTTGGATTTGGAATATCGAAATTAGATTAGGGTGATTTTTTGGTGTTTTTCTGAAAACCTTCAATTTTTGATGAATAGTGAAAAACACTGAGTTATTGTTTAAAAACTGACTTTTTATTTAAATAATTAGTTTTTTTAGTTTATTTTAGCTTAAAATAGATACATAATACTTATATATTTTAAAATTAATTTATTCGATTCATTTTATAATAGGTTTTGATATATAAAATTTTATCGAACATTTTACCGTCTTTTACCCACCTCCTATGAGCATTTTCAAATTTGTATAAAACTTAATTTTACCGCTTCAGTGAGTTGAAATTTAAAATATCCAAGAGACACGGTTGATAGCAGTAAGTAAAATGTGGTTCAATAAGATGAAAATAATTTTTGGTGAATAGTAACTTTTTACTTTTATTTACCACGATTAAAAGTAAATAGGGTAATTAAGGGTAAAAATGATATTATTATTACCCTACACATGTCCTAATTCTATTGGATAAGTATAATTGGACCAGAAAAACCTTTGTAATAAAATAGGATCCTTTTTGGTCCACTTGGATTAGATTAGGTCATTTATTATTATTTTATTTAAAGAAGAGTTAAAAGAGTAAAATTCAATGTTTAATAACTAAACCATTTTTAATATAGAGTTACACACAATATAAATTCAACTATAAATATTCATTATAAAGATAAAAATTTTTCTTACATAATGGTATTTCATTTATAATTTTTATAAATTAAATAATTAAATTTATTTATGACACAATGTTGATGCAGTAATTACCATATTAAAGAAAAATTAAAATAATTGATATAATAAATATCCAAATAAATATAATTTGAGACTTTTAATGAATTACACTAAATTTTTAGGTTACTATGACATGTTATTGTTGATTAAATTTTTTTATTTTTAAGTAATAAAGTTGTTAGAACTTTAACAAAAATAAATTGTTAAATAATGTCAAAATTGATATAAATGAGTTTTTAAAAAAAAATACTAATTTATTGGTTGATATAATAATCTTAAAAATCTAAGTTTCAGCCAATAGACTTATATAATGATATGTGTATCATTAATGAACCACTTTGGGTTCTCTTGGAAGTTTATACTATGTTTATTAACCATATAATATAAAAATACAAAGAGACATGGTAAATGTCAAACAATTTTACTAAGACTTAAATATAAAATATAAGGTTAATATAGTGACCCAAACCTATATAAAACCTATTGGTTGAGAGGTTTTCTACCCATTCCCACCTTATAATTTAAATAATTCATTTTGGAGCCATTATATATCAAAAATAATTTTATTATAAAATAATATTTCAATGTTTTCCTAAGGTTCCCCTCACCCCTCTTATAAAAGGGCACTTCCCCTTATGTCAAATTCACACCTTAAAAAGCCATTTGTCTTGGCAAAAACCTACCCAAATTCCCTACCTTAATACTAGAGTCCTTAATTTATCCATAAAGCCAACCAAAGTATCCCTTTTTATCAAATCAAAAGGAATAACCCGAAGAAGAGGTAAATATTTCATCACCTCTTTCAAGTTCATTTCTTCTTCCACTACCTATTTATTTGCTGTTTACAATATAAAATAATAAATCTAGAATCTTATATATATTGTGATGTTATTATAAATATGGTACAACCATATTCATTATTCTATCCATCCTTTGAATGACATGTCACCATACGTGCATACAGACGACTTACCGTCTCCACGTCGTGGTGTAGTTGTTATTCAATACATTATTATTTGTATGGTTATAATAATGAATATAAATGATGTAAATAATATATATAATATGATAATTATTCTTTATTTATGATATAACATCCAATTATATATTATTTTCATATCAAAATAATGATATTGTTGCTTGTGTGTACGTAAGAATTACCGTCTCCACAAACGTGATTAAATTCATTCCTCATCATATCTATTCAAGAATAATTTTAATTTGATGATTAAAAATATTTTTAGAAGACTTAATATCATTCTGAATATGAATAAGATAAATCCTATCCAAAAATAACATTACTTACGTAACAAAGCATATAAAGTAAAAAAATCAGTTAACACCCAAAACGATGATACTACTAAAATATCATTAACAAAGCAATATTATAAGATCATATATGATATCATATTTATGTATATAGTTCCTGTATAATTTAATAACAATGATTTAACTATTATACAAGAGGTTAATGTACCCTCTACCAAGGAAAAGTACAAGGTAAGGGTTAATTTCACAATCTATTTATTATCTGAGGTTGTTTTATACGTGAGTATCTACTGGTACCTCTTTATCACCCACATCTGTGTTTTCTTAAAAATGTATTTCAATTTTTTAATATTTAATAGAAAATGCGTTAAATTCATTTATAACCTTATTTGACCTTATATGTTTTGAAAGGAATCTTTCTGTCATTTTCCAAACAAGGTACCTTATGACCTTTTCGACAAAATTAAGGTAAGAATGTTTTTTAACTTATACGGTGGGTGTGGCTATTTTCCATTGTTATAACATCGTTGAATTTTCACTTACAATATTATAAAAATATTTTCAAAATAAATGTTTTATTTTATAATTATATGACTTTTAAAATATTTAAAAATAGAAAGAGATATTTCTCTAAAAAAAGTTTTGATATCATCTATGTCAACATCCTTTGATGGATTTTGAGCTTATTTGATGTTGATTTATTATGATACAAAACATTTATATTGTAATGAAGGTTTTATGATATATTTGACTATGAATGTATTATTTTGATACCATTAATGGTTCATGGATAAATTATTAACATTTTATATGCTAGTTTTAATACAAATGTTTATGGTATGTTTAAACCTTTTTCATATGAGGAATGAATTGGACGTAGTAAGTGATGGGTGGAGCCCGCTATAGCTCCTCGATGCATCAGTAGGTATCATGAGAAAAACTAGTGTCTTTGCACAAGGCCTTGACAAAATCTTATTTGTAGTCTTGGCACAAGGTCTTGACTACGTGATTATGAAGTCTGGCATTATGCATTCCAACATTATGAAAGTGGCTATTGATATTGCATGTGATTATTCAACTATTAGAATATCCATGTGAATAAGTAAATGGAATTATTTGATTTTATAATTTCCATATTATTATGAAGTTGAAGTTTTAAAGGATTTTTATCTAGTCTTAAATTTCCTTAAATTTTTATGCTTATTTATGAAAGTTTTCACTATATTGTTATCCTTACTAAGCATCTGAGCTCACCCATTTCTATATTTTATTTTTCCTAGGATGATAAGAAGTATATTATGACTGACTTGTTGGGATATTATAAGGGATATGAGTGTGGCCTAGGGAGACTTTGTTGTTTTTGTTTTTTATTTTATAATGTAATGAAAAACTTATGAATGTATCTAGTATTTACACGGCCACTAAACTAATTAGTCGTTCGAGACTTCATCTTTTGTCATCATGAAAATGTTATGTAATAATGCACCAACTCTTAGTAACTGAGGTTAGGGAGTTACAGTTGGTATCAATGAAAACTTAGTACAAACCTTGGAAGCTAGATTTAGAAAAACTCTGGTTAGAGCACATTATCCTAAGATTGACTTTGAGGATTAGTATATAAGAACTTCCTAGAATTTTGGTATTGTAGAGATTTTGTGAGTTTTACAAGAAATACATCCTTGTTTGGATACAAGTAGGTAGAGGCAGCTCTGGAACAGATTTACCTAGTGGTAAAACCCAAAAACACCACCTTGAGCTAGACTCAAACGGGAACTGGTGCACGGCAATGGCCCTTTCTGCACTCTTGGTTACGACACTCCCGGGGGATATGCTTAGGAAAAATCTCATTTTCTTTAAAAAACATTATGAAGGTTTTATGAGTATATACTTCCTCAAAGAATTTTTTTTATGATTATGGATTATATCCATAAACTGTTCAATTTATGTTAAGTGTTTTACAAGTATAGAATTATGTATTGTGATTCATAAACTAATATAGTGTATGCCATTGTTTAGAAATTGAACCCAGTGGAAGGAATTGAAACCATATCAATGCATGTAATCCATATAGGGATTTACCTCTTACTCAAGATAAATATAGTAGATCTGGTGAAGAAACTGGTGCTGATCAGCTTATCACCATACTGGGAAAACGCACTCGGGTTATGAATAATAACCATACCCGTATGAAGCAACCTGATCCACAATACGGAGGATCAATGTTAGACCGCTTCATGAGGAAACAACCACAAACATTCAATGGTACTACAAATCCATTTTTAGCTGCGAAATGGATAATTTACTTAGAGAAAATATTTCATTCTTTAGGGAGTAGCGGAAGGGAAAAATTTGTCATGGTAGTTTATCGCCTCACTGGAGATGCTGATCAATGGTGGTCATTGATTCAAAAAAAAAGGAGGATGAAGAAGTATCATGTATGGAATGGAGGGAGTTTAAAAATAATTTATTAGAAAAATAATTTCCTCATGACCATCGAGCGGATATGGAAAGACAATTTCTGAGTCTGAGGCAAAAGGAGGATGAGAATGTTGCAATGTATGAGGCTAACTTTACAAGGTTAGAAAAGCATCTAGTAGATTATGTACGTAAACCAAGGAGTAAGATTTATCTATTCTTTGATGGGTTAAAACCATTTCTCCATCGAGCATTAGTCTCACAATCCTTCTCTTCGTACGAAGATATTGTCTCATTTTCTATCAAGAAAGAAAAGAAATTATCTAAGTCTTACGACTTTACTGGAAAGAAATAGAAGAAGAGATCTGCTGAACACTCTGGAAAAGAAAATAAGGGCAAGAAGGGAAAAGTCGAATATCTATCCTACTGTAAATGTGTGAAGAAACACCCCTGTACTTGCCTGATGGGAATGGGAGTCTATTACAAGTGTGGTGAAAAAGGACCCCAAGCTCGTGATTGCAAGGGGAAGAAATAGGATATCATTGTTGAATGCTACAATTTTAGAGAAAAGGGGCATTATGAAAATGAATGTCCTAAGTTCCCAAGGAACTTACCTCAGAAAAGGCCAAGAGAGAAAGGACAAGCTTATGCGATCACTACTGCGGAGGTTGAAGCTCCAAAAGATATGGTGGCAGGTAATTTAATGGTTTCCTCAAGTTTAGCCAATGCTTTATTTGATTTTGGATAATCTCATTGTTTCATATCTTCCCAGATTTTAAAGAAAATTAGATATTTTCAATTTGACTTAACAAGGAATTTTTCAATCAAAACAGTCAAGGGAAGTATCGTTACAACAAAGTTTTGTGAATCAGTTCCCATTAGGGCTTATAAATGCTCTTTATTTGTTGATCCCATCGGCATACCCATGATTTAATTTGATATAATCCTTAGTATGGATTGGATTTCAGACCATGATGCAAAAATTTATTTTAAGAAGAAGGAGGTTACAATTCTCGATGATGATAAGAAGTACCCTCTTTAGATCAGAAACGTCACCACCTAGTTCTTATCTAGATCCACCCCTATTAGATCAAATAAATTCAATTATTGGGGAGGAAGAGAATGAAATAACTGTGAGTGAGGAAAGGAATGTTCAAATATATGACGTACCTATTGTGAAATAATATGTTGATGTGTTTCCAGAAGATTTACCTAGACATCATCCAGAACAAGAAATTGAGTTTTCCATTAATTTAATTCTTTGTTAAAGGCCCATATCAAAGATCCCATATAGAATGGCCACTATGGAATTAGTGGAACTATAGAAACAATTAGATGAATTGAGTAATAAGGTATTTATTCGCCTTAATGTTTCTACAAGGGTTGCCCCTGTTATTTTTGTTAAGAAGAAAGATGGATCTATGAGGTTGTGCATTGACTACAGGGAGATCAATGCTATAACAATAAAGAACAAGTATCCCCTACCTCACATTGATGATTTATTAGACCAACTTCATGGAGCTCAATATTTTTCAAAGATTGACCTTCGATCTGGATATCATCAGTTGTGTGTGAAAAAGGAATACATTTCAAAAACAGCATTTTGAACTAGGTACAAGCATTACGAGTTTACAGTAATGCATTTTGGATTGAATAATGCACCCTATGTCTTCATGGATCTAATGAATAGTGTTTTCAAGGAATATCTTGATGAATTTATAGTGGTATTTATTGAGGGTATCTTGGTAAAATCCCAAATCTACGAAGATCATGATAATCACTTGCGCATTATTCTAAAGACTCTTAGAAGAAATGAATTATATGGGAAATTTAGCAAGTGTGAATTCTGGCTTCTGGAGATTTATTCTCTTGGCCATATTGTCTCTAAGGATGGTATCTCTGTTGATCTTTCAAATACCCAAGCAATCCAAGAATGGCTAGCACCGATGAGAATAACTGAGGTACATAGTTTTATTGGTTTAGTAGGTTATTATCAATGTTTCTTCCAGAATTTTTCCCGGTTGGATAACCCATTAACAAAGCTCAGACGTAAATGGTTTAAATTTATTTGGACAAAAGAGTGTGAAGAATGTTTTGAAGAACTGAAGAGAAGATTAGTGAACGATCCTATCTTGACTCTACCATCGGGGAATGATGGGTTTGTTATTTATAGTGATGCTTCAAAGAAAGGACTTAGTTGTGTCCTTAAACATAATGATAGTGTTATTGCCTATGCATCACCACAACAAAAAATTCATGAGAAAAAACTATCCTAATCATGATCTTGAGTTAGTAGCTGTAATATTTTCTTTGAAGATATGGATACATTATCTCTATCATGAAAAATGTGAGATACATAATGATCACAAGAGTTTGAAGTATATTTTCTCACAAAAAGAACTCAACATGAGGCAAAGGAGATGGCTTGAACTACTCAAGTATTATGATCGCACTATACATTACCACCTGAGGAAGGAAAATAAGGTAGCAGATGATTTGAGTAAAAAAAGAATGATGTTTTGAACAAGATGAGAGTTGAAAAGGATCCTATAAACATGGATCTAGTAAATATGGATATGGGAATAACCATGTAAAGTGAAACATCAATGATTTTTCAAATGGTTACCAAACCATTTTTAATAGAAATGATAAAGAGTTCTCAGACCAATAATGAGGAGTTTCAAAAGAATATTAAAGCTATGAATGACGGGAGATTGAGTGCCTTCATATATGAAGACGAGATTTTGAAATTTGGGAAGAGACTTTGTGTTCCCGATATACCTGATCTGAAAAAAGAATTGTTAAATGATGCTCATAGCTCCAATTTCTCTATACAACCTGGTAGCACTAAGATGTATAGATTTTTGAAGGAATATTTTTGGTGGGACAACATGAAGAGGGAGTTTTATGATTTTGTGTCTAGATGTATGGTTTTCAAAAAGTGAAAGTTGGAAGGAAAAAACCTGGAGGAGTCATGAAACCTCTTCCCATACCTGAGAGGAAATGGGATAATATTACAATGGAATTTCTCATGGGACTACCAAAGACTCCTAGAAAGAATGATGCAATATGGGTCATTGTTGATCATCTTACCAAGTCTGCACATTTTTTGATATAAGAGAAGATTTACCACTTGAACGTCTAGAAAGACTATATATTAATGAATTTGTCATACTTCATGGAGTACCCCCATTGATTGTTTCTGATCGTGATCCTCATTTTTCATCAAGATTCTAGAAAAGTCTTTAGAAATCCATGGATACTGAACTTTATTTGAGCACTTCCTACCACCATCAAACTGATGGACAATCAGAATGGACTATTCAAACCTTAGAAGACATGTTTAGATCAGGATCACTTGACATTCAAGGAATGTGGGATCAATATTTACCTCTGGAAGAATTTTCCTAAAACAATAGATTCCATTCAAGTATTTATATGGAACCATATGAAGCGTTATATGTCAAGAGATGTCGTACACCAACTTTTTGGGATGATGTTGGTGAATGAAAACTCATAGGCCCAGAACTTGTTAAGGAAATGATGGAAAATGTGAAGGTTATCTAAACCCACATCAAAACAGCACAAAGTAGGAAAAAGAGCTATGCAGATAATCGAAGGACAGATTTGGAATTTCAGGTAGGAGATTATGTTTTCTTGAAGGTATCTCCATGGAAGGGAGTTATACGATTCGGTAAGAAGGTTAAACTAAGTCCCATGTACATCAGACCTTTCTAAAATCTAGTAAAAATTGGGGTTGTAGCTTACTAGTTTTCAATGCCACCAAGTCTCTACAAAGTTCACGATGTATTCCATGTATCACTGTTGAGAAAATACATGTCTGACCCAACGCATGTACTCAACTATGAGGAAATTGAACTGGAACTTGATCTGTCTTATTGTGAAGAGCCTGTCAATATTCTTGATACCAGAGAACAAGTGTTGAGAAACCGGACGACTCGTCTGGTAAAAGTTTTATGGAGAAACCATAAGATGGAAGATGCAACGTGGGAACCCGAGGAACTTATGATGAAGAATCACCCAAATCTTTTTATGTAGTAATATTATAGAAATTTTGAGGACGAAATTATTTGAAGGAGGGAAGAATGTAACACCCCATGGTTCCACAGTATATTTCCCTTTGAATAATGCAATAGCTTTCATTATACGAAACATTGAGATTCTAACACACCGCGACCAATAAAACTAGCCGTTATGAATATTAATACCCAATTTTCAAAATTTTATAAATTTTATCCTTCAAAATGGACTTCATTTTTGGATTCAGAATATTGAAATTAGATTAGGGGAATTTTTGGTATTTTTTTGAAAACTTTCAATTTTTGATGAATAGTGAAAAAAAACTTAGTTATTATTTAAAAATGACTTTTTATTTAAATAATTAGTTATTTTATTTTAATTTATTTTAGGCCAAAATAGATACATAATACCTATATATCTTCGATGTAATTTATTGGTGTCATTTTATAATAAGTTTAGATAAATAAAATTTTATCGAACATTTTACCAACTTTTACCCACGTCCTATCAGTATTTTCAAATATGTATAAAATTTAATTTTACCACTTTTGTGAGTTGAATTTCAAAAATCTGAGAGACACGGTTTATATCAGCAAGTAAAATTTGGTTTAATAAGATGAAAATAAATTTTGGTGAATAGTAACTTTTTCTTTTATTTACCACGGTTAAAAGTAAATAGTGTAATTAAGGGTCAAAAAGATATTATTATTACCCTAAGAAATGTTCTAATTCTATTGGATAAGTATAATTCGACCAAAAAAAACTTTATAAATAAAATATGAACCTCTTTGGTCCACTTGGATTTGATTTGGACATTTATTATTATTTTATTTAAAGAATAGTTTAAAGAGTTAAATTCAAAGTTTAATAACTAAACCATTTTTAATATAGGGTTACACACAATATAAATTGGACTATAAATATTAATTAGAAAGATAAAAATATTTTCTACATAATCATATTTTATTTATAAATTTTATATGTTAAATATTTAATTTATTTATGACATAATGATGATGTAGTAATTACCATATTAATGAAAGATTAAAATAATTGATGTTATAAATATCCAAATAAATCTTATTTGAGAATTTTAATGAATTAAAATAATGTTATAGGTTAATATTAAATGTTAGGGTTGATTAAATGTATTTATTTTTAAGTAATAAATTTGTTAGGACTTCAACAAAAAATCAATTATTAGATAATGTCAAAATTGACATAAATGAGTTTTTAAAACAAATACAATATTATTGGTTGATATAATAATCCAAAAAAATCTAAGGTTCAGCCAAAATACTTATATAATGATAGGTGTATCATTATTTAACCCCTTTAGGTTCTCTTGGAAGTTTATAGTAATTTTATTAACCATATAATATAAAAATACAAAGAGACATGGTAAATGTCAAACTATTTAACTAAGACTTAAATAAAAAAGATAAGGTTAATATAGTGACCTAAAACTATATAAAACCTATTGGTTGAGAGGTTTTCGGACCATACCCATCATAGAATTTAAATAATTAATTTTGGAGACATTAGAAACATAGAATTATTTTATTATAAAATAATATTTCAATCTTTTCCTGTGGTGCCCCTCACCCCCCTTATAAAAGGGTACTTCCCCTTCTCTCAAATTCACACCTGAAAAGCCATTTGACTCGGCCAAACCCTGCCGAAATATCCTCCCAACTGTACTCCCTTCATCCTAGAGGCATTTATTTAGTCATAAATCCAACCTATGAAGACCTTTTTATCAAATCAATAGGAAGAACCTGAAGAAGATGTAAATATTTAATCACCTCTTAAAAGTTCTTTTTTTCTTCCACTTACTATTTCATTGTTGGTTCCATTAAAAAATAATAAATCTAGTATCTTATTTTTAATGTTATGTTATTATAAATATGGTACTACCATATTCATTATTCTATCCATACTTTGAATGACAAGTCACCATACATGCGTACGTATGGCTTACCGTCTCCACGTCATGGTGTAGTTGTTATTCAATACATTATTATTTGGATGGGTATAATAATGAGTATAAATAATTTAAATAATAAATATAATATGATAATTATTCTGTATATATGATATACCATCCAATTATATATGATTTTAATATCAAAAGAATGATATTGTCCCTCATGAGTACATACGGATTACCGCCTCCAAGAACGCGATGAGATTCATTCCCCGCTGTATCCATTCAAGACTAATTTTCATTTTATGATTAAAAATAATGTTTAAAGACTTAATATCATTATGAATTTTAATAATATACATCCTATCTATAACAAAAATTATTTACGTAACAAACCATATAAAGGAAAACGAATCAGTTAACACCCAAAACGATGATACGACTGAAATATCATTAATAAAGCAATATTAGAAGATAATATTTATGTATATAGTTCTTGTATAATTTAATAAAAATTATTTAACTATTATATAGGAGGTTAACGTACCCTCAACCAATTTAAAGTACATGGTAAGGGTTAATTTCACAATCTATTTATTATCTGAGGTTGTTTTATACCTGAGTATCTACTGGGACCTCTTTATCATCCACATCCGTGTTTTCTTAAAAATGTATTTCAATTAATTTTTTACAATTTACTAGAAAATGGGTTAAATTCATTTATACCCTCATTCGACCTTATATGTTTTTAAAGGAATATTTCTGTC
Source organism: Viscum album (assembly GCA_963277665.1). Classification (NCBI taxonomy): domain Eukaryota; kingdom Viridiplantae; phylum Streptophyta; class Magnoliopsida; order Santalales; family Viscaceae; genus Viscum; species Viscum album. The sequence goes on from OY728159.1 coordinate 353,990,565, forward strand.
ATTTTCCAAAAAAGGTACTTTATGACCTTTTTGACAAAATTAAGGTAAGAATGTTTTTATAACTTATACGGTGGGTGCATCTATTTTCCTCCGTTATAACATCGTCCAAGTTTCCCTTAGAAGCTTATAATAATATTTTCAAAATAATTTTTTTCTTTTATAATTATATGTCATTTAAATGATTTCAAAATAGAAAGATATATTTCTCAAAAAAAAGTTTTGATTTCATCTATATAAACATCCTTTGATGGATTGTGAGCTTATATGAAGTTGATTTATTATGATACAAAACATTCATATTGTATTGAAGGTTTTTTTACATGTTTTAATGTGGATGTGTTATTTTTATACCATTCATGGTTTATGGATAAAGCATTGACATTTTGTATTCAAGTTTTAATAAGAATGTTTATGTTATGTTTAAACCTTTTCACATGAGGAATGCATTGGACTTAGTAAGTGACTAGTGGAGCCCACTATAGCTCCTCAATGCATCAGTTGGTCTTATGAGGAAAAATAGTATCTTGGCACAAGGCCTTGACAAATATTATTTTTAGTCTTGGCACAAGGCCTTGAATATGTGGTTATGAAGTCTGGAATTATGTATTCCAACATTATGAAAGTGGCTTTTGATATTGGATGTGATTATTAGACAAGTAGAATATCCATGTGAATAAGTAAATGACATTATTTGATTTTATCTTTTCCATATTATTCTGAAGTTCATGTTTAAAAGGATTTTGTTCTAGTCTAACATAGCCTTAAATTTTTATGCTTATTTAGGAAAGTTTCTGCTATATTGTTATACTTACTGAGCATCTAATCCCCCCTCTTTATATGTTTTATTTTTCCCAGGATACGAAGAAGTATATTATGAATGACCTGCAGGGATAGTCTAAGGGATATGAGGATGGCCTATAGAGACTATGTGGTTTTATTTTTTCATTTTATAATGTAATGTAAAACTTATGAATGTATCTAGTATTTCCAAGGCTACTAAACTAATCGGTCTTTCGAGACTTGATCTTTTGTGATCATCCCAATGTAATGTAATAGTGCACTGAATCTAGGTAACTCGGGTTGGGGCATTACAATATATTTTTATTATACACTTACTTAAGTATTATTAGTCACATATTAAAGTAATCTATTTATATCGATAAATATGGTGTGAGATCTCTAGCTCTCAATTGAGGGGCTAAACGAATATATTTTTCTTGAGGTTCCCACAAGGAATGCTTATTCTATATATTTTATCAGGATAAAGTGTGAGTTATCTCTTGGTGGAGAGTGGTTCACATGGGACCATTTGGTCACCATGATGGAACCCTATGACATCATGTTGGTTATGAATTGGTTTTCCATGCTCTAATCCATGATTTACTATCACCACAGATGAGTTATATTTCTTTTCACTGATGGGATGAGATTCCCCTTAGTGTGAAAGACATATCATGGTGGTATGAGTAAACTTTTTGAGATGGAGGTTGTATCCCATCACCCATCAGTTAGTGAGTGTATTCCTTGGTGTAAATGTCACTTCAGGTGTATGGATTCTTTCATTCATGGAGGATTTTATGGAAATCTTCCAAAGGGATATTCTAGAACTTAGACAAATATGGGAGATATAGTTTCATATCAAATTAAATCCCACGATTACTCTTATATCATCCATGACATATCAAATGGACCCTCCCGAGCTTTGAGATATGAGGTAATATTTGGATGGCCTTCGAGAGAAGGTACTTATCAGGCCCAATGTTCCCCCTGGGTAGATCCAGTGCTGTTTTCCAAAAAGGTGGATGATAGATTTCATATTTGCATGGATTATAATTTCTTAAACCTGAATAAGATAAATAACAATTACCACTTGATAAGGATGGAAAATCTCTTTGATTAATTGTGAGGTGTGAGATGGTCCTTAATTAATGTTCTCTAGTATAGATACCACTATTTGAGGGTTCTCAAGGATGATATTCTAAAGTTGTCATTATAATGTCGCTACAAACATAATGAGTTCTTGGGGATACACTTTATTGTGACTAACATACCCACCATGTTTATGGATTTGATGAACTAGATTTTCCAACCATACATGGACCATTTTTTGGTTGTCTTCATTGATGAAATACTCATCCACATTCCATAAAATGAGGAGCGTGAAGAGAACATGAGGATGGTCTAAGATTTTCTTCAGGATAACCAAATTTAGGTAAGATTTCAAATTTCTAGTTATAGACTCAGGAAGTTCACTTTTTGGGGCATGTTATTTCTGATCATGGTTTAGATGTGGAACTAGTAAAGATTGAGACAGTTCTTCCTTGGGATCCACCCAAGACCATGTGAGAGGAGCAGAGTATTCGGGGATTTTTTGGGTGCTAGAAGAGGTTTGTTGAATAATTCCTTGGGATTTCATCCCCTTTGACCACCCTAATGTAGAAAAAGAATCATTTTACCTAGACTCAGAAGTGCTAGATAGCCTTGAAGGAGTTGAGGATGAGGCTGATGAGTGATATTGTATTGAGACTACTAGAGGAGGGTATGGAGTACCTAGTGTATTGTTATTCCTTAGGATCTGGGCTTGCTGTGTGTTGATGCGGAGGTAGAAAGTGATCCCATATGGGTTAGGGTTCTTGAGACCCCATGAGTAGAACAATGAAACTCAAAACCTAGAGATGGTAGTGGTAGTATTTGAATTGATGATATATAGGAATTATCTTCTATGAGAGTGCTTTGTGTTTTACATAGACCATCAAAGTACAAGATATTTCTTCAAATAGAGAGACTTGTCCCAAGATAGCACCACTGGTTAGAGTTGCCATAGGACTGTGACTTTAGGATAGTCCATACTCCCGGGAATAACAACACTGTAGTAGGTTTTGTTAGTAGGAAGTCCCATGCTCACTTGTTACAAGAGGCTTCATATTAGTTAGATTCCTTACAACCGCTCCTAGTTGAGAAGGATGGTAGACCTTTTCTTCAGTTGACAGTGTTGATTCCTCCACTCTATTATTGTGTGGGAGAGTCCTAGATAGGAGAAATTAACTATGTGGTATTACGTGACTAGATATCCATGGGTGATTCACAAGATGGATATTATAAAGGAGGGAATCATATAATCCTTTTCTAAGGATGGACAGTGGTCCCAATCAGAATGTGGGGGAAGGTGATGTGAGAGTTAAAAAAATATCATTTGGTAGTGATTCTTGGAGTGGGAATGATGTACAAGGAAATTAAGTGGAAGTTTCAGTGTTCCGACATGAGACGGAGTGGGGATGAGTTCCTCTCGCAGTGCCTCACATGTTAGCAGGTGAATTCTAAGCACTAGGTTCCAGCTAGTTTGTTGTATCCCAATGAGACCCCAAAGTGGAAGTGATATGGAATATCCATGGACTTTGTGATAGGGATTCCATAGACAGTGATGGGCCATTATGCCATCTGGGTTATCGTTGAATAACTCATAAAGACAGTACACTTCCATTCTATCTGGGAGAAGAGTATTGTGAAGAGTTTGGGGGTAGATGTACGTATGAGATATTTTTATCCTTCATGGGGTTCCCTTTTCTATTGTATCTGACCATGATGAATGGTTCACATAATAGTTATATAGAGGAATACATGAGGAATTTAGGAAACATATGAGGATGAGTAAAACCTTTCACATCTAGATAGATGGGTTGACCGAGTGAACTATACAGATGTTGGAGGATGTGTTGAGGGCTTGCGCATTAGACTTCAGTCAAAGCTGCGAGGATCACTTACCCTTTGTAGAGTTCACGTACAATAATACCTACCTCTATAATATCGGCATGTAACCTTTTGAGGAAATTTAGGATACCTTTCAGGGCACCCTTATGATGAACATAGATCAGTGATGCATCTTTTGTGGGTCCATAGTTGGTGTAGGTGACAATGAAGAAGGTTCAAGTCATTTGTGAGTGGATGAGGTTGGACTATAGTAGGCATAAATCTTACGCAGATCGACATCATCGGCCCTTGGAGTTTGAGAATGGATACCATGTTTTTATAAGAGTATCCCCATAATGAGGATTTTAGAGGTTGGCCAGGGATGCAAGCTATCCCCAACATTCATCTAGCCATTTGAGACCCTGTAGATGGTTGGAAAGTTTTCCTACCACCTTGACCAAGCCCAATAGTTGGATCAGGAGCACGCCATCTTCCATTTATCACAGCTATGGAGATACATGCATGACACTACTCACATAATTGATTGGGTTGAGATGGAAATTGAGTATTGGGAAATATTTTTTGAGTACCTGATGGGGAACGAGGATCGACACGAGAGGACCCTGCATGGATAGACCATCCCCATTTTTCACATGTTGTGATAGCACATGAACATGAAGAAGAGCTCCTGGGAGTGAGAGATAAAGATGTGGGATTAGTATCTAGAGATGTTTGTGTAGTTTTACTTTTTAGGGATGAAAATATTGAAGGATGTAATGATGTATAGACCCATTTTTTCATTGTAATCCTTTCAAATATTTATACATAATTTTTCAGAGCCAATCACTAAGATAGCATGTAATTTTGAAGACTAGTGTAGCCAAAATTAATTTAATAAATATATTAAATTTATTTTATATTAATCATGTGAAGTTTCTTAAAAAAATGGGAACTCTTAAATGGAATATTGGAACAGAAATCCAAGAACACATTTGAGTGTGGAATGCAATGTTTACCCTAGGTGTTACTTAAAATGGGTCAGCACAGGGTGTTTGGAAATAATGACCATTGGTGGTACATTTCGTGTATTAATTAAATGTTCAATTTAATTAATCTAATTAATTAAAATAATTCTAAATCCCTTCGAATAACTTGTTATGGATATTTTCCCAGGGTTAGATGCATAACACTGAGACTACCAAGAGACATTCTTCCTATAATTGGTTAGAAAATCGAGGTTTGATGATGAAACTATGGATCAAAGTATATCAAAGCACCTTGAAACCAAAAACTCCTCTCAATCATTAGCAATCATGTTCTTTAAAAAAATGATCCAATCTCTAGGTAGTATTCTTCAATTCATGGTTTATTCATTTTTTTATTAGATTGTTTGAGTGTAATCAATTCTTCTTCTTTGATTTTTTCTAATGAAAACTTGGCATGAACATATATATCCATTTAATTTGATTATTTAGTTTTCTCACCTTGGAAATCTCAATTGTTATCCTAGGAAAATAATACTCGACCAAAGATTGTTTAACCTTATTTGTGGTGAATTTATCCCTCTAATTATTCAACTTCTTTTCCATTGGGCTATAGGGCCATGGATCGATGTTTCCAGGTTTTACATAGCCCGATCGGGCCTCCAAAATCATGGTAGAGTCACATATGATGAATGGAATGGTGAATTAATAATGGAATTTTGGTGATAAAAAATTACAGGTGATGGATCAGATGATTGGAATCTGAACCAAAGGAGGCGTAACATGGGCTATTCATGTTTTGCATGCATGAAGTAATGAAATAAAATAGATCTTATTTTTGGCCATAGAATGGTTTAAAATTATGAACTAAATAAAGATACATAAATTTCAGGAGGATACTAGGCCATATCTGAAGTCAATTAACACAAGATCTAGCATGAGGATATTGGATCTAATGTTTTATGAAAATACCGACTACACGATGTGTAGTTTGTAATAGTGCACGACATGTGACCCTAGGTTGTGGTGACTAGGGTTTTGGAAAATGATAAAAAAGAATGGCGTGTATCCCTCCTACACACTGTGTATCCCTCCATTAGTGGAAATTTTGTGTGGAAGAACACAAGAGAAATTCCTAGTGCGGGAGGACACAACCAGGAGCATGCCTTATATTGAAGTACATGGATAGAGTTAGGTGTATACTGTATACCAAAGTACATGGACACATACAAGGTGTATTTTAAGGGACCCCTAGTGGCTTGGAAATGCTGTGTAGAGTCCCTCTAGAATGTGTAGTTCTACACGGTTGGTGATCCATGTACATTCAGGGGTACACCTAGAAGAAGGAGTGAGACCACACACTGGGTGGGTCCCCTCAAATGTAATCTATCCATTGGTTCCTTTTGAGGAAAATTTAAACTCTCAGATCTCCTTCATTTGGAAATGGATTTTTTCACATGGGTAGACCATCCTAAGTGTTTTTCTGTGTGTAATGTGATGATTTGTGGATTCTGGGATATGATGTGAGATTTTTTGATCATGAAACTTATTTAGGTAATTATAATTATTGTAGTGATCTAGTAGGATCACCAGAGGATTATAGAGTGTCACCCTCCTACTGAAATAGATAATGGGTCCTCTACATATCTACTAGAGTGGAACACTCTATAAAGGCTGTTAAGGGGTCCTATATATACTCTTCATGTGGAACCCTACTCTTGGAAAAGGCATGGGCCATTGATTGAATCTTTTAGTGGAACTGTGCTATGAGGCATGGCATGGGTCATCTATATTCTATCAATGTGGAACCCTCCCACTGAGATAGGGCATGGGTCCCTGACTACTAGAGTGTCACCCTCTATCTGGGATGGGTATGGGTGCTCTACTGAATTCCATAGTGTAACCCTCTAGATGTACTGGGAATGGGTCCTCTATCAATATTTTGATTGGAACTCTCCTATGTAGATAGGGCTTGGGTCCTCGACCATCAATGTGGTAACCTCGTATGGAGCCAGGGAATGGGTCCTTTAGTTATATTCTATGTATAACCCTTCGATTATACCAGGTCATGGTTCCTCTACCTAGAGTTTTTTCCCTCAACTGTGTGGCACAGTGGCGAGGAGTGGTATGACATAGTTGTTTTTTTCTTGGAAGAAGTGTGAGATGCTAGGAATTGACGAGATTATAGAAATAATGTAACTCTTTTCCTAGGACAGGATATAAGATAAATATCCATTTATATATTATTTGAGTTTCCTTGGATTTATAATATATATATGTGTGTGTGTGTGTGTTTGTGTGAATGTGTGTGTATCCATATTGTTGGATTCTATTTACTATCTTTCTTTGGGTTGATACTCTTACCATCTATCTATTATTATCATGTATATTTCTTCTCTTAATTTAGAATTTTGGGTGTCCTAATGGGTATGTATCTACTCACCCTTGCATGGGATTTACCTGCACACGTCATATCTTATGTAGATGATGAAAAGGTCAGTAATGACTTTATAGAAGCCTAGGGATACTGGGTGTATTGGACTACATACAATGGTCACATATTGGAGATTAGGAGTTGGGTTGTATCTTCATTTTACATTCATGTTTGTTAGGATTGTATATCTTCAGGGTTGGGTATGTATTTTTCCATATTACATTTTAGTTTGTATTGTTATACTGTTTTACACCCAAGAAGTTTTGAATGATTGATTTATATTTTAGTTATTGGAATTTTTTATCATTATTCATATGCACATGTTCATTGATATGGTTAGGTGTGTGCATATAGGTAAATTAGGAAAAGAACTCCCATTTTTTTATGCCTTTTGGTGCTTGTCTCCACCCTAGACCTATGGAGGCGGGCTTGGGGTAGTTGCGGTTTGAGCCCCAGTTAGGGTCAGTTCATAACACATACTACCTTATATATCTATATATCCTTAAAACGATCCTCATGTACATAGAAAGTGCGTTGAAATCAAAATTTCCATGCCCATTCACTTTCAATTTTTCCCTGAGTGTGAAGGTCACATTGGTCACTTTAACCTTTACTTTGATAAGCAATGTAAGCACTCAAGATGGTGAAATGATTTAGGATACTAGTTTCTTGAAATTAGGTTTTATATGTAGTTGATTTTGAGTAGTGATTAATATGGAAGTATTCAGTAGGCTATCCCTCAATATTAATATGACCACTCAAAGACACATTTTTCTAAAGTGTTCAACTGTAAGGCCTAAACAATATGATCTCTTCGTTTTTAGAAAATACTGGGTATAATATGTCATACATAAGTCCTTATACATACAATGGTATTCTCCCATACTATGGATAGTATTATTAATATTCATAAATTAAGACATATAACCTTTTAATCATAAGTGAATTATGGTGTCTTTAACTGGTATGGAAATTTGAAACCATCATTACTATGTTTTCAGAATTTGTTTGAGAATAAGTGTTGTAAAAACTTCTGTTAATTTATTTCTAATAAAGTAATAAAAATTTGAATGAGTATTAAAAAAATATATTCACGAAATTTTGAAAAATTAAATCTCCATCTAGAGTTATTAACTCGCACAAAGATCACCAGTGCATGCAACAATATAGCATTAGAATAATTAGTGCAGTAAAACATACACTGTAATTTTGATGTGAACTAAAAACTTTCTTTGCTAACAGAATTCATTCCACTTCACTTAATTAAGTTTTTACAATTTCAAAACTATCATTATTCCTTATAACATTGGATTTTATGCTTGAAATACTTATAGAAGAAAAAATTATTGTTATTTAATTAATTATCATTTAATTATTTCTATAAATAATTTCTATTCATTATGATTCTCATCAATTGATTTTGGATAAAAATACATATTTTTATGAGTTGGGTTATGGATCATACAATATAGAAATTAACTGAAACTTTTCTAGTTAAATTGTTCTTTATTATTTCATTTCTTATTCATAGGATTTATTTTATCTTGGTTATATTCTAATTTGTCTATTCTAAATATATTACTAAAAGTATATCTGAAACTTAAAACTAGTTTTTTGAATCTTATAAGATGTATTTTCGAATGTTACAATCATATTTTTCATATATATTATGGTATGTCGAACCTTATGTGTGATATGAGAACCCAATAATTCCTTTGAGGTAAGGATAATTTATTTTCATGTAGTACTTAAGAAAGAGGAGGAAAATAGGTTTAGGGTTAGGATAAAGGCCTGTTACATGACTTGACTGGGGTTTACACACTATGTAATCCAAGTACACACCATGTAATGGTCTGTCCAGGGCCCATGCATGACCTGTAAGGCATATTGACAACAAAGGGAAAATCAAGAATATACATGCATGTATAATCCAGTATGGACTATGTATTTTTTTATAAAATAAGTAGTATCGTCATCTTCTTTAGATATATAGAAGGCTCACCCGCAGGTTTTGTACAACAACGCCCATGTTGACTGGAGGGGAGTTTTTCCTTCCAATACTTCATCCGAAATCTGTTTCCAACACTGGTAGATGCATTAGAACCCCTTAAGTGAGTTCTTGATTCTTCTTGATCCATTATTCTTCTATTAACATCTTGAACTAATTATAAAATTTTGGTATTTTATGCCTTATTTTTAGATATACTCGAATTAGAGGCAGATGCTAGACAAGGAGAGTCGTACGAGTATGAGCTAGGTAGTCTCATTCCTTTTTCTAATTGTAAAGTTATTTTTATATGTTAGAGTATTGTACACCCATTTGTGTGGTGTCAGCATGATTTATAATTGAAACATGATGTTTACTATTTATTTTTAGGAAATTGAATAATAGTTTTAAAGCATGTTTTAGGTTATATACCATGTTTAAGGGCCACCCCAAGGGTGAGTTTCCTTGGATGATTGTTAATTTCATTTGGTCTAGGATGCCTATGAGGCATGCCCTTTTTCCCCTTATTAGGTTTTTAAAAATTATTTTAGTTGGTTAATAAAATAAATGGTTTTATTTAATTGTAATTGATTTGGTTGGGGTATGGGATGATTGGTTTTCCCCGTGACCTTGGGTTTCCTTGCTTGTTTAAGCACATTTGGAATGTTTTTCTCCAAATATAAACCCTCGCACATGAGTGGTTTAATGGTATAGACAAGTAATAGTTTATTTTACATGTGTTTATTGTTATACAAAATGTTCCCATGTGAGTTTTTTATTGTTAAAGTTATGAAATAGTTTAATTTACATGTGTCTCTTCTTATATAAAATGATTAATTTAATCTTAAACATTAAATGGGTAAATATAATTGGTAGAACCACAGTATTTGGTTAAAAGTCCATGGATGGGATTATATGACTATTGAACATTATAACTTGGGTGAACCATGCATTCACATTAGAATTCCATTGATGGATTGAAAGAGGTTATTATTAGGTTAAGCCGTGAGAGAGCCACAAATGTAGTTATAGAGCTCATGGAGGATTTATTTAAATTCCAAGAGAAACATGGATCTGATGATGGATTCCATGGATGAGCTCTATTGAGAATGTTTATATGTCACAAGTTTAATTTTATTTATAACACACATAGAGTGATGTCGGGTTCATGAGAAGTTCACAGGAATGGGCTCGTAGGATGTTGATGGAATTTCACCTAGAGTGATACTTGAATTCCAAATTAGTAATGTCAAGGATGAAATCAGGTTGTAAATTGAATATTGAAATGGAATGTCTTGTGATGTATTTTCAAAGCCAAAGCACAATCTTGGATTCGATCTTCACATTTGTTATTAGATGGCCTTCTGAGACATCTGTCATGCTTAATTTTTTACAGTCAATTTGAAGCATATTCCATATCTTGAGAGATATATAATTCATTGAAATTAAATTATTAATGAATGTAAAATGAATGTAAATGGAAACCTGTGCTTAAAGTACTGTTAACTTTTGATTACTTTCTAGCTTACTACATTCTTAACTATACATTTCCTATTATATACATTCACTGATAAATTGGAACAGACCTTGGGTGGTTTCCTACTGGGATTTAATGTCACACCCTATTTGGGTCATGTTTTTAGGCCAAAATAAATTATATTATTTTAGGTTTCAATTAGGACAAGATCCATTCTCCAGGAACATGATATGATTTTTAGGAGCAGGAGAGCATGGGACCAATATGAGGCTTGCAATGCTTCTAAGTTTCTTGATCCTTTTTTTTAATTTTGGTATATATATAATGTATTACTATAGTTTACCTTGTTTTGTCCGTTTTCCTAGAACATGTAACATGCATCGTAATCTTTTTTATGGTATGACATCTTGTTATTAATATTATCAGTCTTCCACTGTTTACTTTTTTATATGGTCTTACTACATCCACTATTTATTTCCATTGTATTCTTCTATGAGATACTCTTCTTACGATGGTATAGTCTCCCCACTATCACTCCTAGGACCTTGCTGCTAGTCGGCATCCTCTGGCATTTGGGAATATGCACTTGAGTCCATGTGGATGACCAGGTATGAGGCACCTTAATTTGGAATCCAGATATGGGATGTTACAAAGTTTTATAAAAGGAGGTATTTTATTGTTTTCCTTACTATTTGGAAGCATTAGATAGGAATAGAAAAGATGGAGTTTGGTAATAAATTTTGCCCGGAAGTAGCTTCCCCACATATAGGGAAAATCCAAACTTCTTCAAATGAATTGTAATCTTTATATTTAGAGCTATTACAATTGATTAGATTTAATTATTGGGTGATGTACTTGTATTGTGATGTTATTGTTGATATCATTTGGTTCTATTTTGTTTCACCCTGATAAGATGAGGGTATTCCGTCTCATGGATACTATAAACACTAACAAGAAATCACATGCCATGAATTATTTCTATGCCATTTAGGATCATTACTAATTGCATGCTATTGTGATAGGAACAATGATAGATATGTTTGCTTTTGTGATAGGTGTATTGGTATGTGTTATGATTTGAATTAGATATACACCAGGAATTGGTCCTAAAGGTTTATGTGACCTCTTGAATAAAAATTTAGTAGATCATGTTTCTGCCTTAAAGTGAATTGTGTTAAAATGTTCTATATGTGGATTCCAAACATTGATTCATAGGGAGTATGGGACCCCACACATCAGAATTTGTAATACCATTGGTTTAATTTTCATAGACTACGGGGGTCTGGTGAAGTTCTAGGGATTTTCTATTTTAGAACCCAGACAACACATCATGTGGTTCTATGAACACACGCCATGCAGTCTTCTTTTCGGGCAGAAATATTTTTCTTAAGTACATGCCTATACACTTCATACACTCAGTATGGTACATGTTTGTGCGTTCTGTCATATGATAGAGAACAAAGAATGATGGGTTTTTGTATAGTGCATGTCATGCGCTTTAGATACACACCGTGTAGTTTTACATAGGCAGGCCCCATGTGAATTTGTCCATGTTAAAGTACATGTCCAAGATGGGAGACTTGAGTACATGCCATTTAACATCCTTATACATTGTGTATATGGGGTGTTTACATTCCCTGGTCGGTGTAGGTAAAAGACCATGTGATATATTGAAGATACACGTTGTGTATGGTGTCTACACGCCATTTACTGCTATTCTGGTAACCTTTTATGGTTTTATTCTCCTTCTTTTTTTGTTCTCTTAAACAATGAACCATGATATTGAACTTAAACTAAGGTGTGTACTTGACCTAGTAGAGTCATGACACCGTGAAAACCTCTAGTTGTATGCCAGGAGGATTTGGATGATCTTATCTCAGAGGTGGTAGGATATGGGCTACCAGTGGATCCTTCAGTCATTCCAGTTGTGGCACCAACTTTTAAACTAGATGTAGGTACTGATGCAAAGTTCTGTGAAGGCCTTATGAGGTTCATGAAAGCCTTTTAGGGAGTACCACACCCTGCCATGTCTATTTCAGAGTTTATAGGGGGATACAAAAGTAGCATCCACCCATGTTTTTAGGGTATGGGGGACCACAGGTAGCAGTGTCGTGGCTAGAGCCCATGATTTCGATCTTAGAGAATTTAGAGATGCCTCTTAAGAGGAGGGTAAAGATAAAAATGTATATGGTGTGTGATTTTTACAAGATAAGGTGGGATGAAATTACTCAGATTGGGAGTAATCGGGATATGGGATGGGTAAACATTCAGACAGTCTTCAATGACAATTACTATCCCGATATTCTAAGTACTGATAAATCATGGGAGTTTATGCATATGTAGCAAGGCATGCTATCAGTTACATACTATTTTTCTTGTTTTACTAAGCATCAATGTTTTGAAACTATTCTGATGTTTGTCTATTTATCAAAGGATAGGAGATTTAAGGATATAATCAAGTATGATTTCCAATCACATGTAAATTTATTTAGTTCTACTATTGTATCTTATATAGTAAATTAGGAACAGATTACCAAGAGTAACCTGATGGAATCTTAAGGTATGATATAGGGTGGTTCGACACCAAGATCCAGTATTTTCTCAAACAGTAGTAGGAATCGTTGTCTGGGTATTTCTCTTGGTGATGTTTGTAGTCAGAATTTGTCTTCAAGAAGAAAAATGAGGTGATACTAGTGCGGCAGGATTGGGTATACAAGACCACAATTTCTAATAGACCCAGTTGAGTTCCAATCTTGTGGAAAGATGGCCCATCTACAAAATTTATATAGAATGTTTTCACCACCATCTAGTGAGAGAGGGTCTGCACCAACTCCACATTCAGGATTAGGGTCAAAAGATTCTCATCAAATAGGGAGCTGTGGTACATAAGGCCATTCAGACCGAGGTGGTGTTCATTGTCGTGTTAGCGAGACCCCAGGTTTTTAGTGATATAAGGGTGGATCTGTTTAGGTTAGTCGTAAAATTTCACAGGGTTGTGGTGCAGTTCAGACTTATACAGTGCAATAGACCTAGAAAGATCAGGATCCCATACCTTATACTATTAAAGGTACTATTCTAGTATCCTCTATTTTAGCTTAAACACTTTTTGATATAGAGTCTTCATGTAGTTTCTTATTTGTGCCTGTTGTAGAGATCCTCAGGCTCTGTGTTTTTTTACTTCTGATGACGTTATGATTATAGAAACTCTACGAGGGTTTACAATGGAATGTGTATGCCAGTGCAAGGAGTGTCCTTTGACATTGGTGGGTGTAACTTCATATGGGACCTCTAGATCCTTGAGATGACAGGGTTTGAATTCATTCTCGAGATGGACTAGTTGGTTTCCTTTCAGGCCTTTTTTATTTCTATCACTATAGTGTGAGTTTTTCATCACTAGAGGGAGGGTCATTTCTACACAAGGGTTAATGGGATGTCCAGGTGAGCCGAGCTAGACCTGAGAATCATGGGTTGGGCAGGATGAAAACCTAGATTGTGATTTTGTATCTATATGACCACAGAACACATAATATGGATTTTTGTTAATTGGTTGATTATTTTAGGGATTTTTTCTCAGATGAATTCTTAGGTTTAACTCTAGTGAGAGAGGTATAGGTATCAATTGAGCTAGTTCTAGGAGCTACACTGGTGTCCATTCCTCTTTACTTCATGGTTACGATGGAGTTGGTAGAGCTCAAGAGCTAGCTAGAGGATTTAGAGGAATGGGTTTCATTAGACCTAGTAATTATCCATGGTGTTCACTGGTCCTTTTTGGGAAAAGGATAACTGTACCATCAGTCTATGCGTGGATTATCTAAAATTGAACAAGTTGATGTTTAAGAACTGGTATCATCTATTTCAAATAGATGATCTCTTCAATCATCTCAGAGGAGATCAAGTTTTCCTTAAGATCTATTTGAGAGATGTTTATCATCAGGTGCATGTTATATCATTATACATTCCTCCCAAAGCCTTCTAATGTAGGTATGGTCTGTATGAATATTTAGTATTGCTGTTTGGTCTGACGAATGCACCGAAAGTATTCATAGTACAGATGAAACGAGTGTTCCATCCTTATCTTGATTCATTTGTTGTGGTTTTATTGGATGATATCTTGGTGTATTCTTATAATATAGAAGACCATACCACACATACTGACATCATTTGGAGTACACTGAGAGAGCATCAGTTATATGATAAGCTCACAATGTGCCACTTCTAGATGGATTAGATTCACTTCCTGGGTCGCATCATCTCAGAGATAGAATTATTAGTGGACCCCGAGAAGGTGAAAGTTGTAGTTTTCTGGGAGCATCCCCAGAACATATTTGAGGTGAAAAGTTTTCTAGGGATATATGGTTACTAAATTCTTTTAATACAGTACTTCTAATGTTTAGCAGTGCTGTGATGGTCCAGACTAAAAATGGTGCGAAGTATGTATGGATAGATTCCTATAAGACGACCTTTTAGGAGCTGAAAGGGTGACTGAATTTGGAACCAATACTAATTTTTCCAAACATGATAAATAGTTACACTATGTACTGTGATGAACCATGTATCAAGATAGGATTAGTTCTTATTCAAGGGGATCAAGTCATTGCTTACGAGTCTCAGTAGTTGAGGCCACATGAGAGGAATGACCCAATGAATGATCTTGAGTTGGCTATGGTTGTTCATGATTTATGTTGTTGGAGACATTACTTATTGGGAGAGTGTTTTGTGGTATAAAAACACCAGAAAATCCTCAAGTACTTATTTACATTGCATGATCTGAATATTGGGTAGCGATAGTGGGTGGAATACCTTCATCATTTTGACTTCGAGCTTTCCTAGATGCCCGGTGAAGGCAATGAAGTGGTGGATTATTTGAGAAGGAGGACTAAATTTTGGTAGTGTAGTAGGACAATAGTGAGTGGAAGATTATAGACTTGTTCTATGAGATGCATTTGGAGGTTCATGAAATTCAGGGACATATATTTGTTTCTTATTTAGCTCTTACCTATACCCTATAGGATAGAGTAAGGATGAGGTAGCTATTAGATTATGAAGGCTTAGTTTTATGGGAGAGTGTGTCTGGTGAGGATTCTAATCCTAGTTTGACTATATGAGAGGATTATATCACATGTTTACAAGGTCGTGAATGGTTTTCTGCACACATACGTGAGGAGATGGTGTAGGATTTTCATGCCTTTGTATGGGAAGTGCATCCTGGTGTCACCAAGATGTATCAGGACATACATAGTTAGTTTTGGTGGCCATATATGAAAAAAGATTTAGCTGGTTTTTTCATGAGGTTCTCCATATGCCAGTAGGTGATGGTGGAACACCAGCGACTGGTCATAATTTTACATCACCTACTATTTTTAAGTGGAAATAGAATGATGTCGTGATGGACTTCGTGACTGGTTTAATAAGGTAACATAGAGGTAATGATGTCATATGGGTTGTTACTAATAGGATCATGAAGGTTCCATACTTCCTATCGATCCGAGAAACCATCAATGTTGCTGAGCTTGGGAGGTTGTACATCAGTGAGATTGTAAAACTTCACGTGGTACCACATTCTATCATTTTAGATAGGAATTTCAGGTTTACTTCTCATTTCTAGCAAGGTCTATAGAGGGTGATTGGTACACAGGTTCTTCTAAGAACAACTTACCACCCCCAGATAAATGGCCATCCAGAGCGTATGATTTAGGTGTTGGAGGATATGCATCCTGGATTTTAGGGGTTCTTGGGAGAAAGACAAACCCATAGTATATTTATCCTATAAAAAGTGATTTCTAGATACTATTTAGATGGATCTATATGAGGCTATGTATGGTAGTCCATGCTTATCACCTTTTTGTTGACTAGAAGTAAGAGAGGAAATTTTTCTAGGACCTTATCTTGTCTAGGAGACCCCTGAGCTGGTGTAGTTGATTCAGAAGTAGATGGCTATTGTGCAGTATTGTCAGAAATCGTATGCCGATCAACACAGAAAACCTTTGTAGTTTGAGGTTGGGTATTGAGTTTTTCAATGTGTTTCACCATGGTTGGGAAAAAAGAGGATTATGAGATAGGGAAAGCTTTCACTAAGATACGTCGGGCCGTTCAAGATTCTGGAAAGAGTTGGTCCAGTTGACTATTGGTTCTAGTTACCTTAGAGGTACTAGGCTATGCCTGATGTCTTCCAAATTTCCAAGTTGAGACATTATTTTTTAGATTCTTCTCCTACTTTTCATCCTGAGGAGGTGGAGTTAGAGGTAAATGAATCATTTTAGGACAATATTATACAAATTTTTGGATTGAAGCATGAAATTTCTCCATGGTCGGTCTATTTCTTTAGTACGGGTGTTATGAAAGCACGAATGAGTGTTGGATGAGACCCGGGAGAGGGAGGCTGATGTATGATCATAGTAGCTAGAGTTTTTCTTAGATGTTTCTTCACCACACTTGGAAGGGAAATTATAAGAAATATTTCTTTTAGGGGGGTATTTTTTAAGAACATGGTTCTTCATTTGATGTATATATCTTTTATTTTAAAGTTTTACTTAAGAAAGAGGGGGAAAAATAGGTTGAGAACTAGGATATGGGCCTATTACATGACATTACTGGGGGTTATATGATGTGTAATCCTAGTACAAGCCATGTAATGGTCTGTCCAGGCCCCATACATTACATGTAAGGAATTTTAGTAACAAAGGTTAAATCAGGCATATACACGGCCTGTATATCCCAGTACACGTTGTGGATTTTTTTCTAAAATGGGAAATAACCTCATATTCTTTAGATTGATATAAGTCTCACCCATTTGTTTTAGACAGCATCACCCAAGTCGACCTGAGGGGATTTTTTCCTCCGGATTATTCATATGGACTCCAGTTTGAACAATGTCGGATGCATTGGAACCCATTTGGTATGTTATAAATTCCTCTTGAGATATTATTGATCTCTTCTCCTCTCGAATGAATTATCGAGGTTTGGGTTTTTATGCTCATTTTTCAGATCTACTTTGTTCTATGTCGAATTAGAGGCCACTACTAGATGAGGAGAGTCGTACAAGTACGAGGTAGGTGGTCTCGTGACTTTTGCTAATTTTCAAGATGTTTATATATTCTAGAGTGTGACACACCCATTTATAGGGTGTCTAATTTATTTTAATTGACCATTTTTCTTTCCTATTTATGTTTATATAATAAAATAAGTGTTTTAAAGAATGTTTTAGGTTTTATACCTTGTTTAAGGTCCACCCCATGGGTGAGTTTCCTTGGATGATCTTTTATGGACGTTTGTCCAAGGATGCCTATGAGGCAAGCCTTTATTTAATCTTCATGGGTTATTAAAAATGATTGGATTTGGTTAATAAATTACAAGGTTTTTGAATTGTAATTGAATTGGTTAGGGTATGTGATGATTGGGTTTCCTCTTGACTTGTTTTTTTCCTTTCTTGTTAAACCACATTTGGAATGTTTTTCTTCAACTATAAACCTACCCACATGAGTTTTTTAACTTCATATCCATGTAATTGATTAATTTATATGTGTTTTTTTCTTATAAAAAATATTACCACATGAGTTTTTTAATGTCTAATCCATGTAATAGTTTAGTTTACATGTGTTTCTTCTTATATGAAAAGTTTAATTTAATTTTAAACATTAATGGGGTAAATAGTGGTGGGAGAACCATGAAATCAGGTTAAAAGGCCATGGATGGTCTCATATGGCTATCGAACCTTATAACTTGGGTTAACGATGGATTCATGTTATAATTCCATGGATGGAGTTAAAGAGGAATAATTATGTTAAGTTTTGAGAGAGCCATGGATGTAGTGGTTGGGCTCATGGAGGCTTTTTTTTAAATGTTGAGTGAACCATGGATCTGATGACGGATTCCATGGACAAGATCTATTAGCAATGTCTATATTTCATGAGTTTACTTTTATGTATACCACACCTAGAGTGATGTCAGGTTCATGATAGGTTCACCAGAATAGGCTCATAGGATGTTGGTGCAATTGCACATAGAGTGATACTTAAATTCAAACTTAGGAATTTCAAGGATAGGCATAGGTTATAAATTTAATGTTGAAATGGAATGTATTATAATGTTTTTTCCAAGATAATGAAAAAAATTGGATTCAATCTTTACTTGTTTTATTAGATGGTCTTCGGAGACATCTGTCATGCTTACTTTTATAAGGGGGATTTCGGGCTTATGCCAAATTTTTAGACTTATATAATTCAATGAAATTTAATTTTTATTGAACATAAAATGAATTTAAATGGAAAACATTGCTTACTAGACTGTTTACTTTTGAGCACTTTCAAGATTACTACTTTCAATATTGTACACTACCTATTATATATATATATTCACTGAAAGATTGGAACAATCTATGGGTGGTTGCCTACTGGGATTTACTGTCACACCCTATTTGAGTCATGTTTTTGGGCCCAAACAA
This sequence comes from Viscum album, assembly GCA_963277665.1. Classification (NCBI taxonomy): domain Eukaryota; kingdom Viridiplantae; phylum Streptophyta; class Magnoliopsida; order Santalales; family Viscaceae; genus Viscum; species Viscum album. Next base: position 354,009,573 of record OY728159.1, read on the forward strand.
ATTATATTGTTGTAGGTGTCGATAAGGGAATGATCCCTTCTCTAGGTACTCGATATGCTATTTAGGTTTAGGATATCATGGGACCAAGTCGAGGATTGCAATGGTTCTGATTTTCTTTTTTCCTTCTGGTGATTTTTGTACTTATATCATGTATTAATGTAGTGTAACATGTTTTGATGTTTTACTAGAAAATGTGACATGAAACATTATTATTTGAATGGTATGACATCTGATTATTCATATTATCTATCTTCCATTGTTTACTTTTATTATATGGTATTACTGCTTCTTCTATTTGTTTCTATCATATTACGCTATGAGATAATCTACTAATGAGGTCATAGTCTCCCCATTATCACTCCTAGGCCCTCACTACTAGTTAGAAGCCTCTGACATTTGTGTAGATGCGCTTGAGGCCTTCTGGCCAACCGGGTATGGGAGACAGTTGAGTGGCATCCAGATCCAGGATGTTACAAGTGACTGTCTATACCTTATGTGCTTTGCATAAAAAACTTATGTAATTACAATATAAACCTTATTAGTTTATCTCAACCTTATAGTAAAACTATCTCAACCTTTTGGGGTAAAAATTGTGATATTTCTAGAAAGGGGTTGAATATTATAAGGTTATTGAACCTTTCAAAAACTATGAACCCTTTTATAATGAATCCCATCTATTAATCTCATCATAAATTTTTTTATCATATGAGAATTATTGTCTTTTAAAAAATTAAACAATAATTTTTCTATCTTATGAAATTCCTATAACATGAAAATTTCAAAAAATATGACATTTTTATAATACGAATTTTTCCATCTTACATGATCCTATATCTTACAACAACTCCTACCATATGAAATTTTAAAATGTAAGATATATTATATGTTATTTAGAAGTATATATTATAAAACATTGTATATTATTAAATTTTATTTTTTATGAAAAACTATATCATATAATATTTCTTATTTTTAGTATGATTCAATGGGTTTTTTTAGAAAACCTAGAATTTGCCCAGTTTTGATATATTTTTTGTATTTCAATTTACTATATTTTCTTTATTTTATGTTTTCTTTTATTTTTTTGTTTTATAATTATTTTTTAATTATATAAATCATATAAAAATAATTTGGAGACATTTTATGCAAGTTTAAATGAAGATTCTGTGGGTAGAAGAATTTATTATATATTGTTTTTGTGTTTTTAGAAAATTACATGTATACTTACATTAATGAAAGATATATTTTCAATAAGATTAAATGAATTTTTCAATTTTACTAAATGGATAAATTTAGGTGAAGTATCTAAGAGATCAACAACGAAAAAATATAAAGTAGTTCATTGGTTTCCCATGAATGAATTATATTTGGAAATGATGAAATGAAACCACTATTATTTTAATGATCCAATTTATATGATAATTTTCTTGATATTGTTATAAAAAACGAAAACACTATAATAAGAGTTTCTCAGAACCAATATATTTGGTTTAGGTCTAAAGGATTCAAGAACTATATTGGATCCCATGAATTGTGTCACATGGAATATTCAATAGAATCACTATGCACATTTTTTATCACTGATGTTGTGATCATATTTTTTGGACATCAACATGTGACATTCAACTACTCCCAGAGAAAGATCATTGCTATAAATACATTTATAATTTCTTAATCTAATGTCTAGTTTTCAGGCTACTGTATTCTTCCAATATTTTTTAGGTATTTTATATTAGGTTTAATATTTTTAATTCAAATTTAGGAACATATTTTTGGATTATAGAACCAATCAAAAATAGGATTTTGTTTATTCCTTTATATAGAAAAATAAAATTAGGGTTATGCCTCTAGGTAGAAAAAAGAAGGAACTATCTGAGTTGTAAGTCTTGGGTAGAAAAAGGAAGGTATACTTGGGTTGTAATTATTGTTGTTAAAAATTTAGTTTTAACATGTTTTCAAACCTATTCAAATGTTAGGTCATATTATTGTGGGTTCCATACTCTCACATTGAAGGTGTGATGAGTAAATGTATGATCACATTAATCTAAAATACTATAAAAATAAATGTGTTCATAATTTTATTTTCTACTTATAAATTAACATAACTTTTATAATTTATTTAAAATTTATAAATTTTTCAATTCACCCCCTATTAAACATTTGGCCATCAAACTATCTTGGGAAAATAGTTTCTAGAGTATAGTGAGCACTCTGGACTTATTTAGAAAAAATAGAGCTTCACTAAAATTTTCACTGAATTGAAAATGAGACATCAAAGAAGATATCCCCTATATATAGGGACCAAATATACCTTACATTTTCTTGAATTTCCTATTAAAAACTTTAAAAAGTCTAGATCAATGTATTTTTCCTCATAATTAGATCATTTTGTTTTAAAAGAATCCAATTCTAATGAGGGTTATTTATAGGCACTGAAAGAGTTACCAAAGAATAAATTTTAGGATCCATGTGATAAATAATCAAGAACATTGATCGAAGGAATGATACTGCTAGCTATATGGTCTTAACATGCATGCCCAAAATGAGGAACCAATGTCAAAGTCAATTTCTCAGTCCACACCGATAGTTCATGCACCTGAGTTGAGGAACCTCTATAAATAGTCCATGAAAATGTTGAACTAAACCAAATCATTTTCATCTAATATATTATGTTCGTGAAATGGGTCATGTTTAATCTCTAGTACATTTATTTCATCTCCAACCTAGCACCTCCATACTGGTGTGCATGGTGAACTCATTTCCCACATTACAATCTTGTCATTCTCAACCCCATCGACATATAAATACCATCATAATACCAATAGTCATGGATCCTTTCATTTCTCTTCACTCTCATCCTTCTACAAAAGGTAATAAGTTCTAAATTTGAGCCAAGAAATCCTCCTTAGCACTCCCAATATCCTAATGTGCACTTTTAGATTCTAATAACAATATAAATTCAACCCTACCTCATGTATATGGTTGATTTTAGAAGGATTATCTAAATACCAATGCATATTTCCAAGAAAATAGCTCCATAAACCCCATGTTATTTGATATCGAGTATTTTTTCACAAATCCTTAATTAAAAAAAATCATATTTACCTTTTGTATGCAATATAGTACACAACCTAGGGCTGATGTCGCAAAGAGGCCACTCACAAACACTATTCTTCAATTGTGGCTATTTATTTTACAAAAACATACTATAAAAGAAAATTATAGGCCTAAAATAATGGATTTTTATAAATTTAATACTATATATATATATATATGAATTCAAATAAAGGACATAATAGTCAAAATATAATGAAGTTAGTAAAATAAATTCATTTTTTCCATCGGCCTTCATAGTAATTCTAATCCTTAATCTTATTAATATTAATTATAAATATTTAATTCAATGTAAAGATAAAGATCTAACCCTATATTACCCAATTCTAAAATAGTGATTATCCTATAATGAGATCTTTTCATGCAAGAAAATATTGTTCAAAATAAAGCTAAATGAACAATACATTAAACATCGATAACTATGAAAAACTCAATCATTTTAATGACTTAAATAGTGAAGATATAAAAAATAAATGAATGAGGAATAATAAATCAATGTTAAGGAATGAAAAGTGACCACAAATTTAATCAATTTAACTACTACTAAATTCTTAGAATAGAATAATGATAAAAAATTAAAACAAAATATAACTCAAAGAATCACTTTTTACCTCCTCTATAAAAGAATAAAGTGTTATTTTCTCATTACCATGGATATTAGACGGATAAAGTGGAGGAAATATGAAGAAATTATATGATATAGAGAATAAAAAATAGAGAAAAATTTAATTAAAATTAATAATAATTAATTACAAAGGAAATAGAATAGTAAAACCAATTTTAAATCTAGTTTTCTATGGTCTAAGAGTCAAACTCATCATAATAAAGTGTATTAGGGTTTAAAATAGGTAGAATTGACTTAGTATACTTTTCAGTGCTCATGTACATGGATTACATGTTTGTATGACTTGATCAGTAGGATCTTCCCATGTAGCCATGAGATTTGAAATCTTCTCTAGCATTAATTGTTCTTTTAAATATTAATTTGATCTTCGAACTCCCCATTATCTTTTAAATTAATAGTAATTGTAATAAATAAATTTTAATATATTTAAATGAATGAAAGTATCAATATAGATATAATAGATAATGAATGTGATTATCCTTACATAAGTCTGGATGTTATCCAATTCACATTATGTGAGTTATAGATGATTTGGTGAATTTGACATAAGAAACTATTTAATAACACATAGGGTCCCTGGTCATTATGAAAAGGGATTTTAATTACATGTTTAATAACATGTGATACCTAGTAGATATTTTACACTTGATTATAGGGAAATATAGTTATCCGTGAGATGTGTCTATTATGGTCCATATATCTATTTGTAATGACCTGCATCCTTATGGGTTTTGAATTCCCAATGGAATTTGATTATTTTATTTGATGAGAGTTTTTAAGAAGAAATACTCATATTGGAATTATGAGTGTTTTTACATCCATAAAATGTGTTTTTGGATGTGGTTTGAGGTTCAATGTGTGACTTAGAAGTTCAATTTTATGTTTATATTGTGACCATAGGGCCACACTATTTAATATTTCAGAAGATAGCTATACATGATGTGATAGGTTTCATTCAAAAAGTGATTGACCATTCATATAGAACATTCAATCCATAATGGTTTGAGAAAAATTCAACTCTCATAGTGTACCATGCTATGGTCGACAAGTAAAGGTTCAAGGGAAGAAACAAGAAGTAGAAACACCAGGCTAGGATGGTTTCTATTTTAGAGGAAAAATAAATTAGAATTTTGAACCACACCATGTTGTAAGCTATGTTGGGGGTTCGTTTCAGTTAAGAGTGGTTTTTTTATAATATATATCATTGGATGAGATTAGTTTTTAATTCATGGAAATAATTTAGATATTTTTCATTGCCTAGGTTTGGGTGAATGTGAAGACTAGACCATACCCCATTACTCATGTTTTTAGTTCCACATAGTTTCTCAATGTGGTTGGAATCAGTTATTGCAGTTTGTTAAATTGGTTTTAGTTGTTTAATTTTTTAATTTTATGGTGTTTATTTATCATATAAGTTCAATTGTCCTTAGAGATGGTTGGTATGTGTGTGGGAATAAATTATGGATCATTAATTATTATAGGTGGCATGGACTTTGTTTGACTATCTTGTTTCATTGGTGATATTATATTTGTATTCCATCATTAGTATATTTTCTTTATTTGTCATGATTTTGAGATCTTTACAAATAAAATGGGATGTGCTTGTGTCGGCCAATTTTTCAACATAGACCACATACCTTGATTAATTATTCGATGGTGGAACTTGGTCGATTGAGTCACAATGGCCCTCTTTATGGTGTATTTGATGTTGTGAGTTCAATTTTTAATAATATGAGGTACACTATAAAAAAAATGTTTAGAAGGATTTTTTTTCCAAATAGTATTTCAAAGGGAAAATGGTTATTTGATAAATGTTTTAGAAATGGTATTTCAAAACATACAAGTGGTTCTCCTATGAATATTGATGGGATGTTTATCCAATGGAATAACATGAGTAAGACATCACAGGGTTATCTTTTAGATGGTTTTAAATTAGGGTTCAACTTGGTTTTTCTAAAGGGATTAGTTGATCTCATTTTCATCTATTTGTCCACTTTTGTGAAATAACATATTTTTTAAAGAATGATTTATTTTGCAAGTGACCCATTCTGTAACTGTCATTTATACGGAATATTTTATCTTGATTCATGAATATGTGTGTGGGCTATGGTGTTGGTGTGGTTTCAAATCCTAGTTTGTGTGGTAAGGTTGTGATTGACTCTTAGAGGGTGTAATTGAGCATTTGAAGTGAGTTTGAGATTTGAGGCTAGGTCCTGAGTAAATAATGCTCTGGATACAATTTGGTTAGTTATGAGAAAGACTATGTACCACGTTTGTTGAGGATTTGTGGCAGATCATGTGTTTTTGATAGGTGATATATTCATTGGGGGTGATGTATTCTAAGGCCTTGACCCACTATGAGCAAGGTAGTGCAGGTGGGACTACCGTGAGTGAGATACATTTCTTGATGTTCATGAAGTAAGGGCTAACTATGAGTGAGATAGTGTGACATGAGACTAGGTAAAATCACTATGAGTGAGATGGGATGGACATAATGTACCATGAGTGAGATGTTATTAGTCATAATTACATGAGTGGGATGTGGTCTAAGAACACAACACAACACATTCTCAGTGGATGGATGACCATTAGTGATACTGAGTCAAGGTTTTTATGTGATGTGATTTGGATGATGGGGTTCCATGAGTGATATGGGGACTTGGTTGGGGTGTGTCATGGTATATGGGTAATTTGTATCCATTTAGTGAAAATTTATAGTCATATATTTAATATGGGTATTGATGAAATATATTTAAGGATGGTATATATAATGAATCTTTCTTCTAGTATGGATTTGAAGAATGTATGGTTAGGTGTCCTGATGGCTTGGTTAGCACATGAAAATATAACTGGTGTACTTGTGTGTTAATTCTATGTAATATGTATTGATTAGTGTGTTGTATGGACAAAATTTCACTATATATATAAATATATATTTATATAATTCTCATATACTTGATTAGAGTATAAATCAGTATTGTCATAGAATTGTGGATTCCTATGGAGTCATTGGAATCAACCCTTACCTTTATACAAGGAATGGGTTTCAATGTATTTGGTCCATCCATCCTATTTTATCTCAAGACATAGGTATCACTTGGAGTGTGAGATTTGGTACAGGTATTGTAGGTCATGGAGGACGACTATTTTCATACTGGATTATATGAGTTGGTCCAAAAGCCAATTTATTTATGTTTAAATTTATTATTTGACATGTATTATCAAGTGAACCATTTATTAAATATGTTATTCTATGTTTAACTAATTCCCCTATGGTATGTATTTATTTATCTTATAGATGAATTTATTAATTTATATTTTGGACTACAAGGGCCCTGTTTGGATCTTTGTTTTATATATATATAGGTTTTTGGAAATTCCGTTACATAGATGGATCATGATGAATTTTTGGTAGATTCTTGTATAACCCATAGGGTTAATCTATATTTCATAGTATCTCTAATATTATATTCGACCCTCATCAATAGTCAGTAACATCTGATGTAGGGGAAGCATTCCTAAGGTCAAGTGGGAATCCCTGCTTGGCTGCTGTTTGGGCGATCTAGATTGAAACATTACAAAATATAATTAGGGAATCTTTTGGGATGTGATAGTGATAGACAGAGGTGAAGTTAGGTTTTTGTGTTTTTGTAGGTATATTGAGAAGATGTATAACCAATATAAAATTGGTTAAAGCCCAATTAACCCGACGAAGTATTGTTTTTGGGACTAGGAACTCTAGGATGAGTGTGGTGTTGGATTGGATTGACAATCCCAATTTGATATGGGTGAGACTTTGGAAGAGTCATGGGTCTTGGTTGGGAGCTAGTAGGTTGTTCATGAATCTTGATATTGGCATGTTGGGGGCATGATACACACACCTATGGGCTGTGTTTTTTTTGATATGACGCCTCATCGAAATCCGTTATCAATATAAGAATCTATCAATATAATTAATGAATTATCAATTATATTATAATGGGTGATTAGATTGATATAAACATGAGGGTTTCTTTTTTATTTATTATTATCCATTTTTGGCCGCTATAGGGAAATAGATTTTGGGATGGTTTAAATTTTGAGAAAAAACCTAGTCTTTGTAAGAAAACTCATAAGGTTTTATGTGGTATTGAAGGAATGATTTTATAAATTAGTTTTAACTGAAATAAATCATGAATTTTTCAATTTTAAAATGTAATGGAATTTTCATGTTTTGAGGATGTATAAGGAAAATGGTTTATAATATTTTTTTAGAAATGGTTTTTCTAGTGGGATTGATTTTTTATAAAATAACAAGAAAGGATGGGGGATTTATGATTTTGGTTTTCGGTTAAAAAACCTAGATACAATTGGGTGTTTTGGAAAATTGGGCTTGTTTGGTGTGTGTAAAATGATTAGAATGGTGTTTTGAAAATAAGAAACTGGTACCCATGAAAAAATAAGTTTCATGTATTTTCTATTTAGTTGGGAGTGACTATAATTCTTGAATCTGTTCTTGGATGGTAAGCCACGTGTATTTTAAACCTCTCTACAAGATTGCAGATGTGGACTAAATTTGACAAATAATTGTAAAAATCAATTAATGACTATATAAACTAGTTTTTATTGTTTTTTTGTGGTGGATCATGGATGAAATGGGTGTTTGGATTGTGTTTTTGGCAGGAATTCCACAATTATTTTGAGTGATCCACTTATACCAGGCACATGGATGATTGATATTGTTGGGATCACGTATCCATATTTCAGTTTGTGGGTACATGAATTTAACCCTAGATGTGATTTTAATTGATTTATGGTATAAACCATTTATTGAATGTTTTCATGTTTTTTCATGTAAGATCACTTAGTGTGTTATCCCTAGGTGATTATTATACTAAGGAGAATCAATCAATTACAGGTGTACAACCCTCATGTTGGATGGTTTGTTTGAACAATGGAAATGTACAGAGGATGGTTGAGGTTATAGTGGGATATTGGTGAGCAGTTAAACCCATTTTTGGGATTCAGGTGTGCTCTTGGATAGAGTATGTGTGTTGGAAATAGGATCAAGCTATCAATAGTGTGATCTGAGAGAGAGTCAGATTGATGGATCACTGGTGCTCAAGGGTAGAGTATTGTAGTGGATATGATAAAATGATCATTAAACCATGGAATAACATTGAGTGTTTTGATTAAACATTTGTGTGGGTGTTTTAATGGCTTAGAGATGCCTTTGGGTGTTAATTCATCATGGCTAATCGATATAGTGTTGTGAAGTTGTGCCAACAGATGCAGCAAAGTGTTTTTAGATAAAGTAACTTAGAGAGGGAAAAATTGTAATTTTGGAATGCATTAGAAAGTAGCGTGGAAAAAGAACACTAAGATCATTATTTGGGAAAAAATTTATATGGTTTAATGATCTAAATATGATTTTTATGTAAAATCCAATGTGTATCTACTTGGGGTTTGGAGTTGTGTAGTAGAATCACATTAAATGTCTACTAATGGAACATAATACGTTAGTAAGAAATTGGTTATTTATAATAATTAGAAGACTTACATGGATTATTTTGGATGATAAGTCTTATTATTAAGAGTTTTTAATGACCCTCATCATTATGGGATATGAATTCTAAATGGAATATGATTTTTTTATTTGGTGAGTGGTTTATTTTTAGAAACAAGGAAAATATTGTGATTTTAAGTGTTTTTACATCTTTGAATAGTGTTTTTTGAGGTGTATAATGTCTCATTGGGTAAATCAGGTGTTTAGGTGGATGTCGTAGTCGTAATTGAGGGCATGGCAGTTGAAAATTTCATTTATAGTCCAATCATGGTGTGGAAAGTGTTAATCTTATTGTGAATGGTCATTCATGCGGTCCATTCAGGATATGAATGAGGTAACCAGGAGAGGGGTTCTCTTCCTCAGATGTATTATTGGTAGGAAGAGTTCATGGAATGAATGTTTCATGGAATATGTTCTTCTACATACATGAAGGAGAATTTATAGCAAAAACCCGATGTTCATGTTTTGGACCATTGTTGGGAACCATTTTCTAAGGGGCCTTTTGGTAATTATACTGGGGGTCCTATATAGAAACCCCTCTGTTTTTATTTTTTTTGGTGAACATAGGTGGTATAGCGATCCCTATTTGTCTTTCCTCCTCCTTTTCTTGGTATTCCACGATCTTAATGGATCTGGGATGTTTCATCCTGATGATTTATTGTACGTTATCCTCCCTTCTCTACTTTTTCCTTCCACTATTGTTGTTATATGATCTGGTTTATATAGTTAATGAATTAAAGGTATTATTTCTTATTATCATGGAGAAATCACCATTCTTGATAGTAATTTTGTGTGAAACTCATTAAAGACGTCCCTAGAGGATGAAATCATGGCATCATTCAACATTTACCTTAAGGCATGTTTCCTTGTGAGTTTATTTTAGCATTTTCAATGAATTTAGGTGAAACTATCCATCAATTTGAGAAATGGATTTATGGTTTTTTGTGGCCTAGGTTTTAGAGTTTTTAAAGAGTATAGTATACCTCGATTCTCATTTTTTTGTTGTTGTAGGGCTTCCTGGTGTATTTTGATCCATTGACGAAATTTTGGATAAATAGATTTAATTATTTAATTTATTAAATTTTTAGTGTTTATTGAAGACATATGTGATCATGGACTTAGAATAAATTGGGATGATCATGGGATTTAATTAAAGATCACCAGTTTAGGTAGGTGTCCTTGACTTTATTTGAGTCTCTTGTTCAGTTGGTGATTTTAAATTCATATTCCATCATTAGTAGATTGGTTTCATATTAAATACTCGTGTGATATTTCCATACAAAGTGGGAAAGTATCACATTGGCCTAATACTTAAGATGGATCACATAGCCTTATAAATGGTTTGATGGTGGTTGTTTCATAGTTCCTTGAAACATGTGTTCTATTTTTATGATTCACTACTTCCAGGCGGTTTCCATTGGATTTATTCATGGAACCAGAAACACCCAATAGTTCTTTGTCCAAAAGAGACCTACTTTCCAAAGGAAAGAATTTATTAAGTTTGAACATTACGATACTTAATAATGTGCATTGGTTGAGAGGATGGGAGGTCGGAATCATCACACCCTTTTAGGGGGAATTATTTTCTACTCCGGGACTCTATTTATAAATTTAAGATATTTTCATGAATCCTTATTAATTTACCAAGTATAACATATGTTTCCCTTTGAATTTTCAATAACTTATTAACATGTGTAAAATTTAGAATCATACTTATGTATTTAATGTTCTTCATTAATGGAGATATCCTTATGTATTTTAGGTTCTCCATTAATGTTATCCTCTTATATACTACATGGAGAATCTTTTAATCATCGTTATTATGATACTAGTTTTTAATCTCCTCAGTGGGGAACTATGAAATTTAATTTCTCCTAGGGAGATGAAGGTTTGTTTTGATATTGGGATTGTACCCATAAAATGGGCTACCAACGTATCCTTGTAAAAGGAATTAGAACCCTCATAGTTTGGTGCCGCTTAATGGGACACATCATACTATTTAATGTAATGTGATAAGGACCTACCAATACATTTTAATGTCATGTGGTAAGGACATCTATGTGAAGGTTGCATAGTCAAGGTTTATTGTTGACTTAGGCCTATGCATCCCAATGAACTTGGAATGAATATGGGTTTCCAAGTAAGATTAGACCTTTTTGGGAATATGGCCCAAGGATAACAGGGTTGATTTGAAGTGTTGGGATTGAACCTCAAGGAGGCTTCTTATGTATCCCATTTGGATGAGAATCAAAGATCAGTTATTTCAACAAGTCTCATATGAATGTATAGTCCTTTGGGAGAAATGAGTTTGGGTTACTTCTTGAAAAGGATTCCTTGATGATTTGGGGGGTTAAATTTGGGGCTTATTCTTAAGGGGGACGCCTAGATTAAGGGGATTAGAGTTGGATTCCTGAAGAGGATATCCAGAGAGCTCAGGACCAAAGAAGGATTCCTACATATCCCAATTATGATGGGAATCAGTGTTCCCATAGTTCATTCATTGTGTCGGAGCTTATGCATAAGATCTTACCATTGGAGGGGAAATGATTGGGTAAACCATTTTGGAAGGGAACCCATCCGATCTCAAGCCTTCAAGTAGGAATCCTACGTATCTTGGTTTGAACAGGAATCAGTGCTCTCGTAGTTCAAGACTTTATGAAATTTTTTTGATCATGACGAATCTTTAATCCCACGTGAGTCATGCTCGGTGTGAGAAATAAGAGGATGTATAAAATTTAACAAAGGCACCTACACTTTTCATCCTCCATTGGTGGAAGAGGGCGCGCCTACAATGGCAAGGGTGGATGAGATTGATTCCACCTGAGAAGAGGGAGAGGCGACGAGCCTTCCCTCTATTCTCTTAACATTTGGCAAGGGTCCAATATATGGAAGGAGTGAAGGTGAAGGAATTAGAGAGGAGCAAGACTGCAACCTCCTACTTGAAAGTTTAGGGGCTTACATCAGGATGGATACCCTAGTGGATCTCAGTAGGGGAGGGAGACTTCTCTTTTTCTTTCATAGAAAAGAAAGAACGAACCATACCTTCCCTACCAGAGACCTGAGGTCCCAGATCATAGAGATGAAAAATAGAGGACCTAACCCAAACCCTAATCCTCCAAATCAAGAACTCCCCAACACTATTCCTGGGAGAAAGGTCCCTGTGACTAAAGATATAAAAACCCACATATACATTATGAATACTAACCCCTTTGTGAAACAAATATAAGAAAACTATAACTGAGGAAATACAAACCCAAATAGGAGACATGCTGATGTGACTCTCCCAATGGTTTGATAAAAAAAGAGGTTTTGGTGAAGGTCTCAACTAAATACCTTTTATAAAAGGGATCCAGTGAAGAAGAAGACTTTCCAATAATTGATATGAAGAGGTATTAATGGATTATAGACTAAAGAGAGTAGGTGAATCAAAGTGGAGTGACCAAGTAGGTACTGGAGCACAAGTTTTTGAATTCAAGTTGGGTTGGGAGACCTGATATTAACTTTAGTGAAAAACAACCTTGATTTTTATACTGTTTGAGACCTGACTCAAGCCTTCAATAGTATTTACATGTATTACCAAAAGTGGGGTTCTCAAGTTCCTCTGATAGGAATAGGTGGCGTGCAAGTGTTTTTGATTTAAGAAGGTTGGGTTATTTAGCCGCGCAAGTGTCATGTATTTAAAACAATAAAAGGACTTAAGTCCTATGATCCTCCTTCAATCCCACTACTTTAGGTGTTAAATATCTACCTTGAAAGTTTCAAAAGACTTGGGCGAAGAACTAGGGCGACCAAAGCCACAATTAGGCTTTAGGGAAATTCGTCCATACAAATGAAGGCCCCAAAGGTCTATTTATAGGAAAAAATAGGACCCAGGGTGAATGGAGTTTGGTCACAAAAGTGAGTTGCGTGACAAATTTGCGGAGCACAAGTGTCTACATTCCATATGGGTGGCAACCAAGTATACTTTCACTCTTCAAGTTATTTGGCCTAACTAGGGCACCACTTTGATGACTTAGAAAAAACAATACCTTCATTCTTCTCCATCCTAGTGGCGTACATGTGTTTGCACACAGGTAACTTGGGAACCTCCTTGAGGACATATCAAAATTTATTATTCCATACCATGGGGTTTTTGCCCCTGCACCCATGCTTGGGATCAGTGGCCGGTTGTGGTCTCGACCCTTTGGGCTGCTGCCTTCATTACCGTCACTAACCCCCATAAAAAATGCAAAGCCTGACTACGAACTTTTTTAGCATGGTTTAGGACATTTTTTTAGAAAAAGTACATGGAAGAAATTTTATTGTGTCTAAAAATGACCCACCCATAATTTGATTCATTCAAAATGAAAAGAATCTTGTTATAAGGTAAAATTAGGGCACTTTGACGCATTCTAACATCATTTGGTCAGATTTTAAGTTCTGTCAATTTTGGAAGGATGCTCAAATATTTTCCTAAGCCATGGGGAATAGTGATAAAAATTTGATTTTTTACTGCGGTTATACAGACAACCCCCACAAACTTTGCATCTTTTGACTTTATCTTTATCAATATTACCTAAAACCATAAGAATTGTATGTTTAGTGAATTGGGACTCAACTTTTGTCCAGAGTGACCTATGTGGGTTCCCAATCTGTTGAGTACCACGTATCTTATTGTTAGTAATTTAGAGTCAGGCATGTTAAACTATAAAGGGATAGTGTTTATGGTTGAATAGCTTTGACTATAAATTTTTAAATTAAATCCCAAACAAGACTCAGTGGCTATGAATTGCTCTAATATTTTTTAACTATTTCCTAGGGGAATATTAAGTCATGACTTTTTTTTATGGTCACCAAATCTAAATTTTTTATAAATATAAAATATGTCTTTTCTAAGAACGAGGTTACCATTATTTGACAAACCCATTATTGGGGCTGTGTTAGGCATGTGTGACTTGGCCATATGCTATAAATCCAAATAATGACATCTTAGGACTGATTGGCTCGTTATGTAAGAAATTGTTTTGCAAGGCCACCTAAGGGCATGTACTGCATAGTCAAGAAAAATAAATCATAGGAATTTAACATTTTACTGTTGATAGGCAAATGAAAACAAGATTTGGGTGACTCGAGAACACAGTGGGTGGTTTTTCCAAGGAAATGGGTTTTAAGATTAAAGGTTTATCTATGCCAATATATGTCATGAAAAGGAAAATTACTTATAAACAAATTTAGTGTATGTGGAATGGTTAAAATTTGTCATAAAAGAGAATTTTTAATATCTTTTTATGCAGTTTTAAGTCATCATGTGGGGAAATTGTACTATGCAGTTTTAAGTCATGCAGTGAGGACATTATACTGTACAGTTTTAAGTCATGCAGTGACGACATTATACTATATAGTTTTAATTCATATAGTGAAGACATTTGGTAGCTTGTATTTAAGGTCTTTAGCTTTGACCAAAGGTACAAGACTCTCCCAATTTATTGATATTTTTTTTGGAAACATACTACCATATTTAGGTATATACGGGAAGAAATGTAAAGTGTGATTTATGAATTTTTTGAATTTGAACAATGATATGGGAAAAGGGATAAAGGAATTAGAGGAATTCTTTTCCAAGAATGATGTTACCATTACTTTACAAAACCGTTATAGGGGCTACATTATGCAGGTCCAACTGGGGAATATACGGCATAGCTAAATAGTGTCATCCTTTGACTGACATGCCTGTTATGTAAGTAACTTATGAAAGGCCACCTAAGGGAATGTGCCACATAGTCAGAAAAAAGAGATATCAGATGTTTGACATTATATTGGTAAAATAAGAAGAAAGTTTATGGAGATTCATATTTTCCAAAGGAAAGAGTTTGGTTTATGAAGAAAGGTACCTAAATAAGGAGACAATTTTTCCAATCATGATTTCCAAAGAATCGGAGGAATATCATTTCTACGAAGGTCGGACCCAAACATATAGAGTATGGTTTTTGTAGTTTTAGGTCATACAAATAAGACCAAAAATGGAAATAATATATGATATGTGGTCAAGTAATCCATGTTTATTTCATATTTCTTTGAACACATGGATAGGAAAATGAGTAAACTAAGATATTGAAGACTTTCCGATTGAGAAAAAGTTAATGGGACAAATATATATGAATGGATACTTCAAAATATAGATTCTTGTATATTTTTACCAATGTTTGAAGGGGAAAATGACACATTAACTAAGAAAGAAATTACTATTATTTGCAAAACCCATTATAGGGGTTGTGTTATACAGGGATGAGTAGGGCATATGCTGCATAGCCAAATAGTGGTATCCTTTGACTGATAGGCCCATTATGGAGGGAAAATATGAAAGGCCACCTAAGGGAACATACTTCATATTTAGGAAAAAGAGTACTCAGATATTAGAAACTTTGTCACTGTAAACTGTAAAAAAGATGACAAAGATATGAAAATATTCCAAATTAAGAGTGTGAAATATCGAAGGGGGTAATTCTTAATGCACATGAGAAATATTTGAATCGATATAGGCCATGATTTTTAATTCTTTTACATATATATGACTCACATGTAAAATAGAGACTTTCTTTGTTTCCTTTGAATCAAAATTATATTGTGCAGTTTAGAGTCATGTAATGAGGAAATGAAGTGATTCCAACATAAAATGGGAAAATTGTGGTGGGACCAAGGAATTAAACCTAGGTGTCACTACGTATCTCATATAGATGAGAATAAATCCATATAGAGTTCTTTAAACATTACCTATATAGGTTTGACTCTTATATAGGGAATAAAGAGTTTTTTATATCAAGGCTAGGCACAAGATAAGAGATCTAGGTGTCTCTACATATCTCATATAGATTAGAATCAAGATGTACGTAGTTCTCGAAACATTAATTTCCCACACTAATCGAGTCTGATATGGGAGACATGGGCTTTTGACACGTTCTGGAAGAATGGTTTAACTTAAGACAAAAAATTGTATAATAATAAAACCATGTATCTTAAGGGAACACTCTGTATAGATCTGATTCATATGCAGAACAAGAAAAGGAAATACAAAATTTTATGGTTGCGATTGGGCCCATGATTAGAGATCTAGGCGTCTATATGTATCTCCAATAGATTATAATCAAGACACACATAGTTCTTGAAATGAGGTCCCTGTGCAGATCTGACTCAGACATAAGGAATAAAGGGACTCATGTGCCACTTAGGAGGATCAATGATGTCAATGATGCTTGCATATGGAAGAAACTAATTTCAAGTAGATAAGATGTTAGCCTCACAGTTTAATGTCGTGTAAAAAGGAAAAATGATGTTATGTAATTTAACATCATGCGACAAAGAAAAAGATGCTAAGAATTTTATTTTCATGCAGCATGGATGCTTATGATTGTAATACAGTTTAATGTCTTGCAACTAGGACTTTGTGGTGTGCAGTTTAGAGTCATGAAAAGAGGATGAAGTGTGAAATTACACAATGTATTTCTTAAAGAATCTCTCATTGGTTTGATTTGTGATAACCTATCCATCCATTGTGATAAAGTCATAATCTCCATTTTAGTAGACCATATTTATGGAATAAGGTGCTTCCCAATTCGGCTCAAGATTTAGTGGTTTCTTTCCAAGTATTATTGGAGTCCTGAGGACTAAAACCATTTCTCCTAGAAGAAATGAATGAAAGCTATCTTTATTGTTAAAGGCTCATGCTATTCTATTATGATAGAGTTCTAAATTATTCAAAGTATGTAATATTTTTTTGTCTAATCATTCAAGCTCATCAAAAAATTTATGAGACTTCTCATCTATAGATAATTAATCACAGATTTCAACATTGGGTGAAGGAATTTTAATTTCAATTGGAAAAACTTCTTCTATTCTGTACACCAATGAATAAGGGGTTTTCTGGGTGGAAGTCTAGGTAGTAGTCTGATAATCCCATAAATCCTGAAAAAGTCTATCAGGACAAGATTTATTATCATTATTTACCATATTCTAGAGTATATTTTATAGGGTCTTATTGAAGGCCTCTATCTATCCATTGGACACCACATGATATCTAGATGAATGGTTGGATTTGATATTGTGCTCTTGATATAAATTCTTTAACTGAACATAACAAAACATAGTTCCATTTTCCATCAATATAGTATGGGAGACACCAAATTTGGAGATGATGTTAGTTTTAACAAAAATAACAATGATTTTGGCTTTGATTTCTTTGAAAGTCATTGCCTTAGTCCATTTGGAGAATAAGTCTACAGTAGTAAGAATATACTTGAATGGATTAGCTGTAGCTGGAAGATAAGGCCCTACTACATCCATTCCCCATGTGGAAAATGGCTAGGATTATTTAGATGTATGTAAAAACTCTGAGGGTTGATTAATGAAGTTGGAATTTACTTGGCAGGGATGACATTTCTTAGTGAAATCTGTACAATCCTGCATCATTGAAGGCCAAATGTATCCAAGACTTAGGATTTGATCAGAAAGGCTATTCCCAGACTGGTGAGCACTAGAAGCTCTTGAATTTACTTCTTTCATGAAAGCTATGGTTTCATCTCCATCAATACACCTAAAGAGGATTCCATCAAAACCTTGATTATAGAGGATATTCTAGTGGTCTGAGCTATCATTAAAAGTAAAATTGGATACTTTTCATTAGATATGTTCTTTTTCATCTCTATATGGTGGAAGTACTCCATTTTGAAGGAATTTAATGATGTTTGTTCTCCATCCCATGGTATGACCATATGGATCAGAAATAGGGATAATTTTATTAATTTATTCCAATATAGTTTGAACGAAAGGTTATAACCCATGAATATGGGACATACTGATGATTGTCTCATCCCAATTTGGATCTATGAGGGTTGTAGATGCATTATCCAGTGCATCATCTTGGTTGTTTTGTGATCGCAAGACATAAGACAATGTCACCTATAAGGGAAATTCAACCATTAACCATCTAGAGTAATCACACAAAGGGATTAACTCTTCTTTTATGATATCATAATCCCCATTTATTTGTTTGATGAATAACCACAAATCACCTTTTACTTTCAAGTGATTCACTTGTACATAAAGTTCCAATTCCAAGCCTGTGATGATATCTTTGTATTCTACTTCATTTTTGGTACCTCCTTTTGAAAACATGATGGAATAAGGCAACACTGCCTTTTATAGGGATATATGTACAATTACTAACCATTCATTATTGAGTTTAGGGTTTTCCATTCTCTTCCCCGTGGGACCTCTAGAGGCACTATCAATGTATATTTCTAATGTTTGGGAACTATATTGAATAGTGGAGGCCTCTTCATCAAGAAGTTATGTATTCAATGATGTATCTTCTGTAGATGGATGTTCTGCAAGGAAGTCGGCCAAAGAATGGCCTTTTATTTCCTTATGAGGCACAAACTGGATATCAAACTATTGCAAAATAATTTCCCACCATTCCAGATGGCCTGTAAGCATAGGACTACTGAGGATAAATTTGAGTAGCTTATTGGGAGACACCAATTGTATATCATGATGTTTTAGGTAGTGCCTCAATTTCTGAAATGAAAAGATTAATTCCATGAAGTTCTTTTCAATACATGAATACTGAGTTTCTACATCAAGAATAGTTCGACTGGGATAGTAAAGGATGTTTTTATTCCTGATATCATTCTTTTGGGAAAGGAAGGAACCCAAGGATTGATCTAATGCTATCACATATAGAATAAGTGGTCTTACTTAAATAGGTGGAAATAATTCTAGTGGACTCAATAGATATTTCTTGAGGGTATCAAATGACTCTTGGAAGACTTTAGTCCATTGATAGGTGACTTAATTCTTCATTAAACTGGGGATGGGTAAACACTTGCCTACCAAATTGGCGAAAAAGTGCCGAATATAGGCCAAGTGTCTTTAGAGTCCTCTTAATTATTTCAAATTTCGTGGAGGTGGCATACTGATTATTTATTTTGTTTTCTTAAGATCATCTCTGATGTCACGATGGAATACAAAGAAGTTGAGGAACTTTTGTAAGGTTACCCCAAAATAACATTTCAAGGGGTTCATCTTCAAATTATAGTGCTGAAGTTTATTTAATATGGTCTTCAGATCATCCATGTGATTGGAACAATTTCTAGATTTAACCACCAAATTTTACACATAACATTCGAATTTTTTTTTCTGAAAAGGGTTTCAATATATGATGCATGGCACGTTGATACAATACACCAACATTATTTTATCCAAACGACATTACCTAATAGAAAAACACATATTGAGGGGATCTGAAGGCCATAAAATCTTCATCATATGGGTCCATGCAGATTTGATTATACCCAGAGTATCTGTCCCTGAAGGAAAGAGCTTCATAGCCAGCAGTTTCATTGATTAAATGCTCTGTGATCAAAACTGGAAATTCATATTTGGGAAAATTCTATTTAAGATCTCTGAAATCAATGAAAATTATGATTTTCCCATTCTTCTTTTTCACTGGGACAATACTGGCCATCCATTTTGGATATTTGACCTCCATGAAAAAGTTTTCCTTTATACGATTACTGGGATCAGTGTCAATTTTAGAGGCATGAGTCATGTGTGTTCTTCTTGCTGCCTGCTTAAATCCTTGATGTTCTTCTGGAAAACCCAAATGATGGGTGGATACATCAATATTAAGACCTGTAATTTCTGTATAGTTCCAATAAAATATATCTCGATGTTTATTTATAAATAAAGTATACATCTCTTTCTCTTCAGGAGTTATGGCCACACTAATAAGAGTGGGGCGTGGATCTTCTTATGTACCCAGATTTCTTTATTTGAGCTCATCCACAATGGTAGAGTATCATTCCTCAAATGTTGGAGGATAATCCCTGAGACCTTTCTATTCTTCTTCATTACATGTCACTTATTCTACTTCTAATTTCATTGTAGTTGATGAAGCAAAACATTTAGAGCTAGGAGAAGAGTCAATATTAGGGAATCCTGAAGAAGAGGCCACCATTTGTGACTCTACTGATGATGAAGGGTCTTACTAGAGTAATAAATAGGAGATCATGGGTTGGGAAGAAACATCCTTGTCTCCTCTAGTATTTATATAACTTCTTCTAGTATGATTGATTAAGTAGAGAATTGTTGAAGTTCAGTGGAGGACATGAAGACATCTCCATTTAAGATTTTACCACTTCTTAGAGAATCAATAATTTCTACCTTGTTGTCAGGCTTGATTGTTGCAATTGACGTTATGGAGGTCACCAGATGATTGTTCAGATTTGGGTTTATCCTTTCAATTTTATTAATAGTCAACACATAATTTATACTCAAATGTTTGAATAGGTTTTCTAGGATCATTTCCAAACAATTTGAAGAATCAAATCTAGTTTCCTTCTTTATCATGAACTTCATTAACTCCATGTGATAAAATTATGCCTCAATGTATTGAGAATCACACATTTTGAATGGAGCCTTATCACCATAAAATATTCCAATTTGAACATTGAAATAGTACTTGAGACATTGGTAGTATGAAGTAGTTATAACTACATGTTGATATAACCAAGGCCTACCAAGTAGAATGTTAATGGTTGTGTCCGGACGGACAACCATAAAATCTGAATGAGCACCTGTTCTCTGAACTGGGTTCTGAGTGCAATCTCACCCAAATTTTCTTACTCATTCTTATCATAACCTTGAAAAATTAAAGTGGAAGGAGATAAATAAAATTCAGTGAGGCCCAATAAATGAAGTGTACAAATGGGAATGAGGTTGACTGCTGAGCCATTATCAATGATGGATCCCCATATGTCTATGTCCATGACCCTTCCAGATAGATACGAGGGCCTGATATGTCAATACGAAACATCATCTTCATCTTCATCTGTAAAAGATATAACTGAAAGACATTCTACGGGATCATTATCTATACGGTAAACCTCAGTAGCTGCAACTTTAGTTTCAAACACTTGAGGAATTGACAAAGCCTTAATAAGTGCTTCTTGAAGCTCTTTTGACAAATTCAAGGAATCCAATATCAACAACTTAGCTATCACTTGGGAAAACTATTTCAAAAAATCATACTTTTGGTCTAGAGGCCTATATTTCCCAACATGGAGATTCAGATTTGTAGGTTCCTTGAATGTTGATGCTCCAAATGTAGATATACCATGGGTTAGAGAAAAAGCTGGAAATACAGTTGACATTGGTAGATTAGACTGACTAGGTCTATCTAACTACTAAGATAAAGATGGTGTATCCTCTAATCGGTCCTCTAAAATAATCATGTCAGGACCAAACTTATCATGCGTGGAAGAACATCTTTATTCTTGTTAAGCCCACTAAAGGGATATCCCACAAGATTCTAACACATATACGGTTCGAGGAGGAGTAGAGTTAAAATAATGGATTCTATGATAACCACATCTTCCCCTATATCCTCAGCCTTGGTTTCATATTCTAGTTCCCCAATTAGGTACAAGGAACTTCGGTTCATTATAACCAGAATAACCATCGACATAGGGTTATGTTAAGTAGATAAAATTAATAGGACCAAAGATCAATTATTCATCTAATGAGGATTCTTCTTGACAACTCAGTTCTGATTGTTCTATTTGGCGAGGCGGTGCCCATTCAATTGAATCAGATGGGATGAAATATGATAGAGTCAAGAACACCATTGGTCTTCACATAAGATCTTATTCTTATGATTTATCTTTACCCTTATGATCATTTCTCTTCTTTGAGGATTGAACTTTTGATTTCCTTCCATTCAACTTCTTCCTCTATATACATAGCAGTAACACATTCTACTTGGGATGAAGAACTTTTTAGTTTCACTTGTCCAGAGTCTACCATTTTTTGTAGGTGGTCTTTAAAAACAAAACACTCTTGAATGGGAACCCCCACATATAATGAAAGTGACAATAATTTAGAAGATCTTCATCTACTTTTTTTTGTTTCTTCGGCCATGGAAACTGAACCAAATTATTTTCTAGAGATGAGATAATGTAACCGGGAACCAGTTCATTACAGAAAGAATAAACTTTTTTCTTTGACTCCGCACAATGTTTCTGCCTTTGATATATTTGATCATCTTGATGGGGCAGTCATTTATTCTAATGCACGGGAGGAATAACCCTTCGATATGATGAAGGTTTTGAAGTAGAGGTAAGTACAAGGTCTTTCTTGAGTGTGACCATAACATCCTCTTCTTTCCAATTTCTCATTCCCAGAGTTGATGGATTTTCATGAGTTTTAGCTTTAGTTTCAACAATTGTATCATCCACCTATTGGGAAATTGAAACAAGGTCTCGAAACCCTCCTGTGTATTTCACATGGATCAGTGGTGTACCTAACTCATCACATAGATTTTCCACACAAATTTGTAGCAACTCTTCTTGAGGTAGTTCTATATTTAAGGAATATGTTAATCCTTTACATCGAGCTATAAAATTTGAGACTCTTTCATTTTCCCTTTGTTTACAATTTGTAATATAAAATATAGTTGTCTTCGGAAATTTTGATATGAATTGATGAAGGAATTTCTGATTGAGATCCTTCTATTCATTAATTGACCGAGATTGAAAACTTGTATACCAAAAAAAGTAAGCCCCTGTAATGACTGCACAAAACACCTAATATTTAATACTTCTTGTTGTTGAGGAGTCCCCATAATGGGATCACATAAAGAAACAAAATGTGTTAAATTTTGTTCTAGATATCCCAAACCGTTAATGATTCGGAATATAGTATTAAAAAAGTATGGTGGGGGAGGAATCAAATCCTCCCACTCATGGTAAGCTGTCTTTTCTGGCTGAACTGGCACCCACCATTCTTCCATAGCTTCTAATCATGTTGTTAATGCCTCAATTGTGTTAATAAGAATTTGAGGAATATCTGAATGATATGGGATCAGTACAGGTACAGTAGATTGAGCTTTAATTGGTGCAACATCCTGAAAAATCACTGGTGGTGGTGCTAGTATTTTTTTGGATAAACCACAGGAACAAGCCTATGAGGATGTGTTTGATCCTACCCGGGTTGTGTGCCCAGTGGAGGAAATTCATTATCAAAATCTATAGTTATCACAAGTCATCTTTTCTAAGGATCTCCTATAGGATTTGAAAGTTGAGGATCATCCCATGGAGTACGTCTAGCAGAAATTCTTCTTCGAAGTAACTAAGTATTAAGTCTTTTCAACTCTTTCATATACTCATCTTGCTATGAAAGTTTTTTCAAGTAAAATAGATTGACCTTCTCCAGTGGAAAAGGGAGACATGATCTTACTTTTACTATTACCCTTGTTATACACTTTTCCAAGGGATGGGAGTTGATTATTTAGGGGCATTCTTAGATTCTGTGTAATCCTCGGATTTTTATATGAAAACCTCCTTCATTTTCTTTGGTGTGTACCGTATTATGGATAAGAACTTCATCTTCTGATTCCCCTGAGCTAGAATCATTTTCTAGAGGAATTTCTATAATAGTTTTAAAAAAATTCATTGACTCATAATGCATTGATGTAATTCTTTTAGTATCCTTATAATATTGTCTCTTTCTGTATCTTCCATGAGATTCTTCTCTTCTATATAGTGATTTCCCAGGTGCTTTTTGATGGTCATTTTCCTGAAGGGAATCCTTGGATAGTTCAGTTGTCCGCTCTCTTTATGGCTTCTTCCCAAATTGGGAGAAAACTGACTTCCATTGGGGAGGGGATTGTAGATGTGAAAAATCCCCCATTCCTGCAATTTTGGGATATTCCTATTCTTCTTCTTCATACTTTTGAATTTTGTTTATTGAATTTGAATGTGAAATTAAACAAGCCCCCAACCCTGCAAGATGGGGTGGATCTTGAACGACTATGGATGAGATTTTCACAACTGCTCTTCTGCCCGAATGGCCCAAAGGCCTTATTTTTATTTTTTTATTATAGATAATCCCCCTTTTAAGGGTTTAAGGGGAACTCGTACATGACTCGTAGGCCCAAGGCACAAGGCCCGACATGACCCGCAATACATGACCTGAAGGCCCAGAGGCATACCATGCCCATTACATGACCCATAGGACCATGCCCACTAGAAATGACCCTCACCAGTGTCTTGCATCATTGATCTAAAAATCTCCCCACCTTGCATTGTTGATCGTCTAGCATTTCCCCGTACAAAGCTGCACGGTGCCTGGTCCTGATGGAAGCTACCATACCCTCTCATTATTCCAATCTGGTTAGCTATGCATCTGGTGGCTGCTACTCCTGTTGCTCTGATTCTTTTCTTTGGCCTGTTCTGTGTGAACTAGGATACTCCATTGTCTATGTGACCTAAAGGCCCTGTGGCCCGAAGGGCTTTGATGACCCAAAGGCCCTGGAGACCCATAAGCCCAAACCGGTGGCCTGAAGGCCCAAATCCGGTGAATAGTTCTGAATGATACAGTACCGAACAGTAACTACTATAGTGACTACTACAGTACTGCTATAGTGACTACTACAGTTCTCCTACAGTGCTGCTGCAGTACCTCGGAATTTCACCTTCACCCGGTTTTGAACCTGGGTCTCTTGGATGCCAAGTAGGAGATCCCTGTGCTATTTTAGACATTTTCATTATCTGACATCTAACATCCTCTAAGTGGGAGGCCATATTAAGATTTTTAAATGCTTGATGAAAAATAAACTCAACAAATATTTTTATTTTGGCCTGAATCTGATGAGAGATAGTTGAGGCATGTTCCTGAGCGTAGATTCGATTACATACAAAATATATTTATTGTAGCTATCCATGGGAATGACATTTCATGAGAAACCTTTTGGGGAAGATTTCGGATTATGGAGTATAGTTAAAAAAATTCTCCATGTGCACCCCATCCTCTGATACGAACACCAAATAAGGTATCTGAAATAAATTGGCATGGCCTCTTTAAATAATTTAGGCATACATGCTAAAGGGTTCTCGACTACTTTTTAACCTTTGGATGTTGGGATACTAAGAGAGATGCCTAGTTAATTTTGCGTTGAAACCCTTATATTACCATTAAATTATTTTTATATTCATCATATAGTAATACTTTGGTTTTCAAATGACTAAGAATCTTACATAAGTTGAGGCGGTCATCATGAATGCAATCTTCTGCCATCAATTCTGAAATGCTATTTTGAAAATATTCCAATGGCCAGAACATGACTGGTACTTCTCCTTTAGCCAATTATTTTATCATGTTTAACATATCTTCATTATTATTCATTTGAGGTTTTTCCAGTTGGTCTAACCAAAGTATATGGTTCTCTACTGTTTTATTAAAAACAACGGAATCAGTCACTTTTTTATCTACTATATTAGAAGACAAATGACCCAAGTGAGGATCAGAGAATTATTGTTCCCTTAATATGTCTTTTGGTTTAGAAAATATTTCACCAATTAATAACAAGGTATCATACATCATAGGACATGTATTGGAAAGTTCCTTGAGATAAGATGGATTTATCATTACTATATTTTCAATTAATGAATTATCTTGACAATGTGAAATAATAATGCGGAGAGAACTTTCTCCACGAATTCCATCATGAAGAGGACCACCAAGTTGGATTATAGAAATAGATAAATACTCTTGATTCTTGGACTTTTATCCACATAGATGGTTACCGTGGCTCTCATCTGGAGATAAGCTCTCTGGATTGACCAAATTTTCCTGAAGTAATCTTTCATGATGATGTTTCTAATGGGTAACTTAAGAATTACTGCTACTACTCCCATAATTTAGTAATAAGAGGGTAGGATCTTGAGCTACAATAGATAAATGTCCGAGGGATTCAAGAACTCCAAAATTAATAGGAGCTAGATTGCATCTTGGATCTTGATTTTCCATCTATATTTGGAAAGACTTCTTATTGGATACTCTCTTACACATAGTTGGGGACACACACTGGGAAAAGTGGTTATCATGAGAATATGTATGTTCTTGCCTCGGAGTGGTCATTAGAACGGGGAGACTACCTCCAATTGGAAAGGGTGTATATTCCCAATCCTCTTATATGTATTATATAGAAGAGTATACCCCATAACCCTCCTGTACTGGGGAAGAGGTATGTATTTGCTTCAGGATGTCATGCCGATGTGTCACCCAAGGTGTGGGGATAGATTAATTTGTATGTTACCCTAGTACTGATATATTTGTTTTTATGATATTCTGGCATGCTTCCAAAATATGGGCAGGAATTTCTGTTTTCACTTTCACCGCTGCTAAGATCTGTTTTGTGACATCAGCGGCCGAAACGAGAATTTAAGTCCATCCCTTATCGGGAGTAGGTGTATGTACCAACTCATATTCTCCTTTTATTATCAATGGGAATTGAAAATACTCATGTATGGCGGAAAATATTGAGTCTTCCCTAGATTTTTCATCGGAGCTTTACGACTGACTTCTCCTGGTGCTGCCAAAGAAGACTGTTGGAATGCTTGATGAATGATGGAAGGTGTATTTACTAGATTCCAATTTTCCATCAAGAATGGTTTATTGAATTCTCTCAATACTGAAATATGATATTACTTGCAGAATTGGTGAGTGTAAGTAGGTGTATGTTACTGTTTACCCATTTCCACCACATTTGATTGGTGAGCTTCCTTAAATGCAGTCAGAAGAGCCTGCTGACTGGAAGATAATTTGTAAATAGCTATAAGTGATAGATCACGGTACTCCACCGGATTCACCTGGCGAGATTGGTGGGTTGATTCTAGACGATTCTTTTGGGCAGAAGAATTAGGACAGATGGGTTTATGTGCCCGCTCATTTTTTTTCCAAAAAAGTTATGTTGATGGACTTATCCAGAGGGGGAAAAAGTAAGAAATTGCACCCTATTGACCCGATGTTTTCCACTGGTGGTTCGTCTTGTGTGCCCTGGTATGAGATACCTAGGCTGAACGTCCAGAGGCAAAACCCCCAACATGTTGGGGGTTCCCCACCGTGCGATTATGCTAGCAGCGATTGTTGGCGGGAGTCCTCAGGAAGGACCACTGCATCTTTAAATTGAGGCACTGAGTGACCTCTTAATCCATATTCATATAGTATGGGAGAGAATAGTTATTGAATTTTGGTGATAAGGACCCGAAACAGTTGAAGACAGTGGTTGGAACTGTCTGCTTCTTGACCATCAGTCATCATTGACAAGATGATCAAGGGTTGTTATTAACCTATAAAGCCTACAGGGTACTCTCTAAGGTTGGGATAGTACCATGATGGCGGTACTCCCTAAACATCACATTGGAGACCTAGAATTGAAGATGATGAGTGGGTGATGACGTCCTTCCCATGGATTAGGATCTAGATTGAGAAGTGGCCGAGACATTTATAGGTGCAAACTGGAAGGAATCCATTTTGGAGTGAAGGTATTTCTGAGAAAAAAACATCAAAAAATCAATAAACTCCATTAAAGAAACATATTTTAGATGGATAAATGTGTGATTGATTCTTTTGTCTAGCCTTCCTTTATCAATTGATAGGGTCTTGATAGGTGGGTAACATTATTAACTTGGTTAAGGATTTACGTCGGGTTCACCAGTTTTGTTTTATAGTTCCTTGAAACGTGTGTTCTAGTTTTAAGAATCACTTCTTCCGGGCAATTTCCATTGGATTTTATCATGGAACTGGAAACACCAAACATTTCTTTATCCAAAATGGACATTCTTTCCAAATTCAAACATTTGTTAAGTTTGATATTTACGATACTTAAGAATGTGTATTTCTTGTGAGGATGTAAGGTCATACTAATCACACCCTTTTGGGGGGATTATTGTCTAATCCAGGACTCTCTTTATAGATTTATGATATTTTCTTGAATCCTTATTAATTTAACAAGTATACCATATGTTTCCCTTGGAATTTTCAATCACATATTAACATGTGGAAAATTTATAATCATTCATATGTATTTGTGGTTCTTCATTAATGGAGATATCCGTATGTATTTGTGGTTCTATATCAATGATACCCTCTCATATACTACTAAGAGATTATTTTAATCATTGTTATGATGATACTAGTTTTTAATCCACTCAGTGGGGCACTCTATAATTTATTATCACCTAGGGATACAAATATTTTTTTTATTGGGATCATACCCATAAAATGGGCTACCTATGTATCCCTATAAAGGGAATCAGAACCCTCATAGTTCAGTGCCTCTTAATGGGACAGATCATTCTTTTT
The DNA here is from genome assembly GCA_963277665.1 of Viscum album. Lineage (NCBI taxonomy): Eukaryota > Viridiplantae > Streptophyta > Magnoliopsida > Santalales > Viscaceae > Viscum > Viscum album. The sequence goes on from OY728159.1 coordinate 354,038,033, forward strand.
AAAGTCTTGTAAAAAGGACATATCCATATATTTTAATGTCATGTTGTAAGGAAATCTAAGAAAATGTTTCTTAGTCATGGTTTGGTATGGGAATTCTGCCTAAGCATCCCAAGGAACATGGAATGAATATTAGTCTACCAGTAAAGTTAGACCCTATTGGTTATATGGCCCAAGGAGAACATGGTAGGTTTGTAGTGTTGTGTTTGAACCTAAAGGAGGCTTCCTACATATCCCATTTGGATGAGAATAAAATCCAACATAGTTTAATAAGTCTTATAGGAAAGTATAATCCTTTGAGAGAAATGAGTTTGTGATTACTTCCTAAAAAGTATGCCTTCATTATTTTGCAGTTTAATTTGGGGATTATTCTTAAGGAGGATGCCCAGATTAAGGGAATTAGAGTTGGATTCCTGAAGAGGATATCTAGTGAGCTCTGACCTAGTTAAGGCTTCCCATGTATCCCAATTATGATGGGAATCAGAGTTCTCATAGTTCATTCTTTTTTTGGGATTATGCATACAATCTTCCCATTTAAGGGGACATGACTGGGTAAACCCTTTTATAAGGGTACCCTTCTGAGCTCAGGCCTTGAAGAAGGCATCCTGCGTATCCTAGTTTTAATAGGAATTAAAGTTATCATAGTTCAAGACTTTGTGAATATGTTGTGATCATGAAAAATCTCTAAGCCCACGCGAGTCATTCTCAGTGTGAGAAATAAGAGGATATAAAAAATTCAACAAAGGCACCCACACATCTACTCTTCTGCTGGTGTAAGCGGGCTTGCCTATGGCGGAGAGGGTGGAAGAGGTCGAGTCGACCTGAGAAGAGGGAGAGGTGACAAGCCTTCCCTCTATTCTCTTTATATTCGAAGAAGGTACAATGTAAGGAAGGATTGAATGCGACAGAAATATAGAGGTGAAAGACTGCAACCACCCACTTGAATGATTAGGGGCTTACTCCAGGATGGTTTCCTTAGTGAATCTCAGTAAGTAAGGGAGACTTATCATTTCCTTGCATGGAAAAGAAAGCATGATCCATACCTTCCCTACTAGAGACCGGAGGTTATGGGTCTTGGAGAAGAAAATGGTATGATAGAACCCACACCCTAATCCTCCAAACCGAGAACTCCCCAATATTGTTCCTGGGAGAAATGTCCATGTGAATGTGAATATACAAACCCACTTACACTTCACAAATCCTAACCCCTTTATGAAACAAATGTGGGAAACCTATGACTGTGGAAATTCAAAACCAAATAAGAGACATGCTGATGTGCCTTTACCAAGGGTTTGACAAGTCAGGAAGTTTTGGTGAAGTTCTCAACAACATCCCTTTTATACAAGGGATCCAATGAAGAAGAAGTCTTGCCATGAATGGATTTGAAGAGGGTTTAATGGATTTTAGATTGAATAGAGTCAGTGAATCAAAGAGGGGCACCCAACTAGGTACTGGAACACAAGTATGGGCATGCAAGTAGGCTGAGGTGACATGATATTCACTTGAGTGATGAACAAACTGGATGTTAATACTTGGGAGAGACCTGAATCAGGCCTTCAAGAGTATTCAAAGGTATTCCCAGAATCGGGGTGCTAAAGTTCCTGTGAGATGAATAGGTGACATGCAACTGTTTCTAATTTAGGAAGGTTGGGAACTTTAGGCGAGGAAGTTTTATGGATTTAAAATATTAAATGTACTTAATTCCTGTGATCCTCCTTCAATCCCCCCACTTTAGGTGTCAAATAACTACATTGAATTTTTCGAAAGACTTGGGCGAAGCACTAGGGTGACCAGAACAAAAATTAGGCTTCAGTGAAATACATCCATAAAATTAAAGTCCCCAAAAGTCTATTTATAGGCAAAAATGTGACCATGGGCCAAAAGAGTTTGGTTACACAAGTGGGTTGCATGCCAAATTTGTGGTGCGGAAGTGGATGAGCGCTGGATGGGTGGAAGCCAAATAGACTTTCATGTTGCAGATGATTTTTCCTAACTAGGGTACTGTATTGAGGACTTAAAAACAATAATACCTTCATTCCTCTCTATTATGGTGGCATGTAGGGGTTTTCACATAGGTACCTTGGGAGCCTTATTGAGGACTTATCCAAATTTATTGTTCCATACCACAGAGGTTGTGCCCCCGTACCCCTGCTTGGGTTCACTGTCAGGCTATGGTCCCGGCCCTTCGGGCAGGTTTCTTCACTATCATCATTGAACCCCTTGAAAAATGCAAAGTTACACTGAAAATGTTTCAAGACCGGCTGGGGATAGTTTGTGGAAAAAGTACATGGAAGACATTTTATAGTGACTATAATGGTTCTCTAGTCAAACGGGTGCCGATGGACATCTTTTTTCTATGTTTTGTGGAATGAATTTAATTTAAAAATAAGATATGGTTTTCTATAAAAAATGTGTTTTAATTGGTATTAGTTTAAAATTGGATTTCAAATGGAAAATAGTGATAAGAGAAATAGGTTTTTAAATAGTATTTCAAAAATAATTTGATGTTTTCAAGTGATTACTGATGGGATTTTGGTACAAGGGCCTAGAATGGGTAAGATGATGTGGGGTTCCATTTTTCAGATATTTTTAAAATAGGGTTTAATTTGGTTTTCCAAAGGGTCTTGGTTAAAATTATTTTATTTATTTAGCAACGTGTGGGTGATTCCCTATTTTCTAAGGAATGTGTGTTTTTATATGTTCCATTTTATATGGCTTACATGTGTGCTGGTTATTTTATATTGTTATATGATTGTGTTTCTCTATAGTGTTGGTTTGGTACCAAATCATAGGTTATGTGGTTTGATTTTGATCATACCTTTGATGGACTAGGTGATAAGTTGAGTAAAGTTGGATATTTAAGGTTATTTCCTAAGTGAGTAGTTCCATGGTTTTGATTAGGTATGTTGTGATATGGGTTTCATGACCTGTTTATTGTTGTATGTGTGTATTGATCATGCATTTCTGATAGGAGATTTATTTTTTTGGGTGATGGATATTTAATCCTTTCCTAAATATGAGTGACATAGTGTGTGGGAGGCTACCATGAATGATATATAGTCTTCATTTTCAATGAAATATGGGTCAACCTTGAGTAAGATGTTGTGGATTGAGACTAGTTGGAATCACCATGTGTTAGATAGGGTGAATGAGGTATACAGTGATTTAGATGGTAGTAATTATACTACTATAAGTGTCATAGGATCCTATAATTTGACATGATATTGGTTGAATTGATTGACTTCAATGAGTGAGATGGATTCTAGTTGTGATGTGACGTGGTTTGGAAGGCAAGTCCACTATGAGTGAGATGAGGTCTGGGTTGATGTGTGGCATGGGATTTGGGTGATTGGTCTCAATTTAGTGAAAATGGATAGTCATTTTTTTAGTATGGGAACCAATTATATATGTTTTAGGAGCACAATATACAGTGAATCTTCCTTTCTGTATGGATACTTAGCCGTTATGTTCAGGTGTCATGATGTCTTAGTCAGCACACGGTGACATGATTTTCATGATTATGTGTTAATTTTATGTTATGTTTGTGGATGGGTGTGTTTCATAGAAACTATTACACTTCTAATCAATGTATTTTATGAACTTCCACTTAATCACAAAAGCACTCAGCACTATCAAAGAATCGGGGATTCCTACTGGATCATTGGACTCACACCATACTCATATACATGACATGTGTTTCAATGTACATGGGTAGATCTTCATGTTTTATCTCTGAAAAAGTCATATTTTGGATCTAGACATGTGGTATGGGTTTGGAAGGTTGTACAAGATGTTGACTTTTTGGATTGAATTATGTGAGTTGGGAAAGAGGCTGGTGTATTTATTTTCCCAACTACTTTTCATCATGTATTGGACATTGTGTCATTTATTATATATGATTAATGTAATTCCATGCCCATCTACTTTTACTCTGTTATGTATTGATGCATAATATAGATAATTTTATTGATTACTATTCTATATTGAAGAGTCCCTATTTGGATCCTTATTTTATGTCTATAGGTTTTTGGGATGAATGTTTTACATATGAGTTATCCTGAATTTTCAATATATTTGGGCATGACCCTTGGGGTTTATTTAGAGGTAATAATATCACCATGACTATAATAGTCCCTAATCACTATTATACAGCCACTAGTATTTGGGGAGGCATGCCTAAGGTCAAGTGGAAAACCATTCTCTTTTTCCATTTGAGAAATCTCTGATGGGGGTTTATACCATTCCTAACTTTGTTTCATTCTCATGAAGAGGTTGATGAATATAATGTATCGCCTATTTAATCACACATGGTTTATTCTTCATCTTCCTAGAAATGTATAAAACTCTTCTAAATTATCGTGTATTGAAGTATGCTACGTAAAATACCATTACATATCTTAGGAAAGCCAATAATTTTCATTTTTTTGAAAGAAGAAAGAAATACTAAGTATCATATCATCAATTTAAATAACCCTTATGTATTCTAAAAATCACAAAAAATCAATTTTAGCAACAATGGAGAGGACCATTACATGTGAAGAGGAAGTTTTAATATTCTATAAAAAATAATTAAAATGAATCTTTTAAACATTTTCCATGTGATTCATTTTTGACTTTACTTAAAAAAGTGGGAAGAGAATGTTTTTAATATTCCCGCTTTTTTTATATTTTACCTATATATGATAATTCTGAATTATTAATATTACATTACAAGTTCATATTGATTTTTAAATAAAATTTTATTCCCATTGATTTGTGTTTTTTTTATTTTTATTAATGGTTTTAAAATGAAATTACATTTCTATAAATTTTAATGAGATAACTAAAGTTTCTATTGCATATGGGATCAAGTGAAATTTTTTATAATTTTTATGATTAATTTAAAAGACATTATGTGTTTTATTTATGTTATAGTTATTTTACATTCTATATGATCATGGGTGGGCCTGATATAACCTTATAATTCGTTGGGTAAAAATACTTTCTCTAGAAGAGATACGCTGGAAATAAAAGGGTAGGTTAATCCATTATGAGGGTTCTTGTATGGATGATTGGAAGGATAATATATGAAGACTTATACATTAGTTTTATATGATTTATATGAGATTTTTTTTGTAAATATTTATATTTCGAAAGGAAAAAAAATTAGTTTATAATTATGTAATGGTTTGGTATCTTATAAAAGTGAAAGGTTTTTTTAAAGGAAACGTTTTCATGAGTTCACATGTTTTCCCAAATTAATTCTAGGGATAATAATTTACCTTTATGTTGTCATATAAAATGTTTATAAAACATTTTGGGAAATGAAGTTTATTATATGAGTAAGTAAATTATTTTTTGATCTAAACTTTATTATGTAAAAAGGGAAAGTACCTTACGAATTTTATTATTTCCCAAAATACTAATAGATTTTATTTATTTTTAAATCATTTATTGAGGTTTTTGTGTCCACCCAACATTTAAAAAAGATTTTTCATAGGGATTAAGGATGTTTATTAACTACATCAATTTAAATCATTCAATATTGGTGAATATTCATAAATTAGTCTAAAGTTTCATGAATGAAATAAGATTTTAAACCTAAGAACCTATATTTGTGGAAAAATGTACCATGTGTGGAAATGTTTACTTTTCTATGTAATGGTTTTCCTAATTATATAAAAATATAAAATTAAAAAAATTTGTGATTGTAATAAAGTTCAATACATTTTATTGAACTAAAATTCTAGTTTTTTAGTTATAAGTTGACATTAGGTTTTAGATAGTAGTTTGGATAAATTTATAGGTTAGGATGTTATCATATGAGGGAATTTTAATATTTTTGGATACCATCACAATTTACTAATTTTAAGGATTATCATAAGTTTAAAGATGTAGGTACCATTTTTAAATTTAATGTAATGAGATTTTGAGGTGATTAATGATAAGTTTGGAATTTTTTATCAATATTTAATTAATGATTGAGGTTTATGTAACCCTTATATTTAAAATGTAATTTAGTGTGAAGGATATTTGTTAAGAATGTAATTATATATTTAGGAAATATTTGAAAAGGTTTAAATAAATTTTATGGTTAATATATTATTTGATGTTGAGATGATTATTGTTAATATGGAAAAGGTTTATAATATTTTTAAAAACATTATATACGCAAGGTAAATGGAAAATTAATTGGCTATTTTGAGATTTTCTTTCAAATTTGTTGGAATTAATTTAGGAATAAATATTGAGTTAGCTTTTGGAAGAATATATGATTTTGTGGTGGATTTATTTTAGAGTGATTCTAGTTATTTTGGGAAAAGATTATTATATTCTGGAGAATATATTATTATGGTATATACATTTTTGGTTGGGATTAATCCAAAATTAATAAGTACTGAAATACCAGAGGTCCATCTTTTCAATTTTATCCACCTAAAAAATATTATTTTTCAGTTAGTATATCCATTTTCAGAATATGTATTTATGTATGATTAATATTGTTTGGGAAAAAATATTAAGATAATCATGGAAAAATATGTGATCAAATCTTTCTTATTTTTGGGTTTTAATTTTTTTTCAGAAATATCTTTAATATTTTTTAGGTTATATATTTATAGAATTATTTAAACTGAACTTTGGGTGTTATTGTTGATGTCTTGAAGATTATTGCATTATTTATTCATATAAAGGTTTAATAAATTTGATATTATCTTAACTTGTGCTAAAAATTTTGGTTTTAGTAAATGACTATAATTAGGAGGAATAACTTTTAATGCTTTTATTAATTTTTATTTCAATTAGAAGTTGATTTCCATGCTTTATGTATGAAAAATTCAACTTAGATATTCATTGTTTAGAATGTGAGATGAAATAGAGGTGGAAAATAATTGAAAAACACAATATAGGGATGATATTGTGGCTATGAAAATTGAAATAAAAAATTTAAGTATATTTTCTCATATTCTCTATCTCTACGGTGAAATAGGTCATCATGTAACAGGAAGAAAAAACCATCGAGTCATATCAATGTATGCTTTTTGAAACCAGGAATCAAAATATGGTCTTGAAAATTTTTATTAGTAAACGAATAATTACTATTATTAATTAAATATAAATTTTAGTTTATTACTATATAAATATAAATTCATTTTGTTAATAACATATTAAAATTAAAGTATGTAATTATTTTTATAGGGAGAATGTAAAACCCCAATATTTTTGCATATAATATATTATGTAAATATGTTGTTTGATATCATGTGATATATTGAATTCCAAACTAAAGTGAATAATACTAAATTAAAATTAATTATAAATTAAAACAGATTATGAATATAAAATGCATAAACAAATTAATTAATACCAATTAATAAATTATATAACTTTAAGAACACTTAATGATTTAATGGGCTGGGTTTCTATAAAAGTAGATTTTTAATACATTGTATTTTGATTTTGAAGCTAGATTTATGAATTTTAGAGTTTAATTTTTTTTAATTGAAATTTATTTTCGGATTAATAATATAAAAATATAATATGGCATTTTTTGGTATTTTTTTGCAATTGTTAATTTATGTGAAAATAGTGAAACAATACAATTTTACATATACTGTCAATTTAATGACAACAACTTGATATAATAATGAATTGAAATTTTTTGGAAAATTTTTTATACATAGATAAATATTAAATAGGAAACATATATCATTTTAAAATATTATATGGAATTTAGAAACCCATATTTACATTTTAAAATATATGTGATGCCTTTTTTTCAAATAAAAGAACAATTATTGACCATTTTAATTAATTAAGTATTTATAAGGGTAATTTCATTTATTAGTTCATTTTATTGTCAAATTACTCTAATTATTTTATTCATAAAATAATAAATGTCATGGTGATGAATTCAGAACATTTTTTTGGGTGTAAATTCATTTATATTATTAAAAAATGTATTCTTTTCAAAAAAACTCTTTTCATTGCTTTAAACGTACTTAGATTAAAATAATTTTTTTTCCAATAATTGAAATTCAATCTTATAACATTAATTACATATTTTTATAATAATATTAAAATTATTTAACAATGTTCATTTCTTTTTTATTCATAAAAATCATTTTACCAATTTAGAAGTTAGTCACCATAGTAAAAGGTCAAAATCCGTAATTTGTTTTATCAAAGGGTAATGTTTTTAAATAGAATAAAAAATAAATTGAAATGTGAGGATAAATTTATTTTTTACTACCCCTAGTGTTATATTTCCAGGATGTTAATTTTGGCGCCACATGATTTTGATAATGAACTTTATTTTTTTAAGATAACAGTATTTATAAAATTCCACTCTCTTCTTTATTTTTAATCAAAGGAAGCTTGATTTTCTTGGAAAGGTTTGATATTTCTAAAAAATGCCACTATATCTTACTTAATATTTTAAATTGGTTTTTATGATAATAAAAAGTATTAAAATACCTATGAAATAATATTGGGTATAAAATCATATTTTTTTAGTATTTTTTTAATTTTATATAGTGGTTGGTTATATAAAACACTTATATAGTATTGTCACAACACTTGTGCAAGAAATAGAAAATTCAAAGTAAATAGTTTTGAAAATATTAAAAGATAGAATATTTGAATGAAATAGAGACTTAAAATATATTTATAAATAAACATGATTGGTAAGAATTACATTTAAATATTAAATTACAATTCCTTGGTTATCTATATATCATTGAAGAAAAATTATTTGAAAATTAATGAAAATTAATTTAAATGTAACATCCTTGGTAAATAAAGAATATAAAATTTTTATATTCATTAATATATGTGAATTAAATATTGTATTCAACACGCAAAAATGGATTTCTCCAATATATTATGTTTCCCACAACGTTGAGTTATACCAAAAAATAATATATTAATAATATTATTTTAAATAGTAGTTAACACCTATCTGTTGTATTGGAAGTAATGAACATAACAAACTAAAATATTATTATAAATGTTTTTTAAATGACTTTATAATTATCCAATAAATTTTAGAGGCTTAAAATAATAATGAGTCCGATTTTAAGCTTGAAATACAATAATATTCTTTAAAAGATCGTTTTATACCCTTTTGAGAGAGAACCCTTTTGAAAAATATTTTTTTTGTCACTTTTATATATTCCATTTGAAAAAATAAAATTCTTATTTAAAAGAGGCACATCAAAATTTGCTTTGGGTAAATTTGTGGTACTTTTCTAATAAAGTTCATTTTTAATGAATAGTAAAAATACTGCATTTTTTTCATTTTATCTAATTTATTTATATTTTTATATTGTACATTTAATTTGTTTAAAATTTTAATTATATTATTTTTTTATTATAGAATTCAATTTTGGTCATTGTAAGTGATTTCAAATTTTAATTATATATAAACACATGTCAATCTTTTGGTAGTTGTTTACTTCTTTAAAACACTCTTTTGGTTTTGACAATATGAATTACTTTTAAATTAAAATTTTCAATTTATATGTTTTTAATTTAAAAAAATATATTCCATATTTGGAATCATCAGGTACAAATTGTATAAATTGGTACCTTTTATTTTTAGACATTATGAATAGTAACTTTAGTAAACATTTTATTTACCATGGTTAAATAATGGTAAATTATAATATTATAATAATATTAAAATTCCATAACACATGTATTAACCATATTGGATGATATATTTCTAAACATGGGAATCCTTGGGTAGATTTTAGGACCCCAAGGAGTCACTTTTGTGTTAAAATGACATTTAATTACTTTAAAATTAAAGTTAAGGATAATATAACCTAAACATGTATCGTTTAGTAAAACAATTTTTATACGGGGTTATATAAGTGATCTGTTAGACTATAAATATTAATTAGAAATATAAAAATATTTTCTAAATCATGTTATTTTATTTTTAATTTTTAGAAACCAAATAAATGAATATATTTATGACACAATAATGATGTACTGATTACCTTATTAATGAATGTTTTATACAAATGAGATTATAAAAATTAAAATAATTTTATTTTAATCTTTTTATTCCATAAGATAATTTTGAGGATGATTATTACTTTTTATATTTTAATTAATGAAGTTTTTTAGAAGTAATTACGTTTTTATGGATTTTTTAATAGTCATGATATAAATTCTATATAAATTGACATAAATGAGTTTTTTTAAATTTTTTTTTATTAAATTATTTAATTGTCATAAAAATCTGAGATTCAGAAAATTCAGCTAGATAAGGTAGAACATGTAATTAATGATCCACTTGATGTTCTATTGTCATTTTATAGTAACTATATTAACCGTATAGTATGAATATACAAAAAGACTTGGTAAGCGTCAAATAAGTTAACTAAGGGTTAAAGCTAAATGATAAGTTAAAATTTGAAACAATAGCTTGTCTAAAACCTATTCGTTGAGAGTATTTGTAACAATAATAAACTCATATAATAATTAAATGAGTTTTGTACATTTTTATAACCGAATATAACTTTATAATAACATAATTTCTCAAAGCCTTACTAAAGTACCCCTCCTCCCTGTTATAAATGGGCGTCACCTCTTATCGTAACTCACACCTCTAAAACCCCATTGGATAATCCAAAATCTTCCCAATAATCTCCAAACATACCTATCTTCCTCATAGAAGTATTACCTTGGGAAGAATGAAAATAAATAATGCCTTTTAGCTTAAATCTAAAGGAGTTACCAGATTTGAGGTAATGTCTTCTCTCAAGCTTATACCATTTATTTTTCCTCTCAAACCCACTAAAATATATTTATTCCATTATTTTATAAAAGAAACTATATATTCAATATATTATGATGTTTTTATGAGATTTATTCTAACTACACTTACACACACCTCCATCTAATGGATTTATAACATACTGTTTCTATGGGAGATGAACTACTGCCTCACAAAATGATGATTGTTCAATTATCTCCTACTGCCTATCATGGTGTCCATTATGATGTAAATGTATTTATATGTGATATATTTTATATTTATATTTTAACTATTCTTATGTATTTTTCATTTATATCATACCATTATGTTTTCCATAATGGTTTAATACAATAATTTCATTTGAGGAAGTGCAGACTACCGCCCCATCAAAGTGATATGAATCGTTCATGCCATACATGGAACATATAAAGGATAAAGTTAATTAAATTATATATGATATTATACTTGAATTATAATATACCTATATATCATTTAAGTTTTATTTCATTAAATATTACAAAGAAATGAAATTAGCGTTCATGCGTATGTACGACTTACCGTCCCATGAACGTTACATTTCATTTCCTATATCCAAATGATATAGAATATTATAAATAAATATATACTGGATATAAGTAAATATATAATGGATATATATGATATCGAAATCATTAATAATATTATGGAGGTAATGTACTTTTGATCACATGGGAAATTTGTAATTATAACAAGTTTCTTTTCGACTCAGGTACCAAATATCAAAAAATGACTTATATTAACTTAGATAATTTTGTAATGTTTATAATGTGGTAACAAGTGATATAAAAAGAAAAATAAACTTGAAAAGGTTCGTAAGTTTGTATAAATTAACTTAATTTTATTATTTAGGAAGAACAAGGAACATACGTGATGAGTCAGACTCAAGGTAAGGGACTTCGTCTCAATATACTTTCATTGAGGCATATTTTGATTTATACATGAATTTATTTTATATGGTGTATAAACCCCTTTGATTTTTAATTTCATTCAAAAGGAATCTTTTTTCTACATAGAAAATTACTAAATGAAAAATGTAATGTTTCTTTTTAAAGTACGTGGTGATAATGACCTTTCTTCCATTGTGAGGATTATTTTATATTTGGATTCCTCTATAATCCATAGTGTTTTTAAAAGGAAAAAAAATATCATATACCCTTCTTATGTATTTTGGTATTGAAAATGGTTTTGATAATGGATTTATTATGTCAATATCTTGAACTGATATCTTGTGATTGTGATGTGGAAATGTTATCTTTTTTTATGCTTGTTTTGTGGTTATGTTATGGTTCTTATGAATTTGTTATGTATATAGGTGGTTCTATGATAAAACTAGGGTGGGTGAGCTAGAGATAGATCTCTAATGAATTGGGTAACATGAAAGAGGTAAAAATTACTGTTCTTCCTAAGAGATTTAAGGAATATTCTGTGATTGGTATTTCAAACGCAACTCCATGTGTAGTTGTGAAAGATAAAATGCATTTATGATATAGTTTCCACAAGTTACCTAAATTATTTATGATTTATATGTGCTATTAATAAATCTTATGATTTCATGAGGTATGTTAAAGAGGTTTTGTTTTATGATTGAAAAGTATAATTTTATTGATTTGTATGTATTGATGGACTAATGTTTTCTTTATTTATTTTATAACCCTTAATGAGATTTTTATGCTCATCTATCATTTTTAATGGTTTTTCATAGGGTATAAGGAAAGGTTAGAGGAAGGAAGAATTCAAAAGACTTTTATCAAGAAAAGAATTATTATTTTTAAATAGTTTTATTTTTGTGAAAAAAATGGTTGGAGTAGAAGTGTCTACATTGTAATATTTGATATGTAATGGAATAGTTATGGCCTAATTCTCTAAAACTCTTTACTTGAGAAGAAAATCAATGTGAATTATTTATTTAACTCAATATTATGAAATTTTTTAAGGCTGGGTCCTTATAGTTAGTGTCAATGGTTAGTTTAGAAAAATTTTGGATTTTGAATATTTTAAAATTAATATCCATAAATTATTTTTACTTTATGGTAAGATTGAAATGTTATAGCACTTAAAGATTACCATGTTGCTTCGCCTAAGATATTTATATGATCATAATGGTTTTCCGCAGTTGAAACATGAAAAATATAATAGGATGACATCAATAGGAAAACGCGATTCCAAATCATCAAATTGATATAGTCAGAATCAGAACTCAAAAGTTTGTTGCAGTGATGGAAAATTTGACTCAAGATATAAATGGTCATGGTATACATGCATAAGATCAGTCGAGTCAACCACAAAGGAACATGTCAGTAGTGGATTATTTCATGAGGCAACATCTCCCATTATTCATAGGATCATATGGCCTTGTACTAGCTGATGGGTGGATTATATCACTAGAAATGATTATCGATGTCATGGGGTGTGTAGAACATCAAAAGGTTAGTCTTACTGGTTTACCATTTTGAAGGTGAAGCTGATCAATGGTGGTCAATGGTTAAAAATATCTGGGGTTGTAAGTAGATTGATGATATTGATTAGGATGAATTTAAAGGTATGTCTCTTGAGAAATATTTTACTATGGTGGTTCGAATTAGGATGAAAAAACAATTCTTGGAATTGAGGCAGGTGGATGACTTAGTGGCTATTTTTGAATAAAAATTAACTCAACTGGAGAGGTATAATACAAATTTCATATGAGATCTTGATAGTAAAATGAATCATTTTACTCAGGATTAAATCTAATGTATCGAATGGATTTAGCTTCACATGTGTTTATATGTTGTGAAAAAACTTGTTCAATGTGAGGAGAAGGTGGAAATAGAGTTTTTCGATGATCATGTGTTCTTTGAAAAACAACATAATAAGAGGGAGAGGTGGTAGACGAAAGGTAAGAAATCCTCAAAAAAGACTGATGGTAAGAAACTTAAGTTTACATTTTGTAAAAATTGTGGTAAAAATACCACTAGGGAATGCCTTTTGAATACTAGTAAGTACCAACGATGTGGTAAAATGCAACATAAGGCTCATAATTGCATTGAAAAAGATCAGGGTAATGGTATGAAAAAATATGTTTTGCAATCAGTAAAATGATTTAAGTGCAATTAAATGGATTATTATTATAATTAGTGTACAAAGAAGAACTCAACAGATTGAAAGCATCCAGAATATAAGTAGAAAGGGGTGGTGCAATCTTTTACTAAAACTTCAGCAGATTTTGGTCCATCAAATGAAGTATTATCATGTACACTACTTATTTATTTAGATTATTCCAATGTGTAGTTTTATTCAGGGTCTACACATTCTTTCATTTCTGATAACTTTTCTGGTAAATTGGGAATTCCATATCAAGATATGATACCTGAACTTATGGTAAAAACCCCTAGTGTAAATATTGAGACAAAAATAAATTATAAGAACCTTCCTATACTTATGTGCAAAAAGAATCTACCTTCAATCCTTATTGTTTTTCCTTTAGTAGATTTTGATGTTATTTTCAGTATGGATTGGATTTCCATTTATCATGCTAAGATTGACTGATGAGCTAAAGAGGTTTCTTTTAAGAAATAATTTCAGTTTGTGTACAAGAATGAACACTTACTTTTGATAACATATCAAGAAGCTGATAAACTAGTAAAAGATATAAATTAATGTTACCTTGAACATATTGTTGAAAACAATGGAACTTCTCAAATTAATGATGTGCCAGTGGTAAATGAGTATCTCCATGTTTTTCATAATGAGATGCCTAGTATAATACCTTATCGGAAAGTTGAATTTACTATTGGCTTAGTTCCTGATGCTAACCCGATTTCAAAACCCACTTATAGATTGGATCAAATTGAACTTTTAGAGTTAAAGTAGTAATTGCAGGAGTTATTAGATAATGGTTTCATTTGACCTAGCACATCACCATGGGGTTCTCTTGTCGTGTTTGTTAAAATGAAAGATGGTTCAATGAGAATTTACATTGATTTTAGAGCCTTGACTAATATCATAGCTAAGAACAAGTATCATTTCTCTCATATCAATAATTGTTTTGATAATCTCTGGGTATCATAGTATTTTTCGAAGATTTACTTGAGGTTGGGGTACCATCAGCTGATAATAAAGGAAGAAGACATTCGGAAGATCACATTTTGTACTAGATATATCCATTATAAATTTGAAGTTAAACCGTTTGGGTTAACCAATGCACCTGCTATATTAATGGATATTATGAATAGAATTTTCCATGAGTTCTTGGATAAGTTTAGGGTTGTGTTTATTGATGATATTTTGGTTTATTATAAATGTAAAGAGGTGCATGAATGTAATTTAAGGGTTGTCTTGAAAACCATAAAAGAAAAGAAACAATATAAGAAATTCAAAAAGTGTGAATTTTGTTTAGAAAAAATTTATTTCCTTGGTCACATTGTTTCTAAATATGGCCTAAATGTTGATACTAGAAAAAGAAAAGTTCTTAAAGAATGTCCAAGGACCACAAATATTACCGATTTTTGTAGTTTTCTGGGTTTAGCAGGTTATTACAAAAGGATTGTTGAAAATGTATCATGGTTATCTTGACCATTGACTAAGTTAACTTGAAAAGGTGTTAAATTTACCTGGAAAAAATAATTTGATGATTGTTTTTAATAATTTAAAAGAAGATTGGTGAATAATCAGTATTGTAATTACCTTCTAGAAATGGATAGTTTGTTATCTATAATGATGCTTTGTTAAAATTAATTAATTGTGTACAAATGCAGAATGATCAAGTTATTTATTATTCCTCAAGTCATTTGAAATCTTCTGAGTTAAATTACCCTACACATTATTTGCAATTATCTATTGTTATTTCTTCATTAAAAATTCAGAGGCATAATTTTTATGGAGTAAAGGGTGAAATATATACTGATCACAGAAGTTTGATGCATATATTCACTCATAAATAATTAAACATGAGATAGAGGATATGGCTAGAATTAATTAAGGACAATGATCGCACAATCCATTACCATCAAGGGAAGGAAAATAAAGTGACTGATACTTTGAGTCAAAAGATTAATGCTACATTAACCATGCTACGTTTGGAACAAGATCCTTCGGGTTTTTATTTGATGAATTTTGGATTGGAAGATATTGGTGTAGATAATTCCTCTGTTTTGTTTCAGGTGGCAGTGAAATCATCCCTAGATGACAGAATTAATCATGTGTAGAAAGAAGACAATGAGTTTTAGAAAAAGGTCGAATTGGTTCAGAAGGTAAAGTTACCTGAATTTAACATTGATAAATATTGTGTTTTGAGGTTTGTAAAGAGGTTACGTGTGCCTTGCAATTCATAGTTGAAGAAAGAGTTGTTATGTGAAACACACAGTTCTCTATTTTCATTTATTCCTAGTAGTACTAAAATTTAATGAGATATTCAGAGGTATTACTGGTGGGATGGAATGAAAATAGCTATTTCTGACTTTACCATGAGATGTTTGACTTTCAATAGGTTAAATTAGAGTAACAGTTACCGAAATGGATGATTCAACATTTATCAGTGCGAGAGTGGAAATGAGAAAATGTGTCCATGGATTTCATAGTCATATTACCAAATAAATCTCGAGGTAATAATGAAATCTGGGTTATTGTTAATAGATTGACTAAATATGCTAATTTTCTTCCTATTTGATATACTTTGTATCTAGATTAACTTTATCGATTGTATGTCAAGAATATTTTCAGATTACATGATGTTTTCCTCTCCTTCGTATCTGATCACGATCACAGGTTCACTTATAACTTTTGAAAATGCATTTAGAAGTCATTGGGTATTGAATTAAATTTTAGTAAAACTTTTCATCTGTAATCAGAAGGATAGTCTGAACGAACAATTTAGACCTTAGAAGATATGCTACATTATTGTTCAATAGATTACTAGGAAAGTTGGGACCAACAACTTTCTTTTATTGTGTTTTCTTATAATAACAGTTTTCATTCTAGTATATAGATTACACAATTTGAGGTATTATATGGAAAGCGGTGTCAAACTCTAGCTTTTTGGGATGAAGTCGGTGAAAAGAAGTTGATGGGACCGAAATTGGTAGAAGAGATGGCAGAAAAGTTTCAGTTGATTCAGAAGCACATGAGAACATCTTAGATAAGGTAGAAAAGTTACACAGATAACCGGAGGAAGGATCTTTATTTCGAGGTAGGTGATCATGTTTTTCTCAAAGTTTCTCCAAGGAAAAGTGTAATGCATTTTGGAAAAAATGGAATGTTTGACCCAATGTTCTTTGGACCATATGAGATTGTGGAGAAAGTTGGATCAGTTGTGTACATAGTGTATTTACCTCAATGTTTATCCTAGGTACACAATGTTTTCCATGTTTCAATGTTGATAAAGTATATAACGGATCCATCTCATGTTTTGAGTCTTGAGGTATTTTAGTTGGAAAACAATCTTTCTTATAAGGAACAACCATATCAGATTCCTAATTGGAGAGATCAAGTGTTGTAGAATAAGGTAATCCATAAGGTAAAGGTTTTGGGGAAAACCCATATGGTTTAAGAGGAAACATGTGAATGTGAAAATTCTATGAGGGATAAATACCCCCCATTTATTTGATAAGTGAATAAAATTGTAAGGACACAATTTCCAAAAGGGGGGAAGGATGTAACATCCCACGTAAATAAAGAATATGAAATATTCATATTTTTTAATATTTGGGAATTAAATATTAATTTAACTTTAAAGGGTATTCTATGTCCAATAGATTATTCAACAGGTAACAACGTATTTCTCTAAAATCTTACATTGTATAGAACTTTGAGTTATACCAAAAAAATAATATAACAATATTACTATTTTAAATGGTAGTTAACTCCTAGCCATTGTATTGGTGGGAATTAATTTTACTAACTAAAATATGATTATACATGTTTGTTAAATACCTTAACATTTATCCAATAAATTTTAGAGGCTTAAAATAATAATGCATCAGATTTTACACATAAAATACTCTAATATTCTTTAAAAGTTCATTTTACTACATTTTGATTGAGAAACTTTTTTAAATCTAGTTTTTTTCACTTTTATATATTATAATTGAAAAAATAAACTTATTTTCTATAATTGGGACATCAAAATTTACTTTGGGTAAATTGTTGGTATTTTTCTGACAATGTTCATTTTTAAATTAATAGTAAAAAATACTTCTTTTTTATCATTTTAACTAATTTATTTATATAGTTATATTATAATTATAATTGGTTTTAAATTCGTATTGGATTATGTTTTTTTCTATTAATTTAATATTGGACATTGGAAGTCATTTTTATTTTTAATTAGACAAAATCACATGTCAATCTTTTGGTAGTTTTTTGTTCATAAAGACACGATTTTTCTTTTGACAATGAGAATTAATTTTAAATTAATTTCTACAATTTATTTTTTTTTGGAAAAATTAATTTCATTTTTGGAATCAGGAGGTAAATTTTTTTTAAATAGGTACCTTTAATTTTTATATATTATGAATAGTAATTTGAGTAAATATTTTATTTACTATGGTTATAGGGTAAATCCAGTAAATAATAGTAAAAAATAATATTAAATCATTATAAATCTTGTATTAACACTATTTGATGATATATTTCCGACCATGGACATACTTGGGGTAGATTTTAGGACCCCATGGAGCCACTTGTTTGTGAAAATGACATTTAATTACCATAAATGGAAAGTTAAGGAAAATAAAACATAAACACATATCTTTTAGTAAAACAAATTTCATTATGGGTAATATAAGTAATTTCTTTGACTATAAATATTAATTAGAAATTAAAAAATATTTTATACGTTGTGACACTTTATTTATAAATTTTAGACACAAAATAAACGAATATATTTTTGACACTATAATGATGTAGTGGTTACCTTATTAATGAATTTTTTTTATAAATGAGATTATAAAAAGTAAAATAAATTTCTTTTAAAACATTTTAGGCTATATATGAATTTTATGGACGATTATTACTTGTAATATTTTAATTAATGAAGGTTTTTGTAAATAATAAAGTTGTTATGGATTTTTTAAAAGTCATCATATGAATAGTATATAAATTGACATAAATGAGTTTTTAAAACTAATACAATTTTATTACATGATTTAATTGTCTTAAAAATCTAATATTAGTACAAATTACATAGATAAGGTTGAAAATGTCATTAATGAAACAATTGAGGTTCTATTGTAATTTTATTGTATATATATTAACCATATAGTATGAATATACGAAAAGGCATGGTAAAAGTAAATTAAGTTAACTAAGGGTTAAAGATAAATGATAATGTAAACTTTTAAACAAAAACTTATATAAAACCTATTTTTGAGATTATTTTTAACAATAATCAACTCATATTATAATTAAATGAGTTTTGGACATTTTGAAACCGAAAATAATTTTATAATAAAATAATATTTCAAAGAATTCCTAAAGTACCCATCCTACCTCTTATAAAAGTGCATCAACTATAACCCTTACTCACACATCTCAATCCCTATTGGATCATCCAAACAATGAAAAATTATTCTCCAAACATCCATTTATTACTCATTGAATACTTACCTTGGTCATAAGGCATATCAAGAAGGCCTTTTAGCTTAAATTAAAAGGAGTTACCCGATTTGAGGTAATGTCTTCTCTCAAGATTAATCCATTTATTTTCATTCTCCAACCACATAAACTAGATTTATTACTTTATTTTATAATAGAAACTGTATCTTAAATATACTAGGATGTTTTTAGGAGAATTATTCTAACTAAACATACACACGCCTCCATCTAAAGGATTTATAATATACTGTTTTCATGGACGGCGAACTACTACCTCAAGAAATGACGATTGTTCAATTTTTTCCTACCGCATCTCATGGTGGAAATTATGATGGAAATTTATTTATATCTTCTATATAATATATTTATATTGTCTCTATTATTTTTTATTTTTTACTTATATCATACCTTTATGTTTTCCATAATGGTTAAATACAATAATTTCATTTGAGGATGTGCGGACTACCACCCCCTCAAAGTGATATAGCTCATTCATGCCATATATTGAACATATAAAGGGTGGATTCAATGAAATTATATATTATATTATAATAGAATTATTATATACCTATGTTGAATTTAATTTTCATTCCATTAAATATGAAAAATAAATAAAAGTAGCGTTCATGCGTACGTACGACTTTCTGTCTCCATAAATGGTAAATTTCATTTCTTATATCCAAATGTTATGGAATATTCTAAATACATATATACTGGATGTATATGACATCTAAATCATGAATAATATTTTATAGATAATGTACTTTTGACCACATGGATAATTTTTAATTATAACAAGTTCATTCTTGATTGAAGTACCAAATATTGACAAAACAACCGATATTAAATTAAATAATTTTGTAATGTTTATAATTTAGTAATAACTGATATAAAATGAATAATAAACTTTACAAAGGTTTTGAATGAAGGCGAAATTAACTTATGTTTATTATTCAGAAAGAAAAAGGAAAATGTGTGATGATTCGGACTGAACGTAAGGGACTTCGTCTTAATCTCCTTTTATTGAGGAATATTTTGATTTATATATGACTTTCTTGTACATAGTGTATAAACCCATTTTAATTTTATTTTAATTCAAATGGAATATTTTTTATAAATATCATTTAACTAAACAAAAAAAGAGAATGTTTTCTTTTTAAAATATGCGATGACAATGACCTTTCCGCCACCATGAGCATTATTTGATATTTGCCTTCCTCTACATATCGTAGTGTTTTTAAAAGGAAAGTAAATACCATATACCATTTTTTATGTATTTTGGTTTTGAAAATGGTTTTGATAATTTACTAAATATGTCAATATCTTGAACTGATATAGTGTTTCTGATGTGGAAATTTTATCTTTTCTTTATGCTTGTTTTATGATTTTGTTATGGTTCTTGGGCATTATTTATGAATATTGGTGGTTCAGTGATGAACCTAGGGAGGGAGACCCTAAGATAACTCTCCAATGAATTGGGTAATTAGAAGGAGTTAATGTTAATTTTTAATCTAATATATGAAGAGAATATATATTTATGGGTATTCCAAATGAAACTCCTCACATAGCTATGAAATCTACAATGTAAGCATGTTATTAATGCCAAAAGTTACCTTTATAATGTATGATTTCTATGTCCTAATCAAAAATATTATAATTTCTTGAGGTATGTTAAATATATTTTGTTTTATGATTTAAGAGTATGATTTTATTTATTTGTATGTATTTATGGAGTAATGATTTCTTTGTTTATTTTATAACCCTTATTGATCTTTTTATACTCATCCCAAGTTTTTGAAATTTTTTTCATAGGGTATAAAGAAGAGAAAGAGAAAGGAATAATTCAATATGATTTATTCCTTAGAAATAATTCTTGTATTATTTAAGGAGTTTTATTGTTGTGAAAAAATTTGTTAGAGTAGAAGTGTATACTTTGTAATATTTGCGATGTAATGTAATAGTTATGGACTAATTCTTTAAAACACTAAACCTGAAAATATCCTCAATGTAAATTCTTGATTTAACTCAATATTAGGTTATGTTTTACGGCTGGGGCCTTATATTATATAGAATACAATGAATTTTTTTTATCAATTTATTTTTAAAAATTATTATATTAGGTGAAGTAGATGATAAATGGTGAGTAATAACATAAATGGTCCATTCATGTTCTAGTTGAAATTTTTAAAATTACATTCTTAACACTTAAAATTTTAATATTTCTAAAAATAATTTTGATTTTTCCTTATAAAATGAGAATATATATAACCTTTACAATGATACATATGATTTTGGTTTTCTCTCAAGAATCTTCTTGAATAACTCTAAAAATTTACCATATAACATTTTTAAGCCCATGGTGTCATAATAAACCTATATTATTAAAGAAATAATTTTAATATAAAGGAGGATATCAAAAAAATATTTCTTCATCTTAACAGAGTTCATTCATATTTATTTATTATTAAAACTCCTCCAAATCATCTATAAAAACATTAAAATAGTGAAATAAAAATAATTATATTATTGAAATGTTATTATGTTGATGAAAAAACAATCAAATAACTCATTTTCATCCATTAGAAAAGGAAAATATGGCTTATGCGTACATGAATACTAATTCTTCCATGAATGAAATATTTCAAATTACATTACCACCTTATATGGATAGTTATAAAGATGAATTAAATAAATAATTACGGTATTGATAAAATTATTATTACTTATAAAGATAAATCATTATCTACCTTATTTCTATTTTATCCATTAGAATGTGAAAATGCTTCTCATGCATACGTGTAGACTACCACCACTATGAAACACATCATTCATTTTTCATTATCACCTTACATGGATGATTATAAAAATACATTTAATGAATAAATATTATATTTATAAAATTATAAATCTTATATAAATTATTTATTTTCACTATAAAATGACATGTTCTTACTCATTTAGTCATAATAACATGTTCTTTTTTTGGTCAATTTTACCACCTATATGAACATTATTATAATGTTTATATAATGAATGATTAAAGATATTAAAATATTAGTAATATTATGTAATAATGATTAATTTTATAGGTTTTAATAATTAATTAATAATGGAACATATATTATAAAAATTGAATTATAAGTAAACAACAATGTTTATTTTAATCTATAAAAAAATATCTTATCGAAGAAGGTATGTGGAAAAGGAACTATTTTATAACCTATTAAGTTATTTTGTTTTTGGAATGATATTGAACACATAGATTGATACATTAAGAGCTTATTTAACTATAAGTAAAATTAGTTTTACCATTACTAATATACTGATGATATTTTGGATATTATGAACAAAAGAATCCAAAAATAGAAAACATAAATGATAATAATTTAGTACCTATCTAAAAAATGATAATAAATAAAATAAGAGAAATGATTATATGGGAATGGATATCAAAATGGATATGAATAATGTTAATAATTAATATAATTTTATTATTTATAAAGTTATAAGTCAAACAAAGTGATATGCGACTCGAGGTAAGAAATTTTTCTTTAAAACCATATTACAAATGTTTTAAATTCTCTCTCTTCCAAATCAATGTTCTTTTAAATGTTCCCAGAATGTTATTACATATACTCAAAATGAATTATTAGTTTAATTTTTTATTGTATTTTACTTTATTTAAAAAAGTTTTAAAGGGAATATTTTGTTTACAATTTTTTTCACATGTTAATTATTTATTTCTTTACAAAACCGGGAAAATAATATTTTTTAACATTTACCACTTGTTCACTTTTTCCTAAAATTATATTCATCCTTCCTTTTTAAGACCCCAATATTATTTTCTATGGTTTTTAAAAGAATATCATACTCCCATTATTCAAGTAATTTTTAGTTTTTTAAATCTTTTCAAAAGAATTTAATGTTTCAATTAAATTTATTGATATAAATAAATGAAGTATTACTTATTGTATAAGGTGTAAAATTTAAGAGTTTATTGATAAAATTGTAATAAAATATTTGTTTTATTCAGGTTATGGTGCTTGTGAATTATATATGATTATTTTCTCATCTGATACAACCCTAAAATGAATTAGGTAATGATATGTTCTCTAGAGGAGATATGTTGAAACTAATCAGGTATGCCATTCCATTGTAAGGGTTCTAGTATGGGTGATTATAATGATATTGTCTCACAATTCCTATATATTTTTTAATTATTTCTACTGGGTTTCATGGTAATTTTTTTATTTCGTGAGGTAATAAAATGGGGTTATGATTAAAGAATGGTTTATGAAATTTTAAAGTTGAATGATTTTTTTGAAAGAAAATGTTTGTGGGTTATATTTTTCTATAATGTTACTTTTATGATTATGATTTTTTTCATTGATTATAAAATATTATATAAAAATATTTGGGAAAATAACCTGATTTAATGATTTTATAAAGAATTATCTGATCTCAAATTTAATATATAAAATGGAAATTTTTATCTGTATTTTCATATTTTTTTAAAGTATAATGGATTTCCTTTATTTTCAAATACCTTGATTATATTTTTTTCTCAACTTACATTTTTAAATATTTTTCTCAAGTCTTAAGGATGTGTTGGAAATAATTATATTTCAATCATTCAACAATGGATAATCACCCTAAATGAATAAAATGTGTCATGAATGAAACCTCACTTTAAATATAAGAACTTAACTTTTAGGAAAAATGTATATTATATAGAAATGTACACTTTTTTATTTAATGACATTCTTAATTATCAAAAACTCTAAACCTAAAATATTTTGGGAATTTTATAAAGTACCATACATGGTATTAATATAAAATCATTGGATGTTTATGTTAGAAGTATTTAAATTTTAAAAAGTATACATTCATACTTTCCACTAATCCAATTCATTGAAATTATTCTAACTCAATATCACATGAACCATGTTAATCATTATCAATTCATAATTTATAGTTATAATAATTATATCATATAACCACTTTTTCAATTCACAATTTTCAACTCACTGTTCTTCCTCAATATATTTTTACAGTAAATTAAAATATCACCACTATAATATCCTCACAACCTCGGTAGAAATATATAGTAATTTTTTGTTGTTATAACTTATAAAAATAAATTAAAACAACACTATATATCTTATATACATATTTTAGTTTCCAAAACCACACCACCATGATTTAATAGAATAATAAAAAAGAATCTAATAACTATAATATAGTAATTTAATGATCCATTATCACCATCATCATATTAAAAATCAATACTTACCAGTATATTTTTATTATATTTTAATTTAATTCATCTAACTTTATTCATTTTAATAATTAAATGCTTTAATATTTATAATAATTTAGAAAATAATTCCATAAAATGAGAAATAAAATTTATCTTCTATTTAACTCACTAATTTATATTCATAAATTTATCATATAATATATATTCCTATAAACCAACTGAAATTATAATTTTACTCAAATATGATCATATAGATTTATTTTCAACATATATTAACATATTTATTGAATTAACCATTTCTTTTAACTCTTTAGAATTATTAATATTTGAATAATTATCCCGAAACAATATATGTTATAATTAAATAAAAATGAAGTGGTCCTAGATTTGAAAAAGATTATATTGTATTTTTTGTTCATATAAGGAATTCAATGTATGTGTGGAGAAGTTGGGTGATAGAATGTGTATCCCCCTCTTTAATTTAGCATGAAGGTGCTGGTGATATGTTGTGTTCAAAGGAGATCTTTGATTCTCTTAGTGGAAATAAAAATGGAGTCTCATATGCTGGAAATTTAATAAGTAGGGAACTGTTCCGACTTATGGATCTGGTTGGATAGCTTTGAGTAGTACCATATTACATCCAATGATTATTGAGCCAATACTCATATCTTGGACAAGAAATAATGTCGTTGAGTGCTATCTATATTAGTTCTTTAAGTGTACAAACATGAAGAGTGGGATAACCACTACACTTAGATTGGACATCTTGGATAACTGTGAAAAATAGAGTAAAATAGGTTCAATGTTTCAAGTAGAATATAGTTAAATGAGAGATCTAAATTCTAGATCCATGGAGAATCAATCCATGTAAAAATATTCTTGAAGGATACATCAATCTATGATGAAACATAACTGGATGAATTTTTTAGTTGAAAGAAATCCAAAGTAAAGTGTATGATATTGAAGAACTCAAAGAAGATAGTTTCTATTTTCTACAAAGTGCTTGGGAATCATGAATAATTGTTTGAAAAAATTTCATAAATTCACAATGTCATTTTAAAGTGTTTATGAGTTATTGAAAATGGATGGGGATAGAATAGTGGATATTAGTCCGAAATGAAACAATAAAGAAAAAATTCCTAAGTCTAGGTTTCACATATGTGAATAAAAACCTATGTGAATTCCAAGAACATAAGTGAATATATTTATCAAAATTCACTAAATATAAAAATATTGGAATATTTAATGTTAAATAGATAATAATTCAGTTACATATTTGAATGCCTCATGCATGGGGTTTAATGAAGTATCTGAACTTCTTGTAGATTTTTTTGATACATATTAGACGTTAGGAACTACAAACCAGAATAAAGGCTCACATAACCAAATACAAATATAGAGTTTCATGCTATGTAGCCAAACCAAAATATATAAATTTGGGGAATGTAAGTTAATTCATGGTGATTTAAGGAAATCCATCCTATAATCAAGTCTATATACGAAATTTTGATGTTTACATAACTAAATTTACCTTACAACCTTGTTGAAATATATTGAATTTATATAATATCTTATTCTATAGGGAAATTAAAATCTAACGATTCTCTTATTTTTAAATTGGAAATAAACATATCATTAATATTATTTAATCCATGATCTAATCCTAGTTTTTGGAAGAATATAGGAGAAGAACCACTGTATATAGTTCTTGATGTATAAAATAAATTTACCATATTTTCTTGAGTAATAATGATTACAAAATATTGAAACTCGACTATTATTTAAAGCTCAAACTAATTGTTATTTGAGTATATCTATATGAATATTAAGAAAAGTTTATATATTGTTTCTCTATAAATTTTGATGATTTAGCACTATACTATTTTCCTCAGAAGATTTCATGTTATAAGAAAGAGTTACATGTTGCATAAATGTGTGATGTATATTTTGATACATATGTGAATATTAGAAGTTCATATTTTGTTAAAGCTAACTGAGTAGGATGAGGATTCACTTATTATGTATATTTTGTGAATATTTTTTTCCATGATTTCAAAGTGAATATTCATTTATTAAGGGTATTATTAGAATACTCATTGTGTTTGAAAAGTGATCATAAGAAAATATGGGAACCCAAAATGTGTATTTTATATTGGTGAATTTATGATAGTAAGTGTTTTTTCTTCCAAAAAATACTAGTTAAGGTATTTATAAATTAATGATTTTATAATTTAAGATACTCATTCTTGTGATAAATTAAGGAAATTTAGAAATCAATAAAAGAGGAAGAAGAAGAAGCTAGAGTTGTTGCATAAATAATGTGAACCGAGAGAACATGAGATTTAAAAGAAGAACAAGGAGGAAAAAAAACCTACATTGAGGAATAATTATAAGAGTTTCATCCTATGGTACATCAAAATATCATCTTGGTATTAAAAAATAAGTGAGAAGAATAATATCCTGCAATAGCGATTATTACAGATGTTTGAAATAAGAAGATATCAAGGATGGATGATATGTATGTATTCTATTATTTATTAAATACAGTCAAGTCACTTAATAAAATAAATATATTATATATATCTAAGATCCTAGGAGATCATAATTTGAGTGAGACAAGTAGGTTAATATATTTAGTATAAATTATTTAAAGTTGAGTTGTGTGAGGGAACCAATTTTCATACATCTATGTTGAAGTGATTCAAGCATTAGAAGATACCTATGATAGGATAAGGAGATCTATTTTTTGGATGTTGTGGTATCATTTTTCATGTTAGAGATAAACTTTCAAGGAGGAGATGGAAATAAACACATCTATATTAATAGTGTGAATCTATAAAACCTGTGTGCCTCGGGAATGCAGATCACCTTGTGACTTGATGACTATAGTGTGAAGTTGTTGAGGAAGTCTAGTAAATATATATCAATTGAATTACTATGAGATGTCTGGAATTTTTTTGGTGTGAATCTAGATGATATAATATTAGTGAGACTTTGATATGTTATTTTTGTGGGAATTACCCTCAACTTGTAATTTGTGAAATTTTGTTATGGCATAAAATACTTGATTTGGGTGAATAACCAATCAAGATAGAGATTAAGTCATTGTATCTAACCTTCTAAAAATACTTGGGTTCTTGTGCCATTATTTACTATATTAACTGAGTGATTCTGTGTGACACAAGATTGAGGGGATATAGACTAAATATGTCTATGATATTAAATTGAAAATAATATAATTCATTATGTTTTTAAGTGGGTGCCGATTCACCCCTACATTCTCTATTGTCCATCGGTCCTCTTGGAATTCAATTGGTATTAGACAAATCATAAGATCACTTTAAAAAGATATGTATGAAGTGTAAATTTGAGACATTTAAAAAAGATTCAAATAATGAAATCTATCTTCATAGATAATGAAGTAGAAATGAGAGTTTCTACCTAAACATAGAAAAAAGGATGAAGAAAGGGAAAATGAATACAAAAAAGTTATTTAATAAGAAAGAAGAAACACCAGTAGATAAAGGTGACTATAATAGTGTGTGTTTATCAGTAAAATATACTATTTTTATTCCTCTAGTTTATCTAATTCAAGATATGAACTATTTTAAGAGATCAAAATATGTGAAGACTTCTACTATCCTGTTGATTATTTTCTGAAGAATATTCCCAATTATTTTATTTTATATATACTTTGTTTTATCAAGGATATTTTTTGGGAAGGAACTAATTCAAAGGATAATTAGTTGGCTAAGGAGGTTGGTATATAAAACACCATAACAAAACTATTGATATAAAATGATCAAACTAAAATAATTGTAAATGATTGATATTTTATATTAGTTGAGGAATTGAAAAGAGCAGCTTGTGAGAAGTATGTGTTTCATATTTCTATCACTAAATCATTCCATGCATTAAAAAATATGTCTATAAGTTCAATGAATGTTAAATAGGACCAGATAGATATGAAAGCCAAGTAAGTAAAAGATATGGAAAGTTCCTTGGTGGATGTAATAAATATTCTACAAGAAATGTTACAGAATACAAAAATTAATTGGGAAGTGAGGTTGAGATATCTTTGTATGATGATCAGTTTATCATCAAAATGAATTATGTTGAGTTGAAAGTCAAGCTAAAAAATTTGAAAGCGGAAAATTTTGAAACAACCTAATAAATTGAGAAATGATATAAGACTATACATTATCTTTAAGAGTGTCTGGAATCAATGGATTCTTATAATAATGGATCAATGAACATGATATCATGTAGAGAATCTTCCACCTCTATCTCGTGGAAAAATAAAACCCATAGTGTAGATAATTTCACTTACACTAAATAATGTATACATGTAAGTACTTTATAAAAGAAAAAAACTATATAAAAATGGAAGGAAAAAAATTCTAGGAAATCCACTAATATGTCAAGGATAGAGGTGTTCAAGTATAAGTGAAACCGTTCCCTAAGAATATCCCAAGACATGGGGTTCCAATAAAAAAAAAGTAAGTATGTCATGTAAATACCCTTTATCTAAACTAAAAAGAACAAGAATTATCAGTAGGGTTTTTTTCTAGAGTTTTGGAAACAGATCAATTTTTATAGAATATTATGTTAGTTGGTACAAGTTCTTGGAGGCTTGAGAAAATGGGGATAAAAGATGATTAAAGAAAACAACTTATTATAATGAAAAAAAATAGAATGGGAAGAATGTGTAATCAAGGAGAAATTTCACTCATTGATTAATTTTAATTAATTGTGTAAGATTGGTGGTAATTGTTATGAATATTTCTGGTATAATAGTTTTAGGTATCATCCACTTACTTTAGAAAATAGAGAACCACCATAGGTGGAGAAACTGGTTAAGAAATAATGTGTTTCTTCATTATGTTCAAAATATATGAAAGAAAAATCAGTCAATAAGGAAATGATAAATGTAAACTAGGAGGTTCAACCTAAAGATAAGGATAATTTATATTGTGGTAAGAGAGTCCTCACCATTAATATTTTTAAAAACCCATGAATCTTAGGAAATATAGCATAAAATTGAAAAGGAAAAGGGAACCAATTATAGAGAGAGATACCTAACTTGGTATGGATTTTAACTATAGTAACCATGTTTTCCATTTAAATTTTTTAAAAATATTAAGAAACTTTTTAGAGACATTCATTAATATAGTGTGAGATTATGAGGCCCAGTGATATCGGAATTGATATTTCAAGAATATTAAATATATTAATATCACACAAATGTAGTTTTCTTGATAAATTGTAATAAATCCAAAATTGAGTGTTGGATCAGAAATACGAGGGCAAAGATAAGTCCTAAATGTTGGTTTTACCCTAGGCATGACCTAAACATGGTAGGAATTAGATGTTCAACTAAGGTTTTCATTGGTAGTCTGATTAAATGAATTAAATTCATGAAATAATTTATTTTATTTTTAAATTTCAAATGGACCTAACATACTCCATTTAAATTATGTGACATAGTTTCACTGGGGATAACTGCATAACCCTAGGAGGTCTCATATGGAGGGATTCATATTTCTTCATTTGAAGATCACATAAAAGGATGATGAGTGATCCGATTGAGTTTGATCAATAGGCAAAAAATGCATTGGGATCACACGATCGTTAGTGAAAGCGTTCTTCACCAATTATTATTCCAAATCAAAATAGTTCCAGCCAATTTTTTCACCATTTGTATTAAAATATTGAGCATGTATTTATTATATACATTTGATATATGTTTACCTACCATTCACAAGAGCCCATTTCTGAAATATATTGTTTTATTCAATTTATTTTTTTATTCCATAATCTCACCCTGATATCATTTCTTTAAAATCATTGGCCAAGAATTTATGAACAAGTATTTTTTATCATTGTTTGTTATTATTATTTTCCCCCATCATTGTTTTTGTTCTTCACCATTTCCCTATGATTCCGTATTCTGACACTGCTATGGTTGGTTAGAGCGTAATAGAATTCCAAGATTCATGGATCTTGAGTGAACGACCTTTGGGATGGAAATTTATGGATTAATCAGAATTTGTTTCAGGATATGAATGATGGTTTTTATAAACCAGGGATCCAAGATGATGATTGGTGATTGGTAGCACACTAGATTTACAATAAACTACAATGGGTTATTAGAATCCATTTTTTATCCACCAAAGGCTTATAAATGAAATCTGAAGGGGACCCCAATAATTTTAGGTGGTAAATTGGCATGATTCACATCAAGGATGATGGATTTAGAGAACATGAGATGATTCTTGTGTTTTTTGTGAAGAAATAAACTACACAACATGTCTTTTAAGAACACACGTCGTGTATCTACACCCAACTATAGAAGATAGGGTTTTGGGGAAGATAATGGTCACATGCTATGTGGGTGGGCCCACACACCATGTGACCCTCCTTGGGTAGTGAGGTTGTGTGTTAGTTGGCACATACCCAGGACCTTATGTGGGAGGAAGTGATATGTACTCTAGTAGTACACAAGCAAAGGTCATTACCCAGGAATGACTAACTACATATCTAGGTATAAAAGCTTGGGTTTTATACATCGGCGTGAACATTATGATATGAGTATTCCTTCAGTGTTTGAGACACACCATGTGTGATCCATACAGGCCAAGTACTACGACATGATTCTAATCCATTTGCAGAGGAGAACATGACCAGTCAAAGAGGTGGGGTCACGTGCTATGTGGACTCCCAAACACACTTCGTATTTCCTCTATCTATTTCTTTCTATCAAATCTTCATTATTTGGACATGGATTTAGGCCTGTGATTAGTGTATCATGAATAAATTTCCACACAGAACATGATGGTGGCCTTCTTTGTGGATGAAAATATATGATGCAATGTTATAAAATTATGAATCTTCTTTCGGTGATTTTTAATGATGGTAGTGTCCAAGTTTGATTATTAGAGTGTTATTGGGGTTAGTAATCCCCTGTTTCACCTAGGCATGAGTTCACCATATTCTTTACATCAATGCTACAGGGGTTAGTACTATCTTATCATATTAGGGTGCATGTTGCCTAAATTCATTATGCAAGTGGATTTAATACTCCTATTACTATTATAAGGCATAGGATATATACATAAGCAGTAATAATCCCCCATATTTGAGATTGGGAAATGTGTGAGTCCTCTACAAGAGTTTTGGTTCCATCAGATTTGAAGCATATTTGTGAGGAGTGGACCCCTCCACTAATATTATTATAAGGTTACAAGAGATACATTTATTATAGTTGTGGCTACCTCATCTATAGTTCATAGTTATAAAGAGAAATACCATCCTCATGGTTTCTTATGTGGTTCTTCCTGAGGCTAGGTATCAGAGATGTAACCTGGATCTATGGGTAGAAACATCAACTTTGGTTGGGCTGTGAGATGGAGATCCTCTTTCTCTATCATATGTGTTTCTTTATGAGTGT
The DNA here is from genome assembly GCA_963277665.1 of Viscum album. Taxonomy (NCBI): domain Eukaryota; kingdom Viridiplantae; phylum Streptophyta; class Magnoliopsida; order Santalales; family Viscaceae; genus Viscum; species Viscum album. The sequence goes on from OY728159.1 coordinate 354,070,094, forward strand.
ATATATACATATATATCTGTGTATGTGTGTGTATTTGATGGGTTTATTTTCCCTACTAATTTTGATTGGGATGACTACTGTTGTATATCTCAATCACCCCCTTTTAGTTTTTGGGGAATCCTATTGGGAATGCATACACTCACCTCTGCTTGGTGTTTTCCTGAACATTTCATGTCTTATGCAGATGAAAGATAGATCAACAAGGATTATTTTGGAATATAGTGATAATTGGTTACATTGACCATGTACGGTGGTTGGTCTTGGAGATCAAGAGGTGGGATCTCTCATATTTCATCATTTACATATTTTTATATGTTGGGAATTCATTTTTATTTGGTCATGTATCTTTCCCCAATAAAAATTAGTTGTATTTCATTTTAATATGATGTTTTTCCTATATTTTAATACATTTATAGTTTATCTCATGATTTTATAGTTTTACTTTATTTTCATATGCAATATTGCATTAATATGATTGGGTGTGTTCATATATATTTATTAAAAAAGGTCCTCCAATTATATTTATTCTTTATTGATTTTTAACCCCATACCCTAGCCTATTGGAGGTGGTCCTGAGGTTTTGGTAGCTTAACCTTCCGCATGATCAGTGGGCCCCACTGGGTTGGGTCGTTACAGAGCGGTATCAGAGGTGGTTCCTCCACAATATGGTTTTTTCTATTTTACCCTTTTGAGTATTGGTCGGGAACCGAGGGAAACTATGTTGGAGTGTATTGAGTGTGGATTTCAGGCCAGATAAAGCAATTTTGGTGTGGAGGCTAATGTATCCCTACACCCAAAATCTGACTTCCTTCTTGTTGACTCAGAATACTAAGAAATTATTTTCATAGAACATTGATACATGAATTATATAGGATTGAGTCATTTAGATATACATTTTAATTAAATTACACATATATATACACCTAAATATTCTCATATGATCATGGTACATCTTGATTACTTTTAGGATTCATCGACAAAGAAAAATAGTTAGGTTACTGATTCAGGATCGTAACAATAATATGACGAGTGATGAGGTATCAGTTCATGTTATATCCCATGATGTGCTTCCTCTAGGTGGGAAAGTAGTGATAGACCACACTAGTCATGAAACAGTTAGTACCATCATTTTAGTATGGGGATACACATAGTCTTAATACAATCTGTGTGATCCAGAAATAGAGACTGTTGAGGTTCTGTGGCGAGCTAGATCCCACGGAAACTGAGGAATGAATTGTGTTAGTAGTTCAAGTCATCATGTAAGTTCAAACCCTTAATGATGATATGGATTCACTGGAATATAATCTTTTCCATGAATATATTGGGCATTGGTGTAGTTTTATCATGCTGACCCATGATGAGATGACTCTCTCATGGTCCTACTTCCACTAACTATTTCGTGAGGAGTTTTACCAATTATTCTTTGGATCAGTTCAGAATCAAGATATTCTGAATATATAGTAGGGTATCATGATATTTATTGATTATGTTATGAAGATTATTAATATTACATGGTAGTCCCTAAATATTTTACATGTCGACTTATTCCATGTGAGAAAGTTCAAGAAGGATATCAAAAGATACATGTGTGCCAGTGTGGTTTTCTTATGCCAACCCACTTATGATGGTGTACTAGAGCGGGAACTAGTGACTGAGAGATTACTAAAAGAGGGGAACCAGGTGGTTGGAGTAGGTAGTGGGCATCCTATGGATGAGTTTTTTACAATAGGTAGCAGGTGTTAGATTTTGAGATCCCAGAGGAGGACACATACACATTCTCATACTCAAACATGAGGATATGTGGATGAGGGATAACTCAGAGGATCAATTAATCCAAAAGAGGGTGATGATATTATAGTGATGTATTAGGTCACCTATCTCATGGTATCTCGACCCATCGTGCATAGTAGGACATAAAAACATTGTATGGATTTCTACAGAAGAGGATCCACCATGATTAAGGCTCTATTTGACTTGGCTAGGGAGGCCTTTAGGGAGGCGATGCTAGTAGAGGATATGGAGTAGACCTTTAGGGATGAGAAGTTAGTAGATCATGATATTATTATCTCATACCACCCCCACCAACACTAGGTGTCCCACATTTGGTTCGGGGAGCTAGTGGTCGGGGCTATAAGTAGCTACAAGCCATGTTGGGCAATGACCCAGCTATACATGAGATGATATGATTGTAGAGACCCGAAGCTTGACGTACATGGAAATTACATTACTTTTTCGGAATAATTAATATATAAAAAAAACAAACACACAAGGACCGTGATAGTTTAGTGTCTTTGGAAACTCAGAATATAAACTTCTAATCATGTTGAAATATCTTCAACAACTCCCATAACGATCTTCCCCTTTTTGTTTCCTTACATAAAACTTTTCTTTACTTCCTGTGGAAAATAAAACATAAAAAGGGTGAGTTCAAATTCTCAGTAAGGGAAAACATAGATTACATAAAACAATCAATAAACATTTGGAATCAAAAACTTGAACATGAAATTTAAACATCAAAATCTTGAGCAAAGACATAAATCGTGGAATTACGTAAGGTATATATCATAATAGAACATCAACCATGATAAAATGGTAATAAAACATGTAATTGTGGCAACCATTCAGAACATTTCATGATTTACATAGTATCCAAGGCATTGTTTCCAAGACCATCTTAGTGGACAAAGTCCCTTTCTAAATCAAGTTCTCTCTTCATTTCAGTCCTGTAACACTAAACCGGATTGACTTACCGTTCCAGCCATGTCTATCTGATGAGATATAAATCTTTACCCAATTCATTGGAGGGAGATATAGGTCCCACCCATCTCATAGTGAAATCATTCTTAATTTTTCCACAAAATAAACTTAAAACATTCATCATAACCCAAAGAATAAAATGGGTTTCATAAACTTCATCCCATCATTTCATAATCCATATAAAAAAAATGGAAATTTCATCATAAGAAAAGTGAACCATGTAAATCATAGATACATTAAACTTGAAACATACACATATCAAATAATGTCATCTTAGATGGAAAATGGTTTTGATAAAACATTTGAAATGAATTCTTGAGGAAAATATCATTTCTTCGTCAAAATCATTTTCTTTTCAAAAAATGACATCACTTTTAAAATAAATGTATTTTGTTGAAAATAGTCATAAAATAATTTAGAGCAAGCTTCATGAAAATGTGGCGTAATGAAACTATAGAAATCCATTCGCGCCATATAAGTTAAAAATAACATTCCCCTCATACTTTTGTCGGAAAAGTCAAAAAAGTACCTCGTAACGTAAACAAAAGAAAGATTTCTTACATACCATGTAGTAAAAGTCAAAAATGGGTAAAAAGGACATGAAACATACATGAAAACACTTTTATAAAACATGGACATGGATGATATAAAAACCCCTGTAAATACATACGAATAAGCAATCCTGGATAAAAATGAGATTTGCAAAATTATCCCTTACCTTATGTCCGATATGCTTCGTATGTATCTGAAACTCCTGTATAATGATTTAAATAATGTCATTGACTTATTACAGAATCATATTCATTGTTATGATATCATATATGGTTCACTTATGACTTTATATTACCCGTTCTTTTTTAAATTCCATGTTAAAGAGCGTTTTGGGTAAAATCGTTTCATTTATCGTATGTGTTTCGACTCGTCGTTCTTGATATTATTACTTATATACTGATTTAAATAATTCCAGAATGTAAAACATGATTTATATATAATATATATTCATTATATACATATATATTATATATCGATAAAAGGAATGAAATACACCATTCATGGTGACGGTAGGCCGTACGTACGCATGAACGATGTTTTCGTTTCCTTATTGAATTGAATGGAAATGAGTATATGAAATACATATATATATATATACATAAATACAGTATCATTATTATGTCATATATTTCATTATTATTCATTATATATACTTTATAATTATTCTTGAATTGTTAATCATGGAAAATGAATCCCATCGCGTTCGTGGAGATGGTAGTCCGTACGTACGCACGAGCGATGATATCATTCCCATGATTGTGGAAATGTGTTGGAGTGTATGTATAATATTTCATAATAAATATCACTTTAAAATAATCATATATAGTTATTTATTTACACCATTATACCCATCCATGTAAGCTGGTGGTGGAAAAAACAGATTACACCACAGCGTCGAGACGGTATTCCGTACGTACGCACGCGTGGTGATTTCATTTTCCGTAGGATGGATAGATGGTGAAATAGGGTTGTTTCATAATTATAATAACATATCAGTATATGAGTGATACTGATATTATTACATCATAATGAAACAACTAAAGAAGAAGAAGAAGTGGAAGAAGAAATAAAGTTGAAAGAATCTGTAACAGACATTACCTCTTCTTTGAAGCGCCTTTTTGAAACCTACGCTTAGGGCACTAATATTGGTCTTTGGAGAAGACCAGAACCTCTAGGATGTTTATAGGGAAGTGTAGAAGAGAAATTGGCAGGGTTTGTCCGAGCTTTAAGGCTCAAAGTGGTGTGAGGAAGAGAGGGAGGAGGTGCCCTTTTATAAGGGAGGAGAGGGTCATCTTTGGAAAAAGAAAAATATTATTTTATTATAAAGTCATATTCAGTTTTAAATAGCTCAAAATTGATTTATTTAGAAGATAAGGTGGGTCTGGGTCTAAATACTCTCATCCAATATAATTTATACAAGTTTAGGTTCCTATTTTAACCTTATCATTTAGATTTAACTTTAAGTTAGATAATTTTACTTTTACCGTGTCTTTTTGTGTTCTTACACTATAAGGTTAATAAACTTACTATAACAAGCCAAACGAACCCCAGGTTGTTTATTATTAATATATATAACCTTATATAAGTCATTTGGACCAAACCTAGAATTTTAGGAATATAATAATAATTAATAATATAATATTTGTTTTAAAAACTATTTTATGTCAATTTTGACACTATTTGGTAATTGATTTTTGTGTAAATCATAACAGAATTATTAGTTCAAAACAAGTTAATTAAATCAACACTAACATGTAATATTAACATATAAATGTTTTGGAATTCATAAAAAGTCTCAAATTACATTTATTTGGGTATTTACAACATCTATTATATCAATATTTCATTAATAAGATAATTACTGTATTATAATTGTGTCATAAATAAATTAAATTATTTAAAGTCTAAAAATTACAAATAAAATATCATTATGTGGGAAATCATTTTATATTTATAATGAATATTTATAGTCGAATTTATCTTATTTATAACCCAATATTAAAAATGATTTACTTATTAAACATTGATTTTAAAAATTTTAACCCCTCTTTAAATAAATTAATAATAAATGTCCTAATCTAATCCAAGTGGGCCTAAATGGTCATATTTTATTCCTAAGGTTGTTTTTGGGCGAATACAACTTATATAAAAGAATTAGGGCATGTTTTTGGGTAATAATAATATCATTTTTACCCTTAATTACCCTATTTACTTTTAACCGTGGTAAATAAAAGTAAAAAGTTACTATTCAACAAAAATTATTTTCATCTCATTGAACCAAATTTTACTTATTGACATCAATTTTGTCCCTCTGGTTTTTGAAATTCCATTCACAAAAGCGGTAAAATTAAGTTTTATGTAAATTTGCAAAATCTCCTAGGAGGTGGGTAAAAGACGGTCAAACGTTTAATAAAATTTTTATATATCTAAAATTATTAAAAAATAACTCCAATGAATTACATTGAACTTATATATGTATTATGTATCAATTTTAACCTAAAATAAATTTAAATAAAATAAATAATTATTTAAAGAAAAGGTCGGGTTTTAAATAGTAACTCAACGTTTTCACTATTCATCAAAAATTGAAAGTTTTCAGAAAAATACCAAAATTTCGCCCTAGGATAATTTTGATATTCCGAATCAAAAAATGAAGTCCATTTTCAAAAATAAAATTTATAAAATATCAAAAAGTCGGCATTACTATTCATAACAGCCAGTTTTAATAATATTTTAATAGCATATCGTTGTTTAGCGAAACTCGGTATTGCGTACAACACACGCTATCGTGGAAGGTCGCGCTTGCTTGTAATGCAAGCCAAGTCAAGGATGCATGTTGTGAAAGCTCCTTTTGGTGTAGCGTACAACACAAGACATTAATGAAATTAAAAAGAATATTTTTCATAAAATATTGGGGTGTTACATTCTACCCCCCTTAAAATGATTTTTGCCATCGAAATTCTTCAGGTTTATGAATGGTTTACTATTCAAAAGTTTCTTTAATAGAAACCAACATTGTAAAAAGTAATACCAAAACTTTTCTTAAAAAACTAACATATGAAACGTAACAGTTACCCAAATTAACTAATCAATAGGTTTCCACATAGGAGAACATAAGTGAAAATATGGATATGGAAGAGAAATCTAACCATCATGTTCTGATGGAGAGTGGTAGAAAACATGGCTATGAAAAATCCAACAATCACAAATCCATATATTTGTGATGATCTAGGGTACCATCTGATTCATCGGATATAAGGGCACTAGGACAACATTTTTGGTTTTCAAGATCATTTCCCTAAAGTTGAAGAATTCGAATTAAAATAAATACTTACTTTATTTTGGTACAATCTCACTATTGTTCGTGCTTTGAACAGTTTACACTTCATCTCTTAAAGAAATGAAGTTGAGTTTGTTATTCATGAAGTGTTAATAGATCATGTGATAGAATGATGGGTCATTCCATCTGTTTCAAACATAATGTCTGCAAAAGTTATCAAATATACATAAGTCCATCTATGGTGAGGTTAATCGTATACGATTCCAAAAAATGAACTTATAATTCTTATATCATACCGCATAATAAAATAAAACTAGTTTCTACTAACCAGGGACTTCCTGTAGGCCAGTGGTAGGAGATAAAGTCCAGTCGCACTTCGGTTATGGGTTCGATTCCTACAGCCTTGTCCGACGCGATGGGCTGCCATCCATCCTGTAGGTTGTCCTTTTTCTAAAATTATATTACTATAATATCCTGTCAATAATACTAACTTATGTCCAATATAATCCATTCCAATCTTTAGGCTTATCTAAAATACTTCGGTCCAAGCTCATAGTATAAAGAAAATGATTACTTGAAATGTCACACAACAATCACGTGAATTCCATCATTTATCCCCCATATATCATAAGATATATCTTGTTGGTCAAATTACAAACATATGAATACCTTAATCATGTATTCTATTGAAGAATGAATACCCATTGAACCTTAGTGAAAACATGAATGCAGTTAAAAGTTAACACTTTCCACATACCAAAATCCTCAAAATTATTTATACTCAAACCATGATATCACTTAATCCTTATATCAATCATGAGCCCATGAATGCAATCAAACATCTCATTATCTTATTATCCCTTCATTATGAACATATCATCTACTTACCAAAATTTCTTAATCACTTTCCATGGTTACCGGTACCATAAAATTATTGAAAACCACAATAGACCAATACATAATTATTCCAATATTCCACGATACTATATACAACAGTATTTTGGAATCCCATTACATAAACACTTAATCATTCCACCACATCGTTTTCATATTCAACATCGCTAAAAGTGATCGCATGTGACTTCCCTTGGTCCTTTGGCTTAAGTGGTTTCTCATGTCGAGCATCATTAACCCTTGGATTAGGGCATTGATTAGCATAATGCCCCATTTCATTGCACTAGAAGCATTGAAGTGTTGTTGGTGTGTTCTCTGTAGTCTTTTATTTATTCACACAATTAGAAACCCTTTTTCCATTACAATGACACTCAGATACTTGATGACCTTCTTTTCCACACTTAAAACATTTTCTAGTCCCTTTAAGACAATCTCCACCATGCTTTTTTCCACACTTTGAGCATAAGGAAACATTCATTTTCTTTTCACCATTATTCTGAGATTTCTCCTTGAACTCCATCTTTCGTTTATTGTCAAATCCATGAGATGGATACGTAACACCAACTTCCATTTATACCTTGATAGCACAACTTACAATTTCTTCATAGCTATTGAAGTCTCTTTTATCTAATTCCCTTCAAAGATTTGGTTTTAAGCCACTGAGTAATCGATCAATTTTACTTTCAGGTTGGATAATAAAGCCAGATGCATACCTTGCAAGCCTCGTAAAATTCGTTTCGTATATACCAACAGATTCATCATCCTTTTGCTTTAGTTCAAGAAACTCCTTCGTCATCTTTGTTCGAAAAAATACGAGGGAAGTACTTATTGAAAAATAAGTTCTTGAACTCGTCCCATTCCATGGACTCAATTTCATCTCTTGGCCTTGTATTCTTGATAAGATTCCACCATTGATCAGCTTCACCTTCCAAACGATATACTGCTATGATGACTTTATCATGTTCACAACATTGAAGAACTGAAAATAACTTTTTAGTGGTACTAATCCATTGTTCAACAAAAAGTGGATCAAAAGACCCACTGAAAGAAGGTGGACGTTGCCTCATGAAGGAATCAATAGAATATTCTTCCCTTATCTGCTCATTTGGAAGTAAAGAATGATTCATAGCTTATGTAAGTATAGCAATAAGATTTTTCACTCCATCTCCCATAAAATTTGTTTGTTCAGGAGGACAATCATTGCATTGTCCATTACATTGATCAACACGGTTCCTTCGGGTACCATCTATCATCTAAAAACCAAAAAGAATAGTGTGAGAGGAAAAAATCATGCTAGGGAAAACAACATAATAAAGGGGGAGTACCTTCAATATATAACATCTTAGGTTAAATTCTAATATCATTACCATAGTTCTATGAATATATCCTATACGCATACTTATCCTTAGGGACATCCCTAGACATACCTTAGAAATATCTCTAGAGATCTCTCTAACATTTTCACATCCTAGTTTCCAAAGGTTGACTAAACCTTTCCTCTGATACCAACTGTAGATACCCGAAGCTTGATGTAAATGGACATTACATTACTTTTTCGGAATACTTAATACATAAGAAAAATAGACACACAAGGACTGTAATAGTTTAGTGTCTTTGGAAACTCGGAATATAAACTTCTAATCATGTTGGAATATCTTCAAAAACTCCCATAACAATCTTCCCCTTTTTGTTTCCTTACCTAAAACCATTCTTTACTTCCTGGGGAAAATAAAACATAAAAAGGGTGAGCTCAAATGCTCAGTAAGGGCAAACATAGATTACATAAAACAATCAATAAACATTTGGAAGCGAAAACTTGAACATGAAATTTAAACATCAAAATCTTAAGCAAAGACATTAATTGTGGAAGTACGTAAGGAATATATCATAACAGAAAATCAACCATGATAAAATGGGAATAAAACATGTAATTGTGGCAACCATTCAGCACATGTCATGATTTCCATAGTAGCCAAGGCATTGCTACCAAGACCATCTTAGTGGACAAAGTCCCTTTCGGAATCGAGTTTGCTCCTCGTTTCAGTCTTGTAACACTGAATCAGATTAACTTACTGTTCCAGCCATGTCTGTCTCATGAGATATAAATATTTACCCAATGCATTGGATGGAGATATAGGTCCCACCCATCTCATAGTGAAATCATTCTTACTTGTGCCACAAAATAAACTTAAAACATTCATCATAACCCAAAGAATAAAATGGGTTTCATAAACATTATCCCATCATTTCATAATCCATATAAAACAAATGGACATTTCATCATAAGAAAAGTGAACCATGTAAATCATAGAGACATTAAACTTGAAACATACACATATCAAATAATGTCATCTTAGATGGAAAATGGTTTTGATAAAACATTTTAAATGAATTCTTGAGGAAAATATCCTTTCTTCGTCAAAATAATTTTATTTTCAAAAAATTCCATGCACTTTTAAAATAAATGTATTTTGTTGAAAATAGTCTTAAAATAATGTAGAGTATGATTCATGAAAATGAGGCGTTATGAAACCGTAAAAAACCATTCACGCCGTATAAGTTAAAAATAACATTCCCCTCGTACTTTTGTCAGAAAAGTCAAAAAACTACCTCGTAATGTAAACAAAAGAAAGATTCATTACATACCATGTAGTAAAAGTCAAAAATGGGTAAAAATGAATTTAAACATTAAAGAAAACACTTTTATAAAACATGGACATGGATGATATAAATAACCCCAGCAAATACTTACGAATAAGCAATCTTAGATAAAAATGAGATTTGCAAAATTTTCCCATACCTTATGTCCGATATGCTTCGTATGTATCTGAACATCTTGTATAATGATTTAAATATTTTAATTGACTTATTACAGAATCATATTCATTGTTATGATATCATATATGGTTCAATTATGACTTTATATTACCCGTTCTTTTGTATATTCCATGTTAAAGAGCGTTTTGGGTAAAATTGTTTCTTTTATCGTATGTGTTTCGACTCGTCGTTCTTGATATTATTACTTATATATTGATTTAAATAATTCCAGAATGTAAAACATGATTTATATATAATATATATTCATTATATACATATATATTATAGATCGATAAAAGGAATGAAATACACCGTTCATGGAGACGGTAGGCCGTACGTACGCATGAACACTGTTTTCGTTTCCTTATTGAATTGAATGGAATTGAGTATATGACATACATATATATATACATAAATCCAGTAGAATTATTATCTCATTTATTTCATTATTATTCATTATATATACTTTATAATCCTTCTTGAATTGTTAATCATGGAAAATGAAACTCATCGCGTTTGTGGAGACGATAGTCCGTACGTACGCACAAGTGATGATATCATTCCCATGATTGTGGAATTGTGTTGGAGTGTATGTATACTATTTCAGAATAAATATCACTTTACAATAATAATATATATTTATTTATTTACACCATTTTACCCATACATGTAAGGTGGTGGTGGAAAAACAGATTACACCACAGCGTGGAGACGATATTTCGTACGTACGCACGCGTGGTGATTTCATTTTCTGTATGATGGATAGATGGTGAAATAGGGTTTTTTTCATAATTATAATAAAATATAAGTATATGAGTGATACTGATGTTATTAATTCATAATGAAACAACTAAAGAAGAAGAAGTGGAAGAAGAAATAAAGTTGAAAGAATCGGTAACGGACATTACCTCTTCTTCGAAGTGACTTTTTGAAACCTCCTCTTAGGGCACTAATATTTGTCCTTGGAGAAGACCATAACCTCTAGGATGTTTCTATGGAAGTGTAGAGGAGAAATGTTGAGGGTTTGGACGAGATTTAAGGCTCAAAGTGGTGTGAGTAGGAGAGGGAGGAGGTGCCTTTTTATAAGGGAGGAGAGGGGCACCTTTCGAAAAACTAAAAATATTATTTTATTATAAAGTCATATTCGGTTTTAAAAATCTCCAAATTGATTTATTTCGAATATAAGGTAGGGATGGGTCGAAATCCACTCATCCAATAGAGTTTAGACAAGTTTAGGTTCCTATTTTATACTTATAATTTAGATTTAACTTTAAGTTAGATAATTTTACTTTTACCGTGTCTTTTTGTGTTCTTACACTATAAGGTTAATAAACTTACTATAACAAGAAAAACGAATGCCAAGTTGTTTATTATTAATATATATAACCTTATCTTAGTCATTTATCCGATCCTTAGATTTTTAGGAATATAATAACAATTAATAATATAATATTTGTTTTAAAAAATATTTTATGTCAATTTTGACACTGTTTGGTAATTGATTTTTGTGAAAATCATAACAGAATGATTAGTTCTAAAAAAGTTAATTAAATCAACACTAACATGTCATATTAACATATAAAAGTTTTTGAATTCATATAAAGTCTCAAATTATATTTATTTGGGTATTTATAACATCAATTATGTAAATATTTCATTAATAAGAAAATTACTGCATCATCATTGTGTCATAAATAACATAAATTATTTAAAGTCTAAAAATTACAACTAAAATATAATTATGTAGGAAATAGTTTTATATTTCTAATTAATATTTATAGTCGAATTTATCTTATGTATAACCCTATATTAAAAATGATTTACTTATTAAACATTGATTTTAACTATTTTAACCCTTCTTGAAATAAATTAATAATAAATGTCCTAATCTAATCCAAGTGGGCCTAAATGGTCATATTTTATTCCTAAGGTTGTTTTTGGTCGAATTAAACTTATCTGATAGAATTATGACATGTGTTAGGGTAATAATAATATCATTTTTACCCTTAATTACCCTATTTACTTTTAACCGTGGTAAATAAAAGTAAAAAGTTACTATTCACCAACAATTATTTTCATCTCATTGAACCACATTTTAAGTACTGAAATCAACCGTGTCTCTCAGGTTTGTGAAATTCAATTCACAAAATCAGTAAAATTAAGTTTTATGTAAATTTGAAATTCTCCTAGGAGGTGGGTAAAAGACGGTCAAAAGTTCAATAAAATTTTTATATATCTAAAATTATAAAAAAATGACTCCAATGAATTAAATTGAACTTATATAGGTATTATGTATCAATTTTTACCTAAAACAAATTTAAATAAAATAAATAATTATTTAAATAAAAATTCAGGATTTAAATAGTAACTCAGTGTTTTCACTATTCATCAAAAATTGAATGTTTTCTGAAAAATACCAAAATTTAACCCTAGGATAATTTCGATATTCCGAATCCAAAAATTAAGTCCATTTTCAAATATGAAATTTATAAAATTTCAAAAAGTCAGTATTACTATTCATAACGGCTAGTTTTAATAATATTTTAATAGCATATCGTTGTTTAGAAAAACTCGGTATTGCGTACAACACACACTATCGTGGAAGGTCGTGCTTATGTGTAATGAAAGACAAGTTAGGGATGCATGTTGTGAAAGATCCTTTTGGTGTGGCGTACAATACAAGACATTAATGAAATTAAAAAGAATGTTTTTCGTAAAATCAAGGGGTGTTAAAATGATGTTCGATCTAGGATAATTCTAATATTTCATCCATACTAGTAGATAGAGTTGTGAGCCATTACTTCATATCCTTATTCTTGGTGTGAGAGATGGAGCTTCCAGTAGAGAATTTAGTCTAATAGTAATGGATAATGGTTTTGACTAGGTGTGATTCTTCAATATCACTTATGTTCCAGCAGTGTGAGATATCATTTGGTAGGGAGGGTTTCATGTGTGATATCTCAGTCATCATGATGAATCCTTATGAATTAATATTGGGTATGAACTATTTGTCCATAGTTTTATACTGAATTGACTATCATCATAGGTTCTCTGGATGTCATCAGATAGATATGATGAGATTATTCTTTATAGGTGAGAGTGATATCATGGCTATGCAAGTAGGTCTTGTGAGTAGGAGGCTTTATCACATCACTCATCAGTTGGAAATTTTATCTCGTGGCCCGATGACCTTTTCAAGCATTTAGATTTATTTGGTAGTGGATGACATGATGGATGTATTTCTTAGTGATGTTTCATGACTATCACTAAGGCATGAGATGGAATTATACATTGAGTTTCTCCCTGGGATTGTATCTATATCTTCTTCTGAATATCTGATGGTCCCTACTGAGTTCTTAGGTCTAATGGTGAAATTTGGAGCTTCAATAGAAGGGTTTTGTCAAAACCAGTGTGTCCCCCTGGGAAGCTATGATTTTGTTTTTGAGAAAGGAAGGCACATGCTTGTAGATTTGTGTTGATTATCATCAGCTGAAGCAGACAATGAAAATGAAAAAGTACCTCTTATCAGGGATTGGTATTCTATTTGATTAGTTTTGAGGTGAGTGTTTTTTCTTGAAGATTGATATGAGGTCCGACTACCACCTTATGAGGGTTCCTGGGGTTTGTATTTTGAAGTGGCCTTCCAATATTTTTCTTGACACTATAAGTTCTTGGTGATTCCTTTCTGTGTGAAGAATGTACCAACTGTGTTTATAGGTTTAATGAACTAGATCTTCCATCCATACATGGAATTTTTTTGGTTTTCTTCAATGATGGAATAATAATCTACTTTTCATATTAGGAGGAGAATGAAGATCACTAGATGATGGTCATAGATTTTCTTTGGGAGAACCAAATTTATGGTAAGCTCTCGAAGTTTGAGTTATGGAACCAACAGGTTTAAATTTTAGGGAATTGCATTTTTGAGAATGGATTAGCAACATTCCTAGATAATATTGATATAGTTCTTTCTAGGTATCCGTCTAAGATCATGTCATAGGTGTAAGGATTTTTTTTGTCTCGGTAGGGTACTATATGAGGTTTTCAATAGACTTATAAAAGATTTTAGCCATAGTTACCACCATTATATGGAAACAGAATCCATTTAAATAGACCAAGTAGTGCCAAAAATCCTTTTAGGAGTTGATGATGAGGATGAAGAGTCCAAATGTTTTGAGAATACATGAGGATGTAATTGAGTATGTGGTGTATTTTCATTCCTCTAGAGACAGGATTAGTTAAGAATTAATGTAGAGGAATGTAGTGATCATATATGGGTTTAGGTATTTGATACCCCATGATTAGTACTATGTGAATCCTGGCCTGGAATTAGCAGTGGTGTTCTTTTCTCTAAATATGTGGAGGAACTATCATATGGTAGGGCACTTTGTTATTTACTTAGACCATCATGTTCTCAGGTATATCTTAATATAGAGAGATTTGAACATGAGACTGATTCTAAGGTTGAAGTTACTATAGTAATATGAATTCAAGATAGTCCATACTAATGGTAAGAGAAACATAGTGACATATTACCTTAGTAAGAAGTCCCATTTTTATTTGGTGGAGGAGGAATATGAGAATTTGTATTCTTTACATTTGGCCTTGGTAGAGAATATGGGAGAAACATATCTTCAGTTGATGGTGTCAAATCCACCACTTCTCATAAATGTCAGGGAGGGTCATTTGGGATACATCATGTGTGTGGTTCTCAAGGACTAGATATCTTCAGGGGACTCACAAGATGAATTTTCTGAAGGAGGGGATCACATTATCTTTTTTTCAGGACATACGATGATTCTGATCATGATTCCAAAGGAAGTGATATTGGAATGTCACACTTCACCACTAGCTATACATATTGGTATATAGAAGATGAATAATGACCTTCAGTTGTAGTTTTAGTTGGTTGGCATGAGCAAGAGTGTTCTTGAGAAATCAAGAATTATTATATTTTGAGAGATATCAAAATGAAAATTATGATAAATTGGAGATTAATTTAAATGATGCATGTAACAACACCAAATATAGTAACCCATACACAATGTTTACTTTATTATATTGGAATAAGATGAAAGGGACCACATCACCAAGTATTTCTTGGTTTAGTAGTCTTTAGTAACCAAATACATACATGATTCCCATTTTACATTGAAATAAAATATAAAACATATTAGAATTAAATATTCTGAATCGTCGAAACTTATTCATAGATCCCTTCTTAATATACTAGTTAAAGTAAAAAAAAATAAGGGTGAGATCAAATGTTTAGTAAGGGTAACATAAAATGGAAGCAATCATGAGTAAATAAGGCATAATCAATATAGAGTGGGAAATATCAAAAAACACATTCCATTTAATCAATAACTTGAGAAAAAAATGAATCCATGGATAATATCAATGTAATGATCCCATAGATAATATTAAAATAATTATCAATGAATGAAATTCATAATTTTGGACTCTAGGATCTAGGACTTATGACAATATATATTCAATTATGTGTTGGTATACACCAAAAACAATTTAATAATGCTAGCTAAAAAGTTTGTCTAATGTGATCTGTCGATGATTTGAGGGGATATGTAATTACATGCACCACCCATAAATACATATCCAATAAATTCCTAATATATTTAATTAAAAATTTAATCCATAAAAAAATTCCATATCAATAAATATCCATATTGATTAAGAACATAGAATATCATGATTTTCTTAGTCAATCAAATAACATTATTAGTAAAACACCATATGTAGAAATGGTATAGAGTTTAGGAAATAATCATATCCACTATACAAAAAATATGGATATAGAAGATAAATTTAATTTCTAATGAAAGATGATTATAATAAAATTTTTTTTTCAAGAGAAATTTAATAAACATAAAATTATTAATAGATAAAAGATGACCATCGATTCATCATAAATATAGGTTTCATAATAAAATTAAATATATTAAAGAATAAAATAAAATGGAAGAGAATAATTAAAATAATATTTCATTAAATATTTTTCTTTTTAAAACCACTTAAAACTTATAGAAGAAGCTAAATAGTGTAAAATGGTTATCGCAGTAGGAAAATCTATTAACTCTGTATACGTTAAAAAGAAAAATTCCTTTTTACTTTTTCTATAATGAAAGTAAAAATCAAATGTTATAGAAAACATTAGAAATATTAATTTATAATCTTTTAAAAATTCAAGGACAACATAAAATTTATTTGATAAATAATTTGAAAAATAAAAAGGATTTTTGAAATATTTTTGAAAAATATGGACATGGAAGAAAAATATAATTGATCAAAAAGAGAAATAAGATTTTTTTTTATTTTAAACATTTATATGATTTATTTAATTGATGGAGAGAGAAAAATATATAATAAAACATGGAAATTACTTAAATATCAATAGGTTAATAAAATATACAGAGTTTATGAAGGATATATTATAATATTACTATAATGAAAATAAAAGCACTCCCAAAAAATGAGATTGTAAAATAAATTCTCGCATATTTGGTAACATTTAAATTATAAAAAAATTAATGAGTAAACTAAAATTGAAACATTAATTACCACGAATAAATATTTATTCCCGTTAAATATGTAAAATTGTCATTATATACACCAGATAAAATAAAATAGGTGTATAATATCAAATATGTATCAGTTGAGTGGAATTTGAGATAAAATCCATTACCCTATGCATCCAATTAGTTGAAGATGATTTAACCTCATATATAATAAATTTATATTTAATAAAATAACCATATAAACATAAATTATAACTTATATGATCCAATTGTAACATCTTATCACCTTTTTGTTTACAATATTTCATTATAATCATTGTTTCACGCGTTAACTACTTTTTCTTTTAGGTATGTTTTGATTTATCAATTATGGTGCTCATATTTCGATCATGGTTCAATCATCGATATAATGTCAAGAATTATATATATATTTTAAATATTTATTATATATATGTATGTATATAATTATTTCCTTGAAAATAAGACATGAAAAATGAATCACATCGCTTTGTTGAGGTGATAGTCCACACATACGCACGAGCGCCATTTTCATTTTTAATGGGTGGAAGGGTAAGGAGGTAGATGATGTTTTAAATTTATATAATCATAATTATGTCAAAAATATAATATATATTCATTATTTCTACCTTTATGACCAACCATGTGAGGCAGTGTTGGAAAACAATACATTGGTTCATAAGGTGGTAGTCCACCATATACACGAGTGATGGGTTTGTTTATCATTTGATAGAGAAAGATATGGAAAAATTTCATTACATAAACATAATAAAATCTAATTATATATTTTATAATTGTCTTATTATATTATAATTGTTAAGAAATAATTTATGGTGGTAAAATAGGAAGAAAAAAATGTGTTCGGTTAAAATGATTACCTATTCTTTGAAAAATATCCTTTAGAGATCCTCTTAAGAACCACGATATTAGTATTTTAAGAAGATAAAAACCTATAAAACTCAAATAATCATGTTTTAGAGATATTTTTTTAGGAATTTGTTGAGCTAAATTTCTCAACATGTGTGAATAAGTTAGTGGAGGAGGTTACCTTTTATAAGTGAGGGAGATGACATACATGTAATTTTTCAAAAGATTAAAATATATTAATGCATTATTGAACCTGAATGATTAAAAAATGATTAATATTACAAGTTTACAATTTTATGGTATAAATAAAATTAACCAATAAGGTTTAAGAATGTTATTTGTGTTATCTTGAAGCCTTATCCCTTCATTTTTTTAAACTTTTAACCCATTTTACATTTGACCAAGATAACCAATTTTTACCATTTTTTATTCATAATGACCAAAAATGAAAGTGATATTATTAAGAAATTTATAAATTATTATTCCAAATGTGTAAAATAATTTATCCAATTCCGTTCCTATAATTGGTAGAAATTAATTTAAAAATAAACCTACAAAACATGATGAAATGCAATTTTTCAAGAAAATCCATTTTTCAAGCACATGATGATCTTACATTAACTATGAAACTAGAAAAAATAATTATATAAATTTAAATACATAAATTTATATATATAATATATAAATTTTATTTAAATTATTCGTTATTATAGGTTATTTTAATTAATTAAAATTGAAAAACATTAGACTCTTAAAAAATGTTTTCTAAATTATTTACCTTTAACCTCTAAATGATATTATCTTTATTTATATAAAATAAATAACAAAAAAATTATTTATTATACATATTATTTCACATATTTATAAATAAAAGCAGTATTAGTTAAATAATATGTTTTCATATTTTCAAAAAATATTTTTTATATCGGGAAATTTCAAAATATTAATCAAGGTTTTTTTTGGACATAGTAAGTTCAAATATGAAATTCATCCTATAAAATTAAAAATTTTGTGACAAAAAATATTAAAATGTGAAATTTAATATAGTAATATGAAAATAAAATTATCACGTACTATAAATTAATCTTGAGTGTTACATTCTTCTATTTAAAATTTTCATCCAATAAATTTTCATGGATATTACTTTGTAAACAAATGAGGATAGATCTACATTATAACAACTTTAGGTTCCCTTATTTATTCCTAAAATATTTTATTTATAAATATAGCTTTCCAGTCAAGTCATATGATTGCACTATATTTATTCTCTATTGTCAAGGATTTAGATAGGTTCTTTACAATAATATATATTCAGTTTTAATTATATTTCTTTAGATGAGAGCACACACATTGGATCTGGAATATACTTCCATAAAAACGATATACAGATAACATAATGTACTTTATATTTTATTAGTGCTATTTCCAAATGGTATTCCACATCTCTAATTATTTCCATAATTTCAAAAGGGCGGATGTACTTGGGTCTTAGTTTCCCTTTCTCACCAAACCTTAGAACACCATTTCATGAAGATACATTCCTGAAAATGTGATCTTCCACTTGAAATTCCAAATATTTACTTTGGTTATTACCATAGATATTTTTCCTGCTTTGAGATTCTTTAATATGGTTATGAATAGTATTTACCTTTTTCTTTTTCTCCTCAATCAAGCCTACTATTACAAGATTCCTTTCACAAACTTCATCCCAACACGTTTGATCACGACATCTATTTCCATATAATGCTTCATTTGGCACCATCTACAAACTTGAATGGAAGTTATTATTATAATAAAACTCTAAAAAATGTAAATAGTAATCCCACATAACTTGAAATTCAATTTAGAATGACCTCAAAATGTATTCTAATGATCGAATAGTCCTTTTGGACTATCCATTGATTCAAGGATGATAGTTGACAATCAAATTAATCTCGATATCAGGATCCATTTGAGGAACATTCTAGATTTTCAATGTAAATCTTGGATTTTGTTCTGAAAAAATAAAAAAAATTCACCATGATGTTATACAAATTCATTAAAATAGAGTAATGTGAGGCACTAATGAGTAAAATATTCTCTTATAGTGTGAAAATGTGAATATTTAGTATGGTGATCAAAAATAAACTATATGGAATAAATAATTCTAGGAGTACTTTGTAATCCAATGAGGAATTCCATAGTAATTTTACCACATTCCTATATAAGAATAAGAAGTGGTTTCATGAATACTCTAGGATGTTGTATCTTAGTCTTTACCTATTGAAAAATCAATCATCTTCATACATAATCAATAATTTCCCACTTCATATTATCCCTCTAAAAATGATCCTTCAAATACCTATACATCTTGGTGATACTAGGGCGTGTAGTGAAATTTGATATATGATTATCGTATAATAATTCTCCTTTAAGCTCAGGTTTAGATGGAACACATAGCCTCTTTCTAAATTTTAGAGCACCATTTTCATAAATGAAGTATGCCAATTTCCCACCATTCACAACTTTAATTTTCTTTGGAATATTCTCACCATCAGGATAAGAAATTTTTATCTTTTCAAATAAATATGGTTTGGAAATATTTTAAAAAACATTGATGCTTCCCCTTCCTTAATAGTTCCCAAATTCATCTTTACTAAATCCATGAATATAGGATCCCTGTTAATCCTCATTTTGGTTAGTATACTATGATATTTCTTGCTCAATGGGCCTACTACCTTATTTTCCTACATTAGGTGGTAGTGTATTGACAAATCATAATACTTGAGTGGCTCAAGACATCATATTTTTGTCATGTTGATCTATTTTTGTGAAAATATTTATTTCAAAATCTTATGATCTATATATATCACATATCTTTCACCATTGGGATAATGTAACCATATCTTAAAATCCATAATTACATCTACCAACACAAGATAATGGGTTAGATATTTATATTCATGATTCTTTAACTACATTAATGTATAGGATATAACTTGTCCATTCTATACAAGGAAACAACCATGTCCCTTCTTCAATGCATCACTATATATTACAAGTTCATCCTTTCCTAATGATAGAGTCAATATTAGTGAATTGACAAATTTCCTCTTCAATTATTCAAAACAATAGTCATACTTCTTTTTAATATGAACTTAAACCCTTTATATATAATCTTGGTTAATGAGTTGGCTAATTGAGATTTTTTTTTGAAGAAATCAATAATAGTAACATTCTAATCCAAGGAAACTATATACCCTGGTTATGTTTGTCGGCGTAAGTAATTATTTATCTATATTTGTATTTATAGGATCAAATTAGATTCTATTATTAGAGTCAATTTGTCCAAGAAAAGAAAATTTCTAAATCCAAAGTTCACGTTTTTAAAATTTTTCATATAAAAAGTTTCCTCTAAGAGTCTCAATAATGATTCTGAAGAGACTCTCATAGTGCTCATAGCTTTTAGAGTACAAAAAGATATAATCAATAAAAACCAAAAAAATTATCAAGATATTTCTTGAACACTCTATTCATTAAATAAATAAAAAAATTAGTTCATTATTCAATCCAAATTAATTATTGTAAACTAATTATTTTCATACCTAGTATGAAATTCTATATTTATAATATATTCCTCAATTACTTTAAACTGATGATACCCATAATGAAAGTCAATATTTGAAAACTATTTAACTCAATGAAGTTGATCAAACACGTCATCAATATAAGGAAGAGTATACTTGTTATTTATAGTTATAGCATTAATTTACCTATAATAAATGAAAAACCTCCTAAATACATCTTTCTTCTTAACAAAAAGTACATGGGATCCCCAAGGTGAAACACTAGGGAGTATAAATTCCTTCACACCAAAATCCTATAGTGGTTTCATTAACACCACTATTACTATATTGTCTATTCTATATGGAGTATTTGATATAGGTTCTTCATCAGGGACTAAATAAATGGAAAAATCAACTTCACACCCTAGCATATGTCAAGATAATTCTTCATTATATACATCAATGTATTCCTATACAATTGGTATATCCTCAATTTGAAGATTAAATTTCCCATCTGTACATTGTGTCCACTATTAATCTTTAACAATTTCAATCAGAAGATCTACTAGAGGTGGATCTATACATGACCTAGAAGACAAAGTCTCCCCTCTAAAGACATGGAATTGTACATCTTCATCATATATCATAATTCAATTCTCTTAAAAATAATTTTTTGAATTAAATTTCTAAATCAAACCCATACCATGGATTATATAAAATCCTACCATAATTATAATAAAGAGATCTACAAATAGGGTATGTCTATGTTTCATAATGGGAATAGACTGACACATCCTTGTTATGGTAATAGTTCCACTTGGTGTCTTGGATGAAAACTCCCATTTTAAGGTGAAAAGTAAATATATAGTTTTCTTGTAAAAAATTGAAGATATAAAAAGTGAAAATATATATCCTCAAAGAAAGCATTTACCACCACATCTTTGGGAACTTCAACCACAGATATTGTGATCACAAAATCTTGGACTTCTCCACTTGGCCTATTTTACACATGGAGAATTAATTTGAATAACACTCCATTTATCTGTAGTTGAATAATGGTATAACAATAATTTATTTATTTAACTTACACTAATTAGTTAGATGACCCTTATCTCTTCACTTGTAACAAATACCCATGCCCTTCTATCATTTTCTAGGATGTTTCTTTCCATAAATTTTACATGATGGAAATTTCTTCATTCCCTTCTTCTTCTTTGACACATTCCCTTTTTATTGATGTTCATACGACATCTTATTTTCATGATTTCCCTTTAAGATATATGATCTATAAAATTATTTCTCTATTTTTTGACACATAATACTATTTCATCATATGATAATTGTTTTGAGAAATTGTACCTTTAGGATACATGTCTTAAATAATTCCCAAAAATGGTCTTTTCTTAGATTACATATGTAATCCATAATCTACCTAGATAGTCTTTAAAGGAACCCTCATACTTTATAACACTTTATTCATAATTTTTATTTAAGACGGGAAATATTCTATTCATTTTAGTTCATTGTATATGAGAGAAATATTTATTAAAGAATGTTACATTAAAATCTATAAATTCCATATGTTCTAATTATTCTTCCTCTATAGTATTTCGGATCCACAAAAACCATTTGTTTGAATCAACTTTAAGATAATACATTTCTAGTATAACCTTTTACATTTCATTACATCCCAAGGCTAGAAATATCATTGTAAGGGACTTAATTAATTTCTCAACAACCACTGGATTAGTAGTTCCAGTAAAATATGGGGGCTTCAAGGATATGAAATGATTTGATATAGGTGGATCATGCTATGGAAAATAATGTTGATCTATATGTTTAATCATAGTAGCCATAAACTAGGTTCGATTACCTAATATGTTCATGACCTTATTAGCTCTAAAACAAGTTGTATTGGTTTTCTTAGTAAGGAAATATATACATTAGAAATGATTATTTATTCAATTATTTATTCCAAGAACCATTTCTAAAAAATTTTATAATCATAATTACATCATAAAATTATAAATTTTAAATCATTATATATAATAAGTATAACTCTTTACATAAATTGAAAATTAATTCATAACTAATATCATAATCATATACTTGGTTTCTTCAAATCATATTTGTTTTTCAAATTTTTCATAATGATTCATAATATAAACATTAATTAACCCAAACATATCCCTTGGTAATGTCAAAAAGGGTGTGCAGTAAAGGCTCATTCACCATGCACTAGAATTATGGACAATATATACTATAAAACCTATTTTTAGGGTTATTACCCCCAGTGAATCTATGCTAAAACTATATCCACTTTTAGTATGAAGACAACGATGTATTGTGAGGAAAACCACACAATATATAAATAAAAAAAAATTATGATATTATCTTATAATTATACATATCCAAAAATTCTTTCATAGGGTTATGTTCCCTAACCAATGTTTTCTTAAATAAAATTCCAAAGGATTCAACTAAACTTGTTCTTATACCAACTGTAACAACCCCAAATATAGTAACCTAGAGTTGATATCTACTTTATTACATTAACATAATATATAAGGGATCACATCACCAAGGATCACTTAGTTTTATATTCTTGAAGAACCAGATACATACATGATTCCCATTTTATATTGGAAATAAAATATAAAATATAGTAAAATTAAATATATTGGATCCTTGAAACTGATTCATAGATCCCTTCTTTATATCTCGTGGAATGGAAAACAAATAATGGTGATCTAAAAAACTCAGTAAGTGTTACATACAATAGAAGATATCATGATTATATAATGAATAATCAATATGGAAAGGTAAATAACTGAAAACACATATCACTTAATCAAGATCCTGATCCAAAAATTCATCCATGGATAATATAAAATTAGTAATGTAACCACCTAAGATTTTGTTATTTTTTTGAATTAATTTAATCTTTTTATATTTTTTATTCCACACAATAATGAGTATAGCTTTTTTATATGAAAACACTAAGTTTTTCTTTCGTTATATGCAACTCCAAGTTAAGTTTGAGCTATACAAAACATATAGATTAAATTTAAATACCTAGAACACTATGTTTGTCTTTAGGTACACATAATTATGAGTTCCTTCGATAGCTTTCATTACACATAAGGCTGAGTCTTACCGAACTACCATATACTATAAATATTATTATGATAATATTATTATAGTTACCACTTATCCACTGGAATGAAAGTTACGAATAAGATTAAATAAATTGTAAAAATATGATTTTAACATGTATATAAAATGAATCATTTGGTTATAAATTAGTTAGAAATGAATGCAAGAACTATTTTAAAATAAAGAAATTACTTTTCTGAGATAAAACTTTTTCTATATACAAACACTATTTTTGTCAATAAATAAAAAATTTTAATGAATGTTTTTAATAAAATATATATTATATATTCGTATAATATTTTTCATACTCATCCAATATATTTTATAAGTATAATATAATAATAAATCCAATTTTATGAATAAAAATACGTATTTTTCTAAAAGGTAATTTTACAGCTTTTTAATAGAGAACCCATTTTAAATCTAAACTTTTCCAATTTTATAATTTTTATTGGAAAAAATGAACATAATTTTTGAAATATGAGCATTAAATATTATTTTCTATCGATTCTTAGTATTTTTTTGAGAATATTCATCTTTTGATGAATTGTGAAAAATACTGAATTTTAATTAAAAACTATTTTTCCATCTATTTAATTTATATAGTTAAATTATATATTAATTTTGTTTTAAAGTATAATTAGATAAATTATACATCTATTTATCCAATTTTGGTCATTATAACCAATTCCACCATAAAATTTGATATAAAAAAATTCCAAATATTTATAATATTTCGCTTTAAAAACCCGCTTTTGCGACACTTCTCCGAGATTAATTTTAAATTAATTTATGAAAAATATGTTTTTAGAATTTGGAAAAATGGATTACATATTTTTAATAATAAAAATTTATAATATCTAGTAAGATCAAAATATTTTTTGACCAAAAATATTAATGAAAGTACTTAAAATTAATTAGAGTGATTAATTTAAAAATGAGTTTTTTAGTGGTTAAATTTTAACATGAGGAAACAAATTCTATAGAAACATTTAAAAATCCATTGGATGGAAATATTTTAAATATATCCTCCCTTTTATAAAAAATGAATAATTATTGGTGGAACATGATGTAAGGGTGGGATCTCAATAGTGTTTACCTTTTTATATTTACAAGAATACCACTCCACTATAAAAGGGCACTCACCCCCTCACTCAAACCTATAAAGACACATTGGATAATAAAAAATACCCAAATAATCTAAAAAATTCCATCATATCAACTTATAATACTATATTTGGTAATAAAGAAAACCAAGTTATTCATTCGGTGCAACCAAAAGGAAATACCCAAAGAAGATGTAATATCCTTCCACATGATCTTTTGTATTGTTTTCATTATCCAAACCATAAATTTTTCTTATTACATGATTATATAACAAAATTAGTATTATAAATGTACTAATATTTTATAATTTAAAGGGTTAAACCTACACCTACACACTCTCCCATCAAATGGGTGACGAACTTACTGTTTGTTTGTACGACGAACTACCTCCTCGTGAAACAATATTGTTCATTTTTCATTTACCACCTCTCATGGTTTTCAATTATGATGTAAATTATGTTTTATATGATATATATGATATTTATTTTATCTTTATTTTTATTAATTATCACATAAAACATACCTTCATGATTTTCATTTTGTGTAAATACAAAACTTCATTTTTGGACATGTGGAATACCGCCTCTTCAAAGCGATGTGATTCATTAAATTTTTTCATGGAATGTATTAATGATGGGTTTAGTAAATTTATATGATATTTATGAAATAATAATTGTATTTTAATTATAATATATTTATTTATATATATACATATATGTTATTTACTTTCCTTCAATACGATGAGAAAACGGAAACAATGTTCATGTAGATATACAACCTACTGTCTCCCTGAATGGTGTAGTTCATTTCACATTTATATATTTTATATATTATTATAAATATTTCTATAATAAATATATATTATATTTATATATTGTTTTAAAATATAGTAAAAATTAAATCAGGATCTAATTAATATGAACAATAATTTCAAGTCAAAACTTATAAGGAAAACAAAGCGGATATTACCCGAAACATTAAATTAACATGGAATTGTTAATAAATAGGTTATATAAAGTCACAATAAAGTAATATATGGTATTATATATTATAATAATTTTATATGGTATATTTATAATACAATTATATTTTCTATACATGAGGATTGAATGTGTATAAAGAAAGTCATGACTTAAGGTAAGACTTTTTCTCATCTCAATTTTCTTTCTTTGAGAATTATACCTTATTCACCACTCATTTATTTTTGTGTCTTATATATAATGAAAATTAATGTATTATATGATTATTATACTTAATTTTATTGGTAATTACATATCCATTTTATGATCATTCATTCTATTGGGGTTCGGTTTAATAGTTACCTAATCGGTAAAGTAATTTTGTCTTAATTTACCTTCATTGAGATACATGCCATGTTATGGAACTAAATATTTCTATGAGGTGTATATAATTACATTTGACATGTTATATCTTGAATATAATTATTTAAATGATATTTTATTCTTAATTTAATGTTATTATTTCCATAAGAACATGATTCAAAGTTACTTAAGTGGTAATTGTTGATTGCTACAATCTCATTGTTTAATGAGATTGTTTATGATTATGATTATATTGATTAAATCTCATGATCCTTATCTCATGAACACTAATGATTTGTTTTCTACTATATTTATCCATGATATATCCATGTATTTATATCATTTTTCTACTCTTTGGTAATTAAGATATTTAAGAAAGGGTTTTTAATAAAATATGACTTTATTTCTCTCTTCTATTGGAAATATTTTCTATTCACACAAACCATGTTTTATAAAAATGTTTTAAATAATGTTTTACTATGATTTGTAAAAGGAAATATTACCCATGTTTTACCTTTTTAATTTTTTTAAAACGAATATCCTTGTGTTTTTTAAATCAAGAATCTTTTCTTAACTTATTTTATGGTGAAAAAGGAATGTTTGACATATACGGAATTACCAGTTATTCTAACCATATTTTCCTTGAGGATTGCCTTGATATTTTATAAGGTTATTTTTAAGTAATTTTTTACTAATATTTTGTAAATTAGTTATTTTAAAGTGGTTTTAAAAGAATAATGTTTTCAAAAATATTTTATGTTAAAAATGTCTTTCGAAATTGTTTTAAAATTTTCTTCTATATTTTTCAAGGTTATTTTCAAAGGAATAATGTTTTCAAAAATGTTTTATATTTTAAAAATAATTCTTCAAAGAATAAAGGAAAATTTTCTCAAGAAATGTTTTAATTTTTTAATGAATCCTTTATATATTTTAAAACCAATTTTCAGACAATAGTATTTTGAAAATGTTATATGTTATAAAAATTGATTTTCAAAGAAAATTCATGTTCCATGTGATATTTAAAAATCCTTCTCCATCTATGACAACATCCTTTGATATAGTGTATTATTTACTATGCATAAGATCCAAGGATACCATTCATATTATTTCTATGAACTATTTATGTTTTTATGGAATAATGTTTATGGATCCTATTTCTTTTCCTAGAGTAAAACTAGTTTCAATGAGGCAGTTATGAAACCAATTTATCTTCCACGAGCTAATTATGTTTCAAGGAGATAAACATGAAAACAATTTATATTTTATGGGTTAATCAAGCTATGAAGGAATAATTGTTTTAATGTTTACTTACGATGATATGGAATCCCCTTGTGCTTTATTCATGTATTGGTTAATGGACATGCATTATATGATTGGGTGGCCTAGATATCATTGGGTAATCCCATTACAACTTATATGATGGGGTGTCCTAGATAGCATAGAGTAAGTCTATTACAAATTATATGATGGGGTGGCCTGTATATTTCTAAATAATCCAATTATAGCTTATATGATAGGGTATACCAGATATGATCGTGTAAGCTCATTATATATTATATAACGTGGTGGTATAGATAGTGTAGGGTGATCCCGTCATAGCTTACATGATGGGTTGGATATGTATATATACATATAATAAAATGTGTAATGATTTATATCTCATAATATAATGATGGAAACAAGTTGATGGGATTGATCCACTATGGGAATAATGGAAAACCAAATCCACTGTAAGTAAAAGACTATGACTAGGGATGATAGTGTTTCCTTCCAAGTAGGTGTAGTCCTCATGAAGTTCCTAGATATGTTTTGTAAATGATCCTTGGATTAGGTTAATGTTTTCAAATGTTTATGTGTATTCCAAAAAATTCCTTTCCTTACTGATATGTCATTATTTCATGGATTATTCACTTGATTCCCTTATGATTCATTTCTTATGATCTGACATTATTTATGCCATGATTCATGTTTATTATCATTGATATATCAGGTATGATATTTTAAAGTTATGATCATCTTATTATACCCTTATATGCATTCTATTCTTACATATGTCCCTTTTTTTACCCTTAATGATCATCTGATGTCACCCCTATCTGATGTTTCCTTTCCCCATGTTATGAAGAAGTTTTTAAGTAGGAGTAATATTCCGGAAGATATTTAAGGGAGATATTTAATAACTTTCACCATTATAGAGTATTGTGTTCCAAGTATCAAAATAAAGTAAACAATTACGATACTAGGGAATTTCATTTTGTAATATTCTGAATATTTATAAAAATGGTTCAGTATCCACGTATATTAATCATGGGTCACTATTGTTGGAATCAAAGAAAAGGTTTATTCAACCTTGGAAACTAGAATGAGAAAAAATAGTGATATTCCTATGGATATTTGTATGGATATGTCAAGGGATGTCTCTAAGGATAAACATAATTTTTCTTATATTTAAAAGTATATTTCATTATTTAGGAATCCTATAAATAATTTTTCATGATTATGTGGTTTTCATATATGATAAGTGTTTCTCACACTATGCTTGTTGTTTTTAGTGAACGGCTGGAACCTGATAGAACTGCGTTAATGTTTAATGAAATAGACAATCTAATGATTGTACTCCAAAGAAACCAAATGATATGGGAGATAGAATGAAAATACTTATTTATATTCTCTAAAAGTTTTCTCAAGATATGAATCATTTTGAAATTCCAAGAGAGAAATGAAGGAAACAATGTTTTGTCGAGTTTTTACTGAGGCAACACCCAACATCTTTTAGTGGTTCCACTGATCCATTAGTTTCTAAACAATGGATTAGTACCATTGAAAATATATTTTCTATTTTTCAGTTCTTAGAGAATGAAAATTTCATCTTGGTTGCTTATCATTTTTATGGTGAAGTGGATTAGTGGTGTAATTTTATTAAGATCATCATAGAATAAGATGAAATTGAATCTATGGAATGAGAAGAGTTCAAGGAGATATTATTTAGCAAGTAAATCCATTTTATTATATCAAAGAATATAAAAAATAATTCCTTGAGATAAAATAAAAGGAGGATGAAACTATTAGAACATCTAAAGTCAATTTTACATTCTTCCATTGTATGCTTCTCATTTGATCATCATCTCTTAATGAAAAATCGATCGATTCTATGGGGGCCTGAAACCAACTCTTCGAAAGGCCTTAGATATAAGATAATATATTAGTTATGAAGAAGTAATTTGATGTTCACTAAATATAGAATTCGAAACTAGATATTACTACCATTCCTCTAGTTTTGATAAGAAAAGGAAGACTAAGTCTCATGAATACTAAAATGGGGTAAAGAAATTTCAGGCATCTACATGCAAGAAATGTGAGAAGAAGAAAAAAGGGAGTTACTTTAATGGAACATGGAGGTGCTTTAAATTTGTAATGGTAGATCATAAATTTTATGAGTGTCCAAATATGATTAATAGGATGGTTAATGCAATGGAGGAGAAGAGAATTCAAAAAACTACACTACCTACACTAAAGTGTTTCAAGAGCATGGAGTTTGGGTAACATGAAAATTAATTCCCCAATCAAAGGTCTAATATTGAGAATGATCCAAAAAAACATATTAGGAAAATGGGAAAAATTAAATCTTATGCAATCACAATATATGGAGTTAATCGTGATAAATATGGAACACATATCCTCCCCTCCTTAGTTGGGAAATTTCATGTTTTATTTTGTATGAATAAGACTTATGAAAATCTGATTTTTTACCCTTTAGTGATGTTTCATGTGATTTTATCAATCTACATGTATTATAGAATATTAAAATTAATTTTTATATTATATTGATACATGGATGGACCCATGTTTTTAATGGAAATGTTTTTGATATAAGATAAGAGAATATTTAGGTAGTAAAGGGAGAATTGTATTTCATATGGGATATAAGGTTAACCGTTTATGGAATAATTTATGTTAAACTTCATATTAGAATTTAAATATTCAAATATTATCTTTCTATATGAGGATTTATACCTATTAGATAACCTATGCGATCCTTTTTTGTGTGATGAAAACCAAAAACAAATGGAATTCAATATCATTCTATTTATGGATCTCATGATCTTCTAATGCTTCAGGAATGAAAAATTCATATTCATTTATTAGAATAATAGATTAAGTGGAAATTGATCAAGGTTTAAAAAAGGGTGACATTGTTTTAAAATCAAGTAGGTACATTTTCACAGGAATATTATTCAGTTTTAGGAAAAGGTTGTTAAAATTAAAATTTTTCCTGTAATCATCATTTTTGATGATATTAATAACCATTTCAAACCTCATTAGGTTATATCTTTATGATAGTTAAATTTATCCCAACCATGTTCACTATCACTCTCTATCAGAACATGACGGTTAAATTTTTCTTCCATGTATATGTTTTCACTTGCCAACTATGTTCTCCTACATGGAAACCTAGTTATGAGTGACTTTAGGTCACTATTATGGTTCTGAATTTACTTTTTTAAAGTAAATGTTATTATTCATTTTTACGATGTGGGTTTTATGAAACAAACTTTCACATATTGAATATTAGATAACCAAGATGAATTTTTATTGAAAAATTCATTTTAAGTTGGGTATAATGTAATACTGTGAGATTTTTTGAAATATATTTTTTCAAATTAATTTAATATTTTTGAAATTTTTCATTTCACACAACAATGAATATATATTCAATTATATGAAAACAGTAAGTTTTTCTTTCATTATAAAAATTACTATGTTAATTTTATGCTATATGTAACTCATAGATTAAATTTCAGTACACACAACACTATATTTGTCTTATGTTACACACAATGTCGAGTTCCTTTGATAGCTTTCATTACCTGTAAAGCCGAGTTTTACCAAACTACAAAAAGCTGTTAATATTGTTATTGGAATATTATTTTCGTTACCACATAGCTGTTGGAATGGAATTTAGGTATAATATTAACTAAATTGTGAAAATTTTATTTTCAAATGTATATAAAATGAATCCTTTTCTTATAAATTAGTTATAAATGAATATATGAACTATTTGAAAATAAAAGGATTACATTTCTAAAAAAACTATTTTAGGATGTTCAAACACAATTATATTTCTATAAATTAAACTGAAAACATTTGATGAATGTTTTAAATAAAATTTATATATTAAATATTCAACCAATATTTTTTATACTAATCAAATATATTTTATTGGTATAATATAAGAATAAACCCATTTTTATGAATAAAAATATATATTTTTCAAAAAGGAAATATTATCACCTTTTAAAGGAGAACATGTTTTAAATATAAAATTTTAATATTATATAATTTTTATTTAAAAAATAAAATTATTATTTGAAAAAGGAGTATCAAAGTTTAATTTGGGTGTATTTTTGGTATTTTTCAACGAATGTTTTTTGATGAATAGTGAAAAATACTGAATTTTATTTCAAAGCCGTTTGTTCATATAATTTATTTATATAGAGAAATTATAAATTAATTTTATTTTAAAGTTTAATTAGATAAATTATACATAAAATAATCTTATTTAGTTCGTTGGAATCAATTCCACATAGAAATTATATATAAAAACTTTTCAAACTTTTTGACTTTTTCGCTTCGAAACCGCATTTTCAAAACACATCTACATGATTAATTTTAAATTATTTTTTATCACTTTTTTGTGTAGAATTTGGAAATAATTATTCCATATTTGAAATAAGAATAATTTATAATATCTTATATAGTCAACTTAGTTTTGTACACAACAATATTACTGAAATTAATTAAAATTAATTATAGCGATTAAGGTAAAAATGAGTTTACATAGTGGTTACAATTTTATTTAAGGGGGAAAATAACATATAAACATGAAAAAAACCCATTATATAGACATATTTCAACCATATACCTTCTTTTATCTAAAATATAAAATTATTGGAGGAACATGATGTAAGGGAGACCTCTCAATATTGTTTACATTTTTATATTTACAAGAACGCCACTCCTCCTCCACTATAAAATGGAACTCACCCACCTCACTTCATCAAACCTATCATGTAACCTTGTCTCATCAAAAACATGACCAAATAAGCCCAAAAATTACCTCCTATAAACCTACAATCATCACTTTGGTCATAAATAAAACAAAGTTAGTACTTTGGTGCAAACCAAAAGGAATTACCCAAAGAAGAGGTAACATTCATCCACAAGATCTTTGGTTTTATTATCATTATCCACCCAATAAAATATTATTATCAAATTATTATATAATATCACAAGTATACTAAATATATTGATATGTTTTTATTCAATTTTTTTACCCACACCAACACACTCTTCCATCAAATGGGCAACAAACTTATTGTTCTGGTGTACGGAAAACTACCACATCGCGAAATGATGTCGTTCGGTTTTCCTTTACCACCTATCATGGTTGGGAATTATGATGGAAATTATGTTTTATATTATATATAATATATATATTATTTTTTTATTATTTTTTAATAATAACATAAAAAATACCTTCATGTATTCTATTTTTCATAAATACGATAACTTTATTTGTGGATGTGTGGACTACTCCTTCCTCAAAGCTATGAGATTTGTTTATAATTTTCATGGAATGTATTAAGGATTGATTTAGTAAATATATATGATATGTATGAAATAATAATTATACTTTAATTATAATATATATACATATATATACATATATATATATATATATATATCATTTACTTACTTTTTTCAATACGACGAGAAAAAAGAAATAACGTTCATGCGCACGTACGAACTCCCATCTCTATGAACGGTGTATTCTATTAAATATTTATATATTTTATATTTTATGATAAATATTGATATACTGAATATATATGTTATTTATATCATGTTTTACATTCTTTGAATTATTAAATCTTGATCTAAGTAAGATGATCGAGAATAAAAAATCAAAACATATACGAAAAACAAAGCGATATTACATGAAATGTAACATTAACATGTAATTTTTAATAAATGGGTAATATAAAGTCAAAATAAAATAATATCTGGTATTTTATATAAAAATATTGTTATTTTTTATAATTATAATAAACTTATATTTACTATACAGAAGCTTGGAATATGTATGAAGAATGTAAAGACATAAGGTAAGGGTTTTCTCATCTCACTTTTATTTTTGTGTATCTTAAGCCCTATTCACCACTCATTTATTTTTCCGGTGTATATAATACCCATTAATTTATTATATTATTCTTATACATAAATTTATGGGTATTTACATATCCATTTAATGATCATTATTTCTTGGGTTTTATGCCTAAAAAGTTACTAAATCTAAAAGTAGTTTTTTTTTCTCAATTTTCCTTCTTTGAGATACATACCATGTTATGAAACTAGATGTTTATATGAGGTGTATATACTTAAATTTAAAGGTTATAAAATGAATACAATTATATTAATGATATTTTAATAATTATGTAATGTTATTATTTATAAAGGATTATGATTCAAGGTTTCCGATGTGGTAATTGTTAATTGCTATAATATCATTATTTATTGAGATTGTTTATGATTATGCTTGCATTGATGAAATATTATGATCCATAATTAAATAACCATCATGAAGTTTCTTATACTCTAGATATAAATGATATATCCTAGTGTTGGTACCATTTTCCACTCTTTGGTACTTTCACTTATTAGGAAACATTTTGATGATAATCCGACTTTATTTCCCTCTTTAATCAGAAATATGTTCTATTAAAAAAACCGTGATTTCTAAAAAAAATTTAGTATGTAATGAAAAATAAAATTGTACCCATTTTACCTTTATAAAAATGTTTTTAAAAGGAATATCCATTTTTTTGATATAGGAACTTTTCTAAACATTCAACGGTGTAAAAAGAATGTTCGATATATATAGATTTACCTGACGCCGTGACTATAATTTCCTTAAAGATTCCTTTGAAATTTTACAAGGATATGTTTAAAGAAATTATTTTCCTAATATTCTTTAAATCTATTTTCTTAAAGTGGGTTTCAAAGAAAAAGGTTTCCAATTTTTTTGGTTTAAAAAGTGTTCTAAGATAGGTTTTAAACTTCTTTTATATGTTTTCAAGGTTATTTTCAAAGGGAAAATGTTTTATTTTTTAATTTTTTTCAAAGTGGAAAAGATATTTTCATCAAGAAGTGATTTAAATTTTGTTTTAATGATTCCTTTATATATTTTATAAGTGGTTTTCAAAGAAATGGTTTTTGAAAATATTATATGTTTTAAAAAGTGATTTTCAAAGAAAATTTATGTTCCAAATGATCTTTCAAAATCCTTCTCCATCTTGATAAAATCCTTTGATATAGTTAATAATTTACTAGAGATATTATCCAAGGATACTATTAATATTTTTTCATTGAATGGTTTATGTTTTTATAGAATAATTTTTATAGATCATATTTCTTTTTTATTGGTAAAACATGTTTCAATGAGATAGTTATAAAACCCATTTATTTTCCATGATCTTTCCACATTTCAAGGATATTTACATGAAACCCATTTTGTTTCCATGGGTTAATATAGTTATTAGGAAATAATTATTTTAATGTGTTTTTATGATGATATGAAAGATCATTGTGATTTATTCATGTTTTGGTTCATGGACATGGAATATTCGATGGGGTGTCTTAGATAGCGTCGAGTAATCCCATTACAGATAATATGATGCGGTATCCTAGATAGAACTGTGTAATGCCATTACATCTTATAAGATGTGGTGGCCCATATAGATCTATGTAATCTTGTCATATCTTATATAATTGGGTGGCCCAGATAGTACCAGGTAATCTTGTTATAGATTATATGATGGGGTGGCCCAGATAGCAATGGGTGAGACCATTATAGATTGAATGATGGGTGGGACTAATATCTCCCACCAATGAATTGGTTAATGATTTATATCTCATAATATAATGACTGAAAAAAATCTAAGAGCTTATTACACTATGGGAAGAAGGAGAAATCTGATCCACTCTATAGAAAAAACTATGACTGGGGAAGGTGGGGTGTCCCTCCTCATAGTTGTAGTCCCCATGAAGTGCTTGAATATGTTTGGAAAATGATCCTTGGCTAAAAAAATTTCTATACATTGTTATTTGTCTGCCACAAATTATATGTCTTACTCCTATGTTATTCCTTAATGGATTATTCTCTTGATTCCCTTATGATTCATGTCTTATGAAATACAAATATTTATTCCATGATACATTTTTATGATCTTTGATATTTAGGGTATGATCTTCTAATGTTATTACCATATTTTCATACCCTTATACTCATGTTATTCTTACATATCTCCCCTGTTTATCCTTACAGAGCATTTGAACTCACCCCTTTCTTATGTTTCCTTTCCTCAAGTTATGAAGAATGGTTTTAAGTTGGAAAACTGAATGGGAAGATATTTAAGAAAGATATTGAAGATATTTCACCAGGATATAAGATTATGTTTCAATGTTACTAAAGAAACTTAACTATTATTGTCCTCAATCATGTTCTTTTGTAATGTGCATAATATTTGTCAAAAATCATGTAATATACATATATGTTAAGCCTAGACCTCTATAAGTAATCTCATGGATAGTAATAATTAATAAATTCTTAGTGTTGGAAATTCATAGTGTTGGAAAACATGATAAAGTACTTATGCCAATATATTTTCAAATATGGGTAGGTATACACCAAAAACCCATTTAATAAAGATAACAAACTAGTTTGTTTCATGAGATATTTCAATGAATAAAGGGGATATGTAATTCGGGGACCCACCCATCACTATATGTCTAATTCAATCCTCATATATTTAATGGTAAATTTAATTAATAAATAATATTCATTATTAGAATATATATATATTGAGCAATGAATATGAAATATCACGATTTCCCCATTCAATCAAAAAACATTCATAGTAAAACTCCATATATTAAAATGGTATACAGTTTAGAAAATAAGAATATCAATGATACAATATATATATATATATGGGAGAGAAATTTAATGTCTAATGAAATGTGATCGAAATAAAGTGAATTTTTTAAGATAATGTTAATGACTATAAAATTAATAAGAGATAAAATATAACCCCCAATTCATAATAAATATAGGTTTTATAATAAAATCAATTGTTTTTGAGATTAAAAGAAAATGGAATAGAAACATTAAAATGATATTTCATTAAGTTTTATTCTTTCTAAACCCATATAATCCTTGTAGAATTATCTAAATAATATAAAATGGTTATGGTGGTGGGAAAGTGAGTTAATGTTGTACATGTTAAAAAGAAATGTTAATTTGGATTGTTTTTCAAAGAATGATGAAAATAATAATTTCAAAAAGCATTATAAAGATTCATTTCAAACCTTATAAAAATTAAAGGATAGAATAAAATATCCTTAATAAATTATTTTATTAAATAAAATGGAATTTTTTAAAATAATTATAAAAAATATGAACATGGAAGGAAAATATACCCAATCATAAAAGCGAAATAAGATCAAAATTTCTTTTAAAAATTTATATTCTTGATTCTAGTTAAAAATATTATAATACTTGGATTAAAATATGAAAAATTCTTAAATATCCATAGTATAAGAAAATATATTTATTTTAAGAAGTATATATTATAAGATTTCTTCAATGAAAATAAAATAAATCCCAAAAATAAGATTGTAAAATAAATTCTTACGTCTTTAGTAACTTTTAAGTTGGGTCCCCTTGAATGAGTAAAATTGAATTGAAACATAAGTACCACGAATAAATATATATTAATTTTAAATATATCATTGAGGAATTATATACATCACATAAAATAAAATATGTGTATAATACCAAATATGTCTCAATGGAGTGGAGATTGAGACGAAATACATTACTTTATGCATCCACATTGTTGAAAATTATTTAACCTCCCATATAATAAATTTGGATTTATTATATTTTGATAAAAGATCCATATATATATATAATAACATATATGATCTACTTATAACTTCTTGTCACCTATTTTTTAACAATCATTCATTATTATCATTGTTTTGGGTGTTAAATAATTTATTTTTTCATACATGTTTTGATTTGGAAGTTATGGTCCTTATGTATTGATAAAAGTTATATGAAATCCATAATTTTAATCATGATATAAAAATAATAAATATTCATTATATACACATTTATAGTTATCTATGAAAGGCGTACATCAAAAATGAATCATATCGCTTTGTAGAGGTTGTAGTCCACACATACTCACGAGAAACATTACCATTTTCAATGGATTGAAGGGTAAGGGGGTAGATGATATATTAAATTTATAGAACCAAAATTATAACATTAATATCAAATATATTCATTATATCTATCATTGTGACCATCCATTTGAGGTGGTGATGGTAAATAAATTACACATGTTCACGAGGCTGTAGCCCACCATACACATGGGAAATGGTTTTGTTTCCCATTTTATAGAGATGGAGATGGATAAATAAGATGAAATCAATAAAATAAAATAAAAATATTTTGGATACTAGTTTTATTAAATTTAAATGGTTACGAATTAATTGAATGTGGTAAAAGAAGAATAAAAATGGAATTATTCGGTTTAGATGATTACCTATTCTTTGAAAAATCTTCTTTAGATATCATCTTAAGGACCCTAGGGTTAATATTTGGGAGGAAAAAACCTATATAATGGGTATAAGTTTTTTTAGAATAGATTCTAACCAGTTTTGGTTGAAAATTTGTTCAATAGGAGTTAATAAGTGCGGAGAGGAGGTTCCGTTTTATAAGTGAGGGAGAGGACACAGTTGAAATGTATTCAAAATATTAAAATATATTATTTTCTTAGTCAATTGAAATGGAAAAAAATAACTCATAATAAAATTATATATATATTGTTAAAAAAACCATCCAATAAGTTTTAATAAAGTTTTTTTTGTTTTATTTAACAACTAGGCATGTATTTTTAACCCTTTAAAACCATTTTACCCTTAATAATGTTAACCAATTTTTATTGTTTTACTTTTCATAATAGAAAAATGAATGTGACCACATTAATAAATTTGGAAATAATTATTCCAAAAATAGAAACAAATTTGTCAAATTATATTTCTATAAGTATCACAAATATATTTAAAAATAAACCTTCCAAACATGTTGAAAAATAGTTTATCATGAAGATGCTTTTTTCAAGCATAAGATTATATGGAATTGAATATATAATTGGTAATAATAATCATAGGAATTTAAATTCATATATTTAGATATATAATATATAAATCATTTAATTTATCTATTATTTGAGGTTATTTTAATTAATTAAAATTGGAAAACTTTATGCACTTAAAAATAGTTTTCTAAACAATATCATTTTCTACCTCCAAATTATCTTGTTTTTATTTACACAAAACTGATAATATATACATGGTTAATTATAAATATTTTGGAATATTATTATAAATAAAATAAGTATTATTTAAACAAAAAATATTCAATTATTCATAAAATCTTATTTCTAAGAAAAAAAGTCAAAAATTCACTCTTGGATTATACCAACATAATAAGTTCAAAATCAATATTCATCCTATAACATTAGAATTTTTTTGCAATGAAATCTAAAAATGTGAATTGTAATATAGATTTTTAAAAATAAAATGTTCACTTTCTATAATTAAATACCAGATGTTAAAATGTAATTTCTTTATTCTTCCTAGACTACACATCATGATTAATAACATAAATCATGATACAAGTTGTGATAAATAAAGGACTTATTAATGAGGATATTGAGATTTTGAAATGATTTATATACTTTAATCCGGAGTTCCACGTCAAAATTCATGAACACAATCACACATGGATGCAAATTTTCAATGAAATATCAACTTCCTATTTTGTGAGAGGAGGAATACCATGATAATTAAAATAGTACATAAAAGAAAGAAGTTTTAGCCTTTAATATATTTAATAGTAGAACTTGACTTGATTAAAATTATTTTATTTGAGTTTCTCATACTGAAAAAGAAGTAATATTTTTCTTATTTGAAAGGATAAATAATATTCATAGAAATATCATGTGAATATAAAAAAATAAAAATGATAAAGAGGACTTTGTATTGATAATTTCAAGAATTTATTGAGTTTTTAGGACGGTTTTAGAAGACTTTTGTGAAGAGAAAAGGATGGATATCATCAGTTGGGTCTGTATGGAGGCTCAAATCTTCACTTGTGATCATTCTTTAAGGATATTCATTTGGGTGTATTGTTGAAAGATTATAACTTGTAGAATATAGATATTTTACAAGTCTAAGGTAATACCATGTCTTATGTTCCTTTTGATATTACAAAGGCCAAAATGTGTGTGGGATAATAACCATGACACCCTAAGGGTGTGGTCACCCTACAATGGAGTCATATCTCTTTAACAAACTTATTGTTTCTGATTATTGTTTTAATAGTGGAAAACCTGGGAGATCTCTATTGAACAAGAATATGAGTTTAAAAGGGAAATGAAATATTAGGGACACTGATTCACCCCATATTAGTGTCATTTACCCTTCAAGAGATCTTAATATTAATTGGTTTATGGTGGTTGACATCTGATTTTTTTTGGTTTAGTGTTGATAAAGTTTTAGATGATCATGCATTTATTTTGGTTTAAATAGTTATGGGACTGTGTTGGATTGAATGGGTGTTATAAGGTAGGATAGATAGTGGTTTTAAAGGTCACATTGATTTAAAGTTAAGTATAAAATCTTTTAGCATATATAAAATTCCTTGATAGGTAAATTGAGATGTATTTTAATGAGAATTAGATGTCAATTATGAAATTATTAATGGTTCAAGGAGTTCTGAAGTTATATATAAATGTAAATTTGAAATAAGAGTATAATTCACGAAAAACATATATGAAGTTGATCTTGAAGGTTGAATCATATAATTAATAGACTGTTTAAAGAACATTTAGTGCTAAAAAAAGTTTGGGTGGCTAATTATAAAATTTTTGTAACAATTAGAAATTGTTAATCTATTGTATGATTTGTTATAATAGTAGCAAGATTTTTTTATGATTTTTAAACCATAGAACATATGAAAATTTAGGCAGTCTTTTAGCATTGTTTGTAGGATAATTTATATATTTCTTTGTAAACCAAGAAAGGTGAAGAAAATTTTTCCAAGGAATTTTCATGATTTAATGTGGTGTTTATAAATAATGATATAAACCATAAATGACACAATATGAACCATTAACCCAAGATATATATATAGGTTAATTTCCTTGCGCAAGTAAGATTCCTTCAAGAAAGATGAAAAATAAAAATTAATCTTTAAATGAATATATATTTTGATATGGGTGTCGATTTTAGCTCTATAACATATAAAATCAAAGATAAAAAAATAATATTCATGCCGAGATACTAGGTAAACCTAAAGATTGTGTTTTGGAATTTTGAAATATATAGATAAAACCTATGAAAAATGTGGTTGATTATAATATAGGAAAATTAAAGAGCATGCATGAGGCATTCAATTTAGTTTAATATCTATTATGAGTTCCACCATGAGCTAAATAGTGAGTATTATTTTGGTACTCACCCATGTATCAATGTTACAAGGGGTTTTGAAACTAGTTTTCTCTTATACAAGTCTTATCCTTGATTTTATTATGAAATGGAATGTCATTTCTCACATAAAAATATCCTTATTGTCCATCATTATGAATTATTCTCTCAGTGAAGGGAGTTTGTTTTCACATCTTATTCTAGTTTCATGATCATGATTTTGATAAAATTATAAAAACCTTGATAGTAGTGAGAACAAAGAGGGATTATCCATAAAATCACGGTTAAATAAAAAATTCCCAAAGAGGTTTTGAGAATTCCTCATTGAGTTATTCTTGAGGTGATATTCCCAATGACTTTTCCTAGGTAAAAATATCTTTTTTGGGGGTAATTTTAATATAATATTTCTTAAATTATTATTTTTATTCAATTATTTTTTAAATATAAATTTTAGATTCAACTAATTATTTGTTAGAAAATTTAATCAAAATATAGTGTTTTATAATTTACAAAACATTCCTATAATCCATGTTATCCCTTATTTTATTTATTTATTTGATATTTAAGATTGTATTTTTCAGTCCTATAAGATTTAATCTAAACTATTAACTATTTAAAATAAAATTATTATAATTTAAATATGTTTTAGAGGTGATTTTATGAATTAGTAAATATGTTAAAAAATTGTTGTTATTGTTTTTGTTATTTTTTTAATTATTTATATGATATTATTAGGGTAAAGAAACATCCCACCAATGTGTATAGTCTATGTTGAGAGGGATACCCCCCATCATCATACTATTTC
The DNA here is from genome assembly GCA_963277665.1 of Viscum album. Classification (NCBI taxonomy): domain Eukaryota; kingdom Viridiplantae; phylum Streptophyta; class Magnoliopsida; order Santalales; family Viscaceae; genus Viscum; species Viscum album. The sequence continues at coordinate 354,112,372 of OY728159.1, forward strand.
CCCCTTTTTTATGGATAATACAAATATGGGTTATGGTAAGACCTTTTACTTTATCTACAATTTCTTAACCTTCCCCTCAATACACTCCCTTAATATGGTTTTCATTAATATTTATAGGAATTTAAGGATTTGGGGGTTTCAGTGGAACATGGTGAAACTCCCATAATCATCACGTAATAATCATTGTTATTTTAGGTTGGTAGAACTGGATGAATTGTGTATTTTTAAGGATAAATATCAAATTAAAATTGAATATTTGGAATTTAGATTAGTGGGAGTATCTTTTTGACATTTATTGGATTCCTAGATAGAGGAGGTAAAGGTACCAACATGGGTGAGGAAGTCCCATATCGAAATATTGATGATATGGTAAGTGGTTTGTCTTAGTGTAGTATATGATATGCCTATAAATGTTCTTGAATAATCCCTCTAGAAATATTATGGGTTGGGGATTGTGGAAGTTACATTTCTCCAATACCAACAATATTTTGGCAGACCACCATACATTTTTGTGGGGGTATACTAGAAGTTTTGTAGAAATTACTAACCTCCCATTTAAGTGTCTGTGTGTGTGTGTATGAGGGGGTATTAATTTTAGGGTATTTTTAAAGACCCTATTTAGGGTAATTTTAGTTGGGATAATGGATGTGTGGGGTGGGGGGGGGGGGGTTAGTACCTTGATATTTTATGAAATATATATTTTTTCAAATCAATTTGATTACTTTGATAGCTTGTGTTACATGCACCACCGAGTTTTAATGAACCACAATATAATATTAAAATATTATTATGTTAATGCTAATGCTTAGACATTTGATTGGTTGGTATGAATATTACTGAATAAATTATGAATGATTTATGGTTTATATATTTTTAAAATAAATTCATTGGTTACCAATTTATGAGAAATAAAAATAAAATCATTTGAAAGTAAAAATGATATTTCTTTAGAAAACTATTTCTATGAACACAAAAGACTTTTTTCTTAATAAATAACTTTTGGATAATAATTTTAATGAAATGTATATATTATATTTTCAAGAAAATGTTTTAATATTCATTTAATATTTTTCTAGGCATTGGATAATAAAAATAAGTCTTATGATTAAACATGTATTTTTCTGAAAATATTTTTCATTGCATGTTACAAAATTATTTTAAAATAAAATTATAAAAATTATAGGTATTTAATTTGATAAAATGATTTCAATATTTTTAATTAAGGGGAACAAATTTTGTAAATAATCCCCTTTTATTTTTGGTCAATATGAATAGTAACCATGGAAAAATTTATTACCATGATAAAGGGAAAATTGGGTAAATCTAGGTTAAAATTAAGTGATAAGACAATAATTTGTCATCCTAATTCATATTTTATTAAGGTAAATATACTATTATCACATTATTCTCAAAATATAGTTGTTTAATGGACACTTTTCCATGAAAATGAATTATATAATATTTAAGAAATAGAATGTTACAAAATATCCCTCTCTTAGTTTTAAATATCTCTTATGTGTCCATATAGGGAAAAAAGAAAGTTATGAATTAATATAAGTATATATATTGAGAATAATAAAATTATTTTCATGATATAATATTTTTTATTTTTGATTAATTATATAATGACATAAAATTCTTATTCAACACCGATGTAGTATTTCTATAATTAATAAAAAATATATAAAATGATTTTTTTTGAAAGAAATATAATTTGAGTTAATTAATGTTAATTTTTTTGAGATATATATGACATATTAGTAAGGTTTTAATAATTTTTATTATAATTCATCCATTTTTATTGATTAATTTAAACTCCAATGAAATTAATAGTGTAAAAATGAAATTAATGATATTTTATAATAAATAATATTTTATTAAATGATATAAAATTAATAAAAAATATTAGATACATCCAAATAAATGGGATATGGTTGTAAAAATAAATCATGGTCCATTTATGGTTCATTTAGCATTTTATAGTAATGTGGTTAACCATTAAAGTGTAGAAAATTTAATATTGTGGTAATTATCAAAAGGTTTAACAAAGAGATAAAAAAAAGATAAGGTAAAAATGGTGAACCACACTTGTACAAATTTTTTTATATGAAATTATTTCTTCTAAAAATAATATTACATTAAAATTTAATATTTTTGGATCCATTTTAACATCAAAATTAATTTATATTAATTTAATATTTTATGAAATTCCAAGATATCCCCTCCCCTCAATTATAAAAGGAAAAATATTCTGTATCATATTCACTCCTATATGAGTATTTTATCTCTATTATTATAAGGACCCAGCCTTAAACATTACTTATTTTTGAATTAAATGAATAATTCACATTAAAGATCTTTTTAGGTTTAGAGTTTTAGAGAATTAGGACATAACTATTACATATCAAAGATTACAAAGTAGACACATCTAATCATCTTCCATTTTTTTCACAAAATAAAAACTCATGAACAAAAGAGTCAAGTCTATTTCCTTGTTTTAGACAGCCTGACATTTCCTTGATCCCATCCTTGACCCGATTCAACTTTATGTCCTACGAAAAACATTTCAAAAAAAAAATTTGGATGAGCATAAAAAGATCATTAAGGGTTATAAAAATACGGAAAGAAAAAATTAGTCCATGTATACATAAGAATCAATGAAACCATACATTACTCATAAAACATAATCACGTTAACATACCTCATGAAATCATATGATTTATGAATAACTCATAGAAATCATAAGACATAAAGGTAACTTGAGGCATTCCTAACATTCTTACGTAGGGAGTAACCCTCGTGGTTACGTTTGGAATACCCATCACAATATATTCCCTAAATCTCTTTAGAGAAACCTTAGAGTTTAACTCCTTCGCGTTACCCAATGCATTGGAGAGCTATCTCTGGCTCACCCGCCCTTAGTTTATCACGAAACCACCCGATTTCATAAACATTTCCCAAGAACCATAACATAATCATAACACATAAAAGATGCATAAAAAAGCATAAAATTTCTACATTTCAATCACAAGATATCACATCATGATATTAAAAAAACATCTAATAAAATCATTAAAACTCTATGATAGAAAAATCCCTTTATACTTTAAAAATATTAAAAGAAGACATTTAAAAGAGATTTTAGAATCAAAGTGTCCCATACCACTTCAAAACTTTTGAAAGTGTTTTAAAACATTCATGTCCATGTAAATAAATCCTTAAAAACATTTTTAAAACATTTACATGGATGATAAATTTTTAAAAGAATAAATATTTAAAACCATTTAAAACATTGTTTTAATAAAAGAGCCCTTTTCCATTTTGACCAATTAAATTATAAGCCACCTGAAATTAGACCATTTTCAAAACATTTAAATGACATTAGTATAGAAATAAAATGGATATGGAAAGTCAAAGGGGTTGTATATACACTTTATAAAAGAATAAAAGTTCATATCAATAATAAATGTCTCAATGAGAAGAAATTGAGATCTAATCCCAATCAAGGATCATGCCATTAGAGCAAGGATAAAGAAATGACATAATTATGTGTGAAAAATATAAATACACTAAATATAAGTGGATAATCAGTGTAAAATAATCAGATTTCGTCCACACATATTCATAGCATGACCTAATCAAGAAGTAGAGGTTTAACCCAAAGAATTGGAATTGGGTTGAGAAGTTCCCCTACAAATAGTTCGACAGCCTAACGACGTCACTTTAAAATTCTAAAAATGAGATGATGAGAGATAAGAAGGGTATCTCATCACTCGTACATAACATTAACAGCAATAAGGATAAATAAGAACATATCCCAAGATAAGAAGATGTAAATTAAAAGACCTAACAAAAAGAAGTTGTCATGACCCGTCCTCGGGGCCCGTGTGGTGACTACCCCAAGCCCACCTTCCATAGGCCAGGGGCTGGCGACTAGCACCAAGGCGTAAATCCCGGAAAAATTGAAGGCATTTCCTTTGTAAAGTAAACAAGCACCACAGAGTAAGAAAGCGGAAAAGTAAACACTAAGTAAAAACTGTAACAAGCTGTGCTGAAGGTAAAAGGGGCCGGAAATACAAGCCCAACTGTAGAGTACAACTGAAAGGGAAAAACAACAAGTGAAAAGAAAAGCCATAGCGTCAAGCCATCCTCTGGAAGTTCCACCTGGAGGGTGGGTACAGATAGCCTCCACTGCTCCTCGGGTCCACCTGACCGCTCCGAGTACGTCCCGCCCAGTGGTCCACCTCCAGGTACCGTCCTGCTCCGCAAGCCTCCACCAAAATCAGCGTTGTCCGTCGTCTACAACCAACACAACAAAGTGCGGGCATAACCCGTGCAGGGGTGAGTATAAACTACTCAGTAGGGACCCCGAGACCCCCGAAGGTCTCCCGAAATCCACAAAGGATAAACAACAAGGAAAGATACAATCACGAAGTAAAATCAGACACTGCTTAGGTATATGCCCATACATATACATAAGTCATCAATTCTCGTTCGGCCCCAACATCCGAGCCCAAGCACAACCCAGTCCACACAGGAAAGCAAAACCTAAACCCACACAGGATAGCACAACACAATCCACGAAGGAGAGAAAAAGTAATCCACATAGGATAGCTCAACAAAATCCATAAAGGAGAGTAAACTGTAAATCCACACAGGATAGATCAACACAATCCACAAAGGAGAGTAACACAAGATTCAGATCACACAAGTATACTTCTTCGGATGACGATAAAGCTGATCACTGATCTATCTAAGTCGTCGGACCCACAAAGGATCGATAGGTACTAACCCCCGCAAAGAACCACACAGGATTGGGCCCACACAAGACCTGTAGGCCCTGGATCACACAGAATCGCTGAGCGCTGACCCACACAGGATCAGACCCACACAGGATCGGGCCCACACAGGACCTGTAGCACGGATCCACAAAGGATCGCTGAGTGCTGTAGTCATCGCAGTCCACTGAGGATCTCTGCACAGTCATTGTCGCAGTCCACTGAGGATCTATGCACGGTCGTCGTCGGAGTCCACTGAGGATCTCTGCACCGTCGTCATCGGAGTCCACTGAGGATCTCTACACAGTCGTCATTGGAGTCGCAACCAGCACTAGGGTTCCCGCACACAGCAAGATCGTTCGGGAGGGTCTGCTCCACGAGCCGAGAGGCTGATACATCAACTGACACAAAGTCCGGGGTTAATGTATCCAAAAGATCCGTATCGTCAGCATGAACTCAACGTCGCAGACGGTGCGTCAATCGGACGCCCGGTCTGAGAGTTATTGGCTTTTTCGTCCCAGGGGCCCGGTTCGATTTTAAGGAAAAACCAACCCGAACGTACTCCACCTGCATCCAAACCTCGGGCAGAATAAGCCAAATGATCCGGCTCACTTAGAGGAATCCACCAAAGCTGACGGAACGTCAATCGGATGTCCGAAGCTCAAGATATGAGCGTTTCCGCTCCGAAGGCCCGGTTGGTTTCGTGAAAGAACCAACCTGGCCGAACCCAAAGTATTTCAAAACCTTGAGTGCGATATACCTAAACGACTGTGTCGATCCAAGGATCGCGTTGCCGCTAACGACGCGTCGTTCAGAGGCCCGAAGCTCTAGTTATGAGCGAAAAACCGAGAACATCCAGAGACAGGGGGTCTGGGCCCGGGCCGACCCGGGCCGACCCCCCCTGGATCGGCCGAACAGGGTCGACTCGACCCGGTCTAACCCGACCGGACCCGGTCCGGCCCGGCCAGGGCATGGCCCAGCCGGTCGGACCGGCCTGGCTCGGCTCGGCCGAGCGGCCGAGCGCGGCAGCTGCGGGGCGCCGCCCCCGCGGGTTGGAAGAAGTCGCGGCCCTCGAAGGGCCGAGCTGGAGTCAACGGACGCGGCTATGCCGCGTCCCGTGCGTGAGTACCGGACCCGCGCGGCCGCGGGTCCATTTGCCGCCGCCTCCGCGGCTTAAGCCATGACGGCCCTGTCCGGTGGCGCGCCGGGACGCCGCTGCCGCAGGTAGCTTCCGCGGGCCCCCGGAGTTGCTCCGATGGTCCATTTTCCTTCCCGTCTGTGCTGTTGTTCCTCCCAGGTTCCGTTCTTCACTGCGGGATCATCAAATCTCCCTTGCGTCACGTTTTTCTGTCTCCCTCCAAATCCGCACAACCACGAAGAACGGTGGAGGGTTGTCGGGCCGTGTTCGTTTGGCCCGCACCCTTCGCGTTAGATAATAACAACGAGAGAATTTTTCAACACATGAAAACATAACCAAAACAATTTTAATGAATTAAAATTGTTCTTATTGTCCGGGTTCTTCACTTTTAAAAGGAACTATCACAGGAATATAAAAGGTTATTTCCAAATTAAATCCCTACCTCGTCAAGTCCTAGCACGCGGGTTCTTCGCGGATTTGATCGTCGTGGAAGGAGGGGTTCGTCGCGGAAGGAGGGGATCGTCGCGGTATTCGGCGCTGCGTCGAAAAACTCCGAGGACCAAGAAAAAACAGATTTAATTATAAATAATTAAATCTGTGTGTTTTTATAATCCACAAAGAAGTTTAAAAAGAAACCCGAGATCTCTTACCTCAAGCAGTTGGTGATCAGAGATCGAGGTGGGGAAGAACGTCTCAGATGAAGAGTCGTCAAACTCTGAGGGTGACGGCGTTCTTCGCGTTCTTCGCATTCTTCGCATGCTTCACGTTCTTCGCAAAGGAGGATAAAGTTACAAGAATTCTGTCAAAATCCTCTCAACGTGTAATCCTCAAGAGGTCGGTGTTGGTCTTATTTTATTATTACGCCAACAAACGAATAAGAGGTAAGTAACGACCCATTAATTCATAGAATTAATTCAACGAAAGAAACTGCCCATTTAATTCAATGAATAATACTGCCCAATTAAATGGTGCGTTAAGAATTCAAGAAAAACCATCAGTTGACTTTCATAATGACGGGTTTTCACGGGTACGTTACTTAGCGGAAAAAATATAGTGGGGCTCGTGCAGGTCCCACCTCACAAATATCATAACAAGAGGGTATGATATATTTGGATAGCACCCTATCCGCATCAACTCATCTTAAGCCGCTTTAAGTGGCTTCAAGTGGATTCCAAGTGGCTTAAGTGAAATAAAATAAAGTTTGTCGAACAATTTTTTTTATTTCTTAACTTTAAGACAAAAAATTAAAAACCACACCCGAGAAAACACAACTCCGGAAGAGACGTTTCTAAGCGAATACCGGCGTTGCGATTTCATCGGTGCCCTCAGAATTCGATTCCGAGAACCGGTTCAAAAGTTAGAAAAACTCACTCGTCCGTTCACTGAACGTACCCGAGCCAAACTTCGGAAAATGATTCTGGGCACACCGGGCCTCAGAATCAGGTGCCTTTAGAAACTGCTTTCTTGTAAAATTCCTAATAAAATTAAGAAAAAAAAAATTTCCTTGAAATTTACGGGTCTTTACATTACTCCCACCTCAGGGCTTTACTTTCTTGTAAAGATACATCATAAAATAGGGAAACAAAAGTGGGTACTGAGCACGCATCTGAGCCTCCCGCTCCCATGTGCTCTCCTGGAGGTTCCCGTGCTCCCATCTGATGCGCACAAGAGGAATCGATCGCCCATGTAGGACCTGCTCCTGGTGATCCTCTATCTCCACCGGGACCTCCACAAAAGTCTCCCCATCCTCAAAGTCCAACTCCCCATAGTCAATGATGTGTGTCGGGTCGTGCACGTATCTTCTCAGCTGAGATACGTGGAAGACGTCGTGCACCCGGTGCAACTGAGGTGGTAGAGCCAGGCGATAAGCCACCTCACCAATCCTACTGAGGACCTGGAAAGGCCCTAGGAAGCGTAGAGACAACTTGCCCCCTCAGCCAAATCTCTGTAATCCACGTCGAGGTGAGACACACAAGAAGACATGGTTTCCATCCTCGAACTCTAGTGGCCTCCGCCTCCTGTCAGCATAAGACTTCTGCCGGCTCTGAGCTATCCTCATCCGCTCCTGGATGACGTGGACCTTCTCTGTCGTGGCCCGGACGATCTCTGGTCCCACGAGTGCTGACTCCCCAAGGTCTATCCAGCACAAAGGAGATCTGCAAGGTCTGCTGTACAACGCCTCGTATGGTGCCATCCCGATGGTGGAGTGGTAGCTGTTGTTGTACGCGAACTCCACCTAGGGTAGATGATCCTCCCAGCTGCGACCAAAGTCGAGGACACATGCACAGAGCATGTCCTCGAGAGTCTGAATGGTCCTCTCCGTCTGACCATACGTTTGAGGGTGAATGGCGGTGCTCATACGTAGCCGCGTCCCGAACGCCTCCTGCAACCCCTTCCAAAGCCGGGTAGTAAAGCAAGCATCTCGATCAGAGATGATAGACAATGGCACACTGTGAAGCCGTACAATCTCCTGAACGTAGAGACGCCCCAAGCTCTCCACTGAGCCCTGCTCTATGATGGGTAAGAAGTGTGCCGACATGGTGAGTCGGTCAACAATCACCCAAATGGAGTCGTGACCTCTGGAAGTGCGTGGAAGTCCAGTCATGAAGTCCATAGATATTCCATCCCACTTCCACTCCGGGACCTCCAAGGGCTGTACCAAGCCTGCTGGTACCTGATGCTCTGCCTTCACCGACTGGCAAGTGAGACATCGTGAACCGAACTCTGCCACAACCTTCTTCATGCCCGGCCACCAGTGCTGTCGTCTGAGGTCCTGGTACATCTTTGCCACTCCAGGATGTACCGCTAAAGGAGAAGTGTGAAACTCTCTCAGAACCTCCTCTCGTAAATCGACTGGTTCCAAGGTACGTCCTCTAAAAAGGATGTCCTGCCCTGCTCTAAAGGAGAAGACATCAGGTGCCTGTCCTGAGGATAACTGTGCACGCCGCGTCTCACAGTCAGCGTCCTCACGCTGTGCCTCTCTGACTCGCTGTAGTAGTGGAGCGGTGACTGTGAGAGACTAAAGGAAGGCTACTCCATCTCTATCCCTGAAGGATATCTGCAAAGCAGATAGCTGCTCTGTCGCCTCCTCAAGTAGCTGGATGCATGTCCTCTTGCTGAGGGCATCGACTACTACGTTCCCCTTCCCAGGAGTATAGAATATCTCAAAGTCATAGTCATGGTGGAACACGATCCATCGCCGCTGTCTCAGGTTCAGGTCCTTATGAGAGAAGATGTACCTGAGACTCTGGTGGTCAGAAAAGACTGTAAAATGCTCACCCATCAGACAGTGTCGTCATGTCTTCAGAGCGAAGACCACTGCTGCTAACTCCAGGTCATGGGTAGCGTAGTTCTGCTCATCCAGCCTCAACTAACGTGATCCATAGGCAATCACGGCCCGCTGCTGCATCAGGAGACATCCAAGTCCGTTTCCTGATGCATCACAGTAGACTACATATCCAACTCCCTCCTCAGGCATCCTCAAGATAGGTGCGCTGGTCAACCTCTGTCTCAGCTCCTGAAAGCTCAGCTGACATCTGTCTGACCACACAAAGGGTTTCCCCTTCTTCGTCCAAGATGAGAGTGGCGCCACAACTCTAGAGAATTCCGGCACAAATCTTCGATAGTATCCGACTAGACCCAAGAAACTCCGCACCTCCATCACGCTCTTGGGTGGTTCCCAAGCTAGCACTGCCTCGATCTTCACGGGATCCACTGTAACTCCTACCTCAGAAATGACATTCCCCAAGAAGTGGACCTCACGTAACCAGAACTGACACTTCAAAAGCTTTCCATAAATCTAGTGCTCTTGGAGTGTGTCTAGTACAACCCGCAAGTGGTAGGCGTGCTCCTCCTCCATGGTCGAGTACACCAAAATGTTGTCGATGAAGACCACGACAAATCGATCAAGGTATGGCTGGAAGATCCTGTTCATGAGGCTCATGAACACTGCTGGAGCATTGGTTACGCCGAATGGAATAAACAAGAACTCATAGTGGCCATACCGACACCTGAAGGCCATCTTCTGCACGTCCTCGTCTTGAACTCTGAGCTGATGATAGCCTGACCTGAGGTCTATCTTCGAGAACCACCGTGATCCCTTGAGTTGATCGAAGAGGTCATCAATCCTCGGTAGCGGATACTTGTTCCTCATTGTCACCTGGTTCATGCGACGATAGTCGACACACAGTCGCAGGCTCCCGTCCGCCTTCTTGGAGAACAATATCGGGGAAGCCCAGGGTGAAACACTGGGTCGGATGAACCCCTTACCCTGCAAGTCCTCCAAATGTACCCGCAGCTCTCAAAGCTCAGCGGGGCCCATCCGATACGTTGGAGTGGATATTGGGGCTGTCCCGGTGTACAGATCAATATAAAAGTCTAACTATCTGTGAGGAGGTAGCCCTGGAATGTCATTGGGGAAGACGTCCGCGTACTGATCCACCACTGCAGGAAAACTAGGACTCTGCACATCCACCGCACCTAGGATGAGGCTAGCCAACTGATGAGTGATGGGTTGTCCTCTCCTCTGCGAGAGTCCCTCCTGTGCTGCAAAGGATCCCTTCTCACCGGTGAAGGTGAACCTGCTCCCGTCGGTGTGCACACATCGCACCTTGCGCCTAAAACAATCAATCTGAGAATGGACTATAGATAACCAATCCATGCCCAAGATGACTGCGTAAGGCCTCGATGCAGCTAAAAGAAGATCCTAGCTGAAGATCTCACCTCCTAGAGTAATCTCACACTGCCGGCACCAGTGCGTAATCGTCGAGTCTGCTCCCGTAGGGGTCTCTAGCCGTAAGGATCGAGCCAACGGCTCTGTCGGAATCTCCGAGCTCCGAACAAGGGCAGCGGCTATGAAAGAGTGACTCGCTCCTGTGTCTATAAGAACTGCAGCAAGGGTGGAATAGACACATATCGTACCTCGAATCATCTCTGGAGCACCGTGGTCGTAGGCCTCCGCTGCCTGGAGCTGTGCCTGTCTCTGCCCGCCAGCTCCCTGTGGTCGGGGCAGACCTCCTGGTGGTGGTGGTGGTAGAGCCTCAAAGCGTCGCCCTCCACCTGCTGCTCGGCCAGCTCCTCTGCCTCATCCACCTCCTCCCTGCGGACCGCCACGATCGACCCTCTGCCTCTGCCTGGGTGGCCCCTCCACCGTCTGCTACTCCTCGGTACGACGGGTCGGGCAGTCACGAGCCAGGTGGCCCTGCCCGCCGTAGGCGTAGCACTGCCTACCTCTTGGAAGGATGGCTCCGCGCTGTGTGCCCCGCACTGCTGATCCAGTGTACTGAGGTCGTCTACGAGAGGGTCTAGTCTACCTGGAACCCTGAGTCATCCGTCAGCTACCTACTGCCGAAGACTCCGCTACCTGCCGCCCTGCGGTAGGTCTCGCTGTGGACTCATCCAGAAAGCTCTCGATCAGAAGGGCTCGCTCCAGTACTCCTGCCTGGGTCGGGATGCTAAGGGAGATCAGCGATTCCCTGATCTCCTATCTTAATCCCTGCTCGATGGTCCGGTCCCGGAATAAGGGGTCCCGTACCATGTCAGTCGAGTAGCGAGAAAGATAGGTGAACCTCGCTGCATACTGGGTGACCGTCAAGCTGCCCTGCCGTAGCTGAAGAAGCTACTGATTGCGCACCGCACAGAGGGTGGCCAGGACGAACTCTGAGAAGAAGAGGCCCTCGAAGTCCTTCCAAAGAAGAGATGACTCGTCGTGCACCTGGAGCATCAAGCTCCACCATCGGCCCACTGCTGCGTGCAGTAGGCTCGCCGCGAGGATCACCATGAGGTCTGCTGGTGTCATCACTAGCCTGAAAACTCGAACGACCGCCTCTAGCCAGTCCTCAGCTGCCTGTGGGTCCGTCTCCCCACGAAACCAGGGTGGTCGCTGGCACTGGAGCTCGTGCATAGCTCCGAGACGACGTGCATCATCAGCGGTCAGCACTGGAAGCATCGGGGGCTCGGCGGGTAAAGGTCCCGCCAGTGCCTCTACTGTCAACGGGCCCTGTTCCGAGGCCTCGTCGCTCGGCGGGCTATCGTCGCGCTCTACTCTCGGAACCCTAGCTGGCTGACGTCATCGGGCCATCCTGAAAAGGAAACAAGTGCGCCACGGTCAGAACAATATACCTGGTGAGCTAACACAAGTAATCACAAAGAAAACTTGAAACACACATGAAATCAATGTTTTCATGCATTAAGTCGGAAATCAGAAGTCAGGGTCCTGGTGTACGGATACGTCGGCCGCTGAACCAACACTGGACTCCCTGGACTGATAACCACACCCAATATGCTAAACACTATTGTTTCACATAGAAGACATATCAGAGTCTACGGTAGAACCGACCACCTCTGATACCAATTTGTCACGACCCGTCCTCAGGGCCCGTGCGGTGACTACCCCAAGCCCGCCTTCCATAGGCCAGGGGCTAGCGACTTTCACCAAGGTGTAAATCCCGGAAAAAGGGAAGGAATTGCCTTTGTAAAGTAAACAAGAACCACAGAGTAAGCAAGCGGAAAAGTAAACACTAAGTAAAAACTATAACAAGTTGTGCTAAAGGTAAAAGGGGCCGAAAATACAAGCCCAACTGTGAAGTACAACTGAAAGGGAAAAACAGAAACTAAAAAGAAAAGCCGCAACATCGATCCGTCCTCTGGAAGTTCCACCTGAATGGTGGGTACAGATTGCCTCCACTACTCCTCGGGTCCACCTGACCGCTCCGAGTACATCCCGCCCAGTGGTCCACCTCCAGGTACCGTCCTGCTCCGCAAGCCTCCACCAAAATCAGCATTGTCCGTCGTCTGCAACCAACACAACGAAGTGCGGGCATAGCCCGTGCAGGGGTGAGTATAAGCTACTCAGTAGGGGCCCCGAGACCCCCGAAGGTCTCCCAAAATCCACAAAGGATAAACCACAAGGAATGATACAATAACAAAGTAACATCTGACACTGCTTAGGTATATTCCCATACATATACCTAAGTCATCAATTCCCGTTCAGCCCCAACATCCGAGCCCAAGCACAACCCAGTCCACACAGGAAAGCAAAACGTAAACCCACACAGGATAGCACAACACAATTCACGATGGAGAGAAAAAGTAATCCACATAGGATAGTTCAACACAATCCACAAAGGAGAGTAAACTGTAAATCCACACAGGATAGCTCAACACAATCCACAAAGGAGAGTAACACAAGATTCAGCTCACACAGGTATACTTTTTAGAATGATGATAAAGATGATCACTGATCCATCTAAGTCGTTGGACCCACAAAGGATCAATAGGTACTAACCCCCGAAAAGACCCACACAAGATCGGGCCCACACAGGACCTATAGGCGCTGGCTCACACAGAACCGCTGAGCGCTGACCCACACAGGATCAGACCCACATAGGATCGGGCCCACACAAGACCTGTAGCACTGATCCACAAAGGATCGCTGAGTGATGTAGTCGTCGCAGTCCATTGAGGATCTCTGCACAGTCGTCGTCACAGTCCACTGAGGATCTCTGCACGGTCGTCGTCGGAGTCCACTTAGGATCTCTGCACAGTCGTCGTTGGAGTCCACTGAGGATCTCTGCACAGTCGTCGTCAGAGTCGCAGCCAGCACTAGGGTTCCCGCACACAGCAAGCTCGTTCGGGAGGGTCCGCTCCACGAGCCGAGAGGCTGATACATCAACTGACACAAAGTCCGAGGTTGATGTATCCAAAAGTTCCGTATCGTCAACATGAACTCAACGTCGCAGACGGCGCGTCAGTCAGACGCCCGGTCTGAGAGTTATTGGCTTTTTCGTCCCAGGGGCCCGGTTGGTTTTTAAGGCAAAACCAACCCGACTGTACTCCACCTGCGTCCAAACCTTGTGCGGAGTAAGCCAAAAGATCCGTCTCACTTAGAGGAATCCACCAAAGCTGACGTCACATCAATCGGACGTCCGAAGCTCAATATATGAGCGTTCCCGCTCCGAAGGCCCGATTGGTTTCATGAACGAACCAACTTGGCCGAAGGCAAATTATACCGAAACCTTGAGTGCGATATACCGAAACGACTGTCTCGATCCAAGGATCACGTTTCCGCTGACGGTGCATCGTTCGGAGGCCCGTAACTCTAGTTATGAGCAAAAAACCGAGAACATCCGGAGACAGGGGGTCTGGGCCCGGGCCGACCCGGGCCGACCCCCCCTGGATCGGCCGAACGGGGTCAACCCGAACGGGGTCGAACCGACCCGGTCCGACCAGGCTGGACCCTGTCCGGCCCGACCAGGGCGCGGCCCGGCCGAGCGTGGCCCGGCCGAGCGCGACAGCCGCGGGGCGCCGCCCCCGTGGGTTGGAAGAAGCCGCGACCCTCGAAGGGCCGCGCTGGAGTCAACGGACGCGGCTATGCCGTGTCCCATGCGTGAGAACCGGACCTGCGCAGCCGTGGGTCCGTTGGCCGCTGCCGCGCCGCTGGTAGCTTCCGCGGACCACCGAAGTTGCTCCGGTGGTCCGTTTTTCTTTCCCGTCTGCGCCGTTGTTCCTCCTGGGTTCCGTTCTTCACTGCGGGATCATCAAATCGTCCTTGCGTCACGTTTTGCCGTCACACACCAAATCTGCACAACCACGAAGAACAGCGGAGGGTTGTCAGGCCGTGTTCGTTCGGCCCGCACCCTCCGCGTTAGATAATAACAACGGGGGAATTTTTCAACACATGAAAACATAACCAAAACAATTTTAATGAATTAAAATTGTTCTTATTGTCCGGGTTCTTCACTTTTAAAAGGAACGATCACGGGAATATACAAGGGTATTTCCAAATAAAATCCCTACATCGTCAAGTCGTAGCACGCAGGTTCTTCGCGGATTTGATCATCGCGGAAGGAGGGGTTCGTCGCGGAAGGAGGGGATCGTCGCGGTATTCGGCGCTGCGTTGACGAACTCCGAGGACCAAGAAACAACAGATTTAATTATAAATAATTAAATCTGTGTGTTGTTATAATCCACAAAGAAGTTTAAAAAGAAACTCGAGATCTCTTACCTCAAGCAGTTGGTGATCGGAGATCGGGGCGGGGAAGAACCTCTCGGATGAAGCATCGTCAAACTCCGAGGGTGACAATGGTCTTCGCGTTCTTCGCGTTCTTCGCGTTCTTTGCATTCTTCGCGAAGGAGGATAAAGGCACAAGAATTCTGTCAAAATCCTCTCAACGTGTAATCCTCAAGAGGTCGGTGTTGGTCTTATTTTATTGTTACACCAACAAACGAATAAGAGGTAAGTAATTACCCATTAATTCTTAGAATTAATTCAACGAAAGAAACTTCCCATTTAATTCAACGAATAAAACCGCCCAATTAAATTGTGCGTTAAAAATTTAAGAAAACGCATCAGTTGACTTTCATAATGACGGGTTTTCGCGGGTGCATTACTTAGCAGAAAAGAAACGGTGGGGCTCATGTGGATCCCACCTCACAAATATCCTACCAAGAGGGTAGGATATTTTTGGATAGCACCCTCTCCACATCAACTCAGCTTAAGCCGCTTTAAGTGGCTTCAAGTGGCTTCCAAGTGGCTTAAGTGTAATAAAATAAAGTTTGTCGAACAATTTATTTTATTTCTTAACTTTAAGCAAAAAAATTAAAAACCACACCTGAGCAAACACAACTCCGGAAGAGACGTTTCTAAGCGAATACCGGCACTGCGATTTCGTCTGTGCCCTCAGAATTCGATTCCGAGCACCGGTTCAAAAGTTAGAAAAACCCGCTCGTCCGTTCACTGAACGTACCCGAGCCAAACTTCGGAAAATGATTCCGGGCACACCGGGCCTCGGAATCATGTGCCGTCAGAAACTGCGTTCTTGTAAAATTCCAAAGAAAATTAAGAAAAAAAAATTTCCTTGAAATTTACGGGTCTTTACAGAAGTATTTTAAAAAGAGGAGGGTGAAAGTTTCTCTTACTGATTTGGGTAACTTTAGAAACGTACACCCCATGAAAGAAGGATCATACAATGAAGATGTAAATACCCATAAATTAAAGTATATTACACAAATAATACAATCATGGTCAGTACATAAACCACAAAAAAATATAGTGTCAAATGTAGCATGAATCTCACAGGAACACAAAGTGAGATAAAAAGTCCGGCAGCCTAACGACGCCACTTAAAACATCCAAAAATGGATTGATGAGATCAAATAGGTTCTCTCATCATATGAAAATGAAAATTAAAGTATGAAGAATATAAAAGAACAGCCCCAAACATAATAAATATGAGCTTAAAATAAATGACATAAAAGAGAGTACTTAAAATGAAAGAGAGAGGTAGGATCCCTTACCTCAAGTCCGACTTGTCTTGTTCGTTTCATAATATTCATGAATAATAAAATTTGGTCAATTTATAATTTCTTAAGGCCCTCCTTTAAAAATTATTATTCAGTTCATATCACATATTATAATTTTATAATAATTGGTTAGTAATGTGAGTTCATATCACACGTTTTTGTCGATGTTTGGTACATGAGTCAAAAATGAACTTGTTTGAAAATGATTGTCCATGAAGTTATAAGTAAATCATATACAGAATAGTATTAATGATTTAAATATCATATATATCAAGTACATATTGATTTTATAATATTCCATAACATTTGGATATAAAAATAAATGAAATGCACCGTTCATGGAGACGGTAGGCCGTACGTATGCATGAACGCTACTTTTATTACTTTTTCATATTAATGGAATTAAAAATAATTGAGAGATATATGTATTATAAGTCCAGTATAATATATATGTTTTATATGTCACATAAGTTCATTAATTTCATTCTTTATACATTCAATGTATTGCATGAATGAGTCACATCACTTGAGGGGGCGGTAGTCCACACTTCCTCGTATGAAACTATCACAATTGCACAAAATGAAAAGCATAAAGGTATGTTTTAAATATAAAATAAAGAAGCATATGGGAAAAATAAATGCCATATATATCATATATAAAATATAGTGACATCATAATGTCCACCATGAAAGGTGTTAAGAGAAGATTAAACAATCATCGTTTCGTGAGGTAATAATTGGCCATCCACATAAACAGTATGTTCTTTAACCATTTGACGGAGGTGTGTGTATGTGTAGCTAGAATCCTGCACATAAAAACATACTAGTATATTTAAGATACTAGTTTTGTTACAAAATAAAGGAATAAAAAGATTTTAGAGGTTTGGAGAAGCAAAATAATACAAAATAACCCAAGTGAAGACATTACCTTTAAATCGGGTAACTCCTCTTGGTTTGAACAAAAAGAGTTTCTTGAAGAGCATTCTACCAAAGGTGATGCTTCAATGATCAAGATAGGTATTTGGAGAGATGAAATGGGCAGGGGTTGGCCGAGACAAAGTCTTGAGTGGTGTGGGTAAGGTGGTAGAGGTGGGGGCCTTTTATAAGAGAAGAGGAGGGGCACTCTTGGAAAGTTATAAACTATTACTTTATTATAAAATGATTTTCAGATATTAAAGGTCCCAAAAGGATACATGTCTAGGATAAGGTGATAAGGTTTCTAAAGCTACCCAACCAATAGGTTTTTTTCAAGTGTAAGACTTAGATTTTACCCTAACTTCTCATTTTATTTAAATTGTTTATTTATGAGGTAATCACTACAACATCACGGGGTCAAAAATAAATTAATTTATTTAATGTATAAAAATTATAAAAAAATATCATGATGTAGGAAATATTTTTAGATTTCTAATGAATATTTACAGTAAAAAATATGACTTGTATAACCCCATGTAAATTTTTTTTAGTAAAACAATACATGTTTCAGACATTTTAATTTTAACTTTAAATAAAAAGTTATTAATGTCATTTTCCAACCAAAGTGGCTCCATGGGGTCCCCAAGTAGAACCATGGATTTTTGTGGTCGATAATGACTCATACATAAATGGTAACACATGTTTCAAGGTCATTTCATATTATTATAACATTATCTTTACCTTAGATTACACTAATTACCTTTAATCGCGATTAATAAAACGTAAAAGATACTATTCAAATAAAAATTATATTAATATCATTGAACTAGATTTCACTTCCTAATGAAAACCATGTATGTCATATTTTTGAAAATAAAATCACAGAAGAGGTAAAGTTTCATTTAAATGAAAAATCAGTTTCTTTAACTACCACTTAGTGGTTTTACTATTCTTAAAAAATTGACGTTTTTCAGAAAAATACAAAAATTTCACCCGAATCTATATTTGATATTCCGAATTCAAAAATGATGTCTATTTAAAAAAATTAAAAATATAATAATTTCATTAATTAATTTAATAATTCATTCCCGTTGTCAAAACAAATACCGTGTTTTTAAGAAATTATATCTATTAAAAGATTGACACTAGTTTAAGTCCAATTTCAATGTGAAATTAATTAAAATGAACACCATTGGATTAAATGGTAAAAATATATTCTAAATAAACTTTAATCTAAATTAAAATGATAATATATCCATATAAATAAATCAGATTAAAAGGAGGTTTTGAATTAAAATGCAACATTTTCACTAAAAATGATATTTATCGGAAAAAGAACAAAAATTTACACAAAGTAAATTTTGAGGTCCAGATTCTAAAGAAGGATTTTATATTTTCAATAATAACATATAAAATTGTCAAAATTATATTTAAAAAGGGTTCTCCATAAAAAGGCTATTAATCGACCTTTTAAAGAATATTAGAATATTTATGCTTAAAATTGGATTCATTTGCATTTTAAGCATTTAAAATTTATAGATAAAAGTAAAAGTATTTGACAAACATATATAATCATTTTGTAGTTAGTTCCATTCATTCCTACCATTACAACGGCTAGGCGTTAACTACCATTTAAAATAATATTATTTTATTATTAGAGTGCAACGTAAGATTTCAAAGAAACTCATTGTTGCATATTGGGTACCCCATCAAGCATAGTGTTCCCTTTAAAGTAATATTATTATTTTATTCAAAAATATAGATAAATATGAAAATGTCATATTTTTTATTTACCTGGGGTGTTACATCCTTCCCCCCTCTTGGAAATTGGGTCCTCGGAATTTTAAAATTGGGTTAGGAAACTTCATTGAAAATCCCACATCAGAACAAGATTTAGTAAAACTATCACTTTAAAATAAAGAAATAGAATTAAAAAGGTCACCCGAGTTAACACATACTAGGATTCCATGTAAGAAAACATGGACATGGAGGAGAAAAAGAAGGGTCATGTTCTGATGGAGAGTGATAGAAAACATGTTTAAGAGAAAGTTAACCACAAAAAAATCACAAACTTGTGATGGGTTAAACAGTATTTGATTCCCCAGTAGGAAAAATTAACAAAAAACATTTTTGATTTAAGTTACTTCTCATTGAGTAATTTATTTATGAGCTTAACTAAAACATATTGAAACATACTTACTTGTCATGCTGACTTTCAACTTTTACTATATTTCTTACATGAACTCATATTTTCTCCAAAAGATGAGTATTTAGGATGACTTGTTCACATTAAGAGAGCTATAATCAACTTCTATAGAATCACCTAATCAATAAAAGGGAACTATATACTTTCCATGTCTTTAGACCTTAACCAAAACTAAAACCAAAAAGGTTAGTATGAGATCATATAATACCCAAAAAGGACAATCCTTTATAAAAAAAATCTATTCTTAATCTCCAAAATTTGTCAAACAATACCCAAATTTCAACAAATACCATTCAATAAACATCTATCCATAAAATTCTACAAAGTAATCCAAACTAAGAGTGAAACACAAATCTCTAAAGGATTTAATCACATTGTCTTCAAAGATAAACCTTAACATTTATTTCCAAATAACATCAGTTACTCTTAAAGTCTCATACTGAAAATTAATTAACCTAATCATATATTTTCTATGATAGGTTAATAATTTCTATAGATAACCCAAAATAAACTTATTCTAGATTCATAAGATCATATAACTAAAAAGAATTAGTCAAACTAACCACGAACTTCATGTAGTCCAGTGGTAGGTGATAAATACCAGTCGCACTTTGGTTGTGGGTTCGATTCTCGTAGCTTCATCAGACATGACAGGTTGTCACGCGGTCTACGTATTGTCCCTTTTCCAAAACTACAGAATTCTTATAACATTCCCCAAAAAGCGATAAAATCTTCAAAAACAACCATAACATAATTTAACCTCAAGTTTATCTCATGTCGTTCATTTTCCATCATAACATATAGTAACCCATAATTATCTCAAAAGTAAGGATCATATAAACCCTAATGGTTACCTTTATAATTATTACATGAACTTCCACGTCGAGTTGGTTCTCTCGTACATGATGCATTAGAGAACTCAGCAAGGTTCAAGTGATTGATCATGACTCCTGATAGTTGGTTTAGAATAACCCCGAGATTTCTCATTGAATCACCCATTTCATCCAGTCTCCTAATAAGAGAACCACCACAGTTTCCTTCAAACCCATTGTCACTTTGGTGCCTTCTAGATCCATCCATGTACTAAAACCAAAAAAATGTCAGTGTGAGTATATCAACAAAATCATTATGTACTAATGAGGAAGATAAACACTAAGATATACTTACTCATTCACTTTATCTAAAAACTATGAATCTTTCTGAAATTCTAGCCATAATGGTAATGTCACTTATGATTAAAAAATACCCTAACCTCTAAAGTTATCTAAACCGACCTCTAAAACCAACTATAAGGACCCGACCTTAAAAATTACTTATTATTGAATTAAATGAATAATTTACATTGAGGATATTTTCAGATTTAGAGTTTTAGAGAATTAGGACAAAGCTATTACATATCAAAGATTACAAAGTAGACACATCTACTCAGCTTCCATTTTTTTCACAAAATAAAAACTCTTGAACAAAAGAGTCATGTCTAATTCCTTGTTTTAGAAAGCCTGACATTTCTTTGATCCAATCCTTGACCCTATTCAACTTTATGTCCTGTGAAAAACATTTCAAAAAAACTTGGAATGAGCATAAAAATCTCAGTATGGGTTATAAAAATACAGAAAGAAAACATTAGTCCATGTATACATAAGAATCAATGAAATCATACATTACTCATAAAACATAATCACGTTAACATACCTCATGAAATCATAATATTTATGAATAACTCTTAGAAATCATAAGACATAAAGGTAACTTGAGGCATTCATAACATCCTTACGTAGGGAGTAACCCTCATGGTTACGTTTGGAATACCCATAACAGTATATTCCCTAACTCTCTTTGCAAAAACCTTAGCGTTTAACTCCTTCTTGTAACCCAATGCATTGGAGAGCTATCTCAGTATCACCCGCCCTTAGTTTATCACAGAACCACCATATTTCATAAACATTTCCCAATAACCATAACATAATCATAACAATTAATACATGCATAAAAGAAACATAAAATTTCTATATTTAAATCCCAAGAGATCACATCATGATATTATAAAAACATCTAATAAAATCATTAAAACTCTATGAGAGAAAAATCCCTTTGTACTTTGAAAATGTTAAAAGAAGAAATTTAAAAGAGATTTTAGAGTCAAAGTGTCCCATACCACTTCGAACTTTTGAAAGTGTTTTAAAACATTTTTGTCCATGTAAATAAATCCTTAAAACCATTTTTAAAAAATGTACATGGTAGATAAATTTTTGAAAGAATAAATCTTTAAAACCATTTAAAAAAATGTTTTAATAAAAGAGTCCTTTTCCATTTTGAACAATTAAATTATAAGCCACAAGAAAGTAGACCATTTTGAAAACATTTAAATGAAATTAGTATAGACATAAAATGGACATGGAAAGTCTAAGTGGCTGTATATACACTTTATATGAGAATAAAAGTGCATATCATTAAGAACTGTCTCAATGAGAAGAAATTGAGATGTAATCCCAATCAAGGATCATGCCATTAAAGCAAGGATAAATAAATGACATAATTATATGTGACAAATATAAATACACTAAATATAAGTGGATACTCAGTGTAAAACAATATGATGCCATCCACACATATTCATAGCATGACCAAATCAAGAAGTATAGGTTTAACCCAAAGAATTGGAATTGGGTTGAGAAGTTCCCCTACAAAAAATTCGACAGCCTAACGACGTCATTTTAAAATTCTGAAAATGAGATGATGAGAGATAAGATGGGTTTATCATCACTTGTATATAACATTAAAAGAAATAAGGATATATAATAACATATCCCATGATAAGAATATGTAAATTAAAAGACCTAACAAAAAGAAGTCATTTAAAAAGAGGAGGGTGAAAGGTTCCCTTACCAATTTGGGTACCATTCGAAACGTACACCCCATGAAAGAAGGATCATACAATGAAGATGTAAATACCCATAAATTAAATTATATTAAACAACGAATACAATCATGGGTAGTACATACAACACACAAAATTAAATAGAGGCAAATGTAGCATGAATCGCACAGGAACACAAAGTGAGATAAAAAGCCCCTTACGAAATTTCAGCAGCCTAACGTCACCACTTAAAATTTCCAAAAATGGATTGATGAGATCAAATAGGTTATCTCATCATATGAACATAAAAATTACAGTATGTGGAATATAAAATAACATCCCCAAACATAAGAAAGATGATCTTAAAAGAAATGACATAAAAGAGAGTACTTAAAAAGAAAGAGAGATATAGGATCCCTTACCTCATGTCTGACTTGTCTTGTTCATTTATTTATATTCCTGAATAATAAACGTTGGTAAATTTATAATTTATTAAGTTCCTCCTTTAATTATTATTATTCAGTTCATATCACATATTATAATTTTATAATAATTGGTTAGTAATGTGAGTTCATATTAGTCGTTTTTGTCGATGTTTGGTACATGAGTCAAAAATGAACTTGTTTGAAAATGATTGTCCATGTAGTTATAAGTAAATCATCTCCAGAATAGTATTAATGATTTAAATATCTTATATATCCAGTAAAAATTCATTTTATAATATTCCATAACATTTTGAGATAAAAAGAAATGAAATGCACCGTTCATGGAGACGTTAGGCCGTATGTACGCATGAACGCTACTTTCATTCCTTTGTCATATTAATGGAAATAAAAATAATTGAGAAATATATGTATTATAATTACAGTATAATATATATGTTTTATAGGTCACATATGTTCATTAATTTCATTCTTTATACATTCCATGTATTGCATGAACGAGTCACATCACTTGAGGGGGCGGTAGTCCGCACTTCCTCGTATGAAATTATCACAATTGCACAACATGAAAAGCATAAAATTATGTTTGAAATATAAAATAAAGAAGAATATGGGTAACATAAATACCATATATATCATATATAAAATATAGTGACATCATAATGGCCACCATGAATGGTGTTAAGAGAATATTAAACAATCATCATTTCGTGAGGCAGTAATTCTCCATCCACAGAAACAGTATGTAATTTAACCATTAGACGGAGGTGTGTGTTAGTGTAGATATAATAATTCACATAACAAAAATCCTAGTATATTTATCTTACTGGTGTTGTTATTAAATAAAGGAATAAAAAGTTTATGGGTTTGGAGAATCAAAATAAATCAAAAGAACATAAGTGAAGACATTACCTTTAAATCGGGTAACTCCTCTTGGTTTGAATCAAAAGGGTTTCTTGAAGAGAATTATTCCAAAGGTGAGGCTTCAATGATGAAGATAGGGATGTGGAGAGATGAAATTTTCAAGGGTTGTCCGAGCCGAAGGCTTGAGAGGTGTGGGTAAGGTGGTATAAGTGGGGGCCCTTTATAAGAGAAGATAAGGGGCACTCTTGGAAAGTTATAAACTATTACTTTATTATAAAGTGTTTTTCGGATTTTAAAGGTCCCAAAAGGATAAATTTAGAGAATAATGTGATAAGTCTTCTAAATCTACCCTACCAATAGGTTTGTGACAAGTTTAAGACTTATATTTCACCCTATCTTCTCATTTTATTTAAATCGTTCATTTATGAGGTAATCACTGCATCATCACGGTGTCAAAAATAAATTAATTTATTTAATGTCTAAAAATTATTAAAAAAATATCATGATTTAGTAAATATATTTAGATTTATAATTAATATTTATAGTCAAAAATATGACTTGTATAACCCCATGTAAAAATTTGTTTAGTAAAACAATACATGTTTGTGACATTTTAATTTTAACTTTAAATAAAAAGTTATTAATGTCATTTTCCCACCAAAGGGGTTCCATGGGGTCCCCAAGTATACCCATGAATTTTATTGGTCGGAAATGACTCATAAAAAAATGGTATGACATGTTTCAATGTCATTTCATATTATTATAACATTATCTTTACCTTAAATTACACTATTTACCTTTAATCGTGATTAATAAAACTTAAAAGTTACTATTCACCAAAAAATTATATTAGTCTCATTGAACTAAATTTTAATTCCTAATGACAAACATGTATGTATAATTTTTGAAAATCAAATCACAGAAGTGGTAAAGTTTTATTTAAACGAAAAATCTGTTTCTTTAACTACCACTTAGTGGTTTCACTATTCATCAAAAATTGAAGTTTTTCAGAGAAAAACAAAAAATTCACCCTAAGATATATTTGATATTACGAATTCAAAAATGATGTATATTTTAAAAAATTCAAAATATGTAAGTTTCATTAATTAATTTAATAATTCATTCCCACTGTCAAAACAAATAGCGTGTTTTTAAGAAACAATATCTATTAAAAGATTGACACTAGTTTAAGTCCAATTTCAAAGTGAAATTAATTCCAATGACCACCATTGGATTAAATGGTAAAAATATATTCTAAATACACTTTAATATCAATTAAAAAGATAATATATCCATATAAATAAATCATATTAAAATGAGGTTTTGAATTAAAATGCAACATTTTCACTAAAAATGATCTTTATCGGAAAACAACAAAAATTTACACAAAGTAAATTTTGATGTCCAGATTATAAATAAGGATTTTATTTTGTCAAATAAAACATATAAAATTATCAAAAGTATATTTAAAAAGGGTTCTCCATCAAAAAGCGGTTAATCGACTTTTTAAAGAATATTAGAAGATTTATGCTTAAAATTGGATTCATTTGCATTTTAAGCCTATAACATTTATTGGATAAAATTAAAAATATTTGACAAACATATATAATCATTTTGTACTTAGTTCTATTAATTCCCACCATTACAACGTCTAGGCATTAACTACTATTTAAAATAATATTATTTTATTATTAGAGTGCAACGTAAGATTTCAAAGAAGCTCGTTGTTGCGTATTGGGTACCCCATCAAGAATAGCATTCCCTTTAAAGTAATATTAATATTTTATTCAAAAATATGGATAAATATGAAAATTTAATATTATTTATTTACCTGGGGTGTTTCAAATATACCTTATAAAAATAAATTATAAAATAAATTATCCACATTATAAAGGTTTCATTCTTCCCAAAATTCCAACCCTGGGATCCTTAAGAGGAGATCTAAACGAGTTCTTTCAAAGGAGATGTAATCACCTTAACTGATCACTTTATTTTAAACTATTCTTTTACCAACAATAAACATATTATCATATTCATAAAATATTATTTTTAGTATCATAAATATACTTAAATGTTATTATTATTATGAAACCACCTTTATTCATCATATTTCCATCAAATGGGAAGTGAATGTGTCACTTGTGCGTACATACAACTTACTATCTCCAAATAGTGATACAATTCAGTTCTCATCACCATATTTTATGATGTTTAGTTTTATTGTTTTAATGTCTATATATTATAATAATGATATAATTTTAATTTTGGTGTTATAATATCATATCTACATTCTTACCTTCTAAAATGTTGGAAAATTATAACGTTGCCCGTTCGTACATGTGGGCTACCACCTCTATGAAGTGATGTGATCAGTTTTCATTTAATTTTTACATGGATTATAATAAGTATGGGTTTAATGAATATATATTATATAATAATTATTTTGGTAAGGTTATTTATTATTTTCCTTTATTCCATCTATCAGAAAAATAAACAAGCATTCATGGGTATGTACGGATTACCATCTCTATGAACAATATAATTCATTTTTCTATCAATATGATTTATGAATGACTAAAAACATCTATATAATGAATATTTATGATATTTATATCATTATTAACATTCTGGAGATTATTTAACCAAGATAAAAATATGATTAATAAATCTACTGAACCTGAACATACATGAAAAATGAAGCAAATATCACTTGGAACAATTAGTTTAATAAATAAGTTTTAACAAATAGGTAATAAAAAGATATAAAAAAGATACTATATGGTATGATATATTCGTTTATGGTTTTTTAATATATTAATAATAAATATATATTAATTATATATAAGGTTCCAATACGTATGAAGGAATTTAGACTTATGGTAAGAGGTTTTGATCTCACTTTTATTTATGTGGGACACATGCCACATACACCACTTTTTTCTTTTTTATAGTGTATATACCACACATGAATGTATTTTATGGTTATTATCATGAAATATATGGGATCTAAATATCCATATAATGTTATTTATCTCATAAGAATTATGATTCAAATGTTACCAAAGTGGTAAGGGTCTTATGTTACAATCTCATTGTTTATCAGGATTGTTTATGATTATGTTTCCAATGATAAAATATTATGATCTACCTATACAGAAACTCATGAATTATCTTCTAATATGGTTATTTATTAATCATAAATTTTTCCTTACATTTTACTAACCTTTAGTTCTCAATAATCCCAAAAAACGTTTTCCTTTCATTTTCCTCACCTTAAGTGATCAAGAAACTGAAAATATGTATTTAAGGAAAATATAATTTTTTATCTTCGGTTAAAAATAATCTCTCTTCCATATCCATGTATTTATAAAAAATTCCAATTTTTTTTAATTTTATACTATAATTGTTTAAAGTAATTTTTACCCATGTTTTACTTTTTAAAAAATTGTTTAAAAGGAATGTTCTTATCGTTTAACAAAAAAAGTACTTTTTGATTTTTTTCTACAAAAATGAGAAAGGAATGTTTTATTTTAACATATATGTTATGAATGGAATTTAATTACATCATATACCCTAAAAATTTGAAATATTAATCTATAATATTTCCATTTTATTTTCAAATAAAATATTTTCTTTAATAATTGGGGAATTTTTCTGTTTTAAAGAGGTTATTTCAATGTGAAAAAGATATTTTTCTCAAGAAATTTTCTAAGTGACTTTTCAAAATAATATTCAATATAATATGACATATTTTATTTTAATTATACATTTCTAGGGATATGATCTAATTATATCGTAATTAATATTTACTTATATATTTAATGTTTATATTAATGAGATGTTTATGAAACCCAATTATTTTCTATGGGTTATGGATATTGAATTTATGGCATGTTTATGAAACCTATTTTGTTTTCATGAGTTATGATGTGATGATATAATGAATTTTTTACAATCTTGTAGCACACATATTAATTGTTTTCATTATGTAATGATGGTTACATTATAATTAAAGATAATGGTTATGTTATAACTAAGGATAGTGGTTATGTTATAACCAAGGATGGTGGTTACGTTATAATCAAGGATGGTGGGAATGTTATAAACAATAATGGGTGGGATACGTATCTCCCTCCAATTAATTGGGTAAATGTTTATATATCATGAGATAAATAGTAATAGAATGGAGAGTGTACCTAGTTAAATAAGAGACTTTATCCAATAAATAGTCTTCGAAGTGGACCTTGACTAATATGATGGTTTGGGGAGTGAACCCAATACACTATTATATTCTTGGTAGTGAATCCTTCACTACTAAACAAATGATTTTTAAAACTTATGTATATTCCAAATTTCCTTGTCTCATACCAATATTATGTTTTCATGGAACATGTTTTCTGATTACATTATGATTCAAGACTTATATATTGCCAAGATTTATGTCATCACTCAGGATTACAATATATGATATTCTATGTATGGATTTCAAATATTAATTTCATGTTCTCATACCCTTATTCTCATGTTATACTTACATGATCATTTATATATCCCTTTTTACCCATATTGATTATATAAACTCACCCTTTCTTATATTACCTTTCTTTAGGTCTAAAAGAAATATTTTAGGAATGAACTTTCTAAAAGTGTTCTAGTTATGAAGATCTTAGTGGGAGACTTTTATGAACCATTTATTATGTGTCCATGTTTCTAAATGAAGGAGATCCAAATGTTTCAAGCGTGGATAAATATGTTATGTAATGAATGCACATCTAAAAAGATGAAATATCTATGTATGAAAATCAGTGTCATTGTAGTTATTATGAAATAAAGGTTTAGTTAATCTTTGGAAACAAGGATGAAAAATATTTAGTGAGAACGCTAGGGATAAGTCTATATAAAGGATAAAATATTAAATTTTTGTTAATGATCATGAATTACATATGTTAAACATATGGTGTAAAATACTAAAAATTTGTTTCATGATTTATTCATCCTATAAATAATTTTTCATGATTCCTCATTATGAGTATATCTAATGAAAATATTGTTTTTGGTTTTAGTCAAGGGTTAGAACCCAAAGTAATCATGTTAATACTGAATTTTATTGACAATGTAATGATTTTATTCCTAAGAAACCAAATTTTATGGTACTTGGAATGAAAAATCTCATTGTTATGGCGATATAAATTTCTCAAACCATGATTGATGCTAAAATTAAAAATGAGAAAAGGAAGGAACAATATTCTGTTGAGTCCTTCATGAGGAAAATTCCACCTTCTTTTAGTTTTTCCACTAATACACTAGTTTTTGAGAAATGGATAAGTACCATTGATAAGATATTTACCATTATCCGGTGTTCGGAACATGAAAATGTCAGTTAGGATGTCTATCATTTGGAAGGTGAAACAGATCAATGGTGGAATCTTATCATGAATACGTGGAAACATGAATAAATTGATTTCATAGAGTGAGATGAGTTTAACAAATTATTTTCAAATATGTTATTTAATATTATTATTTATATGAAAATAGAGAAGGATTTTCTTTAGATAAAGTATAATAATGATGAATCTATTGACACATTTGAGGAAAGTTTTACAAGACTTGTGAGTTATGCTTCTCGTATTATCATCCAACATGAATGTAAAGTTGATTGATTATTCATTGTATTGAAACTAACTCTCATAAGGGAATTATCAATAAGCTAATTTAGTAGATATGAATTATTCATTCACTATTCCATTATGGTGGAGATGGGGATTGGTGTTAGCCATCAATATCATTATTTTGATAAGAAAAGAAACATTGAATTAAAATAAAATTATAAAAATATAGAGAAAAGAAGATGAGCCTTACATTATGCTCAAAGTTTTGAGATAAACATGTAGTAAGTTGTCTTAAGGGAACTTATAAATGTTTCAAGTGTTGAAAGGAAGGCCATCGGTCAATCGATTGTCAATGTGATAGGAATAAGTTTACTAAATATATGAATAGATAGAAATATCCATTGAATGAACCATCCTGCTATAATGAAATAAATGAAAGGAGTTCCGGCATTATGAAAATCAATTCCCTAATCCATGGGAAAATGAGGATAATAATACACAATAATATTTAATATAAAAGGATAAAGGGAAACTTTAAGCACTCAAAATATTTGAAGTAAATCATGATAAGTTGGGAAAATTTATCCTCCACTCCATTTTTAGGGATTTTATGTAAAAGTTTATATGAATTAACACAATCAAAATATAATTGTAAATATTTTATTGAAATTTGATTTGATTTTCCACACTGATTAAACCATTTTACATATATTCTAGAATCAATAAATCACATGAGATATTCTAAATCAAAATTTTATCATATTTTGGTTCAAGGATGAACTTAGACTTCCAATTGAAATGTTTTGGTTAATAAAGGATCTTATTTAAGGAATAAAAGGTGAATTATATTTTGGAATCATATATGATATTATTGTGAATTCATTTTAAGAAATTATTTGGTTATATAAATTTTTTATGAGACTTTACGAGTGACAAATTTTTTTTCAATATAATCATCAAATTGATCATGGAAGTATATGAGATTAAATAATTCCAATATTTGGGATTCAATTTGGTTAATCATATTTTGAAGGAACCTTGAGGTTAAATATTTATGGAATGGATTAATTTCAACCATGGAGGTTATTGAATAACTTCTTCTAGACATTTTTGTTTTGTTAAATATTTAAATGTGGAAGTAATGACTTATGGAACTAATGATTAATTAAAAGTTAATTTTAGTGCTTCATGCATGAAACAAATAAATCGTGAATATCATTTCTTAGAGTAATTGATGAAGTTAAAACTAAAAAAAATCCAAAAAAATGATGATATTAGATAAATAAATATATTGGGATCTAATATAGTAGAGTAAGTGACAAATAAAATTAGATCCATTCAGAAAAACTTCATGAAAACTCAGTTTCGACAGAATTGTTATGCTAAAAATCATCGATGTGACCAAGAATATAAATTTGGTCCGATGTGTTTTATTTGAATATCTCTATATAAGAAGGTAATTATATTCATAAATAAGGTAAATATGTTCCCTATATATATTGGCCTTTTTGATATTCTTGATCAAGTATAGATGATAGCTTATTTCTTGGCACTTCCACTGAATAACTCTCAAGTTCATGATGTGTTGCATCTATCACACCTGAGGAAGTACATACCTAATCCATTATATGTACTAAATTAAAAAGTTATAACACTATAAAATGATTTTTATTATGATGAAAAAGTGGTATAAATCTTTGATTTTAGATATAAAGAGATATGGAATAAGACTACTCACCTGGTGTATATTCTCTAGAGAAATAAAAAATTTAAAGAAGCAACATAGGAACCTAAGGATGTAATGAAACAAGTTTCTATTACTTTTTTGTTGTATCATAGTGAAAATTTTAGAGGTAAAAATTTATTTTCTTGGGGTATAATGTAACAACCTCATATTTCATGAAATATATTTTTTCAAATGAATTCGATTTCTTAAATATTTTGCGTTACACAAAACATTGTGTTTTTACGAACTACGATATACTATTAAAATATTATTATGTGATAATTATCGCCAAGATGTTGTATTAGTGGGTATAAATAGTGATAACTAAATTATAAAAAATTTATGGTTTATATATTTATAAAATAAATCCATTAGTTACCAATTTATTAGAAATAAAAATAAAATTATTTGAAAGTAAAAATGATATTTTTCTAGAAAACTATTTCTGTTCACATAAACACATTTTTCTTAATAAATTAAATAAATATATTTTGGTGAATAATTTTAATTTATTTTTATATTATATGT
Organism: Viscum album; assembly: GCA_963277665.1. Lineage (NCBI taxonomy): Eukaryota > Viridiplantae > Streptophyta > Magnoliopsida > Santalales > Viscaceae > Viscum > Viscum album. Next base: position 354,143,738 of record OY728159.1, read on the forward strand.
TCACTAAAATGTTTTAACATTCATTTTATATTTTTCTAGTCATGATATTATAATAAACCAAGTCATATGATTAAAAATTTATTTGTATAAAAGGCAGTTTTCATCGTGTGTTGCATGATTATTTTAAAATTATTTTATACCACTAATAGGTTGTCAATTTTATAAAATTTATTCCATATTTTGAATCATGAGGTTCAAAATTTTTAAATATGACCATTTTATTTTTGGTTAATATGAATAGTAATCATGGTAAAATGTATGACTTTGGTACAGGGTAAATTAGGTTAATATAGGTTAAAATTAAGTGATAAGGCCATAATTTTTCAACATAATTATTATTGTATGAATAGAATTTCACCCTCATCACCTTTGGCTCCAAATCAAGTTGTTCAATGGACACTATCCAATGAAAATAACTTATATAATATTTAAAGTAAAGAAACATAACAAAATGTCACTATCTTAGTTTTAAATATATCATATGCATCCACAGAGGAAAAAAAGATACTTCAGAATAAATATAAGTATTTATTTTGAGATTAATGAAATTATTTTCATGATTGAAATTTATTTTTAATTTTAATAAATTAAATAATGACTTAAAATTCTTATACAACACCAATACAGTATTTCTCCAATTCATAAAAAATATATAAAAATATTTTAAAAATATAAAAATTGATATAATTTGAGTGGTTTAATGTGTGAAATGAATTTTATATATCTATATGAAGTATTAGAGAGACTGTACATCATTATATTCTAATTCCCCCTTTTTCATGATGCATGTAATGTCAAACTAAATCAATAGTATTAAAAATTAAATTAATGATATTTTATAATAAATAATATTTTACAAAATGATATGAAATTTATAAAAATATTATATTCATCCAAATGAATGGGTTACAGTTTTAATCATAAACTATATTCTATTTTGTTGGGCATGTATTATATCAATAATACTCTATAAATCTTATTGATTTTGATTCTCGCCAATATGCTTGTCTGTTTTACTAATGATATTTATTTAAGTGTATTTCAATAAATTAATATTCCTCATATTTCATATTTTTGGAATATATTCAAGCTTGTTATTGGTGCGGAATATTCATCAAAGTGTTTTAAATGCTCTTAAGCAAGTTTTTGAAAAACTGTTCATACCATACATTTAAAAACATAACATAAGGAACAAACCCTATGTTTGTATTAAATATTATGCTTAATGATCAACATGTATGGCTAATAAAACCTAAATTGATAGAAATATATGGATAAATAGCCTCAAGTTTGGATGAAACCTTTCATTTGACAAAGATAAACAGTATGCTTAAAGAACCCTACGTAAGTATGGAACCTTACATTTGAGAAGAAAATGTATGGGTCATCAGCCTTACTTTTGTGATCAATCTTATATTTTCAACCTTACATTAAGAGAATGAATGATACATTTGGTATTTGTTCATTTTGTGAAGAAACCTTACTTTTGACTTTTCATCACTAGATATTTGAATTTACGATTTTATCAATGTTTCATTGAATGGTATTTGTGGAATGTCAGACCAATTTAAATATCATTTTCAAACAATTCAACGCTCATTAAGATTGATTCAAAGAATAATATTAAGTAGAGAAATTATCTCATATTCTTAAGGGAAGTTACAACTACTCTGAGCTGTCTCAGGAAATTGAATTCTTACAATTTATCAAGAGATTTTCTTGGATATAGAATGGAAAAGTAGGATCTCTGCTTTATTTATTCTATCAGACGATTTGTTCTATATATGTGTGTTTTGATTAATATAAGAATGTATATTGAGATATATATTGAGCCATATATTGCGACACATATTCACGATTGAAACTGAATTCATGGGAAGATGTTTTACAAATCAACTACAAAAATCGACCAGACACTATTTTCTATAGAAGAGGTTACAACAGAGATATACATTTTCGGCATTTTGTATTTTCTATAAGTCTGTTGTTGTTATTCATTGTGGCTTTTATTTCAATGAACTATTAAAATGGATTGTTTCGGAACTACTCTTTCCTGAGGAAACTATTTTATGAAGAATAAGATTTATCTACTATCAGTTACTGTTACAGCTGTGAATTTCAACCGAATCCTTTTTAATCAATATATTTTATTGAGAGTTTGAACTACTCATACTTAGTTGTGGTGGGGTATCTACTTCTCAATATAAGATGTGTTTTTTCGTTTCTCTGTTAAAGAACCAGAATGCGCTGTTTTTAGCCTTATTTTTAAAGGTGTCAACTGCCTATACTCAATTGTGGATTGTTCTTATGATATAAGGACCAAACTTGTGAAATTCACCAAACTCACAGAGAGATTAATTGGTGGAGTGGACTAGCGGATCTTTAAGACCTAAACCACTATAAACAGCTATGTCATATAGTTCTATTTTTATCCACAGCTCATACTTTCATAACGAAGATAAACACTATGTATCTGCATAATCATCAGTCAGAATTAAAAGACATATTTTTAAATTATTTTTGAAAATATAAAATTCACCCTCTCCTTTGTATATTTTTATATTCTGACCTAATAATTGGTATCATAGGAGTGATTTTGGAAAAATATGTAGCGGGATAAAAGTATAATGTCTATACAAAGCTGGAAATGACTGATCTGAGAGAAGGAATGTTAATGGTTCGTTCTCCTTATTTCAATGGTGAAAACTATGAATACCAGAAATCATGGATGATTATCTTTTTGAAGTATCTAGGATTCAGTGTTTACTAAAATATCATTACTCCTTATATAATTCCTAAAAATCCTATAACTTGGATTATTGTTACAGAGGTTGAGTAGGACACGAATTCTAAATCTATTAATGCTATTATCTATGGTATAAGACTAGATGAATTCAACCATGTCTCACAATGTCCTATTACTCATGAAATGTGGAAAACCATTGCAGTTGTGTATCAAGGAATAGACAATATAATACAAATGAGATATGCAACAACAAATCTAAAATTTGATACATTCATAATGTTTGATGGAGAAAGTATCACTCATATGAATTGAATTATTTCAGAGATTATTGATATTATTACAGCGTTAGGTGATCCTATCAAACACATAGATCTTGCTTTTAAAGTAATGAGGGTAATACCTACTAAATTAAATGGTATATCATCTGCAATTCGACAATCATCAGCTGTTAAAAATCTAACAATAAGAAAGGTTATTAGGAAACTGATGATGTATGAAACTTAAATGCAAGATAAAGTATAAGATCATAATCTCTTAGTGAAAAAGGATCATACTTCCCTAAATTTAACATCTCATAACAAAAGAAAAGGAATAATGCAAGAAGTCATAGAATAAAAGAGTTCAGATACATTTGTTTTTTAAATAGAACTGCAATGTTTAGAAAGTTTTATAAGAAGAAAATAGAATTTAGAAAACCATTCAAGAGGGATGAGAAAGACTCAACAGAAGTCAGATACTATGAATGCTAGAAATTAGGTCATATAAGACCTGATTATCCTCAATTAAAATTTAAAAATAGAAATAAATAAAATACATATTATAAAAAATAAGATTAGGAAGTCAAATAAAAAAGAGAAATAAAATATACTTAGAGTGTTTCTGAAGACTCTAGAAGCTCATCAAAATCAGATTCAGAAAAGTAAGAATCAAATATGAAAGAAAATATGTGCTTCATTGAAGACTAGGATAAGTTATAAACCTATTATTCATCTAATTCCAATTATAATCCTGATTCAAGTTACTCAAATAATAATTTGGATTCCAAATACAAAATGATAGAAGGAAAATATGAATCCTTATTAAGAAAACACAAATCTTTATGGAATATTCCCAATTCTATTTTAGGGGAAATAAATTCCATACTAAAACATCATCAATAGTTAATTGAGAAATATAACTAATCTACCACAAACTATTATAATCATGTAAAAAATATTAAAGAATTACAAGATGAAGTAGAAAATTATAAAAGTGATACTCTCTTCTTTACAAAAGGATAAAATATTCCTAATGAAATTATTGGTAAAAATTTGATTAGAATGAAAATATTTGGTATATGAATTAAGGGTGAAAAATCTAAACTATATAAGAATTATTTTTCCAAACTCTAAAACTGTAACTTTTTATTTTTATGGAATTGAAGGTTATATAAAAAATGTTTTATTTAAAAAATCCTCAAATAAATGGAATTAAAAAGTATTTTATTCCAAATATCTTATCTAAATAAAATGATATGAGTAATGGGAAAATAAATTAGATCTAGATTTTCAGATATCTGCTAGCTAACACTACTGGACCCAAGAGAATACGGATACCAAAACAAACTCTTGTTTAAATTTCATTTTCATGAAACCAGTCATAGAAAAAGAAATTATATATGGTATATAGATAGTGGATACTTTGGTAATATGAGTGGAATGTCATCAAACTATAATAACCTAACTCAAATAGAAAGAGGTTTAGTCACTTTTGGTGATAATGCCCACAGAAAGGTAATTGGACTTCGAACAGTTGGAGATCCCAAAACATTTTCAATCATAAAAGTACTATATGTACAAGGGCTAAATCATAACCTGATAAGTATCTCCCAATTTTGTGATTATGGATACTATGTTCATTTTTCTAATAATTCATGCTATGTATTTAAAGATAAACTACTTATGTTTAGTGCACCTAGAACTGATAATGTAAATACTTTGGATTTAAATTACTTGTGTAAATAGAAAGTGAATTGTTTAACTATTAAGATTAATGAGTCTTGAATTTGGAATAAGAGGCATGGTCATTTTAATATTTATTCATTACAAAAATTATCTAAGAAACAGTTAGTTTCTGATTTACTTAGTCTTAAGTTTTATAGTGACAGATTTTGTGATGCATGCCAAATTGGAAAGCAACACAAATCTTCCTTCAAATGTATCAACGAAATTGCTACATCAAAGCCTCCAGAACTTATTCACATTGATCTTTTTGGACCATAAAGAGTATAAATTTTGGGAACAATATTATTTGTATATGTTTTAGTTGATTATTATTTTAGATTTACATGGATTTATTTTATAAGAATCAGAAGTGAAGCTTTTATTATTTTTGAAAGTTTTTTTAAAATTGTTTAAAATGAAAATGTTTTTAAGAAAATTTCATTTAGAAGTGATCATGGTGTAGAATTTGAGAATTAGTATTTCAATTCCTTTTGTTCAAATTTCGTTATTAAGAACACCTTTTTTTTACCAAGAACACCTCAACAAAATGGAATTGTTGAAATAATAAACAAAACTATTAAAGAAACAGATAGGGCTATACTGAATGAATATAGTCTACATATCTACTTAGGGATAGAAGCTGTAACCACAACCTGATATATGATGAATAGAGTTTTAATTTATCCTACTTTCGAAAAGACACCTTATGAACTTTTGAAGAAAAGAAAACCTAAGGTAAATTATTTTATTGTTTTTGGATGTAATGTATATATCCTAAACACTAAGGATAATCTTGGTAAGTTCGATCCAAAAGATGATGATGGAATATTTTTTGGATTTCTTCTTACCTCTCAAGCCTATAGAGTGTTTAATAAAAATTCAGTGATTGTTGAAGAATCCGTTCATGTTATGTTTTATGAAACTGACCCTTTTGTTAAACAAAAAGATCAAACTAATGAAATTACTAACTCCTTTGATAAAATGATACTTGAAAACCTGAAAAATGATTTTGAAAATGATATAAATATAATTTAGTCCATTTCAGAAGAAAATGATACTGATAAACCAAATAGTTTTTTACACATACAGTCTAGAACCCTGAACAATTATCAATTAGAGACTATAATAGGAGACCTAGACATAGGAATAGGAAATCAACGAAATACAAGAAACCTAGTTGAATTATCTGACTTTCTATCTCAACTAGAACCTACAACTTTTGAATATTCCTTAGAAGATGAGAGTTGGATCTAATAAATGCAATATGTGCTAAACTAATTCAGAAGGAATGATGTTTCAGAATTAGTTAAAAGACAATAAAATTATCCCATTATAGGAACTGAATGGGTCTTTTGAAATAAACAAGATGATAAATAGATTATAACTAGAAACAAATATAGATCAGTATCCAAATGATATAATCAGGATAATGGTATATATTACGATAAAACCTTTTCTTCTATAGCTATATTAGAAGCAATTAGAATTATTTTAGCTTATTCATCTCATATGAACGTTAAATTATATCAGATGAAAATTGAATCATTATTTTTAAATGGATATTTAATGGAGGAAGTTTATGTTGAACAACCTCTTAGTTTTTGAAAATTATCAAAATCAGATTCTATTTTTAAACATTCTAAAGCTCCCTATGGAATTAAATAAGAACATAGATCTTGGAATAAAATATAAAGTTCCTTTCTTTTGAAAAATGGATTCACGATTGGAATGGAAGATCCAACTATTTTTAAGAAAACCATTTTTTATCATATATTAATAGTTTAAATCTATATTGATGATGTTATTTTTGGTTCAAACAATGAAAAACATTGTAATGATTTCTCAAAACTTATGCAAAAATGAATTTAAAATGAGAATGATTGGGGAATTGAACTTTTTTTTAGGACGTAAGATTTATCAAAAAATATTATGTAAATATTTTAAACCAAAGTTAATATATTACATATTTATTAAAAATGTTTTTTCTTGAGAACAACAAGACATATACAACTCCCATGTGTACCAATATAAAACTGGATTTGGATAAAGCTTGAAAAGTAAGGGACACCAAGTTATATAGACGTATGATTTGTATTTTATTATATCTTACTACCAGAAAACCTGATATTATGTTTTCTATATGTTTATGTGCTATATTTCAAAAAAATCCTAAATATTATCATCTTATTTCTATCAAAATTATTTTTTAGATATTTAAAGGGCACTAATTTTTAATATATTCATTATCAAAAAATTTCTTATTTTAATTTAATAACAGATTCAGATGCTGATTTTGGAGGATATAGATTATATAAAAAAGTACCTTATGAACCTATCATATTTTTAAAAAATATTTAGTATCATGGTCATGTAAAAACAACATTTAGTTTCCCTGTCAATAGAGGAAGTTAAATATGCATCTACAGTTAGTTTTTGTGCACATGTATTATGGATGAAAAACACACTAATGGAGTTTTGTATTAAATTTTAATACTAATCTATTTAATGTGATAATAAAAGAGCAATAAATCTTTCAAAAAAAATCCAATAAGACATTCATGAACTGAGAATATTGATAATAGGCATCATTTTCTTAGATATCATGTTCTTAAGAAGGATATATCTTTTGAATTTGTAAATAATGAATACCAGATAGTTGATATTTTTTCTAAACAACTTTCCACTATAAGTTTTCATTTTATTATGGGGGAGTTAGGTTTATTTAATTTTTAAATTAATGTTAATCTTTTTAATCCTTTTATTTTTTACTTTTTAATTTATTTATTTATTCCCGTTTATTTATCTTAAAATTATTTTCTGATTACATTAAATCTGATTTGTTTTAATATTTTTTTCTCAGTATATATTTAATTTATTTATTTTATCCTAAATTCATTCACACTGCATGTTTTCAAAGTTTTTAATAATTATCTTATGTAATGACATGGGAAATAATGCACTGTCAGAAACATTTCAAATACCCAAACTTTTCATCTCTCAAACCCCTTTTTTAATAACAAAATCTTTGTTTACCTTCATCTACCTACGTATAAGGCCCCAGCCTTAAACATCGCTCAATATTGAATTTAATTAATAATTCACATTGAGGATATTTTCAGGTTTAGAGTTTTAGAGAATTAGAACATAACTACTACATCTTAAAAGATTACAAAGTAGACACTTCTACTAAGTTTCCATAGAATAAAAAAACTCTTAAAAAGAAACATGTCTAGTTCCAAGTTTTATATAGCATGACTTTCCCTTGACCTCATCCTTGACCCTATTCCACATTAGGTCCTGTGAAAAACATTTCAAAAAAACTTGGGGTGAGCATAAAGAGCTCAGTAAGGGATACACAAAGAATGAAAACTGTTAGTTTATCAAAACAACAAGTAAACCATTTATACTTTATCAAAGTAATACTTTTCACCTTTATGAAGTAATAAAAACTATTCACTGAATAAAAGATCATTACTTACCCTTTTGTAACCGAAATATTACCATAAAACCCACAAAAGATCACATAACATATAAAGGTAACTTGGGACATAAACATACTTAAGTGGAATAACCATACGGTCAACTTCCACACATATCACTTAATGGAATAGCAATACGGCCAACTTCCATACATACTTAATGGAATAGCCATACGGCTGACTTCCATACCCAATGCATTGGAGGTTATAACGTAACCACCCGTCCTGGTAATCACAGCACCACCCGTCATATGGTTTATTAAGTTACCACCCGTCAAATGTCCAAGTACCAATATAAAATAATAAAAAATAAAACCAATATAAAGGAATGATAAAATTTCCACATTTCATTCACAATATATCATTTAAATATATTGACATAATAGAATCCTTTATCAAAACCATTTTCAATACCAAAATAAATAAAAGAGTATATGGTATTTATTTTATTTTAAAAACATTACGTCTTTTTGAAGAAGCCAAATACCAAATAATACTTGCGGTGGCGGAAAAGGTCGTTGTCACCGCGTACGTTAAAAGAAACATTCTTTTTTGTTGTTTAGTAAAATGATTCGTAGAAAAATATTCATTTTGTATAAATGTAAAATTCAAAGGGGTTTATACACCGTATAAAAGATATTTGTATATAAAATGAAATGTGCCTCAATGAAAGGAGATTGAGACGAAGTCCCTTACCTCGGGTCCAACTTGACTCGATCGTTCTTTAATGTCCTAAATAATAAACTTGAGTTAATTTCTATTTTCGTAAGAACCCTTTCCAAGTTCATTATTCCTTTTATATCACTTATTTCCATGTTAAAAACATTATGTAATCTTTTATGTTAATAATGTTTGTTTTGTCGACATTTGGTTCTTTAGTCAAAAGTGGACTTCTTACAATTACATGTTGTTCGTGTGGTCAAAGGTTCTTTATATCCAGAATGAAATTCCTGATTTTGATATCATATATATCATATATATACATCATATACATGTATTTATAATATTACATAATCATTTAGAGGTAATAAAGGAAAGGCACCGTTCACAGAGACGGTAAGCCGTACGTACGCATGAACGCTACTTTCATTTCTTTGTCATATTAATGGAATTAAAACTAAATGATAGGTATGTATATTTTAATTCCATAATTATATTCATCATTTAGATGTATCATTTATCATATATATCCATTATATACATGTACTTATAATAGTACATTACATTTGGGGATAATAAATGAAATGCACCATTCATGGAGATGGTAAGTCGTACGTACGCATGAACGCTACTTTCATTTCTATCTCATACTTTAATGGAAAGAAATAATAATTATATAGAGGTATATTATAATTCCAATATAACATCATATATAATAACTTTAAATCCATCCTTTATACATACCGCATATGGCATTAACGAATCACATCACTTTGAGGGGGCGGTAGTCCGCACTTTTTAAAATGAAATTATCGTGTTTAACCACAATGGAAAACATAAAGGTATACCACAAATGAAAAATAACAAAGCATAAGGAAAACATAAAAATAATATATATCATATATAAATAGAGTTACATCTTAATGGCCACCATTAAAGGTCTTTAAAAGAAGATTGAACAATCATCGTTTCGTGAGGCAGAAATTTTCCAACCACAGAAACAGTATGTTCTTTAACCATTAGATGTAGATGTGTGTAAGTGTAGCTATAAATATTCTTATAAAAACATCCTAGTATATTTAATATAATGTATTTGTTACAAAAGAAATTAATAAAAAGAGTTTAGGGGGTTGGAGAAGCAAAATAGAACAAGAGAACATAAGTGAAGACATCACCTTAAAATCGGATAACTCTCTTAGATTTGAGTTCAAAGGCTTCATTGGGAAGACTTATTCCCATAGTGAGGCTTCAAGGAGTAAGATAGGGATGTGGAGAGACAAAATGGGCATGGTTTGGCCGAACCAAAGGCTTTGGAAGTGTGGGTAAGGTGGTAGAGGTGGGGGCCTTTTATAAGAGGAGAGGAGGGCCACTCTTGGAAAATAAAGGAATGTTACTTTGTTTTAAAATGAGTTTAGAATTAAAAAGGTCCCAAATTGATATAATTATAGGGTAAGGTGTTAAGGGTTCTAAATATACCCATCCAATAGGTTTTGGACATGTTTAGGTCATAGAGTTTACATTATCTTTTCATTTTATTTAAATCCTTTATTAATGAGGTAATCGCTGAATCATCATGGTGTCATAAATAATTTAATATATTTAATGTCTAATAATTATAAAAAAAATATAATTATGTAGGAAATCTTTTTATATTTCTAATGAATATTTATAGTAAAAAATCTGACTTGTATAACCCCATGTAAATTTTTTTTAGTAAAACATCTCATGTTTGTGTCATTTTTACTTTAACATTAAATAAAAAGTTATTTATGTCATTTCCAAACCAAAGTGGCTCCATGGGGTCCCCAAGTTGAACCATGGATTGTTTTGGTCGTCCATGACACATCCAATGAATGTAGAACATGTGTCAATCTCATCTCATATTATTAAAACATTATTTTTACCTTAACCTACACTAATTACCTCTAATCGCGATTAAGAACTTAAAAGTTACTATTCACCAAAAAATTATTTTAATCTCATTGAACCACATTTTACTTCTTAATGAAAACCATGTATGTCGGATTTTTGAAAATAAAATCACATAAGTGACAAAGTTTCATTTAAACGAAAAATCAGTTTCTTTAACTACCACTTAGTGGTTTCACTATTTATCAAAAATTGAAGTTTTTTAGAAAAATACCAAAACATCAACCTAAGCTATATTTGATATTTTGAATTCAAAAATGATTTCTATTTTACAAAATTCAAATCATATAAGTCACATTTGTTAATTTAATAATTAATTCCCACTGTCATGACAAATTGCGTGTTTTTATGACACAATAAGTATCAAAAGATTGACACTAGTTTAAGTCCAATTTGAAAGTAAAATTGATTCCAATGACAACCATTGGATTAAATGGTAAAAATATATTCTAATTTCAATTTAAAACCAATTCAAAAGATAATATAATCATATATATAAATTAGATTAAAAATAGTTTTTGTATTAAAATACAACATTTTTCACTATTCATTAAAAAAATGAACTTTATCAGAAAAATACCAAAAATTTACACAAAGTAAATTTTGATCTCCCAATTCTAAAGAATAAGTTTAATTTAAAAAACATATCTTATAAAATTTTCAAAAGATATATTTAAAAATGGATTGCCATAAAAAGGCAGTAAAACAATCTTTTAAAAATATTAGTGTATTTCATGCTTAAGATTGGATTTATTTTCATTTTAAGCCTCTAAAACACTATCTAATTCATTAATAGGAATAGATAAAAATATCTATTATTCATTAATTACTTGGGATGTTACATCCTTCCCCACTTTAGAAAATTGCGTCCTCGCAATTTATTTACTTATCTAAATAAGTGGGGGTATTTATCCCTCTTAGCATTTTCAGATTCCCACGTTGCCTCTTCAACCATATGGTTTTTACACAAAACCTTTACCTGGTGAATTACCATATTTCGCAACACTTTCTCTCTTCGGTCAAGAATCTGGACTGGTTGTTCTTCATAAGATAGGTTCTCTTCCAGCTGAACTACCTCTGGACTCAAAACATGAGATGGATCTGGCATATACTTCCTCAACATCGAAACATGAAAATAATTGTGTACCTGAGATAAAATCGTAGGTAAAGCCACTCGGTAAGCAACTGATCCAACTTTCTCCAGAATTTCATATGGTCCAATAAACCTTGGACTCAGCTTTCCTTTCTTACCAAATCTCATCACACTTTTCCAGGGAGAAACCTTGAGAAAAACATGATCACCTACCTCGAAAGATAGATCCTTCCTCCGGTTATCCACATAACTCTTCTGACTACTCTGAGCGGTTCTCATGTGTTTCTGAATCAACTGAACTTTTTCTACCATCTCTTCTGCCAATTCTGGTCCCATCAGCTTCCTTTCACCCACTTCATCCCAAAATACTAGAGTTCGACACCGCTTCCCATATAATGCCTCAAATGGTGCCATCTGTATACTGGAATGAAAACGGTTATTATAAGAAAACTCAACCAAAGAAAGATGTTGGTCCGAAATTCCCTGATAATCCATCGAACAAGCTCGTAGAATATCCTCCAAGGTCTGAATTGTTCGTTCTGACTGCCCATCTGATTGCGGATGAAAAGCTGTACTAAAATTTAATTCAGTACCCAACGACTTCTAAAGGCCTTTCCAAAAGTTATAAGTAAACCTGGGATCACGATCAGACACAATGGAGAGAGGAACTCCATGTAACCAGACTATCTCTTTAAGATACGAACTGGAAAGTTGATCTAGGGTAAACGTATCTCGTATAGCAAGGAAATGAGCAGATTTAGTCAAGCGATCAATAATAACCCAGATTGCATTATTACCTCTATATATCTTCGGTAATCCCACGACAAAATCCATGGATATATTTTCCCATTTCCACTCTGGCACGGGTAAAGGCTGAAGCATCCCTTTCGGTAATTGCCACTCTACTTTAACCTGCTGACAAGTCAAACACTTCACAGTAAAATCAGCAATATCCCATTTCATTCCATCCCACCAGTAATACTCCCGCAGATCTCTGTACATCTTAGTACTGCCAGGATGAACTGAAAATGTGGAACTATGAGCCTCACATAACAACTCATTCTTCAACTGTGAATCATAAGGCACACATAATCTCTTCCAAAATCTCAAAACACAATCATTATCAATGTTGTATTCAGGAAACTTACCCTTCTGAACCAACTCTACCTTTTTCTACAACTCACTGTCTTACTTTTGTGCTTGCTTGATTCTATCTGATAGTGAAGATTTCACTGATACCTGAAACAAAACAGAAGGAATTCCTACAAAAAAAAAATTCCATGCCAAAGTTCATCAAATTAAAAACCAAAGGACCTCGTTCCAAACGCAACATTTTTAATGAAGCATTACTTTTTCGACTCAAAGCATCAGCCACTTTGATTGCTTTTCCCGGATGGTAATGAATTGTACAATCATAATCCTTGATTAATTCTAGCCATCTCCTTTGTCTCATGTTCAATTATTTCTATGTGAATATATACTTTAAACTTTTGTGATCAGTATATATTTCACACTTTACTCCATAAAAATGATGCCTCCAAATTTTTAAAGCAAAAACAACGGCAACTAATTCCAAATAATGTGTAGGGTAATTTACCTCATGAGTTTTCAACTGATGTGAAGCATAAGCAATTACCTGATCATTCTTCATAAGGACACAACCAAGTCCCTTCAACGAAGCATCAATGTACATAACAAACACACCATTCCTAGAAGGAAGTTCCAAAACTGGAGAATTCACCAATATTCTTTTCAGTTCCTGAAAACAATCATCACATTCTTTTTTCCAAATATACTTAACACCCTTCCGAGTTAGCTTAGTCATTGGACTAGATAACCGTGAAAAATTTTCTAACAAAACTTCAGTAATAGACTGCCAAACCAAGGAAACTACGAATATCTGCTACATTTGTGGGTCTTGGCCATTATTCAACAACCTTTGTTTTTGCAGGATAAATAGTTATCCCATCTTTAGAAACAATGTGACCAAGGAAAGAAATTTGTTGCAACCAAAACTCACACTTGCTGAATTTTCCATACAATTTCTTTTATTTTAAGGTTTGAAAAATAACCCTTAAATGACTTTCATGCTCCTATTTACCTTTAGAGAACACCAAAATATCATCAATAACACAACCACCATTTATCACCTGATTCAACTGAGCCATCACTATAGTAAACAGCTCAATTCTGATTCTGACCATCTCAGGACACTGATTTGAAAGGTCATTTCCCTCTGTATGCCTTCCCAGAAAAGATGTTCTGCTTCCTCTACGAAAAACCACTATTAACAAAGAAATATCTTAAGCGAGGCAACATGGTGATCTTTAAATGCTATATCATTTCAATCATACCATAAATTATTTTATAATTTAACAATTTTCTAACTCCTAAAGTTGTCTAAACCAACCTTTGATACCAACTATAAGGCCCCAGCCTTAAACATCTCTTAATATTGAATTAAATGAATAATTCACATTGAGGATCTTTTCTGGTTTAGAGTTTTAGAGAATTAGAACATAACTACTACATCTCAAAAGATTACAAAGTAGACACTTCTACTAAGTTTCCATAGAATAAAAAAAACTCTTAAAAAGAAACATGTCTAGTTCCATGTTTTATATAGCATGACTTTCCCTTGATCCAATCCTTGACCATATTCCACATTAGGTCCTGTGAAAAACATTTCAAAAAAACTTGGGGTGAGTATAAAGAGCTCAGTAAGGGATACACAAAGAATGAAAAATGTTAGTTTATCAAAACAACAAGTACACCATGTATACTTTATCAAAGTAATACTTTTCACCTTTATGAAGTAGTAAAAACTCGTCACTAAATAAAAGATCATTACTTACCATTTTTTAACCAAAAGATTACCATAAAACCCACAAAAAGATCACATAACATATAAAGGTATCTTGGGACATAAACATACATAAGTGGAATAACCCTACGGTCGACTTCCACACATATCACTTAATGGAATAGCCATACGACCGACTTCCATACATACTTAATGGAATAGCCATACGGACGACTTCCATAGCCAATGCATTGGAGGTTATAACGTAACCACCCGTCCTGGTATTCACGGCACCACCCGTCATATGGTTTATCACGTAACCACCCGTCAAATTCCCAAGTACTAATATAAAATCATAAAACATAAAACCAATATAAAGGAATGATAAAATTTCCACATTTTAATCACAATATATCATTTAAATATATTGACATAATATAATCCTTTATCAAAACCATTTTCAATACCAAAATACATAAAAGAGTATATGGTATTTATTTTATTTTTAAAATATTATAGCTTGTTGAGGAAGCCAAAGACCAAATAATGCTTGCGGCGGCGGAAAAGGTCGTTGTCACCGCGTACGTTAAAAAAACATTCATTTTTTTCATTTAGTAAAGTGCTTTGTAGAAAAAGATTCCTTTTGTATAAAAGTAAATTTCAAAGGGGTTTATACACTATATAAAATATAGTTGTGTATAAAACGAAATGTGCCTCAATGAAAGGAGATTGAGACGAAGTCCCTTACCTCGGGTCCGACTTGACTCGATCGTTCTTTAACGTCCTGAATAATAAACTTGAGTTAATTTATATTTTCGTAAGAAGGTTTTTCAAGTTCATTATTCATTTTATATCACTTATTTCCATGTTATAAACATTATGTAATCATTTAAGTTAATAATGTTTGTTTTGTCGATATTTGGTTCTTTAGTCGAAAGTGGACTTCTTACAATTACATGTTGTTCGTGTGGTCAAAGGTTATTTATATCCAGAATGAAAGTCCTGATTTGGATATCATATATATCATATATATCCATCATATACATGTATTTATAATATTACATAATCATTTAGAGGTAAGAAATTAAATGCACCGTTCATGGAGACGGTAAGCCGTACGTATGCAAGAACACTACTTTAATTTCTTTGTCATATTAATGGAATTAAAACTAAATGAGAGGTATGTATATTTTAATTCCAGAATTATATTCAACATTTAGATGTATCATTAATCATATATATCCATTATATACATGTACTTATAATAGTACATTATATTTGGGGATAAGAAATGAAATGCACCGTTCATGGAGACGGTAAGCTGTACGTACCCATCAACGCTACTTTCATTTCTATCTCATACTTTAATGGAAAGAAATAATAATGGTATAGAGTTATATTATAATTACAGTATAACATAATATATAATAACTTTAAATCCATCCTTTATACGTCCCACATATGACATTAAGAAATCACATCACTTTGAGGGGGCGGTAGTCCGCACTTCCTAAAATGAAATTATCGTGTTTACCCACAATGGAAAACATAAAGGTATACCACAAATGAAAAATAAAGAAGCATAAGGAAAACATAAACATAATTTATATCATATATAAATAGATTGATATCTTAATGGCCACCATTAAAGGTGTTTAAAAGAATATTGAACAATCATCATTTTGTGAGGCAGAAATTCACCAACCACAAAAACCGTATGTTCCTTAACCATTAGATGTAGATTTGTGTAAGTGTAGCTCTAAATATTCTTATAACAACATCCTAGTATATTTAAGATACTGGAGTTGTTACAAAATAAATGAATAAAAAGAGTTTAGGGGGTTGGAGAAGCAAAATAAAACAAAAGAACACAAGTGAAGACATCACTTTAAAATCGGGTAACTCTCTTAGATTTGTGATCAAAGGCTTTCTTGGGAAGACTTATGCCCAAAGTGAGTCTTCAAGGAGTAATATAGGGATGTGGAGAGACAAAATGGGAAGGGGTTGGCCGAGCCAAAGGCTTTGGAAGTTTGGTTAAGGTGGTAGAGGTGGGGGCTTTTTATAAGAGGAGAGGAGGGGCACTCTTAGAAAGTAAAGGAATGCTGCTTTATTTTAAAATGCCTTTCGGATTCAAAAGGTCAAACATTGATAAAATTCGAGGTTAAGGTGATAAGGGTTCGAAATATACCAATACAATAGGTTTTGGACATCTGTAGGTCATATATTTTACATTATCGTTTCATTTTATTTAAATCCTTTATTAATGAGGTAATCGTTGCATTATCATGGTGTCATAAATAATTTAATATATTTAATGTCTAAAAATTATAAAAAAAATATCATGATGTAGGAAATCTTTTCATATTTATAATGAATATTTATAGTAAAAATGCTGACTTGTATAACCCCATGTAAAAATTGTTTTAGTAAAACATCTCATGTTTGTGTCATTTTTACTTTAACATTAAATAAAATGTTATTTATGTCATTTCCCAACCAAAGTGGCTCCATGGGGTCCCCAAGTTGACCCATGGATTTTTATGGTTGGCCATGACACATAAAATGTGGGTAGTACATGTGTCAATCTCATCTCATATTATTAAAACATTATTTTTACCTTAAACTACACTAATTACCTCTAATCGCGATTAAGAACTTAAAAGTTACTATTCAGAAAAAATTTATTTTAATCTCATTGAACCACATTTTACTTCTTAATGACAACCATGTATGTTGGAATTTTGAAAATCAAATCACATAAGTGACAAAATTTCATTTAGACGAAAAATCAGTTTCTTTAACTACCACTTAGTGGTTTCACTATTCATCAAGAATTGAAGTTTTTCAGAAAACTACCAAAACTTCACCCGAAGCTATATTTGATATTCTGAATTCGAAAATGATGTCTATTTTAAAAAATTCAAATCATATAATTCACATTAATTAATTTAATAATTAATTCCCACTGTCATGACAAATAGCGTGTTTTATGAAACAATAAGTATCAAAAGATTGACACTAGTTTAAGTCCAATTTCAAAGTGAAATTGATTCCAATGACCACCATTGGATTAAATGGTAAAAATATATTCTAATTTCACTTTAAAACCAATTCAACAGATAATCTAATCATATAAATAAATTAGATTAAAAAGTGGTTTTGAATTAAAATACAACATTTTTTCACTATTCATTAAAAAAATGAACTTTATCGGAAAAATACCAAAAATTTACACAAAGTAAATTTTGATGTCCCGATTCTAAAGAATAAGTTTATTTTGACAAAAATATCTTATAAAATTATCAAAGGATAGATTTAAAAATGGTTTTCCATAAAAAGGCAGTAAAATAATCTTTTAAAAATATTAGTGTATTTCATGCTTAAGATTGGATTTATTTTCATTTTAAGCCTCTAAAACACTATCTAATTCCTTAATATGCATAGATAAAAATATCTATTATTTATTACTTACTTGGGATGTTACACTATGTTTACCTATATTTTCATTAAAACCCTAGAACCGAAAAACCTCATAGATTTCATTACTTAGAAATAAAAAAACTAAGAGAATTCTGTGACCTGAAGCATCAGAAAGTTTCTAGAAGAAATATCCTACAAGGAAAATTAGTTGATTTCAAATGGATCTATCGAAAAAATATACTTCTGAAGAAAATTATATCATTTCAAGGATTAAAATATTGGTTTAATGAGGAAAAATATGAGTTTTTTTATGATTTACAACTGAAATTTCCCTATAACTATGTTTAGTTTAGTTTTGGATGTTATGAAGATACAATTTTCACAAGAATAGAAGATAAATTCATTTTGGTTTCTTCGACTACAATTTATTAAATTTTGAACTATCATCATGAGGGAGTATTTCATTTCAATCTAAGGTCTATCAGAGATAAGGATCATAAGTCTGAAGGCATTATGTATTTTGTATTTGGTTCCACAATCATTAGGAAAATGTTTTTTCAAGGCTCTCAGGGAAGATCTGAAAATCTTTGTTAAGTTTATTCAATCATGAATTGCTCCAAGGATGGATGAGATAGAGAAGATTCTATATCTAGACATGTATATCATGTTTCTGATTTTGAGTGAAATAAATCTGAATTTTCCAAGGTATATGTTCATATATTTATGCTACTACTGTCAACAAGATGCTTGGTTGACTTTTTATCATTTTGGAAGGATAATCTCCTGAATTTTATTTAAGAAAGGAATGATTCTTTTAATAGGTTCTCGAATAAAGTGTAATCACACAAATCTAATCAATGTAGGAACATTGAGTAATTTAGGTTTTTATTGGAGTACATTAAAAATAAAACTCTTGTCGATTGATGCAGATGACAAAAAAAAGATCATGATATTTTGCTTAGGGGGAGAAAAGTGAAATTGGAAATGAAGGAATTTTTGATACCTGAGGTGAAGGACCTCCCAAATCAACCTAAATAAAGTTGATATTTGTTGAAGAAGAAAAGGAAGAAGAGGTAGTGAAAGCATAATTGTTTGTAAAACGATGAAAAATAGTAGATCCACCTACAGAAGAACTAGTATTGGGTTTTGGTGAGGATACTAGGTCAGTACATTTGGAATAAACTTTTCTTGAGAAAGATCAATATAATGAAATCTAGAAAAGAGATTAGTAGAATGATGATTTACAAGTTGTCCTAAAGGAATAAGTAACTGTTCTAGAAGAGAAACATTTGATCATATCTAAAAATGTGGCTACCGAATTTCTTGAGAATCTAATTTTTTCTATTTTTGATCAAGTGGATGAGAGACCAGAATCTGAAACTGAAGACAAAATAATATTTATGGATATTTTTTCTTGTTCAAGTGAAACCTCAATTGAAAAACCATTGGATATGTTTTAGAAAAAATATCCTTCAAGATATTTAGCAATTATGGCTGTTAACTAATCATAACATCTAGATGAAGGGACATCTGATTCTTTGACTAATCAGGATGAAGAGCTTTTAATTAATTTTAATATGTCTGAGGAAGAGAATTTCAATCTTCGTTAAGAGTTGTATGTTTTAAGGAAACAGTTATAAGATCAGAAAAAAATTATGTTTCCAAGAAATAATTTTATGCTTTCAAGAGAGAGATGTTGAATGAAGTTGGAAAAATTAAGTCTGAAGTTGTTTCTAAGTCAGAATTTTCAAATATTAAGTGGTTATTGGGGATTCAGTTTTAATAATTCAAGATTAATATCGGTTAGACTAGTACATCTACCCCTCCTTCTACTATCATTATATATCTGATTCAAAGATTTTAGCCAGTCACCACTGTCATTGTTGACATGAATGATTGTCTTCAAAATATCTAGTGCAATAGTTCTCCTTTATTAGTTCTATTGGAAAATAAGAAATTTCTAGTTGACCAAATGAAACAGAATGAACTAGGTATCAGATTTATGCTAAAGAAATTCCCAGAAAAGTTAAATCAGTTGATGTAGTAAGAGGAAAGCTTTCATGACTTTTTGAATGTCAATATTAGTGGGAATTTTCATATTAGTCAAGATTCCAGAGTTTTGATTATGTGGTAGGGGGGAAGTCTTATGAATAAGTTAATGTTATAGATGGCATAATTGAAACATATTTTCAAGATGCTCAAGATCCTTAGAACCTCAATCGAGCTCAATCATACCCAATATTTTTTAACTAAAACATTTAAGTGACTGAACTGGTTTCCTTGTCATATAGACTACTATATTTATACAATTTTGGATCAATAAATTCTATTTTTTTTAATTTTTGTGTGATTTATATCATATTTTTTTAGGTTTATGTATAAAGACAATGATCCATAAATATTTATTTAAATAGATTATTATATCATTCACTTACAGATCTATAAAAAATTAAACCTCTTTCAATCATTCTCTACACATTATTTTTTATCTCACAAAAGGGGAAGAAATTCGGATAAAAACAATATTTTCTTTTTATCAAAATTATTCTATACAATCGAATTTTGAATTATTTTATTTTAATTATTTGAAAAAATCTATTTTTTATTAATATTATGGGGTTTTTTATCCTCAAAAGGGGGATATTATTGGGCATGTATTTTCTCAACAATACTCTATAATTATTAATGATTTTGATGTTCAAAAATACCTTTTTTTTATTTTACTAATGATATTACTTTAAGTGTATTATAGGAAATTAATATTATTTATATTCCTTATTTTAGAATTAAATTCAAGCTTATAATTATTGTGGAATATACATCATAGTGTTTGAAACACTCTCAAGAGAATTCTAAAATAATATTCATACCATACCTTGAAGAAAATAATGTAAGAGAGAAACCCTATATTTTTTTTAAACCTCATCTGAAAGATCATCACCTATGGTTAGTCAACCCTACATTGATAGAAATGTATGGATAATGAACCTTACTTTTGGATGAAACCATACATTTGAAAAAGATAAAAAGTATGGTTGAATAATCCTATGTAATTATGGAACCTTAGTTTCGAGAAGAAAACATATGAATCATCAAACAAACTTTTGTGATAAATCTTACATTTTTATCCTTAAATTTGGAGAATGAACACAATGTATTTTAACTCTATGTATGTTTTTTTTTCATTTTAGGAAGGAACCTTATGTTTGATTTTTCCTCACTGGAGATTTGAATTTACAATTTTATTGGAGTTCCGTGCAACTATCTTTGTGGAATATCAGGCCAATTTAAAGCTCATTTTTTAAGGATTCAATGGTCGTTATGTTTGATTCAAAGAATCATATTAAATAGAGAAATTATCTTCTATTCTTAAGGGAAGTTACAACTACTCTAACTTATCTCAATAATTTTAATTCTTAGGATTTTTCAGGTGATTTTTATGATCTGGAATTGAGAAGCAGGATCTCTAGTTTATTTATTATATCAGTTTATTTTTTCTATATATGTGTGTTTTTATTAATAGAAGAATATATATTGAGATATATCTTGAGGAATATTTTGGGACACATATTCGTGATTGGAACTGTATTCTTATGAAAATCGTTTATAGATCCACTACAACAATCAATCAGACTTTGTTTTCTACAAAAGTGGCTATAGTGAAGATATCGTTGTTTTTAATTATGTATTTACTGTAAGTCTACAACAGATATTTGTTGATTTTATTATTTCAAATAGTTATTACAATCGGATCATTTTGGAACTTCTCTTTCTTAAGGAAACTATTTTCTGAAGAAGAAGATCTATCTACTGTCAGTAGTTGTTACAAATATGAAGTTCAAATGGAACCTTTTTAATCAATATATTTTATTGAGAATTTCAACTGGTCGTACTTAGTTTTGGTGGAGTATCATCTTCTCAATCTAAGCGGTGGTTTTTCAGTGCTCTGTTAAAGAACCATAAGGCTCTATTTTTATCCTTATTTGTAAAGGTGTCAACTGCCTGTACTTAGTTATGGATTGGTCTTTTGATATGAGGACCTGACTAGTAAAAGCCACCAAACTCGTAGTGAGAGTGATTAGTAGAGTAGACTACATGATATTTATGCCCTGAACCACTAAAAACAACTATGTGTTATATTTTTTTTACCCACTACACATACTTTCATATAGAATATAAAAACTTCTTATCTGCAAAATCATCAGTCGACAACAAAATGAATATTTCTGAATTATTTTGGAAAAGAAAAAATTCACCCCTATTATTTATATTTTTATATTCTAACCTAACATATTTAAGGTTTTTTTTTAATTTTATATTATCATTATAAATCCTTAAATGGTATAAAAAATTAATATTATGGTAATTGTGAAAAGGGTTAATAAAGGGTTAAAACAAAATGATAAGGGTAAAAAGGTTATCCAATATTATCAAAATATTATTGAATGAGAGTATTTAGACTAATATTCATATTATCTTATAATAATATCAATTTAGATCCATTTCTACATAAAAATTAATTTATATTAATTTAATATTTCAAGATATTTCAGGATCCCCGTCCCGTCAATTACATATAGGAACCTCTCCTTTATCTACTTCAAAACACATTGAGTATTATATATCAACTATACCCTATGAAAATACCTTTTAAAGTAACTTACTCAAATTATAGATGTATTGTTCTTCCCAAAACACCAACCTTTGGATCCTAAAGAGGATATATAAAGGAGTTCTTTAAATAGATAGGTAATTGCCTTAAACAATCACATTATTTTTAATTCTTCTTTTAAATCTTTTAAATATATTATACTATTCAAAATATAATAAATTTAGTATAATAAATATACTAAAATTTTATTATTATTAAGAAACTACCTTTATTAACCCTATTTCCATCAAATGGGATGTGAAAGTATCACTTGTGCGTAAGTACGACTTATTGTCTCTAGATAGCGATGAAATTTATTTCTAGTCACCATTTTTATGGAAGGGTATTTTGAAAGTTTTAATGTTTATATATGATACTTGTGACATAATTGTAGTCATAAAATGATAATATCATATCTAAATTCTGACATTCCAAATAGTTAGAAAATGATAACGTTGCTCATACGTACATGTGGGGTATCATCTTCACAAAGTGATGTGATCTGTTTTCTATTTCAATATTATTTGGATAGAAATAGGGATGGATTAAATGAATATATGTGAAATATTTTATACAATAATGATTGTGGGAATGTAATTTATTATTTACCTTTCTTTTTATCCATCCATCAAAAAATAAAAACTACGTCCATGTGTATATAGAACTTACTATCTCCATGAATATTACAATTAATTTTTATATCTATATATTTTATGAATGAATCTAAATAGGTAAATAATGAATATATATGATATTGATATCATTATTAAAAATCTTTAGATGATGTAACCGTGTTCAATGTCATGACCTAACCTAGTGGGGCCAGATCCACACCTCCTCAGGACCACTTTGAATTGGTCAGGGGTAGACGTCTCACACTGAGTAGGAATATCACATATATGGGAGGCCTTATCCTATGGTACCACTACACATGGACCCACATACATCTACATGTAAAAATAAAGATATAATAAAACTAAAAATAAAATGCATGTATACATTTATCCCACAACCAGATTATTAAAAGCGTAAAAGGGGAAAAATAAAATCCCACAAAAAAAGTAAAACAGTCTATCCTACTCAGATGGAGGGGATAATTATAAAATGAAACTGCCAGAAATATTTTAATCCATGAATTGAAAAACATCTCTATTGATCTATCTCACTAAGATCCACATACTCTAGTCCCTCCTAGGACTCCGTCAAAAGGATTTTCATCTTCAAAAGATAAGAAATGTGCGGGAAAATACCATGCTGGGGAGAGTATACCAATGCCCATTAGAAACCCCAAAAATCCCAAAACCCCAAATAAATGGGTGAAATTGAAAGGTAATAGTCTAATATACCCATTCTAGATGGAACCCAAGTGAGAGAGACACTCTATCTCAAACAATTCTCGACTATACACAACTAGTCAGCTCTGTCCACTTGGTATGTCAACCAAGATACGTAAAGAAACCACAACGAAACCCAAAAAACACCCAAATATACTTGTCCTAGACTCCAAGTCTCATGTGTTCTTGAACTCATTTCCAACTATAAGATTATACTTGAGGGTCTACAATAACACATTTCTAGAAGCACACACTCATAGAGCCCTTCCATTCCAAATGGAACTCACCAGAGAGATAACACTCCATCTGAAAAATCTCTACCAACCTTGATGGTACATAAAAGAGATACACTCCATAAAAAACACTAAACTGATGGAAAAACCTTCCATATCATGAAATATATTCAATATAACATGATGATATAGTCTCCCCAGAAATAAATTCATAATGGAACCCATTATATCTCGATACTCAGATAGGGTATCTCATCCAACCTTGATAGGGGATGAATCTAACCCTATTGGAACCTTGAAAGATCTCACCAATAAAGCACGGATCACACCCAAAACCCCTAGGGGACACCTTAAAACCATTATGGAATACTAAACACCTGACCTCATCAGATATGGAATTTATCCCTAGAATAATTGGGGATGAAATGAACCCAATATGGTAAATCCAAATATCTCTCAGATATTGGATCACACCCATGACCACTGGGGACACAAAAAACTTGATTTGATACCCTGAAGATCGTATCCCACAAATATGAGATTTCGTCCCATGTAGTGTTGGTCATGCCGAATCCAAAAAACTGTATCTGGTACAAATCACGAAATAGGGGTTCATACTCCCAATGATACCCTAAATCATAGGGGAACTGCCTGATTATTGGGGGATCATGTACCCAATGATACCAAAAATTCTACTATTACTGCCTATTTCATAGGGAATCATTTAACCCATGATACCAAAAATCCAACTAGGATATCCTGATTGATAAGGGATCACCTCCGATAAAGTTTTGGTGATGAAGATACTATGAACCCAATCTAGAGAAAAAAAATGATAAAGGTTCCATCACTAGCCTCTTGAAGGAACGCACCAACTCAGTTTGATATCGTCTTTTCAAAGGGATATAAATCTGGAATTGAGGATGTAATTCCACACTAACCCTAATAGGGATAAACCAGGGTAATCACTCAAGCGCTTCTAGTCTAAATGTCCCTAATATGAGCTTACCACAATTTCATCTCGCATTGTATCTCTCTCTCTGAATCAATGGAATCCATTGGGTCCCACATGGAATACTACTCTCAATAGGCTACTCATGGGCATCCATATGAGACCTAAAGATAGATATGTGTAAAGGAGGAAAAATAAATGGGTAGTACATGGTGTATTCCTAGAGTACATGATGTGACTTTCCAAACCAGTTACTGGCTATGTCCCCTCTACCATGTGGCTTTGTTGGCCATGTGGGCTTACACGGTGTGTACCCAATGTACACGGCATGTCTTGCCTCACCTAGGTCCTAGCAGTGCCTTTCCTCAAATGGATCGGCTAGTCATTCCTCACAACATGGTGAGTACCCTAGGGTCATAGTGTGTCCTCACTAACAAGACACTTGTACATTTCCTCAACCCATGCCCATGTATGACACCATGTGCCTATGTGATCTGGTCGTGTACTTCCACACAACCATGTCCCTTGAAAATGATTATTTAGCCTTGTCCCTCATCCAGAAGACATGAGATCAATACAAGGTTTTTACCCCTAGAACACAGTGTGTAGTCCCCAAAAGTTCATCTTCATTGAATAGGAATAACACACATTGTATTCCCTTACAGTACACATTGTGTGATCATAAATTTCGAACAAGCCTTCTCTACGAGCCACCTGAAACACCTTGGTTTCCACCCAAACCTATTGACCAACCCCCAGGGGATCTATATCTGTCATAATAGGTCTTTAGAACATTAAAAATGCATTAAATATGGGATTGAGACTTAAAACTCAAATCAAACAACCTAGTGGTGAACTATTGATGTTTCAGGTTCAAAATAATGCTTATAGGCTGTTGTAGATCAATCCGGTGATGGTCGTCGTTAAGTTCATAGATCAAAGATGATTCATATCCATGGTTTTTTACTATTTTAATCCATCTCATAGGGGGTATCCTCTCCCTTCATCAGATCATGAGAATAAGGCATGTGGTAGGGTTTTATTAATTTTATTAACTAACAAACTTCTATTTAACACCCCGCCAACATGCCATCAATCGAGCACCCAGTGGATAAAATTTTTATGTCGTGCCTAGGTAAAAAGAAATATTTTGAATTAAACCATGGTTTCATATTTACAATCCTAGGCATCACTTAGGAGTTATTCCATTGTTATAAAGAAAATATTCATGCATGATAAAATATATTTAATATATCTAATATCAGTACACTGTGGCTCTATGGGCCCCTAGAATCCCACGCTTACTCCACGTACGATTTCAGAAATATTCCTTGAAATATTAAATAAATCATGTTTTTACATTCACCCCAACTTATGTTTTTTCCCTAAAAATAAAAATCCTACACTGAAGGACCAAAACTGAGATCTCCATTGGGACACCCACGCTAGTGAGCTCACCAAGTGGTTCCCATACTGTCCACAATCACGCACTTAGGGAAACCTCAAAAGACACCACACCCAAGTCCATCTCAAACCAGGTTGAAATCATTTAAAAAAGTGGGAATATGTCTAATAAACATTGATAGGTGGAAAATACCAAGCACCCGATCCATTATGGTTATAGGGTATAGAGTTACACCAACTCACTAACCTGAGGTAGATACTCACATAAACTAACATTTCTCATCCTAACCTGGATGAAATAATTCATGATAAACCCTAGTGGATCATGTAATTCCATAATACCAAGTATATGAGGGAACCAACAAACAACCCCGGGCTGCCTAAGTCTGAAGACTAGGTCTTACCGAGCCCTATGTTCATCACCCCCTATAAGGAACATAGCTTACAAAGCTAAAAACTCTACGAGTCCCACAAGTGGAACTATAGAATGGTTCTGTGTAAGGATATACCTCTACAAAGTATTCCAAGCATACAGGTTGAGTAAAAACGCTCCATTAGTAAATCTAGGGCTGACTCTGACCCTCCAACACACAACCACACTCTAAACACACAAGTCAAAGGAACTTGTCCACTATATCTGGAAAATATACATTTTGGGAAACATTTACTCATCAACATGGTTTTAATCACATCACAAGAATGTATCGTTGTGGGGGAAGCATCCTCCTTCTTCCTTCATATGAATCTACATCAAAAAACACTATCACAATGATCTAATGGAAGCCTAATTTACCCTAAATAAGCCTCACAACAGTGATTATCAATAAAAATGAATAATTGTAAAGGATATATGGTATATGTCTAATCATCCTTGGTGACACTAGGTCATAGTCCTATGTGGTCTAAAACTATACTTAACCCAATCCTCAAGCTCCTTGAGCCTAGAACGGACAACCTGGGGGTGGTGGTGTACAAATCTCGAACCGTATGTCACATCCTACTTCTCTCCCCACCCCTCTACCACATCCCCCATAATGTGGAACAATCTCTAGATGCTTCCACTTCCATGACGGTACATCGACCCTCTACCTCTTAGCAGAATGGAAAGCCAAACAATCTCACACAAGATGTCCCCAACCATCACAAGAAAATCACCACCTCTCCCATGGATTACCAGATCCTACCTGGTTAGACCGTTCATCTTGGGATCATCTCTTGAAGCATCTCATATGAAAATATTCCATAGCTTGTCATCAGCTACCAGATGCTATGGTATCATCTCCTATGCGACCAGCACCAATAGTCAGAGTATGCTCAACCAATTATCTCTCTACTACTAAGGCCCACTTGAGCACTCCAACATAGGTGGGAATGCACATTGATATCAATATAAACCTGATACCCTTCTGTAATCCCCATTAAATGGTTCGTGATTTGAAAAATAAATCTTCAACCATATCCAAGGAGTATCATAATAGGTCTGTGAACCTTGATAAATACTCTACCATGATCATTTTATCCTACCAAAGCTATAGAAGCTCCTGGATACACACTGATCTCAATGTCATTGAATACAAATCTTCCCTTAAGAGCTGATAAAACTATACCCAAATGAGCATCACCTAATATTGGGTCCCCATCACCAAACTCCACCATCTCCCTAATAAGTCTTATATAAGAATCACCACTAGGGCCACCTTATATTCTGGAGGTTTCCTCACAAGGAGGAAAATATTTGTGACTACCTCAAGACAGTCATCAGCTACTTAGGGCTCTAAATCACCAAGATACCTTGGAAGTCACTATATTTGATAATCATGCATCACACTTATCTTACCTGAATCCCCAACCTGAATTTTCAGTACAATCTTCTTATCTACTAGTTGTGGATCGGCTTCAGAACCACCTAATGGTACCACCTCAGGGGTAATTCCCTGCACTGATGCTTTATCACTAGGTGGTTCATTATCCAGATCTCACCACGAAACAATATCTGACTGTCATCATAGAGGCATCCTAAAATAAAATCAAGATGCATCGAAGATAATTTTTATATATGGGGAGATGACTCCATAAGGACATGGAACCTATAACATAGTCCTACATGATTCATGTACTAAAATTTCCATATGACCAGTGTCCAAATGTACTAATTGAACAAGTAGGTTATTAGTGTCCTCGTGAATGGAAACATTGGATGACACACTTGCACTAGAGCCCCTAGATTGAAATCCTAACTCAAAATAGTTTAACAATGTCACAAAAAATCCCATACCAAGATCACTAGACTACAGTCCCAAAGTGGAACACACTATAATACCACTCTATCACGACCTGACCAACCAGGGCCCAAGCCATGACTCCCCAAGCCCACCTATAATAGGCCATGGGTTAGTGTCCTATGGAAAGTAAACCTATCACACATATGGGAGGCCTAAGCTTGTGGTACCTTTACTCATGCACCCATATAAATATCCATGCAACAATGTAGACATAAAAAAATTGAATGTAAAATGTTTACATAATTATATCCCACAACCATATTACTGAAAGAGTAAAAGTGAAAAAATAAAAGACCACAAACAAATATAAAAGCATCTAAAATTCTCAGATGGAGGGGATCCAATTGAAATGAAACATTTAGAAAGATCATCAACCAAGCACCAACAAACACCTTGGTCAATCCAGCTAACTAAGCTATGCCTACTCTAGATCCTCCTAAGACTCCATCGGAAGGCCTATCGTCTGTATAAAACATGAAATGTGTAGAAAAATATATCATAGGGGTGAGTATGAAAATACCAAGAAGGCACCCCAAAAATCCAAAATAAAAGGGAGAAACCAAAACAAAAAAGTCCACTCGATCCAATCCAGATGGAACCTAGGTGAGAGAGAAACTCCTTCTTAATCACTCCTCATCTATATATGACTATTCAACTCAGTCCATGTGGAATTTCAACTGTGTTATGTGACAACACTACAAGTAATCCTAGAAAACAACTAGATATACCAATCTCAAACTCTAAGTCTCATGAGGTCCCAACCTCATATCCAACTACAAGATTCTACTTAATGCCCTATGAAAATGCTCATCCCTAATAATGCACTCCACAGGACCTACCACTCCTAATGGAACTCACCCTAGAGATAACACTCCATAAAAATAGATCTACAATAATTGATGGTATGTTTGAAAGATAAGCTTTATCATAAAAACTATACTGATGAAATGACCCCTCCGTATCATAGAATACATCTATGTGAACATGTTCATCGGGTCTTACGATTTAAGAGAGTAATGATAGAACCCAAAGGATCTTGATACTCAGATAGGGGATCTCACCCATCCTCTATGGATGATGACTCTAACTCTACTAGAACTTCTAAACATATCATCACTCAGAGTGGGGATTAATCCCAGAACCACTAGGGGACACCTCGAACCTAGTCTAGAATACAAAACACCTCACCGAATCAGATAGGGGATCCCACCTAGGACTACAGCGGGACACCACAAACCCAAACTAGTAAATATATAGATTTATTAGATAGTGGATCACACCCAAGAACACTGGGGAACACCAGAACCTGATTTGATACCCTGGAGATCATATCTCTCAGATGGGGGATCACCGCCGGTGTAGTGTTTGTCAAGATGATTCTATAAACCCCATTTAGTACAACTTCTAAAGTATGGGATCATACTCCCTAAAATATACAAAACTCTAATGGTAGTATCTAATGATTAAGGGATTGAATACCCTATAATTCCACAAACCCTACTATTACCCCCAGCTCTGTAGGGGATTGTATAACAGATTATACAAAAAACCCTAATAGGATATCATGCTAGATAGGGGATCACTACCCATTAATTTTTTGTCACAAAAATACCGAAAACCCAATATAGGAAAAACAAAATGATTGATTATCCCACCCTAGCCTCCTGGAGGTATATAAAAATTCTATTCAAGCTTTTCTTTATGAGGGAATCATCATGTGATGAGGAAGTAATTCCATATTGAAAGACAATAGGGATAGACCAAGGGACTCATTCATCCACTGATGGTCCAAATGTCACTAACAAGAGAAACCCAAATTTAATATCACATAACATCTCTTCCTCTAAAACCATCGAAACCATTGTTTTTAACATGAAAAACTACTCAGGATAGGCTACTCACATGCCTCCATCCAAGTCCTGAAGATGGTGATCTGTGAAGGAGGAAAAATCCAAGGGTAGTACATGGAGTGTACCCATTTTACACAGAGTGCCTTTCCAAATTGGCCCCTATCTGCGTCCCCTATATCTTCATGGCTTGCCTGTCCATGTGGGCTTACATGGTGTGTACCTGGTGTACATGACATGTCTTGCGTCACCGGGGCCCTAACCATGGCTTTCTCCACATGACTTTTCCATCCATGACTCACCAAATAACATGTACCCTAGGTACATGGTGTTTCTTAACTAAATGGACACTTGGAAATTTCCCAACTCTTGCCCATGTATGACACCTCGTTCCTGTGTGATTTGGTCGTGTACTTCCACATGGCCGTGTCCCATGACACGACTTGTTTGGCCTTATCTCTCTTCCAAAGGACATAATATCACTACAAGACATAAACCTCACAATACATGATATCTATCCCCATAATTACATCTTACCTGAATGGGAATAACACATTGAGTATTCCCCTACACTACACCCTGTGTGATCAAAAAATCTTAATGGGACTTCCCTACGAGCCACCCAAAACACCCTAGTTTCCATTGAAACATATTGATCGACCCCAAGGGATAAAGAGAAGTCCTTATAAGGATATAAAACCTTATAAAATTTATAAAAATGGTTATTTGGACTTAAAACTAAAATCCTCTTAAATCATAGTGAAACTCCAATGTTTCGGGTTCAAAATGAAGCTTAGAAGCCACTACAGCTCGATCCGGTGATGAGCACTATCATGATAGAAGATTGATGGTTCCATATATCCTTGGTTTCACATCGGTTCATTCATTTCATGTGTGTGTGTGGGGTAATCCTCTCATTTCTTCTAGGTTTGAGAACAATAGGTGTGGGTTATTAATTTTATTAATTAATAATCCTCCATTCAGCACCCCGCCAATACACTATCAACCGAGCACCCGAAGATAAAAAATTTTATGTTTCTAATAAGGTAAAAACAAAATTTTAGACTAAAATGTGGGATCATATTTCCAAACTGAGACTCTTATCAGGAGTTATTCAACATTTATAATGAAACCGCCTACATGCGATAAGAAATATTTAATTTTTTTTAATATCATCCCACTAAGGCACTCCCAACCCTAAAATCCTGCGGTGACTCAGCGTCTAACATCCGAAATATTTCTTGTAAAATACCAATATATTAAATGGATAAAAAATTAGCATAATTTAAGGACAAAAACTGTATAACCATAACAAACATGACAAATGAAGCAGATATCACCTGAGAAATTGATTATAATAAATAATTTTTAAAAAAGGGTGAAAAAAGGTTATAAGTTAATCATATATGGTATGTAATATATAATTATTATTAGGAAAAATATTTATAATAAATATATATTTATTATATAGGTGGTTCAAACATGTACAAAATAATCCACACCTAAGGTAAGAGATTTTAATGTCACATTTATTTCTGTGGGACACATGCCTTAGTCACCACTTGTTTCAATTATGTGGTGTATATAATACACATGAATGTATTTTATGATTAGTGACATGAAAATTATAGGATATAGATATCCATATAAGGTTTTTTCTTTTATGGGGATTATGTTTCAAAAGTTACCAAAGTGTTATGGGTTTTTTGTTAGAATCTCATTGTTTATTGGGATTGATTGTAGTTGTGTTTCCATTGATTGAATATTATGATATACATATCAAGAAACTCCAGAATTTTATTTTTCTCTGGTCGTTTATTAAAAACAAATATTTTCATTTCATTTTCCTCACCTTATGTTCTCAAGAAACCAAAAATGTATTTTTAAGGAAAATCGACTTTATTTTTATCTTCCGTCAAAAAAGCTTTATCTTTTATATCCATGATTTTCTAAAATGTTATAATTTCTTTACAATTATATTATGATTGTTAAAATTAATGTTTACCCATGTTTGTGTTTTTAAAAAATGGTTAAAAATGAATCTTTATTTTTTTCAAACAAGTTTCTTTTTGATTTTTTTTCTACAAAAATGTGAAAGGAATTTTTTCATTTAACATATACAGAATGAATATAATTTCCCATAGAAATAACCACTAATGGTTAATAGAATTCCATTTTATGTTTTCTAGTTTCTTTTTAATGAAAATTATTTCCTTAATAATTGGTAAATTTTTATGTTTTAAAATGGATATTTCAAAGTGAAAAGGATATTTATCTCAAATTTTTTTTAAGTGATATTTCAAAATAATTTTCCATCTAAGATGAAATATTTGATGTTAACTAAACTTTATTGGGGATACGATAAATTAATACTATTCATAATATTTCTCTATATAGTTAATGTTTATGTTAATTAGGAATTTATGAAACACATTAATTTTCCATTGGTTACACTATAGTGAATTTATAAAAAAAAATTAAAACCTGTTTTCTTTGTACGGGTTATAATGATATGATATTTTGAATGTTTTATGAAATTTAGGTACACATATGTATGGTTTTTATAATTTAGTAGTGGTTATGGTATAAAAAAGGATGGTGGTTACATTATAACCAAGGTTGGTGGTTACTTTATAACCAAGGATGGTGGTTACATTATAACTAAGGAAAGTTGTTATGATATAACCAAGGATGAGTGGGACTTATATATCCCTCCAATGAATTTGGTAAAATTTGATATATTATGATATAAAAAGGAATATAATGGAGTATCGAACCTAGTTTATAATGGAACTCTGTCCACTATGATAGTATTAGGAATATACCGTTACTAATATGATGGAGTGTGTAGTAAACCCAATCTAGTATAATAGTCTTTATATTGAAGCCTTTACTAATTAGAAAATTATTTTATATTCTTTTGTGTATGCAATGATTCTATTTCTTATGGAAATTTTATGCTCATATGGATCATCACAACTAGAAAAAAGGGCTATTTCCATGGTTAAAAAATGTGGAAATAGGCCCCAAGACCATGGCCAAAGGATACGACCATGGTTTTGGCCAGTTGTGGCTGCGATCACCGTGGCCGTAGGTCCCAGCCTATTGCCACGTTTTTTACCATGGAAACAGCTAACTATTTCCACAGTTTTGAAAACCATGGAAAGAGGACACCAAATTTTAAACAGTGGCACTTGACCTATATCCACGGTTTTAACAGTGGCAATAGAATTGAAAACCCATGGAAATAACCAAAATTATAAATGTCCCCAGTGGTATTTTATCCTTGCACCTCCGCTAAGCATTCCCATGCACTTACCACAACACTATGACACCATTTGGGTACATATACATATATATATATATATATATATATATATATTATGATATATATATTAATAAAAATTGTGTGAATAGACTCAAAACCGTGGCGATAGGGCTTCCCACCAAATATTTTGTAGGAATGTTTTTCCCACGGAAGCGCGAGAACCCTAAAGCAACGGTTTTAGAGAACTGTTTCTATAGGGCAATGAAAAAATTTTCTTATAGCCACGGTTTTGCAAACTGTGGCCATATTCCAAAAAACTGTGTCTATAGGCCACATAACCACGGCTATAGATATGTGGTTGTCGGTCCATTTTGTTGTTGTGCATGTTATTTTATTCCTTTATAATTTATGTCTTATGAACAACCAAACTTTATTCTATGACCCAAGATTATGATCTAAGATATACAGTGTATAAATTTTAAATGTTAAGATCATGTTCTCATATCCTTATGCTCATGTTATGGTTATGTGATATTTGAAATCTCCCTTATTTACCTTTATTGAGATTCCGAGGTCACCCTTTCTTATGTTTCTTTCTCCAGGTTATGAAGAATGTTTTTAAGAATGATATGTCTCAAAACGGTTCTAGTTATGCTGAACTTAATGGGATAATTTTAGGAACCTTTTTTATGTATAGAAGTTTCTAAAGGCAATAGACCCATACAATTAAGGGTTAAATAATTATGTTATGTAATGAATACTCATATAAAAATCTGAAAAATATATGTTTGAAAGGATTAGGTTTCTCTAGGGGTAGGAGAGGGGATCCTCCCTCTGTTTATCTACACCTCCATTTTATGTTCAAGATTAATAGAGTCTTAGGATGGGTTTCTTCAGTTATTAGGGTTGACATCCTTCCCTCTATGTCATTTTAATATATTTCTTCATTCTCCTCCTCTAATTAGAAATTATTTACATTAGGTTTTTTCAAGTGAGATTCAAATAGAGCATGGTAAAATCACAGTAGAGTGATGGGGATTCTTAGTGTGATGAATAGGGGACTTGTAAATTGAAAAAAAAACCCCTTTTTATTTCAATTTAAATATAGTAAAATCACTTAGTGATTTTCTTATGGATTAAAAATAATTTGATTAATATCAGAAATCAATTGGGTATAAATTAGTGTTGGGTTTTCCATAAATGATTATAGAGGCATGGGATGGATATTTTGCAAGCATTTGGTCATGGTTTTGGTTTCATGATGATTCTTGGTGAGTTTTTAATGATTATACCTCTATGGATTAACTTTATAAATTAATTACAAATGTTTATAATTAATTAATTTCAAATTATTGTGTGAGATAGAGGGTCAGGATCATAGTATGATCTTAGACAAGGTTTTCAACTATAAATAAAGTAGTGGAAACTCTAATATTAAAGGAGGTGATCCATTTAATACTTAAATATATGTGTTTTATGCATATTCATGCGTTCTCTTTCTAGTGGTTTAAGTTTAAAAAGAATTAATAGGGTCTGTTTAGGATTGAAATGTTTAAATGGTATTGGGTAAATCATTCTAGAGATGGATTGAGGATTCCATATTTGGTTTTTGAATTTGGGAGGCACCCAATAACTACTTTTCCAAGAATTTATTGTGAGTAGTTATATTATAAGAGCCCCTAAAGGGTCATGGTTAATGTACTAAAGTTAAAATGTCCTAGGATGAGCCTTCGTCGAATGGGTGAAGGGATTTTCAGTTGGTAGGTTCTTGTGTAGTGGTCCTAGGTTTGTGTCTAACTAGTTTAGTGGTGTAAACATGAGATAAGTAAATGTCCTAAAAATCCTTGGTTTCCTTAAAAATTAGATGGATGGATTAGAATGGGAGTATTGGATACTATTTAGTATATATGGCTAAGTGTGATTGGGACACTAGGTTTCTTTGAGTGAGTTGAGGGTCAGACCACTCATCATGGGGAAACTTAGTGGCACCAAATGAGAAAGTGGTAATATGGTCTCCCTTGGTTATTGAAATATATTAGAGTAGGTAAATATGATATGTTTAGTATTGAAATTTTATAGAAATCCTTATATGTATCAAATGGTAATGATAAAGGTACTACCACAAAGTAGGTGGGATGATTGGTTATGTTGGGGATCATGAAATAATAATCACTGGAAGATACACTGTACAAAACTTCTAGAAGAGTAGAACAATATATGAAACTTAGATTACTCGAAGATACCCTTATAAATATGATATAATAAAACATAGAAAGTATTTTCACCCTAAATAACAAGACTAAGTTGAACAGATCTCACACAATCAAAAATAAACTTGCAAGCACATTCATGGAAAAAATAAAAAAATGGCTGCACAATGATTATATGTTTAAAACATCAATTCGTACATCAATGGGAGAAAACTTCTTTATTTTAATTTGAGTCAAAAGTTACAAAGTTGAAACTTTAAAATTTACAAGTTTTATAATTTCATATTATAAGTAAATGAATACAATAAATGTGTGCATTTGGTACCAACTTACCCTTTTAGTGGGTCCCAACTAATCATCTAGTTGCACTAACCTATGATATTTTTAGACATCCCACAATTGAACCTAGAAACCTATGATTTATTTTATCAATCAAAACTCAGCCATTGGAATCCATTGAATATGATAATTAATCTTATGTTTAATTTTAGGAATCTTACATTCCACCCCTTTTCTAGAAATATCTGAGGAAAGACTCTTACATAATATCATCATAACCCTCTTATATAATAAACCATAATTTCTGTTGAACCATAATCTAGATAACTGACCTCTTACACTCCTAGTTACTAAAAATAATAAACATCTAATCCATTCTAACTCTTCTGATGTTTTCATTACCACTGTATGAACATCATATAGATGTAATTTTTGGATCTTATCCTTCTGGTTATCAGAATCAGAATATAAAAATAGTACTCACCAATATTAATAGGTTATATATAGGTTTTACCCATATTATTAAATCATGTTTGGGTGTAAAGTAATGGTCGAGTGTGATAATATTTATGGAGTGGTTTCCTTAGGAATTGTAGTAAAAGAATAATAAAGAGTTGGTCCCTTTAAATTGATGGGATACTCCATTACATGGTATCAATCTAATTGATTGATTCAACCTAGTGTGACAGTTAGATCAAAATTGATAGATTGATCGTAGATTAAGGGATTGGTAAACCATCATAGTTGATGGTTATAGCTATAGGTCATGTGTAGTAGTTGTAATTGGGTGAGATTGATCACGATGAATGGGTTTATTGATACCCTCTAGCAGAGTGATCGGTATAGATGGGTAGCTAGTTGGGATATCAGATTTGGTTTATATATCTCATACTAGTTTGTTAACGTAAACTATGGTAATTTATTGTATTTATTGTAATTTATACTAATAAGGTGATGGAGATATGAGCCCTTGAGAAACAGGGTGTAGAGTTAAACCACCCAAGTGATCACCTCCTCTGAAGTCTTGAGAGGATCATAGTAGATTGAGGTGACTTTTAGATGATCAAATACATAGGTTTCTCTATGCATTGTCTTTCCAGGATTCATTTATTTTTAATATTTGATTGGTAGACTAACTTTGAGTTTGGGATTCCATCTATAATTCCCTATTTATCATTGTTGGATAGGTTTTAGGTGAGATAAGGATGTCATCTATAATCATCTGAGTATCTCTTATGGATATATGGGGCACATACCTAGGAATCTATATGGAACACATTATCCTAGAGAAGTGCGAGGTATCAATATTGACCAATGTAGAAGGTTTAGAGTGTCATAATGGCACTGTTAGTACAAAAATATATGATGAAATTACTTGTATACTGTGTGTCATATCTTAGTTACTTTCTAGTATGTAAAAACACTAGATATTGTGTCATAAAAAAGGGACCATGTTGGTCGTTCCCCACCATGTTTTATGATCACACATATACTAGAACCACAGTTACCATGAAGATCTATATATCTATTTTTTAAGTAACAGGTTAGATGAAAGATCAGGTAATAATAGCTTTATGGATGTTTGGAGATAAAACTATGAAGAGTCTTGGGTCATTGTAGTCATGTCACATTATATTTTGTTCCCAATTTTTTTTGTAATCGATCAACCTAATGGTTTATCTATAGTGTATTAATGTATGATTAATATAGGGTCATGATGGTGTAACATTTTAATGTACACTTATTATTGATGTTTATATCTTAGATGTAAATTCATGAATTTAATACGATATTATATGATGATTAGATATTTATTGTTATTATATGTTGTGATGCATAGATTAAAATCCCCCTGATATTTGTTATAGACTCTCATAGTTATTTTAAATCCTCTGTTGTATGAGGATATGTTCTTTGGGGTATGAGGTGCCACCTTCTCATTCACCATCCATGTGGACCCAATCAAAGGTATTACATAATTTTATTTAAAAAAATTGGTTTCCTTACTATTTGGTACTTGGAAGAAAAGATAAGAATATTTAGGAATTAGGATGTACACTAGACATGGGAATCACAAATATATATATACGGTGGAAGCATGAGTTACCAGGGGTAGGGTATTATTATTCTTGCCTTTCACTGTTATAGTATAGTTGTTTATAAAAGTATCATGTATTGGTTTAGGTTTTTTATTTTTTTACTCTTATCTAGTGGTGTAAAGAGTGCTTGAGTCCATGAATAATACTATGAATATAAGAAAACCTGACATGTATATGACTATATGGGAGTGTAAAATTGTTCAGTATAAGGAACAATGATTTTACCGAAGAAAATTTTGGATTTTTTTTTTAAAAAT
Source organism: Viscum album (assembly GCA_963277665.1). Lineage (NCBI taxonomy): Eukaryota > Viridiplantae > Streptophyta > Magnoliopsida > Santalales > Viscaceae > Viscum > Viscum album. The sequence continues at coordinate 354,182,666 of OY728159.1, forward strand.
AAGGTTTTATTAATTAAAAAATAAAAAATAAGTTATCTGGTGTTTTCCCAAATAACCTATTAGAAGTTCATTAATTAATTAAAACCTCTTTGGTGGATTTTCTGTGTTCCTGTTTGGGTTTATATTTTTTAACATCAGTACCATAAAATAAAATAACCCTATATAGGTTAGTTTTGAGAATGATGTTACATAATTATATTCTATGGAAGGGGATCTGTATCCCTGATATAGAGAGTGTTGATCAAAATGTTCTAGTTGATGAGATACCCTAGAGAGGGTCATGTCAGAATGTGGTGCTTCTTTGGGACGGTGAGTTATGGACCTGAATGGTGTAATTCATGATGATAATAGAGGTATTTTTATGGTTATTACTATTAGGTGGTTGATTATGTGTTAGACAATAAGGGGGATAGTTGAACCATGCATTACTTAGGGGTAAGTATGTTGCTCATTTTTTTCTAACCATATAGATAAGTTAGTATATTTCATATACAATGAAAGATGAAACAGATGGTGTGTTCTGGGTTAAAGAAATCCCAAGTTGATGCTTTGGATATTAGAAAAACACTCAAATAATTAATGTTCCAGTGTTTATAAATATTTATTCCTTTCCTTGGGTATGCTGTAAATGAAAGAATTTTTGGTTCTTTATAGAGGATGTGTTAGAATTTAGGGAACTAGTAAAGTAAAAATTTTAGTTTAAGGTTTTGATTTGGTAACCAGTGTTAAGTCTTAGAATGAGATAGATCCTCTTGTTATGGATCAAGATTATAAAATCCATGTGAAGCATGACAATCTTGAGAAGTGAGATAATTTTAAATGGATGAAAAATATTTTTTTTATTGCTAAGTGGTTTTGGATATAAGTATTTAAGGAACGTGAAAAATGAATGGGTCTATTGGAAATGACCATCAATTGTGAAATTCGTCCTTGATGAGTGATTTTAATTATACAATTACATAGGGAATTTCATGTTTTAAATGGAAATATCATTATTTGGTAGTACCCTAGTTAAAATACCATTTTAGTAGGAATTTTATAAATAGTTATAACTCTCGATAATTTGATTTTGGAGAGAAAGTGATGGTGGTTGGTATTGATTGGATTTTCCATAATAGTCTAGCAATTATTTAGAATATCATGGGTTACCCAAGATAGATCATAATATTAATTTTTTTGGTAGATTGTATATATCTGTACTAGAAATAACCATCGTATATGATAGCTAAAAAATAGAAAGTTTAACTTTTGTATAGTGAAGTTTCATGAGGTGGTAATAGGTAGGGGGAATGTCTCAACTAGAGAGAGATGGATTGTTTTTGAAAAAATAAATGATTCTCTATAGGGAGATGTAGGGTTGGAAATTACTATTAAACGATAATATTGAAATAATGACACAGGTTTAATGATATGTGATAGTTTGCGTTCTATGGATAGAGTGTCATGTATCCTTAGGGAAAGAAGCTTATTTATGGTGGGTGGTGATGACCAAAGGCGTGTTAGAGTAGGTGAGGACTGTTAATGTATTGGGGGGGGGGGTGAAATATCATGACATCATAGTACCCTAGAGTCATACTTATGAGTTAGAATTGGTAGGTTTTGATGAGCATGGTCAGTTCATGGTAATCCTTGTAGAATATTAATGTTTGAATAAGTAGGTATCAGTGAGACCAAGTATAGGGTAACCTTATAGAGGGGTTCACCTTATTAGATGAATTGAAACAGATTTTTATTGATTCTAGAATGAGGTAAATGGTTATGTTGGGTATCATAGGTGTTGTCTGAGGCATTGGGGTATAAGTAGGAAAGTTAGTTTTGATTCCTTTATAATATTGAAGATGATGTGTAATATTTTGGTAAACTCATTGTGTTAGGTGGATGATGTGAGATCCAATTCAATGAATAGAGAAATTATGACCTTGGTATTGGTGTAGACTAATACTAGGAGAGTAGAGTATGATGATGAAAAGATGAATTAAGTGTTATTTTAACATATTAAACAAGAACATTAGGTTGATCTAATGGGTAGATGTGTGGTTGTTTTTATGATGTTACATGAGTGGATGAATCCTAGATTAGAGAAGGTATAAGGTACTATAGTGAGTAGACCATGCATATTTCAATAGTAGCAAGTGTAATGGATAAAAATTAGATTCTTTTATGAGAAATACAATATGATGAGGGAAAAGTGGAATAAAATATGTAATTTAATGGGAAAATAATATGTGAAAGGGGTTAAGGTAGATTTTTTTGGTAAACATCTATTCTAGCTAGATTGGGTGGAGATACATCCTAATGGTATATAGTTTAAAGTTAAGAATATATAGTGGAATAAAGTTTTAATATATAATTTTTATGTTATAGTTTTTTTTGGAAAATTATTCTTAATGATTAAAATACATATAGTGGGAATTTTTTAATGACCAATTTCATTATGGGTTAACAGTTTGGAAAGAAGGATGGATTCCTAATGAATGTGATTTGGTTAAACTTCAATATTTTGAATTTTGATCTAAGGTAGGATTTTTTAAAATCGTTTGGATTATTACAAGGTGGTTTTAAAGGTGGAATCATAAGCAAGGAAGTACTTGATAAAAATCACAAAGGACCAATAAGTTTCTAGACTGGGTGGAGCATATAAAATTTCCACTAATGTTTTAGTGAGTAGGGAAATAAGGAAATATTAATACCATTTCCAATGAAAGGCCAGTAGTAGTCCCCGAGTCATCTTATGTGATTACATCAAGATTCAAATAAGAAAACATGACCTTCCTCTTAAGTGGGAGGAATTTTAGTCTTTTAAGGTCTTCATAAAGACCCAATTCTGGGTTTTTACTATTTGGATAAATGGAAAGAGTGGGGAAGCTCCTCCCTTGTATTGTCACTTCTCCCCTTTCCCCTTGAAGATATATGGAGGTTTAGGAGGATTTTGTTTAGTGATTAAGGTTAATATCATCCCTATTACCTTTTCATCTCTTTTTTATTCTTCCTCTACCAATTGGTAATAATTTTCATTTAGGGATTTGAATTTTGATATCACAAAATCCTCATAGAATAACAATAGAATATTGGTATGTTAATGGTTAGAGGATATTAAAATAATAATAACACACCTTTTTTATTTATCATTGTGATATAGGTAAATTTCATGTTAATTTTTCATAGGGTTTTTTTCGAAATTTGATTCAAATTAGTAATTGATTGGGTAACAATTCATGGGAATATTTCTATCAGGGATTATAGAGACATGGAATAGATATTTCACACAATGATTGTAATGATTTTTAACTTTCAAAAATTCTTGGTATGATTTTTATGGTTATTCCTCTTGGGATTAAATTGATAAATTAATTATAAATGTTTATAATTAATTAATTATATCTTGAGGTGTGAGATACAGGTTTAGGATCTTGTCATTTATTGGTGAGATATTGTACAAGGATTTCAAGTGTGGATATAGGATATGTAACTCTTATACCAAGGTATGTATTCCATATAATACTTAACCTTATGTTGTTTATTCATGAGCCTTTGTGAACTTTCTTGGGTTTGAGGTTTGGGAAGCATGAATAGGGATTTTTAGACTTAAAATAAATATATTGTCTATGATATATACTCTTAGAGGAAAATATGGTATCCCATGTATTATTTGGGAATTATAGAAGATCTTGAAAACTATTTTAACCCGGATTCTTATGAATTGTTGTGATTGATAACCCCAAAATGGGTCATAGTTCATATAACAAAGTATGAGATTCTAGGGATGTTCCATAGTTGAATGGTTGAAGGACTCCCAAGTGGGGTTTTTGTGTGTATTGGTCTTAGGTTAGTGTACAACTTAGGAAGTTGTGTGGAAAGGGAATATGGACTTAGATATAAAATTTTAGGTTTCCTTGAAAAGGGAATGGATGGATGAGAATGGTAGTATTGCACCCTATTTATCCTATATATCTTAGAGTGATTGAGTGATTGGGTTACTCAGAGCGAGTTTATGGTGTGATCACTCATATCGGGGGTGCCTAGTTCCACCAAAGGAGGAAGTGGGAATATGGTCGACCGTGGGTGTTTTTTTTAGCACCATAAAACTGTTCAAAGCCTAAATTTTATGAACAAGGTTATAAATTATCAGGAAAACTGATAAAAACATGATTTAAATAGATACATTGACCCAATCACTAGGTTTAATGTTTTTTTTACAAAAAAATATTTCTCAGGGGATCAACAATATTTTCCACTGTTGGAGCTCGAAACATGTTAATACTCCCTCTATCAATTATGAATTGAATGAGATAAAATCAATACAAAATATGATGGGATTTTTTTGAGTAACCTGGATTCATTAGCTTGTGAAACTACTTCAATATTATCAAGGTATATTTTAATTATATACATGATTCTTGGGATAACACCTAGTTCATTAATGAACCTCTATATCCCTACTTCTTATTTAACTACATCAAATGTTCTGATATATTCAGCTTCTATTTCAAAATCAAGAAAAATCAGTTGTTTGAAACTTTTCTAGCTTACCATCCCACTATTTCAGAAACATCCAAATCCATACTGGGATTTATAGTCATATTTTTCTATTTAGAATATAGCATCGGTGTAACCATTTATAATGATTTCTTCCTCACCACCAAATAATAAGAAACATCCTAAGTTATTCCCAAGTATTTAAGGATATTCATAATGGATACCCAAGTAGTTTCACCTATATTTAATTAGTATCGACACATAATAATTAATGAATAAGATACATTAGGAAAAGTACACAATATAATATACATTATTGACCCAGTTTATGAAGAATATAGAATTTACCTCATGCATTCTTTTTATTCAATTGTTGAAGTAAACTATTTCTCTGAAAGAATCTTTCTATGTTACATTTGTGAAGAACCCTTTTAAGAGTTTTCAATATTAAACCTTATCAACACTTTACAAATGTATGTGTACTTACCAAGTGTAATAATTCATTAAATCGATCTTTATATATCATCATGCAAATTATGTATATTGCATCACAGAGATCTTTTATTGAGAAGAATTGTCCCGTCTAATGTTTCACCAATTCCAACATTGGGATTTCATTTATGATGAAAAGTATGTCATCCACATAAAACACCAGAAATGAAAAATTGATCCCACTAACCCATTTATATACACAATGTTCCTCTTTTTTTTTTATAAAATCAATAAATTTTATAGCACCATCAAAATGAATATTCCAAAAACAATAACCTTGCTTCAACCGATTAATGGATTATTGCTTCTTACAAATAATTGCAATATTTATAATATTATAAAAACCATTGGGATGTATCACATATGTTTCCTAAAAAAATTATCATACAAGAATGAATTTTTCATTCCATTTGATAAATATGATAATTATAATATGATTTCATGGATAAAATAATTTGAATATATTTGTTCATAAACACTAGTGAAAAGGTTTTTTCACTGTAAATACCATTAATTTATCTAAAAACTTTATCAATCAATAAATGTTTCTAGATATACTATCAACCATTTTTTTCAAACATCTTCTAAATGACCCACTTGAACTCAATGATTTTTACCCCTTTAGGTGGATCTAACAAGTATCAAACCTCATTAATTTATATGGATTATATTTTAGATTCAATTTATTATAACCATTTGTTAGAGTTATAACTCTTGAATTCCTCTTGGCAAGATGTTGGAACATCTTCTTTGATGGTTAAATGACCTTCATTAGAAATCATAAATCCATATCTCCCAGGTTCTTGAGGAAATTTACTAAATATTCTTAGTTCTTGTGTATACTGAGTTAGTTCATTTTTCATACCCCTTTGTGTTTCTGACTCATCCATCCTAGGAATAATTTCATATTTTTGGTCTTGAACATTATCAAGTTAATATTTACTCCCACTATTATCATGTAAATAAATTATTATTTTTATAAATATATCATATAATGAAATAAAAGCTTTGTGCTCAAATGGATTATAGAAATAATAACCCTCAAATTATTTGTGGATAAACAATAAAAAGTAATTAATCTATTTTTTTTTCAATTTTAATTGGGGTAATATGTTTTAAATATTAATCACAACACCAAATCCTTATAAAATAAAAATTAGGACACTTCTTATTCCATATATCATGTGGTCTCTTTTATACACCCTTTGATAGAACATGACTTAGGGTAAATGATGTAGTTTATAGACTATAAGTCCAAAATGAAATAAGAATTTACAAATAACAAACAAAATCACGATTAATAGTTTTCAATTACATATTTTAGATGAACTATTTAACTATGGTGTACTAGGTGGAGTGAGTTGTAACATTATACTATAATATCCAAGATAATCTTGAAATTATAAAATCAAATATTCTCCACCTCGATCTGACTTAAATGTTTTAATATGTTTTCCAAGTTAAATTTATAATTAATTTTTAAAAACATTGAATACTTTAAAGGATTAATAATTATGTTTTATAAGATAAATATACCCATATCTACTAAATTCATCAGTAAAGGCAATTAAGTACTGAAATCTACCTTGAGATACATTATTTATATGAATACATATATCATTATGTATGAGTTATAACAAATAATTTTATCATTTCAATTTACCATTTAAAGTTTATTTGGTTATTTTTCTTAATAAATAAGATTCAAATATGTTAAATGAATCATAATAATCAAAATCCATTCATCTATCATTATGGAGATGTTGGATGTGATTATTATTGATATGGACACGGTGAAAATGCCAGAGATAAGTGGAATTAATATATTTTATTTTTACCTACTAATTATCTAAATTATAAATGGGGTTGTCAAGATCTAGTCTCTGCTCTATAAAATGGATTTGAACATGAGTTATGCCCATAGTTATAGCCTCAATGATTATCATCACAGGTTACATCCATGGGGATATTTCCTTGGAAGTAGCCTTAGACCTAGTTCTATGGGTAGTTACCATGGAATCTGGTATTTGTCTATTGATGTGGAAATGTATGACCATGATCAATGACATTGGATATAACTTTCAATGTCAACGGTCAACCACCAACTACAACAGAAACTACGTGTGGTAGTGAGAAAGGGGATATTTCCATGGTAATAGCCCCCATGGGTAGTGACCATAGTCATAGGACTAAGGTTATTACCATGTAAATATCCCCATGAGCTACTTATTTATCAACAAAGGTCTTTCTCACAATGATAGGTTCCTTAAAAAATTAAAATGATTGTTATACATTTTTGATCTCATGACTACTCTATTACATAATAGAGTTTCAACCACTTCCACAAAAAATATTTTATGTATATATATATAATATTTAATATTTTAATTATAATGTGTTTAAGAAACTATTAAATAAATAATATCTAATGATGTGTGAGAATATAAACTGCCATGGGCACTTGTGTCCTTGGCCATAAGGGTTTCCCAAGGAGGGACTAAAACCATGGTAAAACTCCCTAAGAAATGATTTACCACTTATATAGAGGGGGTGAATTAGTGGTTATTTCATTTATAGTTTCATTTGATTAGAAAATAGACATTTTCTTCTGGTAAAGACATGATCCCCTCAAATTATCCACTCATCCAAACTTATATGTAACATATAAATAAGATAAAGCACAAGTTGTTTTTACAAGGTTCGAACCTAGTGTGGGTAACTATTAATTTATACATTAAAATATCATAAAGAAAAATATTTACCACTAAATTATATTTTTATATTCATGTATATAGGCTAGGTATAATATTTTATTCTTGTTCATTAGCTTCATACTAGGATTTACACTGCATTTCACTGGTTATATAATGATTAGAACAAGATGATAAAATATTATTAAGAATCCTACTTCTCTAAATACTGTTTATGATATATATTTTGAGATTTAAATGTAGATAAAATAATCTACTCATTCAACATATTATTATATGATGATATTCTCTTCGAAACATAGACTCAAAGTTTATTATTTTGAATACTCGAGCTCAAATATATGACAATATTTCTGAAATTTGAGTTTTAAACTACATTCCTAGCATATTTTTTTTATAATATATTTTTTCAATATCATAGTACAAAAACACTATAATTTTTATTTCCTAATATTCAGTAATTTCAAAACTCTACAAATTAAAAATAATTTAGGGGATATCAATTACTAATTAGAATTCAGGAAACCTAATTCAACAAAATTAAACAACATGATCCTCCACGATTTTCGCATTTACTGTAAAAAAAAGTTTATGATCCCCAAATATCACAATATTCACTCTTTAATAAACTTCATGTTTCTAGAAAATTCCTCTTATACACTTATTATTTCTTAGAATCTAAATTGGAACTCATTTTAGAATCTTCTCCACCCTCGATCAATTTTGAGAATAATTAAAAAATAGTTAATTTTTGAATTACAATAATCCTTAGGTATTCTTCCTTACTAAAACAAACACATGAGCTAACTTTAACCTAATCTCACAATAAAACATATTTTGAAAATATAACCAAGTATCTCAGATACCCAGTCATTTTAAACCCAGTAATAATGGACACATATCAATATAAAAATGATAATTAAAACTCTAAATGACAAAACATAATCACATTAAAATTTCAAAATTTAATATCTATAAATTCTTCAAGAAATACTTTACCATCAAGCCACACAATAATATTTTATATAATACATATTGGAACATCGAATAGATATGAGAAATGACTATCATTATCTAAATTTCTCACAAAACAACTGAAGTTTCATTTCGAATGTGATGTTTTTATCTTTTAAGATTATATTACGAAATTTTGGGTTTATTTTATTTAGAATATTAAAAATTCGGAAACATATAATTTCACCTAGTAGACCAACTTGAAAAAAAAACCTCAATGAATGTGACTGACCATGAGTCATATTGACTATGTGAAGCTACCACACTTTATAGATCGGCCACATGGACAATTCATTTAATGTATTCATTGACTGTATGATAGTTTATTAATATTATAATCAACTCACTTATCAAATGGATCAACCATAATGTGTTGGATCGACCATATGATGAAAATCACTAATTAAACACATAATATTCTGATTGGCCACCTGAAAACAGTTTGACTGTATGATTTAGTGATCAACCACATGAGGGTTTCAGTCAATAGATCAACCAAATTTTAAAACTCCATCATAATTCTAGAATCACTAAGTAAATACTATAATTTGTTTAGGGTCACATTGATAGAATTGGAAACAACTCAAAAGATTCAAAATAATATAGGAAAATCTCGAAACCCACAAATATTATTTAGAGTTATTCAAACATATTGAAAACAAATACAAACCAATTACTATTTCTAAAAACAATCAAAGGGTACATAATTCATTCCCATTTGATTTTTTTGAAACACCACTCCACTATTCCATATAAACTTAAACCCATTCAAAAAAACATAAAAAACATGAGAATCATCAAATAATTTTCTATCTCACATGAGAAGTATCTTACAAAACACGACCATATATGGTTATGTTTCTAAGATAATTTCATCCCCTAGTGATAAGAAATTTTAAACACATTATTGAGATGAACCTGCCCTCAATTTATACATCCAATCATAGTTCAACCCCCCCCATTGAAATTGACGACATGTTTAAAGGAAAAGGTAATGATTACTTCCCTTTGAATTCTCTCCCCCAATTTCAAAGACTTTTTTTTTCATGTTTTCTCCCCCTTTTTGAACACAGTCCAAAGAATAGTGGAGGTTAATTTTTACAAAACATTAAGAAAGAGGGGAATACTTAACATGCAGTTTTATTATAAGAGATTGAAATCTAAATGTTTTCATTTTATATGAAAAAATTATATAATTTTTTCTTAGTGAAAACATAATCATGATATATATACTACTTTACACCCATTATATAATAAAATGGCTCCTGATATCAATATGTTAATATATTTAGTGATGTATATGATTATATGTGCTATCTATGGAACTCATATTGTTATAATAAATCAATAATGGTTTCTCAGCAAACACTTTTAAATCGTCCAACTGTACTTGTATCCTCTACATTTGTGTGTAGAAATGTGTAGTTGTGAGGTACTCAACCTCACCTATACTAATAGCAACTGGATATTTATTTATTCCATTCTATCTTATAAAAATCCCACCAAGGAAGAATTCCCCACCAGATGTGGGAGTCTTATTAGTGAAATCTTCTTCTTAATCTGTATTTGTGAACCCATGTACTATATGTTTGATCTACTTCTGTACACCAAGACCCTACTAAATGTTCCCATAATATATCATAAAACCCACTTGGATACCATCATATGAGATTATTTTGGATTACTCTATAATATAACTCAAATATTGACTATAAAAAATATATGGCATTGAGGTAGTGTGGTAAAGAAGACTTAATACAATTCTTCTAAATTCATTTTAATTAAAAAAAATTTGCATTATCATATTTTCCACATTAAGGTACAACTTCTATGGGAGTGGATACCGATTTTGAATTATTCATTTCAAACATTTTCAGTAATTATTTTACATATCTTTGTTGAGATTTAAATTGTAATCATATATTTGTAGAATTTATAATCATAAGAAATAAGATATATCTCCAAAGAATGATATCTTAAAATTATTCATTATTTTCTTTTAAAACTCATTATTTAGATAATTAGAATAACTTTTAAATATTATATCATCAAAATAGATCATAATAATGAGAGTACCTTTGGTGTATTATTTCACATTCAAGTTGTTTTCAACAATTCCTTTTCCAAATTTTGATTCTTCAAGAAACCATTCAGTTAGGAGTAACATGCCCATGAAGACTATTTAAATAAATATAATACTTTCTTCAAATTTTAAACCATGCTACCATATTTATCAAAAATAAACCCCTCTTCATACTCAATGAAATATTCCTCTTCAAGATCTCCATTAATTATGGATGACTTAATCTATTTGGTAATCTCTATACATTTCATGATTTTCCATTATTAATAAAATCTTGATGGATTTTTTCCTTACACCTTTATAAAATTATTCTTAAATATTTATTCCTTCCATTTGAGATTATACCTTGTAAACTAAATGTGATTTTTCCTTGATACCCCTCCTTTCTCATTGACTTTTGTTTCAAAAAACCTACTTAGTGCCTACAATTCTCATTTATATCTTTGGCCTAAGATTCCAAGTTGTGTTATTCTCAATTTAATCTTGATCTTCATTCATGTATCTAATACACTCATAGTGTTCACGTGATCCTGGAATTTATTTGTTTGAATTTGTGTAATGAGAGAAGTTTGATTCTCAACTCTCAGTTTTATTTTAGTATTGAATGGTTATTCTTGACTAAAAATTATATTTGAAATATAAAAATTATTATTTGGCCTTATATGACTCATTGTATGATTTTCCGTAGCATCATTATCATTAGAAGTATAATATAAATCAACCACTTTAAAATTATGATAATTGTTTTCTTATTAAATATGTTGTTTTTAATGAATTATTCTCACTATTAGATTTTGGAAAACCATATACTTCAATAATTAAACACCATAACATGGGATAGTTCCCAATAATTTTAACATAAAAATTGTCAATAATTTTATTCCACCTCTTTTTCCAACACTTATATCCACCTTCAGTAGATAAATAACCCATGAGAAGAACTTCATCTAGTTTTTCATCCAATTATCCAAAATGTTTACCCTTGATCATTATAAAACATGAAATTATAAATAATTTAAATCATTTCATTGTAATATTTCTTTGAGACCATATCTCTTAAGGAATTTTGATTGTATTAGGTATAATCAAGAATCTATTCAGAATATGGACATCTTTACACATAATTTATCTCTTGGAAAATTTAGAAAGATTATGCTCACCAAATATTTTCCTCCCCATTTTAACAATACTTTGGGTTTCCTATTAGTTATGCCATTATTTCAAGTACTTTATATGGAAATGAATTTATTTTTAATTCTATACTTTTATAATTAATCTTAAATGTATTTTAGGTAAATTTCCTACCATTATTTATTTCTCAAATTTATAGTTCACTCCATTTCCTTTATCTACTTATATTCTAATTATTTTGAACAATTTAACAACATGAGACTTGTGTTTCATGAACATGAATGTTATAATCTTAGTGAAATCATCTATGGATGTAGTGAAATATAAATCAACTCTAATATACCAATTTCTCATTGGGACACATAGATCTGAGTGGATGAGTTCAGTTAGTTTAAATAATTATATCACCAATTTTTTATTTGTTGATAAAACCTTATTACTCTTTTGGAATGCTTCAAAAATTTCTTCTCTTTCCCATTTTTATTTGGGGAATATCAATTACCATTTCATGATTTGAGATTTTACTCAAATTCTTTTGGGAAAAGTGGCTAAGTCTCTTGTTCCAAAATTCATTTTTTTTCTTTGATAGTCAAGTAGCACGAGTTAATTGGAACATAAATAAGGAATATTTTTTACATGTTCATTCCCCCATAGTGATTACTCATCCGTCACTATAACTTTTTTGAAAGATGGTTTTTTCTGTAATTCACCACATAATTGGATTACACTATGAAGATAGTAATTTAGGCATTCCACATAAAGAACTTTTTTTCAATTATTCTTATTTTCTTCAATCTCAGATTAACCATTTCCTTTAATTCTCAACCAACTATTATTGTCAAAATTTGATACTCTTATATCATGTAATTAATGTCATTTAGGAGTTTTTTATAACCAATGATATATAAATAATAACCACTATCTGAGTTCCATGGCCTTTTCCTCTTGTTAGAGTTTAAAGAGAATTAAATAATAAAATATCTTCTATAGGATCTTACTTATGTTTTACTTTCTCATTTTCATTTTCGGGATGTTTTCAAGGTAGATTTGGAATAAAATATTTCTATTTATGACCTTATTCATCACATCGTAAACATACTTTATCTAGGCATTCAATTTTATCTTGTGTGGGTGGAAGCTTTTTTTCCCTACAAATCATTTTTCTTCTTCTTCTTAAAAGTTTTCATATTATCATAACTACTACCCTTGTTTCTAATCTTCAATATAGTAAAGAAATATATTGCAAAAATAAATAAACCTTATGGAATGAATACCAAAACTCTAGTAGTACCAACTAAATATAGGCATTTTATAGTAATGTGGATTCTTTCTATAATTTTAATATGAAAATACTATCATTTATGTGACTTGTATAATAATATGTTTTGAATTGGTTGAAAATTTATAATGGAATTTTAGTTTTTCATTATGTGGTTGTCTAAACTTTAAACCAAGATCTGGAAAAGAATATTGGGAGTTAGAATGCTTGAAATGGGATGTTTTGGATACATCTTAAAGAACAATAAGAATCATAGATGTTTGAATGTGTTTCAGGATAATCGGTCTTCGAAGTCTCAGTTTTTTAAAGATAAGGGAGGCACATTGTTACTTCATGGTTAGTGAAAACCATTCACCTAAAATGTTCAACCCTGTAGGGGTGTCACATGGTTTGTAAAAACAGTAACTTGAGGCCACATGACCATGTAATGAGATGCATCAAATATTAAGAGGTGAATCACAAAGTGTGCATATGGTTTGTCAAGTCGTGATCATAAATTGTGTGAGGGGTTGTCCCTAACCAGTGTGTGGCACACATTTGGCACATATTTTAGAAAATCATTCATCCAACCCAGAAACCCATTAAAATTAATGAAATGTTAATTTTTATATCCACCACTTTTAAACCATTATCCATATTCTTCCTCCCTCAAATGTACAAAAACCATCCAAAATTGGAGAGCTCCTATCCACCTCCCATAGGTTTTGGGAGATCTCCCTCATTTGAGAATAGAATTGAACACTGTTTAACTTATTGGATCAATCATGGAAGTATATCAATACTATTACTTCTTATCTCATTTTATCTTTCCATACTGGATACTATTTCCCTGAAAGTTCATATTCCAAATTTTATGGTTATTTGTATGGTTATTTTATTTCTATCATTTCAGATCAAATCAATGCCAAATAAAAGACAAGTAAATATTCCTAAGAATGAGTAGGTGGTCAATGAATTTTCCCATTAATTCTATTTTTTTATAAATTGTTGTTATTGTAACACATTCAAGGATTTGTATGAGTTATTACTAGGATGTAAAACACATTAAATCATTTTATTATACTAAGACTTGATGTTTCCTTGGACCCCTTGACCTTGTTGGAGGTTGATGATCTCACCTGAAGCCACCACTTAAAGTGGGTTCAATTAAATGATTTCATTAATTTTTCATGCTCGGAACCAAATACCCAATGAATGTTTTGGGGGTTTTGACTAAAAAAGAAATGAACCTAATTGATTAATAATTTTCATATTATTTGGATACTAATAAGAATTAAGTTAAACCATAAGAGGATGATCTTATTATGCAAATAAACCACCCGTGGGGTGTTTTGGGCTTATATCTTGTTAACAAAGCACCAATAATGGATTATGGGATTGCTAAATGAATGTCCACGTGTTATTGGAAGCTAAAATTGAATTAAATGAAATGTTTAATGGTTTAATTCTATCTTTTGGACCTTATTGGTTATAAATGAGTTATAAAATGGAATTTAATTGAATTCAAATGGGAATTAGGATGTAATGATTAAATAAAGTGTAGAAATGAGAAGTATTCTTCACTTAGCCATTTTTTACTTCAGAGTGAGTTGATAAATGATGTAATAAATTGTATTAGAGAAATGATATAACACATTATAGTGTTACCCTTATAATTTAAATGATTAAAAAGGTATGATTGAATTTAAAATTAGTATGAATGTTACTCCTGGAAGATGTTTAACAATTACATGCAATATGTTATCTTACAATTTATACCCTGAGGGATACTTGGATTCTGATACGGAATGCCATGAATGGGCTCATAAGGTATATTCAAATGAGTAAATTATGAATGATTATAAGTGATGAAGGACACAATGATCCAAATCATTTTATTTAATAAATTTTATATGATGTTCCTTATTATTTATTGAAATCATTTGACAGGTAATTCCCCATTATTTTTTAATTCCATTGGACATGGAATTCCTTATTAATTTTTGAATTCATTAGTCCTGGAATTACTAAATATTTATTGAATTCATTGGACATGGTGATTGCATTATTTATTGAAATCATTGGACATGGAGTTAAACATTTAATTATTTGGCATTCTTGTTCATGGTGCTCATTATCACTATCTTTTGAAATATAGGATACCACACCCCACACCCCTTGATTAGATTCTTAGGTTTATGTCTTTATTTAAATATAAAACCCGTATGATTATTATTGTACATAAAATTCTTGGTTATATTCAATGGTCCCTAGATATACTTTATTTAAAACATAAAATTCTCAAACATTCCATCTTATAAAACATCAGGTATAATCATCTAGGAATCCCATGAGGAACATGGGCTTGAAGTAGTTATTTATACACCATTTACCAAAACCATTATTTATTATATTTTCTATATATTAAATTTTATATTAACATTGGATTTTCATTAGAAACCATTGGTGGTGTCCTATTATGTTTCACTCACACCATATTCAGGCTATCATTTCGTACTCAGAAAGATCTTCTAACTATAGGATAGGAATTGTCTCGTGGTTCTTTTTTATTGTATCTCAATGGAAAGGAATTGGCATAGGAATTTCTATTGAGCATTTATTTGGGATACCTTCTAGAGTTAGAGTCTGTTACTTTTTTATTATTTTTTCCTTATATTTCTATTTTATGTATTACCTAATGCATGTTAACTGATTTTTAATTATGGATTAGCATGTTCATGCATGGTTTTATTATTTGGAACTATCTAGGTTATCTGTTCATTTGTACTTGTTAATTATTATTAACTTCCATTTCCTTTCATTTAATAACGATTCCTATATGTTTATTACTAATCCATAGGTTATTATCACCCCACTATACCACTTTTAAACCCTCACTACTAGTCAGCAGCCTCTAGCATATAGGGATATGTTCTTGAAGCCTTGTCGCTAGTAAGTTAGATTACTCTTTATAGTGTGAACCGAGTTGAGATATAAATAAGCGGTATCAGAGGTTATTTTTCATTGTCTCACTATTTATAAATGGAATAATAGAGACTATGAGTATGTTGGAACTTAATAAATAGATTGTTCTTGGGAATGGCCAAACAATACATATGGGAAGATCATGTTTCCAGAGATGGGACTATAGTTCATGCGATTTGTTATTATTGTTCATTATCATTTCACCTTGAGTGATTGATGTATTTATGATGACTATTAATTTATGAGATTAAAATTTGGGATTAGTATGTCAATATACATAGTGTGTTTATACATAATTGTCATGAATATAGTATTAACATGCCTTTAGTATTCTTGATTATATACCATGCTTGTGTGTTGGCCTCTTGACATGTATGTATTCTCTACGAACATGATAACTTTCTTGTTGTAGATATGATTTATGGTTGGTTGAATAAAGTGTATATATCAACTAAAATAAAAATTTCCCATATATATTTATGATTTAAATATATTTATCTAAGCTTGGAATGCATTAAATAAATGAAATGATTTTGAGATGGTTAATGAATTCACTTGAAAGACTCTTTAAATTTCAAGGGAATTATTTTTTTAATAAATTCAAGATATTTCTTATAGATGGTAGTTAAATTGTGTGTCAATTGGAACATATAAAGGCTTTTTTAATTTTTAACATGGGAATGGAGACCCGTATAAGCAAGTACTTATATGCTTCACTTGACCCTTTTAGGAGAGTTTTAGCATTGTATGCATATGACAAGAACCCGCCAGGGCCGCGATTAGTCATTAATAAATTAATTGTTATCGGGTTTCACTTAAACAAGATTCCAAATAAAATATATATACTATTGAATCCATAAATTGGGAATGGATTATCATATAACATAACCCATTTTGGCATGATTGAACCCTTATAGGTTTCCTTTACTTCTTTTTTGGTTTTAGTACTAATCCACATGGAGGTATACTCATGTTAAATGGGACAGTTATTTAAAGTGTCTAAAACTACTCATATGGTGTTCATCTAAATTTATAGTGAAATATTACTTGAATAATCTATTTTAATTTATAAAATACTCTTGGGATATTCAAAGACATTATTGTTATGGGGAATCAATTAATTAAAATTTCCATTAAAACCTAAATATCATTTCTCTCTATAGCTTGGAATTGAAATTTTCTTCAACCGATCCCATTTGTGAAAAGTTTGAATATGTAATTGAAAAAAAAGAAATAATTAGATAATTTTCCTAGAATGTTATGAGGCATAATCTTAATAAAGGTCCAATACATCTTATAATGAATTTTATTCTATTACTAGTACTTGAAATTTTATATATCTAAGCCTCTTTAAGGATATAATAAATGTGAATTGATGTAATGACTTAAATAAAACCTTTAATTGGTTTTATATAATGAAACCTAGTGTAAGTGTTAGTTATAATGTTGCCTTGGGAGTTTCCTTAGAATGGAACATGGTTGTTGGTTTTAGGTTTTTGTGGCCTTATTATTTTATGTGGGACCTATAGGTTAGGCCTTATAGCCTATTGACCATTTTGGAATGACTATATTTTTAATTTTATTCCTTATGTTAAAGTGAGAGGTTAGCCTATAAAGGTTTCATCCATGGAGATGGAAACTGGTAGACTATTAATACAAGGTTCTATGAAAGGTAAGTACACTCCATTTTACCATTTATGATAGAAAAAACTCTTTGATGAAGAAACAAAACCCTGGTTAGGTGGGTAGTTTTTTGGTAAGTTGAACCTTGAGGGTGTATTACCATGTTTGGATGCCTAGTGAATGTCAAATACTTATCCATTTATATTTCCATAATGAACCTCTAGGGATAACACCCCTATGAGGATCCTAGGATAGGATTTGAGAATAGTAGGTAGATACTTAGAAGGTGATGCAGTTACACCTATCATGGAATATTATGACCATCATAAGTCAATGAAAATTTTACCCACTTCTAATTTTACCTTTTTAGAGAGAGTTTATAAGAACATTAGATTCCATGGAATAGAAACCCTTATGTGGGATATGGTTCCCATTTGAGAGACTTTAAGGATATGAGGATGGACCTAGTGGTCCTGTTTAAAGATTTTAATGGCTAGGATAGGTGAGAGGCCTAGAATCCCTTAGTTTTGGATCGGATTCTAGTGAGTCTATGGTTGGTTTTATTTAGGGAATCCTCTGATATAGGCTAGACTATGTTTATGTTTTCTTTAAAGGTAGTTTAATTTCTTTTATGGTCATTTAAAAATTAAATCACAGTGAGTGATCAGGGTTTTTGATGTAATCATGACGATTCCATTAGTTTTATAAAAAACCAATAGTTCTATGTATCGAGAATGGATTTGATGGGAAAGACTATTAACCTGATTGAACCTGTTGACAAGTGATTGTGCTATTGGTTCTTTAATTTTAGAAACAAAGTTATAAGGTAAGCTGTCATTCAATAAATCATGGAATTGGTAGGTACCTAATTTTAAATAGGATTTCATAGGGAAATTTTATCATGTTGATTATTGATGTTTCAAGTAGCATGGTTATCTTAGCCTTTTTTATGGATGAATCACAAAAGAATGATTTTGGTTTTGATTTCGGTGGTACGGGATATGCACCTGATGCATATAGAATATTTTTTTTCAGATAGGTTGAGTTTGGTAACGAGTTTGTGTTGAATTTCAAAGAGAGTCTAGATTCAGGATAAGGATTGAAAATTTAAAATATAATATTAGAGGGCATGTAGACCCAAATATTTGGGTAAATTAAAGGGAGTTCCCTATGATGATGGACAATTTGGAAATAAACTGGGTACCATGTGATTGTAAACCCCTAGTTGTTCCTAGACATGTATTGTCGAGAGGTATGGTGTCAGGTGTTGGTTAAAGGTTGGAGTGGATTAGTTTGATGTGATAACAGCTCATAGAGAGAGGTGAGAGATAGGTATATTCCTATCAATGAAATATTAGCATACTTCCAGTTTAGATGTTATCCTTCTGAATAACTTGACATCGTCCTAAGTACAGTAAGAGTGAATTGAATATACCTTGAGATATATAAAAATATTTTATGTTTTCATAAATGGAATCATTTGGAGTTTCAATGAAGGAGTATTTTAGGGTAAGCTAGATGGTGGGGAGAGAACCTTTTTCCATTTAAGGGTGGTGATCCTCACTGTAATTTGAAAATTGTTGAATTCCATGGGAACTGTTCTCAGGAAGTATGAACAGGTGATGGTTGACGTTTACATTTGCACTCAAGAATAAGTGGGTTCTTAGAAATATTTGTCATTATGTTTGTGGATGGATGGGTAATTGTTTGTATTGAATAGAAAATAGTTTTATTTCTTAGAAAATGGGAAGGCTACTAAGGTGGTGAGTGATATGTTGGTTACTGGTGGGTGACACTCATTTGAGAAGTTTTAGGGGACCTTGAGACTGGTTTTGTGATGGCTGTTTTGGATTTTGTATGCTATTTGATAAAAGAAACAATATACGACTGGTATTTTTAGTTAAATTATAGGTACATGTTTGAATATGGACTTTAGGAAGGTTGAAATGTAGGCATTAGGACCAGGATTATTATGATGATCCAAGGGTGAAAGATTAAGAATGCACTGATTTTCATGCTATGGAATGGTGAATGAAATGATTATTTTGGATAAAGGTGTGACCATAAGTCAATTATAGGATTTATTGAGAATACTCAAAATGATCTCATTGGGACTTGGAATAAATTTTTCAAAATTGGGTTGGTGACACATCAATAGTTAAAGCTGTCTATTTTAAGAAAAAGTTTGTAGAAAGTGGTTTGAATTGAGTTTCCAAAAATAGTAGGATAAATTTAGTAGGTAAACACATCAGTTATTCCCTTGGGATGATATGGGTGTAGTTTAAGGGTAAGATGAGGATTTTCAAAGGAAAGTTGGAGTGACTAGGCTAATTTGGGTAGATTTGAATTTAACCATTTGATTAAGGTGAGAAACTTTCCTAGAGCATCATTAGGACACCTAGGGAATGTATTAATAAGATATTCCAATGGTTGAAGTACCATGGTTCATAATTAACCATCTGAAGATATAACCTACAGTGGGGAACACCATTGGAGAGGTGACAAAAGATATTATTATGGGATTATGTATTGGGATAGATA
The DNA here is from genome assembly GCA_963277665.1 of Viscum album. Classification (NCBI taxonomy): domain Eukaryota; kingdom Viridiplantae; phylum Streptophyta; class Magnoliopsida; order Santalales; family Viscaceae; genus Viscum; species Viscum album. Next base: position 354,202,980 of record OY728159.1, read on the forward strand.
GGGTTGAGTAAGCACCATATTAGTGTTTCATTGGTCGTTACAAGCATTGGAACAAGTTTCAATTGTATAATTACAATGTTTTTAAAGTGTCCATTGGAGGCACATTTGAAATTTTTAAATGAAATGCTTCCATTTGAGAATAAATTTGTGACCCTAGTTGGTTGGGTGATCTTTTTTTGTCCATAAGGGATTCTTATGGGAGAGAATTTCTAAGGTGGGTAGGTTATAAGATTCCATGTTTTGAACTAGTTGAACTTTTTCAAAGGAATTTGATTTTTTCATTTGGTAGACAAACCAATTTTTAAACCAAGATTTAGAATGGAATTATGAGAGATAAAACACTTGAAATGTGATGTTTTGGATAGGGTTTAATTCCTGAGTGGTTTCTTGGAAGTCCTAATGTGTTTTGGGAGGGCCAGGATTTGAAATCTGAGATTTCAGAAAGAAAATAGACACACACACCATTAGTAATAACCAATAACTTCAAGTTTACAACCAAATTGGGGTGTCACACGGTTTATGAAAACATACAACTGAGGCTGAACATCCATGAGAGGAGATGTAGAAATGTTGGAGAGGTGAACCACATAGTGCGCACGTAGTTTGTTAAACCATGCACACAAATAGAGAGAGAGGTTTTCCCTAACCAATGGCTAAGGTGTCGTTATAAAATGGTTTGGGAACCCATTTATCCAAATAATGCACCCATTAAGATGTTTGAAATGTTTATTTTTACCTATGTCCATTTTATCCCTTTAACAATATCCATCCTCCCTCAAACTCATAGTAGCCACCCAACATAGGAGTTTTATCTTCCACCTCCTAAAGGATTTGTAAGATCTCTCTTATTTGTGCTCAGAATTGACCATCGTTTATCTTTTAGGATCACTCTTGATAAGATTACCAATCTAGTATTTGGGGTTTGGCTTAGTGGTAATCACCCCTTAATTCTACATGAAAATTGTGGGTTCAAAACCCATTGGGCGCAGGGCACTACAACAATATCTGTAGTGCACTGTAGCAGCAGTGGCACTGTACCAACGACATGCACTGTAGTGGCGACATGGAACTGTAGCAGCGACAAGGTACTGCAGCAGTGGCAGGTACTGGGAAGGACTATAACAGTGTCGGTACTATAGCAGTACTATTCACAGAATGGCCTTGGGCCAAAAAATGGGCCCACGTGCCATATAATGGGTTAAATGAACACTAGGCCTTTGGGTTATGCAATGGGTCTCCCTCTACCCAGTTAAAGAGGTCTTTACTTTTATTTAATAATAAATGAGGCTTCAGCCCCAACCTTTAAAAAAATAAGATTACCAATCCACTTCATTATTCTCTTATTTTCTATTACTATCTTGGATTCTATTTCAATGCAATCTCATATGCCCTATTTTCAGGTTTTTTTCCAGTTCACTGATTTCTCCAATTTAGGATCGAATAAAAATTCAATAATGGATGATTAAAGTAAAATAAACATGAAGAAGGTGATATATGATTATTCCCTTAAAATATCATTAATTAAAAAAATCGTTTTTCTAGATGTTGGAGTTTCCATCCATTGCTCCTAAAATGTGAAATACCATAAATCAATTTCATACACCAAGACATGATGTTACCATAGACCCTTTGACAAGGTTAGAGGTTAACGAAATTTCCTAAAACCACCACTTATGTTGGGTTCAATTAAATGATATAAATAATTAATCTTTCTCAAAACTAAAGCAACCAACGAGTTTTTTTGTCTTTTCAACTAAAAAATAAATGTCCCTAATGAATTAATAATTGTTATATGTGAAGGACCCTCATAGTCCTTAAGATAAAAAATGAGAGGATACTCTGTTTATGTAAGTAAACCACCATTGGGGTGTGTTGGGATTGTAGACTGTTAATGAAGTGTTGATAATGGATTATGAGATTTCTAAATGATTTTTCACTTGTTAGTGCAAGTTGGAATTTATTTAAATGAAATGATGAATGTTTTAATAGAATAACTTGTCCCTTATTAGTTATAAATGATTTGGATAATGGAATTAAGTTAATTTAAAATGGGAATTGGGTTGGAATGATTAAATTAAGAGTTATAATGGAAATTCTTCTTTACATCACCCTTCTTGTCACTTGAGTGTGAATTTATAGATGATGTATTGAATTGTTTCATGTAAAGTATAAAACAATTCCCCCATTAGAATTATAATTAAAATTATGAGAATGAAATGTTTGAATTGTAAATGGGAATTAATGTTTTCTCATGTTTTATGTTTATTAATTAAATATAAGATGAAATCTTATTAGTTATTCCCTGATAAATACATAGATTCTGAAATGGAATGTCATGGAAAAGCTTGTAAGGCATATTGAAATGAGTAAATTATGAATAATTAAGTGATATTGGACATGATTCTCCTAATCATTTTATTGAATTATTTAGACATATATTTCGATATTATTTATTGATATCATATGATACGGTGATTCTCATTATATTTTGTTTTCATTGGATATGGAACTAATCATTATTTAATGAATTCATTGGTTCTTTAAGGAATCTTTCATGTGTTTGTGTTGGGTTCCCTCTTTACCAGTTCTAAAAGTGGTTCTCTCCATTTTATTTTGTTTAATAAAGTGGATTACCCCTCAAAGTTTTTAAAAAATGGACATGGCACACTATTTATTGAAATCATTGGACATGGAATTCCATATTAAATTATTTAGAATTTTTGGAAATTTTGCTCCATATCACTATATTTTGAAATGTGGGACTCGACGCCCCACACCCACTTGGTTATATGATCAAGATGATGCCCTAATTTAAATATGAAACTTGTATGATTATTATTATACATGGAAGCCTTGGTTATATTCCACAGGTATTAGGTCTATTGTATGTAAAATGTAAAATGATAAGATATTCTAAATTAGGATAAAGATGGCATAGTTAGATAGGTGTCCCATAAGGAACCTAATATAGAAAAAAAATTATACATCATTTCTCTATTTCCCATATTAATTATACCTATACACTATTAAATCTTATATTCATTGAATGAATTTCAATTAGACACCATTGGTGGTGGCCTACTTAGTTTTAATCTCACCCTATTCAGGCCACTGTTTTGTTCCCAGATAGATCTATTTACTCAAGGTTAGTACTTGAATTGTAATTATTGTATGTTGTATCTTTTGGGGTTGGAATTGGCATGGGATTAGTGTCAGATCATGTACTTGGGATACCTTACAAAGTTAGAGTCTTTTATTTATTTATTATTTTGTCAGTATAGCCTTGTTTTATTTATCAACTAATATTTGTTGGGCTCTTTTTAATCAAGGATTTTCATGTTTATGTATGGTTGGATTATTTGGAACTATCTTGGTAATCTGTTCATTTTTAACTTGTTAGTTATTGTTATCTTCCGTTTTCTTTCATTTATTCATGATTCATTTATGTTTAGTATTGATACAAAGGGTATAGTGTCCCCACTCTATCACCTTTAAACCCTCCTTTCTATTCAATATACTCTGGTATATTGGGAGGAATGCCTGATCCCTTATTGCCAACTGGTCTAGTAACTATTTATAGAGAGAACTGGGTCCGGACATGATTTGAATTGATTCTTACATCAAAATATTATGTCTCTTGAGATTTTATTCTCTTCCATAGATAAAAGAGAGTTTTTATCATCACCATTATTATCCTATACATAACCATATTTCAAATTTGAACATGTATGTTTAGGAAAAATAGGTTTATAATTGGACATATCAGATAATGTTTTAATCTGATGCATTGATTTCTCAATTTCAATAGACTTTGAAGACTCCTAGTTGATCTCAATAGATCTATTATAATAATATATCATCTTCATTAATTAATTTTCATCTTATAGTCATTTTTATTAATTTTGAAAAATATCTTCATCTTTCAACTTGAGTTTCTCAATAAATTTCCAAATATTGTTTTTTACAGAATTTTCAGCATGAACATTTTAATATCTTAAATATAGAAATATTTTTTTATATAAAATCCATAAAAATATTCTGATTTCTTTTTTTATACTTCTTCTCCAAAAGACTAAATTATTTTTTGAGTTTTTTATTCTACTCTATACCTGCATTGTGTTTAGATTTAAATACATGTTCCATGTAAGAAACATATTTATCTTCACCTTCACTACTAGATGATTCTTTATGTTTCAAAATATGTGACATAATTTTTTTAATTTATTATTATATTATTAATCTAATTATTTGGAAGAAGGGACTTCATCCCCTTATTCTTTACCTAAAACATTTCTCATTTTACTTCTTAAGAAATTATTCTTTTGCTCAATTGAGTTTTAGGATTCTTTCATGTTCTTTACCCATATCTTATTTTGAGGATTTTCATCTTAATCATCATACTCTATAATTTTATTCTTTAGAAAATTATTGTAAAATTGTATAATATCCCCATAGTTTTATAATATAAGTTAAATTATTTCCTTTGTACTTACCATTTCTATTCTTATAATTCCTTTTCATATGGGACATGAATATTTTATTCTCATAATATTTCTCATATTCTCCACCCGAGACACTTAATCCATTAGTTTATTCATAATTTATCTTAATCTTCCTCACGGATTTATTTCTATATGATGGTGCCTTTCAGATTTAATAATCAATGAGTATGTTTTAAAGCTCATCAATTGATTGATCCTCTAAATCTACGAGATCATGGACTATAGATTCAAACCTGTCTAATAAATTTCTCATCAACTAACAATAGTAGAATCATTCAGATTATCACTAAAGTCTATGATGTTACTAAAAATTTAATTCAACATTGTAAACATACATCAATATTTTTATCTTCAATATCTTGATATATTAAGGTTGGCCCCTACAAATTTATATATTGGATTGGTTTACTTTAAAATTTCCATCATAGCTACTCTCAATATTATATTCAATTTCCTTCATAATTTTCAAATCCATTACCTTAGTGTATATTTTTTCAGATAAATATCTTAGAATAACATTTATTTCCTTCTCATAAATCTTCAAGTTCCATTTACCCATAAAATTCATTCAATAACTTCTATCAATCTGTTGAAAACCATTTATAACCACATCAAATACATCTAATCCAAGTTAAATGAGAAAGGAAAGCATTATATTATTACATCCATGATAATTGTTTCTATACAATTTTGGAAAACCCTTTTTATTAATTAAATTAACATTATCCATTATGTGTTAATCAAGGATCTGATAGAGGGAAGAAGGTATATAACACAACTTGAAATGCCACAAGAATCAATTAACTAATGAGAATATAGAGATTAATTAGGGGTAGTTTTATTTTATAATTTTTTATTAGAAATTAAGCTCTCATGTATTTTACTTATTATAACTCATATGAAAAAAATAAATAGGATAAAGCATAAGAAATTTTACATGGTTTAGATCTAGTGTGGGTTCCTACTCATTGTCATGTTCAACTTCCCGTCAGGCCACAAATTATACACTAAATAATATGTTAATATAAAAGTTTATTTCCCAGGTATCATCTTGTATCCTTCTTCCTTAGCACCCCATCAGGGTTTATAAATCATCCTTATTATCATACAATAATTAAAATAAGAGGATAAAGTCGTAATAAGGACCTGGTTTCTTAAATAACTATTAATGGTCTTCCTCTTGATCCTTTAACATATATATAATAATATTATTACTCAATGAAAAACTATAAGATGGGAAGCTCTTCAAAACTCAGACTTAGAATCAATTTTTCTGAACACTCGACCTCACATTGATGAACAAGGCTTCTAAACATTGAGATTTAGACTCCCTATTTGTCATAGGGTTAGGATACTATTTTTTCAAATATCATAGTAAATATACTCTCTCATTGTTAGCTCCTCATATTTAAAAATTTCAAAAATATATGAATTAATAATAATTCAGGGACTATCATTTACAACTCAAATTGATCAAAACATCACTCAATTGAATTATACTATATAATAATACATTATTTTATCATTCTGTTTAATTTTTTTAATAACCCATGATCATAGAATATTCTCTATTTCATTAGCTACATGTCTAAAAACAATTCATCTTATTTCCTTATTATTTCTATAAAAATCAAGAAAAAATCATTCCATAATCTTCTCTATCCTTGATGAATATTCAAAATAATACAAAAATAGTACATTTATGAATTCCCAGAATACTCAGGTCATCTTACGTACTAAAAGAACTCAATGTCAATCCTCATCAAATTCTAAATAAACTTATATTGAAAAGAAAACTCAATATCTAAAATACTAAATAATTAAAAACCCTATAAAAAATTTTGAATATCAAAATTACAGTGATTATTTGAACTTCATGAAATCAACGAATTTTCACATTTAAATTTATAAATTTAATATCTTGGTATTATTCACAAACAACTTTTACTTTGAATCATATAATAACTTTTTAGATAAACCAGCTGAAAACATCCAAAAGGTATGAGTAATGAAAACAATTATTAAAATTTCTTATGAATCTTCTTGAGTTACATTTCAGATGTGATGTTCGACTCTCTGGTGATCAACTTGAGAAACATCAACTTTAATTTCATTAGAATAATAAAAATAATAAAACTCAAATTTTCACCTAACAGACTCACTTGAAAAAAAATCCAAGTATGTGACTGACCATGAGTCATATAAACAGTATGAAGCTACCAAACTATCTAAATTGACTGAATGAACAATTTATTAACTTCATGTATCAATTATAAGATATTGGATCAACCACATGAATATCTCACTTACCATTTGGATAATATTGAGGAATTTGATCAACCATAGGAATAATTTATTGATCAACCACTTGAAAATACGATTAACCACATGATAAACAATCCACTCTCCTGAGTAGGTGATCAACCACATGAGGAATTCAGTCACTGGAAATAGCACATTGAAATACTAAAGCAAAATCCATGAATCATCAAATAAATCATAGAATTATTTCCAAATCACTTAGATCCACCAGGAAAAAACACAAAAACATTTCAAACAAATATAGTAACATCTAAGACACCACAAATACCACTTTCAAGTTATTCAATAATATTAAAACAAATAGAATACCAATGAAAACTCCAGTAATAAATTAAATCATACATCACATAGATCTATATTCTCATGGATGTAGGTCCTTATGGAAATATAATACCACAACAAGCATGTTCTATTATAGCTGTAGGTCCTCTTTGTGTGGACCGACAACCACATTCAATGAGGAACATGGTGGTTGACCCTCCTGTGGGATACTATAACCATTATTTATATTTCCCATAGCCTTTAGATCCTTTGGGGATGGTATAACCACCACGAGAAGAATATCTCATTGTTTTTGGTACTATTGGGAATGGATAACACTATGGGAAATGAGGCCAGAGCCTATAGGGTAAATATAGGAATGCCCTACCACTATGGTAATGTGAATCCATGGTTATAGGTCCACCAAATAAAGATTTTTTCCATTGTAATTTCTACCTATGTGTGTAGGCTATTCATAATAAACAGTTACAACTATAGGTGCGGATGTCCATGCCAAGAAGCACTTTTTATGCTATTATCACACTCTTTCCATGCAGAACACATCATTACTATATTTACCAAAAACTTTTATCCAATTATTCAATGGATATAGGTCATTACCACATATACTTTCAACCACATGAGAGTTTTCCCCTAGTTATTGGGTCCACATAGCCATGGTAATTTATTACCCTTGATAATAGGGGGACCAGTGACAATATTTTCTACTAATGGATATATTTTTATGGATGTAGGTCATTATTCTAGTAGTGAATATATAATATTCAATAAATAATCAAGAAAAACCATTATGTATTTCATTCATCTACATATAACATTAGTTTTTATTTATTACCAATTAAAATCCAACCTTATCTAGGCAAGATATAGAAATAAAATTTCCATTTATCAGTGCTATATGATAATTTTTTTTAAGAAATAATAAAAATACACAAGAAATAAGTAAATTTATTATCCCCATAAATAAACTAACAACTATTTATCTTTTCCTATTTCATATGTCTATTTATCCATTAATTAATTTTCTTCAATACTTGATAAACTATATATTACCAAAAAATATGTTATGCACACGTAGTATCTAAATACCATCATTATGAATTATAGAAATTTATCTCTTTAATGTATAGTTCTTCAAACCTATAAATATTTTATTATTTCATTATCCATTAAATCACATTTAATTATTCCACGTATTTTTATAACTTTTAATGCTTGAAAATGAAGGTAGATAACAAAATTCATATCATATAATATCTATCCTTCTAATACTTTTAATAAAAATATTATCACTTTTATGAAGTAGAGTAAAATAACTCTTATGTTGCGGGTTACTATATAATATATATATATATATTTATCTTGATCGGGAAAAAGTATCAAATTATGATACCAATATATACATTATTATCATTTAATGGTTTCCTTCTCAAGGTCTAACCTAACATATAAATTTTATCTTGTGTTAAATTCCATGAATATCTACAAAAAATATGTTTCATTCCTAGCATCATATATTAATTATTCAATATGATATTTTCGTGAATATACTCTAACAAAAATAAAAACCTAAAAAACAATTATAATAAAAATCTATAAACCCAATTAAATAAGGTTGGATATATGGATCAACATCACTAATTATCTTTATTGATGGCCACATTTCACTTGAAACCATTTATAAAAAAATAATTTTGAATTATTTGTTCAAGGGAATTTTTTAGATCTACCACATATTATTTTAATAAGTCATTTTATCACTAAATCTACCCCTTTTAAAGGTTCATCCCTAGGACTTCTTCTAACACATTAGTGCCATCTTAATCCAGTCATATTCATCGTCATGTCAATCATAGCCAAAAATATTTTCACTCAAACACATTAATTTCTAATATTATTTATATTATAATGAGCACATGTCTATCTTAACATTTTTTTATTACTCTTAATGTAATTTAAGTTATCCCATAAAATTTCACCATTCACCACCATGGAGAATAAATGGTTGAATATCAATGAAATAAAATTTACTCTTCAATTTTAGATGTATTTTTTATCACAAAGAACCCTATATGACTTTATCAATTTTATCCATTAGATCTGAATACTTTTATAAAATTACTGGGACAAGATCAAATTTTCTACTTTTATTAAAATAGATAATATATTTATTTAAGCCATGTATATGTCGTTGAAAAAATATTGTTAATTATATCAAGTAAAACTACTAGACTTTTGAGTGAAAAATATGTTTCATTATTTATCTCAAGAATATTCTCAACACCATAAATCTAGCAAAAAATAAGATCAAGTTAGCCAGTCATGTGTCACCAAACATTAAAATAAAGATAACTATTACCCTTTTCACCTACAAAAATATTAATTAATAATGATTGACTAAGAAGGAACCATATAATTGATTAATCAAGGTCCTCAAGAATACAATTCTTAATGGAAGGAAACTAAAATTTTTATATTTTGTGATAGATTTTATATTTTGTCTTTCCATTAAAATTTTATGTATCACACACATACTTTTATGATTATATTGATAGTAAATCAATAGTATGAATAATATATATAGTTAATGTATCTTAACCATAATAATTACTTAATTAATTTCCCCTTCTATCTCATACAATGGTTAATACTTTAGTCATATTACCTAGAACAATTATATGTCTCCACATCAAAATTAGTAATATGTAAGATCCAATATGCTTAATGGGTTCGATGGACTAGAGCACTGGGCATGTGAAATTTTATACAGAGGCAAAGATAAAACCCACTACCTAGAATTACCCTTAAGTGGACTAATCATATAATCAAACATTCCAATTACCTTTTATGTGATTATTAAATGAATTTTATATAATTCTATATAAAATATTCAAACTTACTTGCATTTAGTGTATATATTTTTCCATTTATTGAACTTGGAACTATTGTAAATGAAAGGGGTTTAAATGACAATTATGGACCTAGATATATATGAAAAAAACCCAAAAAAAACATATATGTAATTTAAAAATAAAATAATAGAAAAAATAAAAAAATACATTTTAAAATGATAAAATATTTAGATCAAAATTAATTTAAAAATTTTAAGTGTCCTTTAGTATCCACCAATAATGAATATAACTAATTCTTTGATGGGGTTCTCTTCTTATATATGTGATTATAGTCACACATTTTAATAAAAGGATATATGAATGGATAATAATATCTCTAAAGAACATCGAATATGAGAAAAAATAGAGAATTCTCTCAAATGTGTAACACTAGAGAACACTAAGATCCACTTTTTTATTTCTATAAAAGAAATGAATTAATACACCCTTAATCCTTGCTATTTATTGGGTGAGGGGATTAAATTTAATCCAAGTAATAACAATTCATTCCAACCCAAAGGAGGAAATGTAAATATCCTCTACTAGTGATAGGATGAAGGCATCCATCCATCTACTGATGATAGAATGACAACATCCATAAATATTCTTGTGATAGGCTGGTGATGTCCATAAATCACCTGGTGATAAGATAGATGATTTAAAATATTTGTGTTCATAATGAGTTCAAATTTCAATCACCCCCTTGGAAGACATTAAAATCTAGATTTCCACTCTCTTATGGATTTAAATAGTGGAGGCACCACACACATGAGCATGGAAAAAATATAATTTTATTGTTGCATTTGTTGAATGTATTGATCTATTATACAATTTTAATGTGTATTCACCCCAATAAAGTGATGGGAGAGGTAAAAAACTGATATTTTTATTGGTAAGGATTTTAAAAATATTATTAAAATCTATAAGAGGGTCTCAGACTAGAAAATAAAATCCCACATCTTATGAGTCAATGTCCTATCCTCTTAGTTTCAATGGATAATATCTGAAGCATTGTTAGCACATGTTTCATAGTTTCCTACCTTAGTAAACCGAGGATATAATGAAAGGAGATAATAAAAAATTATAAATAAAAAAATGAACCTAGAATGAAATCATTCTCCCATAAATTAATCAATTATACATGACCATTTTGGTATAATGATGCACTTCTTTTTATTTTCTTATTTTTATTGGTTTCACATTTGTGTCCCAAAATTGACTCTAGTTGAAACCATGTTTCTATACCCCCTATGAGAATGGGAATTCCTAATTGATGTTCTATGGATTCATGAATCATATACACCCTCATAATGTCCTTTTCAACTATGTTATTACTGCCACTAACATAACATATGGGAATCATCATTGGCTCTCCCATACTCAATGTCATCATCGCTTAATAGTAAATGATCTAGATTGAAGATATATGTATTATAGTGTAATGATTAAACAAGATTATTATCAGAATAATTGTTAGGGGATGAGTCCATGTAGACCCACATTATTTCCTAGATAAAATAGGAGGTAGGAAAACCCCATCACTACATAAAACTACTTTAGGCTTCACTCCCTCGAGTGAGACAACACTTTCCTATCAAACTTAAGGGTGTCCAAAATGGAAATCCCCAATGTTTATAAAACTATATGTTAGTAACTACAGAGGGGTCTCATCTATTATGAATATTGACACCACTGAACGAACCTGTTCTCCTCATAGGTAGATTAAGAAACCATGATCCTTATTGTGAAAACATGGGCACCGTGGAAAAGGTCTCTCTATAGGAACATCAACCCTATAACTCAATGGAAAAATTACTATCTTAATGATTCTCACAAGACCCCTAAATATTGATCCTACTTTAAAGTAGTGACCCAAGGAGAAACCATGTTCATGAGGGCCACGAGGTCCAAGCTCTCTTACATGGGCACTCGGGTGGCCCCAATGTCTAAATTATCCTCTTAAATGGAAACTCATTACCGTGGTGTTCAAATAGATGGGGTTAATACCATATGATATGAAATTTTTTTTTCCAATAATGAATAAATATTTCGGGGATTTTCTCTATGGTTGGGCCAGTCAGCACAAGGTTCTTCCCTGTGCTCTTAAATAAGAGTATGAGAGTGACACAACTTTGAAAATTTTGCAACCAAAATTTTGATTTAGATATTTTATCATACTTTAGGAAGAGATACACTATATCCTAAAAACTCTAAAAAAATACATATATTATGATGCCAAAATATCGATATCAACTCTATGATCCTTTGTCCCTAGTCATTCAGAGTCTATGTTGGTATCTCTAGTAGTAGGATAACCAGTAGATCCCCCAAAAAATATGAATACACCCACATATCATGAGATACTCCTAATGTGGGAACCTACATGAGGGCTCCCATCATTAACCAATGATGTCCTGTCATCGATATCAGACATCTCATAAAGGAAATCCGCATCTCTTCCAACATTAGATTGTTTAACCTTGAGTGAGTTGGAGGATTCCATAAGAAATTCATCCCAACCAAATAATATTACAATTAAAAATTCACTTAATATGAAACAAATAGATAAACCATTTATAGAAACTAAATCCTACTAAGATTAGATTTGGAATAAAGTGGTCAAAGACAATATATTGGTCATATTATAGATGTAATCCACTTCTCATTATATTGTGCCAAAATTGATAAAGGATGATAACTTATACTTCCTATTTTATAATTTATGGGAAACCATTCATTGGTTTAGTAGATAATGTATAATATATGGTGTGTATAAAGAGAATATCATCATTCTCAACCTACAATGAAAAATGGTAAAATTGGTTATTCCTTCAATAGTAGGGAGCACTAGATCTGGGAATAATTGTGAGTTTATTCAACATGAAAGCATTGAAAAACATGATACTATATAATTACTGGTTGAAGATTCTTATCCCTATGTTCACATTAAATAAGGTAGAAATTATATAACCATAAAATTTACCATCTCATTATTCGACTGTAGGATTTATAATTCCTAATGACAACACCTTTTTTATTATAGTCTATGGGGGAGACATGCAAGGTCTTAACCTATGGTGGTGCTTTAATTCAAGAGAGGCCACCAGTTAGTGTGTTCAGAAAATTCAACAAGTCTTAAAAGATTAAAAGGGATGAAATATTTGATATATATCCATTAACAAACTCATCTACGGATTATTCAAGTTGAAAAATGTGTAAATTTGAATATAGAAAACCAATTAATTCCAAACCACCCTCGATAGTGGTCCCACCTTGGTTCACATTGGACATGTATAAGACACCTCCCAAACTATCAATTAATTCATCTTAATTCATAATATAAGATCAAGAAGAAAAAATGTGGAATAATTAGCCACAGATAGATTATGGGGAAAACCCCAAACCATAGGGCAGAGGGTGTTTTTACCCTAACCTAAATACCCTTGCCCATAAGTCCGAGGGATTTTTTTTATCCTAACCACCACCACCAACTAAAGCTTGGATGATTGAAAGGGAGGTATTTATGGTGGAACCTATTCAAAGGAAATTAACTTTTTCTAGGTTGGGGAAACCCCCTCCAGTATCTAATTCACCTAAATTTATCCATAGTTTTCTATTAGTATTAGTGGTGGGGGATAAACTAAGATTACATGATATAAATAATCCAATGGAATGATGAAAAATATATATACCTAATAATTGGATAAACTATATGGGGTCCATAAAATAGTAAATTCTTCTTAGAATCTTACTACTATGTTTTTTTGTGATTATTCACATGATGTTTATTCTAATAACGATTAATTTAACACCCTAATATTTCAGAATATATTTTTATTTACTAAATTAAATATGTTCGATAGATTGTGATGTCCACAACACTAAATTTATGTGAAAATTAATTTATTAAAATATTAAATGAAAGACATTATTAGATAGTTAAATGAAATTGATAAATCAAATGGCTAAAAAATGGGTCAAATTCACATATGGAAATTCTATTAGTTTTTGAAAAACTATTTTGAACTATTTTGATGAATTATGCATTTTTGTTAAATTTAATACATCTGCAGAATGATATCAATAATTTTTTTTGGAAAAAATGAATTAATAATTAATAAAATCAATTAATGAAATCTATAAAATGGTAAAGTAATTATAAGTAATAATAGTCTAATAATTCTTGGTTAAATGGTTTTTTACAAACGTTGTTTTATTTATATATGTTTTTATAAAAAAAGTTAATTCCTCTTATTTTTAGCATTAAACAAGTGGTATATTTTTTTTTTAAATCCACAAAAATTAATTACCATTCATACATTTATTATGATTTGGTTATAAATAAATATAAAATCATTTGATGGTAAAATGGAATATTTTTTTGACAAATATTTTTTTTGTTGAATATATTTTTATCTTAATAAATTAATTTAATAACTATTGATGAATAATTTTAAAGAAATTTTTAGATAATATATTCAATAAAATAAGTCCATATCCATATAATGGTTCCTACTATGAAATTAATTATAAGTAAATCATTGTTATGCTTAGAGATAATTGTTTTTCTAAAAAAGGGTTTTACACGTTCTGTGCACGAATATTAGAATTAATATATACCAACTCAATAAATTGAATAATATTAAATATATTTCATATTTTGGTTCATAATATGAAATATTATTTAATATTTTATACTTATTTTTTGGGCATAGAAATAATTTACCATGGTAAAAGTGTGTCACATAGAAATAGTTAAAAGGGTTAAGAGAGGGTTAACCTAAGAGATGAGGGAAAAAGTATTACTGATACATGTACCAATTTGATCAGTTGAGTGAATTTAGCCCATAAATCATCTTATATTCTATAATTGGATATTTTTTCCACTTTCCCATGAAAATGAATCTATATTATTTTAAAGTCTAGGGTATTTGAAATGGGGCCACTCATTTCACTTAAAAAAGGGAACCTCCTCTCCTCGATTCTCTACCTACTTTGAGAACCTTAGATAGAACAATTTTTAACCGAATAATTTTATAATTCTCCTCCAAAATTCCTAGTGGTTGGTTTCTAAGAAAAATACTAGCATAAGAGGGTTTAAGGTTTAATCCAAATAAGGATACCCAAAGAATGAGTAATTGTCTTAATTGACTTCTTTCAAGTTTATTTTTTCTTCCACATTATCAAAATATAATATGACAACATAAGCATAATATAATAAATATAATTAGTATATTGGAACTTTTTTTTGATATAAAAATAATTATATAACACCTCTTAATCTAATGGAAAAAGAAAACGTCGCTCATGCGTACGTGGAGACTGCACCCTCCATGAAGTGATGTATTACATTTTTCATCATCACCTATCATAGATGGTTATATAGATGTATTTAATTAATATATACGATATTTATGATATAATTATGACTATTTAAAGATAAATTATTAGTTACCTTCCTTTCTTCCCATCCATTTAAAAATTAAAACATCAAATGTGCATATGTGCAGACTAACACCTCCAAGATGTAATATAATTCATTATTCATAAAAAACATAAATGGACTATTAAAAAAGAATATAAAATTAATAAATATGATATTTACCACATTATTAAGATTCTTGAGATAATAAATCCATGACCAAGGTACAAGGATCATAATCACCGAACCAAAACATGCATGAAAAACAAAATAGTTAACACTTGAATATTGGTTTTAATGATTGATTGAAAGTTAAAAAATTATTTGAAATAATATAATAGAGGTAAAAAGTGGTCACAAAGTCCCAAAATTATAGTTTCCATGTGCATATTATGTCACCATAACATTGAAGATATGCATAAAAGATCATAAATAGGAGAAAACAATGAATATATAAAAATCATTTCCAATAGAATTCAAATTGTCCGTCGATTTTTACCCTCATGTTAGGTATAATGAATCATGATATTGTGAGGGGGGAGGTTTGAACATTGCTAAATAATATTGGAAACTGACCAGTGGATGTGTAGGATACCTTCCATATATTTGATGATCAAATCAGAATCCACTTATATTTATGAGAGGGATATACTCCTCTTAATGAAAATAAATAGACAACTCAATAAGGATTTAGCATCATCTAAAATATAGTTTACTTCACATTAGAAGGAACTATATTCCAAAACCAAAGAAAAAAATAGTAACCTATTATTACCCTACCTTTCTTTTTTCCATTTATATAGGATCGACTCAAGTTTAGTTATAGGCTTGAAATATGATGTGTCTAGGAGACCTACTGGATATTATGAATGTTAGTGTTTGGAGAGGAAATACTAAAACATAAAACACAAACCCACTTATTCAAACCAATAGTAGAAATTGATATATCAAAAATCATATATATCACCTTGTTTTTTATGTGATCAATGTTTTAGGGATATCTTTTGAACCTATGATCATTTCAGGCTTCCCAAATGGACAATAAGTTGGTTTCCCAATCTACTTTACTTTCCATGTACAAGTATAAATTATACAATCCACCTATAAACTAAAATTATAAGAAGAAGTTAAAGGTTATAATGAGTAGATATTTCCCAATTTAGCTCCCCAATAAAGGCCAACAAAACCATCACATTTACTATTGAAGAAATAACTCCCCATTGATTTAAATTGAGGGCTTGATAAGTAGAAGAATTTAGAGGCCAAATAGGATCCTTTTTAATAGAATGTTATGATCGTAGGAATATCTTGTTTATATGTATTAAATATAAGGATGTTTAATTTTATAGGTATTTCTGAGTACCATTATTTATTTCCAAAAGGATAAACTTTGATTGGAATATGTATAAGTTTAGAGCAGTCTTTTCTATTAAAGAGTCCTGAGATAGATAGTGAGAAGTATCAATGATCATATTCCTCTACTAGAAAGATTCTATAGAAGAGGTTGTTGATAAGAGAAAATATGCACCATGACTCTATTGGGGGGGTGAATTGATTGAAAATTTCTTTACTGGAAACCACCCTCTTATAAGGTATGAATGATGCTAATCATTTATTAAAATAGGAAAGAATAAAAAATGAATCTATTAAAAAACATCAAGCAAACAAATTTATAGTGACTTAGGGAATAAAATTCCTCTAGTACACTCCATTAACACTAAACCTCTAGAGCTTGGTGATTTTTCTAAAAATCATTTTCTCCTAGGGACTTCCTAACGAATTTCAAGATTCGGTTATTTGGTAAAAAAACTAGTATCTTTTTTTGGATCATTAAAGGATTCGTAAAAACCCAATCCTTCAATAATCATTACAAGGAGTTTTCAATTCCAGTAATGATAAAGAACAATGGAGGTTTATAAAATTAAGTGCATAGTTTAAATACACAATTGATAGTAGAGAATAGATCTCTAAGAGAGTGAATAATAACAATTTGTAACTTGAGGAGAGTATTCTAAAATTTAACAATATTAAACTCTAAAGGATTGTTGTAAAAAATTTGAATCATCTTATTTTTTATACCATAAACATACTACACAACAATATTCCTGATAGAGAGTGAGAGAAAATGATATTTTTGTTACTTATATATACATTCTATTATTTTAATAATCCTACATATATTCTAAGTTATTACTAGGAAACATAATATCCCATAAAATCTAGCCTCTGGAATAAATTCCAGATTCCTTTTTACAAAAAATACCTTGTCAATAGGATTGAGAAATAACATATTTTTCATTATTTTCTTATCTTGGTACATAAAACCTTTTTGAAAGTTGATTTTACCATAAATAGGTTGTCCAATGTTTAATGAAATTTTAACAACATTAATTTACACTTAGAGTATTTCAATGATACTAAATATAAAGGTTTCAAAATAATGTAGCTGATTTTGGATCACTAGATAGCTGGATTAGATGAATTTGAATTAAAAAAGATGAATTTATCCAGATATACATTATTCATATATCCTTTTTCTCATGCAGCCAAATTACATAGACATTTTACTCAAAGAGATGAATTTCATATAGAAAATTAAATCACATAGCTGATTGGAACCACATATCCAAATATACCATAGATCCAATTCACATAGATGATTAAACCATGTATCCAATTCACGTATCTATTTCATCAATGTAGTCATTTTCTCATGTAGTTGATTCATCAATGTGGTTGATTTTAATGTTGTCGATTCTGTGTTGTAGCTAATTTATGTAGGTCATTCATTAACATAGCTGATTGATATAGATGATTTTTCAAGATAGAAAAATATCCAGATGACCAAAGTCCTTAGGCAGATGAATTTTTCAAACATAACCTAATTTTCGAAAACTTCCAAAAATTCATAATTAAAAAAGAATTTAATAAATAATATTACAAACCAGATTAACACAATCAATATAATTAGAATCATATGAACGATTTTTATATCTTCAATACATAAAAAAATGGAATATGTTGGAACAATATTAGTATTCAAAAAAAAATCCCCATTTTTTATGATCATAAAACCAATTAAATTATATACATGAAATTTTAATTGGTTTAAAAAAATTTGATATATTTTCTAGAAAATATATAATATATGTAATCATTTTAATTTTTTACCCTTTCTTATCCCCATTTTTAAATATTAAAAGAAGATGCGAATGGAAAGGAAAATCACATTTAATGTTGCAACTCGAGTTATGAATATGTAATATATAATGTTGATACTAAATTTGAATAATGTAAGGATTAAAATTCAACAAATATAGTGATTAAAACATTCAAGAAAATGAATAACATTGAATGAAAAACATATCATAACTCACAAAAAAAGGGATAAAAAATAATTTCATTAATCATTCACATTAAAAAAAATAAAAAGACTCAAAACACAAAAATATGTATACAAAAAATATTTAGATGAACCTGGTTTGTGGATGGGTTCAAATTTGGATGGAAGTTTGGCTGAATATTTCTTAAAGGAAGGAGAGAAGATAATGGTAGTTGGATGGTCACCACTGAAGGTAAAACAACGCTTCCATGATCTATAGAAATATATTCACTCCCCAAACATGATATGTCTCTAGATCTCTAAGTATGAATTATTAAGACACTATCAAAATATAAGAAGAAATAATTAAGTCATATGAGATAGAACTCAAAAAATCTATTTTCCTGGAAGGATTTGAAGAATTATCTTCCTTCCCAATAGATTTAGAAGTAACAACAACAACCACATTGGATTTTTCTCTCTTATAAATAATGGTTTGAAAAAAACAACCAATATTTCCCCGGAACCTCTATAGGTATCTGTAGGTTCTAATGTAAAGTACATTTTTCATCTTAGAGAGAAAGGATAATCAACACACAAATATAGTCTATTTATGTGGTTTTATTTTCCCAAATCCAAGACAAGGATACAATCTTTTATGTACATCTGTGTAACTGAATATAAACCATTTTCAGCAAGATTTTAAGGATTTCAATCTATCCAAATGAAAATATCTGGGAATATATTGCAACTATAGGTTCAGGATGAGGACTAGATTGATTTGTAAAGGGTTATAAACATAGCTTGAAGGGAATTTTGTTTGTGGAACCTTGAATCCTAACCAGTCTACCATCTAATGAGGTAAAACTATGATCCATGTCAGCAAATTTATATATCATGACTTGACCAAACTCATGCATAGTGGTGTATGGTGATTGAGAAAATGAAGAATTAGAAAAAATAGAACTTCAACAACTAGACTAGGAGATATGTATACTATGAGAACTTTAACCTGGTATAGAATTACTATAATAGAATATTCCTCATAATTTGAGTACCTAGAATAATCTTTATATTATTTTGTATATAGATCTGCAAAACCATCATAAATCTTATCCATATTAGTGGAAATTTTTTTATGGTTTATTCCTTTTGGATAAATAAAGGATAGATCCATATGTATAATCTGCTTAAACACCTCCAATTTTTCATCTACATTTGTATCAATAGAGGGAACATATTTATGAAGATAGGTAACGATGTTATTAAGGTAAACATCTGTCCCAAGTCCTTCTTTGTGAAAAACATACCTAGTTTACGTAAACTCATATAAAAAACATTTTTTATATTCTTTTATAAGAATAAGTGTAATCATGTCACATTGGAGTGATTAGATCTGAGATGAAATTAATTTCAAATATGAAAATATTTGACCAAACTAATTCTAGAAATCTATTACTATAAAAGGTTCTGAAGAATTCATAGAACATAGTTAAAACCTCTTAAGAAATTCAAACTGAATATCAAACACAGTTTTCAAAGTGTATAATATATCCTTCATATATGTCTTGAAACTCTAAATCTCATCAGTTTCATCCTCTAAAATTTTTAATTGAACTACTAGGAAGTTATGAACCAAGTATCTCTAAGACTCTATACGAAATTCAAGATCATTGACATATTAATTGGTAGAAAAAATTACCCAAATATCATTCACCTAAGCTCTTACTACATTGAATTCATTATCATTAACACCAGATGAAATTGGTTATACTGGCTTGTGGCTTTTGATCAAGGTGGTCTAGGAAGCCATCATACCAACCATCTTATCAAAGTTTTCTTTTGAAATTAAACATTAATTCACCTATTTGATCTCATATTTGGGAGATATCATATCCTTAAACTCATTATAATATCCATTGATATTATCAACTTCAATAATAAATAATAGATAACAGTCTTCGTGTGTTTCTCAACACCAAATAATTCAGATATTTTTCTCACTAAAGGTGATTATTCTTACACATGTGGAAGATATAAAATGGATACTGGGTTATGTGAATGATCAAAATATTTCATAATCACATTCCTAGATCTTAATGTATCAGTAGTAGGTAATCCAAGAAATGGATCAACTATTGTGTTCTTATACTCAGATTAGATTTTGACATCAGTAGTAGGCATATTAGGCATAGTCTTAACTTACCTTTCCTCTTTATCGCCAATATCTCGCTCAAATAATATTCATAACTGGTTGAAAAAACTCAAATTTACTAGAAACTAAAACTTCTTGAATATATACTACATCCATAATAAGATATACTTTTAACAATAAAGGAATTGATATGATGAAAATAGGCTCCTACACTTCCTCAGTAAGCACTATCGAAACAGGTGCTAAATCCCTAGGAGGTGAGGTATTGGATGACTCCCCTTGTATTGGTGTTAGAGGTGGTATAACTAACTGAGTCTAATATACCAATCCAACTGGACATAGAGAGTTAAATGTATTATCCACTTTGTTGCCAAATGTATTTAAAATAACTGATAAAAGAGTGTTAATCTTTTGACACTTGACTACTTCACACTCATTCAAGTCTACTTCTTTATTTTTAATGACTAGAGATATAATCCTTCCATATGGGTAGTAACTCAACATCCCTTAACTTTGGCAGTAGTGTTTCATTAATATTATTATATACCATGGGATATTCAACTTGAAATTATTGATTAGGACGTATAAAATATATATGTACTAAAATAATTAATTTTCCATCTCCCCTTGTATTAGAGAAATGTTAGTCTGAATGAACATTCACTATACCTTCAATTTAGCTTCCAAGTCTTTCACAACCATACTTTCAAAATTATAGGACTCAAATAGAAACACGAATACTTGAGTAGGAATTATAGAGCTTGTACCAAAAAAATTATTACTGAAAATATACTCACATTCAAGAGTACAATACATAATCGTATTCATTTCCCAATAAAAAAATAAAAAATCTTTCCCCTTGACATTAATTAACAACACATCCTATGTTTTTCTGAACTGAAATTCATAATTTCTCATAAACCTTTTTAAATACTCTTCAAATAGAAATCATCGTTTCTTCTCATAAAAAAATTCCCATATTTGGAATTGAGAGACCTTATTCAAAAATATCTTCATACATTTCAATCAATCCATGTCCACAACCTTTCCTGGAAGCACTCAATGTGGTGCACCAACTTCCTTTTGTTTCTTCGAGTATCCAAAACCACTAAGATATCCTCGCTTTGAATTACCCATAATAGGGATATTAGTTGGAGGTTGAGAGAATCAGGAGGTGAAAATTTAGCTTTGGGAGGTGAAGGGAAGTAGGTGACTAGAAAGGGAAGAGAGGATTGATATTATGTCAAGACACGTACTCGATTTGGGGGAAATATACAAATATGATTTAGGTTTGGGGTCAATCCAACTTAAAATATGTAAATAAAATAAAATATAATAAAATATTTTCTTTAAAAGAAAAGGAATATAATTCTTAAAATTAAATTAAGTATAAAAAATATAAAAGAAGATTAAATTCATTTAACATCCACAATTAATTAAGATACTAAGAAATTAAAAATAAACATAGAAATTGAAATAAAATAAGTTAAAAGTATTTAAATTAAAGTAGCTACAATTCATTCTTAAAAAAATAAATACATTAAAAATAATAGGACTTCATTAAAATATTAGCTAATTTTATTCTTAATAGAGAAAACTTATAGATTTATATCTCTTTTTCGAGAATGATCTCTCAATAAATGATGCCTTTGATCTATATGATTTGTTATCAAATGGTTTATTGAATTTTATGAAATGTTTATAGCACTACTATAATGAAATTTTATTATACATGATTATAATTTAATCTAAAATCCATTAAGCTGTTTCATCCACCAAACCTGTCCACAACAAATACTAGTAGAAATGTATTATACTTCAATAGTAGATAATATAATTGAGTGTTATTTTATATTAGACTAGGATACCGAAGATTTACCCAGAAAGTGACTAGTTCCTAATATACACTTCCTATATAATATACAATCACACAATTTGTCATCCAAATATGAGCTTAAATTGAATTTAGAGGTTTTTGAAAAAATCATTGAAAGAGAAATTTTTAATTTAAAATATCTTTAAATTATTTTTGAAAATTTCAAATGGGATTACTTGGGATTAGCATGGAATTTATCACATAAAAAAATTTCAAACATAATACATAGTATACTAGTATTTAAATATAATATACCCCCAATTATTCTTCTATAAAACATATTATCAACTGGTTTCACGTCATCATCCAAAATAATTTTTTCATTATAACTCATATGATTTGATTATACTTTACCATTTTCAAGTCAAAACCACTTAAGAATGTATAATATATACTTTCTTTGATTTAGAACATTCACAGTTTATTTTTTTTTGTAAATTTGAAAACCTATAAACAAATATTACTCACCCATCATGACCATTTAAAATTATTTCTCATGATTTAGGAAAATTCATTACATAGTTATTTTATTTATAGAACCAAAAATCACATTATAAACATATAATTTAACTAAAAAAGTATATTAATATTATGTTTTTATAAAAGGATTAGGATCATATAGTACTACATAAAAACCATATTATGAGAGAAAAGAACTTAAAACTCATTCCAATCTCTAGGTTCTTGTTTGAGGACATAAAGTGGTTTGGTAAGATTAGAAATAGAATTTGGGAAATGAGGATTTTAAAAACCATAAGGTTGTTCAATATAAATATTATCCATAAGAAAACCATTGAAAAATTAATATTTCACATCCATTTGATATAATTTTAAATCTATGTCTGATGCATAGGTTGAGAGATTATCAATGGATTCTAATTTAGCTATAGGTTCAAAGGTTTCTTCATAATATATCCCTTCATCTTGTTTAAAACCTTTATCTACTAATCACGCCATATTCCTAGTGATAACACCATCTTCATCCTCTTTATTTCTAAAAACCAACTCTGCTCATATGACAGGGTAATCAAAGGGTCTATCAAATAATTCTAATACATTATTCTTGTTGAACCATTTTAACTCTTCATGTATAGTTATAATCTAACTTTCATCAACTATGTATTTTTCTATGGTTTTATGTTCTAGTTGAGATAATAAAGTATAAAATTAGAAAAGTTTTCCTACACTTATTATAGTACCAATACCTTCATCGATGCTTCCTATAATTGTGCCTATGGGATGCTTTTCACGGTTCCAGGCCATTTAGGAAGAAAGATTTTAGGTTCACTGATATACATACTTTCATTATTTGGTTCACTAAAGTGTTGTTCCAAACCACTATACTTTATATTATTGAATATAGGTTCAAGTATCTTATTTTCATAATTACATAACTCATCAACTTGACTCATTTTGTGATTAAAGAAATAACTTTCATCAAATTTCACATGAGTTTATTCTTCCACAATATTTTATATTTTTGAAAACCCTATAAGAATTTGAATTATTTGAATAACCATAAAAGATTACTTTTTCAACTTTTGGATCGAATATACCAAGATTTTCCTTGACTTTTAAAATAGAATCTTTCCCTCCAAATACTTTAAACTATCATAAAAATATCTCTCTATTATTCCATTACTCATAGTATTCTTTCTTCTAAATAGGCCTAATTAGAACTCTATTAATTTCATAGTATAAAATATTTATATCTTCATCCCTAATGTGAGTAGATATGTTATATTCAAAAAACATAATCCATGAAATTTCTTATAAGGTCTTATTAATCCTTTTAATAACAACATTTTATTTAGGTATTATGGGGGAAAAGTATGTTTGATGCCATGTTTTGAACAATAAGAATTGATCTCATGGTTTCAAATTCACCTCCATTGTCACATCTCAAAGCAATAATCTTTTTATATTTTATTTTTGAACCAATTTAGAAAAGATTATTAAAATAGAATAAGATTCACTTTTATGAATAAAAAATAATACCCAAGTAAACCCATAAAAATAATTCTATGAGAACATAAAAAAAATATTTCCCTTTTAGAAACCTATTTAATTTATTTAACTAATTAATAGTGTTTCTTTCCCATTTGGAATACATTAAATAGTTTCTCACTATTCAATTTAGGTTGACGTAAATCTAAAATTAAATTTCTCTTATAATTTTTTTAAAAATAATATACAATACAATGGCCAATTCGTCTATTCCAAATCCATGATTCATTTGTATATTTAATGATACATTTGAATGTTTCCCTACATCAATAATTAAGATCTTAGGTATATACATTATCAGTTCTAGGTTCCTTATACTTGAGAATTTTATATTTAAAAAAAATACATGCACTATTTGAAAAAGTTATAGAATAACCATCACCACAATGTAGATAAATAATCAGTCGGTTGTGATTCAATCCTTCCACATAAATAACTTTGTTTATGAGAATTGATATTTTATTGCTAACTAATCCAACTCCCATAATTGGTCCCTTATCATTGACACCAAATTTGATATACAGAATGAAAATTTGAGAAATATCCACTCATATTCATTGATAATACACTATATATATATACCATTTTTCATTGATTATCATGTAAAGTTTTCCCAAAAAATAATTCAAGAAATAAATCATTTTGTTACCCATATTCTATTGGGTCCTAAAATGTTAGAAACCAAATATTTGGGAATCCAAATATGATTGTGCTATCCAAAAATTCCAGAAATGAATTTTTAAAAAATTATTGATATGAAAGAATAGATAACTAAAATAATATGGGTTTAATAAACTAAAATAATTAGCATAATTTCCATGGTCTCCACAATGAAAAAATAACTTTTGGAATGTTTTTATTCTTTGAACTGGGAAAAAAATAGTTTTTGTATATTTATGGGATTTCACCTTTTATTCTAATTCCAAACATATCATTTTGGAATTTATTATCACCAAGGATTTGATTTAGAAAAATTTATCATTTTATGAAAATATTATCTATATATTTATGTTCTTGAACTTATTTTTTTTAAAATAAATTCTATTACTATATTCAACTCAAGATACAATATAATTTTTTAGCTTAGATTTAAGGCCTAAAATTTGACTTTTATATCCTATTATTTTATTTATAGAAAAATTATAAGTATTTTTTTAATGTTTCATATTTTTTTAGAATATAATAACATTTATTTAGTTCATGAAATGATCAATTTTCAGTTTTAGTATCTTTTTCATGCTCAGAAAAATAAAAGTATTGTACCTCATCAGCGTGTGCTATAAAGAACATATTGGACTTTTTATTTGAGATTCGAGATTATAATTTAGAAAATGAATCATTACTAGAATCCTCAGCAGCACTTTATATGGACATTGTAGATCATTTACTCTTTTTATTGTATTCTAGCTTCAATTTGTACTTCCAATCATTTTTCTGTTTGTCTTAAAGCTATGGAATATCAAGTTTGATATGTAAATTTTTTTTGGCACTCATAGACCATACTTTTTTAGAATTTACATCACAGTTTTTGTGTTATATTCAAAAAAATTTATTAATTTCTCTTATTATAATCCTTTAAAGTAGAAAATTTCAAAGAATAATTCTCATTTTCAATCATTCTATACTCATTGGATTAATCTTAATTTTTTTCCTCACACATAATGAGTGTTTAAATGATATTTTTATCATGAAATATTTCACATATTTTGATTCCCTAATGGAGGATGAAATTCCACTCCACTTATATTGTTTTACTCTAAGAAATTTTAATTCTTGATTGAATTTTGGAATTAGTGCTCATAGAGAAAAAAAATTATTCACAATCTCTATTAATCATCCATTAAAATGTGTTTTGGTTTCCCCAAAAACCATTCAAAATATGTCAAATGTAAACATTGTAATGTCATAGAAGACCAATTTTAAATTATTAATTCCTTCATAAAACTCTGATATAGTTTTCCTCATATCATATGATATTTCACATTGCGAAACCTAGTTGAACTCATCCAGAACTATTCTACAAATTATATAATTCATAGATTTTCTGTTCAGATCATATTATATATCTATAGTAGCATCATATTTATATGAATCTTCTTCACAAATAGTTAAATGGTTAATTGTTTTCAAATAGACCTTTAAACCAAGGTTCTTCATGTAGATATTCTTTACGGCCTTCCAACAACCATAATTTTCTCCATTGAAATAGGGATATATTATTAGAGAAATACCTTTTATATTTTAAAAAATATCATGAATTTTAAGAGGTTATTAATTAATTCGACATTTTATATTTGATAAATCAAAATTCACATCCATTAATACTAATTACAATACAGAGGATAACAATACTAAGACTTAATAGGGGTGAATTGAGTTCTTAAAATTTTATTCACTTAAAACTACCTTATATTAAGGTATAAATGATTTTAAACTTTTTATAATATAGTAAAGTACCTAAAATGAAAGTAATAATAAAACGATCAAACAAATAAGATTTACCGTGGCACTGGGAATAAAATACTCTAGTCCACCCCACCAAAAATCAACTCGTAGAGCTTAGAGATTTTACTAGAACCATTTCATTTATTAGGGAGTTAAAAAATTAGTGAAAACAACCATAACTTGGTATAAAACAATTATATTTTTATGGGATTATTCAAGGATAAAAAACATAGGCCTTCAATACTAAGTACAAGGAAAGATCACTTATTGTAATGGGAAAAAATAATGAAGGTTCAGAAAATGAAGTGCATAGTAACAAGATGTGACTGATAGAGAAGAAGAGACCTCCACAAGGGAAAATAAGAATAAAGTGTAGCTTAAGGGGATTATTATAAAATACTATAGGATTAAACATCAATTCACAACTTTAGAAAATTTAAATCTTATTATTCTCTTTCAAAGAACAAATTAGAAGAATATAAAGCTTCTTGAGAGAGAATGAGTGAAAATGTTATTCTTATTACTTATCTACCTTTTCTCTTATTCCAGTACTCTTGATTATAATCTAACTTAATGCTTCACAACCTAATATCCCTTAAAAACTGGCCTCATTATTAAATTCAAGATATCCTTTTCCCAAAAATACATTATCAATAGGACTGAGCAATAAATTATTATGTACTATTTTCTTCTCCAAGTACGTAAAACCTTTTTCAAAATATATTTTACCATCAAGAGGCATTAAAATAATTAATACATTGACAAAAAAATTAATTTCTAATTAAATTACTAAAATGGAAATAAATATATAGGTTTTAGAATAATTTATCCAATTTGGATCACCATGTAACCAAATTATACATATTTGAATTCACATAGCCAAATTGACCTATGCATCAATTCTTGACATAGCCATTTTCTCACATATCCAAATTTTGTATCCACCTTTCTTATGTATCCAAATTTCACATAGCTAACTAAGTCACATAGATGATCGGAACCACATAGCCAAATATACCACGATTCTAATTAACACGACTGATTACTCTATGTTGGTGATTTATATAATTGTTTCATTAATTTATCCATTTTCTCTCATTGTAAATTCATTAACATATGTGATTTTCACATTTCTAATTTTGTGATGTAGATAATTTATGAATGTAATTCCTTCACAATGATTATTTGTCAACATATACAAATATCTCTGTAGCTGATGTAGTCAAATTTCCCAAGCTTCGGAAAATTTCATCAAGCTTATGGAATTGAAGATTTATAGTAGTATTGACTAAATAATGTTAAATACCTAATGAAAAAACTAAAAATCATTAGAAATATTTGATGATTTTTTGATGTCATAAAAAATTAAATTACATGGGGTATGTTAGAAAAACATAAGTAGTCTAACAGAGGTTTCATTATTAATGATAGAGTACACAAGTTGTGAAGCTAGGGAATTTCTGGGCCATATTAAAAAAACGTCAGGTGTGGTGTAGTGGGGGAGAAATTGGGGATCCTAGTACAATTATCTATATATAAACTAATATCATCATGACCAATCACCCATCACGAGTGCTCCCAAAGAAGATTATGGGGGCCTTTAATGCTTCACCACAATGGAGAAGAGAAGGAAGGTACATCCCAATTTTATTTATAGATTACATATATTTATTCATCATGAATTTATTCCATTTATAATATCACATGTTTACATCCCATTCTAGTTTTTAATACATTTCCTTCATGGTTTCTTCCAAGATTTTAACCCTGATACTACACTCTTCGATAGGGTTTTCCAAGAATCTGAAACTAACACCGTGAATTTTACCCTCCTAGAAAGAGTCCTAATGAAAATAATTGATAACATTATCAATAGGGTGAATGTATCCTTTAGGAACATTGATTAAAAACATGACATGCATGGAGATGGATGTTAGGATTTATTTGATGAGCATGATCCTACCACCAAAATAAACAATACAAATTTTTTAGGTGATAATCCTTTAAATAATTCTTTAGAATATATTATAAAATTGATTTACCTTTATCCCACTAGAAGATATAGGGGAACCAAAATATTCCATATGGAAGGAACTTAGTTTGATACCCATCCTTTCTTTAATATCAGAAAAGTGAGTAACCATATAAAAGTTTTATATAAACACATTTTTTTAGTATATATTACATATTGTCCTCTATATTTATTATATTCATCCATAAGGTTTCTAAATCAACTGAATTAGTTGCATCATCAATTCATAAAATAAATCACTGAATCTAAAAAAATAAGTGAGTGATGCCAAGGGTTCCATACCTACCTTTGAAGGAAAGGATCATACCAGAATCAATTTCTTTGGCCATATTTATTTAGAGATCTTCTTGGAAAGGTAATAATGGAGTATGATACCTGAGGTCTACTTGTCCAAGCCCTCTAGTAGATTTTAAAAATCATAATATTTTCTGTCTAGACATATATAATACCTATGAGAGGAGAAAAAATGAAAACAAAAAATATTGGAGAAGCACTCTAAAACCCTTAGCCTCATATAATCATGATAATAAAACTCCAATAAATAGTGTTGTGTTTTTTTCTATTTCAAAATTGGACATTATATTATAACCAACTTCCTTTTAATTTATTTAATATATCATTTCTTATTATAGTGGAATATATCCTTGAATGTTCGTAATCTTAACAAATTTATTTTTTTCTTTCGAATCCAACTAAGTAAATATTTTGGCTAATATGTCATTAAAGATTTTTGTAAGAATTTTATAAGAAAAAATTCATAATCTTACTAGGGGAGATTGATGAAAACTGTTTTAGTGCCTTAATTTAATTATATGAAAAATATATGTGTCACACATCACTCTATATAAGTGTCACCTTTTGTATAATTGATTATGGATCTATTAATATCATCTTTGATGATATCCCACACTACTATATAAAAAGATCCATGGAATCCATCAATGCCAAGTGTGTTATCTAAGTTTCAGATCATGATTTTTTGAAAAATATTAGTGGTGTATAGAGATGTTTCTAGATATATATACCCCTCTCGTATAACCTTGTCTGTTCATAGAGCCTCACTTAGAAAGAATGCTTTGGAGTTGGCTGAAAACCTTACGTCTAAAGACATTAAGATCATTACTATAGGACCCATTATAGATTTAAAGGATGATATTTTTTTTAGTATTTTTTATTTGAAGAATTCATGGAAGTATGATAAGTTATTCTCACTTTATTTGAGCCATTGGATGTTAAACCTTTCATGGTAATTCCTTTTGGCTTCCAGAAAATTTATACTAGAGCATTTAGTTTCTCCAAAAGGACTATGGTGAATGATGAAATGTTTATAATTGGGTAAATTTAAAATATAAGAGAATGATATATAGTAATATAATTATGAATATGGTTTTAATATATATTTATAGTAAGTATAAATTTATTATATAGAAGGATAGAGTCTGTAGGAATAATGTCAGGACTTGAGGTAAGGGTTATGTTACAGTCTCAATTTGATAGGGATTATTTATATTACAATTTCTATTATGGGGAATTATATGTTATTCCACTCTTGAAAACTATATATTTTATTATAATCTGGTTATTTATATATTTTTCAAGTATTCATTCTATTCCCCTCTATTTGGTGATCAAAAATAATGAAAACCATTTTTTAATAATAGTTTATAATATTTTTCCTTTTTTGTTACGAATATTTCTATTCTATATCCATGTTGTTCTATATTTTTTTATAGAAGTTATTATATACATTAAAATAATTTATAAATTTTTTTCTACTATCTTTGAATTTCTTTAAAAACATTTTAAATGAATCTTCTTATAATTTATTAAACGGGTCATTTTTTACATTGTTTACAAAAGTTTGTATAGAATATTTTTAACAATTTATGGAATGAAAGAATTATATTATTATCATGCAATTTATTCATAATTAATATTATTATAAATGTTTCCATGGCTTGAAAAATAAAATTTTATTCCCATTTTTGACGGATTTTTTTTTTTGTTTTTTAAAGGTTCTAAATTAAAATGACGGTTTCTTTTTTTTAATGAATATTTCAAATGATTTTATAAAAGTATTTTCCATATATTGAAACATAATTTTATTAATCTTCTAGTTCACTATGTATATGATATAATTATACAATACACTTTTTTTCTATTTAAATTTTTGATGATGGTGTTTTAATTATTTTTTCATGAAATTCGTTTCTTTTCCATGGGATAATTAAGATTGATAAATTTTTTATGATCTTATGGAACACATATGTATGATTTTCATTATGAGGTGGGTGTTCCTAGAGTTAAATGTCCTTAAAATCCAATGGTTAAATCTTTATATAATTTTAAAGGGAATGGGGAGTGAACCCAATCCACTTCGGGACTCTGTCTACTCTGTTTAAAGATAATGGAAGTGAAATGAATCAACAATTGGACTAAGTCCACTATGATAGTCTTGGTAGTGATCCTTGTATAATTAAATAATTTTTTATGATTACGTGTATACCAAAAACTTAGGTCTTATGTTTATGATAATCTCTCATATCTCATGATTGATTATTGATGATTCTTCACTCTTATGTCTCATGTCATTTGTTATGAAAAATCATTATACAATGAATCATGATTTATAGTCTATGACTTATTGGGTATGGTTTCATAATTTATGATACCGTTCTCAAACACTTATGTTTATCATATTTTCACTTATGATCATCAATTTATATATCCTATATTTACTCTTAATGAGAATCTAATATCATTCTTTCTTATGTCTCAATTTCAATAAGTTATGAAGAAAGGTTTTAAATAGGATATGTATAAGAAGGGTATTAATTGAGAATAAATTAGTGTGATATATTTAAGATATTTAATGAAATTCGTTGATTAGGTGTCTAGTCTCCAAAGATTTAAACATTTATGGTTCTTGATAATTTTCTATTGTGAGATATGTAATTAATATTTGTCTAAAATGATGTAATATATATGTAATAGATTCTTAGGTAACCTCAGTTTTCATTATATCTGAGTTTAGTTTTTTTGGAGATTAATATTAAAACCCATTATTAATAAACATATCGATATATAAAAATTAAATAAATATCAATAAATTTTGGAACATTATAGAGTGTGTGGATTCCAAGAAATTGAATCCTTGTCTATATAAAAACAATTGGATATAGGATCTAGTATAAATGAACTGAGGTGTAATAACCCTAAAAGGGATGGATGGGTATTAATAATATTTTATCTGGATTTATGATAAAGAGGCCTAATTAAACACCATTTTAAAAACTCTAAGGATATATGAATTTATTATTTCATATTATCCTTATGAACTATTGTGTGGTATTTTTAAATATTTAGCTCAAAAATAATAATAAAAAATAATCATATAAATCATATATTGAAACCTAGAAAGTCATGGGTTGATAAGAAGGTTTCAAAAATTAAGAAATCTATAGAATTAATTCCATTATTATATATATTTTCACTCTGATTATTGATTCTTGATGCTCACACTATGTTTTTTGGTATTAACCAATATCTAGAACTAAGAGGAAGCATGTTAATAATAATTATGATAACCAAAGTAATGTTTATCCTCATGGGAAACCAAACGGAATAGAAGACGGTATGAAAATATTTTAGCTATTCTCACATAACTCTCTCAAGTGATTAATGGTATGTTGAATCGTACTAAACTTAAAAATTTATAAAGGAACAAACAACCCACCATTGGGTCTTTTATGCATAAATTCCCACCTTTCTTCATTGGGCCCTATGGTCCACCTATTATTGAGTAATGTATCAATGATATAGAAAAGTTATTTTTTATTCTACAGTGATCATACCATGATATGTTTTTTGTCTATGTATAATTTAGAAGGTGAATCCGATCAATGGTAGACACTTATTATGAATACGAGGCAAGAGGAAGAAATTGAATCCCTGAAATGGGAAGTGTTTAATAAGGTATTTTAAATAATTATTTTTCTAAAACTCTTCACACTAAAATTGATAGAGAATTCCTACCACTAAAGTTGAAGGATAATACATCCATTTGTACCAATGATAAAAATTTCACATGACTTATATGGTATGATTCTAGTTTTATCATTGAACTTGAAAGTAAAATTGATCAATTATTTAGTGGATTATGACCAAGTCTCCAAAAGGAATTTTCTATAAGAGATTTTAATAGTTATGAAGAAATTTTTAGATGGTCTCTCAATGCTGAAATGGCGAGTGTATGCTATCATTATTCTCATGGTTTTTGTGACAAGAAGAGAAAATGGATTTTTTTAGAATATTTAAGTAATAAAACCCAATGAGTAAATAAAATTAATATCACTTTATACAAAAAGTGTTGAAAAATTCATGAATTAAGATGTATTAAGGGGACTGGTAATTTTTTTATGTGTGGAAAATAATGTCATATAGAGAAGGAATAATAAAGTGATGTTACGTGGTCAACTAATGAAATTAATGGAGAGAAAGTTCAACTAAATGCACCACCCTCACTCCAAAGTTTTTATTGAAATGATTGTCAATAAAATACAAATTAGTGTATAGATCTAATTTTTAAGATAAAAATTATCATTAATAACCCCCTAATAAAAAGGAAAAAGGGAAGGATTATGAAATCAAAACTATTTAAGTGGGTCACGAGAATTAAGTGCTGAAAATTAAACTTATCATCCAATCTAGATCACCAATTATTTTATTTTATTTAGGCTGTAACCACCATTTTATATAATAATTTTTTTAATGAGTATCACATCCCCACATCAATGGTTAGATATTGATTTGTCAGTGAATAATTATAATGGTATGATGAATTCATATCAAGTTTATGTCTCCTATTTTATAGAAGTTTTTGGTAAAGTTCTTCCTGAATATCTTATTATTCTTCCCATAGTAAAATTTTCGGTGCTTTTGGGCATGTATTAGATCTCTTTATAAGGAGACCATATCAGTTTTGGAGAAAGGTAAGTAATCTTTGATATTATGAATCAACTTATGATCATATATTTTAGCATGTGTGAACATGAATTTCAAATAG
Organism: Viscum album; assembly: GCA_963277665.1. Taxonomy (NCBI): domain Eukaryota; kingdom Viridiplantae; phylum Streptophyta; class Magnoliopsida; order Santalales; family Viscaceae; genus Viscum; species Viscum album. Next base: position 354,237,301 of record OY728159.1, read on the forward strand.
AAGTTTCGTCCATTATATGGGTCCAACTACCTATTCATGGTGGTTATTTATCTCAAATGGTTGAGGAGAAAATCCCAATTGAATATATTGATATTTTTAGGAATATTAAAATGTATTTAATGAAAAGTTTCATATTCATCACCCAAATTATGAAGATAATTTTCCAATATAACTCATATGTAGCACTACACTTATTTTAAATACTCCTTATAGAATATACACAATTGAGTAATATGAATTGAAGAAGTAACACCAAGGAAATCTATAAAAGGGATTCATACACCCTACTGGATTACCATGGGATGTGTCTATACTTTTTTAAAGAAGAAATGTGGTTCAATGAATCCTTACATTAATTATAAAAAATATAACAAAATAACTATCATAAATATGTATTCTTTACCCTGTATTGGTAAATTGTATGATAAATTGGGAAGAGATAAATAAATTTCTAATATTTTTCCCCAATATGGATATTATAAGTTAATGTTTAAAAGGGAATATATACACAAAACAACCTCCATAAAAGGTATGGGAACTATTAATTTAAAATGATTCCATTAAGCCTCTCCAATTCCCCTATTGTATTCATATATATAATTAATATAGTCTTTAGAGATTACCTTGATCAGTTTGTGGTAGTATTTATAGATGATGTTATAATATATTCTAAGATAAAAGAATATATTCAAGATCATTTGAGGATTTTTTTGAAATCCATGGGGAAGGATAATATTTTCTCCATATTTATGATGTGTGAATTATATAAAAAAAGTATCATTAGTGGTCATATAATTAAAATATAGGGTATAATTATGGGTCCTTAAAAGAAATAAATTATTAAGAAATAGGCTAGACCAATAACAATGATAAATATTTGTAGTTTTCTGGGATTGGAAGGGTGTTAATGAAACATTGTGAGAAATTTATCATATGTTTAAAATTAAATAAATAGGTTGATATGTAAGGGAACAAAGTTCATTTGGATAGATGAATGTGAATAAAATTTCAAGGATCGGAAGAGAAGTTTGATCAGTGAACCAATGCTCATACTACCAAATAGGGGAGTGGGGATTGTGATATGTATTGATGAATCAAAGAATGGATCAGGGTTTTTTCTCATACAAAATTAAAATGTAGTATAATATTAATCATTCCAATTTATGATTCAATAAAAAATTAACCAACTCATAATTTGTAGCTAATAATGGTATTTTTTCTTTGAAAATATAGAGGAATTATATTTATAGTGTATGGTGTGATATATATACTGATCATAAAATCATAAAGTATTTATTTACATATAAAGAGTTTAATATGAACTAAAGGAGATGATTACAGTTTATTAATGATTATGGAAGATTAATATATTACCTCCTTGGGAATATGAATAATGTGGATAATGCACTATGTTAGAAGGATCATGATAGCTTGTACATGATGAGGATTGAAAAAGATCCTATAATTATGGATTTATAGAGGATGGTCCTTGAAATCACAAGGAAAGTGGTGGAATATTATCTTCCTCAAATGAATTTTCACCATACATACATGTGAAGATTAAAGAGTTGTAGAATGATGATGTAGAGATGTAAAAGAATGTAAGGAATGTTTTACAGTTCAAACATGATAATGATCGAATGAGAAGGTTCAAGAACCTAATATGTGTACCTTCAATTCCAAAATTAAATAAGGAACGATTTGATGAATCACATAACTCAAACTTCTCCATCCATCTTAGAAGTATAATGATATATAGAGATCTACAAGAGAATTTATGGTGGGATCACATGAAAAGGGACATTAAAGAGTATATATCTCAATGAACATAATGTTAATAGGTTAAGGCTAAAATTCATAAGTCTAAGGTGATGATGAAACCATTACCCATGCCTATATAAAAATAAGAAAATATCATCATGGATTTTATCATATAACTACCTAGGAATATAAAGGCCATAAAACCATATGGGATGTAGTCAATATATTTTTTAAGTCATCCCATTAAATTTCTATTAGAGAATATTTCTCACTTGACCAACTTGCTAGGATATAAATTAATGAGGCGTTAAGTATACATGGAGCACCAATATCAATTGTATTTGATTATGATCCAAAGTTTACCTTAGATAATAGATATGTATTCAATAAGCATTGAATATATAATTGAGCTTTAGCACTGTATATCATCCTCAAAAATATTTTCATTCTTAGAGGACCACTCAAACCCTAGAATATATACCGAGATATTTCTCTATAGATTTCGATGGTTACTAGGATCAAAACTCTTATTTAGTTATATTTTCTTACAATAATATATTTTACTAGAGAATTAAGATAACTACTTATAAATCCCTTAAATGAAAGAAATAAGAACTCAAATATGATGGGATAAAGTTGGATAATGAAAGATATTGGGACTTGATATAGCTAGGAAAATGGTAGAAAATGTTTGATCCATTCATTATCATATAAAATTATCTTAGAGTAAACAGAAAATTTATACTAATAATCCATAGATAGATATATATTTCAATGTTTGTGAGAAGGTATTCTTATGAATATCTCATTAGAATATAGTTATGAGATTTAAAAATAATGGAAATTGAGCACTATATATATCAACCCCTATTATATTCTTGATTATATCAGGATTTTAGATTATCAATTTCCTCTTCCACTGAATGTATTTCAAGTTCACATTATGTTCCACAAATATATTTTAATTACATCCTTGATTATTCACATGTACTAAACTCAGATTCTATATAGATGGATAGTGATATTTCATATAAGGAAAAAATAGGTGAAGATTTTGGATAGAAGAGATAAAGTAATATAGAATAAGGCCAATCACTTGGTCAATGTTTTTTGTGGAATATAAAAATTTGATGAAGCTACATGGGTATCCAAGTATGTTATGTGGTAGAAGTATCGTCATATGATTTAATCATACTAACAAACTTTTGAGGGAATAATTCTTTTATGGGGGTAGAATGAAACCCCCTGATATTTTAAAATCTATTTATATTTAATAAATTCACTATATTCAACATATTATGATGCATGAAACATTGAAATTAACTGAATAATTGTTTATTAAAATTTAAAATGAAATAAATTATCTGATAGTTAAATGAAATTGATAAAATAAATGACTTTGTAAAAATGGTCAAATTCACTTAAGGAAATACCATTAAATATTCAAAAAAATATTTTGAATTTTTTTTAAATTATTTTACATCTCAATAATAGTGTTTTAATGATCACAAAAACCCAGATATGTTTTTAATGTTTTCATTTTTCTGTATTTTAGACTCATTAATTTAATTTAAAGTAATGTATTTATTAAACATTATATATTTTTAAGGAAATTAAAAATGTTTGATTGGTCTTTTAAGTGGCTTGTAAATACTTATTTTCATCCTTTAAGTCATTTTAAGTTACATAAAATATCCAATAATAGATGATAAAGAATTAGATGTGGCCTCTCTTTAAGAGGAATCAGTGAAGACATCATCGTTTAACTGGTACAGGGTAACAACCAACCAGTTCTATGATAAAAATCAACAATATATGTAATAAGACCATCATAAAGACATTAGAGGTCTTATAGAAATAATTTAATCCATGTAAGACATCGGTCACCAGTTAGTGGATACAAATCATCTGCGGGTGTCGAAGAATCTCTAGTAAAGAAACATTTGTTGTGGTAAAAAAGACTATAAATGAGATATTATTTACATTTATGATACCTAATGAATTATAAAAGGTTACTAAAACTATTGGAAACTATAAAACAAGACCCTTGGCCTCTAGTAAGTATCAAATTTCTTGAAAACAATGATCGTGATCTGAATTGATTCTAAATCAGTAGAATTATTCATTCTCTCAAAGAGCCTTCCAAAAGTTCTAAATCTCTAAAGGATATCAAAAATCCTCTCCAATATCTCATCCCCCATTATAATTTATCCATACTTGATATTTTTGAGTGGAATGCAATGGGTCTTCCTCGTGCAGACATATCTCTTATCAACCTCCTTTCTCCAATGGTTATCACTTTAAAAATTTGGGGGACAAGATCCTTAGCTACTAACAGAGCTCAAGAAAGGGATCACAAACTACAATCCTGATATATGGGGTTTTATAACCATTTATATTATGGTTTTTAACCCATTGACCTCTAAATTATATTGGTAGAGATGTAGGGGCTCACATATAACTTTGGATGAAATATTTATAAAATTTCTTTGTTTTATATTTACTATTTCACAATGCATCATTTAACCCTCAATTCAAATAATTGGATAAATTTAGAGTTATTATTTCCACATTTAAATTATTTTTATAATATATTTATAAACTCAAATTGATTTTATCAACTATCACATAATTGATTTTTCACTAAAATATTGTATTCCACCTTAAATTTTTAAAAGGGAAATTCCCCCCGATTGCTATAATATCTAACCAACAATTGGAAACAAATGAGTGATTTGGGTCTTCTTATAAAAATATTTTATTTTCAAAATTGTATTTCAATTTTATTTTTAAAATATTAACCAATTTCAAAGATATATTTTATAATGGAATCTAATTGAAATTCACATGCTCTTATTTTTTACGGCACTAAATAATCATACTAGAATAATTGATGTCAAATTTCCTAAGTAGTATTTATTATATTCTATGAAAATTGATAATGCATGAGTATGTTACCAATAAATAATTTTTTAAAAAATAGACACTTGAATATGTTAATAATTTTGAACTTAATAACAAATCTATGAATTCCTTTCATTACAGTCTTGATATAAATTAATTAAATAATTTTTATTCTTGTAAGTCAACTTATTATATGGGGATATTCTTATAATTAATACAAAAAGGTAAAAATAAAGTGAATGGAACTTTATTAATCTTGTATCATTAATATTTTTAATGTTTCACTATTCATTCCAATGAATCTATTACATGAATGTTTATGAGATTTACTAACATATTAAAGGTTATAAATTTCCATGGTGATGAATTATCTGTTGAAATTATCATAAATAAAATATTAGGGGTTTTACCAAGCTAGTTGGGTCTACAATTCACATCCATTCAATAAGATAAATATGTGTAGAAGATAGCGGTTGAGGAAATCATCAGCTCCCTTACGACATAAAAAATAATGACGAAATGAAAAGTGTGGAATGTGACCAATGTAGTGAATAAAAAAATCACATTTAAATATAAAAATGATGATAAATTTGGATGTTTGGGTTTATATCATGCTCTCATTATCATTAAAACGATCAACTACTTCCAAAATAATAATATCTACAAGATATATAAAATGTCAAATCAAAATTTGAAACCAAATGTGACAAGATATGAATATAAAAATAATGGTAACATAAAATTAGATTTATTTGTCTTTAAGAAGAATATGAAAGAAAATTAGAAAGGTAAAAATTATTTTAAATTCACCACACCGAGTGCAAATGATGACTCTATGGATACTACATTATCATTTACTTCAAGTTCCTCAAGCCCTAAGTGCCTTACAGAACACGTTAAAGAAGAAAATGAGGTTAGTGACCCTATACCCATTTTTCCTCTTATTATTCACATAATTCTTCTCCTCTTTACTATTCTCATTACTCTACTAGTCACCTAAAATATAAATATTTAATATATTCCTGATATCATATCGAAAAATATATACCATCAATTTGATTATTTATAATTAGAACTAAAAATAAATATAATCAACAGGTTCAAGAAAAAGAAAACATTAAAAAAAAGAGATATCTCTCCATCAAGATTATAAATAAACTTGATATCGATAAACTCAAATTCAACATTAAAGGCCTAAAAAGAACTATTTTCAAATTCACTTATGGTGATGAAAATTTAAACAAACTTTTAATCTCTCAAAAACCTAAAATAGATTTTGATAGATTTGGTTAATCCCATAATGAAGGATCTTTTAAAAATTCAACAAAAAACACTTTTTTAAAAGTGTTTATCAAAATAAAATTTTCAATTATTGAAAAAGAATAGGATATTTAATCTATGATTGAGAGTGTAAAAAAACATGGTATAGAAGACAAAAGTAAATATATATTTCATCCAATTTATCAAAAATACAAAATCACTCTAAGAAAACATGGACTCTAAAAATCATTATTGGATAACATAAGACGACCCATGTTTGTGTGGTACCAAATCCTTTAATATTTTAATTTAATATGATAAGTGTGTCCTAATCAATATATAAGAAGATTTGTGGTACCTTGACAGTGGTTGATTGAGACATATGTGTGTTGACCTCTCCAAATTTTAAAAAATTTATAAGCTTGAATGAGATCACATCACTTTCAATGATAATTCAAAGGGTAATATAATCGGTGATGAAAGCATTGCTTTTAATAAATCAAATTTAATTAAAAATGTTTTATTCGAAAAAATATTAAAACACAATTTTCTAAGTACTAGTCAAATATGTTATAGAAGTTTTAAAATATATTCTAAAAATTATTTCTGTAATGTTTTTAACTTATAAAGAATGCATTTATTTTCCACCTCAATATTTCAAAATTATTTAACAATTACTTTAAAATCAATTTCTAGGAAAAAATACAAATGTTTGATTGCTCTAGAAAGTGAGCTATGCAATTAGCATAGATGGATTGGTTATTGAAACACTCAATCCCTTGTAAAACTCGGCTATTTTAAACTTGTATAAGATCTTCCAAAATTTCATTTTAATAATGACATGGTTTGTAAAGCATGAAGATATGGTAATCAACAAAAATAATCTTTTAAATCTAAAAAAAATTATTTTCAAAATATCATGAATTAATACATCTTGAACTTTTTGGTCCTTCTCAAATTTAAATTATAGTAGTAAAATCCTATACTATCATAATTTTTGATGACTTTTCAATATTCAGATGGGAATATGTGTTATCTCATAAAACAGATGCTTTAAAATCAATCACCAAGTTATAAAAAAGGTTTTAAATGATTTTTTTTCAAAATTATATCAATTTGTATTGAGCAGGGTGAAAAGTTCAATAATAATAATTTTAATGGTTTATGTTCTTTAGAAGGCTATAATAATTATTTTAATTCTCCTAGAACCCCTAAAAAAATGTGATAGTAGAGAAGAGAAATTGAATTATCCATGAAATTAAATTAACCCTATTAAATTAATATTATCGTCCAAAATATTTTTGGTTTAAGGCTATTAATACTGCATGCTATATCATTAATCACATCACCATTATATATTTTCTTATGAAATCCCCTTTTGAACTTCATCTTAATAAAAAACCAAAAAATTATATTTTTCAACGTTTTTGTTTGAAACATTTTATTTAAAAAAACAAATACATTATTGTATAATTTATTCAAAATCCATTGAAGGAATATTTCTTGGATAATTTAACTCATGAAAGGCTTACCGTGTCTTTAAAAGAAATGTCTAAAATAGTGGAAGAATAAATCAATGTTGTTTTTTATGAAAGTTTCCCAAAAATTATTTCTAAAAATGTTTTTGAAAATGTTATTTCAAATAAAAAATTCCAAACTAAATAAGTTGAAGAAGAACAATAATATTATTTAAATTCTCTTTATAATGTTTTAAAAATACTAATGACTTCCCTCTTGAATATTTCATTGGAGATTCATAAGTGGGAAGTAGTACTCTTAGATTGGCCTTAAATGAGGATGAATACCTAGAAAGTTTCTCTCACCATGAACCAAAAAACTTTAACAACTCACTTAATGATAAAAATTAGACACTTTACTTATTGGAGGAACTAAATCAATACACTCTATGTGATGCATGGAATTTCATGGAAAGACTTACTGATCAAATAGTTATGGGATCTAAATGGGTTTTAGAAATAAATTAGAAAATAATGGTAATATTACTATAAATAAAGCTCATTTATTTTCTAAAGGTTATAAGAAAGAATAATGAATTTACTATATTTAAACCTTTTCACCCATCAATTGGTTAGAATGTGTTAAAATATTTATGGCATTCATCTCCCATATAAATTTCAAACTCTCTAAAATTGATTTAAAAAGATACTTTCTATTTGGCTTTATATATGAAAATATTTCTTGGAATAACCACATGGGATTGAAAATACCATATTTTTAAATTATTCTTTTAAACTATCAATATATATTTATGGTTTAAAGCAATTCCCTTAGTCTTGGTATGAACATATTTGAAATTATATTTTTCAAATGGTTTTAAAATGGGAAAAATTAATTAAATCTATTTTTAAGACACATATATAATGATATATTAACCATTTAAATTTAATTTTATGATGTGACTTGAAGCTCTACTAATGAAAAAATTTATTTTAAAATTTACAATTTAATGAAAAAGGATTTTGATATGAGATTTATGGGTGAACTCAAATTATTTTTCCATTTTAAAATTTCTCAAAGAAATGATGGAATAATTTTAAATGAAGTTAAATACACCAATAAAATCTTAAGATGATTCAGGATAGATCATTCTAAATAAATTTGTATTCCCAAGAGTACAACTTGTAATTTAATATTAGATAAATCTAGTCAAACAATCAACAAAAAATGTCATAGAAGTATGATTAGAAGTCTACTTTACCTTACCAAGACCCAACATCATATCATGTTTAGTGTTTGTCCCTATGATTTTTTTAATCAAACACAAAGGAATATAATTTCAAATCTATTAAATGGATTTTTTTGTTATTTAAAAGGAACAAAAAATATCTGTTTATTTTAACCAAAAGGAACAATTTTTTAATTAAATTATTTTTTATGATTATTTTGGTGGATGATAACTAGATAGGAAAATTACTAATGGAGATTTCTATTTACTAGTAAAATTAATTTCCTTAAATTGTAGTAAGAAGTGGAATTCTATTATTCTTTCTACATCCAAAGTGGAATAACTAGTTATTGGAAGTTGTTGGACCCAAATTCTAAAATTACTAAGTATCATGAGAACCACTGATAAGGTAGGGGAACTTCATTAGTAGTGATATTTTATAATTTCAATTATCTTGAAACTAACCCCAACAATTTTTTATATTTTTTTCCCTATCAATTTTATATAACGATCACACAATCATTAAAATATAGGAAGGTAAAGTAAGACACACAGAATTTATAAGGGTTTCCCATAGTGTGGTAGACTACATATTTTCCATTGTGACTCCCATCATTCCATAGAAAACAGAATATTATATAATGTGAATAGAACTGAGTTAATTCCCAATAATATCTTCCAATATCTCAATGGGAAGTTATATAGACTTATATCAATTACAATGTTATATTGACTCCCTTTAGTTACAAATTATTGTTATAAAAATATTCTAATATAAGATAAACAACGTTTCTTATTATATCACTAAGCATAATCAGAAAATCCTCCACCAGATGTCTCTATCTAGTAAATTTTTTCAATGCACCTTCTGATATCATCTGATGTGCCTCATGAAATTATTATTTTTTGTGCCTTTTTCTGTGAAAAATATTGATCCTCACAATCTATTAAAAATCTATATCAGATACATCCTAGGTCTATTATCAATGATTGGAGACTCATTCTAATGTCTCTAACCGAAACCCATATCTATATCACTTCTCACTACACCTATTTCCAATGTACTTATTCAAAAAAATACTAACTTGTTTTGAAACTCACACTACTTTAAATTTTTTTACATTTATCGACTTTACACACATGTATAATATATCATTTTACACCCATATTATAATTACAATCCATTTTTATAAATTCACTTGTATAATAAAAGGTGGGAACTATAATTCATTATCTTTTTCAATGAACTCTAAATTTCAAAACATCTACTCAACTCAATTTCAACTGATGATTCCCAAGACTTATAGAAAATTTGTTAAGTTTCATGAAAAGTAAAACTACTTTAACCTTTTTCAATATTCCTTAACCTCAACATTAATGAACTTCTTCAAAATTTATTAATATTTATAGAAAATGAAACATTGATAAAAAAAATAGCATCATCAATGTAAGGGGTTTTTCCATGTTTAGGTAAATCTTATCAAAACTATGCTAGGTTGATGTTTTCCTGATTGGTTCTTTAATAACTCCTCTAACCACTGACCATTATTCACATCTCAATTATTTTATTTGACTAAAAAAAATCAATCTAGGGAATTCATATTCTATTTGAATGGTTATCTTCAAATTATTCCTATAATGGATGGATTATATATATATCAATCCAATATGATTTTTTGATGAGATAGAAAGAATCTGTCTGATGATCTTGCGTCAGCTCAAAAAAAATATATGACATGGTTCAAAAAACATAGTTTTGTTCATCTTCATATCATTATTTATCCAAGGAAATAAAATTTCTCTTACTGATGTTCTTCCATATGATGGATTTTTTACCAATCACATAAATTTTCTAAACTTATTTTGGTAACCCATTAATGATTTTTGTTTTCTATCCATTTCACTTACTTGAAAATTTTTGTCCTATGAAACATTTTCCTATTTTTACAATGATCTTTGTAAGTATTTGTATGAAATCACATTTCATAAGAGTGAATTAATCTTTATTTAAAACAAATCTCGGTCTAATGGTTTATAATCCAATATACTCGAACTAATGTCATCATATCACCGTATCCAATTTTTAAACACCATCTATTTAGCCACCTCAGTTACCTGTATCCAATGAACTCGAGCTGTTGACTATACAATATAATTACTACAACTTCAAAATATCAAGGTTCGAACATTGATCTCTCCCAGTTTTTATTTTCAAAAACATATTCAATCTCAATATTGTCATGCTTTTTAATTCTCCTCTTTGTAATTCTTCAAACAAATTTTTACATTTTTTCCCTTTGTATATACCCATACAAAAATTTGCAGTGTGGACCCTTTCTTATCCTCTAATCATTATCAACCACCCTACTTCATTTAGTATAAATAAATTGGATAAAACTTTATTCAAATTAACCCATGTCATGATTTTATTCATTATATTAGGAACCTAAATATCATTAAATAATTATATGGATTATAAGGAAATTTTCTTAACTTCCATAATTAAACTTTCCTAACCTTCTTCCACATTTTAAACATCACTATTGTACTTATAATGGTTTTACCTTCAAGAGTAATTCCTTTAAAATAATTCTTCAATATTCTTATCTTTTGGTGCTTAATTATCAAAATAATATTTAAATTATTCATTAACATTACAAAAAACTATTGAAAACGTATATAATATTTTAGCCTCATCATCTGATAGGAACTTCATTCTCTCCCCTTGATTTTCTTTCAATACCAAATTCAAATTAAATTGAATGAGATATTTCTCCCCATTATTAAAAATTAATTAAAAATCGTTTATTTTCCAAGATAATTAAGTGAAGGGAATTTTTTGTCCTCCTTAATAATTTGAATTCCGAATATCTCTTATTTTCATGTATGGGGAAAGGGAGGAACAATATTTATACCTTTTCTTCTTTATTTTTCTCCTTTTACATAACCAAGTATAAACACTATATTTTTTGATATAATTAAATTATACATTTTATGAAATCAATAATCCTAAAATAAACCAAATCTATGTATATGTGATCTATACTTAGTGTAGAAAATATGAGTGATTAACTTTCAAATTAAAGTTGTCCATGAAGTTTACCAAGTGATTCTAACTTTTATAAAAAATAATATGGAAAATTTCATTATATATTAATTCAAATTTATTCCCTATATACATATTTACATATATATAAATGACTTCAAGTGTAAAAACAAGCTGTTTCTACCATTTTTACGATAATACAAGCTTTGTGATCAAAAAAATATTTTTCCTTTTATCATTTGTGATTTAGATTTCTTATTGTTAAGGGAATGAAGAAAATTCAACTTATGGATGAAAAATTTTTACATTATTTTCATCATATAGAGTTTTTTATTCCTAGAAACTTCATTATTAAATTAATTAGACTTTTATAATATGATGTTTGAACAATTTGGTTGACTAGAATGACTTTTATTTTTCAATTTATTAGGATCCTGAAATAAACAGTTCTATCTTTTCTTTCAGGATTCCCATTAATATATTCAAATTCAATTTCCCCTTTTTAATAAAATAAAATTTAAAAATATAGGTTAATAAGTTGGATATTTCCCATCTATATTAGATATATAAATAAGAATGAAAAATATTTCCTACCCTAGGAACTCTCCCTTAACTTTTCTTCATGCCTCTAACTTTAACTTTCCCTGAAATTATCTTCTTGGGTAGTATTGATTTTTTCTCTTCACATTTTTTTGATTGATGTCCCATAATACAATATAGATCATTTATAATGATCTTAATAGGTCTATTGAATTGGATTTCATCTTTCTTATGTCTTCCATTAATCATCATCACTCTCAGATATGTTGTAAAAGGAGCATCATCTTTTTTTCAGTGGTTGTACGTTTCTTACAGTATATAATTTGGAAAAATTTCTCATAATTTTATAGGAATTATTCTCAATTCATAGAAGCCACAACTAATTTTTATCCTCAGTACTTAAGTAAAAGGAGTTAAACATTTCTCTAATATGGAATATGTTGCTACTAGTTCTTTCTCTCTTGATAATTTCTTTCATCCTTAAAACTGTTGATGATAGAAGAAAAATTTATAATGAAAACATCATTACCATCATCAAAAAGTTTACTTAAATTAAAAAAATTTACTTAAGACTATTAATAAACAAGACTTCCTTTTATTTAATTATTTGACATTCAATCTTAGCTGTTCTTATTCCTATGAGTTTTAAGGAAAAATTATTTCCAAAAGTAACTGATCCACCCACAGATTATTAAAGATATTTTATGATCCTTACATCACCTATCATATGTGAGAAACAACCATTATTAATAATCCATGGTCTATTCTGTTTTTAATCTTTTAGAGCAGTCTCAATAACAAAAACTCTTTCAATTTTATTATTTCTTTTGTTCTTTTTAATTCTTGTGTTGGAAGGTTTTTCTAGAATTTTTGTTATAAATTCTTCAATATAGTGACCTAGTTCCTCACAATATCCAAAATATTACTCTAGGAAATCAAATTAGTTTTTATTTGGAAAACTTATTTCATGTGATGACTTTTATTTTTCTTTTATCATATATCTTTAGAATGTTACTTTGTTTTCATCCACTTTTTATCCACCTTAGTTCATTCCCATTCTCAAGGAGACCCAGGTTGTGCCAAAAATTATATTTTTTGTTCCAATATATATGAATACCAAAAAATACCCACTAAACTATGATCTTATTTATAAAAAATATCCTTTCCTATAGTATGTTTTTTATGTTATTTTTTGAAACCTATTTTCCCGAGGAATATGGATCCCTTTTTATTGAGATTGTTTCCAACTTATGTAGATGTGACGTTTTTGTCACATCCCGTATCTATCTATGTTTTCCCTAAAAAAATTCTAACAAATGTATGGTTAGTATAATCAAATGAACTATTATATTTTGTGGATGTAGATTTTACCCGATTCTTAAAAAGAGTTTTCTCATTAGCTTGAGATGTTTTACCCTTTACCTTTGAATCCATGTTAAAATTTTTACTCATCTTATTTAAAGAACTATCAAACTCAATAGACATCAGTTGGTTGTTATAAACATAATATTCCATTGCAACAAGTTTCTTACTAAGGTATTCCTCTAGGATTCCTTATTCTTCAATACTCAGTTTAAGGTTCTTAATCTCCTCAATGTAGACTTATTATTTTTAAATAAGATATATCCTTTCGGTTTTCCTTTCTCATCTTTTTTCTTCAACATTCTTATTTCTTTAATGAATTCTGTTTTTTCCCCATCAAATGACACAAATTACGATCTCAGCTAATATTCTTTGGGGGTTTATTCATCTTATTCTTATTCATTGTTTAAGGTATCTTAGTTTCTCTTAAATTTAGAAAATAAAGTCTTTAACTTCTCTAGATTTTATTATTCTGAAGAATTTTTTTAAGAATATTCATATTTAAATTTCTTACAAATCATACTTATTTTTTTTATTTTCAATGAATTTTTTCTTACTTTAGATAAATTTATTACCTTACGTAAAAGTATTTATCAAATTATTTAACCTAGTTTTTTCTTTATAATAATAATTATATTCTTCATCTTTCATCATTTGACATTTTATAGAAAAATTCACAATACCTACACACTCAAAAAATTTAAGTGGGAGTTTTTCTTTAAACCTTCCTCAAATTTTTTTTAAATTTTTAGAGATAAGGGACATGAATCTATCATTTTATTCAACATCAACTTCCCCATCTTTCGAATCACTAGGGTACACTATCTTATGTTATTATTCATGAATCCTCATAGTCTCAAAGGTCATTTCCTCACTATATTTATGTCTTTTCTTATCTCTCTTTAATATTTTCGTATAAGATACTTTTTATTTTTTCCCAAGATTCTTAAACTATCTTGAGGACCATAACTTTCATAAATAAATTTTTCATTAAAAAATCAGAATGACATTTCTATTTTTCCCATATACCTCACAATTTATTTTTTTCATGAATTTCATAAGATCATATTTCTCAATGAGTGCAATCCAATCCATAAATTTATCAATTATATCTAATATAAGAGACAAAATATGAGGTATAATTGTTTCTAAAACCATGATAGTTTTTCCATATATGGTTGGAATGCCTCTTATTTTAACTGATTTGAGATAATCCATGAAAATGATTATTTCTAGTGGAATGGTATGGTACTCTATGTTTGTGAAATAAGATGTCTGATACCTCTAATGATTAGTTATTCTATAATTACATGATTTCATGTTAGCATCATCATTTTATTGTCCATTGATATATGGAATCCAATGATTTGTTTTGGCATTAACATCAGGTTTACCATTTCCATATCCCATGGAAACTCTCAATGGCTCCTACAACTGTAATTATTCACAAACCTGCATTCCAAAAGAAGGGGGTTGCTTGGGGTGCCAAACCCAATGACAGTTTGGAAATCACAATAGTGGAGAGGATGGAAGGTTGGGCTCATCACACCCTTCCAAACAAAGCTAACATCATCTTTAGGCATATTTCCCTTTTTACCAGGAGATAAATCACATTAAATAATGAATTGGTGTTCTATATAATTATGGTTGAACCCTTCATATCCTAATATTTAAATTTCTCTATATAATTTTAGGTGCACCTGTCACATCATAACATTTACATTATCATGCAAGCCACAAAGAAAACATATCAATCTTAGACATAAAGTAACCCACAGAATGGAATGGGTTTTATTTCAAAAATCATAAATTCATAAACTTTGGATTCACTGTGATAAAAGTTAATAAGATTCTTGGTATCAATCTTGATTGAAGAAGAAACAATCACTTGCAAAGTGAAAGATTTATTTTTTAAGGAAGAGTTATTTTGGGAAAATCATTGCATTTTTCAAAAAAACCATATTAGTAACATTTATGTAACAAAAAATACAAGGATGATGAAATGATATATAATGAAAAATAAAAGAATATTCAAACGTAAAATGTGGTGAAAGAGGGAAAACCCAAAGAAAGAGACTTGGGTTCGATAATTACCCATACCTTATGTACGAATGATTTATTAACTTTACTATCATGTAAAATCAATTTAAAATCATTAATTAAAAAATATAGTACCTTTCATACACAAATTTGATTCATTAGGATTTTATTAAGTTCATTTATGATCATTTTGATGAGTTATAGAGTTTAATTTCATCGTTCGGGAGTGTTTGTTTTCTTGATTTTCATGATCGGTTTACTTGCATACATGAATTTAACTTCATGTAAAATGATGATAAATATCTAGATTTTTTATAATATGTTATTAATGATATTTAATAATATTGAATGATATTATAAATAATTTGGTTATATTGTATGAAGAGGAATCATTAGATAAAAGTGAATGATGATTGTTTTAAATAAAATTATGCAGATTTTATCACAACCAACTTGTTTTATTATATTATTTAGTATTATATATATATATATATATATTAGTTCTAGAACATAAATAGGGATGTAACATAAATTTTAAAATATTTTTCAACCATTATAATGGTTTTAGTGTCATCCTTGAAGGTGTTAAAGGAAAATGAATGTGCATCACCCAAGATGTTGGTAAATTGACAAATCACGGATGATGATTTTATTTTTAGAATAAGAGAGAGAGAGAGAGAGGAGTTTGATTATGGTTATTAAATTAACATGATATAATTAAAGTATATGAAATATATTTTATTTATAATTCCATTTTGATAATAGAAGGTGAGGTTATGAAATGAATAGAAATGAAATTAAAAAAAAAATAAAAGAAAAAAGAAGTGGATTTTACCTCATTGATTTATCTTCCTTGATATCCTCCTCAACGAAAATGTTTTGGTATTTTGATGTGACAAAGAGATCATGCATGTGGGGGGGGGGGAGCTGGAGAACTGTATTGGGAAGAATTTGGACAAGTCTCAATGATTGAGAGGTGTGGGGAAAAGAGGAGTTGAGGGGGTATTTGTAGTAGAGTAGAGGAGTGTTTTCTCATTATTTTATTCATTAGTTTAATATTTTTTCTCAAGACAATGAATAGATTGAGAATTATTGGTAAATATATTAAATTAATTAAGGGGAGTTCATGATTATGGTTCTTAAATCATCCAAGACTAAATGAATAATTTATTTTGCTTATAATGTATATTTACAATCAATTACCAAGTTTTACTATTCATAAATAATTCAAGTATTTTTTTAAAAAACCCAAAAATTATCCCTAATGATTTTTTGATGTGTAGAAATAAAAAAATGAGCTCTATTTTATGAATTTTTTTAAATATGAGTAATTTAATTTTTAATTAAACCCATCATTAACTTGTAAAATACAAATTTTAAAATTATAACTGATATTAAAACACTTGAAAAAGTTACTTAAGGTATCATAAATTTATATTAAAAATATAAGACATCAAAATATTAATTTATGGATACATTTTTTGAAAATAAATTGTATTTTTAATTATTAAACTAATCATAAATTTGTAATTAAATATTTATGAATTACAAAAGAGCAAACACTTAATTAATAATTTTAAAACATTTATTTGCTTATACTATGATATAATTATACCATACATTCTATTATAAGATGCCTAAATTTTATTTATAATTTTGTGAATTAGATTACAATTCATTAGGCCGATCTACTATTCATAAGGTTCATTTTTCTATTCATATGATCAAGTTACTATTTCATAGGTATTGGTTCCTTAACTTCAAGTAATACTTCTTATTTCATTAATTCTTTGTTTATAAAGTTTTTATTATGGCCAATAAGTGATTTTATGTGATTTATACTTTATTAAATTACTATAAGAAAGTAGAAATTCCATTGATAAAAGTATGGGGTGTAACATTATTACCCCCTTTTGAAATTTCTCCATTGAAATTTTGTGTTACATAAAGTTGTGTGGGTGCTACTCCTTTATCGCCTCATGCGGTTCCCAAGTTCCTTATTCATACTTATGGTTCCTTGACAACAATTTTACAAGGAGGGTTGTTTTGTTGCATAGAACCTTTTCTCCCCAGTCCAGAATATTTAACGTTTTCTTCTCATATGGGATATCATCCTCCAACTGTTCCACCTCAGAGTTTAGTACATGTCAGGGATATGGTATGTACTTCATCAAGAGTGATATGTGGAACACATCATGAACTTGAGCCATACTCGGTGGAAGTGAAAGCTTATAATCCATGACTCCAATGCAATCAAGGATCTCAAAGGGGAAAATCATTGTGAAAAAAATGGATATTTAAGACAGGTTATTTGCAACGGGTCAGGGCTCGTCGCAAATATCTCGTCAAAAGGGGTTATTTGCAAAGTGCTGATTACTTCGTCACAAATAACTAGTATTTGCGATGGAAGATAAGGACCCAATGCAAAAGGTTTGGCGCGAAACATGCGCCAAACCATGGGTAAGGGTATTTGCAACGGGATACTTGCCCAGTCACATTTAACTTTTTAACAGCCAGCTATAATTAATGTGGGCAGAGCCATTTGCGATGGGTCCTGTCAAAAATACCACTATTTGTGATGGGTAGCCTCTCGAAAAAACCCTTGTCACAAATGATTTAACCTATATATACCCCTATCCGTTTTCTCCCATTTCACTCTTTACTCAACTTATCTCTCTATCTCTTCTGAATTTTTTTTTCTAAAATTTTTCATAGTTTAAACTTTAAAATCAGAACATTATCTGCGACTTTAGTACTCCAAAAGCTTCAGTTTCAAGGGATTTACCTAATTTTTTATTGTTTAGTTAATAGATTTTATTTTAAATTATTTATATTTTTTGTTAATTAGATGTAAATTAACTAAATTAGAATTAGATATTTGTTTTTTTTAGTATTTATTTTTATGAATAGTTATATCTAAGTGTTAATTAGTAATAAATTGTAATAATTAATAATAATTGTAAATAATTTGTAATAATTAGTAATAATTAGTATTAATTAGTAATAACTTGTATTAATTAGTAATAACCTTTATTAATTAGTAATAACAAGTAATAAATTGTATTAATTAGTAATAAATTGTATTAATTAGTAGTAATTAGATATAATTAGTAATAATTAGAAATAATTAGATATTATTAGAAAAATTTTGAAAATTTTTGAAATAATTTGTAATGATTTGAAAAAAAATTGTAATGATTAGAAATAATTTGTAATAATTAGA